>JARDYH010000008.1:98551484-99979817 GCA_029215795.1 Anniella stebbinsi | reverse complement strand
ACACCTCATGCATCTGACAAAGTGAATGGCGTCCGTGAAAACTTAGGCCAGAATACATGTGTTCGTCTTCAAGGTGCCACAAGAACGGTTGTTGCTTTGGCTGCAATAAAGCATCAGGCCCAGCAAGCAGGGATGTTGTTATGGATGGGCCCATGGGGCTCGGGGCCCAACTCTATTTTCCAGGGCCCTGGATTTATTCCACACAGCCCTGATTCTCCACAGATGACAATGGAAGGGTTTTTTCTCTACTTAATTGCTAGATAGCAAAGGGAGAGGGAACGGTTCATTCTCCCCTCTCCATGTACTCAAATACTCCCAAAATAATCTCCAGCTGCATGGCAATTAAGATAAGAAAAATATGAGGGGGGGTTCCCCCTGTTGGTTTGGGGTCATTTGGGGCAGGATACAAATTAAATGATGTATTTTATTTGAGTTTTTTTGATGAGAAATTAACTGGCTCGCTTTCCCTTCTGTGAAATTTAAATAAATCCAGGTAATTATTTCTAAATGTGCATATATTGGTAGAAATTAGCATATGCGGATATTATGCTGATTTGTGCCATATGCGCCTAGGCCCCAACTCTTTTATGTGCCTAGCAGCACCCCTGTCAGCAAGGGCTCACTGAATAGAGCAATGATCCAGCTTCATGCAGCTATTACCTTGACATTCTCCAGGGAACCCTTTGTAAGCTCGCTCCAAAGCTAAGTCAAGTCAAACCCTTTTCCTACCACAAGAGGGCAGCAGAAGGGCAGCTTTTGTGGCGTCTGAATCCTTCCGGGCCCTCCGAATCCTGCCCCCTTCCCCTCCCAACCACCTCCAGTCTGCCTAAGGTGCTCCCCATCTCAGAGAATACAACTTGACATTTTCATCCACATTTACGTCCGTTGTTTGTTTGTTTTTAATCAGGCCCAGCCTCTTATTGTGACTTTGTTTGAGCTGTTTAAATTGTTTCAAAGTTTGAATGTTGAAGGATTTGGTATTAGGATTTTATCAGTCTTTGTAGTTGTGGCTTGTCATTTTTGCGAACCTACCAAGAGAGCTGGGGTCATAGGGCAGTATCGAAATCAAATAAATACACAAATCGATCAAATCAAATACGTTTGTATAATGTAGGGGTTGGGGTGGCTTCCCTCACCACCACCACCACCACCACCACCACCAAATTGCAAACTGGGAAAGGTCTCGATGGTTGGCTTCCATCTTTGGGCAAGGCCAAATGTGAGTGTTCCCATTTTAAGCCCACTCAGAGGTAAGAAGGGCATGCAGTGGAGGCTGTTGGCTCTGATGTCACTAGGGTGGCGGATCCACTCCGGGTTTCGGTCGGAACCAGTCAGAACTCTAAAGGAGCTCTCCAAGGTGCTTCCGCACCTTGAACAGCTCCTTTAGAGTCCTGACTGGTTCCGAATGGAATGGGATTCACCGCCTCACTGACATCATAGCCACCAGCCTCCGCTGAGGGCATGGCTTCTGCATGCCTACGTGCGAAAAAGTTGGCAGACTTACGCAGTAGCCCTTTCACAGAGCATCCCAAGCCGCTGCATGCCTACTCACAAGTAAGCAGCCCTCTTTGCCTACCAAAGGCACAGCTCAGCCACTTTGCAACAGCTGGATTCTTTCCAGGGTAGTTCAAGGTTAGTTTGCCTTTAAACACCCTGTTATCTCTAATCAGTGATCAGAGATAACGGCTAAGGAAGCTGGTGAGCCAGAGATTTCTTGACCCCAGTACAGGATATAGATTTCCTTGCTGATAATCCGCCACTCACCTGGACTTGTTTCAGCCTTCTCCTAACGACGATCAACCTACCATGACTGTACAGTGAGAAATGGAGGAAAGAGGCACACATCTCTCTCCAGCGCCACCCGGAAGGGGACCATATGGAGCATTTTATAGCCTTTTGGCTGCTGGCAGCCAAGACGCCTCTGATTAATGTTTTTGCTCCCAAGCAGCTGTGTGTACAAACACTTGCAAGCCTGGGCATGCCAGAAAGCTGGTATTTTCTACGATGGCTGAGAGGAGGAGGAGGAAATTGGCAGAAACCGCCTCGTCTGCCAAAAACACACTTCGTCCTTGGATCCGCGGGTTACCCAAGGGCTGGATGTCTCTTTCCTTTCCTAGAGGATCCCTGTTTACCCCCCCCCCCCTGTTCCATACCAGCCCCTAAAGAATGGTAACTTTTGAATTAATTTTTTTAATCACGCTTTGGCCGGGATCCTGACACGGTGGCATTTGGAATCCGTTCACCGTCCCAAGAGGTTAATTTTTCAGTTGTGGAGTTGGCATCTGTTCCCATGCTGGGAAGTTTACATCCTCACCTCTATGTCCTCCCACCATACAGATTTTGCTAGATTGTCTTTTCAGTCCTGGGTTCGTGTCCATAACTGGCCATGAAGCTCACTGGGTGACTTTGGGCCAGTCACTGATGCTCAGTCTTACCTACCTTACAAGGCTACTGTGAAGATAACTTGAAATGGAGGAGGATCATGTAAACTGCCTTGACCAGTCACTGACGCTCAGCCTAACCTACCTCACAGGGTTGTGAGGATGAAATGGAGATGAGGAGGAGGATCATGTAAACCGCCTTGGATTCCTTACAAGTGAGGAAAAGGCAGGATATAAATGTAATAATAATAATAATAACAACAACAACAACAACAACAATAATAATAATAATAATAGCATGAAATATACAGGGACAGAATAATTCATATGGACAAGGCAATACCTTGCAGCCAACCAGGCATAACAGTTATAGACAAAAAAGAAAAAATGCTCTTACCTCATTGACATAGCAATACCTAATGATGAAAATGTTGTAGAAAAGGAAGAGGAAAAGAGAGGAAAATATACACCACTGGCTATCGAGTTTAAAGAACTATGGCAACAGGAAAAGGATGCAATTATTCCATCAGTCACCGGCATCACATCAAAAACTATATAGAAAACCTCCAGAAACTGGGCCTACCAAAATACACCCACTCCAACATCCAGAAAGCAGTCATAATTAAAACATGCTCAATCGTCAGGGAATTCCTGAGTCAGTAAACGACAGCATGACTTGGCAAAGCCTGTCATGTCCGTCTAGAAAAAACGCCACAAGCAAGAAAAGAGAGACGTTGATGGTGTTATACGGTGACCCTACCCACACAGGTACACCTTCCCTTCCAGCAGCTCCTATACCTGCCTCCTGCAAACTGGAATCCAGGACACTTTCCTTCTGCAGCTCCCCACCTGCTGCAAGCAGTGAGCAGGTATGGAAGGCAAATGCAGACCCAGGCAGGTGAAGAGGCGGTTGGAGGGGCGGTTAGGAAGCGCACCTTTGTTTACGGACAGCTACCAAGCAGTGGCTGCTAAGGACCTGCAGGCACAGCGCACCCTCCCCTGCCTCATAGCAGGATCTGTGGCTGGTTACAGAAAAAACAAGGAGAGCTCTATTTTAAACGGATTGTGTTGTATTCAAGAGAAAGAGAAGACAAAAGCAGCGATCCAAGCCAAGCATACAGGTCGCTGGGAATGTATCAGATCAGGAAATGCTTCTAATAAACAGAAGCGTTTGTTTTCACGTTTGGTCAAAAAATGCTGCTTCTTCATCCCCAAAATTATTCATTTATTTATGGCATTTTTTTTACCCCGCTCTTCGGCCCGAAAACGAGATGAATCAGGAGACAGTCCCTGCTCTCAAGCTGACAATCTAAAAGAGACGAGTCTAAAGGAAAACGGACCGGGAGGGAGGAGGGGAAAAATACACCAAAACTCAGGCACCTGTTCTGACACCGATTGGAGCCAGCTCTCTGGGAGGTGTCTTTCCCACGTGACCTATTTATTTGTTAATTTACAGTGTTTTTACCCTGAAAGGGAATAGGCTGACACCTTGCGAACGCACTCAGTTCAAAGTTGGCCGAGTTCCCTGCCAGACACCACTTTCCGTCCGAGGGCCGCATTCCATTGGTGGGTGGGGCCAAAGGGGCGGAGCCAGAAATCCCACCTATTTTTCTTGAAGTTCTTCCTGCCAGTAAGTAAGCCTTGAGAGAGGGGCACTTCAACCTGCTAGAGTTGGAGTCTGAGGAGGGGACACACAGAAAAATCAGGAAGCCACCCACTGATCAGCAGTTGGGAGAAAGGGGTGGAGCCAAAGGAAGTAGGTGTGGCCATATGGAGAACTTTGGAAAGGTGGATCTGGCCTGCCGGGCTGAGTTTTAAACCCCTCCACAGGTGTTTGGGATTCCATCCCTAATTTCCCCCCAATGGTTGATCTTTCACGCGAAGGGACAGCCTGCATTGGCTGGGATGAGCATTCAAATTTATTTCCAGATTCCCCTATCAGCAGCATTCCAGGATGAGAACCCCCGTCGTGCATTTCTTTTAAAACATGTGCAGCCACAGAACAGGGAGCGTCTCTGGCTGCAGTCGGGTTCGCGATGCGTCAAGAACGGAAAATGCTCCTCTCCATTTCTCTTTTGCGTGAACAATGATCAAATTGGTAGTGTCTTTTTTTAAAAAAAAAAATAGAACTCATGAAAAGGAGAAGGAAAAGAGACATGTTCTTTGGGCCGGCAGATGGCGCATGACCCTGCATTTGCGTGAACCAAAGGTTACCCATGCACACACGCTGGATCCTGGATCAGGAGGTGCAGGAATTCTGCTATTCCCAATGAGCAGATTAAGCTCAATGTTAACAAAGCATCTCTTTTACCACAGCATCGCTCAGGGCCCATAAATGCCTTTTGGCTCCATGCAGAGAACCAGACTGAGTTTTCTTCTTTTTCTCTGTCTGAGAAAATGTGTGTGTATGTTTTCATGTTCCGAAACGTCTCAGGTACCAGATCAATATTATCTGCCAACTTCCCCTGACCTGCTGCCCACCGGACGTGTCAGATTACTGCTCCCCTCAGCCCCAGGCAGGCTAGCTCGGGCTGATGAGAGTGGTAGTCCGGCACATCAAGATTGAGGACGGCTGTGGTATGTGACCAGAATCCAAAGGCTGAGGAACACAGCTGCCTCCGTGGCACATGGCCCTCGACCGATGCAGAGAAGATGTTGTTTCCATGGTGACAGACTGTAATAAAATGGAGTTTTGAGACAAGAGCAGGATGCACAGGTAAAATAAGAGAGAGAGAGAGAGAGAGAGAGAGAGATGCTTTTCCTTCTTCCGGCCCCATTGTCAGACTAAAGAGTTTACTGTCAGAGTAAATCAGGTTGACGAGGCAGCAATAAAAGCCGAAGGAGGCACATGGAATACATGGTAACAGGGTCTTCTGAAAGTATTTTTTAATCCTGCTTTTCATTGAAAGAAAACAAAAATAATAACAATACATACTATTTCTACAGCACTTTTTTGAATGCCCAAAGCACATCACACGCAGGATCTCAGTCATCACTACAAGAACCCACCGGTGTAGCCTTGCGTCATCCTCAGTTGAGGAAGGAGATTTTTGAAGACCACTGAATGAGTTTTCAGCTGAGGTGATCGGTCGGACAGGTAACCTCCTGGCTCAGAGAATTTATTCTTGGCTGCTCCACACCTGTGGCGAGGAGATTTGTTTGTGCTTGATTTTAATGCCGAACCTGATCCATAAAAGCAAAGCTTGAAGATGAATCCTCCCTGGCCAAAGATGGATTTGGTGTCTCCAGTTGTTGTTGGTCAAAAGTGTGAAGGAAAGGCCTACTCCTGTGTGGCGTTCCAATTGGAGCTTTGGATGGGGATTGGGGAGATCCAGGTCCAAGTCCCCACACTGATATGAAGCTCTCGGGGTGACTTTGGGCCAGTCACTGACTCTCAGCCTCACCTACCTTACAGGGTCGTTGTGAGGATAAAAATGGAAAGGATCATGTATGTCACCTTGGCGGGATATAAAGGAGGGATATAAATGTAACAACTACATGAAATAAATAAATATAAGGCCCTACACAACTTGGGACAAGGACATTTGAGACAGGGCCTTGTACCCTGGCCGCCTGCCCAGTCACTGAGGACATTAGATGAAGCACTCCTGGTGGTTCTGTTGGACCTGAGGTCTGTTTAGAGTCCATTTGGAGCAGTGCCTTCCATGCATTGGCTCTCTCTTTGTGTAATTCCCTGCCTCTTGATGTCAGGCACGCACCAACGCCGTCTTGTTTTTAGAGTCTCCAAAAGCCTATTATTATTATTATTATTATTATTATTAATGCCATCTTTTCCGGCGTAAAAGACCAGCCATGGGGTTCTTGGAACAATCTGGTCTTAAATGTTTTGATCCTTTTTGTATTTGTATACTTTGTGTTATTGGAATTATTGCAGATGTAGATGGGTTGATCAATTTTGCCTGCAAATAAATAAGAGCGAGTTCTACTGTAGGTCAGGGGAAATGGTAAGATGTAGTCCAAAACATTTGGAAGGCCCCGTGTGTGTGTGTGTGTGCATGTGTTTGGGGGGAGCACCCCCTACAAACCAGTTCCGTGTGTCTCCTCTCTTCATCCATGGAAAACTTTCCCCCCCCCTTCCCACCACCCACCCCCACCCCCACCCCCACCACGCCTGGGCGAGGATAGGAAAGTTTTCCCGGCTGAACTTGAAGCTCAGCTGCAGAAACCAGGCAGGCCTCAGGTGTGTGTGTGGGGGGGGGGGGGTGTGGCTGTTCCTTGCAGAGGCCAATGAACCCCGATTCCAGTATCTCCCAAACCTGAGGCCCTCCAGATGCGTTTGGACTACAACCCCCATCATTCCCAGCCAGCAGAGTTGTAGTCCAAACACACCTGGAGGGCTGGAGCTTTAGCAGAGGCTGCCCTCTTCTGCGGAAACAGAGAAGAAGGGGGATGAATCATTGCTCTGAGGTTAATTTATGTATTTGATCTATATTGTTATTTTATTAATGTTGTTCCCCACCTCTATCCAAAGGGAGAGGCGGGTAAGAAATAAAATTATTATTATTATTAGCAACACCTCCCCACACACGCACACACAAAACGCACCCCCTCTCCACCTCCTGCCCTGCCAGCCCGGATGAGGCTGGGATTTCTCTCGCGCGCCTTTTCCACCCCCCCCCCCCCGCCTTCTTTTTTCTTTCTTTCCCCAAAGCCAAAGCCGGAAGATATATTTGAAGGGAGAAATCCATCTGTACCCGCTTACTCGGGAGTAAATGCCATCGGACTCCTCGAGACATTACTTCTCAAGAGGCACCTATAGGATCGTGCTCTGAAAAAACGTAATTCCCTTTCCGCCCCCCCATGGTTTTTTTTTTAAATTAAGACAGGCTTCTAGTCCTCATGGGGGAAGATATATTTGGGGGGGGGGGGATGAAGCGAAGTCCAGGACCCAAAGGAGTGACGTGATCACAGGTTTATTTTTTTCTTCCAGAGATCTTTGTGCTGACTTTTTAAATCGAAGGAAATGGGGGGGGGGGGGGGCTTGAAAAAGCGAAGAAGAAAGCAAGCAAACCCTCCAGGCCCGATCCTCTCTGCGCGCTTGCCTGCCTGCCTCGCGAGGAAACCCTCCTGCGCCCAAAGGGTGCCTGTGCGGGGGGGGGAGGGGGAGCCTGCAGCCGTCTAGCCTGCCTGCCTGTCGTGTCCCCCACCCCCCCACGGAGCTCCTCCAAGGGGGGGGAGCGGGAGGGGCCGCTGACGTCAGCGCCGAGGGCGGGGCCGGAGTCGGCTCCGCATCCCTGTCCTCGCCGATGCCGCCCGCCCCCCACCCCACCTCCGCCCGGCTGGAGGAGGAGGAGGAGGAGAGACGATCCCACCCCCACCCCTAGTCCCGCCCGGCTGCCCGGGCCGCAGGCAAGGAGGAGGGGGCGGCGATGGCTTTCCTGGCCCCCCAGGACCCTCTCCACTTCCAGGACGCGTCCAGCAAGAGGCTGCATTCCAGGTGACCGCGGCGGCGGGTGGGTGGGTGAGTGGGGGGCACAGCCCAGAAAGGGGAAAGTTTCTCCCGGCGGGGGCGTCCAGCCGCGAGGGGGGTGCGGAGGCGGCCGGGAAAGGGGGCGCCCCACGGGACCCCCCGCCCCGCCACATGGCACTCCTGCCGGTGCCCCTCCCTCTCGCACACCCTTCCCCCAACCCGGCGCCATCCAGACGGGCTGGACTGCTCGGCAAGCCTTTACCCAACCTGGCGCCCGCGGGACACATTGAACTACAGCTCCCATCATTCATTGGCATGCTTTTCCCCAATAAGGTGCCCTCCAATGGCTTGGACTACGGGCCCCATAATCCCTTGGCATGCCTTCCCCAACCTGGCACCTCTGATACATCTTGTATTATCATATGCCTTTCCCCGGCCTGGTGCCAGGGGCTTGGACAACAATGCCCATCATTCCCCAAGCAGCACAGCCTTCGCAGTCTCCCCCCCCCCCCTCAGCCTGGCACTGTCCGGATGTTTTGGGCTGCAACTCCCATTACCCCTCCCCTGGGATGATGGCAGTTGTGTTACACACCTGCCAGGCACCTGGTGGGGGGAGGTCTCCTTATCAAGGCAGTGGTGGTTGTCTGCGGGGGGGGGGGGGCGGTGTGAGCAAGGCATGCCTGCCCAGCAATTGTGTGTGTGGGGGGGCAGAGAAGCCAGAAGCAGCCCATTCATTTCCTCTTCCCTTTGCATTCCTTTCCTTTTACGTGCCGCCCCTCCCCAGGGAGAGTTTTTGCAAGGAAGCCATTCAGGGGTCAAGGTAGCCGAAGGGGCCGGCGGGGCTGTCCTTTCTCCTCCCGGCCTTGTGATACTCCAGAGGCCGACAAGATGGGAGGGAAGGTTACAACAGCAGGGACTGTTTCGCTTGGGGGGGAAAGGAGGCTAAGGGGAGACAGGATAGGGGTGGACAAAATGATGCCTGGTGTGGAGAAGGTGGAGAGGGAGACATTTCCCCCACCCCCTTTCTCATAATGCTAGAACCCAAAGGGGTCATTATCCCGTGAAGCTGTTTGGTGGGAGATTCGTGACAAATAAAAGGAAGGACTTCTTCACACAGCGCAGAGTTAAACTATGGAATTCACTGCCACAAGATGTGGTGATGGCCACCCATTTGGATGGCTTTAAAAGGGGGTTGGACAAATTCCTGATCCAGCCTCAGGGCTCCTCTTCTGTTCTTATGTCCTTTGCGGAGTGCATTTGGCCGCCCTCCTCACGCCTGGAGTGAGCATTTCCTGCCGGTTCTCCCATGTGGCAGACAAACAAATGCACATCAACATTGCATCTCTGGCCCTCCAGCAATGGTTACATTACAGTTCCTATCAGCCCCAGCCAGCACGGCCGAGGGTGAGGCATCGGGACAGCTACATATTGCCTCACTCCTGGTCTACACCGGCTTGGTGCCCTGCAAGCATTTTGGCCTACAATGTCCATCATTCCTGACCATTCCCTGGCTAGGGCTGTTGGGAACTGGAGTCTTCAGTTTAGGGATCCTGGGGATTGAATATCTGAGCATGATGCGCTGTCTGAGTATGATGCGCTCTCTGAGCATGATGTGTTTTCTGAACATGATGTGCTCTCTGAGCATGATGCTCCCGACAGCAACAAGCAGCCAGACGAACATGACTTATGGTGGCAAGCATGCGCCAGCGCATGAGTTCTTCATGCTGGAGATAAATTCTGCGTTGTCCTCCCAGTCACATTCTCGTCGATTAAGAGTCTAGCGCCACAAAAT
This sequence comes from Anniella stebbinsi, assembly GCA_029215795.1. NCBI lineage: Eukaryota > Metazoa > Chordata > Lepidosauria > Squamata > Anniellidae > Anniella > Anniella stebbinsi. Next base: position 99,970,213 of record JARDYH010000008.1, on the reverse strand, counting down.
CGGAAACTCGTGAGTGTGTCTGTTTCAATGCGTATAATGTGACGGATCTGGACGTCTCTGGTTAGATACCCTGCCTTTGCGAAAATGCTCGGGCTTAAACTCTGGCATGTTTCCGGGGCCAGAGATTTCTTTTGCAGTGGTCCCGGGGTGAGGAATGCATGTAGTTTGGGTTTGATGACTTCTTCACTAGTTTAGTGCGCAGAACGCATTATAATCCTTGGAATGCTCAATGCTCAAATGGACAGCATTTAATATCCGTCAGGCTGTCCCTGCCGTGTCGCTTCCAGCAATTTGCTGCCCCTTCCCAGGGCCCAGAGACTGCGCTGCAGCTGTCAAAACAGACCGTTGGGATGGTCTGACCGAGTCCCCGGTATTTTGGATCTTTGGAAGGGGGGGAAAAAGTAGCGCCGAAGCTAAAATTAATGACTCCTCAGGGGCATTGCGGGCGACTGTCAGGGGCCGCTCTTGGCTACCGCCGGACAAAAGGAACGGGTAATAGCATTCTTGAATTGCAACCCTCTACTTAGGGAGTGCCAAATTATAGGGTTTTGTTCAAGGTTTTGCTGCAACTGGAGTGATCTGGCACTGACGCAATTCCTAGTTTTGTCTTTGCTTGGTTTCATGTGATATTTGCTGGGGAAGGGTTGGGATTAGTTATGCATTGCTGAGGTCCCCGTCTGGTGCTTACCTGATTCTGGGCTGTTTCTGCTCTTAATATGCACCCCCTCCTTTTCAACTCCCTTTTTTAACAGAAAAATTAGCCCTTAAGAAATAGTGTTTTGTTTGTCCCGGCATTGGATTCCAGGGGGCGCCTTTTGCGCCGTCGATTTCCATCAATTTCCACCGATCCCCGCGTGAGGACAAAAGTGGAGATCGTGTACACTTTTGTATAGTTGCAAGCATTGTAAGATATTGCAGGTGGAGCATGGCAAAATTCATTTTTTTAAAAAACAGTCTTCACCTTTAAAAGAGGGGGTATCGAAACTCTTTCAGGTCAAGGGCTGAATTCAGTGTTGGAGAACCTCCCAGGGGTGGGTGGGGCCAAAGGGGGCGGGGCAAAAAATCCCAAAACATTTCAGTGAATACCAACGTGTTCGTTTTTGAAAACGGTCGATTCTCAGTGGTTTTTAGGATTGTCAAACAGGGAGCATTTTCCCGCTCTACTCCTTCCGCATCTCCTGCATCTATAGCAGTTTTTCGGAAGGGAGCGTGCATGAGGCTGTATGCAAATCTTCCACGATGTAGAAGAAGAAGGGCGGGAGGAGACCATGAAGGCCGCCCACATAAGCCAAGAACAGAGAGAGCATTATGGCAAAGGAAATATATATGTCGTGTGAGCATGGAAGCATTCTTGGACGCATGCATGGTGAGGACAGCAGGGAAAGAAAGGCTGTGTTTGTCTACAGTGGTAAGCCGGAATTCTGGCTTATTGCGAACTGGAGGCAGCCTGGTTGCACCCGCAGGGCTCCTACCGCCAGAGCAGGGGAAACTCAGGTCCGTGGGCCGGATCTGGCGCACCTGAGCTTCTAACCTAGCCCTATAGGGATTTCCATGATAGCCACACCCCCTTTCCCTTGCTCCGCCCTCTTTCCCACAACTGTCAACTGTTGGCTGGTTTCCCATCTTGTCCACATTTTCCCCAACTCTAAAAGAAAGGCTGAAATGCCCCTTCTAGAGCTTAGTGAATGGCTGTAAGAACAGCTTTAAGGTAAAATCCACTGGTATGTTTTGTATTGTTGGCTCCACCCCTTTTGCCTTTGACCCCTGACAGCTTAGAAATGAAATTCGGCCCTTCCGCCTGAAAGGGGTAAAAAAAACAAACCCAAAAAACTATGCCAGAGCAACGAATTCAACGAACCGGGAATCAAAGGCTGACTGTCGTCCCTCGGATTCCTGGCTGCTCCCAAACAAGCCTGGACGCATAAGCCAGGAACAAACCCTGGTTTGCAATCCTGCCTTGCAAAGACAGAAGTGGGCTCCGAAAGCCTGTGTTGGATGACATGCTAACCGTTCAGTTTCTGTTTAGTTTTGCTCACAGGTGTAGAAACTCCAGCCGGCGGGCCACGTTTGGCCTGCAGTGGATCCACCCCTCGGTTCTGCAAGCTCCGCCCCTCCACAAGACCCACCCCTACTGAAGTAGGGGAGGTGGTGGTGTGGAGGAACTCCCACTGTCATCTCTGACCCAGATCATAATCAACGGCAGAGTTTCTCTTGCACATTGCTGCCCCTTCCAACATCATACGGCCCACCCAGGACTTGGGGGGGGGGGATCTGGCCCTCCACCCCAATCTTGGTTCTGCACCCCTGGTAGAGCAGGTCACACTAGCAGGAGAAGCCTGGCTTCCTGTCACGTGTGAATGCAGCTTCAACGTCTTTCAGAAGTAAGGAAAAGTTACAAGATCTCATCAGAATTGCTTGCTCGGATCAGAGAAAAGATCTGTGTAGTTCTCTCTTTCCTAGCTTGGTGCCCACCAGCTATGCTGGGCCGCAACTCCCATAATTTCCAATGGCCATGCTGACTTAATCGGAGCCTCCACCCAACACATCTGGAAGGTACCAGGTCAGGGAAAGCTGATTTAGCATCTGATTGCCATTAAATCCCCAATCTAAGCCAAGAGCTTCAGGCAGAAGAGAAGAGGCTTCCTCTATAATTACACTGTGCAAAGTCTGACCGCACGATATGTGGATGGATGTGTGCAGCCCGAACACCGAGTTCTGAGCTAGATGAAAGGGGCCATTTCCTGGCAACCGGTTCTTGGCACGGCCTGCAATCGAGTCGGGATTGATGAAGAACCAGCCAGCCGGCCAAATCAAATGCCGTCTCTCGACTCCAGCGTTTTTCTGGTGAGCGTTGCTGCGAGGAGAGCGTGTTGGGTAAATACACTTGCCGATTCTACTCCGCACGGAGAAAACCGTGAGCAGATGGGTGTTGTTTGGAGCTGCTGCTGCCAGGCTTCGTATGCATGAAAGCATGCACGCACAAACCTCAGCTCACCAAGTAGAAATATCTGGTTTCAGCGTTGCAGGAAGGACATCAACAGTTGTACTCCTGGATCAGACACAGGCGTTGCCTCAGGGCTCCAGTGAAAATAACAAAGTTTCATGTGGCATACCTCCGAGACTAATTTATGTATTGTGGCATGTACTTCTGTAGTCTACAGTGCACTTCGCCAGATGCATGAAGTGTTGATATCCTCAACTGGAAGGCGTATATATTGACAGGACAGTCGAATTTCTTTCAGGTTAATGTCTGAATTCCAGTTTGGAGAAGCTCTTGTAGACCACATTCTAGTAGGATTTGAGGGCAGGGACTACCAGCAATACCAAAATATACTTAAACATTTCAGCTTAAAATTCTTACTACTAGTAACTCTGGCCCATTTGCATTGGCTGCCTGTATGTTTCCAAGTCCAATTCAAGGTGCTGGTTCTAACCTATAGAGCCTTACCTGATGGAACGCCTCTCCTCACCTGAACCTACCTGGCCTCTGCAATCAACATCTAAGGTCCTCCTTGAAGTGCCTACTCCGAGGGCGCCTCGGAAAGCGACAACAAGGGAGAAGGCCTATTTGGTGGTGGTCCCCCAATTATGAAATGATCTCCCCAACGAGGCCCGCCTGGCGCCAACATTGCTATCTTTTCAGCGCCAGGTCAAGACTTTTCTCTTTTCCCAGGCATTTAAAAGCATGTGATGAGTTTTCATTGACCCCGGATTTGTTTTTACGGTTTGGCTAGTGGCTCCAAGTTGTTTTTAGACGTATGTTGTCTCTGCACGCGCTGTTCGTTGTGTGTTTTTATGGTTTAAAATTGTGTGTGTCGTTTTTGACGTTTTAATCTTTTGTAAACTGCCCAGAGAGCTTCTGCTCTGGGGCGCTATAGGTATGTAATACATAAATAATGTCTTAGGAGGGGTGTTTCAACCTTTCATAGTAAGGGGAAAACTCATGCGAAAGCCCTGGGTTAATTTCAGAGGTGCTCCCAATGGTAGGCGGAGCTGAAGGGGGCTAAAAAATGAAACATACCCAGCAGTTTTAGATTAAAGGTCTTCCTGCCAGTAACGAAGCCTTTCAGTGTTTTGGAAGGAGGCAAAAATGGCACAAAAGCCAGAATGATCAATGGATGGGAGAAAAAGAAGGGAGTTCAACCTCCCTGATCTATGAGGGTATTGAAGTTTATACCGTCGTAAATGTAGTCATCTTCACGACACCACAGGACTCTTAGCCTGTTGTGGCAACACCAACCGACACAGCCCCCCCCCCCCCCCCCGTTGTCTCCAAGAGCAGCCATGGAGATTCCTTGGAGAGGCTCACAAGCAGGTTTTTGTGTGGGCGGGGAGGGGTGTGTGTAGAAGGCCTACCCTCCCTCCTGCCCTCCAGATATTTTGGACTTCAACTCCCATCAGCCAGCACAGCCAATGCTCAGGAACACTGGGCATTGCCGCCCCAAATGCCTGTGCCCCCTTGCACTCCCTCCTGCATCTTTGCCTGCTGGGTAGAGGAGACGGCTGCACTTCCTGAGAGTGGTTCAGTGCCTGCGTTCCTTATAGCAGGCCGGCTTCTTTCTCTCTCTTGCCCATGGGGGTAAGAGGGCAGTCATTCTCCTTCCGATTTGGGAGCAGCTTGGCAGCGTTCAGAAGCAACGAAAAGGCTCCTTGTCTTCTGGAGAGCTTCTTCCTTTGTTGCCCTGCACAGTTCCCGAGGGAGCTGTTCATCTCTTGGAGAGGAACATGAGTCAGCGACAGGACACCCCACCGGATGTCTTCTGCATCACGACAAGCTGTTGCTTCAAGGCTCGTATTGTCTCCTGCAACCTCAGCCCGTCTTGCAAAGAGAGCATGCTCTCTGTCCGTTGTCCGGTAGAGAGCTGCGAAAACCTTTCTTCAAATCTCTATGTGAAATTCAGCTCCTGGCCAGAGTTTTTGTTTTCTGCCCACAAGCCCTCCTGTTCCAGATAGTTTTTGACCGGAATTTATTCAGAAGGCACCTGCCGGATCTGAACGTGGACTCGGACGCGGTTTGCCGTCCTCAAGTCCGTACTGCAAGTCGCGGAACAAAATATATTGCATTCGAAAAATGCATGCGTTTGAGAAATACACGTGGGGGGGGGAACGTCTTTTGGGAGGGGGAAGCACAGGAAGAGCCCTCAATTGTGGGAGGAAAATGCATTTGGAGAAATTATCATGGAAAGAGGCAGGCATTTTTGTGCCAAGACGAAACCAAAGCCTGCATTTTGATATCTCAGTACCCTGATGTGATTAGCAAGTGGCATCAGGGAACGGAGTTTGGAAGAAAATAGCCAGACACAAATTGCAAAAGTGGAGGACCAATGGAGACCCAAAAGGAGGCGAGATCAATACGAGAGAGGTCGGGGCCAGATCCAGATTCTTTCAAAAAGCCCATCGCCGTGTGCTGAGTCATCTTTTGGCTCCGAGTTTCAGAGCATTAATGAACCACATGGTTTTACATGGCTGTGTGTTTTCCCTCGAGACATGCAACCGCTTTGCAAATGGGCTCATTGACTCCTAAACAGCAATGATTTAACTCCCCAGAAATTAACTTATTTGGGGCTGTGGTTGGGTGAAGGATGTCCCTGGATGCTTTCTCAACTACCTGATGTGTCAGCCCGCAACTTGCAACTTCCCCATTGGCCACTGGCTGGGAAGAATGGGATTCTCCACGGCCCATCATGCTGGTTGGCTGGGTATGGTGGGTGAGGAATCTTTCTGCTGGCGTGGAACATTGTTTGTTTCAGCCAGAGGTGGGGAAGCGTTTGGGGAGGGGGTTCCCAGCTTTTGTGCAGCCTCCCCCACACACCCTGCAATTCTAAAAAGCTGATATGCCCTCTGCAGAGGTTTGGTTACTGTCAGTAAGTGAGATCAAACACGCTGATCTTGCGTGAGGGTCTTGGATTGGTATTTTGTTCCAATCCACCACTGGGATGAAGACCCCGAGAGTTTCTCCAGAATTGAATTCAACCCTCGGGCTGTAAGAAGTTTATTTATTTATTTATTTAAAACATTTCTTGGCCGCCTTTAAGGGCGCAGCCCTCCTCTCAAGGTGGTTTACAATAAAATGAATTTCCACCTCTTTTTTTTCTTTTCTGGATCTTTTTATTTATTTATTATTTCCCCTTCTTTTCTTTTCTGGATCTTTCTATAGATTTATTTATTTATTTCTCTTTCTTTCTTTTCTTTTCTTTTTATTTCCTTTCCTTTTCTGTATCTTTCTATATATTTATTTCTCTTCCCTTTCTTTCCCGTCCATTCCCTTCTCTTTTCTTTTCAGGATTTTTTCCTATTTATTTCTTTTTGCATTTGTAAATACTATATTTACTATGCAATATTAAGGCACCACCCAACAGCCACACAGGCAAAAGCACACAACTGCAGCACCTATGAGCTACTTGTGCATTTAACATCTGTGTCGTCTGCCACCCATCTCTCAGATATAAAATGAAACGGGGGAAAGGATTCTCCTTCGTAGGTAAACCCACATAACAACAGCTTAATCTTGATGGGGGTGGGTGGGTGGGAGCTAATATGACGAATATTGCCTTGGGATTTGCCAGAAATCTTCATTCCAGAAAGTTGTTCTCTACCCAGTGATTTTTTCTCTGGCTCAGAGATAATGGGTCAATTTCATCATGTATTTATTTTTAATTACATTTATATCCCACCATTTTCCCTCTTGCAAGGAAACCTCGTCCTCTCCACTTTATCCTCATCACAACCCTGTGAGGTAGTGACTGGGCCAGAGTGACCCTGAGAGTTTCTTGGCTGAGTGAGGAATAGAACACGGATCTCCCAAGTCCCACTCCAACACTCTAACCACTACACCAGACCGTCTGTCATAGTAGCCATGTCCCAAATTTGAAAACAGCAATCTGATCGGGCTGGTGTCAAAGGTCAGCAGGGTGGGGCGTGTGCCGGAAGCCCACACCCCAGCAGGGGCCCATAGCAAGAACCCCTGAAGCTGCTCTTCCTCTCCCCCATAGCCACCTGCTTGTTCACCAGCCTCTCCCTCTCGCTGAGATAACAGAGGTTGTGAGAACTAGGAGCAGCAGATGCGGCGGCCTCCTAGCTCTCTGCCTGCCAAGCAAGCAAGTGGGAGCCATGATGAGGAAGAGGAGGAGGAGCAAGACCAGCTGGTTATGATGGCAGCGGAGAAGATAGATTCGCCACTGGGGAGGGGGCTAGTGGGGGCCCAGAATCGGCACTGGGGACAAAGGAGAGGCGCTATGTACATGAAGCAGAAATTGAATTTTTTGCATCGGTAAATAGTTTAATAACTATTTCTGCACCACAGCCGCCTGCACAATCTTTAAGATGATTTAGCAACACTCTCAATGGGTCAGTCGATATTCAGGATCCCGTGACGTTGTTCCATATGTAATAAAATATGAAGCCAAAGCAAAACTTGTTTCAGACACTGCCCGAAAGGTACTTAACACCTTATAAGAGGTTTTCACTGCAGTTCTGTGTTCTGTTTTATGCTGCTGTTTGCCATTTTTCGGAAGGTTTGCTGCTTTTATCGCTGTTGTTTACTGTTCTTATTACCGTCTCGGTTTGTTATTGCATGAGATTTATTGTTGGGAGGCCGCTTACCCTGAAAGGCGGCCAAGAGAAATTTTAAATAAATAAAAATCTAATAAATAAGATCAAAAGGATAGTTATAGATGGATTACAACGAGAGAGATGCGGGGGGAGTGGAGCATTTGGAGAGGGTTATTTACGTACCTTTTGGTAAACCAAAAAGGGCGAATTCTTCCCCTCCCTGTGAAGGGCAGGAGAGTTTCCAGGGCTTTTAAAGCTCTTTGGTATAGAATGATGGGTTGTTGTCCAACAGATATGGAGGTCACCAGGGTAAGGTGATTTGCTAAAGTTTGCTGTGCTAAAGCTTGCCTCCCGGGTCACATCTGCCAGACAGTGTTCAAAGCAAAACTGTTTCCTTTCCAGGTGACCTTGACAAACCTCCCCCCCTCCCAAAAAATGCCACACCCGATCCCCACTGCCTTCCCCATAGCGGTTGCTTAATTGATTAACTGCTTGTCATGCGCCTCTTTTGTTACTCTCCGGCAATTGTGTGCTTGCCCGACATAGCCACATAGCCGTCAGCTTGTTGAGGTTAATTGATTTGCAGGCATTAACACGAGACCCAGTGAACTGCATCCGGTTTCCTCTGTCATTGGTTTGCGTTTGATTCGTTTCTTGTACTCAACGGAATATGCTGCCCCCACCCCACTGCTCAAACATGAGCTTTCAGGGCAGCCCGCGATAAAGAAGAATGAGACGATGACCTCCTGTTGCAATCGAACGCTATAAAGAACGGCAGGACGAAAGGCGAAAACGGCAGCCATGTATCAATCAGTAAAAGCACAGAAAAGGTGAAAAGGCCATGGTGAATCAAAAGTGGTTGTTGCTGGTACTGGCACGATAAGAGAGAGATGGCTGGCCATTTGAGGTGGCACCATTGAAAAGGCCCTTTTCCTTCAGGACAGTGAGGACAACACTCGGAAGAGGACCTCAGAAGAAATGATCTTAGAATTCGGGTTGGTACTTGAAGGAGTAGGTAGCCTGTCAGCTATCCATGATCCAAGGTTTTAAAGCTGGGGTGATGAACCACTTTAGCCCATGGGCCGAATTCCATTTCAGGGATGCTCTTGGAGGGCACATTCCAGTGGTGGATAGGGATAGAGGCAAATGGAGCCGGGCCAAAATACCAGCATAGTTTACCGTACTGCCAGCAACTGAGTTTTAGGACCGGGGTTTCGACTTTTTAGAATGGGACAGGGGGAACAGCAAACAACCTGGGAAGACACCAAATGATTGGCGGTCAGAAGGAAAGGGTCAGGGTCAGAGGAAGGGGGCATGGGCCTTCGAGGAACCCTAGAGGGCTGAATATGGCTCACAAACCCAAAGTTCCAAACCCCTGGTTTAAAGGTGAACGCCAGCACTCTGAATTGTGTTTGGAAATGGACTGTGAGTTGCTGGGTGTGCCGCTGTTTTGGAACTACGCTGAAGAATTCCCTCCAGCCAGGCTTAGTCTGTTGTTTTTCAGCAGAGCTCGGGACCTATTGGAGTTGATGCATAATATTCCAGCTGCAGGTTCAGTGCATTGCAGTAGACCTATCTGGAGGTGAACAGAACATGGTGGGCAGTGGTCACACTCTTGGTTGTGGTTGTTGTGTCGGCCCCTGCTGTCTTGTGCTGTGATCTTAAGGATGAGATCCTATGCACATTTAGACAGACAAACACACATCGGATTGTGCCCTAGGAGGCTCTTAGCTCAAGCAGACAATCCCCTTTGGTGGACATAGCTTGGGTGTGTCGTTACGTCTCTGTAGATCTGCCGCATAGGTGTAGAGTTTTGAAGCCAACACCCAGTTCACCAGACCAATGAAGCTTCCATTGAACTCCCACTCGCTGAAATTCAATAGCTGGCATCTTGTCATACTCCAGTTCCAACTGATTTGGTTGCCCTATTAGGGGGCAGGAAGTAACCCCTCCCAGGTCAACATTAGTTAGAGACCCTGCATCGGTTATTATCTTTTGTTCCCCTGGATTGTGTGACTTGGTTCATCAGGTGAAGTTATCTGGGGGAACTTACAGGCCAGATACTTTCTGCAGTTGAGGAGGGTGGGGCAGGGCTGGCCCTAGACATTTTGCTGCTCAAGGCAAAGAGCAAGATGGTGTTCCCTTCCTCCGTTCCATATACAAAAGCCAACTGGACTGGGAGGTGAGCCTGTCTTCAACGTTGATGACGGCATGGCATCCTCCTCTGTGCCTGAAGGGACCAGGGACTTAGGGGTCACAGAGGAAGCTAACATCTCGGTGCCTCCTCCCAGCATTTGCTGCCTGAGGCAACCGCTTCACTCTGACTCTTTGTAAAGCTGGTCATGGCAGGGAGTTCTCAGCTTCGTATCTCAAAGGAGAATGGCATTTTGGGGCAGGACAGGTTTTTGCAGAGTTTTGAGATAGGGGTCGGGAAGAGAGAGACTGATAGGGAATAGATGGGGTCGGTGAAGTGATAGATAGTGACTACGGTTTGAGTGTACAGGATTAAACTGGTAATCAGGTGTGTGGCCGTGAGAGTATAGATATGCATATACAGATGATTTTGACGTAGCTGTTTACTGTCTAACATCTTAACTCTGTAAATAATAAATATTTCTGTGTTTTATAAAATCCTAGCTCATGGCTACAAAAGGGTAAAGTAATAAAGAGAATAATATAGGTCCGGATAAAAGCCAGTGTGTCCTCACATCACACGAGGTAAAGGTGCTGGACGTGAGGTAAAGGTCCTGGGGGCAGTTCCTGTGGGTGGCGGAAGATGTTGTTAGCTGTGAGAAAGGCCTTAGTGAACAGGTAGACTCACTAGTCAACAGGCAGGAACACCAGAGGGGGAAGCAGGGCCCCTCCCAACACTGGTGTAGAGTTTTTCCTGCTGTCGGTTTTTTGTTTTGGTTTTGCTTTTGTGTTTTGTTTTTAAAGAAGTGCATGAATACCCTCCTCAAGTTGCAAACGAGCGTTTACGGTAATGTGCTGCGCGGGAGTTTCAGAGGAACAGATTTTTAATTAAAGGCCGCATGCGTCGAGGAAGCCGTAGCGCTCGGCGGTAACCGTGGCAATGTCGGCCAAGCGCTCGCAACGACAGCGCGCCAAACCTGGGTACGCACGGAGGTGACGTTCACGTCTTCGGTCAGCCTTGCCCAACCTGGAGGCCTCCAGATGTGCCCGGTGGCAAACATGAGCAGGATGGTGCTGTTGTGCTGATATTCCGCTTGTGGCATTTCCAGAGGCACCTGCTTAGCCCCCGTGTGAACTGGACGGGCCTTTGGCCTACAGAAGAACATCAGAGAAGCCACGCTGGATCAACCAAAGGTCCAGCATTCTCTTCACGCAAGGGCCAAGGAGAACCCACAAGCAGAACATGAGCCCAACAGCACCCTCTTTCTCCTTTTGCCCAGCAACTGTTGGCCAGAGGCACAGTTCCTCTGAGCCTGGAGGTTGCACATTTAGCCATCAGGACTAGTAGCCATTGATAGCCTCACCTTCCAAGACTTTGTCTATCCCCCATTTAAAACCACCCACATTGGTGGCCGTCACTACATCTTCTGTTAGCGAATTCCGTAGTTTAACTCTGCGTGGTGTGAAGAAGTCCTCCCTTTCATCTGTCCTGAATCTCCCACCAGTCAGCTTCATGGGATGAAGACCCCCTTTGGTTTCCAGTATTATAGAAGTGGGAGGAAAATGTCTGCTTATCCACGTTCTCCGCAACAGGCACAATGATATCTGATCCAGTTCACGTCTCATCCAGCCCGGCTCTTCTTATGTCAGGGTTGGGTAACTTGTGATGTCCAGATGTTTTGACCTACAACTCTCAAACACCCCTAACCTCTGGCATGGGCGTTGTAAGGCAAAACATCTGGAAGGCTACCAGCTGCACGGTCTTATGTCCTTATGCTTCTGTATTCTTTGGCGCATATTCTTACGCCCCAAACACATGTTATTTCAAATCTATGTCTAGTGGCTATGTTTTTTTGTTCATTTTTACTCTAGAGGAGCTGCAGGGTCCCCAATCCAGCTCTTAAATGTCCTCCTACCCTCACTACCCAATCTGAATCACACCCCCTGTGCCTCCTGTAGAGTAAAATTGAAAAAAAGATAAAGCTGCTAGACACAGATTTAATATAATTTCTGTTTGGGGCCTTATTCTTCATCTCTTCTGAGTTGCTTGCTACGGCTTGATTGGATTTTATTTAATTTTAATGCAATAAGGGGTCGATCCTGTGCATGTTTAGATGGAAAAAAGTCCTGTGACTCCCAACGTCCGCCAGCCAGCCAGTAAATGACGGATTTAAAGGTTACTATTTTAACAGCATTAATAGTAATTCATTGCTATCAATTAGCAATTTTAATGTTGTGGTTTGAACGGGTTTCATGCTGTATGGCTTTTGCATGGGTTGATGGCTGCCCTAGATCCCTTGAGAGGAAGGGCGGGAAATAAATAAATAGAAATAAATAAATATTCAATTCAATGTGTTTGTGTGTCTGTTTGTGTATGAGAGAGAGAGAGAGAGATGAGGCAAGACGGAGAGCTCATAGCTCTAAAATATAAAGAATGCCCTAAAGAGGAAAATGGGCGGTAGAAGCGTTGAAACGTCAAGTCCGCTTGGGAGCGCGTGTGCAGGCCTTGCCTGGACGGTGCAGTTGCTCAGCAACCGTGTTCGCCAGAGACAACAGGGGCCTGCGGCACTTGCTTAGATCCAAAGTGGCCACGGTTCTCAATTTGTGTCAGATGGGTGAATTTTCTCTGGCTGACCTTCAAGGATAACATTGGATGCTTCTCTCATGGCAAGATGGAGCAGCACGCCTGAGAGTTGGCAGGACTGACGGATCCCGTCCCCCCAGCAAGGAGTACTCTTGGGCTCTGGAGTTTATGTTCGTGCACTGATGTTTCATGTGCAGGAACTTTGGGGAACTCTATTTCAACATTAATTTGGTGGTCCCTTATCCAGGGCTGTGGTCCTTTAAGCCCTCCTGCGGACTCACTCTGGCCCTCTGGGGTTTTTCAGGCGGCCATGTTCTATCCTGGGCAGGATCTGTACTACTGCTTTAAAATGGTTTATAACAGTCATGACAACTGTTGGGGTCCAGGACACAGAGCTCCGTAGGCAGTTTTCAAAACATCATATCCTGCTTGGTGTCGATCGTGCCCCAGAGTTCTTTAGTATGACAGGAATCATGGGTTGTTGTGGGAGAGACTAGAGGTAGAAACTATGGTTTAGTCCAGTTTGCAGGAACGAGCACTTCTGCTTGGTTCCATTGCATTCAAAACAAACCAAGTTTTTTATAAACAACAACAACCCTGGTTTGTCGTGACGTGTGTCCCTGGGCAATGGCTTAGTGTTACATGCAAGCCAGGCCATTGAAAATGACTCCCATACTAATTTTAGTATGCCTGAAGAGCTGTGTGCATAAATGTTCCACCCCACCCCACTGATCTCACCTCTGCCATGGGATTTTTAGGAGACAAATAATAAAGGAGATACCTTTCATCCATTTTTCACATAGGATGGAGGCGTCTTGCTTGGAGTTAGCCCTGGAAGGAGAGCGGTCTTGCAAAGCCGGGGACTTCACTGCTGGAGTTTCCTTCTTCGAAGCCGCCGTGGAGGTGGGGACTGAAGATCTGAAGACGCTGAGTGCCATCTATAGCCAACTGGGCAATGCCTACTTCTACTTGAAAGAGTATGCCAAAGCTCTGGAATACCACAAGCATGATCTCACCCTAGCCAGGTCAGTTCTGTGAGTCCAGTGCTATGTTTCTCATAGGAGGGGTGAGTTCGCTCTCTAGTCTTTTACAGGCTGATGCCAAGCCCTGGATGAGAGCGTCTGTAGTCCACTTCCAGGTTTTGGAGGGCTCTTGGTCATGACCTCCTCCATGGGCCTCTGCCTCAGGGAGTCTACCTTCTCACCACCATGGTCACCAGCTGAGATTTCTCGTCCTCTCTCGCTTGCTTGCTGGACAGGCAGAGAGCCAATGAGAAAATAGGCAGAGGCATCTCCTGGTCCGCCTCCTTCTCACCACCTCTGTTATCTGGACAGAGCGAGAGGCAGGTGGACAAGCAGGTTGCATTGAGGAAGAGGAAGTCCAGGGGGGCTCTTACCATTGGGCTCCATGCCCAACCATGACGCCATCCCTGGACAAGGGGGATATTTGCCCAGTGTGTTGCTCGGATAGCCGCTCATAATGATCAGGTGTTGTTACACATCGGTGAGGGGAGCCTTGTGGCCACACTCCTAGGAGGAAACTGCCCATGTCATCCAATTCTATCCGCAGAACCATCGGGGACCGCATTGGAGAAGCCAAAGCCAGCGGGAATCTTGGCAACACGCTGAAGATCCTTGGACAATTCGACGAAGCCGTTGTCTGTTGCCAGAGGCACTTGGACATTTCGCAGGAGCAAGGAGACAAGGTACGGAGGAGCCGACCTCTCTTTCGAAAACACCCCGGCACCTAAGCGAGGAAAATGTGGTGGGGAACCCTGCACCAAAACCTTGTAGAGAAGACTGGGTGGGCACCCCGATGTTGAGTTTGGAACAGAGTATTTAGGCAAGGGAAACATCAGATGAATGGGTGGGATGGATGGGATGTATATACACATATTGTCTCCCATCCAAAAGGATCAGTGTTAGTCCTCAGCCACCAACTACATTCATTAAATGCACACTTATTTTACTCCTGGCCATCAAAGGGCCATCAGAACAAATTAGAATGGACTATTTAAAATAGAACACGGTTGCAGAACCTCTTTCAGCCAGAGGGCCGAATTCGGCAAAGTTCTTGAGGGCCGCATTCCAGTAGTGGGTGGAGCTGAAGATAAAAGGGGTGTGTCCAAAGGCAAAAGGGGCGGGGCTACATTAAAAATGCCAGCCTATTTTAGCTTGATGCTCTTACAGCCCATTCACTAAGCCTTAGGAGAAGCAGCTCAGCCTTTTGGAATAGGGGAGGGAATGCACAAAAGTCGGGAAACTGTCACGTGATCAGTGGGGGGGGAGGGGGCGTGGCTATCTGGGAACATGATCCTCCAAAAAGGGAACAGTTAGGAGAAAGTACTCCTGTATGGACAGAAAGTCTGAAAGTTACACTCCTGAATGAACGAGGCCTCCTCAGACGGGTCTCCTGCGGCTTCCAGAAGGTGGGCAGGCTCAGGCTTTGGAGGGTCTCCATAGGAAGGAAATTCCATTTAAGAAGAAACCACCGGAAGCTCCCTCCTTACGCGAGTTGTAGTCCAACAGATCAGGTTGGGACCAATGGAAATACAGGCATAGGATCCCTGGCCCTTCCAACGAGTGTAGAAATGAAATGGAACTAAATGGAACCTCCCTTTCCCCCTCCCCCCCCCAAGGTTGGGGAGGCAAGAGCCTTGTACAACACTGGCAATGTTTACCATGCGAAAGGCAAGCAGCTGGCTTGGAGTTTACCGCAGGAGCCGGGGCAGCTGCCGCAGGAGGTTCAGGAGACGTTGGAAAAAGCATCGGAATTTTATGAGTAAGTACCGGATCCTTTTTCAGGGATGTGAACAGCTGGGAATCCCATTGGGAAGCCCCGTGAGCCGGCTCATTAGCAGCGTGTCCGCGACGATCCATCTCAGGATGCCTGAGAATTTGCTCACAAAATGTGCAAACATGCCCTGTTCGTAGCCTCGAATGCAAGACGCAGTTGTTCGCAAATTCGTTTTAGTTTATTTGTTATTTACTTGTGCGGCTCACAATATTAAATTGCCGATGCCTCTGAGGTGCACGGCTTTCCCAGTTCGATTTTATGCAAATTCCCTAATTGAGCAAATTTCCCCTGTAGGCTGAATCAGCCCCACTTTAGTCTATGGAGGTGGCACAAACTAGGAAGTTTGGGCAAATTTCACATTCCCACAAAGCGAGCAGCAAACGCAAACAGGAAACGGGAAGGAAACGGGCAGTGAGATGAAGTTCCCAGGATCCGAGTGGTTTCAGATGTTGCTCGTTTCTACTTCCCTACACAATCCATTTAGGGATGGACTTGGAGGATTCGTCGGGATGCCACATCTTCTACCGGTCCTGTCACTCACTCAGTTTAAAAGTCATCCAGTGGTACAGCAATTCCTTTGTAGTCAGGAGGTCCCAGGTTTGACCCCTGGCAGCATCTCCAGGTAGAACTGGGAAAGAATCCAGCCTGAAATCCAGGAAAGCCATTGCTGCCAGCCAGTGTTGACAATACTGGGCTAGATGGACCAAAAGTCCAACTCAGTAGAAGGCAGGTTCTGTGATCTGCTTTAAAGCAGCCCTTTCATCAGAACCACGAGGACTAGAATGTTACTTTGTTTGTAGGCGGAATTTCTATAGCTCAATGGTTTGCATGCGGTAGGTCCCAGGTTCGATTTCCAGCAGCATCTCCAGGTGGGGCTGGAAAAACTCCGGCCTAAAATCCTGGAGAGCCGTGGCTGCCAGTCCGGGTCGACAACACTGGGATAGGTGGACCCAGAGTCTGATTCAGCCGACAGCAGCTGGTTCTGTGTTCCAGGCCTCTTCTTCTACCTCTCCATGGGGAGCATATGCCTCTTGAGTCTAGTGCAGGAGAGCACAAGCCACAGCCTGCAGACCACGCGTTCCCTCATCCCCGTGGTGTTCTTTGTGGGGAGGAGGGCAGAGGTCTGCGGAGGTTGCCCATCCGGCTCACGGAGGCCTGAGCTCCCTTCGTCTGGCCCGGAGGCTCCCTTGGGCTTTGGGCGGAGGCAGGAGAGGGAGAGGAATCCACAGGTTACCTCCTATCTCAGCTTACGAAGGGCCCCATCTCCTGGCCTAGAGGGCCCCTCTCCGTTGCAACCCTCCCTCCCTCCCTCTCCGGTGTCTTCCAGGAGAAATCTGTCCCTCGTCAAGGAGCTGGGAGACCGGGCTGCTCAGGGCCGGGCCTACGGGAACCTGGGCAACACCCACTATTTGCTGGGCCACTTTAGCAAAGCCATCGTCTTCCATAAGCAGGTAAGGCTCAGCAGCGTTTCTAGCCGGTCCCCCCCGGGCCTTTCGCGGGTTTCTCTTTTCCACCGGCCGTAACGCAGAATCCCAGCATCAAACAGCAGCATTTCCTGTTTGTTTGCTTTCCTTTTTAAAACCAGGTTTCCAGTCCTTATGCCACAGGTGTCGAAGCTCTTTCGGCCCAGAGCCACATTGCAGTGGTGGGCTGAACCAAAGGCAAAAGGGGTGGAGGCCCTGTTTTTCATGCAGAAGGTCCCAGGTTCGATCCCTGGCAGCATCTCCAGGTAGGGCTGGAAAAACTCCTGCCTGATACCCTGGAGAGCTGCTGCTGCCGGTCAGTGCTGAACATCCTGGGATAGATGGACCCAGTGTCTGAGTCAGCGTAAGGCAGCTTGCGATAGTCCTGTGTTCCAGGCCTTTTCTTCGATCTCTCATCCCAACCCCACAGTGTTCCCTTCATTACCCTGAGCGGGGGGTGGGGGGCTGCCCCACAGCAGAGGGGAAGGCACAGGCATACAACTCTGTCCTTCAGCCTCCTAATCTCAAACTGCACTGATTGCAAAGCTATGCATTGCTTTGGGAAGTCCGCCAACTAGTGGCTAAAGAGGTTACTGCAGGTTTCAACCACACAGACACATTTAATTAATTAAAATTAACGAATGTGATTTAAAAACAAAATAACCCAGAGGTGCATGTCCCTAGGGACCCATTAGTATGCACACCACATTTCGGGTGTCTAGCTTTTACGGACATGGCGCTGACAGATGGACTGATGGATGGACACCTTCTCTTTTATTACTTCTGGATTAATAATAATTATAATTATAATTATAATTATTATTATTATTTATAACCCGCCTCTCCCTCCGGATTGAGGCAGGGAACAACAACAATATAAAACACAGGAATCACAAACAGTTAAAAATGTAAAAACAAGAACAAATACATCATTAAAAACATCTTAAAATTCATCTGGATAGGCCTGCCGGAAGAGAACAGTCTTCATGACTCTCTTAAATTCATGAAGACTGCTAAGTATTCATTGCATATATATATATTACCTTTCTGCCAAGGCGATGGTAGACTCTCTGGAGGCCTTTGGATTGGGTGTCTCTAATTTGCCTCGTGTTTCATTGGTGGGCTACTGCTATGCAATTTCAGAGAAAAGTGTAGGGAGTTGCATTGTCTGTAGTGTTAATGCCATGGAGAGAACTCTTTCTTTCTTTTCTATCCATTCTGACTACTGTGAAGGTGATGGGCTTGAAAATATATTATTTATTTATTTGAAGCGATTTCATCTCATTCCTCAGCCAAAACAGCTTTGCAAATGGCTTACATGCAATCAGTAAGGCAGTCCCTGGGTGCAAGCTTACAATGTAAAATGACATAACACACAAGGAAAAAGCAATGAGGAGGGAAGAGGAAAACAACAACCCTAAATTGTCTTTTAGCAGGGCTGGTGGGATGGCCTCGCTTCCTGCCCTCATCTCCCTCTGACCATGAAATTTGTGGGAAATGCTGGTGGAATGCCCAAAGCCGGAATGGGAGGCTGGATACGTTTTCTAAGAGTGGGGGCGAGGAGGGTAGCTTTAGCTCCCTGTGACTAGCTCAAGCAGGATAAACTGTACAAAAATGCTTCCTAGCATCTATACACGTTGCAGCAATCGGCTTTTCTTTGCCCAGAAATTGGAACTGTGCCACATGCCCCAGCTCTGGTGGCTGTGTCTCCTTGCCGGATTTGCTGTCTTGTTGCAATGTATGTGTCGGGGCTGCCTCCGGAAGAGCGCATGTGCCGTTGCCAAATGATGATGTTGTCCCAGCAGCTAAAGAGCTCTCTGCCTGCCTCCATTTCAGCGGCTTGCCATTGCCAAGGAGTTTGGGGACAAGTCCGCCGAGAGGAGAGCGCACAGCAATTTGGGCAATGCCCACATCTTCCTTGGGAGGTTTGACATCTCCGCAGAGTACTACAAGTAAGCGCATGACTGGGTTTGGGAGAAGTAAGTGCCCTGTCTTTGTGTCCTCTGGATCACCTCCAGTTTCACCATCGATCTGCTAATATTGTCCATTGCTAACAGGGAAGCGTCTGTTTGTTCTCATCCCTCCATGTGAATGTTTGGTCTCCCATTGCCCCCACTCCCCCAAATCAAGGTGCATAATCCCCAAAATTAGCTGGATTATTCTGGTACGTGTGTCAGAAAATGCCGGAAGCTCCTCTCCCCCTCCAGTAGAAATTCAACAACAACAAGGTAAATAATTCACCATTTGCTGCATTTTTATGAGATCCGAAATTTGCTGCCTGAGGCGACTGCCTTATAGTAGGGCCAGCCCTGATGCTGGAATACCCACACCGCTGTGTATACCTCCCGAGCAAAGAACAAGGCAGGTGCTGGCCTTTATTTTTTGCTCATGAGCCCCTCTGTCTGTTCCAATACAGGAAAACGCTGCATCTCTCCAGGCAGCTGAAAGACCAAGCCGTAGAAGCGCAGTCCTGCTACAGTCTCGGAAACACGTACACCCTCCTCCAAGACTACGAGAAAGCCATTGAGTACCACTTCAAGCACCTAGCCATCGCCCAGGAACTGGGCGATAGGTAAGACGAGGTCTGGGATTGTGTTTGAAAACTCCGGTTTTGTTCTTCGGTCTCGCCAGTGGAGGTTGGTGGCTTCGATGTCAGCAGGGCAGTGAATCCGCTCCGGGCTTCAGTCAGAACTCTAAAGGAGCTTCAGTCTGGACTTGGGCCAGGAGCACTTTGGCCATCAGTAGGAAGGGCGAAAGCCCCTCAGTTCTCCCATGGTAGGAGTGAGTGACGCTCGAAGGAGTGTGCCTACCACACTCTCTACCTTGAGTGGTCTCCAGCCATGGGGAGTGTAGTGGCAAGGCTGGCTTTGGCCATAGGTAGACCTGGTGTCCACAGGAAAGGAACACTGGCTCAGTTCAGACAACACGTTAGTCAACGCAGTGTGAAAACTCCACTCAACGGTTGAGTTTTTAGTAGGCCAACCCTATGAAAAGGAGGACAGGGCTCATGTAACTTTAACAGTTGCAGAGAAAAGGGAATTTCAGCCAGTGTCATTTGTATGCAATGAGTTCCTGGTGAAATTCCCTCTTCATCACAACAGTTAAAGTTGTAGGGGCCCTGCCTTCTTTTGTATATGGTCACTCTAGTATAGTGCCTGCAACTTTAACAGTTGTGATGAAGAGAGAATTTCACCAGGGACTAATTGCATACAAATGACACTGGCTGAAATTCCCTTTTCTCTGCAACTGTTAAAGTTACATGAGCCCTGTCCTCCTTTTCATATGGTCAGCCTAATTTTTAGGAGGTACCCCCCCACACACACACACACACACTACATGTTCTGACTCCACCATTGTGTGATTGTGGGCTACCGTGGAGTTGAGTAAAATCCATTTCTTATGTTCTTCTGTTGTGTTCTTATTCCAAATTTTAGGGTGCCCACCACAGAAAAGCCTGTCTTCTTTATAAATGCATAATGTATTTCTCCCATTGATTTCACCCCTATCTTTCTCTCTCTCTCTCTCTCTTTTTCTCTTTGAGCTTTTTTCTTTTAATATATGTACATACTTTTCTCCCACGGGTGGTATTCCAAGAAGGACCTCCTTTGAAGACCTTAGTGTAGGGGGCAGGATTGTATGGGAACAGGGATTCCTTCAGGTATTTGGGTCCCAAGCCGTTCAGGGCATTGAAGGCAAACGGCCACTTTTAAAGGTGAATGACCATCTTAAGCCCAGTGATTTAGCACACAACTTTGGTCAGGCTTCCTGCTATATCTTGCGCTTCTCTCTATGAAAACTGTTGGGAAAGGAAGAGCGATTCTAAATCTGTGCAGCCAATTGGAGCCACAAGGAGGCAACAGAGATTTCCATCTTGAATATGGAGTTTAACATATTCAAGACTTCAGGCTTGTGTGAGATTATTTTATGGAACCGCTTTTTTTCTGATAGATAAGCCAAAAGTTGAAACTGTGCAAATCTCACGGGGAATCTGGAATTCTGTAGGCCAGGCTCCATCTCATTCTCTACATTGAGATGCAGTGTTGGAACACTTTGGATTTGTGTTGTTTGAGTACTACAAACCCACATCGCATGACAAAATCCCTTTTGAAACCGAGGGGGACTTCCCAAACTAATCTGCGATACACCGTCGTGGTTGAGAGAAAGTCACAGCCCTGCAAAGTTCTTCTTCGCATATTTTCTATCTGTGAGTTTGGTTGCAATGTCATCATTTTGTTTTTTACCTTATAATAGGGTGACCATATGGAAAGGAGGACAAGGCTCCTGTCTCTTTAACATTTGTATAGAAAAGGGGAATTTCAGCAGGTGTCATTTATATGCATGCAGCACCGGGTGAAATTCCCTCTTCATCACAACAGTTAAAGCTGCAGGATCCCTGCCGTCTTTTGTATAGAGTGACCAGCTACAAAAGAGGGCAGGGCTCCTGCAGCTTGAACTGTTGTGATGAAGAGGGAATTTCACCCAGTGCTGCATGCATACAACTGACACCTGCTGAAATTCCCCTTTTCTATACAAACGTTAAAGAGACGGGAGCCCTGTCCTCCTTTTCATGTGGTCACCCTACCTTATAACCTTGAGGACTAGAAAATCTTTTTTTTAAAAAAAAAGAAATGAAAAAAATGATCAGACATGGCTACATGGGAGCTTCAAAACTATTAGAATATGTGCCCTGGTGAAGTTACACAGATCTCCTCAACCAGACCGTGTGCCTTTCTGCTGCACCAGGAAATATGGACTTTAATTTCTGTGGTTGGATGTGGGTACATCTCATTGGGTATGTAATGATTCTTTTCTGGTTTTGCAGAGTGGGAGAAGGGAGGGCCTGTTGGAGTTTAGAGAACGCCTACATCTCCCTGGGGAACCACGAACAAGCCCTGCACTTTGCGGAGAAACACCTTGAAATCTCCCAAGAGGTAGGGGAAAAAATACCTTGTTGTGTTCTCATGATTTAATTTCATTATTTTATTGCACGACACTTCAGGGGAAGTTAATAGTTGCCAGTTGGATGAGCCGGAAAGATCATATCCAGAAAGGACTTTGAGCTCCAGGTGCAGTTATTACCAGTGGGAACAAAGTCCAGGGACCCCCAAATGACCCCTATCAGGATTAAGGCCAAGTTCTTCCAGTAGAATCCTTTCCTTTCCTCTTATCTTTAAAAACATGTTATTCTCAGGGCACCACTAACCGAGCATGTACATAGTTCAAGGTTCTCATTTTATTCTTTTCTTTCTTTAAAAAAAACTCCTGTCTGTCTGTCTGTCTGTCTATCTATCTATCTAAAATTATGCCTTTGAGGGTGGAACCCTCTCATATTTTAAAATATCTGATCTTTTCCTGCATCAACACGGGGCTTCTTCTCAAATCAGAGTGTTTAACATCAGAAGCAAACTTACGTTTAATCTTGTGCAGACATGATAGAGGGTTACAAAATGATGCCTAGTGTGGAGAATGTGCATAGGGAGACATTTTTCTCCCTCTCTCATAATACTAGAATTATTCATCCCAGATTCAGGACAGATCAAAAGAAGGACTTCAAACAGCGCAGGGTCAAACTAGGGAATTTGCCACCACAAGATGTCGTGATGGCCACCAATTTGGATGGCTTTAGAAGGGGGTTGGAAAAATTCCTGGAGGAGGAGAAGGCTATCAAGGGCTACCAGTCCTGATGCCGATGTGCTGTCTCCAGGAGCAGAGGCAGTAAGCCTATAAACACCAGTTGCTGGGGAACATGGGTGCTATTGTACTCCTATCCTGCTTGTGAGTCCCTGATTGACAGCTGGTTGGCCACTGTGTGAACAGAGTGCTGGACTAGATGGACCCTCGGTCTGATCCAGCCTCAGGGCTCTTCTGATGGTCTTATGTCTCATTCTTGATTCCCTGATTCCGAGTTTTATTTGTGCAAATTTCGTAATTTACGCAAATTTCCTTGAAAGACTGAATTGGCCCCACTTTAGTCAATGGAAGAAAGTTGCGCACATTAGGCAATTTGGGGGAAGTTGTGCAGGCATCCTGTTTGATCACTGTTCGATTTGCGCGGGTTTCCCTTTCGCAGATTGCGAGTGGCAATCGCAAACACGAGGCGAAGTTCAGAGGATCCTGGCGATTTGAAACGTCGCTCATTTGCCCATCTCTAATTCAGACCATCTCCTCTTTACTATATGCAAATGAAGGGAAACCAAGGAGTAACCAGGCCACAGCAGGGGAGCAACCGAGCCCCTCAATTCCTGAAGCCTGAGGACCAGACTAGTAAATCTATTACTCACACACACACACACACACACAAACATACACAGAGCCATATTATTAAGTTGTCAGCTGTTCCCCCATAAATATTGTTTGCTGGCCTTTCCACAACAACACGTTCTTGGGTGTGTGATTTTTGGTTTGCGGTCCTCTGCGGAGGGTCTGATTACTCAGTGCCAGATGGGGAGAGAACAATGGGACATTTCCTGGAGGCGGACGACTGGGGAAGGCATTTGAGCCTTGTGGGGTGGGAGGACAGACCCCTTGATTACAAGGCAGGGTTGGCTTGGAGTGGGCTCCTGTGACAGCTTGTGTTCCTTTTTTGGGAGAAGAGCTCAGAGCTTGTACTCACAGTTCCTCCTCGCGCCTGGAGATAGCACAGTTTCTCATCTCTTAGGGGAAGCAAGGTGCTGCAATGGTTAGAGCAGACTTCTCCAACCTGGGGCTCTCACAATGTTTTAGACTTACTATTTATTTATTTTATTGTTTATTCCATTTATATCCCGCCTATATACAGAATACCCTAGGCGGCACACCACGTTAGAACAATCTAAACAAGAAAAAAAAAACCGATCAATACAGCATAAAAACAAAATATAATGGCCAGTGAAGAGATTCTAAAAAGGGAAGGCCTATTGGAAGAAGAGAGTCTTTCGTGCCTGCTTAAAGACATTCAAAGAGCCCTGCAGGCCCATTTCAACCGGCAGGTCGTTCCACAGCTGAGGGGGAGGCAAAGGAAAAAGTCCCCTGGCATGTGATTGCCAATCTCACCTTAGACTTCAACTCCCATCAGCCCCAGTTAGTATGGCCGGTAGTCTGGAATGCTGGGAGTTGTAGTCCACAGCACCTGGCAATTACCAGGTTTGGGGAAGCCTGGGTTAGAGTGTTGGACTGGAACTCAGGAGACATGAGTTTGAGTCACCACGAAGCTCACTGGGTGACTTTGGGTCAGTTGCTGACTGTCAGCCTCACCTACCTCACAGGGTTGTTGTGAGGATAAAATGGAGAGGAGGAGGAGGATCGTGTATGCTGCCCTGGGCTCCTTAGAGGGAAAAGGTGATATAACTGTAACAAATAAATAAGTTTCGTTCCCTGGATTAAACATCTCCATGGCAAGAAGGGGAACAGCCAACTCCAGTGACAGTCCTACTTTGTGGCTCTACCAGAGAGCTTCAAGCACTAAGTGAGTCCAGGCCAGACCCATCTAGCCAGCAAACGCTCAGCCAAGCAGATCATAGAAGGGCAAATCGTGTGTTTTCTTTTTGAGAAGCCTCGTTTCAGAATCAGAGAGTTGAACCTTTGACAAAACGCCATTACGGTGCCGTCCCTTTGCACCGACTTTGGTATGTAACGCTCACCTAAATGACATTGGACACAATGAAGCCTGCGCGCATACGTTCATTTCCAGGTGGTCATTGGATTTCCATCCCTCTGGCAAATGTCATTTTGTTTTGGCAGATGCATTTATCGAACAGTAATCACGATTTTCGTAATTTTCTCAGATTGGAGACCACGGTGGGGAGATCACGGCGCGTACGAACATCTCACAGCTGAGGTCGGTTTTGGACCTGAAGCACAGTGACAATGAATTGGATGCATCTGGCTATGAAATCCAGGGTGAGTTTCCTTCTTCCGAGATCTTTCTAAGCCTTCCCCCGGTTCCTTGAATCATGGGTGCTTTAGTTCCTTTTTGCTTCGTCTTGTATATGCCTTCTGAGCTGGCAGTGATCATACAAGAAAGAGATCTTGGGGTTGTGGTGGACAGCTTGACGAAAATGTCAACCCAGTGTGCGGCCGCTGTAAAGAAGGCAAACTTCATGTTAGGCTTCATTAGAAAAGGAATTGAAACTAAAACTGCCAGTCTCTTATTGCCTTTATACAAATCTATGGTGTGACCATCCTTAGGATACTGTGTACAGTTCTGGTCACCACACCTAAAATAGGTATTATAGAGCTGGAAAAAGTGCAGCCTAGAATGATCAAGGGGCTGGAGCATCTCCCCTATGAGGGAAAGTTACAACAGCCAGGATTGTTTAACTTGGAAAAATGGAGGCTAAGGGGAGACATGATAGAGGTGTGCAAAATCATGCCTGGTGTGGAGAAGGTGGAGAGGGAGAAAAATACTAGAACCCAGTGGGGTCAATCCCATGAAGCTGATTGGTGGGAGATTCAGGACAGATCAAAGGAAGGACTTCTTCACACAATGCAGAGTTAAACTATGGAATTCACTACCGCAAGATGTCGTGATGGCCGCCCATTTGGATAGCTTTAAAAGTGGTTGGATAAATTCCTGGAGGAGGAGAAGGCTATCAAGGGCCACTAGTCCTGATGGCTCTGTGCCACCTCCAGTATCAGAGGCAGTAAGAGTGTTGGACTGAGACTCGGGAGACCCAGGTTCAAGTCCCCTCCCAGCCATGAATCTCACTGGGTGAACCTGGGCCTGTCACTGACTTTCACCTCACCTTCCTCGCAGGGTTGTTGTGAGGATAAAATGGAGAGGAGGAAGACGTTGTAGCACCTCTTGGGCTCCTTGCAAGAGGGGAAGAGGCAGGATGTAAATGTAATAATAAATAAAAATAAAATGAGAATGAGATCATTAATTTCCTCTTTGAGGGATGGGAAAGTTAGGGCAGGATCATAGGCGCAGTATCCGTCTCTTCCAAGCTTCCAGTGAATATTGGTGCAATTTATTCTCTCTCTTGATAGGGGCACTTTTAATGAGTGCGCCTGATGAACTTGCAGGCATAATTACGGGCGAAGGGAGTGGGAGGCTCTTTGGATTGTGAGCGGCGTTAATCAAGCATTGCTCTTTCTCTGAAGCTTTTATAGGGCTATAATGATCTCATTCATCAGGGCCCTCATTGATCTGGTTCCCAAGGTCAGGCTTGTTCCAATCAGGAGTACAAAATGTACTCAAAAGGAGGAGAATGGGGGGGGGGGGGACCAACAAACCCAAAAACGAAAACAAAACTGAAGTAGCCAAGAAGAAAGGGAGGAACCAGGAAGACATAGGGAGCACATTGACCCCGCTCGACGTCACAATTTGCTGGATTCGTTTTTGAAAAGAAGAAACTAAGGAGCCTTCTGTGAATTTCTTATCTGTCGGGCCGTGATGTTGCAAAACCTGGCTTCGTGTTGCAGGATGAGATGGGATTTGCAGTTTATCTGTCTGAGGTCTCTCTTTTTTTGTTTATGTATGTATGTATTTATGAGGAGACGACCCATCCACTTCGCGCCCGTATTTTGGTTGGGAAAGGTGTGATCGCTTGCGTCTCTGGCCTTCTTTGCCCCAGAGTGAAGGCCTGGTGTGGAGAAAGTGGCGAGGGGGATTTTTTTCCCACCTTGTCCATAATACAAGGAGCCACTGGGGTCACCTCATTCAGCTAAACCTTGAGAGATTCAGGGCTGACAAGACGCCCTCCTTCACATAGCAAAATGGTGGAATTGAGTGCACTGGCTGGAGTAGCGACGGTGGCCGCCCCTTTGGATGGCTATAAAAGGGGATTGGAGAAATTCATGGAGGAAGAGGAGAAGGCTCTCAGTGGCTACTAGGCCTGATGGCTCTGTGCTGCCATAGGCAGTGTGCCTATGTGCACCAGTTGCTGGGGAACATGGGTGGGAGGATAGCTAGTAGGCCACGGTTAGAACAGAATGGTGGACAAAATGGACCTTTGGTCTGATTCAGCATGGTGCTCCTTAACGTTCTTAACAGTGGTGGTTGGGTCTTCTCAGGTGCAAATCATTTTCCTGTCTGCGGCACCTTCGTTTGCACCATCCTGGACGTGCATTCATTTTCTGAACATGGCCCCGCTCATCCCTTTGCACCTGTCTAGGTCAGGGCAAACGAATTTCCTAAAGCGCTATTTGTTGGAAGATATCAACCAGACTTCACCAACCTGACTCCTTCCAGACATATTTGACTACAACTCCCATCACCCCATGCTGTTTGGGGATTATGGGGTTTGTGGTCCAACACCTCTGGAGGGCACCAAAGGGCATTCTAGGAGCAATTTCAGGTGTGGTTACTTCGAACGCAGGAGTTGAATATCTTTCAGCCCGAGAGCCGAATTCCGTTTCAGAGAAGCTCTCGGGCCCGCATTCCATTGGTGGGCGGGGCTAAAGGCAAAAGGGGAGGGGCCAAAACCCCAGCCTATTAGCTTCAAGCTCTTCCTGCCAATCACAAAGCCTTAAGAGAGGCAAAAGTTGGGAAACTACCAACCGTCGGTGTTGAGGGGGAAAGGGGGCGTGGCCAAGGACTTCTGGGGCATTTGGCGCAGGGCCCTGAGGCTTTGCACCCATGACTCCGAATGTGGGAGCCACGGTGCTGAGTGAACCCGCTCTGAAAGCAGCAGCACCCATCCAAGGAAGACGCTGATGCCCAGCAACCGTGTTATTGCCCCAGAGGCATCTCCAAACCAGCTCAGCCGTCCGCAGGAGACTGGCCGCATCCTGCTGCTTTCCAAGCAAACTGACGCCCTCCGGAGCGTCTTGCCACAAGGACGCCTTTATCCAGCTTGTTTGCGCACCGCCAAGGAGACCGAGGTCAGCAAACTCCACCCTGTAGGCAAGGTACTCCGTGCTACCAGTCCGGTCTGCCAACTGGCTTGGGAAAACAAGAGCTTATTGTCCCCTAACGGCGAGCTGCTCTGAATCGCGGCTCTCTTCCGGCGACATCATAGTTGCCTTTGGGCTAGGGGCACCCTCCGTCCCGTCGCTCTTCAGTCTTTCGAAGGAGGAGGAGAAGCTTGCCGTAAGTAGCTTTCGTACCTTTCTCTCTCTTGTGGATTCCTTCACAAACGCTGCAGCTGTCTCTCCTTTGCCTTTTGGTTGAAGGATCAGCCAGGGTGCAAAAGGACTGGCGAAACCATCTGGTTCCGGGGTGAGGAACCTGCATCCGTCCCGCTGTCGTTGTACTCCAACCCCCATTGGCCCTCCTGTCTGGGAATTATGGGAATTGAAGTCATCCCCCCCCCCTCCTCAAAAGGTCGTTATACAGTTGGGAAAGGTGCAGAAGAGGCCGAATAAAATACCCAAGGAACTGGAGCGACTCCGCCGTGAGGAAAGGTTGCAATGTCTAGGACTGCTTAGCTCTGGAAAACCGCGAGGGAGGGAGGGAGGGAGGGAGGGTGTGTTAGAGGGGTACAAAATGATGCACAGTGTGGAGAAAGCGGAGAGAGAGAGAGAGAGAGATGTCATCATGCATCACATAATACTAGAATTCAAAGGTGTCATTATCCCATGAAGCTGATTGGTGGGAGATTCAGGACCGAGCAAAGGAAGGACTTCTTCACGCAACGCAGAGTTAGACTATGGAACTCACTACCACCAGATGTAGTGATGGCCACCAGTTTGGATGGCTTTAAAAGGGGGTGGGATAAATTCCTGGAGGAGGAGAAGGCTATCAAGGGCTGCTAGTCCTGATGGCTATAGGCTACCTCCAGTGTCAGTGTGCCTATGTAAACCAGTTGCTGGGGAACATGGGCAGGAGGGTGCTGTTGCGTTCCTGTCCTGCTTGTGAGTTTTCTGTGGACAGCTGGTTGGCCACTGTGTGAACAGATTGCTGGACACGATGGACCTTGGCGTGGTCCAGCGTGGCTCATCTCATGTTCTTATGAGCCCGACAACATCTGGAGGTTCCAGCTTCCACCTCCCTGAGTTTTCTGGGGTTTGGCTGGGCAGCACCCCCACCCAACCTGCCTCTTTAGCACTGTACTCTTCATTTCTGAATGTGCCCCTTTATTTAAAAAATGGGCAGGCTTATCCAGTACAACCCCTTCCTGTGTATATTTCTGAGAAATTGGTCAAGAAAGGAGGAAAAAGTTGTGGGCAAATATTTTCCATCTTTCCCAGCCAAGCATGCTGGGAATTGTAGTCCAAAACATCAGGAAGGAAGCAGCTTCCCCTCCCCCTCCAGAAAGATATGTGTCCACATCATTCTTGCCGTTGTGCATTTCTTAGACACCTCTCTAAAAAAAGACCCAAACAGCTTTCAACAGAATTAAAACATACACAGTTTAAAACAGATAAAAGCAATTATTCACTGAAGTAACCTCTCTGCCCGCCCCCGCCCCCAGTAGCGCTATAAATGTTTTAGAATGAATCACGTCTTTATTTGCAGCATTTTTACCCCACTCATCAGTCAAAGCAGATTCCCAGAACTGCGTATAAAGCTGAATAATAGGACAAACTCTGCCCTTCGGCTTACAATCTAAAAGGCATGACACAAAAGGAAAAAAGACGGGGAGGGAGGAGGAAAGACGCACACTGCTGGCAGCAGTTCTTAGTTTCGAAGTTCTTATAAGTGTTCTTTCTGGCAGGAAAGGGCAAAAGAAGCTCCCTGAGACTGTTCTTTCTCTGGCCAAAATATGGGAGGCCAGGTTGGTTGTCTCCTTGCCATGGGGCGTATCCTGGGAAGAAGGGGTGGACCCCCCCCAGTGGCCCTCGTTTCTCGTCTGTTGGATGAGACCTTTGCTTGAGCCCTTTCCTGTTTTTCAGTTTTAGAGTCTGATTTAGGATCCGATTCAAAGCAGCCCCCTTCCCCCGGCCTCCTGACCTCCAACAGAGGCAGATGAGTGGGGTGCGCCCGGCCTGACCTTTTCTGGCTTTCTTCTCTCAGCAAGGACATTCACGGTGGGTTTTCCTTTGACAGACAGCCTGATCCCCTTGTTTTTCCCGGCCCGGCTGAAGGACTCGGTTCAGCCGCTTTAATTACAGTTGTTTGGCTGATTCAAGATGCTGTCCGAGTTAATTACTGCTTAGCGGCGGAACCGGCTGGGATTTCTGGGGCGTCTGTGTGTTTAATCTTTCACTTATTTCGAGAAGCGTCTCATGGTTGCAAGCGTCTCACAGGACTCAGCACAGAGGCCAGGGGCTGGGGGGGGGGGGCAAAGTCCTGATGCTCCTTCCTAAGCCGTTGGCAAAGCTACTCGGACGGCCTTCAGTCCATCTGATAACGTCCTGCATAGAGGCGTTACAATACTGCAGCTGGACGGCTGACCGGAGCTGCCTGGTTGGGTATCTACCAAGGGCCACATCCCAGCAGACCAGAGCTCCCTGGACTCGCTCATCTTTGTTCACCTGCTTCTTGCTCTGATCCAGCCAACAGAGATGGTGAGAAGGAGGACCTCCTGGCTCTTTGCCTCCCAAGCAAGCAAGGAGGAGCCATGATGAGGAAGAGGAGGAGCAAGAGCAGCCGGGGACCATGGTGGTGAGAAAGGAGACTCACCGAGGGAAGGGGCCTGTTGAGCGTGTCTTCGCCAAGAGTCCTCCAAAAACTTGGAGCCGGCACTTAGGGGCTGGTTACAGGGAGGATGTGACACCCTTGGCACCGCAGCTTCACTGGTTTCCCGTCTAGTTTCAGGCTGGTTATGACCTATCAAGCCCTATATGGCTTGGGACCGGAGCTACCTGAACAACTGCCTTCTCCCATACAAGGAGAGTCCCAAAAAATCAGGCTTCAGTCTTGATCCATGTGAACAAACCAGTCCTAGTGGTTTGCATCCTCTAGGAGCAAGGTTTTCGTCAGGAGAATGGGTCTAAATTAACCATTCGAGATCAGGATGCCCCAACAGACTTTGCATTACGATCGGAAGTGATAGATTGTTGTTGGGAAAATTCATTTCTCCTGCGCCACTGTGAGGATTAGAGCTAACCCCAGAGGGAACAGGGAAGTCTGAGGCAGAGGGGGGCAAATGATATCAGAGTCCTTGCTTATAAAATGATGTCGGGGTTGCATCCCTCTAAGCCTCGACTCCACTACACCACTGCTGGCAAGGACAGATTGGGAGATTCCCTTCTGCCTGGCTCTTGCTGCTTATAAGCAGTTCTCCAAACCTGGCCCGTTCCTTCACTGAGCACAGACTCTGCTCCCGCAAGAACCTCCTTGAAGCTCCACATTTGCTCACCCGTTTTGAAAACTGCTTAACGTTTACTGAGCTCAAAGCGGGTGTTTAGCAGCTGAGGTGCTCAAAGTTCAACTCTCTGGGATGCTCTGGTATACCGGCAGCCCTGCCCCAGTGAAATGAATACACAATCTTGACACACAAGAGCGTTCACCCACTTCACATACATTATGCCCCCAGTCTTTACAATTGGGGTGGAGCGTAGGTGTCGTTGCTGCTGAATAATCTCTCTCTATAAAGCATTAAGGCAATGTGGGGCACGTGGCAGTGCATGGCACGCTGGAGGTTCTGAGCTATGAGAAGAACTTTGTAAGCTGGAGGTTCTAAGCTAAGAAGAACTTTGTACATTGGAGGTTCCATGCTATGACATACTGGAGGTTCCGAGCTATGAGAAGAACTTTGTGTTGCTAAACTACAGCTTATATAAACACACCTGGGAGCAAGGGGGAGTGGCTGGGAGGGGAGGCTTCTTTCAGCATGAAGCCTGCATTCCATTTTGGAGAAGCTCTCAGGGGTTGGAACCCAGTGGTGGGTGGAGCCAAAGGCAAAGGGGGTGGAGCCAAAGGCAAAAGGAGGTGGAGCCAAAGTACCAAAAATACCAACATATTTTAGCTTAGAGCTCTTACTGTCAGTAACTCGACATTTAAGAGAGAGCTTCAGTTGTGGGGTGATATAGAAATGTAATAAATAATTAAACGACATAAATTTCAACCATTTATAATGGGGGGTGCATAGTAGATGGGAAACCATCAGACGACAGAAAGTTCAGGTTTATAGCCCAAGGTTTGTTCTTGGGTTTCAAATCTGGTTTGTTCCTCACTCGCTCCCACTTCATTCTCAACAACCCGTGGTTGAACAACCCTTGGTTTCTGCCTCGGGCGAACCGGCTCTTTCTGCAATTGTTGTTCTGTGCCTGTAACCTGGATTGCAGAGGTGGCTTGTAGAGCTGCCACTGGCATCCATCAGCCGTCCCAATTCTTCCCTCCTTTGTTTCGTAACAGGAAGTTGTGTTCTTCCGAGGCGCACGATGAGTGCCAAAGTGGGCTTGGAACCGCTGACAAACGGCTGCACTTACCAAGCCGGAAAGGCCTACGTGGCTCCCGGCCAGCTTCGCTTTACCAGCAGCCCTGTCTAAGTGCCCCATAAACATTTCCTTCCATGCGGGAGTTTAAATGAAGGAGGAACGCTCCGGATGAGACAAGCAGTTCCCCCATGGGAGAGACCTTCCGCTCCATCCCTGCCTCAGCTTTTGGATGGGAGCTCCGTCGGAGCATTTAAAGAACCTCTGAGTTTGGAGGGGATCTTCTTGCCTCTAAAGGTGTCAGTTTGCTTGTGCAAAGCCTCCGTTTTGAGTCCTAGACATGAGATATCCTTCATGTGGAGCGCTGGGTTAATGCCAAATGTGCCCTCGCGGTCTCCTCCCTGGCACTGGCCAGGCTCCCCGTTTCTCCTAATCTTTATTTGTTTCTTAGGCTTTTCTTGTTGTTCAAAGGAGGTTCCCATGCTGCAAAGTGCAGGGCCCATCCCCCAGCGCCAACTCTATTTGGGATTGAAAGTGTCATTTTGTGCTTTGGAGCTCAGGCACCCCTCACCTCGGTCTCGGATGCTTGGGCTAATGAATTTTCTCTTCGTTCCTCCCGTTTGCCTTCGGGAGGGGGAAATAAGTGCTTTGTGGCCAGCTGTGACCATCATGGCAGCCATTTTATGAAGGGACAAGTCCCACCCACCCCCATGACAGCCATTTTGTGAGAGCACCCACAACGCCCTCTCAAAATTCCAAAGGTGCCCGATGGGCCCAAACGGTTAGGGACGCCTGAGTTACTGCTTCCATGCAACTACTGTAGGTACCGCATGGGAGAGGGGCAGAACCTCTGATCCAGGAGCCAAATCCTGCCTGGATGGCTCCGCCTTCTTCCCTTTGCCCTGCCCACTGGACCTTTGATGCTTTCTTGGCTTTTGCGCAGTTATTCTGCAACCACCACCCCCATTCAAAAAATCGAAATGAGCACCTCTCCGAAAGGGAATAGTTTATTTGTATTTATTACATTTCTATACTGCCCGATAGCTGAAGCCTTCTAGGCGGTTCATAACAATTAAGCCCCCAAAATAGAATATAAAATACTGGTGAATCTGCTGTTGGGTTAAAAAAGCTTTAACATTCCTATGACATTCCCTGAAGACAAGGGGCACGTTCTCCTAACGCCCCCACGCAACGCCAACTCATGTTTTAATTAGGAAAAGCTTTCTTATTGAGCTCCATCAATGCGCCTAGGCATTTTGAAAGGATTTCCTAAGCAAAACCAACAAACGAAACCAAAAATTCTCTGCCCCGAGATCTAGATTTCAGTGTGAGAAAAGGGAGCCAGTGTGCCATAGTGGTTAGAGCGTTGGACTAGGAGATCCAAGTTCTAGTCCCCCCTCGGCCATAGAAGCTCCCTGGGTGACTTTGGGCCAGTCCCAGACTCTCAGCCTAACCTACCTCACAGGGTTGTTGTGGTGAGGATAAAAATGGAGAGGAGGAGGATTTTTAAGTAGGCCGCCTTGGGGAAAAGGCAGAACATAAATGCAATAAATAAATAAAAGAATCAGGGAGGGAGAAGAAAAAGAGGCACGGTCAAGGTGAAGATAACCAGAGATGAGGATATATATTTAAAGAATCCAGATTATGATTTGAAACCTTTACAAACACCCCCAAACCGTCCTCTGCTTTTCTAAAAATAGGCATGAATTGTGGCAGTCAACCAGGTGGGGGAGCAGAGACTGATGCTCTCCAGAAAGTTTTCGACTCGCTCGATTAGAGACCTCGAGCAACCTTGAAGACAGAGCGGGCATTTAGAAATGCCCCTGAGGTTTCCTGCTTGCCGACAGGGCCTTTCAGTAAACGTGCCAAGAGCTACGTGGGAGGGTGGAGAACTGTCCAGAGCAATTCCTGGGAAGCCTTTCCCCAGATGCTGATCTTCGTGTGTTGGAGAGTGTTCATCAGGGGAAAAGAAACAGAGAGAGAGGGGGGGGGGGGACTTTTTATTTCTTTACTGGATATTGAGACTTCTAGTGCAGCTGAGCAGGGCCAGGCATAGGGTGGATGGAGGAATAACCTGAGGGAAGGAACCATAAGAAAGGAAATGCAATGTTGCTTTTGAAAGCCCTAAAGAGCCATTTCGATTCTCAGGTGAGTTGGTCGCCCAAGTCCCAACCATCAGAGAAAACATCAAACCTGCCTTCACATTCCTGGCTGCCACCATAGCGCAAATAAAAAGAGCGACTCTTTTGGGGAGAATGTGCCCTCCCCTCCAGATATTTTGGCTGCAACCCTTAGGATGTTTGACCATTAGCCATGCTGACTGAGGCTGGTGGGATTTGAAGTCCAAAACATTTGGAGTGCACCAGGATAGCATCATCATCATCATCATCATCATCTTTTCTCACTTGTGGCAGTTTTTCTAGACAGACATGATGGGTTTTGCTAAGTCATGCTGTCTTTTACAGATTCAGGAATTTCCTGATGATTGAGCATGTTTTAATTATGACTCTGCTTTCTGGATGTTGGTGGGGATGTATGTTGGTAGGCCCAGTTTCTGAAGGTTTTCAGTACAGTTTTTTTATGTAATGTCGGTGACCGATGTGACTAATGGAATAATTGTGACCTTTCCCTGTTGCCATAGTTCTTTGACTTCCATGGACAGCGGTGTATATTTGTCTCTCTTTTTCTCTTCCTTTTCTACAACATTTTTGTCATTAGGCATTGCTATGTCAATGAGGTATGTGTGTTTTTCTTTTTTGTCTATGAATGTTATGTCTGGTCGGTTGCAAGATGATGATGATGATGATGATGATGATGATGATGATGATGATGATTTCTATACTGCCCCTTAGCCAAAGCTCTCAGGGCCGTTTGCAACAATTTAGAATCCTTTACAGTTCTGGCTGATTCTGACTGAACCTGCTCTGATCGAACTGCTTTTTCTTTTCCAGGAGCCAGGCCAAAACGGATGCAGAGGAAGAGCATGAACAACCTTGATCTCCTGAGGTTCCCTTCTGAAAAGGTAAAGGGAGCGGTCGGTCGGTCAGTCGGTCGGTCGGTGAGGGTAGCGGGTTGGCTGTTGGACAAGTTGAAGAGGCTCATCTCGCCTGCCCTATAAGCTTAAGAGTCTGCAGAAGACGGACGGCTTCTCGGCTGACTGCGCTAACTGGAAAATCTGCCGTTAGCAGATAGGGCTGAAACCAAGGGGATTATTATCCAACCAAGAGCTTGGCAGGGTAAAGGGGACCGTGTTTATTCCTCCTTTGCAGGATACCCTTTGTAAAGAAGATGAGAGCTGATTTTTCCACTTCCTTACATATTTCCCGGCTGCTTGTACAGTGTTATGATGTTAAGACCCTGTGATGTTTAGCGTGCTCTGAGAGCAAAAAGTTAAGCTCGCCCCTGATGCTCTCCAAGCAGCCTCCCCGGGAGAAATGCCGGCAAACAGAAAATGAATGGCTGAGATTATCGGCTTCCTTCGGGAGCAGACTTAAGTCCCGTCCACACGCTAAGCCCTTTCTGCAGATGGTTTCATACTTTTGTACACAGCCAGGGCCGGCGTCAAGGGTCGGCATGGTGGAGCATGTGATGGGGGGGCCTCACCCCAGTGGGGGCCCACCTACAAGAGCCCCCTGGACTTGCTCCTCCTCTTTCCCTTCGCAACTTGGTTGTTCACCTGCTTCTTGCTTTGGCCCAGACAATGGCGGTGGTGAGGAGGAGGAGCCGGAGATGCTGAGGCTGCCTTGCTCCCTGACTCTCTGCATGCCAAGCAAGCAAGCGGTGGCCATGAGGAGGAGGAGGAGGAGGAGGAGGAGCTGGTGACCATGGCAGGGAGGAGGTAGACTCTCTGAGGCCCATTGGGGGTGCCTTCCCAGCACTGTACTCTGATCTTCCTTCCGGTATTATTGGCTCTCTCTCCAGGCACTTTGCTATATCCGTCTTCAGGCAAGATATAGAGGCTCCCCGCCCTCTTCTACCACTGGGATTCTCTCAATACTTGGTGGTCCCTTCTTTCCTTTCTCATCTAGCCCAGATATGTGTTCGGGCTTGACAGAGGTGACTCTTACCTCCATGTCCCTCAGGTGTTTCTCCTGCTTCAGCAGGGCTGTTGGAATCCTGGCCCACCTGAGGCCATGTCTGGCCTTCTCAGGTTCCCCGGGGAGGGGGACACACACCCTTCCCTTAGCCCCACCCCTTTCCCTAAACGTTGATCATTTGCCGGTTTGCCAACTTTTGTGCATTTCCCCCCCCCCCTATTCTCAAAGGTGGAGATGCCTCTCCTAAGGCCTGCTTGACTGGCAGTAAGAGCTTTAAGCAACAACATGCTAGTATTTTTAATATTTTGGTCCCATTTTGCCTTCGGCCCCACCTCCTTTTCCTCTGGCCCCAACCACCACTGGACCATGGCCCTCCCGAGAGCTGCTCTGAAATTGAATTCGGCCCTCAGGCTGGCAGAGCTTCCTCGCCACCATTTCTTCTTATTATTGTTATTATCAGGACCAGAATGGAGCGAGCCTTCACACGGGAGACCTCAAGCTCACTGGGAAAGATTTCTTGTCGCTGCCTGTGAGGTCCCACAAATACAGGGAAAACCAATCCATTTTGGAAGGGAAAGCTCCAGAGACCAGCGAATCCCCGCTAGAAACCAGCGACGTCCGCCTCCAGGTGTCTCAGCTGGTACGAACTGCTCTCGCGGGAGGAGCGGCCATCTTACGTTGGTAGTGCTACTGACTGACATGATCCCAGCTTTTGTTCTTACGGTTTAAATTCCCTTAGTTGTTGTGGAGGTCACCTTGAGTGCCTTAGAACTGAAAAGAAAGGAACGGATAAGCTTTATCAATAAACACTACGCACAAATAGAAACCCTTAAAAAAAAACCTCCTTGGGTCTGACTCAGCCATTTCGAGCAATGGCTTTGTAGGCAGAAGGTCCCAGGTTTGATCCTCGGCAGCATCTCTGGATAGGCTGGAAAAACTCCTGCCTGAAAACCTGAAAAGGCTGCCAGTCAGTATCGACAGTACTGGCCTAGA
The DNA here is from genome assembly GCA_029215795.1 of Anniella stebbinsi. Lineage (NCBI taxonomy): Eukaryota > Metazoa > Chordata > Lepidosauria > Squamata > Anniellidae > Anniella > Anniella stebbinsi. The sequence goes on along the minus strand of JARDYH010000008.1, from coordinate 99,933,473 downwards.
TGGGCCGAGGGACGTCATGTAAGGCAGCTTCCCGTGTTCCCATTTCAATCAGCCTTTTCCCCCCCAGAACCAGGGGAACTAGAATTTTGCTTTTTATTTTTTAGGGGAAGGGCCTCGAGAGGGGGTTGCCTTGCCATCTTCACAGAGACTCCCATGTCATCGCAGCTTGGGGCTGCTAAAACAGGCCAGGGCCCTTCAGTGCCTCAATCAGTGTGGAGGTGGGGCTAACTGATCTAAATCCAGCAAAACTTCTATTTAAACCTCACTTTTATTCTGCTCCTTGCTGGAGCAACAAACAGACAACCCTATCTGACTTCAGCCCTAGCACTGCTTGGAGCTTTCCATGGTGCTGATCTTTTTTCACCTTGCTCCCTGAGAAACCCAACCTAGCCTGCCTGAAGATCTGAACCCTGCAGTGTGGAGTAGTCGCTAAAGTGTTGGACTGGGAGTCAGGAGATCCGGGTTCTACTCCCCACTTGGCCATGGGAACCCACTGGGTGACTTTGGGCCAGTCACAGACTCTCAGCCCCAACCTATCTCGCAGGGTTATTGTTGTGAGGATAAAATGGAGAGGAGGAGGTTTATGTACACCGCCTTGGGTTCCTTGGAGGAAAAAAGGTGGGATATAAATGCAATAGTAAATAAATAAAAATTTAATAAACCCAAACAACATTTCAGAGTATCATCGGAATTCATGGCCTGAAATGGTACTTGTCCACATGAATGGATATGATGTAATTATGGGCAACGAAAATACAATTCTTAGTACACTCTATTAAATAATAATAAAATAGCATCTTTAATTTGCAACTGAAGGGCTTTCTAAAAGATGGGCTAAAAAGAGTGTGTTAGCGTTAATTAAAATATCAGCCGGGGGGGGGGGGAATTAATGTGATCCTCAATTGGCACCGACCGGGGGGGGGGGGGGGGGGAGAAGCAAAACAAAATAAAAGATTCGCCTGCCAGGGTTGAACGGCCTCCAGCAGGCTTTAGTTGGTTATCGTACAGATGCTTAAGTTATTGTAGAGAACAAGGAAGTGTTTCTAAAATGCTGTTTCAGCAGCTCACAGCCCTTCTTGGCCAAGAAATGAAGTTCAATGTAATTGGATATGACCAAATGTCTGTTGCTGCTTTGCTTTCTTGGTCAATGTGTTACTCCTTCAAAAATATACATTCATAGGATATTATTATTATTATTATTATTATTAATCTCTTTTTACTTGCTCGTTGAGGTTTTTCTAGATGGACTTGACGAGCTCTGCCAAGTCATGCTTTCCTTTACTGAGTCAGAAACTTCCTGACTATTGAACATGTTTTGAGTATGACTACTTTCTGGGTGTTGATGTGGATGTATTTTGGTAGGCCCAGTTTCTGAAGGTTTTCTGCGACTAACAAAATAATTTTGACCTTTTCCTGTTGCCATAGTTCTTTAACTTCCATAGCCAGTGGTGTATATTTTTTCTCTCTTTTTCTCTTCCTTTTCTACAACATTTTTGTCATTAGGTATTGCTATGTCAGTGAAGTACGTGTGTTGGTCTTTTTTTGTCTATAACTGTTATGTCTGGTCGGTTGCAAGGTATTGTATTTTGTCCGTATGAATTGTTCTGTCCCAGTATATTTTTTGATCCGCCTTTTCCAAGATTGTTTCAGGTGAGTATGTATAGTAGGGTGTAGGTTGTTTGATGAGGTTGATGGCCAATTGTTGGCGAATTATTTCTGCAGCCGTATTGTGCCTGTCCTTATAGTCCATTCCTGCCAGAATTTTACATCCTCCTGTTACATGATATATTGTTTCTTGGAACTGATGGCATTTCCTACATAAATCTTCTGTTACACTGTTATCTTTTGTAATATATTTTTGGTAGTTCTTGGTTGCTATGACTTGATCCCATCTGATGATGATGATGATGATGATGATGTACATTTCTATACCACCCCATAGCTGGAGCTCTCTAGGCAGTTTACAGAGATTACAAAGATTTAGACCTCAGTGCCAATATGTGCCTTTTGGCAGGGTTTATTGCTTATTAGCCTTTACCGGGGGGGGGGGGGGGGGTCTTCAACTTGCTTCCCGTAGACACCTCTCTCGGTACCCACTGGGCTCCCTGCCCATCTTGATTTTTTATTTTATTTCATAAGATGTTTATTTTTTAATTAACCCCGCTTTTTTAAACTGGGGGGCTGGAATGCTGCAGACTGAAGTGGTGTCCTCCAGTGCCATCTTAATTTAGGTTTTAAAAAGTGGTTCTATTTTAGAGCTCAGAACCCACCTCTGCCTCGTACTTAGGTTCTTGGGCACGTTACTCCTTTTCTTTAGCCTCACCAGTTTGCCTTCTGGGAAATGAGTGTTCGGTGACCAGCCATACTCACCATGGAAGCCATTTTGTGAGAGTGCTCATGACACTGCGTTAGGCAGTGTCTATTTGGATGTTATGTCATGTAGGATATATATATATATATATATATATATATATATATGGTGTGTTAGATTGTCGGACCGGGAGTTGGGAGATCTGGGTTCTAGTCCCTACTCAGCCGTGGAAGCTCACTGGGTGACTTTGGGCCAGTCGCAGACTCTCAGCCCAGCCCAGCCCACCTCACAGCGTTGTCGTTGTGAGGATAAAATGGAGAGGAGGAGGATTATGTATGCCGCCATGGGTTCCTTGGAGGAAAAAAAGCAGGATATAAATGTAATAAATAAAATAAATAATAATAATAAATCAATATGTGTGTGTAATAAAATGTATTTTGGACTTTTGAATTCATATTAGAGTTCATTGGTTTAATTCTAGCAGTTTTTCTGCTCTTTAGCATTTGTTGGTTATTTTTAACCAACTGAGAAAAAAAGCTTTGTGTGTGTATTTAAATCATCTTTTAATATCTGCACTAGGCAAAAAGGCATTTTAATTTTAGCACAAAATAAAGGGTCTCAGAAGCCAGCAAGGGCTTGGAGAAAGAGTCTTGCCATGCTCAGAGGCAACCCCCTCACCCCATGACTAGCAAAAACCAGGTTTAAGAGAAATTAGGCCAAGATGCTCAGTTCAGCTGTCCTTGGACCAGGGGATTTGGTTGCCATCTTGCAGAAGTTTAAAATGTTTCGCTCTAGGTCCATATGGCCTTTGCTTTTGTTGATGGTGCCAAAGAAAGCGTCCCTGTATGTTGTCTCCACCTTCGCTCAAGCAAGGCCATTTATAGTCAATAGAATGAGAGGACCCATTTCAATCACCGATGATGATTTGCAGGCGAGGATTCTTGTTTGCGGTTTCTAAAATCTAGCTCCTCTCACCAATAAATTATATCGATTAAATTAATATCTCTTTCTCTCTTTTTATGGTAATTTTTGTTTTTTAAAAAATTGTTTAAAATAGCCTACATCCTCCTCCTGTTGTTTTTCGGAACAGGCAATAGTTATTGAACATGATTTTTAAAGACATCTTAGAAAATATGTTTGCCCTCTGTCTCCAAGGTAAAATGTAAGCAAAAACAGTTGCTTACATTTCCATATAAAGAGAAAGAGAGTAAGTTAGGCAGTTGGAGCATACCACCTTGGCACTCCATACTTTTTCAGACATTTCTGCTGGCAATTTTTAGAAATTTAATCCCGGAAGAAGTGCCAAATAGATAGTAAAGGGCCAAAAGATGTTGGACAATTTCAAGGAATAAACGTTTTCCCCTCCTTCAATATCCTGAGCCTTTTGACTCTTCCTTTCATTGGGTTATTGTGGATGTGCTCAAATTGTGTTTGACCCTGGCCCACACATCTGGAGATCTGCTTTCTGCCCACTGCTGCCATTGAAAGCGGTGTACATGCTGTGCCGTCAGAAGAGCAGGAGGTCCTTGGGTAGGAAAACATCTTCTAGAGGCCCCTGGGACACCCATGGAAAGCCCCCCCCCCCCAGCATAGATGTCTCACTGGTGATGTTCTGCCAACGTGTGGGGAGGAAATGGGTAGTTTTGAGATGATCTTCCCGGCTGCAAAGTTAGTGTCAGCTGTTAAGGGTTTGAACAGGCCATCTCCCTCCTTATCTTTTTTATTTTTAATTTATGAATTAACATTTCCTGCTCACCTGGGGAGTCTCTGACTTTGGAGGCCCCATTTCACTTTCGGATTGATACAGCCCTGGACCCTAAACGATGATCGGCTAAATTTAGACCTCATCTCGTTCCGACAAGGCTTTGCAGAGTTATGGTGCTGAGGTTTTCCCGAATGCTCTCGAAATCTGTGAGGACATTTGAAGAGAGGTGGAACGCCTTGTTTCCTGCCCCTCTAGGCTCTCTGTTTCTTCTGCCAGGTTACCCTTTTCCTCTGAGGGATTTGTGCGGCTCACGGACACAGCCGCTAACAGCATGTGAGGTCTTTTCTCTTTGCCCTCACTGGAAGCACGTTGCTTTCTCTGGGCTTGTCTCCTGCAATGAGAGCCCACGGTAGATCGGGGTGCTTGTCTTGACAGGGGAAGAAAGGAGCTTCCTTGGGGCCAGAGGCTGATCTATGGGGGTTGGGCGTTTTAAGGTTTCCTTTGAGGCTCTGGCGCGATCGTGAGCCATTCCATAGCGGCGGTTCTTTCTCAGCTGTCGGATCTTGCAGAAATGAAACCCCATTAGAGAGCCCAGGATGCTGGTATCACATGTTCAAATGGGGCTGCAGAGCTGTTGCATTCTGGGCTGCCAGAGAAAAGTGAAGGTTTCGGGGTCTCCCAGCCTTTTTGGGCACATTTGGAATTTCTCATCCTTGTTCCCACTTGCTTGCTTGGCAGGCAGAGAGTCAGGGATCAAGGAGGCCGTGATGGCATCTCCTGTTCCTCTTCCTCCCCACCTCTGCTGAGAGGGCCAGAGCGAGAGGCAGACAGTGGACAAGCAGGTAGTGAAGGGAGAAGAGGAGGAGCAACTTCAGGGGGCTGAGTCCTCAGCGCCTGCCCCACCATGCTGTCCCTTGGCGCTGTTCCTGTCCCTGGTGCGACTTTTGGGCTGTTGTACGTCCAGCCAGGCAAGAGACAATAAAGAAGACCTCTCCTAAAATCTCAGTGTTCTACCAAACGTTAAAGATGGGTTTTAGGAAACAGTTCAGAGAAAGAGAGGGGGAGAGAATATCTGGGGCTCTCGGATGCTCACAGCTTCCCTCCCACCTCAGTTCACACTCTTGCTCGCTGCTATTTTTAATTCTCCCCAAAGTAATCAACTCCAACTAATCTACAAAACGATTGCTTCTTCTCCCTTGCCGGAGGTGCTTGGCCTCTCGAATGCTGCAGGCAAAGCTCAGGCGGCCCCTTGTAAGGAGTTTTGTTGAGAGTACTAGCGCCGTCTTCTTCTTCCCCTTCTTCCAACCCTGTTCTCCTCCTTTCGTTTAGTTAGAACCTGACAAATCCTCCCAAGATCACGGAACTGTCTTCTGTGTGTTTGGGGGGGAGGGGGGGGTTCCGCCCCAGCCATGCCTGGTAGTAAGAAAGCCTTCCCCAACCTGGTGCCCTCCAGATGTTTGGGACTTCAATTCTCATCAGCCCCACCCAGCATAGCCAACAGTCAGGAATGCTAAGAGTTCTTCAAATCATCTGGGGGGCACCAGTTTAGGGGAAGGATGTTAAACTGAAGTTATGTGAATTGCAGATAAAGCAATGGGTCAAAGATTTCCAGGGCCGTCAGAAGGGATTTTGTGGCAAGAGATACAAAAGGCAAAGGTAGCCTTGTTGGCCATCGGAAAGTTCCAAAACTCATATTAGAGTGGTATCTTTGTTAGGCCAACCAAAAGCGCTCTCACACACATACACACATACATGCAAGCATTCAAGATCTCCAGATCTTTTCATCAGGACAAATTGCTACCAAAAAAAGCAGGTTGAGGGGAAGAGAGGAAAACAGTAACAGCTGGATGTTATCTTTTCAAAAATGGGGGATCAAAATTATCCTTATTTCTTCTTCTTCCCAGCAGCCCAAGGGGCAGCTCCAGGTAAAACTTGAATCTTCTCCCAACCTGGTGCACTCTGGATGTGTGGTATTACAAATCTCAGCATCCCCCAGCAAATCCGATGACATGACTCTCCAGTTTCGCTTCTGTCTATCCGGCACTTTCGGGGTGCTTTTTTTAGAGCAGGGAAAATGCGGCATTTAATTGTGAAAGCAGAAGAAAGGGCGATTTCCTCTTGTGTTTTTGCGCTATTTTGCTAATACCACAGTGCCACCTAGAGGTCAGGTAGCAGAAAAGCAGGAAAGGAAATGCTCCTTGTGTGGTGCTTGGATCTCAATTCTGCACTGAAACTAAAAGTAGATACAGCGAATTAACAGCCTCATGCAGAAAAATTCTTAAACAACAAATTCACTTTCCCCCCTTGTCTCTGAGCTGCATCCAACAAGAAATGCTGCACGTCCATCCAAATTTGAAAGCTACCCCACTCCCATTCCTTGATGACAGTGACACCCCCTTCTTTGGGTGGGGTGGGGGGTGGCATGATGCAGTCACATCAGCACTTCTCAGTAGGGAGTTGTTGCCTGAACCTTTGAAAAGGAGGTGTCGTCTTGGAGTGTGGAGTTGTTTAAACCGAAGCAAATGTATTGGAGAGTTGGGAAGGGCGCTAAAATGGCAACCCAGATGATCCAGGGGCTGGAGCAACTCCCCTATGAGGAAAGGGTACAGCATCTGGGACCGTTTGTCTTAGGGAAAAAGGCAGGAGAGGGGGGACATGACAGAGGTGTGCAAAATTATGCCTGGTGTGGAGAAGGTGGAGAGGGAGGACCTTTTTCTCCCTTTCTCCTCATACTAGAACCCAAAAGGGAAATCTCACAAAGCTCATTGCTCATTGCTCAGGGCAGATAAAGGAAAATATTTTATTCATTGTAAACGTAAGGTATTTTTAAATCGAATTAATTGTTGCATTTTTGTTTGACTTACCAGTTGAAGAGTTGTTTTTGGTGTTCATTTAATTTGGCACTTTTTTTCATTGTGGTTTTTTTAGTGTGCAATCGTATGGTTTTTATATTGGAGGCATTGTTTGGTTTTTAATGTTGGGTACGCCGCCCTGGGTTCCTGCGGATGAAAGACGGATGATCAAAGTCAGAAATAAGTAAATAATAAGTACTACTTCAATCAGCAAAGAGTTAAACGATGGAATTCATTACCACAAGATGTAGGGATGTCTGCTCGTTGGGATGGTTTTAAAAGGCGACTGGACAAATTCATGGAGGAGAAGGCGATTAATGGTTCCTAGTCCTGGTAGCTAGAGGCTACCTCCAGGATCAAAGACAGTGTGCCTGTGAACATTAGTTGCTGGGGAACATGGGTGGGAGGGTGCTCTTGCACCCATGTCCTGCTCATGGTTTTCCCATGGGCGAGACGGAGATGTCCTTAAATTGGTTCAGCTTCGAGGCTTCCGTTTGCCCTTGAATACTGGCAGGGACCAGCCGTCCTTTGAGCCAAATGGCCTCTGCCTAGTCCAGCTCTGGCTATTCACAGAGTTTCATCTTCTGAAGAGGAGACTGGCTCACAGCCCATGGCAGCCCAGCACCTGTCTTCTGCCTGCCTCCATTTTTCCAGCTCTGTGTTTCTGGTGAAGTTAAAACAACAAAGCTTCTGCAGGACAATATTCCTGTTCTGAAATTGCTGTCTTGAAATGAAACGCAAAGAATATTCAGGCACCTTTTTGGTGCGGTTGCGGCTTCCTAAAATCCCACAGCTTTCCACAGGGAAGTTACTGCACCAGCTTCTATCTCTCCCCACCGGAATCACAGGAGCGTGGCCAGTTCATGCCCCCATATTTGTACCGTCCCCCTGTCCTTCCCCCCCCCCCCCGCTACGGGGCAACTGAGAAAAGTGCGAAAGGGTTTTCGGCAGGCGGGTGGTGAGTTTGTCACCTTTTACATCAGCTGAGGAAGCAATCCAGGGCACCTTTGCTTCTTGGGAAGACCTGTTGTGCCTGATGGGCTTCTTCTTTTGCATAAGCATGTTCAGGATTATGGCCTGAGCTCCCCCCTGCTCCCCAGTCTAAATGCTGGGGAGGATGGGAGCTGTAGTGCTTACATTGCATAATTAAATGCATTTGATGCTGTCTGAACACTAAATGAAAGCCATTGTCCAGTCTGGAAGGTTCTTCATCCATTTCTCTCAGCCTCTTCCAACCTGAAGTGCTCTGGACTGGTGGGACTATCATGCCCATCATCCCTCAGCCTGGGGGATGATGGGTGTGGCAGTCCCACACCTCCGGAGGACTTCAGGTTGGAAGAGCCTTGATTTATGTGTTGCCGTTTTTTAGAATAGGGCTGGCTGGGGGATGATGGGAGGTGTAGTCCCACCCCTAATAAGGGCTGGCGGCCGCGGCTGAATGAGAAGGGGGGGGGGGGGGGGAGAGAGAAAAACGAATCCCCTCCAATTCTTCTCAGTCGCCCTGGCTGCGAAGGTCTTGGGAAGGCGCTCTGTGCCAAACACCTCCCTCGACGCAGGGGAAGCTGCCGCCGCCGCGCGCCCCTGCTTGTGAGCGCTCCCTCGCGTCCACACGCGCAACAGACACGTGTCGGCGGCGCCGCTGTGGCTTTCAGGTGCGCGTCCTCCGCGGAGCCGGAGCAAGGGGGGGGGGGTTCGGCACGCCTCCGCGGCCCTTTCCCCGCCCAGGGCTGAGCGAGCGCCGCCTCCGCATGGGCTCCGGCAGCATCGGCGGCGGCGGCAGCGAGAGCCGCCTGGAGTGGCCTTCCAGCTCGCCGCCGGGTCGCCGCGGAGCCCGAGATGCGAGAGCCCCGGAGACGCGCCAGAGGGGTCTGTAAGTAGCGCTGCGCCTTCCCGGGCTCTTTCCTCTCCCGGAGGGGTTCATTGGGGTCCCCTCGCAGGTGGCTTGGGCAGCAGGGATGGGATGGGGGGAGGGGGTCGCAGAGTCCCTGAAGGCGACTGTGCCTCTGAGAAGCGCCCACCGCCACCTGCCCAAACAAGAAGACCCCTTTCCATCGGCGCTTGGCTCTTCTACTCCTGGATCCCGGCTTCAGTATAGGGGCCACGGCCCCCTCCCCAAGACGCAAGCGCCTCTGACCATGTGCAGAGTGACTTGCTGAAGAAGCTGCCGTCTAACCCAGCACTGCCCACGCTGACCGGCAGCAACGGCTCTCCGGGCTTTCAGGCAGGAATATTCCTCTGCCTGCCTCCCAAGGAGGGACTCTACCACTGAGCTGTTGCCCTGCCCCTAAAAACAAAGTAAAGATTCCAGTCCTTATGATCCTGAAGAAAAACGGGACCATAGGAAGCTGCCTTACATGATGTAATCCCATGGATCCATCTAGCCTAGTCTTGTCGACACTGGCTGGCAACCGAGGCTCGCCAGAGTTCCTTCCAAGCCTCCCTCCCGGAGGACGCCAGGGATCGGACCTGGGATCCTGCCAGCCCGGCCCTTCGTCCCCAGGGGGCTGGGGCGGCGGGCGCATTTTGCTCCAGAAGGGCCGGGCGACTGGGGTTCGCTTGGATGCGAAACCCAGAGACGATTTCCAAGCGAGGGGGCCAGAGCCGCAGCGTGGCGCCGGAGAAGGGGCAACGGGGTCCCTGCCCGGCCCCTGTCGAGAGGCCAGCAAATCCCGCCAGCCCAGCGGGGCCAGTTGCAGAGGTGCCTGATGCGCCTCGAAGCCGATCGCTCCTGCCCGTCCGTCCCTCCTTGATCCTGCGGCAGGCGCCGTTGGCCTTCGGCGTTGTCCCCCCGACGAGCCACGCGGACAGCAAAGTGCAGCCCGAGAGAGAAACTGCGCGCGCCACGAGCTGCTCCGGGGCCCCATCCCTGGCCTCCTCCTCGGTTAGCCGTTAGCCTAGCCTGTCCCCAACCCGGCGGCCTCCAGAAGGGGCGGACGGACTTCAACGCCCATCACGCAGGAGGAGGATGGGAGTTGTGGTCCGACGCTGTCTGGAGGCTGCCGGGTTGGGGAAAGGTTGGTTCAGTGCATCGACGGCACCTAGGACTAACTCTCGGTGCGGCAGGTAATCCGCGCTCTCTCTCGCTCTCTCCTGGTTTCTCTCTTCGAAAGCGAGTTCTTGTCACACACACACACACACACCAGTGACCAAGGATCGGAGCTCAGGGCAGAGCAGTGGAGGCGAGAGCTGGCAGGGCGGATTCCTGGCACCCCCTGGGGGACACCTGGTTTGGGGGGGGGGGCAGTTTTCCTGACTTCCTCCCAGGAAGTGCACAGCTGATAGGAAAGGAAACCACTCTGTTCACTTGAGCTGAGTGCATGGACAAAACATGTCCATCCCTGATGCCAAGTGGTGCTAGTCCTCATGGACAGGAGGTGCTGTGTGCTCCCTGCAAATACAGGAGTCCTTATAAGTGTGGCCTAGTGGTTAGAAGGTTGGCCTGGGACTCAGAGGATCCGGGTTCTAGTCCCCGCTCAGCCATAAAGCTCACTGGGTGGCTTTGGGCCAGTCACTGGCTCTCAACCTGACCTACCTCGCAGGGTTACTGTGAGGATCAAATGGTGAGGTACATCAAATGGTCACGTACAACCACCTTGGGCTCCTTTGAGGAAAAAAGCCGGGTTAGAACAAATTTATCTCGGAGGACCAAGCTGCATTTTTGAAGAGGTTCTCAGGGGCTGCATTTGGTGGGTGGGGCCAAGGCAAAAGGGGTGGAGCCAAGATAGCTGACAATTTTAGCTTAAATTCTTCCGGCTAGTAGCTAAGGCCCCCTCTACAAGGATGCGCTTTTGCGCCCGGTTGTGCGATTATGCGCATTATCGCAGACGCGCATTTACTCCTAATCCCTCTGCATGGGAGGCGGCGAGAGGTGGCGAAACGCATTAATAGATATCCAAAAAGCGCTTTACAAGAAGTTAATGCGCATAATCGCTTGTTCACACGGGGAAAATGCGCTTTAACGGCCGGAGCAAAATAAAACTCGCAATTTAACGCGTATTCGAAAATGCGCATTATCGGGGAGATAACGCGCCTCTACGCCCGATTTGCACTCCGTTCTTGTAGAGGTAAAATTTTTAATGAACCTTCAAAGCGCATTAAACCTCTCTTGTAGAGGCACCCTAAGCCTTCGGAGAGGAATTTCAGCCTTTTAGAACCGGGGAGTGGATGGCGCAAAAGCCAGGGGGAACCATCAAACCAGAGGTCTGGGGAAAGAGAGTGGGGCCAGGGAAATTCGGCATGGATTCGGCCCCCTGTTTTAGAGACTCGTAGGAGAGTTGGACTGAATAATTCTAAGCTATGTGATTCTAAAGCTATTTAGAAGGAAAGACTGATGTTTGTGGTGGCTTTCCTCTTCCTCCTCCTCCTGAGGACAGGCACAGCAACATAACCTAAGATTTCTGTCCAACTCCTTTCGCCCGTTTCCTTCATCTTCCGGCAACATAAGGCAGAGAGCTAACTTTAAAATGCTGTGGAGGCAGCAGGAGGCTACGTGTTTGTGTATGTGAGGAGGGACAATTTCTGCCAGGAAAGGGTATTTATAACCAGCAGGTGATGTCTCTGAAGGAGGAAAGCTGTATATTCAGGAAAGCTCTTTAACTATCTCTGGTATGAGAATTTGTCAGAACTAGTTGGGGGAGGGGGGGAAGCCCAGTGAAAAAAGTGTGGTTATTTTTATGATATGCTTAAACATTCTTTTCTTTAAAAAAAGAGAGAGAGAGAGAGAGAGAGAGAGAGAGGAGCTTTTACTAAGGGGTGTTGTTAGACCTGGGTCCATGAGGTGTGTGCCCCGGATCTATTTTCCAAGGGCCCTGGATTTCTTCTCAAGAGCTATGAGAGTCCATTGGTGGAGTGAGGACTGCAGCTGGAGAGGGTCAGGTTAACCCTCCCCTCCCCACTTCCTGCAACAACAACCCTCTGTCCCCCCGAAAACCCTTCCCCCACATGGGAATTCAGCTTGGGAAAAGAAAACATTTTCCATTGGCTTGGGATGATCTGGAGCAGGGTGCAAAATCAGCCGAAGAATTTACTTTCTTTGATTTGGATAATAAATGAATCGGCTGCTTTTGTGTACTGTGAATTTTAAATAATTCCTAGTCATTATTTCTAAATTGGCATGTTTAGTTATAAATGAGCATGGATAGATTTTCTGCAGATTTGTGACCTATGAGCCTGGACTGAAATCTTTTTAAGAGCCTTGCAACACCAGTTATTTGGTTTCCCATATATTACTTGTTTATACAAAGGAGAAGCTGCAATTCGTTCATTTCTAAAGCAGAGCTAGTAGGCTCAACCTTGCTTACAGACGACTATACTGCCCTCTACTAGGGCTGTGCACAAATCCGGATCCGGAATCCAAAGCGGATTGGAGTGATCTGGACCTTCCAGATCTGAACTGGATCGGGGGAGGTCCAGATTGTTCCGGACCAGATCGGATTGAGCCGATCAAGCCGGAGATCCAGGGCCCATTGGCCTTCCAGGTCGCTGGGTGCCAGCTGCACAGCCGGTACCCAGGAACACCAGGCCGGCAGTGAGTCCATTGGACTCACCGCCCTCCCCCCACTCTCCCTGCTTACCTGCTGCCTCCTCACTGCCGGCACCATCCGCCGCTGCCGCTCCTTCCTCTCTACTGCGAACCAGGCCTCGCAGCCTGATTCTCAGTAGAGCGACATCATGCCAAATTCAGAACCTCACTTCGTGGCATGGCAGCCTCCCAGTGAAATGAAAATAGTTTTAAAATCTTTAAAGGAAGATGAGGAGAGGCAGGGAGACTGGCAGGGGCCAAGAGAGTTGGGTGGGTGCATTAGCACCCATGGGTGCCATGTTAGAGACCTCCGTTCTGTGCAGTCATGCCCCCCCCCCGAAGCATTTGTAGGATATGCTCCCAGCAGCTCACCCCCATGAAAAGGCAGGTGCAGGATCCAGACAGCCTTCAAGGGCACGTTGCGTGCAGGCGGAGGCCATGGCTCGCTCAGCACCTTTGAGATGCAGCCCTTCAAGTCCGTGGAGGTAGGCAGAGGGCAGGGCGTGGAGGTCGCAGCAACCTCAGCTGCCGCTCTGGTTACAAAACAAGAGGCTCAAGAGCCAGCCAATGGCAGAAGAAATGTTTGCAGGAGCCCAAAAGCTGGGAAGGTGACAGTGCGATCACAGGCCAACACTCTAGCCGCTTGCCTGGCACACAAAATCCGGCCCAGTTACACTGGGGTAAACCGCACTGGCATGAGTCTAGGCAGGTTCACCTCCCGTAATCTCCCAGCCCGGCTGCATCAAAGGCATTTGCTCAATTAAGGACGGTAATGACGAACATTGGAGGAAGTTGCCTCATGCAACATGGGAAGGTTTCCCTTACCACAAAGGGCCCTTTTCTTCCATAACCTTTTCATTGTTTGCATACAAAATTTGCGGAGTTAATGCCACCCAGAAAACAGGTTCTGCACCTTGCAATAGTAGCATGACATCCAGGCAGGGGCACGATAATAGCCTAATAAATTTGATTGAGCTGTCAAAACAGAACCTTACTACTCGTTCCTTAAGTCACAGATGTTTACAACTGCAATAGCCCATCTGTTCCTTAGAAACTATCAGGGTCTCCCAGCTTTGCAAAGCACAAAGTTCATTGGGAAGGAAGGAGCTTTCAGGTTTTTATTTTTTTTAAAAAAAAAATACTCTGCCAGGGTGCTTAAAAAAAAAAAGACAAGAAAGACTCCCTTCTTGTAGAAAATGAGTGTGTCAGGGAGAGGCCTCCATTAAACCTTCTTCCCTGATGTGCTAGCTTGCTACATGAAAGGAACTTTTTTACATTGGCGTGCATTTCAATATAAGAATAATCGTATTTCAATCCCGCCTTTCTAAACCAACCAACCAAGGCAGTTTAAAATCAGAAAATAAAAACTGTAATCAAAGAAAAACAAAGTAAAACCTGAAAAGCGGCCTTAGAACCCATAACAACCATGCAAAAAGCCCAGTAGAAAAGATGGATCTTTACCCGCCTTCCTCGACAACCAAGAGCATCTTCCAAAGGTCCTATTCTGCTGATCTCAGTAGCTGAGCAGGTTCATTCCAAGATAGCCGGTCCCTCAAATAGCTGTGCCCCAAGCCATTTAGAACTTGAAAGGCTAACACCAACACCATGAACTGAGCCTGGGAAGCAATTAGTAACCAGTAGAGATCTTTCTGTATTGGTGTGATATGATCACAATACTGTTCACCGAACAGCAGATGAGCTGCTGCGTTTTGCACCAATTGAAGCTTCTGGATGCTCTTCAAGGGCAGCCCCATGTAGAGGGCATTACAGTAATCTAACCACAGTATACCCAAGGTTTGACTAACTGCGGCCAGATCAGACTGACTCAGGAATGGGGTTAAATACCCTGAGCTACAGTCCAAATTCTACCACGCTATGCATAATGTGTAGCTTTGCTCTTAGTTTCACACGTTGTGAAGGTTTTGTGGGGTGTGATGATCCCCTCCTTGCTTGAGAATTTCCATATCATTCCCGCTTTCGATTTGCATTTACAACCCAAATTTACGGCAGCCCAATTTGGGGGAACGGGGTTTGAAGCAGTCGCTTAAAGAGATGTGTACAACTTTGGACCCTGCAACCTGGTGCGGCAGAACCCGGAAGCGTGGCTTTCCGTTTCAGCTTCCACCAGTCTCTTCCCGCCGCGTGTGCTTTTGTGGGATTTGGGGACTCGTCTCGATTAGCAGATGGCTACTCAGTGGGTGGGAAGGAGAAAGTTCTGTCTTCTCTTTTAATTCCACTCCCCATCAGCTTTGAGGCTGCTCAAGGCCAGATCGCACCACCCGGAACGTTGCTAATTTTGACGCTGCCCTAAATAGAAGCCAGGCGTGTGCGTCTCTCATCGACTTTGCTAAGGAGATGAATTATTTTTCCCTTGTTTACCAAACCGTGGCGTTAACTCCATTGAAGCCAGCAATGGGTTCTCCTCCGGCTGCTGTGTGAAGTCCTTGATCCCAAATGCCTTCCCGGCCTTTTACCAGCCCACCTCACCACCCCAGTTCCAATGGAAACTCGGGGAGATGCACACTTTGGAGAGCAGGGAAGAGATGCTTCTCGACAGGATATAAAGGCCACTCCGGGCTGTGCTGAACATACAAACCATAATGCTCATTGAAGATCGTTTGCTGTTATTTTCTCATCCACCAGAATAATTCTAGCCGTAGTTAAAATACATAGGTGGATTCTTACAGTCGTTTCTAAAGTGAGTCTCTGGTTGCGTTAAAAAGGACAGAGTGTTTGGCACTTTAAAGGCTGACGTGTTAGTTCTGGGAGATGCTTTCAAAGACGGTCACACACTTCATCAGAGGCGGGAGGATTTAGGAGAGTTTGAGGTGTATATTCGGTGAATCTTGGGGTGGGGAAGAAACGTCAACGGTGAGGTCAGAAGGAAACCAAATGCAGAAAGCATTGGCGGTGACTGTCCTGTTGGGTCGGATCCAGTTTTACACCCGGATCAACTGCGCTGGTTGAAATGGACTTCCCTCCCCATCTTCCCCACGGCGCCCATGGAAAATGCTAGATGGAGAGTCAAGACAGCCTGCAGAAAGGGGTGAGCTGTGGTGCATGGGGGGGATCCCCCAAAATCTTGCGGAAGGCAGACCGAGGATCCAGCCCATTCTTAGCAGTAGTCATCCAGCAGGCAAGTGTGTTAGAGCCCAATCCCATGTAAGATTAGACAGAAAAAAAGGCCATGCTGGCTGGGGAATGCTGGGAGTTGTAGGACTTTTTCTGTCTAAAGATTGTGTCCTTAGTCTATGACAATATGATTGTCACTAGGGGTGTGCATCGGATCGGATCCGATCCACGATCCGAATCCGATCCGACCCAAAATCGGGAAAATCCGATCCGATCCGATCCGATCCGGACAACCTCCGATCCGATCCGATCCGATCCGATGAGGTCCGATCCGGATCGGACGCCATTTTGAATGCTTTTTCCCATAGCCAAGTATTGTTTTACAAAAACGCCTATAACTTTTTCATTTTTAAAGATAGAAGGATGAAACTTGGGCACATTGTAGACTGGTTAGGGGTAGTTATCTGTGAGAAATTTCAGAAAGATTGGTGCATGCATTTTGTGGCAATTAATTTTTTAATAAATACCCAGGAATGCCTATAACTTTGTCATTTTTAAAGTTACACACATGAAACTTTGCCACATTGTAGGGGGTACCTTGGGACCTATGTGTGTGAAATTTCAGAAACGTAGGTGCTTGTCTTGTGTGGCAATTAATTTTTAGAAAAATGGGTAGTAGTGGGGTAAATACAGTTACGCCTCCCATTTTTTTATTTTTGAAGATACAAACAGGAAACTTGGGCACATTACAGGTACCACTTGCCTTGATATGTGTGTGAAATTTCAGAAACATTGGAGCTTTCCTTGTGTGGCAATTAATTTTTGAAACAATGAGGAAAGAAACACCTATAACTTTGTCATTTTTAAAGTTACACACATGAAACTTTGCCACATTGTAGGTGGTACCTTGGGACCCATGTGTGTGAAATTTCGGAAACGTAGGTGCTTGCCTTGTGTGGCAATTAATTTTTTAATAAATACCCAGGAATGCCTATAACTTTGTCATTTTTAAAGTTACACACATGAAACTTTGCCACATTGTAGGCGGTACCTTGGGACCTATGTGTGTGAAATTTCGGAAACGTAGGTGCTTGCCTTGTGTGGCAATTAATTTTAGAAAAATGGGTAGTGGTGGGGTAAATACAGTTACGCCTCCCACTTTTTTATTTTTGAAGATACAAACAGGAAACATGGGCACATTACAGGTACCACTTGGCTTGATATGTGTGTAAAATTTCAGACAGCTGGGTCCAGGCATGTGGTGGCAAGGTATTTTTGAAACAATGAGGAAAGAAACGCCTATAACTTTTTTATTTTAAAAGTTAGAAGTCTGAACATTGCTCACTTTGTAGATGGGTTAGGGGTAGATATGTGTCAGAAATTTCAGAATTATAGGTCCAGGCATTTGATGGCTATGGAATTTTTAAATTACATGTTTCAAAAAAATTTCTACAGAGGCCAGGTCTTCCCCTCCCGCTTCCCGCGAAGAAAAGGAAACACTCTCTCGTCTCGATCCCTTTGATCCTTGCTAGTAGTATCCATTACAGGGCTCGTGTTTCCTTTCCTACTTTCACTTTTCAAGCAGAACGGCTGAGCCTAGCTGAGTTTTGCAGCCATGCGTGCAAGGAAGGATCACTCTGGTCTCGATCCCTTTGATCCTTGGTAGTATCCATTACAGGGCTCGTGTCTGCTTTCACTTTGTACTCAAGCAGACACGAGCCCTGTAATGGATACTACCAAGGATCAAAGGGATCGAGACCAGAGTGATCCTTCCTTGCACGCATGGCTGCAAAACTCAGCTAGGCTCAGCCGTTCTGCTTGAAAAGTGAAAGTAGGAAAGGAAACACGAGCCCTGTAATGGATACTACTAGCAAGGATCAAAGGGATCGAGACGAGAGAGTGTTTCCTTTTCTTCGCGGGAAGCGGGAGGGGAAGACCTGGCCTCTGTAGAAATTTTTTTGAAACATGTAATTTAAAAATTCCATAGCCATCAAATGCCTGGACCTATAATTCTGAAATTTCTGACACATATCTACCCCTAACCCATCTACAAAGTGAGCAATGTTCAGACTTCTAACTTTTAAAATAAAAAAGTTATAGGCGTTTCTTTCCTCATTGTTTCAAAAATACCTTGCCACCACATGCCTGGACCCAGCTGTCTGAAATTTTACACACATATCAAGCCAAGTGGTACCTGTAATGTGCCCATGTTTCCTGTTTGTATCTTCAAAAATAAAAAAGTGGGAGGCGTAACTGTATTTACCCCACCACTACCCATTTTTCTAAAATTAATTGCCACACAAGGCAAGCACCTACGTTTCCGAAATTTCACACACATAGGTCCCAAGGTACCGCCTACAATGTGGCAAAGTTTCATGTGTGTAACTTTAAAAATGACAAAGTTATAGGCATTCCTGGGTATTTATTAAAAATTAATTGCCACACAAGGCAAGCACCTACGTTTCCGAAATTTCACACACATGGGTCCCAAGGTACCACCTACAATGTGGCAAAGTTTCATGTGTGTAACTTTAAAAATGACAAAGTTATAGGTGTTTCTTTCCTCATTGTTTCAAAAATTAATTGCCACACAAGGAAAGCTCCAATGTTTCTGAAATTTCACACACATATCAAGGCAAGTGGTACCTGTAATGTGCCCAAGTTTCCTGTTTGTATCTTCAAAAATAAAAAAATGGGAGGCGTAACTGTATTTACCCCACTACTACCCATTTTTCTAAAAATTAATTGCCACACAAGACAAGCACCTACGTTTCTGAAATTTCACACACATAGGTCCCAAGGTACCCCCTACAATGTGGCAAAGTTTCATGTGTGTAACTTTAAAAATGACAAAGTTATAGGCATTCCTGGGTATTTATTAAAAAATTAATTGCCACAAAATGCATGCACCAATCTTTCTGAAATTTCTCACAGATAACTACCCCTAACCAGTCTACAATGTGCCCAAGTTTCATCCTTCTATCTTTAAAAATGAAAAAGTTATAGGCGTTTTTGTAAAACAATACTTGGCTATGGGAAAAAGCATTCAAAATGGCGTCCGATCCGGATCGGACATCTGGTCCGATCCGATCCGACCAGCCTCCGATCCGATCCGATCCGATCCGACCCCCCAGGTCCGATTCCGATCCGCTATCCGATCCGATCCGGGGGGTCAGTGCACATCCCTAATTGTCACTGTACTTTCTGCATTTACCTTCCTATTTACAGCTCTTTCCCCCATTTAAATTCCATTTAAGGCATCCCACTATTCTAGTCCTCATGGTTCCGAATAGAGGAATGATTTCAATGGGAACACAGGAAGCTCCTTCACATGACGTAAGACCTTTGGTCCATCTAGCCCAGCTTTGTCGACACAGACTAGTTGTGGCTCTCTAGATTTTCGGGGGGGGGGGGGACAAAACGAGGCCTCTCTGCATGCAAAACAGGGACTCTACCATGGAGCTACGGCCGCTCCCATTCATGCACGTGCCTCTGACCATGTGCAGAGTGACTTGCCTAAGAAGCTGTCTTCTACTGACCTTTAGCCCAGTATTGTCGACACTGACCGGCAGTAAGGGCTCTCCAGGGTTTCAGGCCGGACTTCTTCCAGCCATACCTGGGGATGCTGCCAGGGATCAAACCTGGGACCTTTTGCACGGAGCTAGAGCAGCCAAGGCCAGAGAGAGGCAAGAGAGCCCTGTTGCCCTGTAACTCCCATCTCCTGCTGCCGAAAGGCGAGGGGACACCTGCCCCCCTTGACTTCCCCGATTCTTGTTCTGAGTGTGGTCAAAATCCTTCTTTGCTGAGTGTTCTGTGAGCCCCGTGATAAGTCACCCCCTTGGTAAATGGTTGCCTGTCCTCCCAGCCGATGCTGGTGGCTCCGGTGTCCTTTAGAGTTCTGACTGGTGCCGGCTGAAACCCGGAGCGGATTCACCACCCAACGGGTACTGGAACCACCAGCCTCTGCTGTTCCCTCGCCTGTAGCAGCAGGAGGGATCTTCTGGAATGGCAAGTCCTTTGCGCAGGCGGGCCTGGATAAAAATAATACCGCCGTCTGGGGAAAGGTGCTCATTTGGCTCTCGCCTTCTCCCTTTCTGGGATGGTTTTGCACCCAAAGAGCTATAATTAAGTGGCATTGCACTGCAGCTGTATTTGTCTGTTTTTACCGCCAACGGGCTTCACATGTAGTGAGCTCAGCATGGAACCAGGGAACTTACAGCCCAAGGCATACAGATATCGCCCCGGTAGTCCCGGGGAGGAGGTGAGCTGCTTCGAAAGAGATGCTTTGATTCTCCAAATCCTGCCCTGGAAGGGGGTGGGGATGCCCCTTTTTAAGAGCATCCTGGGAATCAGAAAGCCTTGCAGGTGGTTGAACTGCCCCCTGTCCATCAAAGGACTTTCTCCTTCCTCCTGGAGGTTGGTCGTTTCTTCCAGCTTCTTCCCCCTTCTTCTTATTTTATTTATTTACTTATTTTTAATTACATTTTTATGCTGCCCAAGAGCCGAGGCTCTCTGGGCAGTTCCCAATTAAAACCATAAAGAACAGCAAGTCAGAAAAGCATAAAAAGCTCTCAAAGGTTAACAAAAAATACCATTTATAACCAAAATAAACCTGGCAGCAATTACAGCCCAGGAAAAGCCTGTGTGAAAAGATGTGTTTAAAGGATGTTACATTTTCCGCCACCCAAACCGCATGAGGGAGGGTTTTCCAGAGAGTGGGTGCCACTACAGGAAAGGCCCCATTGAGGTTCTACATGGTGACATTCCGTTCCTTTCAGAAAGACCAAACAAGACCTCTTCTGAAGATTGTAAGTGTCATCTGGAAGTACATAAGGGAAGGCGATCTGTTAGTTATGCTGGTCCCAGGTTGTTTAGGGCTTTATAGAATATATTCTTCCTCTGTCATAATGCTAGAATTCAAAGGGGTCGTCCTGTGATGCTAAATAGTGGGAGATACAGGACAGATCAAAGGAAGGACTTCTTCATGCAACGCAGAGTTAAACTATCGAATTCACTTCCACAAGATGGAGTGATGGTCGCCAATTTGGATGGCTTTAAAAAGGGGATTGGACTAATTCCTCGAGGAGACGGCTATCAACGGCTACTAGTCCTGATGGCTATGTGCTTCCTCCAATATCAGAGGCAGTGTGCCTCCAATATCAGAGGCAGTGTGCCCCAGTGTGTTGCTGGGGAATATGGACATGAGGATGCTGTTGTGCTCATATCCTGCTTGTGGGCTGCTGTGTGAACAGAACGCAGGACAAAATGGACCCTTGGTCCGATCCAGCAGGGATCTTATTTTACTCTAACTTCATGACCTCCGGAAGTGTTAGACCTGCTGGCTGGAAGGAAGTGAGTTGTAGTCCCAACAAATCCAGAGGGTTCCAGGTTCAGGACGTTTGACCAATCAAGAAGAACTCAAATGGCTAAAAAGTGTGAGCTGGGTAGTCTGCCATTCAAATCTCACTCATGGGAGTCCTTAGGCAAAGCTGTGTCTCTTCCCCAAGATGGGGATAACATTACTGACCTACCTCACAGGGTCGTTATGAGGATTACTAGGGCAGCTGATAGATGCCTGGTTCTTTGATTGTCCACTTGAAATATGGGCCATATTGGACGTGCTTTCAAGCATTCCAAAAAGTGAAAATAATGAGTGTCATTGATGAGATTCTTTGGGAGTTCCTTGAAATTCTTCATGGGTTGGATCCAGGTTTACGCCGGATCAACAGCGCAGATGGAATTGGACCTCCCCAATCCACCTCCTTACCACAGCAATCCCTCAAAACATTACATAGGGAATCCTGCTGAATGGGGGAGATCTGTGGTGTTGGGGGGGATTTCCAAAAATTAGCCAGAAGGATCTTCCATGAGTTTTCACTGAAGGCAGATCCTGGCCAGACTTTTGGCCTGATAGGCAGGAATATCTCGATGCAGCACGAATGTCTTTTTAGGCAAAAAATTGGTTGCAGCTCCCTGCTTCCTCTGGAAAGGGGTGGGGCATGGGGAGGGGCATGGCCAGAGGGAACTGGTGGGCGAGCTCTTGACAATATCAGCGCAGCCTTTGCATTGAAATTAGTGAGTGGTGATGAAACCCTCCTAGAGCAGAAGAGAGATTCAGCCAGTGCTGTTCAGCTGTACCAGGGCATGGTGCCCAGGTGAGTTTATACGGATGCCCAGGTGAGTTTATGTCCCCCGAAGAAACCAGGACTTCAGTGGAGAAAGACTTCCAGCCTTTTGCAGGTTCCAAGAGCATAGACTGCCCCTCAGTTTGTTTGTTTTTTCACTCGGGTCACCCTGCCTCTTTTAAAGCAATTGCCTCTTTTATTAAATATTTCCTAAGTAGCAACACTGCTGTACCTTAACTACCTTTCTTTTAAAAAATAAATTGTTAAAGCTTCAATTAAAAGGCAGGGTTGCAACCGTGTCAGGTTGCTGTAAAAGATCTTGAAGTGGGATGTAGTCCATCTCCCAATTAAAACCGTCCAGTAAAACTTCTTCCAATTTGCTAAGAGCTACAGTCTAAGGCTTCTGTGGGCTGCTTCTACTGATGCAAAAGACCTTTAAATATGTTTTTATTGCAGGCAATTATTTAAGTAATTAGTCAAACTGGTCCCGAGAGCAACTGTTTGATACACTCGATATTAGGACTCAATGGGAGGCATTTCATGGTCTTTTTTTTTTTTTTAAAGATCAGAGCTGTGGGATGGATGGGGGAAGGGAAATGTAACAGTCCGGTTCTGATTTTGTCCATTATATTTGCTTATACATGCTAAATAGAATAGAAAATCAAGAATGGAAAACGACCATTGTCATTATTGTTTGCAGAAAATCAAGAGAGCCCCTTCAGACGAGGAGTGTTTTTTTGACCTACTGAGCAAATTCCAGAGCAACCGAATGGACGACCAGCGCTGTACTTTGGAGGAGACCCAAAAGGAGTCGGAGGATGCTGCTGCCACGCCCGTGCCTGCCTTGGAGGAGAGACTCTGTAAGTTTGCTAAGCTGGTTTCGGGCGCTACAATGACCCAGTTCCCATGTAACGTGGCAAATCGTGGGTTAATTAATGGTGTGCTGGGTGCATTCCACACCCATTTTGAATATTGAATCCCAGATTGGGTGTTGCCACATGACATCCAACCCAGGCACGGTTGGTTAATCATGGCTTAAACAACCCACAGTTAACCTACAATGGGCAAATGGAGCAGATCGTCCAATACAAGGGTGTTGCACTATTTCATTTTGCACCGATTGAAAGAGAGCACATTGCAGTAGTCTAACTGTGATTTAACCAAGGCATAGGTACTGTTGGAAGTCATAATGTTGTTTTAAAACAATGTGGACACAAGAGAGTCTTCTTTGTGTCTTGTCTTTTAAATTGCAAATCTGAGGGCAGCGCTTGTCTCATTCATTTTTCCTAAGCCCCTTTGGAAACCTTCCCCCCCCCCCCTTGGCTGACAAGTCAAGAAATCAAGTCATTGATCAATTAAAGTAAAGGGTTTGATAACTGGTACACAGACGCTACAAACTGGAAGCACCCACCTGCTGGGAGAGGAATACATGGATTTTCCTCCCTGATGAGAATAGTGTAAACCCCCACCTTTTCCTTAAAACAAAATCTGTATTCAGGTGGGGGTGGGGGATGCGCGCGTGGGGGGATTAAGAAACACAACAGGGAGAGCTTCCTGGCACGGTGACAAAAGCCCTGACGCAAGCAATGCAGGGAAACCGCCAAGGGAACAGCGCGCCTGGTAAGTGGGCATGAAGCAATGTTGAAAAGGTCAGGCCGTGTTATGACAAGGAGGGCGGATGGGCCTCCGAGGCAGCGGGGGCCTTTTCTCTCCTAAAAATAGCGCAAGGGACCGGTCTTGCTGCTTTCCAGAGATCAAATCTGCTCCTGATGAAGGAGCACTTATGGATGCTCTCCACTTGTTTCCAGCTGATCCCAGCTGGTCGGTTAGATTAGGCAGAGGACAGGGGCCCAGAACTACAAAGTCTCCCCACCCATGGAAAAGGCAGCTTGAGAGCAGCATGAGGCCAGGATCACGCAAAGTATGACGGAGCGCCCCAGAATGCTTTTTCAGCACGGGCAAGGTCACCAACCTTTTTGGGTTGGTGGGCACGTTTGGAATTGTGAGGGGAAGTTGTGGGTACCCTCACAAAATGGCTGACGTGGTGGTCACGACTGGTCACGGAACACTCGTTTCCCAGGAGGCCAAGTGGCGAATGGGGGTAAAAGGCCAGTCGCTTAGCCAGGTGGAGGTGGGGACAGAGCTCCAAAGCGCAAAACCGTTTTCTTTTGAAGCCAAATAAAGGTCACTCTGGAGGGCGGCTGGTTGCTTGGTAGCAGGCCAGCCTCCCAGCTCTTTTAAAGAAATGTAATCATCATCATCATCATCATCATCATAATAACAACCCAAGAGGAGGAAGGAGTCTTGACTGGCACCAAGTGAGTAAGGCCCAGCAGTGCCAAGGTTGGAGACCCCAGAAATCTGTTGACAGGACCCTCTGCCATGAATGCAGTTTCAGAAAAACGCCTTCGAAGCTAGCCAAGGGCCACAGCCACCTCCTGACAGGAGTGCTTTCCGCAGTGTCGTGAGATGGTGCTGATCCTTGTGCCCGGCTCTGGTTGGAGCCTAACCGTCTTCTTCTTGCCTCTCAGCCCAGTCTTCCTCCATGGCCTCTCCCCAGACCGAAGAGCTCTTCGACCTCATTGCCAGTTCTCAGAGCCGGCGGCTGGACGACCAGAGGGCCAGCGTGGGCAACCTGCCCGGACTCCGCATCACGCAAAACAACTTGGGCCACTTGCGCATGGAGGGCGACGCTCAGGAGCCGGGCGACGAGTTCTTCAACATGCTCATGAAATGCCAGGTATTCCGCCGGCCGCCGGCCCCTTGCTGCATGTTCCCATTTCCAGGGGAAAGTGCAGGGCTGCCAAAACTGTAAAGGACTTGGGCCTTTGGAGCACAGCCTCCACCTCCGCCTTGGACTCGGTCTTTGGGGCAGGCGACTTGTCCTTTGCCACGCTTTCTGTGGCAGCCATTTTGTGGGGGTGCCCATGACATTGTCTCAAATCACCAAAATGTTTCCAGGGCCCCAAAACCTTGCTTACGCTTACCTTAGATTCTTGGACAAGTTACTTTTCTTGAAGCTTCACCTGTTTGACTTCAGGGAATCAGGGCGGGCGTGTGTGTGTTACTGGCCACGCCCACCATGGCAGCCATTTTGTGAGAGCACCCACGACACGCTCTCAACATTCCAAACGTGTCCTCCAGCCCAAAATGTTTGGAGACCCCTGTGCTAACTGGTACCCTCCTTTCCCGGAATCAATCTGAATGCCATCTCTCTCTCTCAATCTGCTCCCTTTGACTCATTTTAGTGACCTTCCCCAGGACATTTATTTCCCTCTTTTTCCCTTTTCCTCCCCTGCAGTCCTCCCGAATCGACGACCAGCGGTGCGCCCCACCCAGCTCCGTCCCCCGTGGCCCCACCGTGCCAGACGAGGACTTCTTCAGCCTCATCCAGCGTGTCCAAGCTAAGCGCATGGATGAGCAGAGGGTGGACCTGGCCTCAGCCCAGGAGGAGGAGGAGGAGGAGGAGGAGGAGGAAGAGCAAGTTGAGGAGCAGCCTCCCGATCGGCAACAGAGACCCAGCTCCAGCTAAGACACCCGCGCAGGGGAAAGGGTGGGGTTCAGAGCGTCACCCAACGAAGAACCGCACCTTGATGCTCTAAGTGTTCCCAAGAGCACCTTCTCCCTTCTGCGCCCCCATCACCTTGGAGGAAACTAGGGAGGGGGAGCGGTTTGTGCCCTGCCTCTTGCTCTCCGTTGGCTGTACCTTGGAGGTGTCTCCATGATAACAGGGCTGTGTCGATGGGGGCAAGGTGCCGGCCTTTACGACACGACCGGCGTTCTTTTCCCCCCCGTATGAATTGCTGAGACCAAACTCGAGAGTAATGGCGCTACGAAAGGAAGACGTTGAACGAGACGCCCGTTGCCGGGGCGGCTGCTACACCTTCTGGGAAACTGTTGCGGGCATCTATCGACCCGGCAGATCCTGCTTCAGGCGGTGACCTGCCTTGGGCCAAGAATGGTACCTCCCCAGTCGAGGGAAGTCTACCTCTGAGCAGACGGGTCTTGGGGACGGA
This sequence comes from Anniella stebbinsi, assembly GCA_029215795.1. Taxonomy (NCBI): domain Eukaryota; kingdom Metazoa; phylum Chordata; class Lepidosauria; order Squamata; family Anniellidae; genus Anniella; species Anniella stebbinsi. The sequence continues at coordinate 99,907,871 of JARDYH010000008.1, read as the reverse complement.
CGGAGCCCGGAGGTACCTGGACCAACCCAGCAAGGCGACTCTCATGCTGGGGCGGAGTGAGGAAAAGAGCCACATGCACGAAGAGGATTCGTTTGCAGGAGGTGCGGAGGGTGGGCTGCCCTCCGTCAGGCCGATTTGTGCCTCTATCCCTTTAAATCCATTCTGTGCCAAGCGAACTCCCAACGTTGCGTTTGACGGTAATCGGTCAATGAATATGTAAATCCTGTTTTGCATAAATCCCCTCAGCCAGAGCGCTTTCTTCTCAGCTGCAGTCTGGGGGCTGTGGGGCCTGTGCTTGTCAGAAGGGACGAGGTGGGGTAGGCAGGAGGGGAAAGGAGGCACAGCCATCCGCAAGGAAGGGCCCACCCAGCCGGTTAGGCCACTTCCTGAGGACTAGAAGTTTGTGGAGTTCCCCTCATTAGCAGGGTCAAGTCCTGTCTTTAACTGCCAACCAAGGGGATTTCGATTTAAGATGTCACCTAAGCAGCCAAGGATCCCTTTAGCTCTGCTCTGGCATGCTTTTAATCTTGGGTGGGTTTTCCAAGTGAGGGAGGGGGGTATTTCCTTTTATGACATTGGCCTGCTGCAGGGATGGGGAACCTCAGCCCTCCAGGTTGGCCCACGCGGCATGCGGAGCCTTCAAGAAGGGAGGCAGGTCAGGAGAGGGACGGCTCAGTCAGTCAGGGAAAGCACAGGTGACTTGAGACTCAGATGGCGCTTGGGAGAATCACTCTTCCAAGTGCCGGCCCGGGTGCTTCACCTGCTGCCCGGATCCAGATGGCGAAAGTAACTCCTGCAGGTGCCAGGTGAGTTACTTCCCCATTTAGAGGGAGACCCGTCTGCAAATCTCTGTCTGCATGAAGGAAGAGGAAATGTGGATGGATAATGTTGAGTGTGTGTGTGCTTTGGGGGAAGGTCCTTCCCCTGACATTATCTGGCCCTCTGGATTTGACCCAGGAAGCAACCCAGCCAGCCGGCATTGCTCCACTTCCCCGCTCGCTCCTGGCCTACTAAATTTCATTTGCATTCCTCAACTCCTGGCCAGGAGCTATTCAAAGATCCCGTTGTATTGCAAGTTGCCACGTTCTAAGGGTGGGGGCAAACAAGCCCAGCAGGTGAAGTTTTCCACAGGCTCCATACTTCCAGAACACCGGTAGAATTCCCTCCTGTTTCTGAGTTCTGGGATGGACATAAACCCTGTCCCAGATGGAAACTGGCAGTCCGGGTGATGGTCGAAATCCTCTTGCAGCTTCTCAAGTTTCCAGGATGGTGAGCCTCTGATGCAGGGTCCAACTCTGGCACCTCTGGGGTCCCAATCCAGCTCTCTCACATTGTCCAGACAGCCACACACTCTCCCTCTGGTGCCATCCCCTCCCCTCCCCAGTCATTTAGTGACTTCCTGGCTGTTGTGCATCCCCCCCCCCCCCCCGATTATGGATGGTTGAAATCTCCTGAGTCTTCGCTGCCGGCGGAAAGAACTTTTAAGCTAACATAGGCTGGTATTTTAGCTCCACCCCTTTTGTATTTGGCTCCACCCACCCATGGGATGCAGCCCTTGAGAGCGTCTGACCACGTTGATCAGGCGCCCCTTTGTGCCACCCAATCCCGTTCAGCCAATTTGGATAAATCTGGCAGCCTCTGAGAGGCAGGCAGAAGCGCATCTTGACGTTTTGCATCCTGGGGTTGGATCCAGATTGACGCTGGATCAACTGCGTTGGCGGACGTGGAATTCCCCGCCCCCTCCTTCCCACGGCTGCCCCTCCAACTCCCTGGAAATGTTACACGGAGAGTCCGGATCCCCTGCTGAATTGGGCCAGCTGTGGTGCGTGTAGAGGGGTTCCCCCCAAAACCAGGCGGGGGAGCTGAGCACTTCCTCTCGGGGAGGGGCCCTTTGCTCTTGTAGAAGAAGGCAGATCCTGGATCCAACCCCACGACGAGAGACCCCGCTGGAAGGAGGTGAAGGGACCTTTGGCCCACCTGTCTTGCTGCTGCCGTCCCACCCCTTGGGCAAAGGGACTTTTGTCCTTGATTCTAAATGAGGGCGAGGGGCTGAGGGAGGGAGGAGAAAGTGAAGCGTTCCTGCAGCTGCCAAGGAAGCGTGATGCATTGCTTCTTGCTCCTGGGGCAGAGGCGCTCCTGTCAAGTTAACCACACAGGCAAAAGCCGGCTGCACTTTCTGCCTCACCATTAATCTATCCAATGAAAGGGCCGGCCCAGGGGGAATTGCATGTGTCTGGCCCGGCCAAATCTGGACCCCCTCTAGATGGGTTCCGTTTGATGCCTGATTAGCCGATTATGCGCATAATCGCAGAAGCACTTTATCGTAAATGCTTGTAATTGAGCGCACAACTGGTAGCCTTACCGGTTGTTTGAAATGTGCTTTACAAGTAGTTAATGCGGAGAATCGCTTGTTCACATAGGCAAAATGCGCTTTAACGGCCGGAGGAAAATAAAACTCGCTATTTAACGTGCATTCGATAATGCGCATAATCGGAGAGATAAAGCGCCTCAACTCCCAATTTACGCTCCGCTCTTGTAGAGGTAAAAAATTTAATGAGACTTCAAAGAGCTTTAAACGTCTCGTGTAGAGGCAGCCTAAGTGCAGGTTTATGCGAAGTGACAGGAAAGGGGGAGAGGAAGTTTCTTTGGCCGCGTAGATGAGTTTGAGGCCAACAGCGCATCAGCAAAACATCTTCCGTCGTCTTCTCTTAAATGCAATGCCAAAACAAAAGGTCAGTGGGAGAGAACCTCGCCTGCGATTCGGAGAAATAAGCCCCGATTTCTGCATCGCCAGCAGCACCCGCAGCTAGGAAAGCATCCTTTCTGCTCCCCAGAAGCAACCCAAAAACACATGTAAGACGTGACCCCTTTGCAAACCTGCCGCAAAGGACTCTACGCCAGGCCATGGTTTTCTCCGAGACCCACGCCATTCTCAGAGGGGGAACCTGCTCTCACTTGCACCTGATTGGCTTACCTATTTTAAACAGGTGGGTACAGTGACACAGGTGCGTGTGTGTGCCAAAAGCCTGATATATTCACCTTTCCAAATCAGAAGGTCCAAAGTTAAGAGAACAGGAGCGACTCTGGTGTGGCTTTTTCCACCCCCTCCAACTCTCCCAGGTGGCAGCTAACCAAACGAGCTGGAATCGGATGCTGCTGGACTGAAGACGGTTGCCTGTATACTTGAATGTACTCGCTACTTTATTTATTTTTTCAGCGTGTTTGATGTCATATTCTGGGGGGGAGGAGATGGAAAGGCCTTAATGTACTCAAGGTACATTTCTCTCCCCCACCCCTAAAAAAAGAAAATTGCTGCCAAATTAATTCATAGATATATTGATATGGGGAGAGGGCGGAGGGGCGTTTAATAAAACATTTTGTGATCCAAACTCTTTGGAGTAGTTATTTTCTCAACCGGCAAGAGCCGGCCTATGCTCATCCACCTCGGATACAAAAATGGAGCTGGGTAAGAGGTCAGAAGGGATCGGGGCAGCAGAACAAGACTGAGACCAGCCTTTCCCATGCAGAGGATAATGGGAGTTGTAATCCAATACAGCTGGAGGGCACCAGCTAGAAAAATGTTCTTGAAATGCTTACCCAGCTGTCTCTGCCCTGCACTCCAGAGGGCCGGGAAACATTATGTTGTAGGCAAAGAAACCCTTAGAACTGGCAGGTCTTGAAACAAGAATAATATATTTACAGTTCTGGGTGTATGGTTTCTGCTATTCCCATCCTGCCACTTACTGTACACCGAGCAGTATGTTAAAATCATATTTCAGTACATTCTCGGTTCAGGGGCGTTGAATCTCTTTCAGCAGGAGGTCCAGATTCAATTTCCTTGCCTGAAGAAACAAGCACTAGATGAATATCCCCCTTGCCCAGGGTCGGCATGATGGGGCAGGTGCCGAGGGCCCATGGACAAGATCCCCCTGGACTGGCTCCTCCTCTGCCCCATTGCACCCTGCTTGTTCACCGGCCTCTAGCTCTGGCCCAGGGTGGGCAGGAGATGCCGCAGGCCACTTTCTCCGCGGCCCTCTGCCTCTCTAGCAAGCAGTGGTGGCAATGGTGAGGAAGAGGAGGAGGAAGGCCAAACGGGGGCAACGATGGTGGTGAGGAGAGAGATTCGTCAAGCGAGGGGGGCCTAAAAAACCGGACCTGGCATTGGGTTGTTTCCCTCCAATGGGGATTCACTCTCCCACAATGGTGGATCTCAGATTCAAACAGTGGGAGCTCCCCACACCCTTCACAGCAGGGGTCAGCTGGCCAGCCTCCCGTCCAAAACGTCACCCACCCCTGGATTCACCTGTACAATCCGTGCTATTGTTAACTGCAAGCAGAGAGAGAGAGAGAGAAAAAACTTAGAAGAGAAACTTACTGGTTCGCCAGAATGGGCAAAATTTCAGGCAGGGCGAATTTTGGGAGCCTGGATTGAAATCCCTTTCTTCTAAGGTTAAAGGACATGACCTCCCTGCTCCCTGCCATTTGGGGGTGGGTGGGGGGAGAAAGACCCACCCGCCCACCTACCATTTTCATTTTTACTGCATGACTGCCCCCTGCTGGTGTTGGGGGGTGGGGGAATCAGACATCCCAGGAGGGCGGTAAATTCGAGCATTTCTTTCTGAGACCCCCAAAGTGGAAATAGGACAGCATTGATCTGTGGTACAAGCGAGGCAGGTTCAGCAACCCCCTGTGTTAGCTATCTTATCGAAGAAGGCGAGAAGGGCCATGCTGGAGCAGACCGAAGGATGAATTTGGGATCTGCCTTCCTCCGCTCGAAGATGGTCCTTCCGCCCAAATTTGAGGGCTTCCTCCCTTCTCCCCCACAACGCAGCTGACCCGATTCAGCAGGGGTTCCTGGCGCTGAGGGTAGCGTTTTCTGGGGGTTGCCATGGGAAGGAGGGAGCAGGGCCATTCACCACAGCTGACCTAGCGTAAATCTCGATCCAACCCCACGGCTTCACCTAGTCCAGTGTTCGGGACTCATAACGCTTCCCGGATACGTCGACGATTCGGAGCCAACCTCGGCTACTTGCCTCCCCTCTGCCTTGCTCCAGGGCTGCTGCATTTGAATAGCTTGTCCCCATCGATCTTTTTCATCTGCCACAATGAAAGTAATGGATGCGTTGGCTCCACTCTCCACACTCCTGTACATTTCACCCTGAGACGCAATACGCTTCCCTCCAGCCAGGATCCTCTGCAAGCCAGGATCCTCCCGCTCCTACTATGCAGCCTTTTACGCCTTGGAGGTGAAGGGGGACAGGATGCGGCCCTGGGGGAAGAGGCCTCTACTGCAGCCTTCCCCAACATGATGTGTTGGACTACAACACACACACACACACATAGGGTTGGATCCAGGATACACACACACACACACACACCACATAGCAGGGGTACAAAACATCACGCCTGTGGATAAAATCCAGCCAGCCTGGGGCTCCCCAAATGGTCATGCATCCTTCCCCTGCCATTGCCCTTTCTGAACTACCCATCATTTGGCAGTTCCACAGCTTTCCGTGAAGTTTCTTCCCCGTTCCAAAAGGCTGACATGACTGGCCTACAGCTTAGTTACACTGGTACTTTGGGGGCCGCCCCTTTCACCTTTGGCCCCGCCCACCCCTGGAATGCGGCCCCCGAGAGCTCTCCAACATGGAATTCGACCCGTGGGTTGGACACCCCTGCTATCTCATCCACATTCCCTGCACACATCCTAAAGCAGGGCAAATCCAACTGCATCAATTGCTACACACACCTCCTTTCGATAATTAGGAAATGATAGAAACATAAATCTAAGAAGAGCCATGTTGGATCACAGAATCATTGTGGAGTTGGAAAGGACCAACTCTCTGCAAAGTGCAGGAAAAACAAACCTTCCAGGAGAGGTGGCTGCCCAGCCTCTTCTTAAAAACATCCAGAGATGGAGAACCCACAACCTCCGTAGCTAGACTGTTCCACTCCTGTACACCTAGTCCGGTGTTCTGTTCACGCAGTGGCCAACCAGATATCCCCACAAGCAGGACAGGAGTTCAACTGTACCCTTCGACCCATGTTCCCCAGCAATTGGAGCACAAAGGCATCCTGCCTCTGATCCTGGAGGTGGCATAGAGGCATCAGGACTAGTAGCCATTGAGAGCCTTCTCCTCCATGACTTCATCTAACCCCCAAGAGGTTGAAAGAGACATGTTCACCGAACCGAGATAAGTTCAACAAAGGCTTTCTTTGGGAGAAAAATGTCTGTGTTATCACAGAGGGTATCAAATGGGGTGTCTTTCCCTTCAATTCCAGGTTTGGGACTGTCATTTGGGATCTTTTTCTCCACCTCCTTCTAAGCGTTGGCTTGGGAGTCCTACTGGCTCTGCGTCTTCAGGCAGGAGTTCCACAGCATCTTCGCCAACGACTCGCCTCACTTTCTCCCCCTTGGCGGCCAGGATTTCCTCAATGTTTCTGCACCAGGGACAAAGAAAGTGCGTAAAAAAGGAGCGGCAAGGGAAGGTTGCATTCCTCTAATTCTGGCTGGGAATTATGGGGATTGTAGTCCAACACATCGGGAGAGCACCAGGTTGGAGGAAGGCAGTTTGAATGGCTGGAAATTCTGGCGTGATTTGTCACCTCTCCCCTGCCCCGGTCTGGCAGATCCCCTTGTGTCTTTAACAGCCGCTTAGCAGGCAGCAGTTGAGCAGGTGAAGCTTTTCCTAGCATCACAGATCTGCCTGCTAAATGTCTGCCTGTTCAGCATCTGTTAAAGACATGCTGAAAGATGCGTGTCCCTCGGAAAAACAGACGACAACACAGGCTTCAAACAGGTTTTGGCTTTCCGGTTCTCTCCACCCCACCCAGCCGAAGGACTAGAAATCCTAACGCAAGGCAAAGTCTTCGGACCTTTTCCCCGCTCACCTCTTCCCAGCCAAGTCTGAGAACCAGCCCAGGTTATCGGCGATGATGTGATGGTTTTTGCACCCCGAGCATTTCACTATCACCACGCCGTTGTGGTAAGCCACTTTGGAAATCGTTTTGGCTGACCTCGTGCCGCACACCTGAAAAAAGAAGCCGGACGCAAGAATCTCCTTTAAAAGTGGTTGCCTGGGTGAGCTAGCATGGAAATCTCTTTTCCTTTGGAGCCAATACATCATTTCATGGTTTAGATAATGTTATTGCATAAGCTACAAGACAAAGAACTATTGCCTGAGTGTTGCATTCTTTCCTTTTCCCTCCTCATCCCTTTTCCTTTCGTGCCATGTCTTTTAAGATCATCAACCTGAAAGTAGAGACTTCCATATGATTACTCTTTGTAAGGTACTTTTTTGGTGGGGTAAAATCCTGGGGAAGGCGGGGACACCCCTGGAGGGTACCAGGTTGGCGAAGTCCGACATGGCAGGGAACGGTCTCCTTTTGTCTTTGAGCCTTCTCTAACTTGGTTCTCTCCAGATGTGCTGGACTGCAATTCCCAGCATCCTCCAGCGAGGCTCGCTGAAGAATTCTGGGAATTGTAGTCCAACGAATCTGGACGGCGCCAAGTTTGGGGAAAGCAGCTGAAAAACTGCGGCTGGCGGGGGGGGGGGGGGGGGTTCCTTTGCCAGGCCCCAAGATGGCCGCCCGGGCTTCACCATTCACAGGCCGCCGCCGCCCCCCCTCAGTTTTCCCTTCGGCCTCAGCACCTTTAATCCCTTCCACCACGTATCAGTCCGTACACACAAAACGCACCTTACACGTGTACACCAGCCTATAGTGCGCCGTGGCCTTCAAGGGCGGCTGCTCCGTCTCCGACTGTCGCGCTCCGCCGCCCGGTCCTAAGCTCAGGCCTCGTCGCCAGGGAGCCGCGGCAAAAAACGAGGCCGCCGGAGCCAAGCGCCAGAGCGGGCCGCCGAGGCCTCGCGACACCCGGCGGCCGAGGAGCACACCGGCGGCGGCGGAGACGACGACGCTGGGGCGCCTCAGAAGCAGGGTGCAGGCCGCGGCCGCCATCTTAAGTAAGGGCAGAAGGGAAAGGCCTCCCTCGCCCCCCCCCTCAGCGCGGCCTGCTCGATTTCTTTCTTTTAATCCACTTATTGGTTTATTAAATAATGCCTTGTAGAATAAGCCCCTCCCGGCCTTTTACAGTTTAAAACTACAACTACTACAACAGCAGCAAATATAATAGTAATAAATGAATAATAATAAAAATAATGATACTAATAATAAATATAACAGTAATAATAAATGAAAATAAATATAATAGCAAATGATATAACATAACAATACATAAAGTAATAAACTGAATATATAACTTAAATATATAACTTAAAAATAGTTATATCTTATTAAAATAATGATAAATGTGGTGATGATGATGATGATGATGATGATGATGATGAAATAGCAATATAAAACTAATAAACGTGTCCACAGGGCATCAGATACTATGGGATGTAGCCTAACTCAGAGTATAATACTTTGTCAGACTTAAAAAGCCTGAGAGGACAGGAAAGGGAGAGCTTTAAACCCCATAATTTAAATGACACCCCTACACCATCACAAAGTGAGGAGGGGTCTCCTGCCCCTCAGTGCATTCATCTGGGAGGAAGCCCCATTGGAGGGGGGGGGTTTACTCCCAAGTAAGTACACTGCGGATTCGCCCCTTGTTGGGAATAATCACCTGCTGCAGTTGAGGTGCATTTATCCTGCCTCTTTTGTTTTGTTTATTACATTTATATTTATTTATTTTGTATGATAATTTTACAGACATGTGGCTGGCTATATCTAAGGCACACATCTCAATGCTTTGGGCAGATTTATCCTCAGGAAAGTGCAATCCCAAACCCCTTGCATGGGGATGAATCTTAGAACAAGCCTTCTATTTGCACCAAGTGAAATGTGTTTAATAAGCTTCTTTGCCAAATGTGTGTTTGTGGGTGTGGGTGTTAAACCTTCCCTCCCTAGCTGTGATTTCTCCTCTCTGAAAATCCTTGTCCCCGCAATTCCTGAGTTTCATTGAGTTAAATGAAATAACTAAATACAGATCCTGGACTTATGGGAGAGGGAGGCAGGTAAAGCAAGTGTCTTTGCATGGGGTTTCCAAAACCAAACAGAAAAGAACTAAGAAGCTCTACTTATTGAATGTCTTTATTTGAAAAATCCATAGCCCAGCACTTCAAGCATCGCTGCACTGCCAGGATGACTTACAAAGTATATAAAACACTTCAAAACAAACTCAAAACAACCACATAACAGTGATAAAGCAGCAAGGCAAAAGCACAAGAAAGCAGCCAAAAAATAAATAAATAAGGACGCAATCCTATGCATGTTTAGACAGAAAAAAGTCCTACAACTCCAAGCATTCCCCAGCCAGCCATACTGGGAGTTGTAGGGCTTCTTTTCTGACTCAATGCGCACAGGATTGCACCCTAAAATCACATTTCCGCATGTTAATTATGCTGATCGTCATATGCAGGGCCCTTTTAGTGCCAACTTTGGCATCAGCGTTCCCCATCCTGATGCTCTTTAGATGTGTTGGACTACTCCTCCCAGCATCCCCCAGCTAGGAAGTGTAGTCCAACACATCTGGACATGCTGCAACCACCTAATGTGTACCTGACTTTCCTCCACCAAACAGTGTGTGTGAGAGACGACATTTCTTCTTCCAGCTGTACAGGAAAGAATAAAGATGCCATTTGTGGGGGGCTGGTGTGTATCACGTGTTCAAGGATTCCCAGTTCATGATCCTGCTCACCTTGAGACAACCAGGAACAGATCTTGACCAGGGAGGAAGGAGGCCGCGGCATCTGCTGCTCCTAGTTCTCACCACTGACGTTGTCTCAACAAGAGGGAGAGGCCATTGAAGAAGCAGGGGGGCGATGGGGAGGAGGAGGAGCAAGTCCAGGGGGCTCTTTGTCAGTGCAGCCCTGTCTGGGTGTGGGCCCTTGGCACCTGCCTGACCATACCTACCCTAGACTCTCTCTCTCTCTCTCTCTTTATTTTTACTGCTTTCTCCATTAGGGTTAGACGGGACTAAAGATTAAACCTGTTTGTAACCCTATTATTATTATTATTATTATTATCAATCACAAAAACTGCAAGATTTTGAGAACTCCAGATCGCTGCATGAAGCAAGATGCCTTTTAAATGCTACTCGGTCCAAAGAGAGCGGTCATCTGGGTATCCCTCCACGCTCCTTGGGAATGAGAAGCAAGACGTCTGGCCACTCCCCCCCCCCCCCCCCGCAATGTCACTGACGCTGTCAAGAGCCCTCGGTGTCCGTGTTGTCACTCCCCGACGTGTTTTCCCAGTCCACCTCGTGGTATTTGTCCTTCTGCGCTCTTCTTAGGGCCCTCTTTCTGCAAAGGAGGTTCCGAGTGTGTTTTTAGAGGGAGGGGTACCCACAATCGCCATGGCCCAATAAAACCATCTAATTCATGATCACCAGCCAAGCTGTCCTATCCCATCCCATCCCATCTTCCATGGGTCCCCCTCTCCCATGGGGACTGAGAAAGGTCGGAGGTACAGTCTGCAAAAGGAGAGAGCATTTTTCTAGCTCTGCTCAGGCACAAGTCCCAGGTTAGCAAAATCTAGCAACACCTTTCAATTTAGCAGAAATCGCTGGAATCTACTATGCGTCCAGACTGCGTTTTCCCTTAAGCCACGGATGTAGCATCTCAGGTCTGTGGGACAAAGCTGGCCCTTCTGGGGTCCCAATCCAGGCCCCCTTCCCCTGGCTACAACCCCTTTCCACTAACCACCCGCCATTTGGGGGGTTGCCAGCTTTTGCACACACACACCCCATTCTCAAAGGTTGATATGGCTCTCCCGCTAAGGCTCCGTGACTGGCACTGAAAGCTTTCAGATTAAATATGCTGGCATTTTTGGCCTTGCCCCGTTTGGCCCTGCCCACCAGTGGGATGCGGCCCCCAAGGGTGGAATTCGGCCCTCGGATCGTGCACTCCTGCCTTAGCAGCAATAAGCTCACTCCCGCAATATTATTGCTTGTATATTTTCGGCCGTCTCAGTTGGGGGTAAGGATTTGCATCGAGAAATTGGCACGGGGGCGTTACCTCCGGTAATGCTCAAAGCTGTCCTTCATCCGGCGGCGGCCCTTCTCTGCCACATCCCCATTGAGGAGGGCCCCATCCTGGAAAAGCAAAGCAAAACCGGGGCCTGAAGACTTTGAACGGGGTGTAGCCCAAAGCTACTTGGCGAAACGGGAAGCAGAACCGAGTGGGCAGGCAGGACTCTGAACTGCCAGCACTGAGCTCAAGATTCTATATCTGGCAGCGGCACAGTTTATGGTCCGCGCTGGCTGGGGGTGATGGGAGTTGTAGTCCAGCCCATTTGGAGGGTGTCAGGTGGGGGAAGGCTGCCTCATACCATTCTACATACTCGGAATTTGGTATTCGGGGAGGAGCTGAGCAGCAAGTTTCTAGACCTCATGGTTATAGCAAAAAAAAAAAAGCCTTTGAAAGTGTGCGAACGGTGCCTGCAGAAAGCTCCCATATAGGCCTTGTTCCCAAAGCTGTTGTAGAGATAAGACTCCCTGCAAAACGCAGTCAGGGCTCCGATTGCAAAAATTAAAGAATCGCATGGAACACTTTCCAGAGGAGTCACCGTCTGAGTCTGTTGCAGCAAAACCAGCAAAGGTGGGTTTGGATAACCAGTGGGGGAAACAGCACAGCGTTGGGTTGTTTCCTCTGCTGATCACACCTGCGTCTTGTGACGTCTCAAACACAAAGACATTTATTGAAAGCTTAGGCCAGGATGAATGTATCTGTCTTTAAAACTCTCTGTTGTTTTTAGAGCAAAGACTCTCCAAACTTTGTTTACTGACGTATTTTATATTTTGACTAGTTTTGTATTTTTGTGAACGGGGTATAGAAGGTTCAAATAAACAAACAAACAAATACCTGTGGTGACTGAGGAAGCGGAATATTTCCCAGAGAATTGAACTGCTCGTCTTGAACGTCGGAGCATTCTTCTGAGAAAGTGGAGGAAAGATGGAGACAGGCAATAAACAAAATGCAGATTAACTGGCCAATTATTACTTGCTAGTCAAAATATTATGCCCATGGGTAGCCAAAGGGTATTCAATACTTTCTGGTGCATGTAAAAGCATGTCCAGAACTTGTTCATAAGGAATCTTGCCTTTTTCGTTTTGCATGGGAAAGCAAGGCAGGCACACACATCAATCAATCAATCAATCAATCAATCAATCAATCAATCATACTTTTGAACTCCCTAATAAGCCAAGTTCTCTGGCGGTGTATGATGCATTAAAAACATAAAATATCAATAATAAAACAAAGGATCGATACAGCACCAAAACAGATAAAACCAGCAGCAAATAAGTAAAAACACTCCAGCAAAAGAAAGTAAAAAACCAGCAGCATTAAAAGTGATCTTAAAGCACCAGAATCAATTAGTTAAATGACTGGGAGAATAAAAAGGTCTTCCCTCTGACCCCGAAAAGATCGTAACCGAGAATCATAGGAGAGTTGGAAGGGGCCTCTAAGGCCATGGAGTCCAACCCTCTGCTCAATGCAGGAATCCACCTTAAAGCATCCCTGGCAGATGGCTGTGCAGCTGCCTCTTGAAGGCCTCTAGGGTGGGAGAGCCCACCACCTCCCTAGGTCATGGGTTCCATTGCAGGCCCCCATCAGCCTGAAGTTCTGCACCCTGACTTAGAGAGAGACAGCAACAACAGGCGACATGAAAGAAACTCACTTTTTCCAGCACCTTTCCCATCTTCATCATGGGGAGTCAGCTTCATGCAAGAAAAACAGAGGTGGGAGGGGAGAGAGAGAATAGCCTTTTTTTTGTGCATGCATGTTACTGATGATCCTTTTCTCATTTCCCATCAACACACAGAGGGGAAGAGGGCTGTTTTCTGAAGGAATTTTGCAGGTGCAATCCAAACTGTTCACATTTCGTTTTCTAGCAGTCGCAGAACTGAAGATTGGTCAAGGATCCCCAGTTTATCACCAGCAAGAGGACCAGTGCTTAGGTTATAGGCGGCGTGGAGGTTATGGGGACTGAACTGTTGAGGGTCAACTTCCAGAACCTTCAGATGGTTCTTCCAGTGGAGGCTGGTGGCTCCGACGTCTGTGGGGCAGTGAATCCGCTCCGGGTTTCAGTCGGCACCAGTCAGAACTCTAAAGGAGCTCTCCAAGGTGCTTAGAGACACCAACCTCCACTAGTCCACATACACAAAAGAATATTCACCCGCCCCCCACGTTGCAAATTTATTGCAAGTATTTATTGCAGGTCCTAAGGATTTCTCAAACAAACAAAAAGGCCGTCGTACCCATACGTTGTTCCTGACGCATTTCAGGAAAACCTCTTTATAAAGGGAAATTTTCATTTTTCTTCTAAATCCTCCAAGTAGCCATTTGGAAGTTTTAGAATACAGGTGGATAAAATGTTAAGGAAACATGGTGTTAGAGGTGGGATTTTAATGAAACACAACTCACTTCTTGGGAGCTTCTGGATGAGGTCTCTTCAAGGTCTGACGTCTGGAATGGGAAGACGTGAATTGGAAAGAAGTTAGGCAGTGACAATGGGCTGGAGAAAATAAAGTTAGGCACCTGGGCCCAAATGCCCAAGAGAAAGGTCCAGAATCCAGGTGAGTGGGCGGGGAAAGGAGTGATGTTTAGAATGAACCTGAGCTTCACTTCTGCTCTACAAAGGCTGCAGGCTGGACCCCAGATACTTCTGTACAGGGCAGCCCCTCAATCGGTTGTTGTAGCAGTCAATCCCACCCCAGTTACTAAGGCGTGAATGACACAGGGAGCAAAGTTTCAGTCAGGTGCATTCAGTAAAAAGCAACCCCAGCGCTTCAGTAAACAAGAATACTCTGATGTTGTAGGGCAAGGGTGGTGAAACTCAGACCCGGGGGCCCAATGCAGCCGTCCTTGGTTTTTGAGATGGCCCCTTCCCTTCCCCCCGCCCCCTCCCTTAGCCCTGTCCCCACCCCTTCCTCCTCTGTAAAGCTTTTCCCACCATTCTAAATGGTTGAAATGCCTCTCCTAAGGCTGAGTGACTGGCGGTAACAGCTTGAAGCTACAAGAGGCTGATATTTTATGTATTTTTGACACCGCCCCTTTCCCCATCAGCCCCGCCCACCCCCAGAATGCGGCCCCTGAGGGCTCCTCCGCAATGGAATTCGGCCCTCGGGGTGAAAGACTCTCAACATGTGCGCCTTGCCGCTCGACGGAGGACCCACCAAGGCGGAGGGGTCGAGGCGCAGCCTGTTCAGCTTGGCTTCAGTGCTCAGCAGCTGCCCCTCTTTGTGGAACAGCTGCAGCTGCAGCTCGTCACAGCGCTCGCCCAGTTCTCGGATCTGCTTCCGGTAGAGATCCTTGTCCATCAGGCTCTTGGAGTATTGCTTGTGGAAGCCCTCTTGGGTCAGGAGGGCCTGGCGGAGGGTGAGAGAGAGAAAGATAGGGTGACCAGATAAAATCCAGGACAGGGCTCATGTAACTTTAACAGTTGTAGAGAAAAAGGAATTTCAGCCCGTGTCATTTGTATGCAATTAGTTCCTGGTGAAATTCCCTCTTCATCACAACAGTTAAAGTTGCAGGGGCCCTGCCTTCTTTTGTATATGGTCACTCTAGTATAGTGCCTGCACCTTTAACTGTTGTGATGAAGAGGGAATTTCACCAGGGACTAATTGCATACAAATGACACTGGCTGAAATTCCCTTTTCTCTACAACTGTTAAAGTTACATGAGCCCTGACCTGGATTTTATCTGGTCAGCCTAGAGAAAGAGGGTGGGGAACGTCAAGTCGCGGGCCAAATCCAGCCCTCCGGGGCCTCCAGGTGGTCTCCTCCCCTTTTCCTGGCCATACCCCCTTTCCCCTGACCGCCAATCCTTTGCATGTTCCTTTCTCCATGCTAAAAGGCTGAGATGCTACTCTGGAGGGTCAATTGGTGGCAGTAACCGAATGGCTTCCCAATTGGTACAAGTAAGCCAGGAGCTGCGCCAGGGAGTCAGAGACACCCAACAAGCTAAGCCAAGGGCCACCCTACCCCACCCCACCTAGCGCCATCTTTATTTGGGTTCAACAGAGTGTTTTGGAGCCCCGCCCTCCCTCTATCTTGCACTTGAGTTCTGGGCCAAGTCCCTTTACTTTTAGCCCCACCGTTTTGCCTTCTCAGGGAAACGAGTGTTTTGTGACCATCCAGACCCACCCCGGCAGCCATCTTGTGGATGGGCAAGGCACCCCGTGGCAGCCATTTTGTGAGAGAGCCCACAACACTCCCTCAACGCCACTGGCCCAATATAGTTAGAGACTCTTGACTCGGATGTGGGAAGTATAAAGCAGATGTTGAGATGCGGACATTTTGTGACCAGCCATGCCCACCACGACAACCATATTAAAAATGGGCAAGCCCCACCCTCCCCAAGGCAGCCATTTTGTGAGAGCACCCATAACACTCTCAAAATTCCAAATGTGACCAAAATTCAAAATACCCCCCACCCTACCTGATCTCTTTCGGCAGCCACCTCTTCCATCTGTTTCAAGATGGCCTCAATGCGGTCCTGGTAAATTTGGTTATCGTTCTGCAGAGATGTACAGCTGAGCTCCAACATCTCCTTCTCTTCTACGAGCTATTGAGAAACGCAGAGCTGGATTTAAGGCGTGTCTGCAGACCAGGGCGTTAGGCAGGGTGGGGCAGCTTTCTCCCACCTAGAAGGGGGTTTTTTTTTTGAGCAGGGCAAGAAGATCTTGCCATTGCCCGTGTCTCTCTACTGCTCTGTATTTGTGCCCAAGATATAGTGGCGTAGTGGAGCTCACAGAGTGAAAGCCCCAGGACTTTTTTATGAGCAGGGATGCTGACATCATCTGCCACCCCCACAGGATTCCCTGCTCCCTCAGAGCTGAGCTACAACCCTCACAGTAGCGGAAGGAGAAACTGATTTCCCCAGCAACCATATATTGCTGCAATGCAAAGTATTATGGGGTGGTGTAGTCTCAAATGGGGAATTAAGACCCTTTTGCTTCACAAAGACCTACTCCTGGTAGGGATGAAACCAGTTAGAACTGGCTTCTTGATCCAGATCAACACGGCATGAGTTTTTGGACTCTCCTTAGGGGTGTGGCCAGGGCCGGCTCAAGGCATTTTGCAGCCTGAGGCAGAGCAGCAAAGGGCACCTCACCCACCTACTCACGTCAAGGTGCATCCTATCAAAAGCCAGCCAAATTATTTTGGTACACGGAGCAGAAAATCCCATGATCCCCTCTCCCAACCCTGGCAGCAGAAATACAATCAAAACAAAGGAAATCACTGGTAATCATTCGCTGCCCTTTCAGGACACCCAAAATCCAGTGCCCGAGGCCACTGCCTCACTCTAGCTCACGGTAGGGCCGGCCCTGGGAACATCAGGATGAGTGCCTGCGCTTCAAAACCGACCACTCTACCAGTGTCACGACCACCCCACTTCCTGGGTTGCTGTCAAAATCCAATGCCCCCTTTCTCTCCCCCCACCCCAAATATAGCGAGTGCCACTCTGAGGTTTGACAAAACCCTGTTTCACAGCCCCGGGTGGCACAGCTGCCCCCCGCCCC
The DNA here is from genome assembly GCA_029215795.1 of Anniella stebbinsi. NCBI lineage: Eukaryota > Metazoa > Chordata > Lepidosauria > Squamata > Anniellidae > Anniella > Anniella stebbinsi. The sequence goes on along the minus strand of JARDYH010000008.1, from coordinate 99,891,341 downwards.
CCCCCCCCGCCCAGTCAGCCTACTTTGTCCCTTGCGTCCTCCGTTCGCCGGAGCACCTGGCGCACGTCATAGATGGCGTTGACCAGCTCTCGGTGCTCGCCCAGCATCCGCCTTCGCTCCGCCTCGAGCGCCTGGATGGAGACGCTGTCCTTCTCAGAACTGTCTTTCTTGGTGACCTAGGGGTGTGGAGGGGGGTGGGGAAGATGAAAGGGGCAGAGCTAAACCCTGCTGTAGGTGGCCACCTGTCCTCTTTTACAAAGGGCAGTCCTCTGTTTGTAGGGCTGCTGGAAGACCGTCCAATTATTATTTATTTTAATTTTTAATTAGTATTATGTTATGTCTTTCTCGCTCGTGGCGGTTTTTCTAGACGGACATGACAGGCTTTGCCAAGTCATGCTGTCTTTTATTGATTCAGGAATGTTCTGACGATTGAGCATGTTTTAAGCATGACTGCTTTCTGGATGTTGGTGTGGATGTATTTTGGTAGGTCCAGTTTGTGGAGGTTTTCTGTATTGTGTTTTGATGAGATGCCGGTGATGATGTGACTAATGGAATAATTGTGACCTTTCCCTGTTGCCATAGTTCTTTGACTTCCATGGCCAGTGGTGTATATTTGTCTCTCTTTTCTTCTTCCTTTTCAACAACACTTTTGTCATTTGGTATTGCTGTGTCGATGAGGTACATGTGTTTTTCTTTTTTGTCTATGAATGTTATGTCTGGTCGGTTGCAAGGTGTTGTTGTTGTTGTTATTGCTACTATTACTACTACATTTATGTCCCATCTTTTTTCCCCAAGGGAGCCAAAGGTGGCTTCCAGGCTCCGCCTCTGCAATTTATCCTCACAACAGCCCTGTGAGGTAGGTGAGGTTGAGAGTCAGCGACTGTCCCAAAGGCCCCCAATGAGCTTCACGACTGCTTGGGGGCTCACACCCCTCCGCACACACACACATACATCCCCCTGTGCTGTGCTGATGTGGCCATCCCCCTTTTCGCCCCACAATTGGCAGGAGAAAACACACTAACGTTTTGGCAGTCACTTCATGCAATTGCACATCCTGTGACTTGATGCTCCTAATTCCGTTGAAGGAGGGTTCCATTTAGTAGATCCCTCATTGTCCGGTCACAGGATTTTCACTCACGTCTCCCTTCCCATTTATTTTGCCTGTAAGCAGCCACTGCTGTACCCTCCCCCCACAACTACCCGTATTTATCGGCTTTTCTCAAAAACCACAGGGACTAGAAACCCACTTTTAAAAAACAAAACCAGGAAGTCTTCAAATCCTGGCTCTGGTCCATCGTTTCCTTTGCTGGCTCCTGGACAAGCATTCCAGGTGTAACCCTGCTCTTCACTGTGGGAATAATGCTGGCCTACCTCGCTGGTTCGTTGTGCAATGTCATGGGATGATGGGGGATGGACCGCAAAAGGCTTTGCTAAACTCAAAGGACGACAGAAGAGACGTTTCCTGAACGAGCTGCAACTCCCCCAGGGGTTCCCTGGAGCCCCCCGCACCCCCGGCGCAAAGAGACCTGCAGCGTGCTTTCCAGCTCCTTGTTCTTGGCCAAGAGCAGGTCCTTCTCCCGCTGGATCTCCCACACCACCTCGTGGCTGGGCCGCTGTGCGATGGCGTGCTTGAGCTTCAGGGTGTGCTTCCGCTCCAACTTGCAATTATCCTCGGCTTTCATCAGACTGTGTCTCAGGGAGTCGATCTGCCGGGCAGGATGGGAACCGCCAACCCCCCAGGGAACAACACGCACGGGGTGGGGAGAGAAACAGGGAGGGTCATAAAGCACGGCCAAAGCAAAATGCAAAAGTGACTTCGTGGGAATTAATCATGTCCCGGCTGGTGAAGCTTGCAGGGTTGGAGCGGGCTCCAACAGTCAGCATGGCAGGGCACTTGTCCAGGGCCCACACTCCTGGAGGGTCCCACTGATGGGAGACCTCTGGAGTTGCTCCTCCTGTCCCCCATCGCCACCTGCTTGTTCACCAGCCTCACCCTCTCGCTGAGACAACATCAGTGGTGAGAACTAGGAGCAGGCCAAGCAAGCAAGTAGGAGCCATGATGAGGAAGAGGAGGAGGAGAAAGAGCAGCTGGTCCCCATGGAGGTGAGGAAGGGGACCCAAGGAAGATGCCTTGCTGAGGGCCCCTCTTGAACCCAGAGGGGAAACTGTGCAGCTTAATAGCTAAAAGTTGGGGAAACTGCGGAACTTATCCCAGAGGAGTTGTAGCTCCGGTGTTAGTCAGTTGCAACAAAACCAACAAAGAGTCTTGTGGCCACTTAGGCCACAGTCCTACGCTTGTTCAGACTGAAAAAGAAGTCCTACAACTCCCAGCATTCCCGCAGACAACCTGGAGAACGCTGGGAGTTGTATATAGAACTTTTTCCCTGTCTAAACGTGCGTCGGAGTGATTCACAAATTCATTCTGGCATGAGGTTTCGCAGATTCGCAGACACTGACCTACTTCATCTGTTAACCTCAACTTGGCAGACTTATATTCACATGCTGATGGGGGAGAGAAATTAACTGTTTTGTCAGAGGATTCTGTTGAACAGATTGTTTTTTCTGGGCACTTTGCCGGAGAAAATTTAGGGGAATATCCTCCACCCCCACCCCCATCCTGGGTTTTTTTCCAAGCCTTCAGTTCTTTAGCAAAAAGATGCTGGCATTTATTTTATTTTTGGCTCTGCCCCTTTTGGCTTCGGCCCCGCCCTTCACTGGAATGCGGCCCCCAAGAGCTTCTCCAGAATGGAATTGGGCCCTCGGGATGAAAACATTCCCCACCCCTGTTCTATATGTTTCCTCTCTGGCTTGTGGTTTAGAAGCAAGAGGTGAAGGCAGGGAGAGCAGCACCGGCCTCACTGAAGGACTGGCCCTCCTCTCTCTCTGTCTTTCTCTCTCTCTCTCTCAACTGCCCTCCCATTGGTAACGCCTCTCTGACCTTCTCTGCTCACAAGGAAGGGCGAAGAGGCCCACCTCCAGCTGCAGGTCCCGGTTCTTCATCAGGGCCACGCTCTTCTCCTCGCTCTGCTTGGCGTAGCTCATGGCCAGCTGGTAATTCTCATCTTTGCAATGCTTCAGCTCCTTGCTGAGGGTGTCCCTCTCCTCCTTCATCTTCTGCGCCCGCTCCTGGTGCTTGCGCAGGACGCTGTCCCTCACCCGCATCTCCTTGATCAGGTCCTCCTTGGTGCTGAGCAACAGGTTGAGCTCCTGGACCTTCCGCCGCTCTTCCCGGATGGCGCCCTGGAGCTTCGAGATCTCGCTCATCAGCAGTTCCGTCAGGCTGGACTCCCCAGCCGTATCTGCGGAACGGAGGGAGATTTGTGGGCAAGAGGGTGGTGGAGGAGGAGAAGGAGGAGGAGGAGGAGGAGGAGGTGGCGGTAAAGGTGGAGGAGGCGAAGCTGAATCGAGGAGGGGGAAGAAGGTGGAAAAGAAGAATGTGAGCAGGAGGGAGAAGAAGAAGGTGGAGAAGGAGGAGGAAGAAGGTGGTGAAGGTGGTGAAGGTGAAGGAGATCAAGGTGAAGAAGCAGAAGAAGAATTAGGAGATGAAGAGGAAGAAGAGGAAGAGGAGGGAGAAGGTGAAAAAGAAGAATGTGAGGAGAAAGAAGAAGAAGAAGGTGAAGGAGAAGAAGCGTTTCCAAGGGGGAGAAGGGGGAGTTTGGGGGGAAAGGGGCCAGGCAGGGGAAGAAGTGGGGCTCTCTGGGGAACCCCGGAGGGCCAGATTGGCCCTGGGTTTCTGCACTCCAGCTTTAGGCACTCTAGAATTGGCTCCCCCTTAGGTATCAACCGGGAGGGAAGATCACGGCGCCATCTCAGAGTATCTGCTGGGAGAGCACTAGAAGAGACGGTGGTGGTGGTGGTGGTACCATCGTCAGCATCGTCCTGGGATGCCCTCCGCATCCCAATCCATCAGGCTTCCAACGGGCTCATAACGCCTCACACCTGTTAGCCCTCTACTGCTTCTGCTTTCAAACAACTGACGTCTTTCCCCCTCACCACGCTTGATTTCCCCATGTGTCTTTTATATATTTTAACAAGCTATCCAAATGTCCTTTTTATGGCGATGTCATACTGCTTTTACCCTTATGTTGTAAACCGCTGTGGTTACAATCACAGAAAAGTGGCATAGAAAGGAAACATTACCATTGTTACCTATCACTACCTGCAGCCATTCTAACAGGCAGTTTGGAGGGAGATGGGGGGGGAGCAGGAGCATTCCACAAGCCCAGCTGAAAGACTTATTTTTTTCTCTGCCCTCCTCATCCCTTTTTCCTTGTGTGTCGTGCCTTTTTAGCCTGTAAGCCTGCAGGCAGGGACCATTTTATTTTACTGGTTATACTCTGGGACCGTTTTTGGCTGAAGAACGGGATAAAAATACTTGAAATTATATATATATATATATATATATATATATCCAGAAATTATGCCTAGAGAAGAAGGTGAAAAGTTCTAAGTAAGACAGGGAAATGCAAATCAGTCTCTTAGTTACAACCTTTGAAGAAAGAGGGTTGCAATGGGAGGTTTGTCAAAATCTATCAGATCAATATATTACCTATAATCATAGAGAAGACCCTGGTGGGCTCTTTGCCCGTTATTTTCTTGTAAAGCTGAGGGTAGTACAACTCCAGGCTCTCGAGAAATGCCACAAAACCTTTCTGGCCTGTCCTTTGGAGAATATCCAGGAGGACGCCTGCAGATTTTGAACAAAGAGGCATTTAGCACAAAATATCAGAAGGTCAGTGAGGGCTGTGGTCAGTGAGGGCCGAGGTCAGTGAAGGCAAATAGAGGGAGGCAATTCACCAAGGAGGCAGGCAGGCACACACAGTTTTGCCACCTCAGAACCCTGGAGACTTTGGCCAACGCTGTCTAACAGCATAATTCTTTGTGCGTTTACTCCAGGGGCGCTGAACCTCACACATGTGGGCACATTCCAGGCCACCTGGAGTCACAAGCCAAAAAACATTTGACAATGTACAAGTGGTGTCTGCCAAAATTTCCCACATCGGCCTCAGTCCCAAAGCTATTGTAGAGATAACTGACAGAAAGTACCCGAGATCTGTGTACTTGGGAAAGTGCTATACACGCGCACACACCCCAACACCAACAGAACATTAAAACAACCCAGCTGAAAGATCACTTCATTTTTTCCTCTTCCCTCCTCAACACTTTTTTCCTTGTGTGTCATGACTTTTTAGATGGTAGGCTTGCAGCCAGGGATTGACTTGATTTTTTTATTGCACGTGAACTGCTCCAGGAACCCTCTTTGGCTGAGGTGTGGGATTAACAAGATTTTAATTAATTAAATAAAAACAAAAGTATGTAAATCAATAACCCGTTTTTCTTTTCCTGGTCACCAGGCTGGGGTCGTTGAGTATTTGTTCCTCGTCGTCATGGTTTATGACTTTACACTGCCGGAGGTAAGGCGTTATCCTGGAAGGGTCGATCACCGAAATCAGTTTGACCCGGAAGTTCTCCAGATTATTCCAACACGTTTCGTCATCGTCATCGAGCTCGGACATGGTGGAGGGAGACAGGCTGTGCCTGAGCTCTACCTCTCCTCTAGAAAGGCCAGATATGGCAGCGGGAATGGCAGCCATCAACTGGAAGACAAGAGGAACAAGATGGCGATGCTAGAGAAGCAGGGAGCTAACTGGGAAGGAGACCAGGTTGATCGATACCTGTCAGGGAGAGAGGCAGGCAGAAGCAAGCAAAAGTTGTATCCGGAGGTAGTCTAACAAGACCCATTCCTTTCAAGGGGTCTACTCTAAGTAGGACTAACATGGGATACAACCAAATTGTGAAAGTCAAAGAAAGCATAATTTCCACTTGTGTATTTGCGCTATTCCACTCTACCACAGTGCCACCTAGAGGTTATGTGGCGGAAAGGCAGCAGCGCAAGACGGGAAAGACTGCCCAGGCAGCTAACCACCTACTTTTTATTTTATTTATTTGTTACATTACTCTACTGGCCAATAGCCCAAACTCTCTGGTTTTGCAGAAACACACCTTCGGTCTTCTCTCCTTCCTCAAGATGCCCTCCGGCTTGAATCACAAGTGTCAATTCTTGCCCCATGACAGGTGTTAATTAACTTTGCAATGCCAGGATAGTCGGGGGGGGGGGGGGGGGAATCACCAACGTAAGCTTTGCAAATGGCCGGCGTGTTTCTTTTCCGGACATTTCGGGGCGCAATCCAGCTGAGGAGGAATTCAGGATTTGGCAGAAGGCCCTGTTGTGCTGGCAGGACTTGACATACGCCACCGGCAGAAACAAATGACAGCAGAAACATTGCCGGCTCCACGTTTCGGAGAACTCTTACGCAAGACACCCTCGTGGGCACGATTGCAAAATATATGCCAATGACACGCCAGTGACATTTCATTTGAGGAAGTCCCTGAGTCAGTGAGAAAGCGAAGGGAAGCCTGGCTTCCTGTCCCCGGGAGGAAAAGGTACGCATTTCTCGGGCCTACTGGGTTCTGGTACTTTTCTGAGAATCTGCATCAACAACTCACAAAGGGCAGGGTGGCATTCAAAACTGCTCACACCAGCATGCCCCTGCCTTGCGTAATGAGGTTTGCAGAGTCACACAAACGTTGCATCTTCCCTTCTGCGGAAGACACACCAAAAAAAATGCAACTTCACCCTTTGTGGGTCGGCGTACCGTCAGTCCCTGCTCAGATTGACGCCCACATCCCTGAGAAAGCTTGATTTTCTAAAGCTAGTTCCTCATGAGCTGTGCAACCACCTTGCTTTCCTTCTGCAACCTTTCCGGCATTCAAGCTCGCTTTAGAGTTTTTCTACACAAGGCTGTCAATTCACTGTACCTCCTTTCGGCTTTGTCACGACATTGAGAAATGAGCGTTATACGAAGAGCGTTTCCTTTCCTGCTTTCCCACCACATAACCTCTAGGTGGCACTGCGGTAGAGTGGAATAGCACAAAGACGTGCGTGGAAAGCGTGCCTTCTTTCGCTTTCACAATTAAATGCGGCATTTTGCCAGCTCTAAAAAAGACTCGCCCAAAGTGCTGATTAGGCACGGAAGCGAGACTGGTGGATCACGCCGTCGTCTTAACACCCGTGAGTAGGGAATGGTGAGTGCATGTTAAATGCCTTGTGTAGAAAAGGTCTTGGTTCCCCTGCTATTGAAACAGGAACAGAAACCGGCAATGGCCAATGGCGGTTGCTGGCGAAGCTGCCTGAGCAGGGAGGAACTTTTTCTTTAAGGACTTGGTGTTTTGGGAATAAACGGAGGAAGCAAGAAGCAAAAGGGAAGCCTGGCAGTTCCCTGTCGCCTCTGACTTCTGATTTCTCCCCAGCCCAGGGATGCAAAATAGCCATTTCTTCCTGGTTCCTGTGGCACATGGAGACGGTGGCGTAGCTACACCCTGGATTTAATTGTCTTATTGGGAGACACACAAAGGTTTGGGTTGGGGGTGGGATGAGACCATTAAATCCAGGGTCCAAAATAACCTAGTTGCGCCATTGCTCCCATCTGCCTCAATTCAATCTCTGAGATCAAGTGAAGAGACGCTTCTCTACTTGCACGGGGGCAAAGAGAATGGAGTCTGGTCCCACCACTGCTCTAGGACTCCCTCCCAGTGGAGACGCACTGAGCACGTTTGGGAAGGGCTTTGAGGGCTCGCGGCAGCCTGAAGAATTGTTCGGCTTTCCGTGAATGCTCTGGTCTTCAACGTGGTGCCTGTGGACACCTCTCCAGGTGCCCGCCAGGCGTTCTGCCTCTCCTGCAGGGCCGGATCTACACCTGCTGTTTTAAAGCGCTTTATAACAGTAGTGACAACTGTTGGGGCCCAGGAACACTCCAAAACAGTTGTCACTACTGTTATAAAGCACTTCAAAGCGCTTTAAAGCAGCAGTGTAGATCCGCCCCGGTTTTAATCCTAAGCCTTTTTAAAATTAATTCTTTTATACTGGGGGGCTGGCATGCCGCAGAGCCAAGTGTTGCCCCTACAACGCAGGGCCCAGCCCAAGGGATTTTGGTACCCAGGCAAAGGACGAGATGGTGCCCATCTCCCATTCCATAGACAAAAGCCAACCAGACTGGCAACGAAACCTTTCCTTTGTCACGGCATGGAGACAGCATCTTCCACATGGCCTCACGGCTCTCTCGTCCAACAGCTTGCTGCTATCCCCCAGTCACGTGAAGTGACTGCTTCCCTCTGCCTAACGGTAGGGCCGGCCCTGCTACAGCACCATCTTGTGTAGGAGCTCAGACCACACCTTTCTGCCTTGGACTTCGGTTCTTGGGCACGAGACTTTTCTATGAGCTTCATGACTTTGCCTCCTGGAAAATGAGTGTTTTTGTACCGGCTTTGTCCACCACGACAGCTATTGATAGCTGGGCAGGCCCCACTTCCACGGCAGCCATTTTGTGAACACACCCACGACACTCAAACTTCCAAATGTGCTCACTGACCCAAAATGTTCGGGGGTGGGTGGGAACGCAGATCTAATTTATTACTGTTTCTGATGTTAGTTACTTGCGCCACGCTAGCAGCCTGAGCTGGGCTATAAATCGAGATGATGGGAGGAGTCCGTAAAATTCTGTGGAATAAAACCATCAACGATGACAGAACAATCATGCTTTCATCTTTCAGTCATAAATGCAGAGAAGCCCTTTGCCTGGGTAGGAAGCAAGTAGGTAGGCTGTGTCTGTGTGTGTGTGTGAAGTGGGCGGAAGCGGAACAGACAACCTGGTTCAAAGTTCTGCAGTGTGCGCTTGCAGAACCCTGCGCTGGCACATCAGACCCCGAGGGCAAATCACAATTTGCTTGTGCCCTCCATCCCTCCAGAGGTGCCCCTTCGCCTCTCGTGCCAAATTCAAAACACCGCTGGAAAAATAGCGCAACGTATGCGCCGAGCTATAGCTTTGTTTGCTGTGACGTGGCTAGGTCCCTTTAGACCCTAGACTCAACGGTCTCGTGGGTCCTCAACTTTCAGACAGCCATGTGCATTGCTTCGGTTGCAAAATGCGCAACCCACGTTCCTCTTCTCTTTGCACAATGCCGTTCAACGCTTCACAACTGCCCCTACATTCCTGATATGTTAAGAGCAAAAAGAGAGATAGTTGGGAGCATGCGCAGGTTGGCATTTTCAACTCTCTTCAACCGTCGGCTCTTCTGGATTACACAGGCATGAAATGGAGCTCTCGCTTCTGCCTCCAAACTCATTGACATGGAACAAAGCAGTTTTGTTGGGAAAAAAGAATAAGGTAACCAGGTTATCACCCTATGCCACCCCCCCTCCAGATAAAATGTTTTTTAAAAAAAATAAGGGGAAAGGATTCTGCAACAACCAGCGACAGCCCTGCTAGTAAAACCTGGCTCTAGTCCTGGCAAGGGTCATTTTGGGACACGGGAAATATTTCCTTCCTTCCCACAATCGAAATCAGGAAATATTCAGTGTTGCCCTGTGCAGAACACACAGCAAGACCGACGATGTGCCCATTTTAAAGCTGGGAAAAAACACCAAAGTGGGCACAGTTAAACCTGCAGCGGAATGAGGATTTAAACCAGGGATGTCCGTCGTCGGTAAATTCAGCCTTTTGGGGGCCCAACAGATTCCTGGGTGCCCCTTACTTGGCTTGTATTTTTGGGTTTTTTCCCAAAATCCAGTTCCTTTTTTGGATTTTTAAATTTATATATATATATATATATATATATATATATATATATATGCATAGAAAGTGATTTGCACAAAGTGCAGCCGAAATTTGCATAATTTGTACGAATCGCTTTATATAAATAATAATAATAATAACAACCACAGACAGACAGGTCAGCTGGCCCAACTCGCTGCAGATGCAGTCTGGCCAGCTCACAGGAAAACAAGCCCAAGTCCAGGGGGCGAAATGACCAAAGCTTGGCGAATTTCACCCCCCTAGACCCCGGATGGATTTCTCTGACATCCCTAATTTAAACACAGCTCCTCCTCCGGTATTTCCGAGGCCTAAAACACCATGAGCATAACCATGTTACCTAACTAGCTGAGACCTTGACGGCAAACCTTGGGGTGCTTGGGCCCAGTTTAGGCTAACTAGCTTATCGCCATAGCCTTTCTCCAGCCGTATAGACCGAGAAGGAAGGACCGCTTCAGCAGAGGAGCGCGGAGCAACCTCCAACTCAGGCACTGGAGGAGGAAGAAGCAGCAGCAGAGGGCCTCCCCCCTCCTTCCCGCATCTTCTAAATAACAAACTTCCACCAACCTGTGTGCGGCTTTCAGGTCGAAAACACCTCTGGCGGCGCCGCAACTGTCGTCCCCTGAAATTCCCTTAAGAGTGTCTCGAACAAAGTAACCCAGGCACTACTGTAAGTCAGCTGGGAGAAAAAGGGGAACTCACCGACACACACACAATCCCCACTTTTGAAAAGGGGAAGTCGTAAAGCAGGATGCTGCAGGATTCAGAACGGTGTTTCCATGACATTAGAGCATATCTGGAAATCAAATCCTCCCCCCCCCCCCAACTCGCCTCTGGGTCCCCGGATGGCCCACCGCCTTCCCCCCTCCCCAACCATCAATTTTTTGACGGTTCCCCAATTTTTGTGTTTCGCTCCACTCTAAGAACTTGAAATGCCTCTCCTACGGCTTCATGACCGGCAGTAAGAGCTTTGAAGGTAAAATAGCCTAGTAATTTTGGGGTTTTGGCTCCACCCACCACAGGACATGGCCCCCAAGTACTTCTCCGAAATGAAATCTGGCCCTTGGGCTGAAAGCAGCTCAATACCCCTGGGCTAGAGTCTAATTTGGGGGGTTTCATACCTGCACCCCGGTTACCTGAGGAACACCTACCTCGCTTTCCTACTCTATCACAGGTACGGATTTCTCAAGCAACGCCCTCTGCTGGGAGCAGGAGGCTTGCCTGCCAGGCTGGATGAGGCCAACAGTCCATCTAGGCCAGCGTTCCTTTCCCATCTACGCCAGCACGCGCCTGAAAGCAGCAGCCGACACGTCCATTAGAGTTCATGCGTCACATCTGATCCGAGTTTCATTTAACTGTCAGAGCTAGCAATTGTCCGGACGTCTTTTCCGTGAACTTGTAGGGTTTGAATTGCGCTTCCTAGCGTCCGAAGTGCGCCATGTTGTAATGATCCTGGCCTTTCCAATGAGGTGCCCACAGACGCCTCTCCCTTAATACTATTTTTTTGGACAAGCCCCTACTGGAAAATGTTTTGAGAACGCCCCCTCAGCAGCCATTTTGTGCAAGTGTCCACAACACACGCTTGAGATTCCAAATGTGCCCACTGACCCAAAAAACGTTGAGTACCCCACACAAGGACAATAAGCTCAGTGAATACTGTCGTTGCATTTGCTATCAGATCCTGTGAATAAGACTTAAAACACTCTGGGCTGCCTTGAGGTGATACCAGGGCAGAGTCTCAGGACGACAAAGGAGAGTTAATGGTTTAGGATATTCCAGCTATGTTTTTCCGTGGGAGCTGGTTGTTAGACGATCTTCCTTAAGTCTTCTGAACGACCACTACGAAATATCTGGGAAATGCCTCCCCCCCCCCCCCCCACTTCTAGCTAAGGGGGATCTATCCTAGTTGTCTGTGCATGTAAAAGAACAATAGTGTGCCATTTCTAATGTGGCACCGGGGTAGGGGGAGAGAGAGAGTCCGTGTCCCCAAATCCTCATTCAAACATTATCAGTAAGAACAAGACAGCTTTGGGAAATTTAATAATATTTAATACAAAAAAGAAAGGCAGGCTCATCTCCGAAACAAAAAACCCTGCTTCGAACAGTTGAAATTCAATTCCAGACCAGTTAACTCTCAAATATACAAATAGCAAACATTATTCTCTCTCTCTTTCTCACACACAAGAGATCGCAGGAGTTCAACAGAGACAGGTATATTACAAAGGTCATAAATAAGTGTTTACTCTCCCTCCTTCATTTCCCTCTGTGTGTCTGGTTGTATCTATGTAGCTGTTAAAGGAAACAAATCCACGTAAACCCAAAAATGGACTTTCTCCAAGGCAGGGTGGTGCAGGTAACATCTCCGTCTCCCAGCAGCGATGTTTAAGGCTTGCTTGTAGTTAGTACAAACGGACTGTTCCACCTTCCCTCTGAGGAGATGCAAATGATGTTCCAAGGAAACCCGCAACATGGGAACCCAAAGTATGGGTTGTTGCTGAATTGCGGGTTGTTGCTGCTGAATCACGGGTTGTTGTGTTCTGTTAACCATGAACAACCACCGAAGATGACCCATGGTTTGTTGTTGGGTTGTGAACTCTGGATTGTTTGTGGTTAACAAGCCATGGTTTGTTCGTGTGGCTGGGATCACACAACCACCCACGATTCAGCAAGAAGCCATACCCTGGTTTGTCATGTTGTGTGAAGCAGTTGAGGGCTTCTTGCTCACACAATCGTGACTCCAATAGAACAAGAAATGGCAAAAAGATTAAATAAAAAAGGCCATGCTGGCTGGGGTCTGCGGGGAGGTGTAGGCCCTCACTTCTGGAAGGCAAATCCCAAAAACCTGCTTTCCCTTGTCCCTCTCACAGCGGCCTTTTCCTTTCTCGAAGGCGGGTGCTTCTCCGGATCCTGGGTGCGCTGAACTGGTCGGAGTCCGCCCTGTCCACGTCTGGCTCCTGCAGAGGAGAGAGTCACAGGATGAGAGACCCTGGAGCGCCCAAAGCGGAAGACAAGGCATCCTCACCGCCCCCTTGCCTGAATAAGCGACACGGCTCTGCTGGACAACAGCTGCATGCCTGTGCTTGGCCGCCACGGAAAGCGCGTAGGAGACGAAGGAAATCAGAGCGCTCCGGTTGTAGAATAGGCTTATCACAAAAATATGAGCACAGCAGCATGGAACTCCAGTGAGGTTGACGCAAGTTCACCAGGGTATTTGGAAATGGAACAGAAGAGGCAGGATTCCCCAAACTGGTGCCCTCCAGATGTTGTGGACTACAACTCCCATCAGCCTTAGCCAGCACAGTCAGTGAAGAGGGATTCTGGGAGTGGTAGGCCAAAACATCTGGAGGGCCGCAAGCTGCCTACCCCGGAGCTAAGCTGCAGTGTCGTTTCTTGAAACCTGTCTGCTTGTCGTCTGAACTTATCCCAGTAAATAACCCCTGGTTTGTTGACAAGCTACAAACCAAAAAAAGAAACCATGGCTTGTTGTTGTTGGCTCATGAACTCTGGCTTGTTTAAACCATGGCTTGTCGTGATGCCTGGACCCCAAATCGTGGCTTATTATCTGGCTTGTTTACACTGATGTCCACCTTACAACCAGTACTCTTCACTTCCCCTCCTTCAGACATTCATTCTCATCTAAAATCCCTGCAGCGAGAAGAAAAACCTGAGCTCCGGTGAGAAGGAGAAGGCAACAGGATTCTCTAGGGATCCCTGAGCGACCTCCAGCCCACCAACATTTACCTCCTGCTCCTCACTGACGTCTGCCGTTCTCCTGGGCCCGTAACCCGCTGCTCTGTGGGATTCTCTCTCAGCCTCACCATCTTCCTCCTCAGATGAAGAGCATGAGTCTTCGCCATGGCTGCTTTCCCACCACCGGCCACCAGAGAGCGTCGTTGTCGCCCGGAACGGAGCCAGCGCGGCGAGGGCAGCTGGGAAGGTGAAGGCCGCCAAGAACCGGCCTTTCAGGACCTGGTAGGCCGGGTTGTCCCGGAGCTGCTGATGCACCAGCATCCTCAGCGCAGTCAAGTCCGGCTGGCCAGGGCCCTCCTGCTGCCTGTCAGGGCTCACGAGAGACACGGCGCTGCGTTCCAGGGCTTCCTTGTTGAGCAGCAGCGCCGAGAGGGTCTTTAAGCTGCACAGGAAAGGCGGCAGGTAAGGCAGGCCGGCCCCTGGGGCGGGAACCCCAGCACCCAACCCCGCCTTTGCCCACTGCTTCACTGCCCCCGCTTCTTCTCGAGAGAGGAGGCTGTAGTCGGGGGAGAGCTTGTCCTCCCGGGGCGGAGGTGGTGCAGGGCAGGTGGGGCCCTTGGCTGCATCAGGAGGGGAGGGGCACGGAGGACTGCCCACCGCCTGGTTCTGACAGGCCACTGCAGCGTCGCCAGGGAGGATGGGATGGGCGCTCCCCAAGCAAGGACTCTGCGAAGGAGGTGCTGGAGGACGAGCAGTGAATGGGCTGCCCTGCGACTCCCTGGAGCTTGCAGGAGGGAGCTGAGAAGATGAGGAAGCGGTCAAGGCAGTTGTCCGTGGGCCCCCATCGCTCTGCGGGCTGCCAAAAGAGGCCCCTGGCGCTTGGACTGCAGGAGGCGGCTGATTTAATCCGCCCACAGCTGGGACTGCGTTTACGGTCGGAACCTTGACAGACGAGGCCTCCGCGGCCTGGCTTGGATTCGGAGACGTGCCTGGACCACCCGTGGATGGCTTTCCTTGATTGGAAACGCTGACAATGGTCACGGGAATAAGGCCCTGCGGAGTCAACACCCAGGTTATGGGCAGGATTGTTTTGGGAGCCCCGCCGGAGCCAGGGCAGGAAGCCGCTGCCGTGGGCACCACGCTGGCTGGGGAGCAGGGAGGCGCATTCTTTGGATCGGCAGGATTCGGAGAGAGAAGGCAGCTGGCGGCGTCCCTCGCCGAGACTTGGAGGGGTAAGAAAGGGGCAGCGTTCTGGCTGGCCGGGACGCTCTCTTGACCGCCAATGCTACCGCCTCCGTCCCCAGGGGGGCCCGTTCCCTTGCTGAGCCTCACTGCTCCTGCTTCCCAAGAGCCCTCTGGAGTTCCTCGTGGGGGGGCCACATTCATTCCCGACACTGGGACCGGAGAGGCAGGAGCTGCAAGAGGAGGGTGCGCCAGCAGCAGCGACGTCTGGTTGTCTGTGGGGACGGCGGGAGCCCTTTGGGGCCGGATGATCACCGAGGAGGGCAGAAGCAACGGAGGGGCCAGGAGCAGCCGCTTCTGCCCGGCTTTCTTGGCCTTCGCCTCCCTCAGCCTCTTCTCCCTCAGCAGCTCCGAGACGGTCTTGGGCTTCGGGGCCGGGCCGGAACAACGCACCGTCCAGGAAGACGCCGGCACTGGGCCTTCCTTGGCTTTCAACGGGATCAGCTTCTTGCCGGGAGGAGGACCGGCCGCCGGGAGGCTGGGCAGGGCTGGGCAAAGGCCATGTGGGACAGAGAGGGAAGGAAGCAAGTTCAGGTCTGGGGAGATCACGACCGAACCAAGGCGACCAAACACGTCACTTCGGCCACGTTATGTGCAGGCTGAGCTCACCCAAAGAACTGCTCTTATCTCTTCTCTATCCTCCTCTTCTTATGACAACTACTCTTCCTCCTCTTACTACCACTACCACAGCTGAATATTTCACCTGGGGCTCTCTTCCCAATGAACATCTTAAAAGCCTTGCTTATATCCTCAGCAAGGATACCCTTGCCTCTGAATCCCACAGTACTCTTAGTCCTGGTTCGCATGACACAACAGCCCATGGTTTAAGCAACCCATAAACTGTTGCCCCCGAGCAGAAGAGAGCGCCAACAGCCTCCCACGGACCTGCCACTTCCCTCCACAACCCACAAGCGACTCCTTCGTAGGCTGCTGAGCATGTCATCCGAACCAGGAGCGCTGGGTTGTTTAGGCTGCTCTCTCTCCCGCTTTTCTCCGACAGCCCATGGGCTGTTGTGTGATGCGAATAGCCCCTTAATGTCTGCACCCCTTTAGGAACAGCTTTTCTGCCGAGCAGTCTCTGGTGGAAGATGGGATTGCCTCCCCCGGCCCCACTTTCAGGCATGCGCTTCCGTGGCTCAGGAAAAGGCCGGGGAGAGAGACAGGGAGAAGGCTTGGGGTTCCACACAAGGAAGGAGGGCCCGGGAGAGTGAGGGGAACCCCAGCAGCTGCCCACTGTGTTCAGAGAAGCCCCCCGTGGCATCCTCTCTTCAGCCCCACACTGGAAACCAGGACAACGCCAGCCCCACAACACGCCGGCCCCTCTCCTCTCTTGCCAACTTACTGCACAGCCACGACACGGTGTGTGCTCTCCTCTCTCACCGGCGGATTGGCACCAGGGCAGTCTAAAGCAAGGGCTTGCAAAATAGGAGAGGCGGGCCACTCTTCCCCTGCCTCCCTCCCTCCCCCTGCAAAATGGCACAGGCTGCTCAGGTGGGCTAAAAACGCTGCGCAGATGCATTTCAAAGGAAAGCAGAAAGGGACAGGTACCTTTTGCATCCGTCATGGAAGAGGCCTGCAAATAAGCAAAATAAAAATAAGCCTTATTAAACTCAAGGGCTGGCAGACAGATTTGACCCATGCCAAGACGGAGTGATGGCCACCAGTTTGGATGGCTTTCAAAGGGGGTTAGATAGTTTCCTGGAGGAGGAAGATATCGAAAGCTCCTGGCCCTGAGGGCCATGTGCTACCTCCAGTATCAGGCAGGAAACCTATGTACACCAGTTGCTGGGGAACATGGGCGGGAGGGTGCTGTTGCACTCGTGTCCTGCTCGTGGGTCCCTGGTCGACAGCTGGTTGGCCATTGTGTGAACAGAGAGCTGGACTAGATGGACTCTCAGTCTGATCCAGCATCAAGGCTCTTATGTTCTTAACTGGACAAACCCTAAACTGGTATCTCCCATTTGTGTGAGAAATGAGGAACTAAGGTTTGGGTGCAAAGATCGAGTTCACCCCGCCACTGGATATTATCTCTCCCTTTTTTTTAAAAAAAAATCAAGTTTCCTATGGTGGGAGAAACATGGGATGTCACTGCTCAACACACAATAAACATTGCATGTTTCGGAGCAGGTATTCAAACCTCTATCAACATCGTGCAGTTACCAAGAGCACACCAGGTTAAGGCATCCCTCTTGACTCGCGTATGATTAGGTTTTGAATTGTCTCCTGGCATTTCTTATTCTTAAAAGTGGTTACACGTTTGTGTGAGCGTGTGTTTACATGTAAATGGGGTTTTTTTGGACTCTGTATAATATCATAATTTTAAGGCTTTTCACCTTTGTAGGAATCTTTGGCTTATTGGGCGGGATAGAAATGCAATCAAGGAATGGAACGGACACAGCCTGTACCTGCACCGTCTTCCCTGCATCCCCAACGACGGCCTTCAGGAGCTCCGACTGCCTGGATTTCCTTTTGTGGATGACTTTCATGCAGCCGACAACGTCGATACGAAGTAGCTGAAAGGCCAAAGCGTCCCGCATTAAGCCTCGGAGGCCAGGCAACGTGCGCACGGCACACGATGGGAGGCGTAAAACAGACTCACGCGGGTCGAGGGCAAGGAAGGAGCTCCCTGCACTCCCACTGTTCGGAGGCCACAACTGATCTGGGGTGTTTGAAGGGCATCTGTGTGTCTGAAGACCTGGGATGAAGGTGCCCAGGAGCCTCTCATGGCGTGCCAGAGCCTCGGGTGGGAAAGGGATTGCCTTAGAAAGCATCAGGGAAGGGGAGAGGTCCTGGGACGTTGGGAAGGTTCAAGGCAGGTGCTGAGCCGCGAAACGATTTGCCTACTGCAAGATGAAGAACTCCCGGTCTGACCATTCATATTCCCAACAGAGCCTGTTTTGCAGGGGGAGGAGGAGAAGGTGGCAGGAACGGCCAGGGGCACGCGGAACCCACCTGAATGAACAGGGTGAACGCAGGTGTGCTCGTGAGGCAGGCCGCCTGCAGCTGCTTGGAGATGAATTCCGCTGGGAACGAGAGAGGAGAGTCCGATCACGCAGGGGAAAACATTTCGGACACCCTCCTGATGGGCCCCTGCGTCAGCTGGGGCCAGTTCTCCCCAGGAGTTCTTGTCTGACATGGGGACATCGCAAGCTGCCGTCTGCGGCGTCAGACCCTCGACCCATCTAGCCCAGTAATGTCGACACAGACTGGCAGCGGCGGCTCTCCAGGGCTTTGGGCAGGAGATTTTGCAGTCCTAGCTGGAGATGTTGCCAGGGATCGAACCCGGGACCTTTTGCCTGCAAAGCAGGGATTCTATCACTGAGCTACAGCCTTTCCCTGTAACGTAACACAATATTCTGGTCCTCATGGTTTTCGACAGACAGCTAAATCAACTAGGAACAACGGAAGCCGCCTTGTTCTGAGTCAGAGCCTTGGTACATCTGGTCCAGTATTGTCGACATGGACGGGCAACAGCGGCTCTCTGGGGTTTCAGGCAGGAGCTTTTCCCCCCACCCTACACCCAAATTCTTCCCTTGTGCTCCCCATTCTGGCTCGCAGAGACACAGGATCCTCCAGGGAGCAGGGCTCGGACGCCAAGTTCCACCCGCTGGAGAAATGCCAGCTGTTATCTCCAATTGCAGGTTGGAGATAACCATGGTACTGCAGGCAGCGGGGGGAATCAGCTGGCACTGGGAAGGCCGGGCCTCCTGTCTCACCATGAAGAAAGGCTGAAACGGGTGGAGCAATGAAGTCAGTGGGCGTGGCTACACCCACTGATGTCATCTGACCTGCAGAGGGCCCTGATGGGGGGCAAACTACCCCTCCCATAGAGTCCAGCACTCATGGTTTAGCAGGACCGAAAAGGTTTTTTTTTAACATACAAAGGTCTGAAACATTGCACGTGAGAAATTCATTTTAACGAACGGGACAGCATAAAAGGATCCCCTTTCATACTATCCTTCATTCACTCCCTACAGATTATCCTGTTCAGTTGCAGCTGGGCGGCAAGGTACCTTTCGACTTGCGAGAATATTCCGCCTTAACTTGAAGGGCCCAGTTCTGCACCGTGCTTCCGGCCCAGGGGGCCACCGCCATCATCAGCCTCCGGTACAGCGTGGTCTTCCACATCCCATCCTTCTGTCCGTGGCCTCTGTAAGGTCTGCCGGCTGCCGGGACCAAGGATCTCTCAGGGCCCGCCTGGGAAGTGGAGGCGAAACGCTTCTTTCTAGTGATTTCTCGCTGGGAAGACAAGAGAAGGTGCATCCTGTCACTTGCTTCTGAGCAGAGGGACCCCCAAGTGCCCAAGAGTGCAACCCCTCTGTGCCTTAGACAGAAAAAAAAGTCCTACAATTCCCAGCATCCCTCAGCTAGCATGGCTGGCTGAGGGATGCTGGAAATTGCAGGACTTTTCTTCCTGTCTAAACAGTCACAGGGTTGCGCCCTAAAGCAGTTTAACCCAGTTTTTTTGATTGAATTTATTTAGCTGCATCGTGCAAACTCTTAAACTCTGTTACTCCTCTCTCCTGTTTCGTTTCCTTTCTTCCTTTTTGATGGTGTATGATTTTTATTTTATATTCCAGCCGGCTTCCTGTAACTTCAGCCCATTATTCTGCGTCCTGCATTCCGGGTTGATCGAGAAGAGATCCTGGCCCTCCTGTGTGTGACAACCTTTCAAGTGCTTGAAGAGTGCTATCATGTCTGCCCTCAGTCTTTTCTTCTCCAGGCTAAACCCATTTAAAGAGCTCTTAAAAAGACACACGTCGAGTGCCAAGCCTGATACCAGCTTAACCTCACTGGGCCAAAGCTGACCTGAACTGAATGCCCTTAAGCAACGCCAGGTGGGGCTGAGCACCTTCCTAAACCGAGGTGGAGGAAAGCATCTTCCGCCTGGTGTCAGTGACGTTGGCGGATTCCCCACCCGAATCCCCCAAATGAGGTACTTACGCTCCTCCTCTGTAGCTCGTAGCTGTTTTTTCTCAACACGCACTTCACGTAAGCCAAGGAGACCCGCCAGGAGCCCTTGGGGCACCTGGGATTCTGCAGAAGAGGAGGGAGGACACGTCTGTCAGCCAAGTAGGGATTCCAACCCCTCCCCCTCCCTCCTTTCCTTTCCGTTTTCATGGCAGGGGTGGGCAACATGAGGCTCTGCGGAAGCTGTTGCGGGAATATTTCAGGTATGATCATAACAATAGCTCAGTGATAACAACATTTAAATTATTGAGAAACTAATATTGATTTCATGCTTCTAATAAAAACATGTATCTGTTCTCCTGTAAGATAGAACCAGCAATGTAATAGCTAGATGTGTTGAGCCTCATCATAATGAACTTTGGTCCACTAGCAACTATATGCATTCTGTATTGTTTTAAGTTATCTTGACCTCCAGCATTCATATGTGGCGCCTTTCTCTGTTTTGACTTAGAGACAAATTACACCATTCCTATGTGCTACCCTGTATTATTGTAAACTTTTCCCTAGTACAAAGGTGATTCTGTACAAGAAGCTAGATATGCTAATTCTGATGTTTTAGTTTCCTATATAAGAGTGATACCCTATATACTTAATTCAGTCAGAGATCTGTCTCTGGCTCCCTCAGCTGATGTGTCTTCTTCAATAAACCTATCTTTAAGAATCTAATACGTGAGTATCTTTGGACTCCACTGTGACTGAGTTTAATTGCTTGCATGAATATAACTCCTTTGAAGTTATTGGGTGGGAAGTCACTGATCTATGGGAGGTCCCTTCCCCATCTTAAAGTTATTCATCCCTAGTCTACATTTAGGCCAGTTACTGTATCAAAGCATTATAAAGAATTAGTGTAAAGATCTTTCTCATAAGGGATCTGTGACAATAAATGACCCCTTTCTCATAAGAGGGAGTCATAGGCCTCCCTGGGAGACTCAAATTCCTGCCACAGAAGCGTTGGCCCACACAGACCTCAGATGTTGCAGGCGGAATAATTTGGAGGGCCCCAAGTTGCCCACCCTTGCCCCAGAGAAGAGTCTTTCAGAAGCATAGAATTTGGGGAGAATGCCGATCTCTCTGCCCAAGAATCAGACCGCCCTTGCAAGCGGCTCTGCCCAAGTTCCTTGCTCGGCATCCACGTTTTGCAGCAGTTGACCTGCCTGCAAGGACTATCTTGGTCATTTGCAGCATGCCAAAGTCCTGGGAAAAGAGGAACAGCCGACAAAAGCTGCTCGGATGCAGATGACCAGTTTATTTACTGTCTTGGTTTAGATTCTGTACAGCAGAGATGGGCAGGAAGTCGATCCCCAGACCATTTTGGATTTCAACTCCCAGCGTTCCTGACCATCGGCCAGGCCGGCAGGGGTGCCTGGGAGTTGGAGTCCCAAATCTTTGGAGATCGATCTTCGGCCCGCCCCTGCTATATAGCAGCCTTCTCCAACCTGCTGCTCTCCAGGTGCATTAGGCTGAAACTCCTGTCATTCCCAGCAGGTGCCGGGTTGGAAAAGGACGTGGTACAGAGTCAGAGTTGGAAGGGACTTCCTACTGCTCTCCGTCTGGAGCACCGAACGGACACCGTTCTGGAGAGCTCTCGTTTCAAGTACGTACCCTCTTCCCTTCCTCTGTCGACCCCTCCTGGGCATTACTCTGGGCCGGCTGCAAAGCTTCGCCATCTAAGCCATCGACACCCTCCGCCATGGGACACGCTTCCTTGTCGAGATGGGTGCCAGGATTCCGCTTCCGCTTCCTGTTCAAGTCAAAGCCTTTGGAAAGCAGAGTCATTGAGGCCAGCGGCTCCGTCTGGACTTCCGACGGATTCCTCCTTGTGGGGACCCACAGGTCGATGCTCGGCACCTTCCAACGCCCCTCAGCTTTGGCTGCGGGGGCTTTGGGCGCTTCCTCCCCGGCACTCCCCCCCTCCTCCAGGTCCAGGTCAGAATCTTCGCTGCTGGACTCCGAAAGGCTGGGGCTGGCCCTCTGCACGCGCCTTCGCTTCCGGTGGAGTTTGTTCTCCGGCTTCTTCCTCCTGTTTCTCTTTAAAGACAAAAGCACCGTCGCCACAAATTAATCTCAGGGAGAGCTGCAACACACTGCTCTCAATTCCTGGGAGGGTGCGAAAGGTTGTTTTTAAAAAAGGTCAACTGGAGAGAAAGAGGGAGGATGCACTTCCCTGGGTGGAAGTGCTGAATCCCACCCCCTCTGAGGCACTCACGATATTTTAGAATAAAATGATTGTCATAATAAAAGAGGACATGCAGCCGTCTGCCCGTCCATCTGTCCGCTCCAAGACTGTGACATCTATACACCCTAAAATTGGAAAGCAAGCTAAGGGACCCCTAAGGGTGTGCATCACTGGGTTATTTTATTTTTAAAATGCACTACTTAGAATTAACTTAAACATGTCCCTGTGGTTAAAACCTGCAGTAACATCTCCAGTCACTAGATGGCGGATTTCCCCAACCGTCTATAGCTTTGCCATCCGTACAGTGTGAAGCCAGGGAGATTAGGAGGCCAATGGACAGAGGTATATGGCTTCTGCCCTCCCTCTATTGTGGGGCAGCCTCCCCTTGAGAGGAATGGCATGCACAGAGCCCTCCCTCAGGGGGCTAAAGGGGTGAACTGAGGCAGTGGCCACACCTAGGGGTGCCAGCGGGCGTGGCTTGACTCCAACAGGGCAGACACAACAGGTCCAACTCTGAGCCCTGAGATGTTTGCTTGGAGGCTTTGTCGTACCAAATGAAGGGCCAATCTTGCTCTTGCTGATTGGGGAGGGGGCGGGGCATAACCCAGCCCCTCTGCCTTTCGTGCAGGATTGATCCTCGGTGTCTCCAGGCAGAGCTGGAAAAACTCCCTGGAGAGCTGTTGCTGCCAGTCAGAGTTGACAATACGGAGCTCGATGGATCGAGGGTCGGACTCAACAGAAAGCCGCTTCCTGCAGTCCCACCACCTCTCGCCACTGGCTATGCAGGCCAGGGCTCATGGGAGTCGCAGCTCAAGAGCATCCGTGGGGCCCCGCCTCTCCCAATCCCAGCCACCACGAGGGGGTTGAACTCACCCGATATCCCAGGAGCACTTTCCACTTACTGAGACACTGACTGCCTGAGCGGTGGGGCAGCTCCGAAGCGATCTTGGCCCAGTGGCCTGGAAGGAGAAAGGAGCCCGTCGATTATGACCCAGGCAGTCACGGCGGCTCATTCATTCATTCATAAAGTAAAACAAATACATTAAAAAGAGAGAAAGAAGCGCACCCAAAACAACAGACCAGCTGACCCGCCAAAGTTTCTTTGCCTGCTGGAGGAGGGGCAGCAGAGAGGGGCCCGAAATAGCCCACTGTGGCCAGGAGGCCCACTGGAGCAGCCACTGAGAAGGCCCTGTCTTGCATCTCCACCAAACAATAGATATCATGCGCAATGTACACAACTGCGGAACAATGACAATATTTCCAAAGTTGGGGTAAATACTTTTTATCGACTAAAAGTATTTACCCCAACTTTGGAAATATTATCATTGTTGCGCAGTTGTGCGCATTGCGCATGATATCTATTGTTTAGTCTGTCAACTGCTGCCTTCTTTTTTTGTGTCCTTGCGCCCCACCAAACATGCCTCCGACGATGGCAGGACCAAGAGAAGGGGGCCTCCGGCAGGGTTCTCCCGGCGTTCTCATGTCAGGCCGCCGCAGCCGCCTTACCCACGCCGTACTTTTCCGTGAGTTCGACCAGCTTCCTGTCCTCCTCCTCGCTCCACTTGCCCTTCTTAATGTCGTAGTGCAGCGCATGCAGATACCTGCCGTGAGGAGGAGAAAGAGATCCCCGTTACACCGTGCTGGATTTCTTAAGGGTGCGTTTTCACCTCGGTTCATAAACCCTAAAAGCTCTGGGATTCGACACAGCTGCAAAAACTGTGTGAGATCCTCCCATCGCTTCGCCTCCCTCCCTCCAGAGGTAACGTTGGGACTGAGCTGCCCCCACTGCCTCAAACATAGGGTGATGGTGATGGAGATGCTTCACTCCAGTGATGCAGGAGCCTTTCTACACCCCAACACCTTGAACCCCGAGGAAACTGCTCTCAGGAGGCACCTTTCTCTGTATGAGACGT
This sequence comes from Anniella stebbinsi, assembly GCA_029215795.1. Classification (NCBI taxonomy): domain Eukaryota; kingdom Metazoa; phylum Chordata; class Lepidosauria; order Squamata; family Anniellidae; genus Anniella; species Anniella stebbinsi. Next base: position 99,867,699 of record JARDYH010000008.1, on the reverse strand, counting down.
GGCGCGCTTTTCAACATGCTAAGCCAGGGGTGGGCGACTTCAGCGGCTCCGAGGGCCCATTTCCAGCCCCTGGACCTGCCTTCCAAGGGGGGCACACTCCTGCCACCACAGAGCCCCACAGGGGCCCAAACAGTTTGCCACTGAAATCTGGTGGCAAACCACTACGGAGACTCAAAAGAGTCACACTGAACTTAAGATTTTTTCCCACCTGCTAGTTCGCTGCCCGACTTTAGCAGGTGTGGGGGCGGCCATGTTGCCTACCTCTATGCACAACCATCTCTTCCTAACCTGGTGTCCTCCAGATGTGCTGGATTGCAACTCCCATCATTCCCAGGCATGGCCATCTAGGCCAGTGGCAGGCAGGAAGGAGATCTCCAGATGTCTTGGACTTCAACCCCCAGCATGCTATCAGGGGCTTCTGGGAGATGAAGTCCAAAGCAAATGGAGATCTATTTTCTACCACCCCAGAGGGCTGGATTGGGAAGCCAGGCTTGAGGTCCTGGGCTCCTGAGGTAACTGAAATAATCACGCATTTGTCCTTTTCCCCTCCCCTCCCTCCATCGCGTCAAATGGTAGACTAAGCTCCTTGTGACATCGATGCCTAAGGGGAACAGAACCGAAGGAGCACAGAACCGGCACAACCTGAATAGCCAAAGCCCAACCGCACCAGCAGCAGAGCCAAGACAAGACCAACCTGTCTCGGCACTGGATGTCATTCCGACCCGGCACCTCGGCCCGGATTTTGTACCAGTCCCTCTCTCTGTATTTCGCCACGGCCTTCAGGAGTAACTAGGGGAGAAACACAACAGCAGATCGCACCTGCGAGCGGCCCTCCAGCAAAGGACGCGGACCGGCATCATTCCACCCACCCCCATGCTTTGACCAGAGAAGTGGAGCACCGAGGGAGAGGACTGAAGGTGGCCCGTACGAGGATTGCTGGTTTATTTGCTGCAGTTTTATCCTGCTTTTCAGACAATTCTCAGCTCCCAAAGCGACTCATCACAGCAATAAAAAGAGGGAGGCCCTGCCGACAGGCTTGAGAACTAAAAGGACAGGACATATGAGGAGAGCGGAAGGAAAAGAAAGAGCAGTTTTTCAAAGCTAGAACAAGCTGGTGAGCTCAAAGCGGACATTTAAACAAACGTTGGGCTGGTCTGGTCTTCCCTTGGCGGTGATTTTGCTGGAATAGCAGCTAGTGGCTACTCGGCTGATGGATGGGGCCAGGCAGCTGCTTCCCCCCTCCTTCTGCACTCCCACAGCTACAAGCATTTGGTGAGTGCAAGGCTTCTTTCTGGCAGGGAGGGGGAAGCGAGCTCCCCGCATCATTTCCCGCTCTGGCGGATGGATGGGGCCAGGCTGATCTCCGGCCCCTTCACTCATTCATCGCATTCACGTTTCTTACATTTCTACACTACCCAACAGCCAAAGGTCTCTGGGCAGCTTACAAAGATTAAAAAACTTAAACATACAATATTGTACATAATACACACAAAAAAATACATACAAGCTCATAAACAGGCAATACACGCAGAGCCTGAGCACACACAGCCAAAGATACACACACACACACACTGTTAACAATAATCACCCATAAAAAAATCCCAGAACCTAATTAAAAACCTTACCACATGCTGCCAAACACCTGAGAGCAGAAGGAGATCTTCACTTGGCCCAAATAGATAACTATGTTGGCACCAGGCAGGGGGCCACCACCTGGCAGGCAAGACAAACACACACACACACACACACACACACACACACACACGTAGCGGGGTCCTTCTCCAAGGGGATTCTTCATGCTTCGACTACTCTGCACCCATTTCCCCAAAAGAAACCCAGAAAAGTCCCTTACAGCATCTTCCTCAGGGGTCCAGGGTCCTCGCTTTAGGTTGGGATCCACCCGCTTTGTCCACCTGTAGATCAGCTGGGCGGAATCCCTGCCTTCCATGTAATAGGCAACTGTGAACGGAAGAGAATTTCAGCTCACCCATGTTTTAAAAAAAAAAACTGGAACAGAAAAACTCGCGTCGCTTACCCTGTTTTTAAATGCACCACTGCAGAGCGTAGTGCAGGGGTAGACGTCTTGGACTACAATCCCCATAACCCCCAATCGCTGGTCCTGCTGGCTGGGGCTGATGGGAGTTGTAGCCCCAACAGACCTGGAGGGGCCACCTCTGGTGTGGCACAGCTACCAGGTGCTGCGGAATTATCGTGTCTCTGTGTCGTGTTTGAGTGAGGCTGACCCCAAGGTTCAAGCAAAGACGTCGGTAGCTTTGGCTTCTGAGGCCACCGACTTTTTCCAGAATTGTGGGTGCCTACGACGGATTGTGCCTTAACTGCTTATATATGCACCCTCACGCTTATTCTAAACTTGCTCCTTTTTAGACACAGCATATAATGGCATCTTGCAGTTCTAGAAGGTTCCTTGCACCTCATGTCCGTATGGGCTTTTCTGTCGACCTCAGGGTTTAGTCCACAAGCGGACCAGACTGACAGTCCCAGTAACGAAGACAAAGGAGTAGGAGGAGCGGACCTGTCACGTAAAGAAGACGCTTGTCGAACAGCTGGGCCAAGATGACTCAAACACGCCCAGGCCAGCCATAAGGCAAGTGAAACGCCCACCCGACCCATCCCACGCAGAAACACTTCCTTGGTCAGCCTGAAAGGTCTTGGTGCCTTCAATCGGCTGCAAAACCTTAGGAAGATGTAGACCAGGCGTTCCAAATTGTCCTCAGATAAGTCTACAATTAAACTAAAGTATGCTGGCCTTTTTGGTATGTTGACCCTGCCCTACTGCATCTGGCTCCACCCCTTTTTACCTCTGGCCCCGCCCATCACCATAACGCAGCCCCCGAGAGCTTTTCTGAAATGGAATTTGGCCCTCGGGCTGAAAGGGGTTCAGCACCCCTGATGCAGGCAGACTCAGGTCTTGTGGGTTTGACGTGGAAGGATAAGCAAGGAGGTGGAAAACAGGGAATCGTGAGAGCGTCCCCCCGCCCCCTACCCCGGAGGGGGGCAGCTTACTTTTCCGGTAAGGGATGTGCTTCCCGACACGCATTTCCTGCACAAGCTGCAGGAGCATCTGGTCCTCTTCTGGGGCCCACTCGCTCCTCTTGAAGTCCTTGTTGTAGGTCTGGAACTTCTGCAGGCATTGGAAAGCGGTGCGCTGGGTCTGGAGAGGAAGATGACGAGACCGTGTGGGGAATGAGGGGGGGCATGCCAGGGGAGGTGGGGGGGGGGGGGGAAAGAGGAGAAGAGGTTGCTGTTTGAGCCAAATCCCTTGAAATGGGCCTTGTGGGTGAAAAGGCGTTTGAGGCAAACGACGTGTCAAGAAAGTGCCCCAAGAATTTGGACCGAGCGTTGCAGTAGTACTGAAGAAATTAATTAAGACTTAAAAAAAGGCAAAAACAAAACCCACAGACTGAAAAGTTAAGTGTTAATTGTAAGGAAACTCCGAAAACCCGTATTAAGGAGCAATCTTGGGGGCCCTAGAAAGTCTCGGGGGATGGGGGCGCGCAGGATACTTCAGATTCCCAGATCTGAGGTTAGGGACAGTGAGCTGACCTTGGAGGAAGGAATCCACCCTCCTCCCCCTCACAGCCAGCACAAAAAGATCGGAGTCAGCAGCCTCTCTGAGGTTGGGAACTCAGCCTCAGAGAGGTGGTGCTCTGGTGGGCAAGAAGGGGAGGAGACAGGAGAGGCCAGGATATGAACTATCCTGAGGCCTCTCCAATCTCCTTCCTTCCCCTTCCGAAGCGCCCCAGCTAGACGGGGGAAAAGCCCGTCTAGCAAAAATGCAGAGGATGGGGAGGCGAAGATCGCCTCCTCCGCTCTGCACTGAATGCTTGTAAGCATAAATGGCAGGATTGTGCCCTTAGCACAGTATCTTTGTTAGGCCAACCAAAAGGTCCCAAAAAGATGTGACAGCTTTTGAGATCTCCAGATCTCTTCATCGGGCAAGGCACCACAGAAACCAGGGTTGGTGGGTGGGTTGAGAAGAAAAATATCTGACTCGATGGTGAAATCACAATGCCTGTATGTTCAGAGTCCCAAGATGATGTGGGAGAGGAGGAGGGGAAGTCTGAGGACATTCAAATGAAGCTCTGCAGGACAAGCGATGGTTATAGGTTGGACCTGGAGCTGCCCCTTGGGTTGCTGGGAAACAGAAAGGGAGAAATGTTGGATCTCCTGTTCTTCTCCCGTTCCCCAGCCAGCATGTCCACCACACTTGGAGGGCACCAGGCTGGGGAAAGCTGGAGCACACACAGCCATAAATGGTGAAAATTCTGCCTGTACATTTTTAAGATCACATCTACACCACGATGATGCAGGTCTTCAGGACTGGCGTGAAAGGCAGGCATGGGTGGGCACCTGCTGAGGGCCCATATGCCAGCAGGGGGCTGCTGACAAGAGCCCCATGGAGTTGCTCCTCTTCTTCCCCATTGTAACCTGCTTAATCGCCTTTCTCTTGCTCTGGCTCAGACCCCAGAGGTGGTGAGAAGGAGGAGCAGCAGATGCCACGGCCTCCTTGCGCCCCGGATCTCCGCCTGCCAAGCAAGCACATGGGAGCAAGGAGGAGGAGGAGGAGGAGCAAGAGCTGCTGGTGACCATGGCGGTGGGGAGAAGGCGGACTCACTGAGGGAGGGGGCCCATGGAGGGGGTCAGGCCCAAGGGCCATGAATAGGCTGGAGCCAGCACTGCATGTCTTCAGACCTTCCCAGCCTTACCCAGTTGAATTTTAAGGTGCCTTTTACTGGTGTATCCATTTTATATGTTTTTAATCAGTTATATGCATTTTATGGTGCTTTGTATTTGGTGCTGTACCCCGCCTCGATCCAGAGAGGCGGGCAAGAAATATATTATTCTTATTACCCCCAGCTCCTGGGCGATGGCTTCCCAACTGAGGCGGTTGTGCCTGGTGGCGATTTCCTTCAGCGTCTCGATCTCCTCCTCGCTCCATTCCTTCTTGTTGATGCCGGGGTGTTCGGAGTTCTGCCAGTATTTCCTCAACTCTTTCGCATTGCGCGTCCCTTCAAACTGGAGAGGAAGGGGGAAAAGAGAAGCCATTGGATTTGGCCTCCTTGCCAAGGGTTGGGTCCGGATTGATGCTGGACTGACTGCACCGAGGGAAGTGGGTTTCCTCAATCTGAGCTTCCCATGGCAGTTCCTACTACCCAGCGTTGAAGCGGTAAATTATGGGTCTGAACTGCCCATGCAAGGCCAAGCCGACCCCAAAATACTTTGCATAAGTAGCAGGGATCAGTCACAACTATATATCATTGAGGAGAAAATCCATTCACCACCCCTCTACTGTCAGGACTGCAGCTAAGATCAGAGGGAACAAGGAATTCCAAGGGGGCTGGCAGATGACATCAGAGTCCCTGCTCATAATGAAGTCCCAGGGCTGCATCCCTGCGAGCCCCGATTACAAAACACCATGGCTCCAGCCCCTGAAAATGCTACAGAGACCTGGCTTGCACAAACCGCAACTCATGGTTTAACCTACCCATGGGCTGTCGTGCATGAGTGGGAAAGAGTGAGTGCGCCCGCCACTTCTGCTTTTACTCAACAACCTACGATTGGCTCCTTCGCAGGTTGTTGAGTGTGATGTCCAAACCTACACCAATGGGTTGTTTAGGGGCTAAACAGCCCAGCGGTTAAGCCATGGTTTGCTGTTGGGTTAACTGCTGGGTGGTTTAGCCCCTATACATCAGCCCCGGTTCAGATGTCACGCTAAACAACTTACGAAGGAGCCAACTGAAGGTTGTTGGGTAGAAGCAGAAGTGGAGGGTTTGGGTTCTACCACGCATCCAAAACAGCCCATTTGTTTAAACAGTTGGCCTGTTTTTACATACGAACTGGTAAAGTGAGTCAGAGGACATTGTTAAACAAGCATGCTGTGGTGCTGGGGGAGGAAGGGGTTCCCTCAAAACGACACAGAGGGACCTTGCATGACCGGAACCCTTTCTCTCTCAGAAGGCCGTTCTTGGATCCAACCCCAAAAGTCCTTTCAAAAAAGCCCAGTACTCACGTTGATATTGGCAATCTTGTCCCAATCGTGCTCATCAAGTCTGTTCCCCATCAAAGCCTCCTCCGGCAGCAAGCTAAACCCAGAGGAGACGCAACCACGTTAATAATAATAATAATAATAATAATATTTATTTGTAGCCCGCCTCTCCCTCCGGATCGAGGCGGGGAACAACAACAATATAAAACATAAAAATCACAACAGTTAAATTTTTAAAAAAAAAACAAGAGAAAAATACAACATTAAAAACATCTTAAAATTCATCTGGATAGGCCTGTCGGAAGAGGACAGTCTTCATGACTCTCTTAAATTCATGAAGACTGTCAATTTGTCTAACCTCCTCCGACAGACCATTCCATAGTCTGGGAGCGATGGAAGAGAAGGTCCTCTGGGTAACACCCGCCAGCCTAGTTCTGACTGGCTTGAGTAAGTTCTTCCCAGAGGACCTAAGTGTGCAGGGCGGATTGTACGGGAGAAGGCGATCCCGCAGGTACCCTGGACCCAAACCATGTAGGGCTTTAAAGGTAATAACCAACACTTTTTACTTCGCCCGGAAACTGATTGGCAGCCAGTGAAGCGATTTTAAAACTGGTGTAATGTGATCACCCCTAGGTGTACCGGTGACCAACCTGGCTGCCATATTTTGAACAAGCTGAAGTTTCCGGACTAGGCACAAAGGTAGCCCTATGTGCAGCGCATTGCAGAAGTCGAGCCTCGAAGTTACCAGTGCGTGCACTACCGTCTTTAGGTCTTCCAACTCTAGGAAGGGGCGCAGCTGGCGTATCAGCCGAAGCTGATAGTAGGCACTCCTGGCCGTCGCATCAATCTGAGCTGTCATCTGGAGCGACGGATCCAGGAGTACCCCCAAGCTGCGAACACAATCTTGCAGGGGGGGTGTAACCCCATCCAGAACTGGTTGACACACCTCCAGACCCAGGTTGGGGCCTTTGACAGCAAGCACCTCCGTCTTGTCTGGATTCAGTTTCAGTTTGTTTTTCCTCATCCAGCCCATTACCGCCTCCAAGCATTCATTCAGAGGAGACACGCTATCCATAGCTGATGATGTTGTCGAAGGCATGGAGAAATATATTTGGGTGTCATCAGTGTATTGATAGCACCCCGCCCCATGCCTCCGGATGATCTCTCCCAGCGGTTTCATGTAAATGTTAAACAGCATTGGGGAAAGGATGGCACCTTGTGGTACACCACATAGCAGCTCCTTCTTTGAAGAGCAGCTATCCCCAAGCATCACCATCTGGAGCCTGCCCGAGAGATAGGATCGGAACCACTGAAGCACAGTGCCCCCGATTCCCAATCCCCTCAGGCGCTCCAGAAGGATACCATGGTCGATGGTATCGAAAGCCGCTGAGAGGTCCAAGAGTACCAGCAGGGACACACTCTCCCTGTCAATACTAAGGCGTAGATCATCTACTAAGGCGACCAAAGCGGTCTCAACTCCGTATCCTGCTCTGAAGCCGGTTTGAAATGGGTCTAGAAAATCAGTGTCATCCAAGACTGCCTGGAGTTGAAAAGCAACTGCTCTCTCGATCACCTTGCCCAAAAATGGAAGATTTGATACTGGCCTGTAGTTATTAAGGTCCAGGGGATCCAGGGAGGGCTTTTTTAGAAGCGGCCTTACCACCGCCTCTTTTAAACATGATGGAAAGCTCCCCTCCCTGAGAGATGCATTAATGATATGCTGTAGATGTGATCTAACTGCATCTCCTCCCTGGACGACCAGCCAGGAAGGACAGGGATCGAGAGGGCAAGTCGTCTTCCTCACACATCCAAGTACCTTGTCCACGTCCTCGGTACTCACTAACTGAAACTGATCAAGTGTAATCCTACTCGCGGAGTCACTGGACACTCCACTGTCAGCCTCTGCTATAACAATGGCATCTAAGTCGGCTCTTATCCGAGAGATTTTATCTGAGAAATGATCATTAAAGGCATCACAGCAAACTGCCGAAGGCTCTAAAATCGGATTCAGGGGAGAAGGAGCCTGAGTTAGACCCCTCACCACCCTGAACAGTTCTGCTGGATGTGAATTCGCAGACGCAATGCGTGCAGAGAAGAAAGCTTTCTTCGCTGCACGTATTGCCACTCCATAGAAACGAAGATGTTCTCTATGTCGTGTCTTGTCGGATATAAGTCGAGTTTTCCGCCATCGGCGCTCCAGTCGTCGTCCTTTCCGCTTCAACTCCCTGAGGTCTTCTGTATACCAGGGCGCCCTATTAGAAGCGGGCCGGAGAGGACGTTTGGGGGCGATCGTGTCGATAGCCCTAGTTAGGTCTTGATTCCATCTACTGACCAGGGCTTCTACAGGATCGTCGACGATACCAGCCATGGAACCCTCCAAGGCTTTCTGGAATCCAGAAGGATCCATCAGCCTTCGAGGGCGGACCATCTTAATTGGTCCGCCACCCCTGCAGGGACAGGTGGTAGCCGTGATACTAACCCTGACCAGAAAATGGTCTGTCCATGACAATTCGGAGGTATTCAGTACCTCCGCCCACAGATCCGTCTGTTCGGAACTGAAAACAGCATTGAGGGTGTGACCTGCTGAATGTGTGGGTCCAGAGACCAATTGGGATAGGCCCATGTTTGTCATGGATGCCATGAACTCCCGAGCTCCACCTGACAAACTGGCCTCGAATGGGATGTTGAAATCGCCCAGGACCAAGAGCCTGGGCGAATCCAACACCAGCTCCGAGACCAGTTCTGTGAGCTCGGCCAGGGAGTCTGACAGGCAGCGGGGTGGCCGGTACACTAACAGAATCCCTAGTCTATCCCTGGTCTTCAGACTCAGGTACACACACTCGATGTGATTCAGTTGCCGGACAGGATGTCTGGTCAGGTTAAGATGATTTTTGTAGACCACAGCTACTCCGCCCCCCCCCCCCCCGCCCACTTTCCCTCACCTGCTCACTAACACAGTACCCAGCTGGGAGAGCTTGAGCCCATATCGGGCCACTGTAATCCGCCTGCACCCAGAGTTGTGCCGCCCCTGTAGCTGTTCTCGATCACATGGCCAGAGCATGCATAGCAGAGGCTGCACAGGGCCATGAATCTCACACACACACACGAATTAGTTCAGACACCATTTCAGAGCATTTTCTCCAAAGAAAACATTTCTTGCTCAGCTCCAGCCATGTTCGCCCTTACATGTTGACATGGCGGCTTAATCCTTCTGCTTTTTTAACAAAAGACAAAGGGAAAAGGCAGGACCTTTGCCTCAGAGGAAGCCAGAGTGCAAATCTTCTTACTTGATATCGTTGATTTCACGCTCCGTCTCTTGGATCTGCTTTTCCAAGATCTGCTTTCCCATCTCATCCTTGGACTTTTCCCGTTTCTCATTCAAATAGTCCAGCCTGTTGGGGAAACACCAAATACACCCACACAAATCAGGGCTGCAAAGATCACGCCAGAAACAATTTAGGGAAGATGAGGCAGGGTGTGTGCTGCTCTCGGGCAAACCCCGGAGGGCCGGGTTGACCCCTGGGCCGGAGATTTCACACCCTTGGTCTTGGGCAGAGCTCAGTTTTGGTGGGCTCCGTACTTACTTCAGTAGCTTTGGCTGAAGCAGATGCTGCAAACGATCACTCATCACGGACTGACGCAGCAGCAGCTTCTCACGGCTCTTCCCTGGGGAAGGAGTGCAAGGTTGGGAGGGGGGGTTTACAGAAGTCATTCAGTCAAAAGATGGTCGCCTGGATGCTATTAAACCGAGCCGACCTACAAGCTCCATCAAGCGTTCGAGCAGTTCAAAGCGAAATCCCCGAGCAGAACGCTGTGTTTCCCAACACCCCTCGCTTTATTTGCAGACAAGAAAGAGGTCCACAAAGCTTTATTCAGGCAATAAACATCTCCTCCCACCTGAAGGGGCTCTATAGTTCTAGAGACCTTTCTCTAGCAAGACAATTGTCCTTTCAAGAAAAAGGGAAAGACCTTTTCCAGTACGCTTTAACTTCAGGGAGGCTGGTTCTGAAGAAGCCTTTGGCGAGAAGCTAGCCGGGCCGACCTCCTCTCACCTTCCTTTCACTCCGCCCATTTTAGTCTCCGGCGGATTCTCGGATCAGCTAGGCTTTCAGTGCCCTCCCTTTCGGAAGAACACTGATTCCCAGCTTGTGGGATGTTTATACCCTCAGAGATAAGGGCTGGCAAAAGTTCATTCCCAGCTGGTGAAGAGCCTGTGAGAGTCACCTCCCCCACTCCCTGCACAGGCTGGTATGTTTCTGGCACCATCTCTTCTGCATCAGAATCTGACTCTGATCGATCGCCTGAAAATCCTTCTCCCAGCCCAAGGGGAGCAGACCTAGTCATAACACACCAAGTTCCCTTACATTTGATAGTGACGAGCTCCTCGAAAGACTTGATGCCTTGGATTGCCTTTTCGCGGGCATCGCTGTTTGCAGGGGGGCCCTGGGGGAGGAAGACAACAGGCGTCACAACCCAATTCCACCCCTTCCCAATCCCTTGCTTTAAGACAACGCTCGCTAGTAGTTTTCACACACAAAAACGAAAGGGCATAGTTGCACACATAAAACAATATTTCACTTCCTAAGGAGGCAAGGCTGGCTCCCCCTGTGCTACACTTTCGGAGGCAGGCAAAAAAAAAAAATGTTTTTATATCCGGCAGGCTTTTGAAACTACTCTGGTCCTGTGTTAATGTATTGGAATAAAAACAATGAAAGCGATGTGCGACCTTGGCAAATTTAGCCCTCAAAGGCTTTGATAAAAAGCCACCTTTTAACTTGGCGCCAAAACTGGGGGAGGAAGCAGAGGAGGAGGCCGCCCACCCCTAGGCCAAGGCAGAAGAGCCCCAGGGAGGCCAGCAGCTGGCAACTTGGATACTTACAATTCCTGACGTTTTGTCCTTAAAGTACGGCTTCAGAAAATGACCCAGGAACATATTTGCAGGCAAGGATTTGCCATCGCCTGATTTTGACACTCTCGTCCCGGCAAGCTCCCACGTCAGCTTTTCCTGCAAGGCATTAACAAGGGGCTGGATTTTAAGACACATCTCCGCACGGTCAACGGGCACGGGGTAGAACGGCAGGAGTGGCTCACCATCCCAGCCACGCTGCAAGGCAACGTTGCGCACAGATCAGCCCACTTGGTGTCGATCAGGGCTCAGAACCCCAAATCTGGTCCGCCAGGGTCCCCCAGATGGCTACACAACCTCCCCTTGACCCTTTGGTTTTTCCCCATCTCTGCAAGTTTGACTCACCTGTTGCTCTTTGTTTTGGGCCAAGAGGAGGTTGATCTCCACAATCTTCTCTTGAATCACCTCCTGATAAACCAGGTTCATCTGCAGGCAGGTCTCTGGGCTTTGAGGGAGATTGTCGACTTCACCCTCATGTTCCTCATCAGCACCTTCTCCCCCAGCTGGGTCCACCTCCTGATCCAAGAAGAGAGAGGAGGAGGAGTTAAGCCGACGGTGGAGAAATGGCTTGTATGAAAGGCAGGGGCTGCAATTTCCTCTAGACAACAATGGATTCATTAAGTGCATCGAGGGATGGCGGTTATTTCTAACCTGCCCCCTTCCTCAAATCCCTCTTGAAATTTCTCCTTTCCTGTGAAGCCTCAACCAAAATAAAGTCCACGAATGTGCAACTGTGTTTGATCATCTCCTCCTATCTACTTCTCAAACTGTGGCTCATGACCTTTGCTTCTCCCTCCCATGGCTGAAATTTAAATTGTAAACCCCTTGGGGCAGTGACTTGTTCTGTTTTCACTTGTGTTAATCTCCGAGGTGCTACATACAGCAGCAGCGTAGTATAGATAAGTAATACTTTGTCATCATGGAACTGAAAGAGTCCAACCACAGCTTTTTAAAACAACAACAACAACAACAACAACACTCCGCTCTATTTGTATGGCTGAGACGCAATTCATACATTAAAGTTCTCTCTCAGGAGTGATCCCATGAGTGGAAAATGTGTAGATTGGCTCTAAATTGGAATCCCACCAGAGGACCTGAAACCTCCAAATGAATGGGAGAGGCCTAGACAGGATAAAAAAGTGACTCAGACCAGGGAACTTCTTTCCCATCCATCCCATTGGGATGGGCCAGGGCTCAGTGATAGATATGGAGATTAACTGTTAAACAGAAAGGGACGTGTATATGTCATGTGTCATCCAATTCTGTTCCTTCCGAACCTCCAAGACAGATGGGCGCATTTTGAGCAGGTCACCTACCACGTCAACACAAGTGTCAGAATCGTCATCATCTTCGAGGTCACCTGATAAGACAAGAAAATATCAGAGAGGTTACGGAGAAGAAGAGTTTTGAAAGCTATCCAGGATGTAAGGAAACCTGAGAGTGAGGCTATAGAACCAACTGTGAGTGGAACTATAGAACCAAGAATTGGTGCCCGCATTTACTTGCTTCCCTCCCCATCATTTTGTCTTTACGTATTGTGTCTTTTAGAATGTGAGCCTGTGTGTAGAGACTGCCTTTATCTTTTAACCTCCATACAGCACGTAGAAAATTTTAGGTGTCTCTTAAGCGGAAAAGCACACAATAAATACTTGACGATGAATGGCTGTGATGATACTCAAACCGATTAAGTCTTTAGATTTGTCCATTTGGCTCTTCAGCGCCACCAAACTGCAGAAGCGCTGAGCAGGTTATAATACATTTGGATGCTGAAAAATGGAACGGTTCAAAATGTGAGAGAAAGGAAAATGCTCAGCCAGTATCATACCTTCATCATCAGAACCGGACTCAAGGCTTGATTCCGATACTTGAACGTCGATGCATGGGAGGCTGGGGCCCAGACTCCTCTCCAGCTCTTCAATCTCCTGCCTGATTTTCTCCCTTTCAGCATCAATATCCATCGCTGATGCATCTACTACCAATAGAAGATGGAGAGGAAATGGTAAGAAAAAAAATCAGGTTCAAAAAAGACAATGTAAGCAGGCCTATCGCACAATTATGCATTAAGCTGCCTCAGAGTTTTCACAGATGATCAACCCATCCTCAAAAATGCCAATTTAAAATACCAAAAAATATTGTCAGGAACATCCTCAGGTGGATCTTGAACCTGCTTTCTGCAAGAGGAAGGCACCTTCTGGGAAAGGAAGGGTTCCGCTCACACAATGTTCTTCTGTTCAATTTTTGGGGATCTGCCTCCCCCTCCACGGTTCACGTCATTCAACAGGGGTCTCTTGACTCTCTGTATAGCATTTCCGTGGGGCTGGAGAGGCTGCTCTGGAAAGGAGGGGGCAAGGAAGTCCACCTCCATCAGGGCAGCTGATCCAGTATAAATCTGGATCCAACTCATTAACAGGAGCCAGAACATAAATATACAACGGAGCATCTCTTACGAGACCCTGTTCAGCCTTTTAAAATAAGGGCCCCAACCAGATTAAGACAGGTCTCAAAACCTGTCCTCTTGTGAACCATGGATATGTGCAAATTGTGGCAAATGAAAGATGTGGGCAGCTAACAGTCAGCAGGATAGCAAGAGATTCTTAAAATATTTTAAATAAGCAACACTATTTGAGCATTGAAACCCCAGGCTCAAAGCCCCGGTCTGTAACAAGGACATAGGAAGCCGCTTCCGGGCGAGAGTGGAATTCAGTTTCCTTGAAGGATCTGAGCCTTCTTTTGGAGGAGGGGAGCACAGTACAGGGGAGAGGAGCACACGCTTTGCACACAGAAGGCTTCTGTTGAAGGATTTCTTGTAAGACGGCTGGGAAACAGCATCACCTAAGAATGTGGAAAGTTGCTGCCAACCGGAATAGACAGTATTGGCAAGATGACTGTGTGGATCAGCTGCTGACTACTATAAGGCACCTAAGAGGTAATAGAGGATGTGGCCTTAAGCAACCTAGTCAAGAGACCTCTCTGCCATATAGCTCCATATTATCCACACTGCCTGGCAGGGCTTTTTGCTCCCTACCTGGAGATGCTCAGGATTGAACCTGCTACCTTCTGCATACAAGTCAGGGTCTCGACCACCAAGCGAAGGAACATACGAAACTTCCTTATACTGAGTCAGAGCCTTGGTCCTCTAATCCAGTATTGTTGACACGGACTGGCAGCAACGGCTCTCCAGTGTTTCAGGCCAGACTCTTTTCTACCCCTACCTGGAGATGCTGCTGGGAATTGAACCTGGGGCCTTTGTTCTCCCTGTGAGCTCTGGCCATCTTCTATATCGAGGCTGCGTGCACACTACAGTGTGCCAGATATGGAGGAAAGGCCCTGGTTTCCCCTCTTGCTTGCTAGGTTTGTACAAACTCCTTAGTTTGTAAGCCTGAGGACTGGGAGAGTCGTAGAGCCCCATCCTATACGTGCCCTAGTCAGAAGTCCCATTGAGTTCAATGGGGATTACTCCCAGGTAAATGGGTACAGGATTGCAGCCTTATTGACTGATTGTTGAAAGCCACAGGGGAGGGTGGGTTTAAAATCTCCAAATCAGTAAACTAAATTAAAGAACTACCTGGCTGGCTGTGGACAGAAATCTCAGTCTTACCCAGCCCTCTAAAGGTGTTGGATTACAATTCTCAGCATCCCTGCCCATCAAAGGATGGTGGGAATTGTAGTCAGAAATATCTGGACAACAGCAGGTTGGGGCAGATGAGCCTTCCCCAACTCCAGATGTGTTGGACTACAACTCCCAGCATGCTGGCTAAGGAATACTAGGAGATGTAGGCCAACACACCCAGAAGGCCATAGGCTGGGGGTGGTGGGAGTTGCAATTCAACACACCTCGAGGACCCTAGAGTTGGGGGCGATGGGAAGTGTAGTCCAGCACATCTGGAGGGCGCTAGGGGCATCCCCACCTCTCTTCCAACCCCCCCCCTCCTCTACCTGCCCTGCTTGGTCGCCCAGAGAGGCCTCTAACTAGCCACAGCGGAGCCTCCTCAGGCGAAGGGCATCCATGCCTACCTAGAAGCCACCTGCAAGCGGCGGGAAGCACAGCCAGGAAGTGACATCACGCCGCGGTCTCGGCGCTGTACAGACTCCAGACAACGCTCCTTCCGTCCGTCCCTGTTGCCTAGCAACGCCTGGAGCACGGCCGCGCCCCCTTTTCTGCTTGCCGGCTCAACCGTTGGCCAAGCGCCCCTTCGGGCTCCGCCCACCGACCAATGAGCTCTCCCGTCTTCCTCACGCGCCTCGGCCAATCACCAACGGCAAATCACGTGCTCGGCGCCGCCCAATGACGGCGCAGCCCTCTGAGGAACACGGAGGAGGGCGTCGGGACGATGCAGGAGGCAGTGAATTTTTTCTCGGCTGGCGCCCCTCTCCTCCCTCAAGTAGCACGTGATGCGTTGCACAACCAATAAGCGCCGAGAGCCACTCCCCCCGTGACAGAGATGGGATACGGCCTTTAGGCTAGGGGAGGAGGCGGTACCAAAGTCGCTGCGGCCAATCAACAGAAGGGGAGAGTGGATGTCGCTCCGTGATAGGCAAGGTGGGGGAAGGAGTGTTCAGGCCGCGGGTTCGAATCCCACCTCGGCCACAAAGCTCCCTGAGGGAAAGGCTCGTCATCGCGAAAACCACCAAAATACACATTTATATTTATAATCCCAATTTATGTTTATAAATTCAATTTTATAAAGTAAAAGTGAGAAATTTGGCTCCCAAACATATGCAACTCTAGATTAGAGGCAGTGTGGTGTAGTGGTTAGAGCATTGAACTGGGACTCGGGAGGTTCCAGGTTACTCAGCCCACTTTGGGCTCATCACTGACTTACCTCACAGGGTTGTTGTGAAGAACAAATGGAGAAGAAAAGTGCCATATTAAGCCTCCTCGGGCTCCGTGCAAGACGAATGGATGTAATATATTAAGTTAGATAAATATGAAAGTTAAGGTGCAACCCTATCTATGTTTAGACAGAAAAAAGTCCTACAATTGTAGGACTCTTTGGGGAGTTTAAACATGCATACGGTTGTGCCCTAAATAAACTCAGGCCTTGCATTTGCCCTGCTTTTTTTTATCACTATTTCTACTTTTTCATGCTCTATTTTCATTAATACACATGCCCAATTAAAACCAGTAGGCTTGGACGACAAATGGCAACTAGTCCTGATGGCCATGTGCCTCCTCTAGTAACAGAGGCATGTAGGCCTAGGTACACCAGCAGTTGCTGGGGAACATGGGCAGGAGGGTGCTGTTGCACTCATGTCCTGCTTGTGGGTTTACGGGATGCTGGACTAGATGGACCCTTAGTCTGACCATGCAGGATTCCTCTTATGTTCTTATATTCTTAGGGAATTAACAGGCAGCTGCTCTGGACTATCCAGAATCAACGCACACACATCGTACCTTGATACGAACCGGGATGTGCTCCCACGTTCAGCGGGCAGCACATGCAAGCTAGTGAAACTTAAGTAAAACAAAGTCATCCCGATATGCATGCCTTCTGAAGCAAACATGGGTCTTTAAAAAAAGTAGCAGTGTGCAAACAGCAATAAGATGTACAAACAGCAATAAGATGTGCCATTCAGTTCAGCTGCAATCTTCTACTCATTTACCTGGGAGTAAGCTCCATTCAACTCAATGAGACTTGCTTCTGAGTAGAAATGTACCTCTTTTCGTTAGCAACTACTGAAAGGAATGAGAGGATTTCGTATAGGAAGCGAACCAAATGGAAGACTACGTCCCACTTGCAATTCCATTTTAATTCAAAAATAATTAAGGGATTAAGAAGCTTCAAAATGATGCATTCAGGAAGGGTTCATTCAGTTTTTAATACTTTGCTTTACAAAAGTGAGAAAAGGCTTCCATTATCGCTGTCTTACTCCACACAGCAATAAACTTGGGACAAATTTCCACAGGAAGATAGTTTCAGACATGTAGCAATGCTCTAGGTCTGATGATACAAGAAAAATCAAGTGTCATTTAGAACATTTAAGCTAGAATCTATGCCAGAGGTTGGCAACATGCAGCCCCCAGGTAAGCATGCGCCCCCAGCCGGCTGATTTTGTACCCCCACCCCACTACCGAATTTGCCACTGCAGCACCCCCCATCCCTGTAATTTTGCTACGATTGTACATATTTGGAAGCAGAATTGCACATCTGGAAACCTTCTGGGAGTGCAATTCTGCCTCTAAATTGCAGCAAATCCAGTGGGTTCTGGGAGGGGGGCAACGCATCTACCTGACCCCCAGACATTGTCAGGACGTATGCAGATGACCAGGCAGTCCAAGTGAAATGGGAAACGATCCGACCACCTCTGCATTGTCTGAAATGCTGGATCAGGACATTGTATTCGAGTGTTGCAGAGGAGAAGTTAAAGAGTAAAGAGCAAAATGTCTTTCCATAAGTCTTGGCTGAAGAGTTCAATGTAGTGGTTTTCATCGGGAATCTTGTGGTAGCTCGGAGATTTTGTCTATGGACTTCAGCAGTTCAGCCACCAGCTGTAGCTCTTCGCCGCCAGAAATTAGCTGTCTGGAAGGAAAGCAAGGTCCGGATCTCGTAAACAGGTGTGTGTTGAAGGCACACTCAAGTTAAATTCTTCAGCAAGGTACTATAATGGGGTACTATAATTCAGCCTGAGGAACGAGTTCAATTCCTATCAGCCCTGTTGCTGGCCTATTTAATTCTCTCTCTCTCTCTTTCCTCTTCCCTCCCCAACTCCTTTTCCTTTTGTGTCATGACTTTTTCAGATTGTAAGCCTGAGGGCAGGGACTGCCTTCTTTGCTAATTGATTGTAAGCCGCTCCAAGAGCCTTTTTTGGCTGAGGAGCGGGGTAAAAATACGATAAATAAATAAATAAATTCTGGAGAAGCTCTCAGGGGCTGCATTCCAGGGGTGGAGGGGGCCAAAGGCAAAAAGGGGCGGGGCCAATTTTTTTAAAAAACGCCAGCCTATTTTTGCATGAAGCTCTGACTGCCAGAATCTCAGACTTAGGAGAGGCCTTTCAACCTTTTAGAAGGGGGGGGGAGGGAATGCTCAAATGCCAGGAACCACCTAACCATCGGTGGTCAAGGGAAAAGGGGCGTGGCCATCTGGCAAAACCCGGGGGCCAGATTTAAACCCCGGAGGGCCGGATTTCATTTCTGCACCCGAGCTACAACCATAGCTCACATGATTGGAAGCCGATAGACTTACATATCATCCCACCACACGGCATTTTCACCTACCACCAGCAGATTAAATCAAAACAAAACGCCTTACTCGATCGAGGATCTTGACTTTGTGATGATGGCGAGAAGATTGTGTAAGGCCACATCTGCGTTTTGTTTCATTATGGACAGGTTTGCCAACTGGCCGGCCCTCAGGGCCTCGTTTTCCATCTTGTAGCTTCCCACTTGAACCTTTAGGGAAGCGGAGAGAGGTTTGGGACATCAGTGTCTCCCACGAGGAAAGACACACCTGGAGGGCTTGGCAAAAGGAGCTCCTCGTATCCCAGAGAGCAATTTTAGTTTAGAACAGCCTTTGCCTTCCAGATGTGTTTTTATTTATTTTATGATTGCATTTATATCCCACCCTTTTTGAGAGGAACCAAGGCTGCTTACGTAGTCCCCCTCCTGTCGATTTTATCCTCGCAACAACGCTGAGAGGTAGGTCAGGCTGAGAGTCAGTGACTGGCCCCAAAGTCACCCAGTGAGCTTCATGGCTGAGCGGGGACGAGATCTCCCAAGCTCCCATCCAATACTCAATCCACTACACTGTCCATTAGCCATTCTGTCTGGGAATGATGGGCACTGCAGATCAACACAACGCTGGGCACCAGCTTGAACAAGACTCAATGGCCTTATAGGCCCCTTCCAACTCTACTATTCTATGAAATACTGCGGTGTGAGTGTGAGGGACTGCACAAGAGAGAAAAGCCCAGCCTACACACACTGAATTATGGGCACGTTCGCTGCCAAGCCTCAGCGGTGTGTAAAAACCCACGTAGAAGTGTGTAAACGCAGTAAGTAAAACCCCCACCTCTAAGTCAATCCCCCTAAGTTACTGACGTTTCTGTGAGGTAGCCTTGAGAGCTGGAACGGACACCCTCGACCCTGCCCAATTCTTAGCAAGGGCTCAGAAACTCCTTAGGAGCGGCGATGTGTGTGTGTTCGAAAACCCAGGATAAAGGGGCCCCAGCATGTACCTGAAGGAGGGCGGTTTCCTGCTTCAGCTTGATGGCAGCACTTTCCGCTTTCATGGCCCGTTTCTGGAATCAAAAGCAGCAACAACAACAAAAACCAGTTTATTCTGCATACTTGAGGAATGGGTGAAGAGAAACAGATGTTTTATTATGTTATTGTATTTTATGATTTGTTTTGCGACCCACCCAGAGAACTTATCAATAAACATCACTGATTTATTACATTTATATCCCGCCTTCTCGCTTCCTGCAGAGAACCTAAGGCAGCTTACATGATCCTCCTCCTCCTCACCATTTTATTCCTCACAATAACCCTATGCTGTAGGTGACGCTGAGAGTCAGCAACTGGCCCAAAGTCACCCAGTAAGCCTCATTGCTGGGGGGGACGGGGACTAGAACCCAGATCTCCCCAGTCCAACACTCTAACCACTTCATCACAATGGCTCTCAGCGCTGTTCTTCCTGTGAAGGTTGCGGGATCAGGGTGGTAAGAGACCAAGTGAAAGAGACCAGGGCCCCAAGAGAGAGTAATTTGCCTTGTTTCATGCTCAGCCTGAAAACGCTACCATTAACGCACCGTATTTTGCAGCTGACACATAAATCTCTTCGTCAAGACAACAAACAACTATTTCTATTCAAAGCATAACTGGTTTTCGATATAATCGATACATTTTAGGCTCCTCTAGACGAAGGGTTTGTAGCACTAGCAACCGGACAGGGCATACACAGCTGTTTTCTGCGTTAAGGTAAAAGACAGAAGGGGCGGCAAGAAAACATAGGAGCGTGTCCGCGTCCAGACATCACGGACACACGTAAAATTATGCAAAAAGCCAGGGCAATAGCGTTCCCAGCATCCCCCCCCCCACCCCCCCAGCCAGCACCTTAAAAGAGGCGTTTCAATCTTTTAGAATGGGCGGGGGAGGGGGGGGAGAAACTATGCAAAAGGCAGGAAATGACTAAATGGCCGATGGTTAGGGGAAAGGGGACTTGGTCCTCTGAAGAACCCCAGGTAGTTGGATCGGGACTCGTGGAAGGATGAATTTGGCCCATAGGCTTGAGGTTCAGTGTCCCCGTTTTAAATTTGTAATCTTGACTTCGAAGCTACTGTGAGAGCCCACGGGTGGAGTAGGTGGCATGGTGAGAAAACATATTCATCAGCGCGTGCCAAGGTCCTGATTGTTAGAGCAGTACGACAATGGAACCCACGGCCTAGGGAGGTGGTGGGCTCTCCCACACTAGAGGCCTTCAAGGTGCAGCTGGACAGCCCTCTGTCAGGGATGCTTTAAGGTAGATTCCTGCATTGAGCAGGGGGTTGGACTTGATGGCCTTATAGGCCTCCTCCAACCCTACTATTCTGACTCTATGATCCCATCAACAAGAGATAAGTCTGAGTTGGGTAAGGTGCAGGGAGATGCGCTTCTTTCACAGAGCTGTACAGTTGTTCTGAGTAACGGCGAATCCGTAGCCTGGAAAGCCATGTATTATTCAGGAGACGAGGCCTAGGAGAGAAGAGAACTCAAGGGCAGCTCCTGTTACAGAGCCGTCCTGGGCGAAACTTGATTCCATAGGCAGGCCAGACACACCGTCATTGACTGGAGATTCTCTTCCACCTGCTGAACCATGGCCTCCAAGTCACGGGCCTCTTTCTCTTCCTTCCGTTTGCTCTCTTCTAATGTTCTTTCCAGTAGTTTCACCCTAGTTTGAATGGAAGAGAGACAGGGAGGAATAAGCGTTTGCCTTGTTGTTTCGGGTCAGCAATCCTATTTATTTCAGACACTGAAATGAGGGTGTCAAGCCTCTTTCACTCCGAGGGCCGAATTCCATTTGGAGAAGCTCTCGGGGGCCAGATTTCAGGAGTGGGCGGTGCCAAAGGCAAAAGGGGCCGTGTCAAAATATCAGCGTATTTTACTTTAAAGCTCTTACTGCCAACCACTAAGCCTTAGGAGCGGAGGCATTTCAATCTTTATTTGAAATAAAAATGCAGTTTAAAAACATCGGCTGTCCAAATCCTTAGGAGCGCCTTTTAAGTTGATTAAAGGCATTTTAATCAATTAATCCCAATTATTAATTGATGTAATGTTGCACCCATAAGAATGCTAAAGTCTTTTTTATTATTACACTGATTCTTTTACTTATTGTATTTATATTTCACACTTCATCAGAAAGGGCACAAGGGGCATATTTTGCTGGAAATACACACCTTTCCGCTCGGCTTTCAGAGACTGCTTGAACGTGGCTGATCATACTCCTTAACTTGAAATTTTCTTGTTTGAGCTGAAAAAGAGAAGGAAAGGGACCTCATTCAGCAAATGTAAGGCTCAGGCAGGGTACATTTGATACCCAGAAAAATATAAGAATCCATCTTGTAGAGGCCAAGAAAATCCACATTCAGCATCCAGGGGAGCAGAAATCAAGCAAATTGGGAGAACATTTGCTCCTTTGGCAGAATTTATTCTGCTTCCAAGGTTCAGACGCTCAAAGAATTTGGAATTAGTGGGAGAAAGAACCCAGAGATGATTGTGGAGAGAGAAGGTGTGTAGAATCTCTTTTGGTCTGAGTGCTAAATTTCAGAGAAGCTCTCGGGTGCCAGATTCCAGTGGTGGGCAGGGCTGAAATCAAGAGGGACGTGGCCCAAATACCCCAAATACCAGCAGATTTTAGCTTCAGGCTCTTACTGATAGTAATCAGGTTTTTGGAGAGGCAGTTCAACCTTTTAGAAGTAGGGGAAACTGCAGAAAATCCAGGGAACCATCAAATGGTCAGGAGGAAAAGTGTGTGGCTTTCTGGGAATGCTGGAGGGCCGGATTTGTTCTAGTTCAGCCAACCACAAACTGCGGCCCTCCAGATGTGTGAGACTGCAACTCCCAGAATGCCCCAGCCAGCTGACTGGGGCATGCTGGCAGTTGCAGACCCACACATCTGGAGGTCCCCAGGTTCTGTTTCCTCTCCTGCTGCCCGTGAGGATTCTGGCCTCCCAGATCACTTGCTCTGTTTAGCGAGGATCTCCAGAAGGAAGCGAGCAGCATTACGAAGAGATCCCATGCGCAAGAGAGCTTCCTAGCCCCTCACTTCTTCGTAACTCAGCTGCAGAGGCGGAGAAAGGCCATCTCCCATGGAGGCTCCATTGCGAGGCGAGCTCTGGTCCCCTTTCCCGAGAAGGCTCCGTGGCTGGCCGTTGCTCCCTCCCAGCTGCCATGGAGAAAAGGGCCGGAGACCAGACACATCCGACGAGTCGCAGTAAAAAGAGTCATAGGTGCTGCTGAGCAAGGCGCTGGGGGGCCTGGCCGCATGCACCTCTTCGATGGCCGAGGGTTGGTATGTGCTGCTCCAGTCGTCATCGTCGTCATCCAGCAAGGAATTTGTCACGGTCGGATCTGGGAAAAACTGTTCTTGGAGGTCCAAACTCAGTCCCAATGACCGAGGAGATAAGGAGCTGTCGTCCAGCAGGGAGAAGCCGGAGGACTCCTAAAACGACAAAAAATGGGAGTGGAAGCAAGGCCATTCCACCAGTCCTGCTGAACGACTACTTTTTTCCTTTGCCCTCCTCATCTCTTTTTCCTTGCGCATCGTGCCTTTTCTGATTATAAGCCTGCAGGCTTGTTTTACTGATTCATGCAAGATGCCTTTTGGACTGGGACCGTTTCTTCTACTGGGCGGTATAGAAAAATAATAACTAAATAGGCTTTAAATAAATAAGCAACCCTAACATTTGAGTAGAAACCACACTGACTCTATACACAGTGGAGAATTGACACCGTGTCCGTTCTGGGTGACAGTAAAGCTGCCTTCCGCCCAGAGTTTAGTTGCCTTGATACTGATAAGAGTCGACCTAATTCAAGTCTCAGTTTACCTGCTCAGTGCCCAGGAAAGCAGCATGAGCCAAGCGTCTGTTCCATTTTTGCATCAGCTCAAGAAACCTCAGGACTTTTCCAGATAATAATGTCACATTCATTTATAAAGGCAAAACGGTTGCCTTCTCTAGTTGCTCCTTTCCTCTTCCCTCCCCAACACTTTTTCCTTGAGTGCCATGTCTTTTTAGGTTGTAAGCTGGTGGACAACAGGGGGTATCTTGTTTTACTGGTTATACGTAAACACTCTGTGATCCTTCTTGGGTGAGAAGAGGGAATAAAAAAAGACTTCCAATCTATTTATTACAGTTCTAAACTGCCCAATAGATAAAGCATGCTGGGTGTTGTAGTCCAACACCTCTGCAGAGCTACCATGTTGGGGAACTCTGCACTAAGAGAAGCCAACTTCCTACGTGAGGAGTCTTTGGGGATGAGGAGCAGATGTCACCCCGCAGACTCCCAGTGCCCAAGGGTCTGATGCTCACCGGGGCCACTGCCTGCCCCCCCCCCCCACCTTACCTTGGGGCTGGCGCCAGCGCCGGGCTTTAACTCCAGGGGTAACTCGCTGCCCCCCTCGGCCCCCAGCACAGTGGCAGCCGTGACACTCTGGTTCTTGCTCCGCACGAACTCCTTGAAAGAAAACGGATTGGCCTCCTCCCCGGAGCAACTGGGGGGTCCCACTGGGGTGAGAAGCAAAAGGGGGGGAGCCAAGTTAAAAGCGAGGCAAGGGGGTGGCCGGCTCCGAAGCCCCCTCCCGGGGGATGCTCAGCGCTCCCCCTTTCCTCACGCAGCAGTACTCTATCCTGGCGTTACATTCGATAGCCACTTCTCTTGCTCTCTTGGGGGAAGAGGAGACACTCTGCGTATACTCAGAAACCCTTTGTCCTTTGGTTCATTTTAATTAAAACAAAAGCTCTCTCTCTCTCTTTTTCTCTTTCCACCGAGGAAACATCTCCACTGTAGCTCAGACCCCTTGTCTCCAATTTCCTCTCCTAAACAAACAACCCCCCCACCTGAAGAAGGCACACAGCACATGCAGAAAGGTGGAGGGCCGTTCGGCTCTTTCTAAAAACAAGCAAAGAGAGATCTTCCTTTGCGCTTTGCACATGCTCCGAAGGAGCTCTCTCCATATTCCTTTTTGCTAACCCTCCAGCCTGGAAGCTCGAGTCTGTCTCCCTTTGTACTCTGTACATGCTCAGAAGAAATTGAATGCATATATAACGCGACATAAAAACAACATAAAGTAGTAACTAAACTGCATTACAGCAAAGCCAACAGCGCTTATGCTGTGAGTAAATATTATCGATTGTGTTGAGATATACAATACCATATTGTCCGTGAACATTAAACGTGCAACGTTTTTATGTATTTACATTTAATTTCATTATATTTCGCCTAAAACTTTAACTAACAACAACAATAATTAGTAAATGGTAACAATAACAGCATTATAATAAACCGTCATCATTTGGGGGTTGGTTTTTTTTGTTGCAAGCCCCCGATGCCAAGGCAAGAAGTGCACTCTGCACGTGCTCAGAGGCCGTGCCAAAGGGCATGAATTTCACTCTGCGTATGCTCAGAGGCCGTGCCAGGCATTGCCCCTCTTACCGGCGGGGCCCCCCCAGGGCCGCTCGAGTCCGGCCATTGGCGGGTCGGTCAGGCGACGGTCTCTATCTGGCCCGGCCGGGCCTGCGCGGGACCCTTTGAGGCCGAGGGGGCGTGGCCCTGGCAAGGGAGGCCCCGCCCACGCGCCGCGTCACAGCGAGTCCTGCCAATCAGCGCCGCGCCACACGCCGCCCGGAGAGCTACGAAAAGGCAAGAGGAGCACGGGCACACCGGCAACTTCCGGTGTGAAACCATAAGACTCCAGATGAAGCACCGTCAGCGCAGCCTTCCCCCGCCTGGGGCCCTCGAGATGCCTTGGACTGCAACTCCCAGCATGCCCCAGAGAGAGAGAGAGAGAGATCAGGTTCTCAACGGAACACTCCAAAATCCATATATCAATCAATCGATCAATTATTGCTTATTATATCTCTAAAATCCCCAAAACTGGGCCAGCTTCCAGGACCTCCAGATCTCTCCATCAGTATTCCAATGAGATGCGGAAATGTGGGGCGGCGCCAACTTCCTCCTATCTCTTTACCCCCCACTCTCCTCCTCTTCCTCCTCCGCCCGCTTCCTTTTCCTCCGCCCACAAAGCCCGCCGCCGCCCAATCGCCGCCGCCCTCGCCGGCCAACCAATCGCCGCCGCCGCCGCCACCGCCCTCGGCCAGCCAATCCCAAGGCCCACCCGGCGCGTGACCCGCGCGGCTGCCCGGCGGTCGCCGTGAAGGGGATTCAAGATGGCGGCGGCCAACGTGGTGCGGAGGGGCGTCTGGGGCTCGGCGCGCAGGTGAGGCCGGGCGGGCCCGAGGGAGAGCGCGTGGGAGGGTCACGTGAGCCAGGCCCCGCCCACGACCCTCCTCAGGAGGGGGAGGAGGGGCGGGGAAGGAGGGAGAAGTTGCCTCCGCCCGAAATTCCCCCCTCCCCAGGAAAAGGCGCTTGAGGGGGCCGCAGGTTACCCAGCCGGGGGAGAGGGGGCCAGGCTGCCTAGGCCCGCCTTCCCCAGCCTCCAGCTGTGTTGGACTACAACTCCCAGCATCCCCCGCCCAGCACCACCAAGGGGGAGTCGCAGGTTGGAGAAGGGCCTGCTCCATGCATTTGTGGACGGCAGCTTTCCGTTAAGATGGTGCCATCCTCACGTTCTGGACTACAATTCCCATCATCCCCTGCCAAGCACACACGCTCCAAACCTGGCGCCTTCCCGATAGGTTGAACTACAACTCCCATCATTCTCAGCCAAAGTTCCCCCCCCCCTCAAAATCCGTACTCTCCTGATGTGCGTTTGTGTCCTTGTACAGCCTTGAATTTGGAAATGAACATTGCGCCCACAGACAGCCTGTGGATGTGACCTATTGACAGACTTTTTTCTTTTTTGTACAGCTAATCAATTGTTTTATTTTGAGTGCAACATTAGCATTTGTTTTCTAATTTTGTTGTATTTTTGGATATACATAATTTCCCTTTGACCAATTCCGTGTTTACGATTTTTAAGTTGTTAAGGATAGTGGTGCAATAGACTGCACTGGTTTATTCTTATATATCTAAAATAATTCCTTTAAGGATAAGAAGCCTCTCAAGGCAGCATATGATAAAAACTCCACAAAGTGATGGTCAGTCACCACTCTGTGGTGGGGGGAAATCTCTGCAAGGTGAAAGCTAGCACAGCGGGGAGAATCTTAGCTAAAACATTTCTCCCTGATGGGTTAGTCTTCTATTTGCACCTGTGTTTTTTATTATTCACTGCATTAAAGGTATTCATATGCCACTTTCCCCACCGCATTTCCAATGCTCAGGGCAGCTTGCAACCAATGGAAATTCAAGGAACCAAAAGAAAAACTAAACCCAACTCTCCATCTGTATAGGAAAGAGCAAATGAAAATACTGATTATTTTTATGCTGTAGGTTTGGACTGGTTGCCTACCGGAAGTACAGCAGCGGGGGTGGCTATTCGAGCATCCCGCTGACAGCTCCTCTGCCGGGGGTACCCAAACCTGTCTTCGCAACCGTCGATGGCCAGGAGGGCTTTGAAACGAAAGTCACCACCCTGGAGAACGGCCTGCAGGTGGCTTCCCAAAACAAATTTGGACAGTTCTGTACCGTTGGGAGTAAGTAATGCTTGGTTCCCGGGGGAACAGATTTCTCTCAACACAAACGGCCCTGTACACTCCTGTGGTCTGTGAGTGTGCCCATGGCATCCTCTCAAAATTCCAGAGATGACCCAGCCCTGGGCTAGGCCAAAGGGTTCGTGGAGAAAGGTGGGTTTTGACGTGGAAGGGAGAGATACAGTGTAGGAGTTCCAAGCCTCAGCAGCAGCTGGGGAACATGGGTGGCAAGATAAGGTAACACCCCTTATCTTCTTCCTTTCTCTTTCCTGCCGTTTGCGAACAGTCCTTATAAATTCAGGATCAAGATATGAAGCGAAATACACCGGCGGCATTTCACACTTTCTGGAAAAGCTGGCTTTTTCCGTAAGTAAAGTGGAGGGACAGTTGTGTGGTTGAACTTCTCGCTGCAGCCAAGAAGGTTAGAAATGGAATGTCTGGTCTAAAAACAACAACCTGGCACTGCAGGACTCATGATGCAATAGCCTGTGAGCCATAGTATCACTAGAGGGAGGTATGTGTACCTCTATAATTGCCCGGCAACATTTTCATATCCTTTACCACCCTTCCCAACCTCATGCCCTGCAGATCTGTTGGACTGCAACTCCCAGGCACCAACAGCTAAAGCAGAGATGTCGAACTTTAGGCCTGCAGGGCAAATCCGGCCCACCAGGATTTTCCAGGCAGCCAAGCACCTCTGCCCCAACCAACAACCGTCCTGTCATTTCCTGGCTTTACACTGGTTCCTCTATGACTCTAAAAGGTCGAAACGCCTCTCCTGAAGCTGAGTTACCGGCAGCCAGAGCTTTAAGCTAAAATAGGCTGGCATATATATATATATATATATATATGCATCTTTCGCCCTGCCCCTTTGAAATGCAGCCCCTCCGCTCCCCCTAGAGCTTCTCCAAAATGAAATCTGGCCCTCGAGCCGAAAGAGATTCTGAGCCCCCAAGCTAAAGCATGGTTTAACTCTGAAGTCCTCCACTGCTTTTTCTCTCTGGTTGTATTTAGTCTACAGCTCAGTTTGGCAGTAAGGATGAGATCCTTCTCACCTTGGAAAAACACGGCGGCATCTGTGATTGCCAGGCGTCAAGGTACGTCTTTCTTTAAGCATCTTCCGCTGAAAGGGCAACAACGCTCTTGCAAATCAAGCAGACAATACTATGTGGCCGTCTAAAACTGGCTTTTCCCTGAAGAGGCAAGAGCCACCTTTACCTGTGTACGTTCATCCTGCTATACGTCTCTGTTCCTTAGTGTTTGTCTTTCTCCTTTCCCCTATCTGGAGGTGTGATTAATATTCTGCTGCCAGTCTTGGTCATGTGCCTGTCTTGTGGGGCACCTTTGGTTGTGCATTTTTCCCTTGGTCCTATGTAGCGCGATCTCCGGTTCTACATGTGGGGGACGGCTTCTGTCTCTCTTTCATCTGAATACGGCTTTTGCTGCGTTGGACTCTGACAGGAAAGAAATCCAATGTATCTTTCTGCATGCAGAGCTTTAAGACCGCTTATTCCATAGTTTAAGAAGATGTGCAGCCTCTGGCCTGCAGATCTAATCTGGCCTGCGGAGCCTCATTGAGTTCATCTGGGGGTTGGGGTGGGTGGGGCTTGGGGCAGTATTGAGAAAGGTAAAATGGTGGGGAGATAATGATGTCATCCAGACCATGTAGGGCTCATGAGGAGCCAATTTGGCTTCTCTCCCGATCGTAGTTCTGCCCCCCCATGGCTAACGGAATCCATAAAATGTGGCTGTGTGGGGGGGGTGTCCCTTGGGTGACAGGTTGCCAGAGGCCACGTGGCCCAAACTGACCGCCAACTCAAATTTGCCCCCCTTTCAGGGATACCACGATGTATGCTGTTTCTGCAGATGCCCGGGGCCTCGACACGGTGGTCAGTTTGCTCACAGATGTGGTGCTACAACCCAGATTATCAGGTGAGAGATAGCTGTCTGGGGCATGCTGGGAGTTGCAGGGGACCCCTGCACTGCGTAGCTCCCGATGTTGGTCCCTAGCGGTAGCCCTGGCTGCACCACTGCCCAAGATGCCACATTGACCTAAAGGTGTGACTGGATGCTGAAACAGGATTGAGCGGGAGGGTGGGCAGGGATCAGAAAGCAGCAGAGGAAAGAGAAACATCAATGTGTGTCCGAGAGGATTTGCCATTTGGTGGCTCAACAGAGGTTGAATTCAGCAGGTCTGGATGATTCATTTTGAGATCTGGGCAGGATTTTTCTTCCACTTCAGGCTGGGCGGCACATGGGCCATAGTTTCATTCCTGGCCTCGGTCGGAGCTCGGCCTTGCACGCTGCGGGGGCTGAATGTTAAGGTTTTTTTCTTTGGACAGATGAGGAGATCGAGATGACCCGGATGGCGGTTCGCTTTGAGCTGGAGGACTTGAATATGAGGCCCGATCCGGAGCCATTGCTCACGGAGATGATTCATGCGGTAGGTCCGTGAGGGTTCTGTTTTAATCTGTCTCAGGCTCCCGAGACTGAAATGGAGTCATCTGTGTGTGCTGGTTGGAAGTCCCGTTGCCATGCAGTCAAACACACACACACACACACACACACACACACACAGAAAAAGCACAGTGGGTAAGACGCTGGTTATGGCTCCTGGCAGTTTCTTACGTTGACTTTGAAGGTGCCCTTTGGACCATGCCATCAGTCCGACGAATCTGGACATTGCATGAACCATGAGAGGCACCCATGGTTGATCTCGCTCTACTCAGCAACTTTTCTTCCTCTAATGCAGAGAAGGGTGATTTCTTGCGGCTTGCATTCCGTAATCTCTTGCGGCTTGCATTCCGTAATCTCTTGCGGCTTGCATTCCGTAATCTCTTGCGGCTTGCATTCCGTAATCTCTTGCAGCTTGCGTTCCTGGGACTTGTCGCCTTTCATAAGGCAGGAGAACGTTGACGGGTTTGTGTTTTCCAAATGTGACTGCCTCCATACTTCTTGTCTGTGACAGGCAGCTTACAGAGAAAACACGGTCGGGCTGAACAGGTTCTGTCCAGTCGACAACGTAGAGAAAATCGACAGGGGCATCCTCCATTCGTACCTGAGGAGTTACTACACGCCTGACAGGATGGTGCTGGCTGGCGTGGGGATTGAACACGAGCAACTGGTGGACTGTGCCCGGAAGTACCTCCTTGGAGCTGAGCCGGTGTGGGGGAGCAAGAAGGCCACAGGGGTGGATAGGTCGATGGCCCAGTACGTGGGAGGGATCCTCAAGGTAGGCAGCAGAAGTCTGTCGTGGGTCTGAGCTGGCACATACGATGCTCACAGGCTGTGCTCACATGCGTACAGATGAACGGGTGTTTTTAGGGCTGCACGCATGTTGGTTGCCTTTGGGGGCATCGGAAGGGGTGTTGAGACAAGACCTTTGCCCCTCCTGCCATGGGGCTTTAAGAATAAGCACCAGCACTTTGAAGTATGGTTGGAAATGTTTCGGTAACAAGGTGACAGAGGAAGCATTTGCTGTCTGCTGAGCATGAATCTCTCTCCTTGCAGCTTGAAAAGGACATGTCGGATGTGAGTTTGGGGCCCACCCCCATCCCTGAATTGACCCACGTCATGATTGGGCTGGAAAGCTGCTCTTTTCTGGTAAGCATCGGCCCCGGAACCCCTCCCCGCCAGCTGTGGGCCGTGCCCTTTGATGGAGAACTGAGAGCCACCGTCTTTCACTCCTCTGACCTAGGAGGAGGACTTCATCCCCTTCGCCGTCTTGAACATGATGATGGGGGGAGGCGGTTCTTTTTCGGCTGGAGGACCCGGCAAAGGCATGTTCACCCGGCTGTATCTCAATGTCCTCAACCGGTAAGTCTGGGAGTGGCAGAAACGATGACAGGGTGGAGAGATTTGGGCAGAGGGGAAGGGCGAGCCGGGCTGGATGTGAACCGGTAGGAATCGCAAAGTCCCCTCTTGGAGGAGGAGGGTCTTCGCTGCATTAGGAGCAGGCGGGAGTTCGCCTTCACTCACCTTCCCATCTTCGCGCTCTTGTCTTTCTAGCCATCACTGGATGTATAATGCTACTTCGTACCACCACAGCTACGAGGACACGGGCCTGCTGTGTATCCATGCCAGCGCAGACCCCAGGCAGGTGGGTGAATTCTCCTGAATGATTCCACAGGGGTCTTTATGGGGGTCCTGCTTTAGATGTCCAAGTGTATTGTTTCAAACCTGAGGCACACAATTAAAATTCTCTTCCCACCCCGCAACTGCCGTTCCAGCCTTCACAACCGCTGATACATTTCCTGGCATGTTAGATCCGTTTGCCAACCCTGAGCGCGGGCCATTTTGCATTTTTAACTCATTTAAACCCCAGCGCCATCCGGACAGGAATAACATGGGAGTTTGCTTCTGCTGAGGTGATGCTAAGCACACCGGCTTGGGGAGAGGCGTTTTTGTTGTAGCAAAAGAGAACCGATTTCAAAAGTCAAAGTAATAAAATGAGCATCTGTATCCATGTAGGCGCCTGGCTGGCTGCCCCGATTATAAATTTAGAAAACAGGAGAATGGGTGTCGGGGTGAGCCGTGTCCATCCCAGTGGCTTCTGACATGCCCATACCATCCGATGTGCTAACAACTGGGCCTGTGCGCCCTCCCTCCATCACCTGCTGCTCTCTGGGTGGGGCTCTAGACGTTGGGCTTGAGTTCTAGTCCTAGCCAGAATTCCTTCCACGCCCCAATCTGTCCTCTTTTAAAACCTCCACGTGGTTAAAGGTGTAGAGTGTTACCAACTGGAGGGTGGGAGATGTTTCGTACTAGCCCTCAGCTCTCCAGGCGAGCGAGTGGCCGGCCCCCGGCTCTCTCGCTTCTCGGCATGGCGAGGTTGGGAGCCCCTCTTCCCTAACCCCACAATTTGGCCCTTTTCTTGCGAGGGGCCTCCGTTCTTCACCACCTCTTCAAGGAAATGACAGCAATTGATCTGCGTTAGACAGAAGCTCCCAGGCCAGTGACCATCAGGCACCGCTTTTTATGCCCTCGGTTTTATTTTGTTGCAGGTTCGAGAAATGGTGGAAATAATTACTCGGGAATTCATCTTGATGGCAGGAGCAGTGGGAGAGGTAACCCCCCCCCAATTCCAAAATTATTCCCTCCCCCCCCACTATACTTAAAAAGAACAACCGTGAGCCCCTGTGCAGGCAGCTTGGGAGGAGTTCAGGATTCCTGGCTTGGGGTTGTTCTTTGCTGTTTGTGACCTTGATGCCCCCATTTTATTGATTGATTGTATTCCTATGCTGCCTTTCTGAAGCCAAGCCAGGCGGTTTGCAGCCCCCAGTGGGCTCCAGGAGGGAAAGTTGTCACCAGACCCCCCTGATATTGCCCTACGCCTGGTCTGATGAAATGCTGAAGGACTTTTCTAGCTCAGCTGTCTAAGCTGCTCCTTCTGGGGCTGAAGAAAACTTCACAATCGACTTCCCTTCCCTCCAGGTTGAACTGGAGCGAGCCAAGACACAACTGCAATCCATGCTGATGATGAACCTCGAGTCTCGACCGGTGATTTTTGAGGATGTTGGGAGGCAGGTGCTGGCCACGGGCACGAGGAAGCTGCCCCACGAACTCTGCGTCCTGATCGGTCAGTCAACCCGCTTGGCGTGGCCGGCCTGCCTCTTGCCTGGAGCTTTCCCTTCTCGCCAACAGAATTTATTTTAATAATGCAGGGTCTTTTCTAGTGGCCTCTGGCCAGGACCATGACTGCCAAGACCGTGCCGCTCTCTTGAGGCACACATAGACATCCTGTCACCCCAAAAGGCTCTGCCCTGGCTCCTGGCCCTACGCCAGAGGGCCAAAACTGATTCTCTTCCATTCCCCAAATGGCCATTCAGCTCTTCCCCCTCACTGGCTTCCGTGTAGTTTTGTCCCTGCATTCCTCAAGGTTGAAATGCCGCTCCTAAGCCTTAGAAATGATTGCCGTTAGAGCTCCAAGCTAAAATATTCTTTTGGCCCCTCCCCTTCTGCCTTTGGCTCCACCCACACTAGAATGTGGCCCCCGAGAGCTTCTCCAAAATGGAATTTGGCCCTCCGACAGAAAGAGGTGGAACACCCGTGTCCTGTTCCTTCGGCTTCAGGTTTTCCAACCCGCCTCTCTTCCCTCGCTTTGCCTGCCCTGCTTCACACGTAGTGTGCTGTTCACCGGCCCCATGTATCTCTCCCTCCCGCATGGCTGCCGTTGCTCTCTGGCTCAAAGCCCTTCCCCGCTGCCGGCCGCCCCGAACTCTTTTTCTGGTAACCTCTCTTTCCAAACCCTCCTAGAAAAGTCCGTTTGAGTTGGGGCCGGCGTGTGCCCTGCCCCACGGTCTACGATGTCTTCTGGTTTTGCTAGTCACGGAAAATGCAAGGAGCTGGCGGTGGAAATCGTCATAATGAGCTGGGTTCAGATTTACACTCGTGGATGAAATGAGCTGATGGAAGTGGAGTTCCCCCCTCCCCCCCCTCCTGCTACACAGAAAACCCTGCTGCATAGGGCAAGGGGTGGTGTGGTGGGGAAGGCAGATCCTGGATTCAATGCCAGACAGTTTGCCTCCATTTCAGCAGGACCTGACGGCTTTTCTTTCCCTCCTTGCCTGTAGGCCAAGTGAGTGCAGACGACATCAAGAGGGTGGTGATGAAGATGCTGAGAAACAAACCGGCGGTGGCCGCCCTGGGGGACTTGGCGGAGCTGCCCAGCTACGAACACATCCAGGCGGCCCTTTCCAGTAAAGAGGGGCGGCTGCCCAGGGTCTATCGGCTGTTCCGTTAACGCTACAACCCCCCCACGCCTGGATCTCCTGTCAGGTTTATGGTCTCCCCACAAAAGTGGTTCCCTGTGTGCAAGACGGGCAGCTTGGCCCACGCCTGACACCTCTGGACCTTTCGCAGAGCGCTCCTGGCATGTCTGCCCGAATCCCTCGGGCCCTGGAAATAGACTTTGCTACTGTGAGAGACTCCTCAGGCTTCATAAAGCAAAACCACAGGCCAGTGAAAAGATGGACTGCTTCAGCCCAAAGAACCGCCCGCAGAGAAACAGCCGGGTGCTTTGGCATCTCAAGTTTCTAGCCCTGTTGACTGCTCTTAAATCAGGTGACTGTAACCTGGTGCCCGAAATCTGTTACGCCCCAAGGTAGAGGAGACAAATAAAAGAGTTGATGGGTCAGATCTCTGGTGCCTTGATGTTTTGATTTCCGCTCTTACCGCAAACTATTTCCGAAGCTAGTAGTGTTAAGAACTGGCCTAGTGAAAGTTTCTCTTGCTCACAAGGTACACAGTGGAGGGATTGCTTGACTGAGATCTAGGACTCTTGTGGCAAAAATGACAAAGGGGCTAAAGGGTTAATGGTGGGACCCTGTCTGCTTCTTCCAAAGCAGCTGACCAAGTCTTTAAGGTACTTTTGGAGGTTCTTGGCCCATATACAAGCACAACCATGCACAATCTGGGGCTCTCCAGATGGGTTGGACTGCAACTTCCAGCTATGTTGGCCGGTGGTTGCTGGGAGTTGTAGTCCAACCCGTCTGGAGCGTCCCAGATTGTGTTCTTCACTTAAGAGGCAGGAGCGGTGCAGCCCTTGACAGCAACTGAAAGTCTCAGCTAAAGAACTGACCGACCGATTCGTCTCCTCTCTTCCAACCGCCCCCTTTTTAAACCTCCCCATTCATCTCGGCCTGCTGTCTCCCCTTTTCTACCCCTTCCTCTCTAGGCTTTGCTCACAGCCTGCCTCCTCTCTAGAGTGACAGCAGCTGAGCCTGCCAGCCCTATTCCCATCCCTCTTGGCGTAGGACTGCAAGAACCTCTTTCAACCCGAGGGACGAATTCCATTTTGGAAAAGGGCTTGGGGACTGCGTTACAGTGGTAGGGGTGAGGTCCATATCCCAAAATACTAGCTCGTTTTAGATTAAAGCTCTCGCTGCCAATAACTCGGCCTTAGGCTTTTCAACCTCCTTGAATGGCTGGTGGGGCCGGGGAGGGGGGGAGAGGGGGAAATGTAAAAGCCACAAAAGCACCAAATCTTAATGGGAAAGGCGGTACGGACCCTTGGGAGAGCCCAGGGGGCCAGATTCAGTCTGCAGTCCTGAGAATCAACACCTCTGCTTTAGTGCATTGCAAGAAGTAAGTTTTAAGACCAGAAGGAGGATCCTGTCTTTACTGCCTGACCAGTAAGTGCAGAATTCGCCATGAGACAACAAAATGAAACATCCTGGGAAATGCAGCTGTTTTTACCTCTGACACCTTTACGGCACTGGATTCAACTAGATATTTCCTTTACAGGGTGCAGAATTTGACACATGATGCAGTGGAAAAAGGAAATTCTGCGGGGGGTGGACGTGTTTGACATCAGCACGGGAAGCTGATCCTACCTCGATGGGGCAGATTTCACTGGGGGTGGAAGAGAGTTTGAGGCTGAACCACATGAAGGGAAGGAAGGGTGGCGCACGCGGCACGCGTGAACATACATTTTTAACACCTGGGTCTCCTTTTATCCGTTTCAAGGAATGCTGGACACAAACACAGCCCAGATAACAACAAGGGACAAAACGTGGTGGGGAA
Source organism: Anniella stebbinsi (assembly GCA_029215795.1). Lineage (NCBI taxonomy): Eukaryota > Metazoa > Chordata > Lepidosauria > Squamata > Anniellidae > Anniella > Anniella stebbinsi. The sequence continues at coordinate 99,832,540 of JARDYH010000008.1, read as the reverse complement.
ACAGCACAGGCAAGCTCAAAACATTCCTGGCGCTTAGCTTTTCAAGCCACTGAGACATGCAGCTGGCCATTTCAGAGTTCTGACTCGGACAGACATCGACAGAGAGGAAGTGGCGGTCCTTGTCTCCTACAGGAATTGACCGGGGGCTTTTAAAAACACGAAGCTGAGGGGAGAAACAGTCTCAGAAGGAAGTGGGCTGATCTTGGTCTCTGAATAAGGGGAGAAAGTTGGAACCCCCCCCCCAGTATTCCCGAGCAAATCCTTGGTGTCAAAGGCCAGCAGCTTTTGACTCTTCCGTCGCCCTCGCTGTTGTTTCTGCTCCAGAGCTGTGATGGCTTCGAAATGGACCGTTAGAATTCAGAACGCAAGTTGCTTTGGGGAGCAAACCAAACACGGCGGAACTTCCCTTTGTTTCAAAGGTGCTCCCTCGAGAGGCATCTTCCAGAAACCCAAGATGTGTACCTGGCTTTAAATGCAGAAGACGCCAGACCCCCTGGGGTGGGTGGGTGACATACAGGCCGCTCTTTTCAAGCAAACATTTCACAGAACAGCAGGAATGGGCCGCGCCAGCATCTCAGCCCAGGACAGGCGCCCGCCGGACAGGATCATTGCTTCTTGGCAAATCTCTTCTTGTGATCACGTCTGTTTAAACGGCCAACCGCAGGACCTTCCTCGCTTTTGCCATCACGTCGGAGCAGTTCCCATACAAGATCTAACTGCAAAGGCCGCAACCAGGAGGCGGCATCCGCAGACACCCACCCCTCGCTCAGGCCTATCCTGCGCCTGCCTCGGAAATCCTCTTTGGGCAGCTTTTTAAGGTCACGAGACTGAACAGACGGTGCTGGCTTTTTGGTCCTTTAGAGCCTGCTTTTTTTGAAGCTCCCTCGTGATCCGCCTCTTTATGCCAATCAAATAGAGTTCTCGGTCAAATTGCCCTGCAGCCAGTGGGATGCTGTAAAAAAAAAAAAACCCAAAGGAAACCGTTAGGCGAGTCGTAAAAAGCAGAAACTCCAATTCTGATGAGCTATAAAGTAGGGGTGCAAAACCTCAGGCCTGGAGGTTTGGTTTGGGGCTGGGATACATTTCCTGTTTGGACATATTAGCCTGGGCAGCCCTTCCTGGGGCTCAAGACTGCAAGACCAGCAGTGGCCAGCCAGAGCAGGCCCCTTCCACGCAAATGTGCCAAACAGTCATGGCAAAAACAGAAGAACTGCAAACGTCAAGATCACCTGAAGCCCCGTTCTATCTCTGAGATTCTTTGGAGCCAAATGGCAGCTTAGTTCACCAGGGGGCCCTCGTCTAGAATCCTGGATCAACCTCCCCCAACCTGGAGCCCTCTGGATGTGTTGGACTACAGGTCCCAGCATCTCCCAGCCAGCAGCCTAGATCAGCCGTGGGAGTGATGGGATTTGCAGCCCCCCCCCCCCCCCCGGCCTTGAGGCACCACGTCCGGGAAAGGTTGTCCTAGATTACCCAGCGGGTTCAAGATGTCTTCCAAAGCCATCTAGCAAAGAGACGCTTCACCCCCAGCGTCATGTGTGAATGCAGCCTCAAGGTCATACTAACTTGTCTCTTCCGGGTCTCACTTTGACCCGAAATAACCCGTACACAGGCCTGTGGTCCGATGTCTTGATCCCAAGGCAGGAAGAGTACTTCACAGCGTGGATTTCATCCTTGTGGCGGCTCCGGTATATCACCCGATCCTAAGAAGACCAACCGGGGGGGGGGGGGGAGTGAGCCAGGGTCTACAGGACAGGCTGCAGAGGCCTCTCTTGCTCCTGAAAAGGACATCCTGAGCTGGGTGCCTCCTCTAGACAGCAGGCAGCGCTTCCAGAATCTACTGCAAGCTATGCCAGGGCCAGGGTCTCTTTGCCTGCTGCCTCTGTACCCTGGTGAAATAATCCATGACTCTGGGTTCTCATGTAACAACAACCGATGGTTCAAACAACCCACAGTTGACAACCTAGCAACAAACCATGGCTTCTCTTCATGGTTTGCTTGTGGTTTACATTCCATAGTTCCAGATTTGTACATAATTACAACCTACACTTCAACAAATCACAGTTAATTAAGCTATGTCATTATGTACTAAACAGGTCAGTCTATCAGCCAGCCCAAAACACTAGAGTCACATTGAACTGAAGAGTGTTCCGTACCTTCAGTCAAGCCAGCCCTCAGCTTCTGCTTCTGTATCTTACCTTAAGCTATGATGGAAATCTTAAAACTTAAGTAGTACAGCCCCACCCATAGCAGATTGAACTTTGAGGGCTCTCCCTTTGTTTGCGTGGTGGCGCAAAGAGGGACAAAGAGCTCCAACAAAGGCTAATACGATACTTGATTCCACACACACACACACACACACACACACACACAGCCCCACCCAAATATAAAAGTTTCTCCTCCCCCCCCCCCCATTTTACTGAGCTTATTGTTCCACTGTGGAAGGCCCCAAAGCAGAGACGGTTCTTCTTCTAGTGGACAATTCTAGAAGTCTTTGGAAGTCCTGCCTCCTCAAAGCAGATAGGATGAGTCACCCATCTAAGGTTATCTTCCTTTTAGTGAGCATTAAAAAAAAAAAAACCTTCATGGGTAAGTCCAAAGTTTCTTTTCCATGAACTAACTCCTTCTTCCGGAGGAGAACAGTTCTCAGTTGGGATCCATGTTTGTGGCTCACCTACGTAGAAGTCCTTACCGTGTACGAAGGTGTCCTCTGCTTGGAGGTAGTGTCGTAGGTGTCTCTCCCAACGTCGAACTTGTAGGACGGACGGAAAAGGATGGGGGCCTCTTGGAACCCCTTAAAAATAGAACCTGTGGAAGGGCATAATATGATGATGGATCAACTCTACCCTCCGCTAACAGCCCATCACCAAATCCCACCTGTGGAGAAACACCAAATCCCACCTGTTGGATTGGACACCTGTCTGTTTTGTTCACACACTGAATAAAAAAAGAGAGCCAAGCTCAGGTGCTATGAAACAATCTTTTCTTTAATCATTAATAACTTCTTCGATCTGCTCTACACGTTTCGGAAATACATCCTTCATCAGAAGCTACATGAAAAACAAGTATAACTACAAATCAGACAAGCGACAAGTTAAAGATAAGATGTAAAACAAGTTTAAGATTAAACGCAAAACAACACCCATATCAGATAATAAACAAGGATTTTAAAAGGTTTTGCGTTTAATCTTAAGCTGTTTTCCATCTTATCTTTAACTTGTCGCTTGTCTGATTTGTAGTTGTACTTGTTTTTCATGTAGCTTCTGATGCAGGATGTATCTCCGAAACACAGCACTAGCCAGCGCCTGGGGCTTGAACTTCAGACGGCGTGAGGTTGATCCTTACCATTGCCCATTTCCTTGCTCAGCTGGTCGTGCTGTAGCAGCTTGGCCAGGTCCATTTCCTTGCCTTGGTTGAGGATCTGCTCCACCACCTCCCGGTTCTCGTTCAGGCGGAAATTGAAGTCCCCAAACCAGAAGACGTTGTCAAAGCGGGTCGTGACGTCGGCTGCAAAGGAACAAGGAGGAGGAGAACCAATTCCATATATTAGGCATAATTGGGAAAGCCATTGGAAACGGAACAGCCGAGAGCATATTCTTCTTAGGCAAATCTATGGTACAAACACACTTCGAAGACAGTGTAAAGTTCCGGTCACTGCACCCCAACAGGGAGTGCAGAGCTGGAAAAACTGCAGGGAAGGGCAAATACCCCTCCTGGCCCAGCGGAGATGAGCAGCCACATGCCTGCATTTCGGTGCCACATGAAGCCACTGAGGAAGGAAGGATCTTGCCGGGATCTTGCCCACAGACCCTCCAAAACCTGGAACTGGCACAGCCTCAACCACCTCCCTCCAACACCTGAATCTGGTTTCCTCCTTTCTCCCCACACGTGGGCCAAGGCCAAGCCACCGATTCATTTCCAGCAAAGAAAAGCCCTTTCCCCAGTGGGGATATTTACCCGGAAGAGGCAGCTAAATGAGTGCGACGAAGAATTCCCTTGAAAAAGGGGGTACTTCTAAGCGGCCGCGTTACTCACAGGGGCTGGAGCGGTAGGGGTTGGTATCTGGAATGTTTTTGGGCAGCGCAAGAGCCTGGATGGTCTTGTTGTAGTCCAGCACCCTCTCGTACACTTTACCGTCTCCAGCTGAAAGAGAAGAAGCGGTCTGCTCAGGGCAGGCCTGACGGAAACAAGAGACTGGGGGCGAAACCCAGGGGCAGGCTCCATCAGAAATGGACTAGAGCGGCTTTCCCTGGCTTTGTGGCCGCTAGAGGACTACAGCTCCCAGCACCCCCAGCCAGTCCGGGGAACAATGCCTTTCCTCTCTCACGAATGCACACAGAGTCCCATATCCCCAAAACATCCGGCACTTTTTTGGGGGGGGGGCAGGGGGCGCACTCTTAAAAGCAAGTGTTTGTGCATCACCTGACAAATCACATTCAAGGCGTTCATTCATTCTGGAAGGGGAATTCAACCTCTCGCTCCAGTGTTTACGGCGCTGGAACCTGGAGAGCTACTCACATGTGAAATGGGATGTGATGAAGAGGAAGGACGTGCCGAAGAAGGTGAAGCAAACGGCCAGGGCACCCTTGGTTTTGATCTGAGACACAATGCGGGTCGTCACTGTGTCATATTCCACCTCTGGAGGGAGACACAAGGGCTGTCAGAGAGCACCCTCGGAGAGACCCATCCAAGATGGCGCCCGACCCAACCGTCGACCAACTGGGATCCCTTGCCCATTACTCAAACGGTGGGGGTGGGGAAGGTGTGGTCCTCAAGACGTTGTTGGAGTTCTCATCATTCGTCACTACTGGCTATCTTGGTTAGGGCTGATGGGGCTTGATGCCCAACCTCAGGAGGGTCACATGTTCCCCAGCCTTGTTCTATGGCGAAAAATGGGAGTACATGCCGGTCTCATGTAAACCGCCCAGAGAGCTTCAGCTATGGGGCGGTATAGAAATGTAATAGATAACAAATAACAACAATTGTTGCGGTTAAAGATTGGGCTTTGGGTTCCCTTTTTCAGGGAAGTGGCAGAGCTTTTGCTTATTGCGCTGTGGGTCCTCTCTCACTCGCGAAAATGCGTCCACGATCATCAGGTCCCTCCAGAACACGGCTTCCTTGACGATTAGCAACACGTGGATTTCTTCACATGCCATTCACGACTGAAAGGCCGTTCAAAACACCCAGTGAGCAAGACGTACCCGAGCAGAACCAGATGAGATCCCTCCGGAGGAAGACGGATACATAAAGCACGCCGTGGGCGGCTGCGTGGAGCATGACGTAATGGGGGCCCAGCGTCTCCTGCAGACGGATCTCCCACTCTCGCCTACGGAAGAGGAGAGGAGCAAAGCAAAGGGAACCTGGGGCGCCTTTTGTCTCGGCAAGGCCCGACATGCCGCCCGAACCCACCAAGACCCAACAGGGTTCGTCAGCGGCGAGTCGGGCTCATCTCTGTGACGGGGGCCATCTCGGAAATTACTCTAAAGGCCCATTGCGTGAATGCGGGCAGGGAATCCGCAGCTTTTGCTTCCGGCCAGGGGTCCAGCTCACCTCCTGGCTGGGAACTTGGCACTGGGCCCATCTTCCCTCGCAAGAGGCACGTGAGATGAAGGCCTCCATTTCCCAAGGCTTTCAGCCACTGATCATGCAAGCTCTTGGGGGGGGGGGGCGTGCATTCCAAAGGTGGGCGGGGCCAAAAGACCAGATAATAGCAGCATATTTTGGCTTCAAGCGCTTACTGCCAAAAACTCAGCATTAGAAGAGGCTTTTTAGAATGGGGAGGGGGGGGACTGCATAAACCACTTTGAGTCCCAGCCCTGGGGAAAAGGTGGGATAGTAATAATAATAATAATAATAATAATAATAATAATAGCTGTAAAAACACCGAATGATCAGTGTTTGGAGGAATAGGAACCCCGGAGGCCTAGACTCCCCGGGACCAAGGTTCTACACCCGATATGCACTGATGAGCGAAGATGAATGAACAAGAAAGGGGGCGGCTGGTTCGGTGCATTTCTCAGGGCCTTTCTACGGAAGGTGGCCTGCACTTGCTCTACTCTTCCAGAAGAAGCTTCACCCGGTTTTAGCACGAAGCCTTGGCCCACGCAAGACCAAGGGATGCAGCTGGTTACAAGCCCAGCCCTCTGCGACAGGAGCCTCCTCTGCACAGCAGGCAGAGATGAGGAGGCAGGCTGGGGTTCGTGCCAGGGGGAAGAAAAGCGGCCCCACGCTGGGAAGCTGCTTCACTTTTGTCCCCGTACCTGTCTGGGCAGCCTTCTTGGATCCCAATCACGTACATGTCCTGGGCATAGTCGGGGTCGGAGGGCAGCAGGAAGTCATCCAGCATCTCTGGAAGTTCCTGCGAGAAACGGAAGACCTTCAGCTCAGCATTTAGGAGGGAGAGAAGAAGCAAAGCCGATCAGGGGTGTTGCTCGGCACTTGAAAGGTCCAGGGTCCAGCCCTGTCAGGGTAGAAACCTGCATAAAATCTGCATGAATTGATTTGTATCTACATCGGCAAATGTAGAAATAATCACTAGGATTTGTTTAAACTTCACAGCCCATTCATTTCTCATCCAAATCCCCTCAGAGAAAAATAGTTCTCCAAGTAATTGGCACTCTGCCCCAGATCATCTCAAACCAATGGAAAAAGTTGTGTTTTTTCCAAGCTTAATTGCTATGCAGGAGAAGTGGGCTTTTTGGGGGGGGGGGTGGCACGTGGGAAGGGGAGAGTTCCCCCTTCCCTCCCCGACTCCAGTCCCCTTTGAATATTGCACCCTGCAAAGAAACTGAGAAAGACACACATCCTCCATTGCCATCTACAGGCGCTTTGGGCTCTGGGGAAGAGATCCAGGCCCCTGGGGAACGCATTCAGGGCTCGGAGCCCACAGGCCCAGACCTAGCAACATTGCTGCAGGTGACGTGACCCCCATGCCAACAATCTGGAGCACCGGGCGGGTTTCTTGGGCACAGGATTCACGTTCCCTTCATCCCAAGCTCAAACAGCTCTGGGTCTCCCTGAGGCTGCGTTGCTTTGTCGGTCTCTCCCAGGGATCGGCAGCGATAATCCATGCCTGGGCATTGCTGGTGGGATTAAAGGGCCGCTCGGCTTCATTTGCCTCCCCCCCGCCCATGATGCTTGCCCCAAACGATAGCGGCCGACGGTTTCAGCTTCCAGCGGCTGTGTGTACTAGGAAGGGAAACTGCTTTAAAACAGAACTTCTCAAAGAATCGTACTGCTTCCCTTTCCCCCTTTTCTCCTTGAAGCCTCCTCCTCCGCCTCCGCCTCCTGCTGCTGCTGCTCCACCTGCCTGTCCCTTCTGGGCTTGGTAAACCGTCATGGCTAAGAGAATGAGCCTTCAACCCTGGGGTCTCCAAGGGGGTGCCCGTGGGCATCAATGCACCTGCAGACACTGCTGCTCTTGACACTGCCAGGCTCCCTGTCGCTCCTGATTTTTATTTCATTTATTAAAAACAAACAACAATTCATTAAAAAAAAACCTGGGAGGCTGCCATCCTGCAAAGTGAAGTGCCACTCTCCAGTGCTGTCGTTATCGACATTCAAAACAGGGGTCTTGTGTTTTGGAGCTCGGTCCCCACCTCTGCTGTGGGACTATCTGTGTGGTGGTGGGGGCAACAGGTGAGGAGGAGGAGGAGGGGCCCCCTGAACCATTCTGGAGTCAACTGCACAGCTCCCAGTCTCTGGCAGTGTCCAGGCGCACTCTCTGTTTCTTCTCGACCTGGCCAGAGCTTCCTGGGCCAAGGGCTGACACTTGGCAAAAGCCCCTGGAAGCCTTCCCCCCCCCTTACCTTTTTCCCCTGCATGTTCCAGGTGGCTACGAAGATGCTAACACTCCGATCAGGAAAATATCGGTTCAGCTCTTCGGCTCCCAGCAGCGCACCACTTGCAAGCAGGCTGCCCTCCAAATAACTTCTGTGGGAAAAGGATGAACTATATATACATACGAAAGCCATTTATTGGGTTTATTTTGAAGCACGTCCCATCCTGCCCTTCTGTACCAAATGTTCAAGGCGGCCAATAATAGGTAAGTACAATAAAACAAGACGTAAAAGAGGCAGAGACAGAAGATGAAGAAAGTAAATCAATAGTATCAGAAGGGGTGGGAAGCGGGGCATCCTGGGCAGAAAGAAGGATTCAGAGTTTCACTGCAGCTACAGAAAAGGTTCTGTCCCATTCCCCTAACCAAACGCAGCTCAGATGTTGATGTGACATGGACAGAAGGGCGAAGTCACTGCGTGGGATGAACTGGGGTGCCCTGCAGGCCAGTTTAAGCCCACGGACTGAGGGTTCTGCACCCCTGGCATAGTGGTAAGATAATTGGATTGGGACTGGGTTAAAATCCCGGCTCAGCCACGAACCTCGCTGGGTGATCTTGGGCCAGCCATAATCTCTCCATTTAACCTCCCTCGCAGGGTTGTTGTAAAGATAAATGGCAGTGGTGGAAGAAACACGTATGCTACCACCTTGAGCTTCTTGGAGGAAAACAGGATATAAATGCAGCAAAACCAAACAGACTTCATAGAATATCTCAACTGGCAAGCCCTTTGCCATTTCCCTATCCTGATTCCAAGACATGTTGGGCTTTAAATGTCACAAGCAGCACTTTGAATTGGGCTCACAAACAGAATTAGGGCGCAATCTGATTCATGTTTAGACAGAAAAAAAGTCCTACAACTCCCAGCATCGGACTTTTTCTATCTAAACATGCATAGGATTGTGACCTTAATCAACAAACTGACTTATTCACAACCTGTCTTTCTGCGAGAAAATGGTGCTCAAGGCAGCTAACAATAAAATAAGAAGAGCCCTGAGGCAGGATCAGATCAAGGGTCCATCTTGACCAGCATTCTGTTCGCACAGCAGCCAACCAGCTGCCGAACAGGGACCCACAAACAATAAAATCCAGATTAAAAACAGGCTCTTAATTAAAGCATAACATAAAGACAAACACAAACACAATTAAAAACACAATCGAAGAAATTAAACGTTACCCAAGCAATGAACACTTCCCCACCCCCAATAAGCCAGTGAAGCGTTGTAACAGAGAAGTAGGTTCCTGACACTACCTATCTGCAGCATCCTGGACCATTGTCAAAGGCAGTCCCATGCAGAGTGAAGTGCGGTCACCCAATTGTCACTAAAGCATGCATCACCATGGCCAGATCAGCACACACTTGGGGCTGGCGCAACAACCCAGGCTGGTCTAGGGCCCTCCTGGCTACGGACAGTCACCTGGACAACTGCAAACAAAACTACTAAGTGCCCCGTACTTCCTTCCTCATTCCTTCCTTGCCTAGCACAGAATCCAGCAACACGGGGGCAAACGAAACAAAACAGAAATCCTGAAACACACCAACAGCAGCTAAAACGTTTCAAAGGACAGCGAAACTGTACATTTTAGCATTTATTCCAGGGGTGGGTGCAGAAATCCCTGGAATAAATCCAGCCATAGGGAATTCCGCTTACATGTTATGACCTGGCAGCGTTTCATTGGCCGCAGAACAACCAATAAGGCCTCCTCTGAAGATCTCAGGGGTCTACGGGGTGTATGTAGGGGAAGGTGGTCAGCTAGGTCAGCTGGCCACGAGTTATTTAAGGCTTTGTATGTCAATAATGAAACCTTGGACACGGCTTGGTAGCTAACAGGCAGCCAGTGCAGTTCTTTTAAACAGGTGTAAGGCAAAACAGCAGCGCCGGAATGTGCGCTGATCTTTCAGGAAAGATCTGTGAATGCGAGACTAGATTCCGGCCAACCCCTGTTCCTAAGACGTTTCTGGGAAATCCCATTCCAGCAGAAGATTTTCTTTACGGACTGCTCAGTGGAAAGGTGTGCAAGAGGATTCCTGTGACGAAAAACTCTTGCCTTGAAACTGCCACTGCCCGAGGTCAGCACGTCAAATGGGTGGGCCGGCAGCTCCAAGGAACATACCTGTTTCGCACGTCCTTGACACGGATGGGGGCCAGAAGGCTGAACGTGGACTTCATGGAGGCTGTGGAGCCGTTGCCGCAAACCACGCCTCGGTTATGGATCTGGGTGTCACTCCAGCTGCTGCCCGCCCGTGGAAAGAAGCTCTGGGAAGAAAGCCGATAATCCGCGCAATCCGGGTCGATCCGATTAGTCGTCCTCAAAGAAGGGAAGGAGCCATCAAGTTCCAGAGGGGGCGGGGGCTGTGCCGCCCTGACTTTGGCCAATGTCCCGCGCGAATCCAAAAGGCACGCCGTACTCCGCCTGGCGTGGGGAGCTTCAGAGACGCCACGTAAGCTGCACAGAGATCCCTGCCTGTGGGGCCGATTGTCACCAGAGGTGATCCTCTGCTGGGCAGGACTCCCCCTCTGAAGGGGTCCGTTGGAAGAGCCCATCTCGATGGCATCTGTCAAGCTGTCTTGGCTCATTCTGAAGAGTCTCTGGCGGCGCCAGACCAGCTCATCGAGAGACGAGGTCCGCTCCAGCCTGGGTTTGTGGGGAGGCTTTGGGGTAAATGATTTAAACTCGGTGTAGGCTTGGAATCCTTCGGGTTGGGATCTTAAAGCATCATCAAAAAAGAATGGCTTGATTTCTTGCTGACCCTTGGAGGAGAGATCCGCGGCATCGCCTGCCTCCTTCTTTGCAACGCAGTCGGAGCCCTTTGGCAGGAGATCTGGAGGCCTTTTGCCCTCGGGATGCTCCATCGTCCGCTGGGAGAATCCATGGGATGGAGCAGCTACCAGGGAGTCAAAGCATCGTTCTCTCTCTCACTTGGATCAGCCTAAGACATGTTCTCGCTTGCAGGAAGGAGACCCAAGAGACAGGAAGTGCGGAAGCAACACTGCTGTCGGAAGGGAATGCAAATTCAGTCGTCTGCATCGTAAGGTGCGTTGTTGGGACCCACCTAGATGATGACGATTAATAATAATAATAGGATTAGCTACGTATTTTATTACTTTTAAATCATTTCCCAACTGAGGTTCTCAAAAGATACTCCACATATTCATCACCTCATGCCCATTTTACAGGCGGAACTCAGGCCTACTTCCAAGTAAGGAATCTGGGATGAGGATAATGGTCACATCGGTTTCAAATCTGGGACGTACTTCTGGGTAAGTACAGTGATGGCAACCCGGAGGCTGCATTTGTGGAACTCTATCACCAGCCTCAGTTTCTGAAGTGCTTGGACGGCCAAGACGCTTGTGCCGAACACTATTTCCTGAATATTTCAGTGTTTTTGTTTTTAAAAAATGCAGGTTTCTATCCCTTCTGTCATGGAGAAAAGCTGGCAAGTTCCAACACTAACACACACCAGAGCTAACTTTGTATCAATTCCTTTCTTACAGTCCTTTGGATCACAGAAGCAGAATTATGCAAAATGAGCACATGTTAACATGTGCATAATAATTTATTACAGCACATGGGTTATTAAGGTGACAGATGCAGGTTATTATTAATATATATTATCACTCACTGACTCACAAAAGTGTTCACATAGCAGTAAAGAGGACATAAGGTGAAGTATTCCTCTGAATACTATTGCGTGGCACAGCCATTATAACCTATTCTGATAGCTTTTGTGACCACGGAACCTGGTTTGTGGCAGCTATGCCAGTCTAAATCTCACATGAGCCTACCCTGACACTACAACCAAGATCTGCCACTCCCTCCATGTGCCACCTCCTAGGGAGGCTCGGAAGATGGCAACAAGGGAGAAGGATTCTCAGTGATGGCCCCACAATTATGGAACTATCTTCCCCACTGAGGCCCGCCTGACGCCAACACTGTCATCTTTTCGGCACCAGGTTGAGACTCCCAGGCGTTGGGTGGGCCATCTATTTTTGTCAGCTGTCATGAACAGGTTTAGTATTGATTTTAGCTTTTGAAGCTATTTTAAATTTTGGATGTTAAAATATCTGTACTATGTTTTATCATAACGTTGTGTCTGTGCTTTGTAATTTTTGTGAATTGTTGTGAACCGCCCAGAAAGTTTTTGCTGTTAGGTGGAATAGAAATGAAAAAAGTAAATAACAACAACAACAACAATAAATCTTCATCCCCGTAAAGCTCAGTCATACCCACCTATTTCCGAAGCAGGGAAACCATCGCCTCCATCACAATGAGCAAAAAAATCGACTCAACATACCTGGTAAGGTGATAGTCCAAGACACCTGAACAACATCAGGTTGGGGTTCAGCCTGTGCCCATTTCCCAAAAATATCACAGTTTGATAAACGGCTCGCTCATTAGTTAATTCAGCTAGCTAACCATTCAAAAGTCGTTGGGTCTTGTGATCTTTTCTCCCACATTTTGCAATGATATATCTATCAAGGGGGGTTAAAAAACAAAAAACAAAGGGAAAATTGGTGCTGCAATAGTTCATTTAAATCACTAAATTTGATTGATTGATTACATTTCTATACCGCCCAATAGCCGAAACTCTCCGGGCAGTTTGCAACAATTGAAACCACGAAATGTAAGACAATACAACGCAATATGAAAATTAAAACTACAGTATGAAATAAAAATAACCCAACAGAACCCAGCAGCGGCGCAAAGGTTTAAAACAGAAACTGGAAAACTGCATCTAATTTATGCACCAAACCTGGTACCTTCCAGGTGTTTTGGACTTCGATCCCCATCAGCACCCAGCCAGCATGGTTGATGGTCGGGAATGCTGGGAGTTGTAGTCCAAAACATCTGGAAGGAATTGGATTTAGGAAAGCTCATCTCCCCCCCTTTCCCCCCCCCCCCCATCCCGCCCAAACCAGCACTCCGGGGACGGCGCTGCGCACCCCGACGAATCCTGCCCTACCTGGCGGGGCTGTTGTGAAATCCGGCGCCACAATATTTCATTAGAAGCAGCCTCCCCCGCCCCGTGTTGGACTCCGACTCCCATTGTCCCTGACCATGCAGCCTGGGGCTGATGGCGGCCTACCTCGCGGGGCTGTTGCGGGGAGATCACGGGCGGCGGCGGCGGCGGCGGCGGCGGCGGCGGGACGCTCTTGAGAGGAAGGGCGACGTCTTAGGAAGCCGGGATGGAGGAGGAGAAGGAGGCGGCGGCGGCGGCGGCGGCGGCGGCCGGGGAGGGACGGGGGGAGGCCAGGGAGGCGGCGGCGGCGGCGGCGGCCGGGGAGGGACGGGGGGAGGCCAGGGAGGCGGCGGCGGCGGCGCCGGACTAGGCCCAAGCCACGCCGCTCGCGCGCCCTCGCTCACCCACCGCCTGAGGGAAAAGGCCGCCGCCGCCGCCGCCGCTGAGGGGAAAAGGAGCCGCGGCCTGAACGCCTCAGACGGACGGACGGAGGGAGGGTGGGTGGAGGAGGGGCAGCACGGGCCTCCTCGGGACCAGCCCACACGCAGCCCCCCCTTCCCCCCGCCTGGGCCCCCAGAGGACTACAACGCCCAGCATCCCCCAGCCACCTTCTGCATCCTCTCCCCACACCACCGATGGGTTGAATTATCTCCCATCACCTCCCACCTATGGCTCTCTAGGTGTGCTGGACTACAACACCCAGCCAGCCTGGCTACCTCCCCCCAGCAATGGGTTGGAATACAACTCCTATCACACACACACACCTTGGGGCATGTCGAGTGTGCTGGATTACAATTCCCCACCCACCGTCTCCAACCTGCCCCCCACCCATCAGTTTGACTACAACTTCCACCAGCCACCGTCTCCAACCTGCCTTCCCAGATGGCTTGGACTGCAACTCCCATCACCCTCCAAATGGTATGCTGGACGGCTGGCATGCTGGACTACAACGCCCAGTATCCTCCAGCCAGCATGGCCATTGCACTCCCAATGCAACTGGAGGGCAGAAGGGTGTAAATAGCCCCGGCATGACTCACACTCAGGGGAGCCCTGCATAAGAGCCCTGCTGGGTCGGACCACGGGTCCATCTAGCCCAGCACTCTGTTCACGTACTGGTCAACCAGTTCTCCATGGGAAACCCACAAGCAGGACATTGAACGCAACAGCACCCTCCCATGTTCCCCAGCAACTGGGGCACATAGGCTTACTGCCTCTGATATTGGAGGAAGCACATATCCATTGGGACTCATAGCCATTGCTAAGGCAAATTCCTGAAGAACTCTCTTTGAAAGCCATCCAAATTGGTGGCCATCACTACATTTTGTGGTAGTGAGTTCCATAGTTTTAACTCTGCACTGTGTGAAGAAGTCCTTCCTTTGATCTGTCCTGAATCTCCCACCCATCGTCTTCATGGGAGGATCCCATTGGGTTCTAGTATGATGAGAGAGGAAGGCCCCCTCCACAAGGATGCGCTTTTGCGCCCGGTTCCGGGATTATGCGCATTATCGCGGAGGCGCATTTACGCCTAATCCCTCTGCACGGGAGGCGGCGAGAGGCGGCGAAGCGCATTAATTCATGTCCAAAAAGCGCTTTAGAAGACGTTAACGCGCATAATCGCTTGTTCACACCGCGATAATGCGCTTTAACGGCCGGAGAAAAATAAAAGTCGCTATTTAACGCGCATTCGAAAATGCGCATTATCGGGGAGATAACGCGCCTGTACGCCCGTTTTGCGCTCCGCTGGTGTGGAGGTAAAATTTATAATGAGCCTCTAAGGCTCATTAAACGTCTCGTGTGGAGGAGGCCGAAGAAAAATGTCTCCCTATCCACATTCTCCACACCAGGCATGATGTTGTCCACCTCCATCTTTCCAACACATCTGTAGTCCCAGAAATATTGCAATCTATCTTCAGGCCCAGATGCCATTCCAGAAATCTGAGGGAATTCACCACTGCCATACCCAGTGTGGTGTAGCGCCTAAAGTGTTGGACCGGGAGTTGGGAGACCCGGGTTATAGTCCCCACTCGGCCATGGAAACCCATTGGGTGACTTTGGGCCAGCCACAGACTCTCAGCCCAACCTACCTCACAGGGTTGTTGTGAGGATAAAATGGAAAGGAGGATTATTATGTACGCCGCCATGGGTTCCTTGGAGGAAAAAAGGCAGAATATCAATGCAATAATAAAATAAAATACCCTCACCCCTATAGCAATTATACCAATTTCTGAAAAACATATATATATACACATATACACACACTTGCTGAATGAGAACACCTCATGCATCGGATGAAATGGATTCTGGTCCACCAAAGCTTGTGCAATAAACAAAGTTAGTCCTTAACTCTTAATTTTTTGCCCAGAAATATTAAGTTTCCCCATCGTGCGGCGATCATCAGTAAGACAACACAATTTTGACAGCATCCATTTTAAATATGTGGCTTCCGGCTTCTTCAGCTCTCCGAAACAAACAGAGAACCTTAAAAAGTGTGGACTGAATCCAAAACTACTATGTAGGTAAAAACAAAACAACATCATAGTGTGTAATGAGACATGAAAGATCGTTTTTCTAGCTCCACGTTTACCAATAAACAGAAACATAGCAAAGTTTATATTGTGCTCATGCTAAGCCTATTATTGTCTTCTCCTCCGGAGTAAAGACCTTTTGCGGATCAACAAGCCCCATGATTAGCACAGAGACACCTTCTTCGATATAAAGCCAATAACCACAAGCCAAGTAAAATGTGGAAAAGTGCTCCAGAGCGCAAAATATTTTATTTAAGAATGTACAGTGTCAATTCTAACATTGAGGACAGAGAGGGTCTCTCTCTCTCTGCGCCGAGGAAACCTTGATGTTTGGCAGTCTACATGGAGGGTAGAGAGAAAGCTTGTATAAGGGGGGGGGGGGAACCCGAGATACCCCAGAAGGCTTGGTACTAAAGACTGCCAGGATAAGCCCAGGCTCTTGAGTGCGAATTGTGAGCAATTCCTCCCAAATGCAACCCCTCTGCAATGTATTTAAGGCATTCCAGTTCCCAGATCTATGGGAATCACCCACAGAGAGAGTCAAGGGACAACATGAATTAAACCCACAGGGAACGTTGCTTCGATCACACGCAATATTGATGGTGGTAAGACTGAATTGGCTCTATCAGAGCAAACTCCTCTGGTCGGTTTGGTTCAAGACGAAGTGGACGCGGACACGGCGTCTCTCGAAAATGCTCAGGGAATTTCCTGCCCCGAGCCGAAACGGGTTTCGTGTCCACCGCTGGAGAGGCATGACTGGAACCAAACCCATTAAATTTAGTAGCGGCGTGACGGTTAGCTAAATAAGACCTCCGCCATTTTGATAACGGAGGAAGTTTGAGGCAGAGAGCAGAAACAAACCCTGAACCCTACACTTAAAAAAACAAAACAGAATACAAACTCCGTCTGAGTTGTTAACTTCCTTAAATTAGGGGAGAGAGAGAGAGAGAGAGAGAGAGAGAGAGAAAAGGATCCATATTGCACTTTAAGAAGAATCATCAGAAAGAATACAACACTGCCTACTATACAAAGAGCTTCTGTTTTGGACTATACAGTTTGCTTTACAAGGAGCCTAAACACAAACTACACACTAAAGAGATTCCACTTCCAATTCAATCTTAGATTACAAATCACAGTTTTGTTTTGCATTATTTTGCCCCCCCCCCCCCCACATTTGTTATACATCTGTCTGTCTATTTGGATGAGCTATGTTCCTCCCTCTCCAAGAGGTGGAAGGGAAAGGTCAATAAAACGAGAAGAAAATCCCAGCCAAATATCTTAATGCTTCAAATAAGCAATAAACCCAGCTGGAGGTTTAGTTGCATAAACACTGGGCCCCAATCCCTGTAAGGCCACTAATTGTAACGTTAAAAGGTGAAGTGTACCCCCTGTGAATTGGGAAAGGCCCCTTTCCTTAAAGAATTCGTGAATCACCGAGCATCCGAATTCTAGTCAAGTCAGACACAGGTGAAACACAGGAGGTACCCTGCTTTCTGTTTGATTCCTGTGAACAGAGAGCAATCCGTTCATTCCTGTTGCTTCTTCCCACTCGCTTCGAATTTATAACGCGCCAGCTGAATTTTATAGAACGGGCCACGTGTGGGAAATAATCACATGGGCCACAGCCTCAGTGGAAAAGCCACACAAAACGGGAAAGGGTGGGCTCCCCGCATCATAGGATCTTGAATTAAGTCTTTGTAAATCCATGCGTGACAGGCCCAGATCAAAGATTTCCTGGATGCTATTTTAAGGTGGGGTATTTCCTCTGTCCAATTCTGCTGGGTCTCAAACTTCCTGGAGCTGCAGCAGACTGAAAAAGGATGACACAACAGGTTTAAAATCAGTTGTCGAACCGATGCAGCAGGATGCAAAACAGAAATCTTGCAAATAGAACAGAACGTCATGGTGTTGTAAATATGCAGAACCGTTTCCCTCTGGTTTAGGATGTCAGGGAAATCCACAACGGATTGAAATGAATTTGGATATCTATGAATCCAACCTATGGATTTTGCAGTGGACTGGCTTTTTTTTTAATTGCATGGACTTACAGATCCGTTTTTAATTGGGGGGATGTGCGTAAATGTGCATTTTTTCAATCAGGAACAACATTCTCATATACCTCTAAAAAAACCCAATTCTGTCTATGAGCGGACAACAGAACAAAAAACGCTTGACAATCCACGAAACACAGGCAGAATGGGTTTAACAAAATCCATCCGTCCCTGGCTAAGGATTGAAGATACAACAAACACAAAACAAGTGGTTCAAATCCTGTGCCAAATCCGTCTCAAAATTCCCCAGATTCCAATAAAAGCCTCTCATTTCCGTGCCCTGCAAAGAAGGGATGCAGAACCTCTGCCCTGTAAAGCCTCCAAATCCTGCCACTGGAGAACAGCTGCTGTTATCTCCAATCTCAGGTTGGAGATAACAATAGGGAGGCGAGTCACGGGGGGGAAATGGAGGTCCTGTCTCCCAGGGAAGATGCAAGGATGAACACCATTACCTGTGCAAAGTGAGATGGGTTGTAAAACTGGACAGCGCCCGTCGGGGGTCCTCCCAAAGAAGGCTAAAAGGAAAGAGCTTTCCATTAGCGAGATGCGACAAAGGGACTTAATGTTTCTTACCAATACTCATTACAGACACTTGACAGGTGAAGAGACGGCACGACGACGCTGGTGCCCCAAGAAAATACGGAGCAGCGTGGGTGCAAGAACGGAAAACAAAGAAAATCCACGCACCCTTTGCCCCACGCACTCCGGGAAGTTTCTGCGTCACCAACAGCGATGGGGGGGGGGGGGGCGTGTCACGAAACAAAAGGCGCATGCACAAACCTGAAACAGCACATGTTTGGGGGCAGGTGGGAGCGGAGAGCCTCCTACGGCATGCAAGGAGTAGAGCGGAAAGGTTAGCTTGTGCCCCAAGGAGCATTTAGGATGCCTCTTACCTTGCTTAAGCCCCCTGATTGGTGGGGGAGCTCTCCCTCTTGGCACTATCAGGGCAGCCCCCCAAAAGATGGAAGTGTACAAAGATGAAGCACTCGGTTCCTTCTTCTACAGCAGCAGCGGGGAACTGATGGCGGCCAAAAGGCCGAATTCCTCTGCGGAGAAGGTCTCGGGGGCCACTTTCCAGTAGTGGGAGGGGCCAAAAACACCCACACCCACAACTACCAGCGTATTGTGGCTTAAAACTCTTAGTGTCAGTTGCTAACATTTAGGGAGGGCGTTTTAGAATGGGGGGGCTTGCAGAAGATTGCGAGCTGCATGTGGATCTGGGCACCCCTCACCTAATTCAGTAGGTGCTCTCTCCCTCTCTCTCTCTCCACACACTTACACACACACTTGTTGGTGGGACAAAAATGGCATTTTTAGCTCTACGAAAGCAATAAATTGAGCTTGCCTGTATACTGCAGGGTGAGGAGGGGGGAAATAGCCTGTGGACCACTTGCAGCAGCCCACCCCTGTTCTAGGGCATAAAGGACTTCCACAAACAGAGTTGGGGCCAGGGAGAGTTTAGGGATGTGAGCGTTAAGCAGAACAACATATCCCTTGGGAAAACGCATGTTTCTTATTCTATTTCCATCTCGCCCTTTTCCCTCTTGCAAGGAACCCAACACATCTTACATGTCCCTCCTAGTCCTTTCCATTTTTTAACCTCACAGCAACCCTGTGAGGGAGGTTAGGCTGAGAGTCAGTGACTGGACCAGAGTCACCCAGTGAGCTTCATGGCCGAATGGGGACTAGAACCCAGAACTCCTCACTGTGAGGATTGCAGCTACACTCGGAGGGAACAGGGCAGCCTGAGGGGGGTGGCAGATGATGTCAGAGACCCTGCTCATGGAAAAGCCCCGGGGCTGCGTCCCTGCAAGCCCAGCCTCCGCTACCCACTGTGACTTAAGGCAGCCCCAAGGCAATTCGTGCCCCACACTGAGAGGGGGATATCTAGTGCATTCAGCTTCTGACTGTTTCAGAGGAGAGTTACTAAGGATGCAACCTTATGCATGTTTAGACAGGAAAAAGCCCTACAATTCCCAGCATGCTGGGAGTTGCAGGACTTTTTTTCTCCTGCCTAAACGTGCAACAGGATGCAGGAACAACCTGTTGAGTCGATGGGAGTTACATTAAATGCAAGATTCCCAAGTGTCCAAAGAACTTTCTTTGAGGCTGGAAGGAATACTTCATCTTTATGGTCTCCTGTTAGTCCCAGGAAACGGCAGGTGAGAGAAGACGAACCGGGGCAGTATTAGCGAAACCGATGCAGACGTCAAATAAGAAGAGAGGGCAGGTGAGGGGAAGGGGTGGGGTGGGTCACACTCAACGATGGAGAGCCGGGGTCAGTGAGAACGGCCAGCCCGATGTACCTGGTTAAAATGATGGCTAACTTCACGTGACAATGAACTCATAGAGCTTGAGCGCGAAAGCTACAAAACAGCAAAAAAGAAAAGGGGGGGGGGGGGAAGCACACACACACACAACATAGATGGAAGAAGGAGTCAAAATCCGTCATGCGGCCCCTGCGGCGTTGGGAGCTTTCAGTTCTTCTATTTCGTTTTTAAAAAGGCCGGGGGGGGGGGGGGGGAGAGAGAGAAACACTCTTCCAGTGCAGAGGGTGAAACGATACAAATGACGAAATGCATATTATGTAGCTTAAATCAAAACTTTCTGGGTTAGGAACGGCTACGATGCAGCGAGAGACAACGGCTGCGTACGATCTGTAGCAGCTGAAGCAGCGATTTCGTGGCCTTTGAACTGCAAATCGGATTCATGCTCAGGAGAAGAGAGAAGGACGTTTCATGTTAAAGAGCAAGGAATAAATAAATAAATAAGGGAGACACTTGGCAATGGGACGTCTTCTGAAGACGCCCCTTCCATGGTTGTGCCAAGTTCTAGTCAGTCAGCATAAAGTTCCCCGCTGCAAGATACTAAAATTTTGGGCCTGATTCTGATTTCTGGAACAGACAAAGAATTTTTATTCCCCATCTCCATTAGCTCGTGGAACAATTGTTGAATGTCTTTTGGCTCGAGGGCCAAATTCCACTTCGGAGAACTCTCGGGGCCCGCATCCCAGTGGTGGGTGGGGCCAAAGGCAAAAGGGGCGTGGACAAATAGACCATAACAGTACCTCAGCCCCAGGAGAGGCATCTCAGCCTTTCAGAATGGGTGAGAAACTGCACAGGACCTCGGGCAAAAAGGAGCGTGGCCATCTGAATTTGGACCCCCCAGGACTGAGGTTCTACACACACACACACGCACACACGATAGAAGGGTTCAGGATATGCCACCCAGGGTCCTGAGCACCCATCCACTTGGCAAGACAGACCTACCTCTCCAGACTGGGATCCCTCTGGATTAGACGGAGGGAGCTCAGAGCCGGGTGGAAACGCAGCAGAATTTAGGTACTAAACAGAAAAGAGACGAGAAAGCAATGGCGTGGTGGAATAAGCCATGCCCCAGGCGAGGGCTCGCGAGGCGATCAAGCAAGTCATAAGCGAGTACCGACGTAATACTCTCCGGATGTGTTGGACTACAACCCCCATAACCCCCCAGCCAGCATAGCTGGGGGATTATGGAGGTTGCAGTCCGACA
Organism: Anniella stebbinsi; assembly: GCA_029215795.1. Classification (NCBI taxonomy): domain Eukaryota; kingdom Metazoa; phylum Chordata; class Lepidosauria; order Squamata; family Anniellidae; genus Anniella; species Anniella stebbinsi. Next base: position 99,811,636 of record JARDYH010000008.1, on the reverse strand, counting down.
CATCCGGAGGAGGGCACATTGGGGCAGGCTCCCGTAGCGATTTCTGGGACCTGCTAGAACACCGCCGACTCTCAACATTGAACGCGTTTGTTAAACAGAAATCCTGCAGAAGGGCAAACCCACCTGAGTTTCCATCGGGGGTTTTGTAGACCCCCAAAGGCACCATACAAGACAAAGGTAATGTGGGGACCCCTGTTTTACAGGAGGGCCACATTCCTTTCAGGGTAACCAGTCAGGGGCTCAGGCCAGTGAAGGTGGGGCCGGAGCCATAGGTGGGCTGGGGCCCTGTCTCTCTCGCTCTCTCTCACCCCCCCACCCCATTCATCCATCAATTGTGTTTCACACACACCCTCCAATCACACACATGCACCCAAGCACCATCCGTCCATCCACTCCACATCCTCCTCCTCTCTCACGCACACACCTCTGTCCATGCACTCTCCCACACACCTCTATCCACTCCATTCGCTTCTCTCCCTTTTCCTCTCCTGTATCCCTCCCGTACCAGCACACAAAATCCATCCTCCACTTACCCCGCTCTCTCGACCCATTCTTTCTCCCCTCCAGACATCTACCCGTCTCATCCCACCTTCCTGATGAATCCCCTCCTTGCCCCACACTTGTGGCAATCAGGGTACTTGGTGCTTTTTTTAAAAAAAAGCAAGCGGGACCTCGAAAAATATCCCGAGATTACGCAGTGTATCTTTCGAACGCCGGCCTTTGGCACAGGAAAGAGAAGGCTCCTCTTTCTCTTTAATTTTCCCCAATCATTGCTGCAAAGGAGAGGCGGCTTCAGGGTATGTCAGAGGTCCCCTCTCCGCCCCACCCCCCTTGCAACGTTTCTGCAATTCCAACTTACGGGACGTTCTGCAGCCGTTTCGGGACTGGGTTCATTTCCAGGCACCGCCTGCTCCTCTGGCACAGTGCCCTCCAGAGGTTGCTGCTGCTGCTGCTGCTGCTCCAGAGCTGGACGAAGAGACCACAAGTTTAGTGAAAAGAAGATGCGTCACGTCCCCCTTGGTCAGGATGGGGCGGAAGACTCTGACCGGAGCACCCAGGGAAAATATCTCAGGTTTTGAGTAGTATATCTTTTAGGAACAGACCTTTCACACAGGGCAAAGAGCGCTCCTCTGAGCCCTTATTAAAGCAGACTTTCCCAACCTAGTACCCTCTGGATGTGTCAGACTACAACCCCCATAATCCTCCAGATGGAACGGCTGGGGGATTATGGGAGTTGCAGTCTGACACATCTGGAGGGCACGTTGGTGGGGTGGCTCCCTTAGTGATTTCTGGGATCCCTTAGAACACCGCTGCCTCTCAACATTCAAAAGTTTTCTTAAAACAATGGAGAAGAGGAGTCACTGTTCAAACATCGCTCCAACCATCCAAGGACGTTTCAAAATTCAAGAAAAGCTGAGGCCTCTTGCTGTTTTTGCTACAACAGACTAACAGAATTTGTTTGCCTTAATCGGGAACTCAACAGGGACTATGGTTTCTAAATCCGACAGAAATGGAAATGAGGGGCTCGCTTGGAACGTGAAATGGCCGAACAAAAGATGGTAAAGAAATTTGTTTGCGTTAATCAGGGACTCAATAGGGACTATGCTTTCTAGGCATGTTAAAAAGACGCTTAGTGCAACCTTGTGGTTTGTAACTGCTGCTTTAAGAAATGGAAGGTTTGCTGCAGATCTACCTGTTTCAAGGCCCGACCAATCCTATGTATGCTTAGATAGAAAGATGTCCTACAACTCCCAGCATTCTCCAGCCAGCTGGCTGGGGAATGCTGGGAGTTGTATGGTGGTTGGTTTTACTCCTGTCTAAACATGCATGGGATTGCACCTTAACTGTCTTTGCAGACTCATTCCACTGACAGCATCAGACGAAGCGGGTTGTGACCCACGAAGGCTCAGGCTAATTCCTTACAAATATCTGAACAACTGAAACCGCCAGCCCACACTTGGGATACACTTAACTCTTGGGATTTCTAAAGTTGCGGTTATTTATTCCATTCTGATCTCTCCCGTCCTCAAAGGGCCGCGGGGAAAGCGGCACAAAAGCCAAGGGAACCCTTTCCTTGGGAAAAGGAAGCAGCCAGGGAAACGGACGGCAGCGCAGGACCTTCCACTTCGCCCGTCGCCTGGCTCCACTCACCTGGGTTTGGAACGAAGAGGTTTGCCGGGACGGGCATCGGGGCCAGCGGAGCGAAGAGGTCCGAGGGGGCCGGGGCGGTGCCAGGCGATTTAGCCCCGCTTGGATTCAGGATGTCGACGTAGCGAGCTCTGCTTCCGGCTGGAAAGAGGCAAGCCACAAAGGTGAGTCGTGCTGGGGGGGAGGGGGAGGCTTACTGCAGAGGACATGGGGGGGGATGTTGCAGGCCAAATCCAGCCTATCTGGGTGCTGCTCCTCCCCTCCGTGGTCCCGATAGCCCCTCCCCCTTCCCACAGCCCCTTAACCCCAATCACCGATCATTTGTAGTGTTTCCAGCTTTTGCGCAGCTTCCTGCCATCCCTAAGGGTTGAAAACTGCCTCTCTGAAGGCCGAGCCACTGGCAGGAAGAGCCTGAAGCTAAAACAGGCCGGCATCCTGCCCCATTCTGCCTTTGGCCCCACCCACCCACGGAACGCGGCCCCCTGAAATCTCCCCCAAAATGGAATTCAGCTACAACAACCCCGCTCTGCAGCGCCGGGTTGCGAAAGCTCTCAGGGGACCGGGCAATAGGTGAAAGAGCAACATAGACATATGCACACACAGAGCTCTGCCTACTGGATCAGCCAGCGGAGGTTTGCTTAGCGTAGAATTTAGTATGGGGGTTACAGATCGGACACGGAGTCGGTGGGTGTCGCCTCCCCCCTCCCCCCAGGCACATCTCAGTCTTGGAGAGTTCCACATCTTTTTCCGCCTGGAGAAAAGGGGTTCTGGCGCCGCTGAGAGGAGCAGATGCATTCGGCTGTGCGCTACAATCCCTCCCAGTAGCCACGCTCCTGGAGGAACCAATAGCTGTGTGGGCTGGATTGGGAGCCAGCGGGACGAATTAGGTCCCCAGGTCCTGCACCCCTGTGCTACAGGAAGGATAGAATCCAAGTCTCCTTGCCCTTGCCCGGAAGGGCCATAGCGCCATCCTGCAGCACGTGCTTTGGAGGCAGAAGGTTCTAGGTTCCCCACAGGTCTAGCGAACGGCCCCTCTCTGCCCTAAAACTGGGAGAATCCCTGCCAGGCAGGAGAACCGGTCCCAGCTAGGCTGACCAAGAGTTCTGTCTCCCTCGAAGGCAGTTCCGGGCAGGTTCTCCTGGCTGTGGGCTACAGATGAAGGCTCACCACTGACGGGTACCTGCTCTCCTGGAGAACATGTTGACGTTCGCATTGGGAGGACCTCCTGGACCAGAGGGAGCCGCCGGAGGGACTTGAGGGAACCCCGTGGGAGGTGGAGGCGGCGGCTTGCTCTGCAAGGGAAAATGAACAGGGTTCCTCGGACCAGGCTTTCCTTGAGAGTTTCGTGTCCCCTGCTTTGTGCTGGGAGTTTAGGGATGACGGAGGGATCCGTCCCGGGGAGTGAAACTTGCCCATCTATCATCAGCTTGCCCTCACACCCCCCTGGGACTTCAGCTCACTTTTCTGCATTCAATTTGCAGATTTAGGGTTACTGTTTATTATTTGCGTAAAAAGCAATTTACACATTTTGCTTTTCAAGCATTTGTTTTTTTAAAAACCCACACAATTTAATTCCTACATTTCGGGAAGAAACCTGCAGCTTGGATCACAAATGCAAGTGAGTGGGGGGACGCCACAGAAAACTGGCAAGCCCAGAACAGGCCGGGGATTTCCCACTGACGGACATCCCTAGCCGGGATGGATCGCATCCAAGTCCTCGGAAGGGGGGTCTTTAATGGGACTGGATGACAGACCTCCCTCTCCTCCTACCCACAAAATTGCCTTGGAAGTGGGGCAGTTTGCGGAGAGGAGGCAGAAGGAGAGAACAGGCTGAAAGTTCAGAGTTGGAAAGAGGAAAGGTCTCCTCCTGCCACGCTAGGAACCCTGTTGGGCCTGGCGACCGCTTTACCATACCCTGGTAATAGGTTGGGGGGCACAGGCGTGGCAAAACAGTGAATGTAACACACACACACACACACACAGTGTTGTGTTTAGAAAACCCCTGATCCAAATTCCGACTGCTCAACTGCTTGAACGATACGAGTTACGAATCCGAACTCGGCACTCCATTTTACCTCTTCTTCTGGTTCATCTAAGTTGACCCACCGCTGTTTCTGTTCGTCCCAAACGATCTAGGTTAATAACACAACGGTGCAGGGGGTTACGAGGGGAGCCAAAGAGGTGGGCAGGCAGCTGAGAACCCAAATGCTCGGAAGAGGGATGGGACTCAGGCCGGAGTCTAGCTAAGGTGAGGTGGGACATGCTCTTGTTTTTAAAAAACAACAGAGGTTAATTGCTATATGAGCGTAGGCACAGCATTCTGATTGCAAATCAAAGAGGGTTACGAAGGAAATCCCAAGCCACGAGGGCTGAGAGGACATACCGATTTGTTCTTATCATCGGGGAGGTGAGCTTCATTTTTGCCTTTCCCCATCAGCCAGCCAAACCAAGTCGCACCGCTCTGAAAGCGAAAATGAAATCCGGCTTACTTCCCGGTCACCGCATATCTGCTCAATGCCAGTACAAAATAAATGTTCTCCTTCAGCTCGATTCTTATTTATACAGAGTGCCGACGCCTAGGTCAGGGGTACAGAGCCTCTTTCGGCCTGATGGCCGGATTCCACTTCAGAGAAGACCTTGGGGGCCGTATTCCACTGGTGGGCGGGGCCGAAGGCAAAAGGGGAGGGGCCAAAAAGACCAGCCCATTTTAGCTCAAGGGTCTTACTGCCAGTAACGAGGTCTTCGGAGAGGGATTTCAACTTTTTAGAATTTTGGGGGGGGGGGGGGGGGAGAAATGCATAAAAGCCAGAAGTCCACCGAACAATTGGTGTTCAGAGAGGAAAGGGGACGGGCTGTCTGGGCAGGCCCAAAAGGGACGGATTGGGACCAGAGGTTCTCCACCCTTGCACTGGATGAACAGTGCAATAATAAGTTTGCAATAATTGCTTGCACATAATAAACGCCTTTTCACTCGGGGATCCCAGACCCACAAGGAAATACTAAGCAAGGTTGCGGAGCAGAGCGGAGGCACGAGGCGGGGTTAACTGAGGCCACCACAAAGCAACTCCCTGGCAGACCTGGGAACAAGGACGGAGCTGTACGCTGCCGCCACCACCTTGCAAGAGAGTCTGTGCGGAAACATTTCGGATGGGCACAGCCAGGTCTGGCCTTACCTTTCGGGACGCCGCTTCTTTTTTGGTTCCTTTTTTGGTCTCCTTCCCCTCTGGGATCGATGGGGGCGGCGGAGAGGGCTGCTTAGCCGCGGAGTTCCGCCTCTCGCGCCCGACGGAATGCACGGAGGACTCCGAGGTGGTCCGGGAGCGCTGGCCCAAGCCCTGCGGTGGCACAAGCCATCAAGGTTACGGTTTCAGCTCATGCGGGGGGGGGGGGGAAGTATGAATAAACTAAGGAGATGTGAAGTGATGAAAAAGAATGACATGTAAGGAGGAGGAGGTGGAGGAGGAGATTTAGAGAGAGGGAGTCTAACTTCATGGCATACCATGTGGGCTGAAGACTGGGAGGTAGTTCTGGATCGCCGGCCCGGTCCCTGCATGGATATAAAGCCAGCGTATGAACAAAAGTGAAGCCAACGTCCTAACAGCACGTTCAGGCCTGCGCAGCTTCCTTCAGCCTCTGGGTAGGTTTGTCAAGTAGCAAGACCAAGAAGGGGAAGGTCCTTTGTTTGGTCTGGGAGATCTTGCACAGACCACCCCCCTTGTCCTCTGGACTATCCGTGCTGTAGGGGCATATGTCATGACAGTTCTCAGAGCTACGCTCCCAAGGAGAGGCCAAAAATGCAGGCCGCTACCTTAATCCGTCTCTCTCGATTTTCATAAAGCTCACAGGTCTTAGATCACCCATTCAAGACCATGCCTGCGCCCCCAAAGACTTTGCATAATAACAGGGGATAGCTTGGAAACGCGTATTGTTGCTGGGGGGAATCCATTTCTCTATACTACTTTCAGGATTGAAGCTAAGCTTGTAGGGAGACTCAGAAACCGAATGAATAAACAAGGGCATAATCCTAGACTCGTAGAGACAGAAAAAAGTCCTCCAACTTGGGAATGTTGGGAATTTTCTGTCTAAGGATGCACAGGATTGCACTTTGAAGAAATGAGACGGGATCCAGAGCCACCTGGCTTCAAGAGGGCTGCTTGACCTCCCAGAAAGCGAAGCCGAGATGCGCAGGGTGGGTGGATGGCTTTCAAATACAGCTGAGGCAAAACTGTCCTGCAAAATGAGGGCCACTCAAAGGAGAGAGAGTGAAGAGACGGGTCAATACCATGCTCGCCATCTTCCCGTAGAAGTCCTCCTCTCTGGGTTCCGGTACAGATTTCCAAGCTGGAGATTCCTGAGGGAGACGCTGCATTGCTGACGTGACAGACACAAAGCAGAACAGGTTAAGTTTCACTGTTCATCGATGAGCGGAAATCGGCTCCAGGAGGATCATTGCATCACTAACGTGCCTGAACTGATGAACAGTTCGAACCTTGCAGGAAGTGAGCCGGTTGGGGAGAATTATGACGTCCTACGATTTCATGGATAATCAACTGGCTGAGCCCACCTTCAAGTTCCCCATTAAAGAAAGTAAAGCCTCTTAGGGAAATAAGGAGGGGGCACCGAAATGTCCTGACCTAAAAATAAAATGCAAGTGGCTAATGCCATGGGTGTGTGGCCATCTGGGAAAACCCGGAGGACTGGACTGGTACTCCAAGAGAGCTGGATTTAGCCCACGGCACTGTCATTCGACACCCTCGCCCTAGAGAAAGAACGCGCAGCACAACATTCTATACGACTAGAACGTAGATCAGTGAAGCTACCTCCGGACACACCAACCCCAAGTGAGGTCCTGCAGCATTCCTGAAAAACGTTTGCAAATGGCCCTGTCTGCCCACCCACCCCCGCCCCCAGGGAGGAACTCTTGTAAGCCACCAGATTTTTCTTATTGTTGATGGTTTTAAATTGCTTTAGATATGCGTGTGCCGTCCGTTTATATGTTTGTAGGGCCAGTGGTTTTTCGAATGTATTTTTTAACATTTTAATCTTTGGTCAGCCGCTCAGAGAGCTTCGGCTATTGGGGAGTATAGAAATGTAATCAATGAACCACCGAAAGAGCCCCTCTGCGCACCAGGCTGCAGGGAGGGTATCTTCCACGGCCGCTGCAACCCATAAAAGCACTCCGCAATAAACATGCCTGAGCGACACAGAACAGAGATAGGTGTGTTCTAAGCCCAGGTGCGTTCTAAAGCTACCTAAAGGAGCTTTAGATATCTACGGCCTGAGTTGCTTTGTTGGGGGGGTTGCCTTAACAAAAAGGGAGGGGACGGACCCGTCCCCATCACCCAACGAGGACATACCTGCTTCCTGGTTGAACTGCTCCTGCGGCTGAAACTCATGGGGTTGAGGTGGCGGGCCTGCTGGGGGCAGCACCATGCCTGCATACATGGGGCTCTGTTCAGCTGCGTAGGGGTTCAGGAAGCCAGGCCCGGGACCCACAGAGGAAGGCACCACGGGATAGAAGGGAACCGCGCCAGCGGGCTCCTGCTGGGAAGATGGCGCCAGGGTGGCTGAGCCGTCAAGAATGGTCGCAGGAGCTAGAAAGAGGATAACATGAGTACATAGTACATCGACTGACAAGGAATTACTTTACGGATTTATCTATAGGATGTTTCTCCCACCCCTCGGCCAAAAAGGCTGCCGGGACAGTTTACGGGTAATCAGTAAAAGGAGAAAGCCCCTGCCCGCAGGCTTACGATTGGAAAATACACCGCATGCAAGGAAGAAGGAATGGTGAGGGAAGAGGAAAAAAATCAAGGCTTTCAGTAGGTCTGGTGGGACGGTTCTGCTTCGCCTTCTTATCTACCCTTGGCTCTCTGTTCGTGACTGAGGTCGATTCAAGGCGCTGGTTGTCACCTTAGGGACACCTTAGGGAGTGCATCACCCCTTAAGCCCCTGCCTGCCTCTGTGATCATCAGAGGGAGCCCCTCTGGGGTTCCCCAGGCTCCAGGGGTCCGTCTCAGGGGCACATGCAGTAGAGCAGTGCCTCCCCCCCTTGAACGTTTCACCAGCGGCCATTCAGCCGGCCCCCACGCCTCTCATTGACGCAGCCCCTAACCCTGACCCAGCCAGCTCTGCGTTTTCATCCCTGAGTCATTTGCGCGGCGGCGTTCACTGTAACATTTATTGTTGTTTTTATCCCATTGCGTTTGCGTTCACCGCCTAGAAACCTTGTTGCGGAAAGCGCTCTTATACATCTGAACAACCAATAAATAACACAACCACAGAAAGAGGGAGAGGAATCCAGCTTCTCCGCCCGAGCCACGGCGAGGCCCTCAACTCGGAGCGCAAAGGGAACCCGGGACGGACGTTCAACCTGTTGCAGAGGCCGGCTGGCTTGTTCTCCGCCTCGCCCACTCTGATTTCCTGCATGGGATCGACGAGGGACACGCACCTGAAGGCATCAGTTGGACGCTCTGCACAGGGTGCCCCGCGCTCAGCGGCTGCAAAGAGGCCAGGAGCGGGTTGTCGAGGCCCGAGTTCATTTCCTGGCCGGCGCTTACGCCCTCGTTCTGACTGACGTGGTCCAGCTCGGAGCTTGGCGTGCTGCAAGTGTACTGCTGGGGTGTGGATCTGCCTGCGGGGAACGCTAGAGAGCCCTCCTGGGAGGAGAAAAAGACAGGGGGCGGATTTCACTCTCAAAGAGCCAAAGACAAACAGACGCTTCTTGTACCTGGGAACACGGCCGCAAAGCAGCTGATCGGACTAAAGGCCTGTGTGTGTGTGTGTGTGTGTGTGTGTGTGTGTGTGTGTGTTACAGGAAAACAGGGAAGGGGGCAGAAAAATTCAGGAAACACAGGGTTTCCTCCCCCAAACATTTTTTCCCCCAAATCTCTGGGAAAAAAACTATTTTCCTTATGCTTCTAGATCCCTTCCCTTTTTTCCCTCCAGGCCTTTTCTCTTACGGGTGTGTGTGTGCATGGGAGGGGGGGAGGTCTCTCACTCACCCCCCCCCATGCCTACCCACCCACCCAGTCCAAGCCACCATATGAGGAGAGCCCTTTGCGCAGGGGATCCAGGGAAAGACTGAACAAGGCCCCAGTGGCCCCAGGTCATGAACAATCACGGTTCGGGTCACACGCTGCTAATGCCTGGGAGGCAGCCGTGCTCACCTTCATTTGTCCATCTAAGCTCCGAAGCTGCAGCAACCAATCGGGCTCAATAAATAATTCTTCCTCCGGTTTCTCCTTCATCTGAGGGTCGAAGAGCCGCAACTGAGAGGACATCTGTGGAGCAGCGCATGCAAAGTAAGAGGTGCGTCACGCCAGGAGAGAAAGGGCACAGATAGGGACGCTTCTGTGGCTGCGAAATCAATTCTCGAAGGGGGCAGGACAGCTGGGGAGTCAGGGAAAGGAAATGCATCTTGCGTTCAGAGGCAGTTGCCAAAGGGACACGGAATCAAACCCTGAGTCCATCTAGCCCAGTACTGTCGGCACGGACTGGCAGCAACGGCTCTCCGGGGATTCAGGCAGGGGATTTTCCTAGCCCTACTGGGAGGTGTTGCTGGGGATGGAACCTGAGGCCTTCTGCAGGCAAAGCAGGGCTCCATCACTGAGCTACAGTCGCTCCCCGGTGAGCAAGTGCCTCTGACCATGTGCAGAGTGAACGACCTAACCAGGTCCATCTAGCCCGGTATTGTCCACACTGACCGGCAGCAAGGGCTCTCCAGGGTTTCAGGCAAGAATTTTTCCAGCCCTACCTGGAGATGCTGCCAGGGATCAAACCCAGGACATTTGCATGAAGAGCAGGGGATCCACCACTGAAGTAAGGCCCTGCCACAAGCCATACAGTACCAGGAAAGGTAGCTGCTCCGCCTCCCCGCCCTCAGTGTGGAGTTTAGTGGACGCTGCTAAAATACTACTTAACAAAGGACCTTAGCAAAGGCCACTGGGGGGGCTCCATCCCCCTTGTCTCCCAGGAAAAGCATCATGCCAAGGAGACCCCAACCTGGCCCCCGTACATCAGCCAGAGTCGTATGTGTTCGCTTTCCCCCCCACCTCCCTCCTCCTCCACTTTCCTTTCGTGTCGTGCTCTTTTAAAGATCGTAAGCCCAAGGGCAGGACCTGTCTAAGCATTAATCTTCGTAAGCCGCTCTGGGAGCCTTTTTGGGCAGAAGAGGTAAATAACGGCGTACCTTGATCACCTGACCGACGAGGACAGGGGAATAGTAGCAGGGACTTCTAAGGACGGCTTTGGCTACGACTTCGCAGTAATGGAACGCTTGTGCGGAAAGTCCCATCTCAGCGAGCCGGCAAGCGTAGATGAACTTGAAAACCTGCAAGATGCGAGGGACGGGTGTGGTGACGGAGCAGCGGCACGCCCAGCCGGAACACCGTTCGCAGGTGACACCCACGTTCTCGAACCCACGGACGGCTTCCAAGTGTCAGTGTGAAGAGGGGAGGAGGCTGAGCCGAGCCGCCACCCCTCTCCCCAGCAGGTGCATCAACAGGGAACTCCCTTCACATCAACCCTAAACCTTTTGATCACCGCCAACTGCCCCGACGTGTGCGGCTCCTGGACCCCAGCCTTCCCCTCCCGCCCTGGACTCTTCCGGCACGTGCCGGAAGCAGGTCTGAGGGCGACAGCCTCTGCCACCCCGGAGCAGGCATCACGCGGATTAACGAAGCACCATGAAATGAGAGTGGGGGAAGGAGACCCGAACCTGGAAATTGGGCAGGCAGCAGGGCTGAGTCCCCAGCGACTGCGCGTATTCATAGGCTTCCGTCCTCCGGATGGCTTCGTTGGTGGCAAACTTCAGAAAGGGCAAGCTGAGAGAACAGGGAGGGGAAAGCGTATTTCTTCGCGTGAGGCGCAGGCACCGGCCAAGAGCGATGGCTGTGGTTGGCAATGGTGCTTCAGGCAGCGTGGAACTCAGCCCCAGGGAGAAATCCATCCCCTCCAGGGTTCCCCAGATGGTCACATCCCTGGGGAGTTCTGACTGGAACCCAGAGCAGATTCCCCGCCCCACTGGCCTCGGAGCCACCAGCCTACGCTGGCTTTCCGCTCTCGCAGCCAGTAAATCCGCCTTCGGGGAGGCGTTTCACCCTTTCCAAATGGGGAAATGTGTCCTGGGCTTAGGCAGCGTTCAGCCACCCCCCGGCCCCCAAATACCTGTGATTTGAGCCGATCAGCACCAGCTTGGTCGTTTTCTTCGTGTACACCCCAAATCCAACCTGAGCCATCAGGTAGCAGAAGTGCGCGGCGTCCAGGAGGCCTTTTGAGACTGAGACGGGACACAAAAAAACACAGGGGAAACCCTTAAAAAAAGGAACCGTGTCTGAGAGGGAACACTGCCGGTGGCCAGTCTCTCAGGTTCTGAAAGACCTGACACAGGTAGGGCGGCAAAGGTGCGGTGCTCCTGCATAGCTATGAAGCTGGCTCATGACGTTCCAGCATCCGCCCCCCCCATCCTCGACTGTGAGCTGTTTTCCCAACTGTTGCATGGTTCCCCCCCGCCCCCTTCTAAAATGCTGAAAAATGCCTCTCCTAAGGGCTCAGTTACTGGCAGGAAGAGCTTGAAGCTAAAATAGGCTGGTATTTTGGCCCCGCCCATCCCTGGAATGCGGCCCCCGAGAGCTTCTCCAACGTGGAATTTGGCCCTCGGTCCGGACGAGGTTCTGCAACCCCGGTAGTAAGAGAACCAAGTCTGAGAGTAGCTCCTATGTTGCTGAGCAAGACTAAGTCCTGAAAGAACTGAGGAGCGAGAGGAGAATGGTGGTGGTGGTGGTTGCTGTTTTAAAAAAACCAGTCATGCAATTTTTCGGTGCCATTTTTTATGATGTTATAATCCTGGTTTGATAGCACCTTGGTTGTTATGGACTGGTTTGATTTGTACCCCGCCGTTCTATCAACTATCAAGAAAAACGGCACCCTAGATAATTCCACCCCACATCCCCCCCACGAAAAAAGAGCATACATCTTTTGATCAATAAGGGCACAGGGGTGCAACGCCTTTACAGTCTGCTCTCATGGTCATGACATTTCCAATATACTGGGTAAAATGCAACATAAGTCTTAGCTACAGTAGACCCATTGAAACAAATGGGATTTAAGGGAGTCTTGACGAACTAAAGTCCCATTCATCCCAATGGCTCTACTCTAAATAGGACACATTGGGTTTTCCCCATTTCTCGGCTATTTAAGTAGGTGACCAGCTACAAAAGAGGGCAGGGCTCTTGCAGCTTTAACTAGTGTGATGAAGAGGGGATTTCCCCCGGTGCTGCATGCCTACAAATGACATCTGCTGAGATTCTCTTTCCTAGACAACTGTTAAAGATACAGGAGCCCTGCCCTCATTCCCATAGGGTCACCCTAATTTAATCTCCACTGGGACCGAGGGGCGTCTCTATTCCCAGAAATGGACTGAACCCCCCGCGTTTCCTCCGTGGGTTACCAAGCGTGTCGCCCATGGTGATGATTGTCCTCGACTCCACGTCCATGTTGTTCGTCAAGTTGGACAGGACCATCGCCAAGTGGGGTCTCCAGTCACCCCATTTCTCGTCTCCGCAGCACTAGAGGAAGACGGGGAGAGAAAGCTAAGGGGATTTGCCATTGGAACAGCGAGGAGCAAATCATCGTGACGCACTCACAAAGCAGACGTCCGCTCAGGGCGCAGGTTCTGGGGAAGGCGGAACCCAGCTTACAAGCTCCCGTTTGGGCAGCATCCAGAGCCGTTCTATCGTTTATCGGTCGCTCTTTTGTACGGCCACTGCAGCTCCTCGCCATCCTCTCAAACCGTTATTTATAGTGCAGCCTTTATTATTATAACATGTGCACCTTTCTGCCGGCACATGTTCTAGAGGAACAATTAGCAAGTGTAATAAATTGGTCTTAACGCTGCAGTGTCCGATGTTGGTAGCTGTGCTGATTATGTCACAGTAGACATAGGTTTATTTCTGACATAGGTTTATTTCGCGTAGGTTTATTTCGAGGCAGACTAGACCGTATCCCTGTTACTAAACCACAGGGGAAGACTCTCTGTCGAAACGCCTTTGGTTTATTTGGGATTGTTTATCTTTGGTGCAAGGCGGGGGAGCATCCAAGACTAATGCAAAAGGAGAGAATAGTCTCAGGGTGCTATAAATGAACAGATGGCCACTAATTTGGATGGATTGAAAAGGGGGTTGGATAAATTCCTGGAGGAGGAGAAGGCTCTCAATGGCTACTAGTCTGATGGCTAAGGGCTACCTCCAAAGGCAGTAAGCCTATGTACATCAGTTGCTGGGGAATATGGGCGGGAGGGTGCTGTTGCACCATGTCCTGCTTGTGGATTTCCAGTGGACAGCTGGTTGGCCACTGTGTGAACCGAGTGCTGGACTAGATTGTCCCTTGTTCTGATCCAGCAGGGCTCTTCTTAGGTTCTAATTTGTTGGAGAAAAGCCTGATATGTTTCAGCCTCTTGCTTTTACTAGGCCTTCTTCAACGGCTTGTATCGATGCCTGTTTACAGCACGAGACAATCTGTTGCGAATCATTTCTGCAGACATTGCCACAACCCCTTGGAGAAGGCCTCCTAAAAAGCAAGAGGCCGAAACGCGTCGAGCTTTCCTCCAATAAATTCATTTATAGCCTGCTGGGACGATTCTCTCTTTCTGTGTTGCTCTTTGTAACGCAGCCACACCGGTTTTCCTCTCCTTGGTTTGACGTATGATCCTTTACAGCACAACAGCAGCATATTTTTTCTTAGTGTTTTAGGTAGATAAGTAATTGTACTATCAGATTTTGTTTAAATTATATTTATCGCTGTCATGGGTAAAGCCCGACCCAATTGTTTCGTTGCTGCTGCTTTTGGGACTCACCGTGGATGCTGCAGGCATTCTGCCGGACATGAGCTGGTACACTGTTTGCAGGGGGTCATTGATGGGAAGGCTGTTGGCAAATCTAGCAAGAAGACAAGAACACACAGAGCAGTTCTAAGTTCTGAAAAGGAGCCTGCGTCAAGCATCTCTCAGGAGGACGGCAAAAGAATTCTGTAACACCCTGAAACGGGGGTGCAGAACGTGCAGCCTCCTGGAGTTCCCCACAAAGCCATATCCCCTTAACCCCCAACTGCCTACCTAATACTAATAATGACAACAACAATAATAAGTCATCGTCACTGGCATCACATCAGAACACTCTACAGGAAACCTCCAGACACTGGGCCTACCAGAATACATTCACACCAACATCCAGAAGGCAGTCGTAATTAAAACAGGCTCAATCGTCAGGAAATTCCTGAGTCAGTAAAAGACGGCATGACTTGGCAAAGCCCGTCATGTCCGTCTAAACAAAACGCCATGAGCAAGAAAAGAGATATAATATCATCATCATCATCATCATCATCATCATCATCTATACCGCCCAATCATTGATGCTCTCTGGGCGGTTCACAACAATTGATCGGATAATAAAAATTCATCGTAAAATACAGCACAAAAACATAAATATACAAAATTTAAAACAATTTAGACAGCTAAAAACAGTTTTAATAGAATACTAGATCTGTTCAGATGGCTGGCATAAGGGCCCCATCCTATGCCGTTAAAGGCATGGGAGCAGAGGACAGTGTAACCTGGCGCTGAAAAGATGCCAGTGTTGGCGCCAGGCGGGCCTGAGTGGGGAGCTCATTTCAAAGTTGAGGGGCCACCACTGAGAAGGCCATCACCCTTGTCACCACCCTCCGAGCCTCTATCCGAGGTGGCAATCAGAGTCCCCCACCCACCCAAATATCTGTACTAAGGCTCAGTTCCTGGCAGTAAAGAGCTTCATGTGAAAATAGGCTGGTATTTTTGGCCCCACCCCTTTAGCCTTCGGCTCTGCCCACCATTGGACTGCGCCCCCCCCCCCCCCAGAGCTTCTCAGGAATGGAATGCGAGGTTCAGCGCCCCTGTGAAAAAGCTGAGCAAATTCATTGTAAAGCTGCTGCCGTTTCTCCGGGAAAGAGCTTTTCCTCGCCAGATGAAAAGGACCGATGAAGAGGTATTAGGTGGCCGTTTCTGTTACTGCCGCACGTGGGCCGCGTAGAGATGCGCAAGGAGGAGGTTCCTCACCTGGTCATCACTCTCGCGTGAGTCCTGCTATCCATCTTGCTGGCAAGCAGCAAGGCGTGGCCCCAGAGGCCGTGCTTCATGGCAGATTCCAGCGCGTCCTGTCAAAAAAGAAAGGATGGGTTAGCCCAGGTGCGAATCCTCCCTGCAGGGTTGCCCATGGGCTGGATCCCATTCCGGAGAAGCTCTCAGGGGCCACGTTTCAGCAGTGGGAGGGGCCGGAGGCAAAAGGGTGAGGGGGAAGCCCCAAACCGCCCCAAACACCAGCAGGTGATTTATTTTGAAGCTCTTGTGACGAAGCCCTAGGAGAAACGTGTCAACCTTCCAGAATCGGGGTGGGACAGGGATCTGCAGAAAAGCTGGGAAACGCCAAAGAATTGCTGGTTGGAAGGGATGGGGCCAAGGGAAGGAGGCATGGCCATAAGGGGAATCCCAGAGGACCAAATATGGCCCACGGGCCTAACGTTCCCCACCCCGACTTACTGGATGGCCTTAGCACAAACTTCTGCAACCTGAGGGCCTCCAGCGGCGTTGGGACTACAAACCCCATAATGGGGATTGTAGTCCAACACCACCAGAGGCCCTAAGGTTGGGGAAGGCTCCTGCCTTAGCACAAACACTTTAGAGACGAGCTCCTTCTCGCCTTAGTAGCAAGCAAAAAACACCCCGAAGGGGGAAACCCAGCCGCTCACCTTCTTGCGGCCGTAGAGCAGGAGCTCCCGGAAGCGCTCTGTCTCCTTCTCGAGGCTGTCGATGGTGGCGATGAGGCTGTCGGTGAGGAAGGAGAGCTGGGCTTCCCCGGACTCCTCCGCCTGCTCCATGGCCTCGTTGGTGAAGTCGATCAGGTTCGCCTCGTTGGGCGATTTGCCCGGCAGCCACACGGTCTTGTGATCCTGCAGCAGAAGCTCGGCGATATCGGTGCCCACCACGGTCTACGAAGGGAACAGACCTGGGTCACTCCCACGAAAAGGGAAGAGGGAGAGGGCCGGCCGAGGGCAGCGCATCCCACAAGTTGCCTGGGGGAAGGTGGGGAGGAGGAGGAGGATGCAGCACCTGGCCGCTGGTCATGAGGGCTGTGCATTGCCTTCCGTAATGGAAGCCGTGTGCTTATCTGCAGAACCGGGAGGGCGCAACTGCGCTTGAGTACGGAACCGGGAGGGCGCAACTGCACTCCTGTGCTAACTCGGCTATCTTTAAAAGGGGATCGGACACATTCATGGAGAAGGAGGAGGTGAATAATGGCTGTACGTCTTTCATTCAGTTATTGAAATTAATCACTTCGTAGTCAATATATACGTCGACATTTAGACAGCCTCTAAGATGGGGGTGTACAACACACACACACATGCTGCAGGCAGAATTGTCACCCATCCAGAAGCAGCTGGCAGCGTTTCCCATCAGGCTCAGGGGTGGGTGGGTCAGATTAAGCCTCAGCGACCCCGAAGCAACCTCTTCCTTCACCCCAGTGATATTGCTGTAGGATCCCTGGGAGGGGGTCAAAGCTAAAGCCTCCCCACGTGTGCATACAGGTGACACCCCACCCTCCAGCCGGCACTGGATGTGGCGGGGGGGGGGTGCACCCCAGCTCCAATGCTTAAGGCGGGGGACACCTCCTCATAGCTCTGCTCCTTGCAGCTGCCCTGCGAGACGGAGCTGACTTTCCTGAGGGCGTCCACAGGTTGTTCATGGGTTGTGCATGCGGCTGGGTTCAAACAACACAATAACCTGAAGAATCATAGGATCTCTTCTCAATCATCCCAGAGTGCAGGACGCGGAACAATGGTCTCCTCAAGTGACAGGAAGCCGGATTCCAGCTGGACATCAGGAAAAGCTTCCTGACTGTTAGAGCAGTGCAACAGTGGAACCCATGACCTAGGGAGGTGGTGGGCTCTCCCACATTTGAGGCCTTCAAGAGGCAGCTGGACAGCCATCTATCATGGATGCCTTAAGGTGGATTCCTGCACTGGGCAGGGGGTTGGACTCAGTGGCCTTAGAGGCCCCTTCCAACTCTACTGTTCTAGGATTCTATGAATTGCAAGGCTCACACCAGCTCCAACGAGGGGGCTGCTCTCCCTCCCTCCCTCCCTCCCTCCCTCCCTCCCTCCCCTTTTGCCAACTTTGGACTGCAATGCTTGAATACGACGCGACAGAAAAGCTGGAATTAGAAGATTCAGGAGGAAGTTGCATCTCCACGGATGTCACATGTGCGAAAAATCAGGAGCACGGCCGGAATCCCTACCCCGTTCTGCCTGCACAGGAGAACGACGAAGTCCCAGAGCAGCCGGGCAGACTCCTTGTCGATCAGAGCGTCATTCTGAACGCACCGGGCGGCTTGGTTCTGGGCAAAATTGATCACGTCCACTTTGTGGGTGTCGTCCCTGGAAGGAGAGGAAGGGAGGAGACAGCCTGAGAGATCGCGGGTCTTGGGAACGGCCATGGAGCACTGCGAAAGGCAAGGAGGGATGGCAAAGCTCGGGCCGCACCGGGGCTCAAATGTCGCAGCCAGGCTGATCGCCAGCGTATCACACTGATGCTTCAACGCCTGCCCCAGAGATTCCCATTTCTTTTACACTGGGGAAAGAAAGCGAGGCCAGCGTGCGAAACACACGCCCCTTCACGCCTGGCCAACCTACTTGGAGAGAGGGCCAGGGAACGCTCTCATCTCCTCTTGCTCTGAAGAACGCTGCATCACCATCTATGAAGAAAGGTAAAATGAGAAGCATTGTACAACACGATCAACGGCAAGGAGGCTTCCTCGGGATCACCCTGCCCCTCATGTGTGAGCCGTAATCACCAAAAAGAAATGTTAGGCTCCAACTGGAAGCTGATTTGAAAACACTGGCTAGGTTCAGACTGCATCAACTCACACTCAACCCTTGAGTGTGGGTTGTCATTGAAATGTGGGTTATTGTGCTGTCTGAACCACAAACCATAGGTTCTCTTCATGGTTTGTTCATGTGGGTTCAAACAACACAATAACCTGAAGAATGGGGCACTCCTCCTATCTGGGATGCGCATGGGGCAGTTAGGGAGGAAGAGGACACCCGCCTGGCCAGCCAGATCATTTACCTCCATGCTGTGCACTTCGACCAATGCCGGCTGCCCCTCGGAGGGCAGGTTCGAGAGGACTTTTATTAGGTAACCCCCGGGACCGAACCTCGCACAGACGTGAGGCACTGAAAACTTCTCCGGCGTCAGAGGCCTTGACGGGACTGTGATGGGGAAGGGAAACACGGAGGTGGGTTAAAAACAGGCAGGCAATCACCTCTCAAATCTCTGACCGTCTCCCCTAGCTCCTAGGACAGACCAGATGCAAAGGGCAGCTGCCAGATTTGGCCCGCCCCTTTAGCTACGTTCCCAAAACGACCTGTCAGCGTGGTTATGGTTTTGCGTTCTCCTGATTTTATTTTGTTAAAGAAAGATTTGATACAAGACATGTTTTTTTTTTAACCAGGAGATGGCCAGGCTGAGAAGCAAAGTTCCGCCCCCCTGGGGTCATCTTAGTTTGGGTTCCGGAGAGCGTTTCTGTGTTTTGGAGCTCAGACCCACTGCTGCCTGAGACTTAGGTTCTTGGGCACGTGGCTTTTCTTTAAGTCCCACCAACTGCTTTCTTTCGTGCCCGCCACGGCAGCCATTTTATGAATGGGCAAGCCCCGCCCCACGGCAGCCATTTTGCGAGGGTGCCAATGACACTCTCAAAATGCCCAATGCGCCCACCTCCCCAGACAGCTTGGAGACCCCCTGGCTCTTGGGACTAGAGGCGAGCCTTTCCAGGCTCCTGAAGAGATGAATGCGGTGAGTGTAAAAGGTTGAACGGTGTTTGAGAGAAGACCCTCAGAATGACTTTGTGGTCAGTAGGCCTTAAGGACGCATCTCTCTATCTACTGACTTCTTCCCAGGGTGAGGGCCTTGGAGGCAATACCTTGTTCTGCAGCAGGCCAAGCAGGTGGGGCTGAGTGGTCATAATCGGTCAGAGGTTGCGAGTTGGTGTAGTGGGTGTATCCCCCGGAGGAGAAGTCCCTACGGAACGATCCCGACGGGAGGTCAGCGTTGTAGGCGCTGGCTGTCAGGTCCTGATTGCTTTGGTAAAGCTGGCTCTAGAGCAGAGATGGAAACGCTCTCAGTCATAAACAGAACAGCAGCAGGAAGCACAGGGCAGCGTTATTTATTATTCTTAGCCCCGTTCACATCCCTACTGAAAGCACCTCTGGTGGCGGCGGGACCACCATCAGGGGCCCAGCAACGGCAACCCCTCAACTTGAAGTGGGACTCCAAAGCCAGCCGACTCCCAGGGGGCCAATTCAAGCATTCTCCCCACATAGCGGCGCCTCCAAGCCAGGCTGCAAAATGGAACATCAGAAGCTGTTTTCTACCCTTGGCCACCTAGACCAGTATTGCTCACACAGACTGGCAGCCGTTTTGAGTCGGTGTCCAGAGTTGAGTTGCAGGGGCACCTGCTGAGGGCCACTGTGTCGCCCAACACCCCAGGAATCCACGATCGCCCAACTCCAAATCCAGCGAGCCAGGAACAGCCCCCCCCCCCCCCCGCAAGGCCCTAGTTCAAGGCCCCAGTGCCCCAGATGGGGGAAATGTGGGATCGGGGCTCAGGCCTTCTCTGCCCCGCCAGGCCCACAGCGGAGGGCCCACGGCCATCTTACCTGTTGGGAGCGAGAGCTGAAGCTGCTCTGGCGGCTGTGGGCGCTGTTGAGGCTGCGGCCGGAGTGCTCACTGTGGACGCTGCGCCGGTCAAAGTCGTCGCCATATGGGTCCCGCCTTGGCTCCAGCTCGTCTTCAAAGCTGCTCACGTAACGCGGGTCATAGCGCCAGTAGTCTTCGTGCCGGTCGTGGCTACGGGGTGGGTGAAGAAACAGCCATAAGGAGCTGCATAGCCAAAAGGCTGCGGCTCGTCGTGAATGAAATAAATAACCCCATGATGACCCGGCTGTGCCCTGAGAACCAGCCGTTTAAATGCAACAGCCAGAATTTTATCCCGTCACCTTGCAAATTTAACTCCTCCCGGAGATGGAAGAATGGCGTTTCAAGGAATATGACGGAGCGGCCGAAAGAATCCGACCCGTGGGAGTTTCTAGGATATTTACAAACCTGTTTCTGGACGGATAGGCCTCTGCCTTTTGGTATGGGTTCTGTTCCGAGTTGTACCAGTACCGCTGGTCTCTGTACCAGTCATCGTACGCTGATTGATATTGGCTCGGATCTTAAAAGGAGAAAGACCATCCGGTGAGAAGCAGCCAGCCTCGGCCTACGGCTAGCGCCTTATTGCATCTGCTAGCATTCTATAACATGACTGCCTGTCGTTGCTGCAGCTGTATGGTCCGTGCGAGACCCGTGGGACCTTGAGGGAATTTCTACGCCAGGTTCCTCCTTATGAAGACTAACGGGGTCAGATTTGGATAGAAAGGCTATTCGTTCTCTCTTTCTCCCTCCCCGTCAGCATATAATGCCTATTTCCTCACAGTACTATTATCTAACGTTCTTCCTTTTTGTACATACGTAATTCCCAGTTTTGTCATAAAAAAACATATCGCACACCAGCCCTGTTTTTCCCCTCGCATGGGGAACTATCCCTCTAGACTCATGATTTGTCTGTGTGACAACCTTCCAAGTACATAATAGCCCTCTTCAAATACTTGAAAGGTTGTTGTCACACAGAGGAGGGCCAGGATCTCTTCTCCATCATCCCAGAGTGCAGGACGCGGAATAATGGGCTCAAGTGACAGGAAGCCAGATTCCGGATGGACATCAGGAAAAACCTCCTGACTGTTAGAGCAGTATGACAATGGATCCAATTCCCTAGGGAGGTCGTGGGCTCTCTTACACTAGAGGCCTTCAAGAGGCAGCTGGACAGCCACCTGTCAGGTAGGCTTTAAGGTGGATTCCTGCATTGAGCAGGGATTGGACTTGATGGCCTCATAGGTCTCTTCCAACTCCACTATTCTGATTCTATGATCATTTTGAAGGCTTTCTCGACTAATGAAGCGTGACAGGTTGGAAGAGGAACATGGTACAACTATAGCGTGCTTGGCAGGCAGGATTTAAGCTAATAGAAAGTTCTTGGGAGTCAACAAGCAAAATCAATCAGAGCCTTCTCCAATGAAATAACGGGGCTGGATCCAGATTGATGCTGGACCAACTGCATGGAAGGAAGTGAACATCCCCGCCCCCTCCTTCCTTCCCAGGGCAGACCCTCCAGTCCCCTGAAAATGCTAGATGGGACACCTTGCTGAATGGGGCGAGCTGCAGTGCGGGTGAGGGATCCCCAAAAATCAGGCATAGGGACCTTGTGTGAATGAAGCCCTTCCTCTTGGGGAAGGCGGATTCAGGATCCAACCCCCTATCTATGTAGCCAATACTGCTATGTAGTCAATACGGTTTGTGCTTTATATGTCCACAAATGGGCCTCAGAGGATTGAGGAAAGGGAATCCTAAGCTTGTTTTAATTCATTAGACGAATCAATTATTTCAAAAAGTTGTTTAGCTAGAGGGCACAAGGCCATCAAGAGTCCCCTACCTGCATAGTCGGGGGCATAATAGTTTGCGTAGTAAGTGCTCCATCCGCTTTTGGGGTCATAATATTCATCGGGATATCCTTGCCTAGAAAAGGAGAAAACAGCGGTTTGCTTTCGTTTCTCTGGAGGAGACATAAAACCAGCAGAGACAGAGAGAGGGACGCCACCACTGACAGATACAACACAACGGCGCACTACTTGAAGTTGCTAATTGGTTGCCCCTTGATAAACGCCACAGACCAGTTCCAATTGCTCCTTTCTTCCCAACACTGAGGCCCTTTTCACAAGCCCCTGCTGACCCTTCGCAAAAGGCAGAGGTGTTTATCATGGGCAGTTCCCACCCTCTTCTCCCTGTGGTGGACATGATGAGCAGGAGGTCTCAAAACTTGCAAATTCTAGAGCGGCTAATGAGCAGGAGTCCTAGAAACGTGCAAATTCTAGAACAGCTAATGAGCAGGAGGCCTAGAAACATGCAGATTCTAGAGCAGCTAATGAACAGGAGTCCTAGAAACGTGCAGATTTTGGAGCACCTAATGAGCAGGAGGCCTAGAAACATGTAGATTCTAGAGCAGCTAATGAGAAGGAGTCCTAGAAACGTGCAGATTCTAGAACAGCTAATAAGCAGGAGTCCTAGAAACGTGCAGATTCTAGAACAGCTAATAAGCAGGCGGTCTAAAAACGTGCAGATTCTAGAATGGCTAATAAACAGTAGTCCTACAAACATGCAGATTCTAGAGCAGCTAATGAGCAGGAGGCCTAGAAACCTGCAAATTCTAGAACAGCTAATGAGCAGGAGGCCTAGAAACATGCAGATTCTAGGGCAGCTAATGAGCAGGAGTCCTAGAAACGTGCAGATTCTAGAGCAGCTAATGAGCAGGAGGCCTAGAAACGCGCAGATTCTAGAGCAGCTAATGAGCAGGAGGCCTAGAAACGCGCAGATTCTTGAAAGGAAAGCTAGACTTCTTGGGAAACACCACACCCATGGCATTTGCCAAGAAGTCCAGCTTTTCTTTCAAGAATCTGCACATTTCTAGGCCTCCTGCTTATTAGCCGTAACGTTGAAGCAGCATCTGGTAAGGGCTCCAGTACCGAGAGGGCAGGATACATCCTCCCTACGTAGAAGCCCCCACCCTTCCTCCACAGCCTTTGCAGGCATCAGGGGAGCCAGCGGATGACTAATCTACACCCCCCACCCCGCAGCAGGGACCATCAGCTGCAGCCAATAACACAGGCAACAGGCAAACTGTTACAGAACAGTAAGGGGAAACATTAACTTTGGATGTCCTTTGGACACAGCACTTTGCTCTTCAGGAAGTGATGCTGAAAGGGCTGGGGGGGGAAGGGGTTGCTGAAATGCCTTTCAGAAGGGACAGACACGCAACGCCTCTGGGGGCCACACACACCTTGACAGAGGCCTGTCGGAGGTGTGGCTCGCTCGGGAGCTGGGGCGTTCGGGCTCCACAGGCCGGTAATTCCCAGGATAGGCGGCAGCGTTGTCATACAGCTGGTAGGAAGGGTCGTATCGGCTGTACGGATCCTGCTGGAGCAAAGGGGTTATATATTACTCAGCAGCACATTTGAGAAGCGTGACAGCAGAAGAAGCGCCCTGAGGCTGGATCAGGGCAAGGTCCATCTCAACACCCCTGATCCAGGGAGCAATCTGACTGCAATGATTGGGATCCCCAGAACCCGGAGGCCTTCGAGGTGATCTTCGCCTCCCCCGTCATCTTGCTCTGCATTTTTGCTAGATGGGCTTTTTTTGCCCTTCTAGCTGGGTCATTTTGGGGGGAGGGGGAGAGACTGGAAAGCCCCCAGGATAGCTCCTATCCTGGCCTCTCCCATCTCCTCCCTTCCCCACCCACCGGAACACCCCCTTTACCCCCTCTCCGAGGCCGCTTTCTCAACTTCAGAGAGCAGCCGGCGCATTTCTTTCTGCGCCGGCTATGAGAGGGCAGGAGCGGAGCTCCGAGCTCCTCCTCCCAAGTTGGAGCGCTGCCTCCGAGCTCAGATCTGGGAATCCAGAGTATCCCTCAGACACTGTCTTGTGGCCACAGGATTGTTCCCAGAATCCATCCTCCTCTTTCCTCCTGTTACATGCATGTCCCTGGGGAAAGCAGGCTGAGCCGAATGCCACACTATCCCATAGAGGGAAGATCTTTACCTGGCTGGCTGGCCTTCACTGGAAATTCCACCCCAATGCTGACAGGACAACAGGATCTGCTTCCAATGTGGTGTGAACCCTCCCCCTTTGTTCACAGAGCAATGTTCCACCACCCATCTCGTGTTTCCTGGGGTCTCTCCCAACAAGCCTACCCAAAATCACAACTGTCGATTCAGAGAGAGAGAGAGAGAGAGAGAGAGAGAGAGAACCCAGTGGGAGGAGAGCAAAGGTCTACTCTACCTGGTAAAGATGAGCTGTCCGAGGGTCCACCGGAGGATAAGGTGGCTGATACGCTGACGCATAGGGGTCGTACCGGTTCTGGTAGTAGTAGTAGTAAGGGTTTGGAGGCACAGGGAAGGCGTTGTGAGGGGTATGAGGAGGTGGCGGCTGCTCTTGCCGAGAAGGGGGCCGAGCCGGCTGACTAGAGCTTGTAGCGGTCGATGCAGGAGGCAAGCCCTTGTTCTCAGCAGTAGTTTGAGGGTAGCCTGCCGGCCCGTTCCCAAACAGGCCAGGCCTGTGGCTTGGTGCTTGAGCGGGGCTATTTGCAGGGGGCGCCTGGTGAGACAGAGGTGCTGACGGCTGATGCGGAGCTACCGCCTGCGATGGCGAAGCGACCCGGCCCGGCTGCTGCAAGGGGGTGGCTCTACCCGATGGCGCAGGAGACTGCCTGTCCTTCGTGACCTGCTGATAAAAATGCTGCAGGTTGTGAGCCCCGGGTGCCGCTTGGCTAGCATGACTGGGCAGCTGAGGGAACCCCCGTGGATTCGAAAGAGGCGGGTTATGCAGCTGTGTATGACTTCCCGCAGCGCTGTGCTCCTGGGTCTTGGCGACCGTAAAATCAAGCCCTCTGGACAGGTCTTGGCTGTTTGGACTGTTTTTAGTTCTATCGTTATGGCTGATGCTGGATCCTCCCGCAGGCCCTAGACTGCCGAAGCCCGCGCTCGGATTGCCATGGGAGCCAGAGGCATTAGCTCCGGGCTGGTTGGCTAATCCAGGAGGCAGCCCTTCCAAACTGGGGCCCTTCTGACTTTCCAGAACCAAGTTGAGTGGGACTTGAGAGGCAGGCTGGGCCAGCAAGTTTGCAGGGGCATTGTAAGTCATCTCAGGAGCACTAAGAGGAGGGCCTTGGAAAAAAATAGAATTCGAGACAGCAGAAGCGGCAGGCGCCTGAGCAAAGGAACCGGTTAACAGCACGTTTTCGCCACCGGGCGTGCCCGACGACGGCTTGCTGCTACTTCCGGGATCGTTCGCTGCATGGTTCTTTTCACTCCTGCTCGGCTGATTAGCAAGAGAGAAATTAACCGGCTGAGCCAAACTGCAGTTTTGATTCGGCTGGGCAATCAGGATCGGCTGGTTCTGGAGAGCCTCCGTAGGTGGAGAGGAGAGCAGGCTTGCGTAACCCGAACTTGCCTGGGAGCGGAGCGCCTCCTCGTCCCCCAGTTTGGGGGGATTCTCCAGGTTCTCGGAAGAGACGTTCGCGGCCCGAGAAGGAGGAGGAGGGACGCTGGAGCCCGGCTCGCTAGGCTGCTGCCCAGGCGGCCCTTCCTCTGGGGGCTGAACGACCTGGACTGCCATGGGCTTGGCTGGAACATACACCGCTGGGGCCGCCGGAGCAAGGAGCACGTTGCCCCCAAAATTGGGCAACTCGCTGTGCGCCCACAGCGTTGTGGCTGGACTCTCGCACTTCTTCACGGCGCCCTGAGCCCGGGCTGACGGTCTCTTCTCGGGTGCCGGCTGCACAATTTCCATCACGGATCCCCCAATGGGCTGCAGCACGCTGCCTGGGTTGGCCGCGACTGTCAGGGGCAAAGGGTGGGCCTGGGGCAGGAAAAGCGTTTCCAGGTTATCCGGGGGCTGTTCGAGATTCCCCGGGGAGGCGACCGGTACGGCCGGGCTTTTCTTGGCGCTCCTTTGGGTTGGGCGGCTCTCTCTCAGCTCAGCCACCACCTTCGCCTGGTCAGCCTCCGGAGGCCTGACGCCCAGCCCATGGGACCGGACAGGTTCAAACGAGCTGTTTGCGCTGGTCTGAAACACCCCCATGGGCTTCGGGGGGCTGGGTGTGGGTGCCTGAGAGAGAGTGCTACGATAGCCCTTCCCGGGGCTGTGCTCGCTCGCGTCTCCTCCCAGAGGGGACGAGTCGATCTGCTTGAAGAAGCCCAGCAAGGACTCCTCCGGCTTCCCGCTCTCCTGCTGGATGAACGTCCCCAGGTCTGGCAGCCAGGCCGAACTTGAGACGCTCCGGTGACTCATGCTGCTGTAGTTGGACGAGACGCTCTCGGGCCGGACGGGTCGGGGTAATGAGTCGGGGGCTTCGAGGTTGGGCCCTCCTTCCAAGGGGGCCCCAAGGCTGTTCTTCAGAAGCGACGGTCCCAACAGCGAGGCGTACCTGTTTGGATCCGCGACGGCGCCCGGGGAAGAGCAGCTCTGGGCCGCCGCTGGCTCACAGGGTAAAACCTCTTGATTCTGGACACACTCCTGGTTCTCGACGCTTTCATACTGCGGATTGATGTGGTAGCCGCCAGTGCCTTCAGCAAGGCCAGTTCTGTCTTCGCTAGCAAAGGCGGGGGCTTCGCAGCCCCGGACGTCATGTTGCGGCACTGTGGTCCGGAAGGAATGCTGGGCCTCCTTCGGTAAAGCCTCAGCTGCAGAAACCGGATTAGGTTGCGCTGGAGGAAAGGGAGCGGTCGGGATCTGGTGCGCGTGCAGCGGCTGGTAATAGGTGTGCCCCATCGTCTGCTGGAAAGTGTCGCCGTCAGCTTTGCCGGCCTGCCTGGTTCTTTCTGACGAAAGTATCTCCTCGTTTTCAGCTTCGTCTCCTTTGAAAAACATCGAGACTGTGCCCGAGTCCGCATCAGCTGGGCACTGCCCGCTTGTCGTTTTGGACACGTCTCGGTTCTGGGCCGACGGCTTGCTTTCCTGAGAGGTTGGATGACCGGAAGGGTAGGTGGTTTCGAGGGGCTGCAAATAGAAGTGTTCTTGAGGGAGCTGGCCTGGCCAAGGACTCGCTCCTCCTGCATTCTGCCAGGCGGTATGGGGCGGGGCGGTCATGCCAGGCGCATCGGCAAACATCAACGGTGCCTGTGCGGCAGTTTGGACGACGGGCTGCTGCAGAGGGCTTTGTTGGGAAGCCACATGGAGACCTGGTTGGGAGAAGCCAAGAGCAGGCTGAGTATAAAAGGCGTTTTGGGATGGGGCCTCCGAGTAGGGAGGATAAGCCTGGCCGAGGGGCTGCAAGCTGCCTTGGATGGGCATCCACTGAGGCGCTGTTTGTTGAGCAAGGGGGAAGACAGACAAGGATGTGGGCACCGGAGCAGGATGGCTTGGATTTCTGCCGATATCTTGCTGACTTGGTGGTCGGTCCGGCATGGAAGTCAAACCCCGGTGTCCCCGGACAGAACTTTCAAGGGCAACCCCCAGGGAATCAGGCTGCCCAGCAGGATTGCGGGCGCCACGTTCGACATTTGGATGTGCTTCGACGCTGTTTGCAAGGCGTGCAGGGAACGGCGACACGGGGGGCGCTGCGTTTGGGAACGTGCCGTTTGCTCCACCTGGAGAGGCGGGCGCTGGCAGAGGCGGGTTCGAGCCATGAGAATGTTCCTCGCTGTGCAGATGAAGAGGGTGGGAGGGAGCAGGCGGAGGGAACGGCAATGGAGCAAAGGCTGGCATGACAGCGGGATCCCCTTTGATCGGGTTGGCCGACGCGGAGCCCTGCGGGGCTTGCCGGCCAAAGGCAAAGGGGTCAGTCACCGGCTGCACTGGCCCGGCTGCCGCAGACACCGGCGCGTTTGCCCGCCTGCCGAACGGGCCATTCCGCCAGTACACGTTCCCCGGCGTCGAAAGGGGAGGCGGGCCCCCTGCCCCTGCTGGGACTGCCTGGGGCGGAGGCTGCATCGCAGACGCCTCGCCGGGTCAGATGCTACGTGTAGAACGGCCAGTGAATGCTGTGGGAACTGGGTCTCCTTCACACACACTGCAATAGGGAGAGAGAGAGAGAGAAAGAGAGAGAGTGGGGGTTAGTGCACGAGGCTGGGGAGGGATGCTCTATGCCAGGGGTGCAGAATCGTGGCTCAAGGGAGGGCCAATCCAGCCCTCCATCATCCCCAACGGGCCGTATTGCTTTCCCCTGGCTGCAGCCCTTTCCCCCCACCCACTGTTTCCCAGCTTTTGTGTAGCATTTGCCCCTATTCTAAAATGCTGAAATGCTTCTCCTAAGACCTAGTTTCTGGCAGTAAGAGCTGTAAGCTAAAACAGGCTGCCCTCTTTTGCCTTTGGTCATGTCCGCTTCTGCCTTCAGTCCTGCTCACCACTGCAGCCCCCGAGAACGTCTCCAAAATGGAATTTGGACTGGGACTGGAGTAGGTTTGGAACTCCTACTCCAGGCTCTTCCCACTATGATACTGGCTGCTATAGCTCTGGTGGATAACATCCAACAGGCCACAATTAAGTGTTACATGAAATGCAATCCGTTTATTTGCTTCCTAATCTGCTTGCAGTTTGTGTATTTAGCTTCTATATCTGCTAAGGGTGGGGGGGGGGGATTTCCATGTGGCATAGTTGTTAAGAGTGTTGGACTGGGACTCTGGAGACCTGGGTTCTAGTCCCACCTGGCCATGAAGCTCACTGGGTGACCTTGGGCCAGACCCTCTCAGCCTCACCTACCGCGCAAGGTTTTTGTGAGGATAAAACAGAGAAGAGGAGGAGGAGGATTTTGAAGCTGCCTTGGGTTCCTTGCAAGAGGAAAAAAGGCAGGATGTAAAATAAATACATTTAGGAGTAGCCACTCTCTTCCACTAGCCATTCTTCTGTAGTATGGGACAAAATGCCGCAAGGGTTTGCAGGCTATATTTTTAAAATTTTTCATCACTCAGTGATGTAAGTTTTCTGGTCATTTCTGTGTTGGGAAATTTTCAAGAAAGTTTTCGGCTGTCTTAAGTGGATGGAGATTTGGCATGTCTATTTGAAGTAAAGACTATTTGACTCAGTTCTGGGGTTTTCATATTACAGCAAACCGTTGCTTCTGAACTACCTAGAGAATCATTTGATGGAAAGGCAAAGTATGAAGCTTCAAAATAAATAAATGAATTTTGTAAGCAAAGACATAGCCTAAAAGTATGTCTGGGGACACCAGGGTTTGACTTCCATGCCGGAACAGCCCTCGATTTTATGCACTGTTGGTAACGCAGCTACTTTCAGATTGGTTCTGATGTTTAAGATACTTTGTCTCTATGGCATTCAACATCTCTTTCAATAAGCAAGTAAGACTTTTAAGTAATATTTCACACAACTTGCACAGAATTCCTACTTGAAATAAATGATGTGTGTTATTTACAAAGCACCTCAAACAGGGGATCAGAGCAATTACATTTCAAAACCCAACTAAACCCAGTCTTCGAGATCACAATCCAAAGTGTTGTCCCATTGCAATAGCTTTAACCGGACCAATTCCTTTGGTAGGGGTGTGCAGGAATATGGCAGTGAAGGAAGTCAGAAACGGAGGGGTTTTAGAAACAGCAGCTTGGAGCAGGCCTCACGCCAACTCACCCAAAGCTCATTCACACTGAACAAAAGCAGGGCTGTTATCGGATGCTAGCTGTAACAGGCTGGCATGCTTTCCGACTCGAACAAAGGACAGACAGCTACGAAACTCCTAAGCAAACTTAAAATGCTATGCCTCTATTCACCAGGGAGATCCAAGGCCTAAACAACAACAACTATGAGGATGAGGATGCTAAGAGAAGCTTCACGCTCTCGAGGTGGTATAGCCCTTGCTTTGCATACATAAGGTCCCAGGTAGAGCTAGCCAGGTAGGGCTGCCAGTCAGTGTGGACATTACTGGGCTAGATGGATCAAGGGTCTGACTCTGGATAAGGCAGTTTTCAACGTTCCTATTGAAAAAGTCTTAAGAGTCTGACTCCGTCCAGGATACCTTCCAATGTTCCCAAGTACCCTGATATTTCAGAATCCTATAAAGCAGATGTCACACCCACCCCTGGCTACTTCACAGACGATTTCAAACACCATTTGGGTCATTTCCCCACCCTTATCCCCGCAAATACCTCACAAGACCATATGCCAAATCCTCTTCTGGTCTCATTATTCTCTGCTGTCCGAAGACAACCCCACCCCCCTGCAAACAAACAGAACGTTGCCACGAAGAACCTCAGCGGTGGGCCTTTTCTGTAGCGGCACCCACCCTCTGAAAACCCTCCCTCGTGTAGTTCGGGAGGCGGAAAATGTAATAGCTTTTAAACGCCTCCTAAAACCGTACCTCTTCACACAGGCTTTCCCTGAACTGTCATTTATCTGATTTTATATGGCACTTTTACTTTTTAACGTTTTAATTTATTGTATATATTGTACTTTTATGGTTTTAATTGTACACCGCCCAGAGAGCCTTGGCTATCGGGCAGTATAAAAACGTAATGAACAATATATAACATGGCCAGAGGAATTGTTACACAGCCCCGGTCTCTAGACACACTCGTATCGCTGTCAACAGTTGCTTGTGAAACTAGGAATGCTGGATTAGGAAGGAAGTTGGATCTCGCCCAGTACAGCAGTCCGTCCACGCTTACGCTGCACTCTAGAGTCGGCACCTGTTTCTCAGCCCTTGGCCTGCAGCTTGATGTGGAGAAACTGGACAGGTGAGGCCGTCTCGTGGCACGGAGATAAAGCCACGCAAACAGCCTCACTGGATTCACGCATGCCAAGCTGCAGGAGACAAGCCGAGGTAATTTGGCGCCGGAGTCTAATTAAAATTAATTCGGCACTCGTTCCCCCTGCCCCGCCCCCCGCGCAAAGGAACGACACTGAACATTTCTATGTCGCCGGTGCGGGATTGTGCCAAGTGACCCCAGTCAGGTATTAGGGTTCTCGTCAGACACGCCCCAACTCTCAAACACCCTACTCAGCTGAGGAGGCTCAATAGGTGCCAAATTCATATTCTTTTGGGCACCCAATGAAAAGCTGTCTTTATTTGCACAGGCCTTTGAGAGCTTGGCTTTTGGGTACTAAAAACACCTGCCTTGACATCTGCTCTTGCATTTTGCGGCTTTATGGGTCTTGTTGTCGAGTGCCTTTTCCCTTTTGATTGCAAAGACTTCTGAGGAGCTCCGGAGCAGGACACAAATTCCCACCAGCTCTGCAGTCCTTCAGCCAGCCTGGACCCAGAGGTGCGGGACTACAATTCCCAGTATCCCCCAGCCACCACCACCACTTTCCCTCAACTCCCCAGTGCTCTCCAGAGGTGAGGACTAGAATTCCCAGCATCCCCCCAGAGCTAACTCTGAGATGCGGAGGGTCTGTAGGGCAACACCTCCGGAGGGCAGCAGGCTGGGGAAGGCTGGTTGGGGGAAGCTGGGGTTTGTAGTCCAAGACATCTGGAAGGCCCCAGGTAAGAGGCGCTGGGAACCGCGTGGTTACCCAACACCAGGCTCAGCATTGTTGGCTAGAGGATGATGGGAGTTGTAATCAAACAGCAGATTCAACCCTGCTGGCCGGGGGGGATGCTGAGCATTGTTGTCCAGGACGTCTTGAGGGCCCCAGATGGGGGTGCTGGGAGTTGTAGTCCAAGGCGTCTTGAGGGCCGAGGTGGTGGATGATGGGAGTTGTAGTCCAAGAGCTCTGTGGGGGGAGGGGGAGTCCCAGGTGCCGAGGCTCCATCCATCCCCCCAGTCTTGACGCCCCACCGACCCCCGCGCCCACCGGCGAGGTCCCCGCTGCTCCCGGCCCCCCAACCCTCCCTGGCCCTTCGGTCACCTGCTCCGCCCCGCGCGGCCCCTCAGCGGCGGCGTCGCCCCTTCCTCCCGTCGTCAGAGCCGCAGCCGCCGCCGCCATCTTGGGACATCCGGCTCGAGCGGCCGACGTGTCACGTCCGCCGCGCTCCATGTGCGTGACGCCATCGCGCGGCCACGCCCACCTCCTCCCTCCCGCCCTTCCGCCGAGGAAGAGGAGACGAATGTGCGCACGTAGACTCACGGCACTGATCTAGGGGAAGACTCACGCACGGAGGAAAGATTCTGGGTTCACTTCGCAAAAGCAGGACGACCTGGTTGATTGCAGGCAGGGAAGGCGGGGTGGTGGGTGGTGGAGCTGTTGGACTGCAACGCCCATCAGCCCTAGCCAATGCTGAGGGATGATGGGAGTAGCAGTCCAACGACACGTCCCCAAATTCTGCTACGATACCAGTGGAGGCCGGTAGCTCCGATTTCGGTGGGGCTGTGACTGCACTCCGGGTTTCAGTCAGGACCATCCAGAGCGCTCAAGGAGCTGCCCAAGGTGCTGAGCCCATTTTGGACGCCTTTTATTTCTTTTTCTGTAAGACCACACACATTCTCTCACTCAGTATAAGGAAGCCCAGGGGAGAAAGAACAGAAAAAAGTGGGGCGCAAATGGAATATCCTGTAAAAGAGCATGGCTGGCTGAAACACAGAACAAGAGCACTCCATACTGCAACATTTTATTGCAGTGAGTCTCCCTTGTCCTTTTCTATGGAGGACTATCTCTTCCGCCCTGGGAAGCGAGAAGAGGGGAACTAGAGGAACCTCGAAGTTCCTTCTCCAGACAGAAGCCGTTGTCAGTCTATATACTTTCTATCTCTATGGAAGCATAGCTAAGTCTCTATGAGGGGCGGGCAGCCCACCATAGAGGTACGTTCAGAGCGCGTTTAAACGGAGACCGGAAGTGTTGCTGTGCGTGCGATGCGTCCCTTTCTTATCTCTACGTTGTCTGCCCTCGACGATAAGAAGTTGCCTGGTTGGCGTTTCCGTCAGTTAAAGGGGAGGGCGCGGTCCCTTTAAGAAGGGCGAAAAGAGCCGAAGTCGGGTCTGGCTTGCTCTCTTCGGCATCTGAGCCAATGCCTTGCACAGCCGCATAGGGAAGTGGGCGGGGCTCTGAGTGTGGCTTGCCTCTGAGCATGCAGAGAGTGCCATTCAGGACATGATGCATTCCTTGGGGTTTGTCAGCCCGTAGTAAGGAGCTGTGCTGCTCCATGAGAAATAAATTCAAACCTTTATTAGGACCAACCCAAATTGCTCAAAATTGTGCAACCTTTCAAGTTCACCAGAGCTCTTCATCAGGCTCAGAGGGACAAACCTAGCCTTGATGAAGAGTTCTGAAGAACTCAAAAGCTTGCATATTTCTGTTGAATTTGGGTTTGTCCTAACAAAGCTTTAGTCCAACTGTAGATTTTGGACTTCTTAATTCAAGAATTCGCTGATCTTTCCCTTTTCCATTTGCACAAAGCCTGGTGCATGTTTACACTGCAAGGATTGGGGTGGGTGCTGGGCATTCTGGGAATATTTTTAGGGAGTGGGGAGCCAGGTGGCCAGGCCCTACTTTTTCCAGTGCATTTCCACCCCACCCCACCCCACCCCACCCGCTTCTTTCATGGAGAAATCATAAAGTGATCCGGTCCCATTGAACATTGTTCAGGTGAGATTATCACAATCATACCTATATTTGAATAGAAGATGGAACTAGTAATTGATCGAACTAAACATTACAGAACATCAATCAAGATAGTCTGTCAGGCAGTTGCCTCAGGCGGCAGATACTTGGAGGCCCCAGCAAGCTGTTGGAGAGAGCTGTGTGCCAGGTGACTTGTCCTGCCTTCAGGTGTGGTGGAAATTCTCCAGCAGGATGTACACAGGAAGATTCCACCACCCCTGGGGAAAGACTACTTATTTTTTTCCTCTTCCCTTCTCCTCCCTTTTTCCTTATGTGTCGTTTCATTTTAGATTGTAAGTTTGTGGACAAGAATTGCCATGTTTTACTGATTGCATGTAATCCACTCCAGGAGCCTTTTTGGCAGCTTACGCTGCAACTCCTTCCTAGCTGCAACTCCTTCCTAGCTGTGGTGCAATATAAAGAATGAATTATTATTAGTAGTAGTAGCAGTAGTATTAAATATCTTAGAAGTCTTTCTAAAACAAGACTCAAGGAGACTTACAGATTTACAAATTGAAGCAGACAAAAATTTAGATCTCTTTGTTTAACGATTTATTATTAAGGATAATGGTGATAACAAATCGTTAAAATAAATGGAAATGGTTTTAAATCTTTGTATGCTTAAATTTGTAAGCCACCTTGATTCTTTTTCTTTTGTCTTTTTTTTAGAAGCAAAGTCAGCTAAGGAAGCAGTTTGATGCATGTTTAGACAGGAAAAAAGTACAATTTTGCAGCACTTTTTCTGACTAAAATATACATAGGATTGCACACTAAATAACTTTAAACATAGATTAGAAATCTTTGTTGGTTTTAAGTCCAGCACCCATTTGTCTTTTTGTGTGTTTTTTTAGTTATGTGACTTCAAGAAAATCCCCTCTCTGCAATAGGATAAAAGACTAAGACGACGAAGAAAGACCATATACCACTTTTAGTAAAATTCTAGATGCCCCCGGGCACAGTTTATTGCAAATCAGTTAACCAAAAAAATACACATCATTTTTGCAAACTACAATCTTGCGTGAACTTTCGTTTTTATTACAGAAAGTTTCTTTTTTAAATTTATTTCAATCTCCCACAACATCCCCACTGATCAACTACATTCTAGTTTATAAAACATAAAAAGATTTAACACCAGAGGGTGCTTTTAAAAATCGTTTGCTTTAGGGATGCCCCAATATCAGCACTTCACTATTCTCTAAGAGGTGGGTGCTCAAGAGACACCACCCCCCAAATGGGGGTGGAGGGGGAGTGTTTGTCAAGATATTCCCATGAAATATGGCACCATTTGAGCGCCACAAAGATATGGAATGTCAACTCTCTTCAATTAACTGGTCACAATAATCTGACTTGTCCTGTACAGGGATGTTGTAGACAACACACTTAAGAGACCGATTGATTCTATACATGCTTACGTCCCTGCAATTTTCACAGGGGTTTATTCTAAAGGAACCATACGTCCGGTGAAAGCCTTAAGAGGAGAATCTATCGGCACGTTCTCCTCCTACACCGGTTCCAGTGAAACGAATCTTTCCCAGCAGCATTCTTCTGGGCAATTCTTTTTCATTTCCAAAGCTCTCATGTGCAAGAACCTGCCAGTGGGTGGGGCTGATAATTTCCCCTTCTGAGCAATATATTTCAACACCTCTAAAACCAGCACAATCTTTATGTTTTAATCATTCAGATTTTTTAAACAAAATCCACCCTTAACATTTTAATTTTTTTAAAAAAAAACAAACCTTATTTACAGAACTTTAGCTTTGCCATAGGCTTATACTATATATATATATATATATATAAAAATTTATTTTATTTTATTTTTACACAAAGTCAATTCCCACCCCCTGCCCCATTCTGCTGGTCTCCAAAAGAGCATACTTCCCGTAGGAAACACAGCGTGCCATTCCCCTGAAAACGAACAAGATCTTTTTTAAAAAACAAAAACTCGACAATGATGCCGTCAGAAGCTCCCAAACTGTCAACTTGGACGGAGGGGGGTGTTTTTTGTTGCTGTTGTTGTTGTTAGTTCACGTCCAAGCTACACCTGAGGGCGGGCAGAGGAATCTCCCATCACCATGTTTAAGAATGACTTCCTGGTGTTTGGAAATGTGTGTGTGTGTGTGTGTGCCAGCTAGGGGAAAAAGGATCAGAAATCGTGTCCAAAAAGCCCGCCTGTGTCTGTGATCTTGTGTAAGGTGTGTGTCTCCAATGCACACGCTACACTTCCCTTCCAGGGCAATATATACACGCAATTACACACACCCTGCCGGTTATAATGGCGTGTTTCTCATCCTAATAATAAGGAGGTGGTTCTTAAATAAACACCCAAGATTATGGGTTATTTTAAAAACAGCATTATTGCAACCATTTAAACACAAAGCAAAAAGGTGTTGGAGGTGAAGCTACGTTTGCTTCTGCCAAACCCAATCCTTTGCAGGTTTTTCCTTGTGTTTTACATTTGCAATTGGGCACATGTCTTTTCGGGAGGGAAGGAAGGAAGGAAGGGAGGGCCTGGATTTCCTTTGTAGCTTAAAACCCACGATCCTGACTATTGATCATCGGCAGTATTTAAAATAAATAAAAGAGAGGAAGCCCTGTTATCATCCAAAAAGACAAGATGTATAAAACTATGTAATACTGAAACTTTTAAACAAAGATTCATGCCTGGAATTCTAAAACATTCCCTCACTCTGTCTATCATTATCCGAGGGAATATTTTAAAGCACTTTCAAAACAATAACCCATCAAGTTATATTTAAATTATCATTTCCCCTCAAACAAGGTAAATTTTGAAACAATTTTCCTCCCCCCACCACAAAAAACGTTTCCAGACTTTTAAAAACAAAACAGGGAGGAAAATCCTGCTCAATAAATTAATCTAAACTTATAATCATGGATCTTTGCTTATAGCTTTACAGAAGAAAACCTCCCTACACAAGGACATCGTGATAAAAAAAGTTTTTTTAAAAAAAGATTTCCTAAAAATAATAAAAAAGAAAGAAAAGCAGACGATCCCCATTAATATTTTTTTCTTTTACATTTCTCGGAACACAGCAAATGCGTCCCCATCAAATTCTCAAACGCAACATATAAATAAAAAAAGGCAGTGTTTTCATGTGAAATAAAAAAGTACATAAATAAATACTAAAAAAAAGAGAGAAAAAGAAAGAAACATTGAATTTTCCACTTATTGTGTATGTAAAAATATTTTTTTTCTTTTAAAAAAAATGGTCACTCCAGTCCAACCACTGTCTCTCTCTCTCCGCACGAGAAATCCCTCTCCGTCCAGGGCTCGGTCGCTGGAAGGCTGCCAAGGCGATGCCTCCTGTTACTTGAAGGCTTCCGGAATGTGTCCCATTTGCGACGGCATACTGGTGGGCGGGCTTGAGATGCCTTCCGACCAATCCGAGAGGTTGGAATGGGGAGAGGAGCTAGACCACTGGTCGGGCGACTCCGGGGAAGGCGTGAGGAACGGGTGGTCGGGCACCTGCAGCTGGTGGCTGGGCGTGTGGTCCAGCGTGGAGGAATAGCTGTGCTGGGAGGGCGGCGTAAGGAACTGGGTGGTGGTCATGGGCTGGGTGAGAGCCGAGGGGAGCGAGGGGGTGAGGACCTGGGTGTCTTGAGGCATGATGGCGTGGACGGCCATTGCGCTGCTGCCGCCGCCGCCGGTGACTTGCTGCAGTTCCGCTTGGCTCAACTCGCTCCCGAGGAAGTTTGGGCCCACCGGGGGGCCGGCGCTCGCGGCAGCGTTGTGGGGCTGCTGCAGCTGCTGCGCCTGTAGAAGATGGGGCTGCGCGTTGGGCTGCAGGCGGCCGTTGGGAATCGCCTGATAGCTCATCATCTGGGACAAGGCGGTGGTGGGCAGGCCGTTGTGCAGGGACGTCAGCAGCCCGTGCGGCAGGGCCTGGTTCTGCGGGTGCGCCCCGGGCTGCAGGCCGCTCCGCAGGGGGTTGTACGGGCTCGGCACCATGCCGCTCTGCAGCCGGCTGAGCCAGTCGCACTGTCCGTTCAGGCCGGGCCCTCCGCTGACGGTGAAATTCAACGGCGCGCCGCCCAGGACGGCGTTGGGGCTGGAGACGGGCAGGTGCGAGAGGCGCGGGGGCACCGGGTCAAACGGCTGCATCCGGTTGCCGCCGCCCAGGCCCAGCTCCTGCTTGCCCACCATGTTGAGATGGTTCATGCTCAAGTGGGCCTCTGGCATGCCCGGCAGGTGGTTGAGAGGCATGGCAGGAGACGGCTGGTAGGGGGACGCCATCAAGGGAGGCGATGCCACGTCGGACAGGTACCCGCGGGGGGACTCCAGGGAGTCCACCGGCGAGAGGGCGCTGGAGCTCTCCAGCAGGCAGCTTTTGCCCTCTTGCGACTTCTTCCGGCGGGCTTTGAGGTCCTTGCCCTCTTTCCCGCCGCAGCTCAGGCCCTTGGCGCTCGGCTTCCGAGCCTTCTTGCCTTGGAGGGCGGGCTTCAGGTTGCTGAGGTACCCGCTGG
Source organism: Anniella stebbinsi (assembly GCA_029215795.1). NCBI lineage: Eukaryota > Metazoa > Chordata > Lepidosauria > Squamata > Anniellidae > Anniella > Anniella stebbinsi. The sequence continues at coordinate 99,773,787 of JARDYH010000008.1, read as the reverse complement.
GCGAGCACAGCGGCGGGGAGAGGGTGGGCGCCCCCAGCTGCCCGTTGTGCATGGGCGGGCTCCGCACCCGGTTGTACTCGTCCAGCAGCCGCACGATGTCATGGTGCAAGCGCTCATGGGCGATGTCACGAGGATGGCGGTCCATGTGGTCCGTGATGTCCCGGTTGGCAAAGCTATCCAGGAGGACCTTGGCGGTTTCGTAGCTCCCCTCTCTGGCTGCCAGGAATAAGGGGGTCTCTTCCTAAAAACACAGGGGAGGAAAGGGCTGAAGTCTCACCACAAAAGGAGCAGGGATATGCAGCTGAAGGCTCGTTCAGATGGGGAAATGGGCTGACGGGGGGATTAGGAAGGTGTTGAACAAACTGTTCAAATATTGGCTCATTTGGTCGGACTCCTTTCTCAGTCGGAAAAGGTCAAGAGAACATCCCTGCTGAAGTAACCGTTAGCAACACAAATATGCTCTCCTTCATTCATGCCCCACTCCATCTTCACTTGAAGATCAAACTGTACACTTTTACCCAAGGAAACACAGATACGTCATACGGCAATTATTCCCCTGCAGCCACGGAACGCTTCTTCTAGCAAAACTTCTAGAGAACACCCAGACGCTTGAGGAGAAGAGCTGGCCTTGACTGGATGGCGGGTAGATAAGCACGGGACCCCAATATCTCGGAGTCGGTGGGCATATCTGGAATTTTGAGAGAGCGTTGTGGACACTCACACAAAATGGCTGCCCAGGAGCAACCTGGGCCCTCGGAAGAGATATGGCTGCAGGTCTGTCCCTATTAGGGAGAAGGCAGAGACTGAACAAGCCCCTGGCTCCCAGGAGTGTCATTGCCTCAAGAGACAGCCCTGTAAGGCTCCAGTGAGAAGAGCGCTTGCAAAGAAGGACTTTTCCTGAGAAGGGCTCCGGCCAGACAACTCTAATGTTCTGCAGCTGAGCCCTGGGTGGGGCTCAGCAGGCTTTAGTATTAAAAGCCTTCAGCGGCTGCCTTGCTAGGGCTGGAAGAGTCACCTTTACCAGGCTTTTATCACGTCTCCCTGACCGTGCCTTGAGACTGAACCTCTGTGCTACTGATCCTGGGCTCCTGCTTGACTCGGGTCTTGGACTGTGTGCGATATCTAACTGATTACCTATGTTTTGACCCTGGCTGTTCTTCAGATCTCTCTTTCGGATTGTCCCTTCTCACCTGATAAAACTGTGCTTTGGACCGCTGCCGGCTGATTGATTTGTTTTGGGGTTGCCCCTTCATTTAACCCGAGCCCGATCCAGCCACAGCAAGACACCAGCGCCTGCACAGCACCAAGGCCCAGCTCTGGGCAAGACTTCTCACCTTGTTGTTTTGCATGTCTTTATTGGCCCCGTTCTTCAGCAACACCACAGCGGCGTTGGTGTTATTAACAGCAGCGGCCCAGTGCAGCGCAGACTTCCCTGCAGAGGGAGAGGTACGTGTGAAGACCCTGAGCAGGCAGCCCCCCTCCCCGCCCGCTTCCTTTAGGCCTCCGTGCCCGCCCCTTCCCAGAATGCTTTAGGGTCCTGGTACCTAGATCGTCCACCGCGTTGACATCCGCGTGGCAGCTGATGAGATCTTCCAGCATGCCTTCCACGGCCGAACGGGCAGCCAGGATGAGGGGCGTCGTCCCGTCATGCATGCGCGCGTCCAGATCGGTAGCCCTGTTCCTGATCAGAATCTGTCCCATAAAGAGACGGAAAGGTTTATGCGTTATTCTGGGTGGGCCGGGCCGAAGGACGGAGGCTGGGCGTTAATTCTCCGTTTGCACGACCGCTGGAGCTAAACCCCCCTCCCCATACAACTAGGATGCAAATAGCTCAATAGAGAAAAAAACAGCTCCCTCGAGATTCAAAACAGCCAAGGGTCCTAATTTTATAAATCCCCTGTTCTGTTGCATGCTGCTTCTTTTCCCTTCAGAGACATTTCCCCGGAGACAAGGATGCCAAACTGGTGGCGAGGAGTCCAGAGTTGGGGCCAAAATACCACAGAATATCAGCATGTTTTGGCTTAAAGCTCTTATTGCAATTAAAAAGCCTCAGGAGAGGCATTTAAACCTCTTAGACTGGAGAAAAAAATGGCACAAACCCTGTGACACCACCAAGCCACTGACAGCCAGGGGCAGCGGGTGGGCGGAGAGGGGCTTGGGCCTTCTGAGGAACCCTGGAGTACTGAATTTGGCCCCCCAAAAGAGTACTCATTTAAAAATCTGTTTATTTTTTAAAGTATTTGTATCCCGCCCTATCTCATCGGGATCTCAGGGCAGCGTACAGATAAAATCAAGTCGAAAGGTATAAAACAATAAATAATGAAAACACAGCTAAAAACGTATTCAACTATTAACATGCTAAAACCAGCAGAAAATTTAAAAGTAATGAAAACAACGATGTGCATTTTGAAGACAAATTTAGCCCTCAAGGGCTTTGATAAAAAGCCACATTTTAACTTGGAACCGAAATGAGGCCAACGCCGGTGCCCATCGGGCTTCCAAAGGGAGGACATTTCCCAATCGGGGTGCCACAACAGAGAAACCACGACGGAGTAAGAGCTTTAAGCTACCACGTGCTGGTACATTCTGTATTTTGGGGGCCCGTACCCTTCGGCTGACCGCTGCAATTCGGCCCCCGAAAGCTTCTGAGAGGCCCTCGGGCTGAAAGAGCTGCCCTACAGCGCTCTAGGGGCAGCCCAACTCTTGCACAGGAGACAAGAGTTCTGGCCACCCTGTCCCGGATCCGGGGAGGCCGTGCCGTCCTTACCTGGAAGACGCCCTGAGCATCCGCTGAGACTGCCGCGTGCAGAGGCGTCTTGCCATTGTGGTCCTGGATATTGGCGTCTGCACTGGCCTCCAACAGCCTCTTGGCAGCGTCGGAGCGGGAGTAGCGGGCGGCCAAATGCAGCGCCGTCTCTCCGGTGCGGTCCGTCTGGTTGTGCAAACTGGCCCCTTGGTAGATGAAATCCGAAATGACCGCTGGGGCATCTTCCTCCTCCTCGCTGTTGCCCGTCTCCAGCCCTCCGCCGCTACACGAAGCGATCATGAGCGGTGTGAATCCATCTGCAAAACCACACAAGCGCAGCTCGCGTCAGCAGCTCTTTCAGAAGCACAAAAACATCTCTTCTTGCCCGGACGGACTCCTAGGACGGACTTTAGGCTTGTGAAAACTTTGTTTTTCTACTAAAACCCCAAGACGCTAGCTGTCGTTTTCAGGTGTATTGTTGTCTTTTGCTTAAAGGTGTTTTTAGATGTATGTTGTCTTGGTGCGTACGGTGTCTGTTCCCGTGTTTGTATGGTTTAAAATCTCGCATACTGGTTTTTAATGTTTTAATCTTTTGTAAACCGCCCAGAGAGCTTCGGCTATGGGGCGGTCTAGAAATGTAAATAATAATAGTTAATAATAATAATAATAATAATACAAATGAAACTTGATGGTGCAAATGACAAACACTGACAATTCGGGGTATTTGTTTTGAGCATCCTAGCCCATGGTAATTCCAAGATTGTTTTCATCGCCAGCAGTATAGCTGAGAATGTGGGCAGGTGGAGTGTTATTTTCTCGTCACCCAGAGATCTACCGGTAGATTCCAATCTACCTTCTGTCCAATGCTGGTCCAGGATACCAAAGCACTGGATCAGAACTCAGTCGGTCACAAGCTCAATACAAGCCAACAGTGTGATGCGGCAGCAAGAAAGGCAAATGCAATCCTATCACTCCGCAACCTGGAGGTGATAATATTGGGCCTAACTTGCTGTAAGGATCATGAAGACAACGGATCAAGAATGAGCCCTCCGAAATACTATGTGAATGCCATATATAAATAGGGTCTTGCTTTTCTTTGCGTTACTCTACTCTGTCTTCCCTAGAATCCTGCCCAACCTGTTTCATCTCAGCTTTTACTCAATGCAACTTCATGACCCACCTCCTGGTTTTGACCCTGACAAAGTCATCAAGACACACAGAGAGAGAGAGAGAGAGAGAGAGAGAGAGAGAGAGAGAGAGATATTTTGTCCCCTACCTGGTCCTCGTACGTTGACATCCATGCAGTCGGCATCAATTTCCCCTTGCGGTGGGGTGGGCGCCATGGAAGAAATGCGCAAGTCAGCCGCATCGAGGTGCTGTTGTGTCCACTGTCTGTGGTCAGTCTGGTCATCCATGTCAGGCAGCATTGCCTGCTCCTCCACCTGGGAAAGGAGCAAAGGGGGAGAATGTGAAAGAGTCATTTTCCCCTGCGCAGAGACGCAGGCACAAAGACCTCCTGACAGACACACACCGCCACCCCTGCCCCACACGCCAACACAATCGAGAACGACACAAGCAACTACGCCTTCCGTAAACCAGATCCTGAGGGCTACGTTTGCTTCATTTTACATAGAACCATGTTTCATTTACGTTATTGCACAAATTTGCACGCTGCTTTTGAACAAAATTATATCAAAGCGGTTAAAATGATCATTAATAAGAACAGTAATAATAAGTGCTCAACACGTAAACGGCAGGTAAAATCTAATGCCGGTCCTATACAGAATGACACTTCAGTTAATCATGATTAATTTAAGGTCCAATTATTTCAATGGGGGTCTACTGTATGTATGACTTATGTTGGATTGTACCAGATACCATACTGGCTGGATCATCAAGAGGGAGGTCTTAAGTGGGCGCTTAAAAGTCAACGTTGAGGGGGGAGAAACCCGCTGATATTTTGAAATGTGTGTTGTGGGGGGGGGGGGGAGGAGGAATTGGCCAGGAAGGCAGAGAGAAGGGGATGGCTATTCAAGGGCCTTCCTCCTCCGGGGGTATGACTAGCAGCTTGCTTTTTCGGGAGAAGACGGGGGTCCTCAGCACACTGAAATCCACACGCCAAGCAGAGCCATGTGGGATTCATGTGGCTGCTGCAGGAAAGGCGGACGAGCCTTCTCCCATGTCCTCTGTTCCCGCAGGTCCGAAGCCCCCAGGAGTCTCCTTTCCCAAAGGAGTCTCCAAAACACCACACGGTCCGCCAAGACTTGATGAGTCCAAGCTAAGAAGCGCTGCTTCGGTCTTTCATCCCACCGCGCCCGTGAGCAGAAGGCAAGAGTTCTCCCGCAGGCTTACCCTGAACTTCTTGGTGTCTAGCGTCTCCTCATCACCCCATTCGTTCTGGTTGCCGTCCATCAAGGTGCCATTCGAAGCGTTTTTCAAGGGTCTTTTGAGCGGGGAAGAAGAGGGGAAAATATTAGATTCGCTACTAGGAATTAGATCCGCCGTAAGAAGAGTCAACCGACGAACGGCGAATTTTGTCACAAAAGCGAAAGTGATTAAGGATTGGAGGGGAGGGGGAAGGAAGATCTCTCTGCTGTGGTTCCACTTTGCACTTTATCCAAGCTTCGGGTTACCCCAATCTGCTAGAAAACATTTCAGATCCCTTTGGTCAAAGTCTAGCTGGATGAAGTCCCTACAAGCTCTTTGAAGGGAGGAGAGGAGAGAAATGAAAACCACACAGAGATCTCAGCCCTTCCTCCTACCTCTACGTGTTTCCAGAATGAGCTGGACGTTGCACCTGCTTAGGTTTTATCTAGACCCTTGGAAAGCAAGTCATACGAAAGACTCCATTCTCCTGCCTGAGCCTTTCTGAGCTTTAAGATCCTCCGGGGAGGCCCTTTTCTCAGTCCCACCACTTATGAGAGGCCCATTTGATGGCATCACGAGAGAGGGCCTTCTCGGTGGCCGCTCCCAACCTCCGGAACTCCCTGCCAAGGGAGCGTAGGTTGCCTCCCTCTCTGCTGCCCTTCCACCGGCAGGTAAAAACATTTTTATTTATCTAGGCTGATGTACTGATGATCATCTAAGCTGATGTAGTACTAAAATCGTTTTTAATCCCGTGGGTGCTGGTTTCCCCCTTTTTACTAAGATGCGTTTTTTATCCGGCGCGTTTTAATGTCCTAGATAACTTGGGTCACCTTCTATTTGTATTTTTTATTGTTAGCCGCCTCGGGCACTAGTTTTAGTGGGAAGACAGGAGGCACCTTTCATAAATGTAAAGAAATAAATACAACACAACCATGGATCTTCGCCGGCAGAGTTGTGAGCTGGAGGAGATCCAGAGCGTTCACACTCCAGCCCTTGCTCTACTGGGTTGGAAGGACTGAAACCTAAAGCAGAGCGGAGCAACCTCAACCCCTGGTCTTCAATGGGTGGGATTCATCCACTTTCTCCACACTTATATTCATAAAACTTAGAATGGTAGAGTTGGAAGGGGCCTCTAAGGCCATTGAGTCCAACCCCCTGCTCAATGCAGGAATCCACCTGAAAGCATCCCTGACAGAGGGCTGGCCAGCTGCCTCTTGAAGGTCTCTAGGGTGGGAGAGCTCACCACCTCCCTAGGTCATGGCTCCCATTGTCGTATTGTCGTAGTAACGGGCTGATGATCTGACCCACTTTTCAAGTCCCTCGATCACCTTAAAATCAGGAGCTGCCTCCTTCAGAGCCAGACCGCCCCACCTGGCTCCATCCAGCCCAGTATTACCGACCCTGACTGGCAGCAAGGGTTCAGGAAGGAGTTCCTGCCCCAACCCCTGCTCAGAGATGCAGGTCAACAGGGGCGCTACAGTCCCCCACCCCCCGAAAGCAGTGCCTAAGAATCTACACTTAAAGACGGGGTTGAATGAGTCCCAGGACATTTCTCCGAAAACCTCACCCCGTCCTTCCCTTTCTCCGCACGCTGCACAGAGCTCCCGTGCCGGAAACGTTAAAACCGACCTTCTACGTGGAGTGGGAACCCAAGAAACCGGGGTCCCACACAAACCCAGGAGGGGGCAGGGGAGCGTGGGGGGGGGTTACTCACTTCAGCCCCACGGAATCCTCCCCCAGCGGCTCCCGCCTCTTCTTCTTGCTGGAGTCGGTCACTTTGAAGCCCTCAGGGAACCAGAGCTGGCCATGTTCCCTCCGCCGCTTGCGCGATGCCAAGACGCCCACGACGATGAAGAGGAGGAGGAAGGCAGCCGGCACGACCACGTACATAGGATACAGCGGGGTGCTCTGTGGCTGGTCGGTCGTTTCGCCTGAAAAAAAGGGGGGGTGGGGTGCACCGAGAACACGCGGAGATAAGCTTCATATCAAGTCAGAGGCAGAGACAAAATGAAGCGAAATTAGTTCATAACCACCCGTCCGGCTCATCTAATTCTCTCCCCCACCCCCAGCACGGCACGGCACGCACCCCCACCAACCTCCACCCCCACAATCTCCTCCAAAGCCCCCTGGACAAAAAATGAAAAAAAAAGAAAAGGTAAAAAGGAAAGAAGGTCATTTTCTACAGGATTCATCGGAATTGCAAACTCTCGGGAAGGAGGGCTTCCCTCCCTCGAAGGGAAAAGGGATTAGCCAACTTCAAATCCTTGCATTCTGCATTGAGCTGTTAAGTCAAAAGGATTGAGGGGGGATTTGGGAGATGCAAACTTCAACACTTCGCATGTCATGGATCGATGACGAGATTTGGGTTGTGGGGTTTGATCCTCCCCCCTCCTCTCCGTTCTCTGCCCTAGCTGTAACGATTTTGAAACTTAAAGGACAGCTTGCTGGGGGTGGGTTTGTTTCGTTTTATAATAAAAGCGCAAAGGGAGCTTGCGGCTTCAAGAAGCATTCAATCACTGCATTTTAAATTGTGCTTTTTATGTTGTGTTTTAATGAAGATTTCGGTTTGAACCTACTTTGTTATCGCTAGTCACCTTTTTCAGCAGAATAAGGTACCACTTTTGAAACCTAAAATAAATAAATGAATTTATATTGTTAGGGCACTCCTTTGCATTTAAATACTTCGGTGCCTCTGTCTACAATATTTATTTTATAAGCATGTGTGCATGCTTATTACGCTAAAACCATCCCACAAAACTTATGATGTGTCTTTGCTCCATATGAACAGGGCCCAAACTCATTTGGCCCAGAGGTCTTCATTTCCCTATGTTAATGTCAACAGTGTTTTGGAGATTTTTGTTGGTGATATATAATGTTTGTAGTTTTGTTTGTTTGTTTTCCTTTTCCGTCTCTAGACTGAAATCTCAGCAGAGTCACTTCCTCCCACACACCAGATAAATAACTTCTTTCCACAAGGATTTTTCTTTAAGGAAGTACTTTACTTATTCAGGCAAGCTTTTATAATGAACTGAAAAAACAACTTAACGTTATGCTTTACAATCTTTTCCTTCCTTTGAGCAGCCTTTAACAAAATAATGATGCAAAACAATCTTTAAGCATTCCTTTGCCTTCTTGTGCTCTTTTCCTCATACGAACCGCATTGCCTGTTCCTTGCAACGTTCCTCCAGTTTACTTCTCCAGACAGCTTGCTTCTCTGAACTTTCACTTCAGCCTCTGCATACTCAGCTTTCTTACTGACCACCCAGCCTGACTGAACCACCTTTTCCTGACTGACTAAGCTTAGCTTTTTCCTTTCTTACTTATGCAGTTAATTCAGGTGTGTCTTCTTCCTTAATTCAGAACACCTGTTCTCAATCTCCACTCTCATTCACTACTGCTCTTCCTCGTTTAAAAATAATACGTTCTTAATTGCAATCCTTTCAATTACTAACAATTTTTATCTAGGCAAACATGTAACGGCTGGGATAAAGGTTAGCAATATGTGTGGGTTTTTTTAAAAAATGTGGATTTTTCATCTATTTGAGCGTTGTTCTATCATATTCTTGCTTGTCTCGCTCAGCTTATCACTTGCCACAAAGCTTTGTGGATAGTAGTGGTCTAATAAACGAACGAGACACCAACTTAGCAGGAACTGCCCAAACAATTTAAGGACTTTCTTCACAGCCATGAGGACTAGGAACTTGGACCTCCCCTCTCTCTGCCCTTGCTTTCTCGGGTTTCAATGCAACTGTTTATCTTAAAAATCCGTTTTAAAAAACTATAAACTGGATGCACCGTGGCTGGTGGTTCATTGTGGTTTGAAAGGCTACCAGGGCTGAAGGGTACCTGGAAGAGAGGCAGCCAGCTTAAATGAGCTCCACGCCCTTAGCCTCCCGGGCCGCAATCGGGTTCTCTAACCACAGGACACCCCGTCTGAACCCCCCAGCGAGGGGTTCCACAACGTGTCAAACTTACTCTTAACAGCTTCGATTTTATACGGGATGTCTAAGTTGCCAAGCGAAGCCAGCGCCCCCAGGAACGCCGCTACGTCGGTGGTACTCTGGAAACACTGGGAGGAGGATTGAATACACTGGCGATTATCGATCTCCAGGTGAACGATGGATCTGCAGATTTGGGGAGAAAGGAACCCTATTAAGTGGCCGTGATCTGATTCGCTGGATGGGATGAGAAACCCTGCTGCTGAAGCTGGCTCCAAATAGACTCCAACTCTATCTCCCAATGCTCTGAGTACCCATCAATGCCAATGGAAGGGGTCTCCCCCGCTTGCTTAGCTCAAGTGTTATGCAGGGGACAATTTTCAAGGGGGATTACGGCTGGGGAGGGAAGGGTTTGCTCTCCCCTCCCCACCTGCTGCAACACCCCCTGAAAGACACCTCTCCTTGAACGGCAATTAAGATTAAGGTTTTCCATTGGTTTGGGATGATCTGGTGCAGGGTGCAAATTGAATTGAAGAATTTGTTTCATTTGAGGCAATTTGGATGAGGGAGGAAATGCCTCCCTGTGAAGTTTAAATAAATCCTAGTCGTTATTTCTACATTTGCATACCTAGGCATAAATCAGCATATTCACACTGTAGGCATATGGGTGTCCTATGGGCTTGCGCTCCCCCCAAATATTTCACTGGTCCAGCAACGCCCCTGGAGCGAAGGCCAGGAAAACGGGAGTGTGCAGCCGCACTGGACGAGAGACGGGCTACCCTAAAGCTTCTGCCGGTTTTTCACGCTGGACAATAGGAGTCCCGCCCCTCCCCAGCCCCCCGGATAAGGCCCGCTTGCTCCACTCACCCGATAATTTCCACCTGGTCCAGCTCCCTTCTTTGCCTCCCGCTGACCCTCGAGTAGAGAGACGACTTCATTCTCAAGACCACGTCGGACACGTCCGGCCAACCCTCGGCCGACCTCTTGATGTGGTGTTTCTTCAGCTCCTCTGGGTTCCCATAGTAAGGGAAGATCATGTATTCGCCCTTGGCGTCCTTCTTGAAGACCACGTTGGTGTGAAGGACGCGGCTGAGCTCCCGCAAGAAGTTGAAGGAGATGTTCCTCAGGTTCTCCGGAGTGGTCAACACCACCACCACCAGGGTGCCATCCGCCAGCTTCTCGGGCGTGTCGGCACAATCAAGGCCGTCCCACTCACACTCCGCGTTGTTGCACCCCTGGTCACAATAGCCATCGGAGAAGTGGTCTTTGCAGTACTGGTCGTACAGAGGGCTACGCGAACGAGAAAAGAAGAGAAGAGAGAAACTGGGTTAATAGAGGCTCCCCAACCTCATTGGGTCAGTGGGCACGGATGGAATTTTGAGAGTGTTGTGAGGGCTCTCACAAAATGGCTGCCGCGGGGGTGTGGCCATTCATAAAATGGCCGCCATGGACTACAAGAAAAGATACACGCCCAAGTACCGAAGGACCAGGCAGAAGTGAAGTCTGAGCCATGAAACACAAAACTGCTCTTTGAGAGCCAAACAAGATGGCGCTGGAAGCCGTTCCCTTCGCTTCGCAGCGGGGCAAATAACGAGGGGGAAAGGCAATAAAAAACCGTGCACACCGTGCACACCCCTGAGCCGCAGGAAACAATGATGCAAACCAAGGATTTGGCCGGCAAACCAAGGAACGGTTGAAAGAGTTAGGTAGGCTGACCTTTTGTATTTATTTCATTTACAATATTTAGCCTGGGGAAGAAGAGAGTAAGGGGAGACGTGATAGTGGTCTTTACAGATCTCAAAGCAGACCTGTTGCCTGTGCGTCCTGAGGAAATGGCAGGGGGCGGGTTTCGGCTGGGCATTAGGAGAGACGTCCTACCAGTGACAGCTGTACAGCAGTACAGACAGCCCCGGGAAGGGGTAGGGTTCTCCTTTGCTGGAGGTATTTCGGCAGCGGCTGGGTGGCAGTGCTGCAGAGCCTGCCCTGAGCACGGGGTGGACTAGATGATCTCCAAGACCTCTTCTAACTCCTTGTGTCTGTGATCCATCCATAGACAACAGGAGGAGGCCAAGGCAATCCGGTACCCGCAGGAGTCTACGAGAGCTCTGGACACCAACAAACAGACGGGATTTACAAGGTGGTACCGACCACCTCGTCATCTTCTAGGGCCCTAGGGAAACTGCAGCCCGGGCCAGCTGGCTGAGGAGGAGGAGGAGGAGGAAGGCGAGCGGCCGAGGCGCTTACTTGCACTGCCCTTCGACCTTCTGGCAGTCGAAGCCGTCGTAGAGGCAGCCGGTGTTGTTGCACTGGGCGTCGCATTTCCCGTCGTTGAAATACTTCCAGCACTGCAGCGACTGGGAGCAGTTCTTCCAGGGGTCGTTGAAGTTGAGGGAGCAGTCGCCGCCGTCCCAGCCGCAGGCGTGGCGGTTGCACTTGGCATCGCAGATCTTGTTGCCGGCATGGCCGGCGCAGCCGGGGATCTCGCACTGCTCCTCGAAGGGCGGCGGGCTGATGTCTTGGCCCAGGCCCCCCAGGAACTCGAAGTCCAGGATGTGGCAGTTGAGGCCGTTGAAGTTGGCCGGGCAGTGGCAGCGGTAATGGGGCGGATCCTTGGCGAACTGGCAGGTGCCGCCGTTGTAGCAGGGGCTGGAGTGGCAGGGGGTGTTGGAGGGGAACTCGCACTCGGGGCCCGTGAAGCCCGGGGCGCACATGCACCGGGAGCTCTTCGGCGTGGAGATGCAGGTCCCGCCGTTCAGGCACCGCAAAGCCCCGCAGCGGCGCAGGTCATTCTCGCAAGTGGCACCATCCAAACCCTACGGGCGAAAGAGCAAGGGGGGGTGTCTTAATTTCCACCCTAGAGGCCTTCAAGAGGCAGCTGGACAACCATCGGTCAGGGTTGCTTTAATTCCTGCATTGAACAGGGGGTTGGACTTGATGGCCTTATGAGCCCCTTCCGACTCTATGATTCTATGAACATAAGAAGAGCCCCTGAGGCTGGATCCAACCAGGGGTCTGTCTAGTCCAGCACACTCTGTTCACACAGAGGCCAGGCAGCTGTCGGCCGGAGACCCACAAGCAGGACAAGAGCGCGACAGGCACTTAACAGCGTATGTTGAGGGTTTTTTTCTCTTTTTCTTTTGACCCAAAATAGTTGTTTTAAAGGGATGTTGTATTTGTAATCTGTTTTTATGCTTTTAAAAATTTGTATATCAGTTTTTAATGTTCAATGTGTTTAATCTTTGTAAACCGCCCAGGGAGCTTCAGCTATGGGGTGATATATAAATGTAAATAATAATTATTATTATTGATAATAATAATAGCAGCCTCCCGCCCATGTTCCCCAGCAACTGGTGTACATAGGCCCTACTGGACTTAGCACTTAGCCGTCAAGTCCAGTAGCCGTGGAGAGCCTTCTCCTCCGTCACGAATTTATCCCCCCCCCTTTTAAAAGCCATCCAAATGGGTGGCCACCACCACGTCTTGTGGCAGTGAGTTCTGTAGTTCAACTATGTGTTGCAGGAAGAAGGTCCTTCCTTTGATCTGTCCTGAATCTCCCACCCGTCAGTTCCATGGGATAATGAGCCCTTCGGGTCCTAGTATTCATTGGGTTCATTTCCTACTCTTCTTTTACATTCAGTAGGGTTCAAACTGCATGCTCAGTGGGAACACGAACGAAGTCGCCATGGCTCTTCTCCACCACCACCACCACCGCCCACCCCGCCGACTGAGCATCCGGCACGTACAGGGGGGCATCTGCAGATGTAGCCATGCTGAGTGTTGCTCGCGACAGCGCAGGTCCCACCGTTCCTGCAGGGCTTGTTCCGGCAGCTGTCCAGCACAGTTTCGCAGCGCCGCCCTGCGAAAGAGATGGAGGAAACTTGGTCAGGTCACCACATCTTTGGGGGGGGGGGGGGGGTTGGCGTTTGCTGATCCCCATCCTCTGGAGCTTTGGCTTCAATGCTTTTCCCCCTCTCTGCCCCTCCCCCCCTTCAGCCGATGCCTTAGGAGAAACCGGACATGCGGATGCTGACGCCGCGGAAGCCAGGGTTGAGAAGAGTCAGCCCGCTTGTGCTGTAGCGGCTTTGATGTTCTAAAATGCAATTCTTTTTTCTTTCTCCTGATTCCTATTTTGCTTAACCTCCTTTGCCTATTCTGCTGTTTATAAAGACGTTTTCATTTATGATTGTTCAATTACACTAGCGTTTAAAGAAGCTTCCGTTTACATGTCGCCCAGGGCGCTTTTTCTGCACCTGAAGGCGACACATAAATATTAGTAAGAAATAAAGTAAACTAGAAAGGATGGCTGCGGACCCCCCCCTTCCAGTGTGGGTCTGCCCCCAAATATATGAAGCAGGGGTGGATTGGGATGTGTGGAAGCAATAGATTTAAAGCAGGGGTCGGAACCTCTTTCGGTCCCAGAGCCAAATTCGATTTCGGGGCCACGTTCCACCTTCACTGCAAGAGAGGCGAGGTGAAAATCCACCCACATATCCTCTCTGAAAGCACTACTGGGCCGTCACTCAGCCTTAGGAGAGGAGTTTGAACCTTTTGGAACGGGGAAGGGCGGAAGGGCACCGGAGCCGGGGCAGCTTCTGGGGTCACGGCACTCACCTGAGTAGCCCGGCCGGCACTCGCACTTGAAGGCGTTCACCCGCTGGACGCAGTTTTGGGTCCCGCGCAGGTCGCAGGGGTTGGAGAGGCACTCGTTGACGTCCCCCTCACAGCGCTCCCCGACGAAGCCCGGCGAGCAGATGCAGCTGTAGCCGCCCACGCGGTCGATGCACCTCCCGTTGTTGAAGCACTTGGGGGCCGGCGTGTGGGCGTCTGAGGAGGGGCTGCAGTCGTCCACGTTGATTTCGCAGTGAACCCCTGGGGGCGGAGGGAAACGAGGCGCACAGGTTGGCAAAACTCACACCGCTTTGGGAGTCCGGCGGGTTTTCTCTCCCAAAGGACATGCTTCAAAGTCCAGCCGAGGGAGCCCCCAGCCGAGTGGCCGGAGAGGGGTCCGTGGCCGGGCAGTGGCTAACAAGCCCTGCTTGGCGTGAGACGGAAAGGGCCCATTGGGGCAGAAAATGCTCGCCGCAGAACCTGCGCTTTCTCCTTTCCAACAAATACTTTATAGCCAGGCAGGGTTGAAAGCGAATGAATCTGCACGGCCAAACTCCCACCACCAGAGGGGGACAGAGCTCCACCTGTCTTCCCACTCTAGGAACTGGCGCAAAGGAGGCCTCCGGCCTCTCTTGCATTTTGACTGCCCCTCTCCGTAACCTACAGGAGCCCCTCTCAGCCCCTCCCTTCCACTTCCCACCCTCTTCAAAATCTGCAAGAATCCAGACACTGCAGTCCAATTGCAGGGCACAATTTAAGTGCATTCGTGTCCATCAACTGAACCCAATGGGCCGTGGCTCAATGATAAAAGAGTCCCGGCTTGGCATGTAGAAGGTCACAGGTTTGATTCCCGGCAGCAACTCCCTGGAGAGCTGTTGCTTCCAGTCAGTGTTGACAATACTGGAGCTGGATGGACCAAGGGTCTTCCGTCATGCAAAGCAGCTTCCTATGTTCTGATTTAAATCACCCCTTTTCAGAACCATGAGGACTAGAATATTGCTCTTTTTTTAGGAGAAAGGCCGTGGCTCAGTGCTAGAGCCCCTGGTTTGTATGCAAAATGTCCCAGGTTTGATTTCCAGCAACATCTCTAAGCAGGCCTAGCAAAGAACCCTGCCTGGAACCTGCTGCTGCCAGTCAGTATCGACAATACTGGGCTAGATGGACCTAGGATCTGACTTTCTATATTTGGATCTGGCACAATCCATTTGGACAAAGCAAAGTGCAAACCTTAACCAAAATTAATAAACTAGAAATGACCAAAAAGTTAAGGTATACAATATTAAAAAAAACATAAGTTTAGTACATATACACAGTAAACTAGAGCAATTGAAATACTGGGTACAATTTTGCATCAACAGATATTTAAACAATTAGCTCTGTACATTGATGAAGGAGGCAGGCCACACGCATTTCGACGTTTTGTCTTCTTCAGCGGCCTCTATAAATAAAAACAAACATACAGACACTACTATAAAATATTCACTAACAAATTGCAGGATACTAATATTATTGTGTGTGTGTGTGTGTGTATATATATATATATATATATATGTATATATAATGTATATATCATGTAGAATTTCTACAAGTTTGTACTTATAGAAATTCTACATTTTATATATATATATATATATACCAATAACATTAGTATCCTGAAATTTGTTAGTGAATATTTTGTAGTAGTGTCTGTATGTTTGTTTTTATTTATAGAGGCCGCTGAAGAAGACAAAACGTCGAAATGCGTGTGGCCTGCCTCCTTCATCAATGTACAGAGCTAATTGTTTAAATATCTGTTGATGCAAAATTGTACCCAGTATTTCAATTGCTCTATTTTAGTGTGTGTGCGTGTGTGTGTGTGTGTGTATGTATATATATATATATATATATATATTAAACTAAGTTTTTTAAAATATTGTACACCTTAACTCTTTGGTCATTTCTAGTTTTACAATCCATTTGGAGCCACATTGAACGCTTATTTATTTATTATTGCATTGATATCCCGCCTTTTCCTCTCAAGGAACCCAAGGCAGCATACATAATCCTCCTCTCCGTTTTATCCTCACAACAACAACCCTGTGAGGTAGGCTGGGCTGAGAGTCTATGACTGGCTCAAAGCCACCCGTTGAACTTCCACAGCCGAGTGGGGACTAGAACCCGTATCTCCCGACTCCCAGGCCGACACTTTAGCCGCTACCCCACACTGCCTCTCCACCTCTGCCACCGGAGCTCTTGGACAGTCACACGAGAAAGCGGACCGAGTGAAGCCCTACGAGAACTGCTCCTGCCCCAAACCTCCCTGCGCGCCTGGCTTCCCTCCTTTACCTTGAGTTCCCCGAGGACAAGAACATTTGTAGGTGTTGATGAGGTCAATGCACGTTCCTCCGTTTTGGCAGGGATGAGACAGACATTCGTTGATCTCCTCTGAACAATTCCTCCCATGGTAGCCAGCAACGCACTGCAAGAAAGCGGCACGGGAGACCTCAGTTGAGAGAGCCTCTTTAGGCAAGGGAGGGGGGGCGGCTTTCCTCTGCTTATGTAGGTCATTTATTATTACTTTATTTCTTGATGCCCGGACTTTTTAAGGAAAGCCCTCACAAGGCAGCTTACAATTTTTTAAAAAGGTTAAAAACAGCCAGAGGGAAATAAATTCAAAAGACTCATCCTGTGTCCATTGGTTGTACCCTGCTTGGGGATCTTTTTAATAATGAAAAGCGAGTCCCAAATTTCGTAAATATATAAAAACTATTCATTAGTAATACTGACAGATTGTTTAACATAGTAAAATCTCTAAGAGTGCCATCCTAGGCATGTTTGTAGGACTTTTTTCTGTCTACATGCATAGGATGGCACCCTAAGTGATTCACGTACAAAATAAATAATACTGAGCCACGCAACATAGCTTCTCTTCCCTTCCCCGCTGGCTACTGGGCGACCTGCTGTGATCTCATGAGAACTACAAATATCCTAGCTCCTAAGCAGGAGGAAACTCATCATCAGAGAACGTTGTAGTGAGAGGTCAGTATGATTTGGCATATAGAAACCAAGGAATCCACGTTCAAGGGGGGCGGGGTTCAGAATAGTTCTCGAGACTTTGCGACGATGAGCCTCTGTACAAACCCAGTATCCTGCCTCCGCTCCCCATTCCAAAGTCCTCCCCCTTCCAACCGTACCTCGCACGAATAGCCTCCGAGGTAATCGGTGCAAGTGGCCCCATTCTGGCACGGGTTCGGGGAGCACTCATCCACTTGCTCCTCGCAGTAACTGCTCGTGTAGCCGGCCTGGCACTGGCAAAAATGGGTGTTGCCTCGATCCACGCAGAGCCCAGAGTTCCTACACAGGAGCGCTACGTCGACACCTGCAAAGAGCAAAGGGGGCGTGGTCAAACACGGGGAACGGGCGTGAGTGCGCATGCCGCTTTTTGGGGTGGGGGGAGGTTTCAATTCTGCTGTAATCGCCTCTGAATCTTTTGGGAGAAAGGTGCCTAAGAAATCCAAAATACCACAATGACAACTTAGGCAGGAAAAGGGAGGTTCGGGGTTTGAATCACGCAGCCTGGGACTTGGTGTGCTGACAGCGCCTCCTTCAGGCATAGAAGTGAACAGCAGGCAGGCAGTGCAAAGCCAAGTCAGGCCGTCTTTGACAGATTCAGGAATTTCCTGACGATTGAACATGTTTGAAGTATGACTGCTTTCTGGATGTTGGTGTGGATATATTCTGGTAGGCCCAGTTTCTGGAGGTTTTCTGTATTATTTTTTGATGTGATGCCGGTGACTATGTGACTAATGGAGTAATTGTGACCTTTTCCTGTTGCCAGAGTTCTTTGACTTCCATGGCCAGTGGTGTATATTTCTCTCTCTCTCTTCCTCTTCCTTTTTAACAACATTTTTGTCATTCGGTATTGCTATGTCGATGAGGTAGGTGTGCTTTTCTATTATTATTATTATTATTATTATTATTGTATCTCTTTCTCGCTCATGGCGGTTTTTCTAGACGGATTGAGCATGTTTTAATTATGACTGCTTTTCTATTATTATTATTATTATTATTATTATTATTATTATTATTATTTACATTTCTATACTGCCTATACCCGAAGCTCTCTGAGCGGTTTACAAAGATTAAAAACATTCTATCATCATCATCATCATCATCACCATCTCAGAATTATGTGCCGCCTCATTTGCTGAAAAGCCATCAAGAGTGTGTGCAGCAATTCAAAGCAACAAAACCGTATCACAATTTTAAAAAAGGACATTAAGGACATTAAGCAGTAAAACATTGAAACTGCATCTCTTAAAAGGCCACATTAAAAAGATGAATCTTCACACGCTTTTTGAAGGCTGAGGGTGGGGGACCATAATCACCGAGGCAACGGATTTCATGCTTTGGGGGTGACCCAGGAGAGAGCCCTCTCATGCAAGCTCAACAAATGGGCCTCTGCAGGTAACGGCACCCTCAAAACAGGGAGGCCGGCAATCGCTTCCATAGCCAGGTCCTCTGCTATTTAGGGAAAGCACCAATACCCAGTCTCTGGCCTCCTGCGGCTCATTCTGCCCAGGAAAGAGAAGAAGGCTTCTGGCCGGCCTACGTCAGGCTGTGCTCCCTTGGACCGGCGCTTGCAGCAGACGGCAGGGGTCCTGGGTCTGGATGGGGTCACCCCCAGCCCAGCTCCCTCTGGGACAGGACAGCTGCTCCACCCTTCCTCCGGGGACACGCCTGTGCAGGCGGCAGAAACCCAGCGCGGCCAAGCAAGCCAGGATGGGACCCACCTTGCTGCCGAGCAGCCACCTCGCAAGACACGTTGGGGACGTCGCAGTAAAGGCCGGTCCAGCCGCTGGTGCATTCGCAGCGGTACAAGTTGTTGATCTGCCAGCATTTCCCGCCGTTCTTGCAGGGCGAGGAGTCACACCAACTCACCAGGTTCTGGGGACAACGGGAAGTTTGAAGAGGCGCACATCTTCGACAGGGCCGCCATCATGCTTACATGTGCCGTCCTCCCGAGGCGGAGAGCCACCGGGGCCCCGGACGTCTCCCACCCACTGATCCGCCCCTCAGAGCTCACAAAGTAATCATTTACGAAAAAGAAGGGAGAGAAAGTCCCAAGCCGTGGCAGAAGGGCACGGCCACTAAGGAATGCTGGGATAAGTCCCTGTTTTGAGTCTTGCTTCGGCCCCGAACTCACAAGCAGGCCTTGGGGAAGCCACAACCCCCTCCTCCTCCTCCTCCTCCTCCTCCTCTTCAATAGGGGCTTTCTCAGTGGCCTGAGAAAAATGGGGGAAGAGAGGCAGACCTGCCCAGGCAGAACCGCAGGAAGGAAAGGACTTGCAATCAGCCTCGGCTTACCTGGCAACTGAGGCCGGTGTAGCCCTGGGGACAAGTGCACTTGTAAGTCCCGTAGCTATCCTGGCACGTGCCACCGTTCAGACAGGGCTTGGAGTCGCATTCGTTGATATCGTGTTCACAGTAGATGCCCGTGAACCCTGCCGGGCACACGCAGGTGAAGGTGTTGATGCCGTCCACACAGGTGCCCCCATTGAAGCAGGAGCTGAGAGGCAAAAGAAAGAAGTCGGGTCACCCGGGGGGGGGTTCCTGCTGCCGCTGGGCTCGCCACCCGCCTGGCGCAAGGACCGACCCTCTGTATCTACAGCCTGGATTTGCCGCTCCACAGCCAGCAGCCTTCCCAAGCAGCGAACAATCACAGGACGAAAGCAACAGCAGAATGCAGAACTGAAATATCTGTATTCAGATTATGGGAAGAAAACCGTGGCTGGTCTATCAGGGGAGGCTTTTAGAAATAAAAAAATGTCTCCAGCAGTCGCCAGGACCAAAACAATGCCGGTGCCCGTCTGAGGAGAAGGCTAGCCATGGCTACTAGCCCTGGTGGTTACGTGATACCTCCAGTATCAGAGGCACTAAGTCTGTATACACCAGTTGCTGGGGAACATGGGCGGGAGGGTGCTGTTGCATTGTGTCCTGCTTGTGGGTCCCTGGTCGACAGCTGGTGGACTACTCTGTGAACAGAACGCTGGACTAGATGGACACTCAGACTGATCCATAAATAAATACATACATAAATAAAAATAGCCTTGTCCTAAAATTCAGCTTCCTGAGAATCTCAGGTGACGTTTTCCTTTGAAAAAGCAAGTTTCAAGCCCTCATGGCGCAAAGATACACCTGGGGGTTTTAAAGGCAATGCTTGCAGAAATCTTGAAAGCTAGAGAGGTTGGGCTCCAGGGTCCCTTGACCATAGCCAGAATAAATGCATTCATTTTTATCAATGGATTGATCGATTGTACGTCTATATCACCTTTCTGAAGTGAACCAGGGTGTTTTACCAAAAAAATCACAATCGTCAAATAAAAACATAGTAAAACATCTAAAACGACTGGAGTTGCAACCGCTCCTCAGTCTTTCTGTGTTGAAGAAAAGGGGTCAAAACGCATCTTTGAAACATGGCTTTTTTCAATGGTCCAGCACAGCATGGTCTAAAGGCACATGATGCAGCCACCTTGCTGAAGGTAGGCAGGTCAGGGGTCTGGCCCGTGCTTGGAGGGGAGACCACCTGGGCTACCTGAAGTCCCACAGTTGAAGAAAGGTGGGGGTAGAGATGAATGCAATAAATCAAATCATCAATGAGCAAAAAGCTACATTTAAAAGATGCGCTTTCTCCCCCTTTCCTTCAACACAGGGGAAGCGGGCTCCGACCGCACCTCCCGGCGCATCTTTAAAAAAACGCCATTTTGAAGGAGACCTGCGCCATGGATACAGGCTCCGGAGTGCAGAACGGAGGCCCTCTCCAAGGAAGCCCACCCGCTCCCCAGCCCTGGCTCCAGCCCAAAGCGTTTTCCAAAGGCCGCATCCGGCTGATCCCAGGTGCCAGGAGGGCCTGACCTTTCCGTGCAGTCCGGCGTGTTGTGTTCGCAGCGGATGCCACTGAAGCCGGAGGGGCAGGAGCAGGTGTAGCTGTCAACGCAGTCCGTGCAGTTGGCGCCGTTCTTGCAGGGGTCGCTGGCACATTCGTCAATGTCCTCCTCGCACTTCGGGCCCTGGAATCCAGGCAGGCAGCCGCAGAGGAAGGCGTCGACGCCGTCGGAGCAGGACCCGCCGTTGTGGCATGGATCTGGAGGGGAGGGGAGAAGACGCGCTGGACTCACAGCCACGCCGGGCCCAGCACCCGTGCCGGCCAGGGAGAAGGACGCCCGAGGGAGGATGTTCCGGCCAGGCTGGACTTCTGCCCGGCACTGGCGTGGTGGTCAGTTTCGAAGCGGACGGGCTCGCTGTGACAGTGCCCCTGGCCATGCCCCCGGGCAGAGTCCCAAAATGCAGGCAGCTGCCTGGGTCCATCTCAAGAAAGGAGTTCCTGGACATCAGGAAAAACGTCCTGACTGTCCGAGCAGTACGACACTGGAACCCGTGACCTAGGGAGATCGTGGGCTCTCCCACACTCGAGGCCTTCAAGAGGCAGCTGGACAGTCATCTGTCATAAGGTGGATTCCTGCACTGAGCAAGGGGTTGGACTCCGTGGCCTTAGAGGCCCCTTCCAACTCTACCATTCTATGATTTTCATCTCCACTAGGAGCAGGGCTTTTATGAATGGCTCTTCATGGCCCATTCCAGAGCAAGGGACGGCAAAATACTCTGCTTAACAGGGATAGCTCACAACTATATATTGTTGATGGGAACATACACACACACACACACACACACACACACAGGCACACACTCGCGCACACACACTGCGCAGGGACTGTGAGAATTGCAGCCAAGCTCAAAGGGAACGGCAAATTCTCTGCTCGTCGAAAACTGCTGGCGCGGAGTCCCTGTAAACCCTGGTTCCCCTACATCCCTGCTTGGTCCAGATGTGTTGCAGTCCAACATATCTGGAAGGCACCGGGGGCTGGGGAAGGGGGTTATAAGGCCACCGGATCCTTGCCCGAGGTTCGGACCCTTACTGGGTTGGCAGTCATCGATGTCCATTTCGCAGTCCCGGCCCGTGAACCCCGGTCTACAGACACATCGGTAGCTCCCGTTCATGTTTTGACACGTGGCGCCGTTCCGGCACGTGCTCTTCACGCATTCATTAATGTCAATCTCACAGGTTTGCCCTGAGAAGTGAATTTAAACAATATATATATATATATATATACACACACATATATAAAATTGCTGTCCACTGGAGTTCAAACCAAATCATTCTTTGGAGTACTGTTACACTCCTGTGCATTTCCTGCTGGTGAGTCCTTGTGGGAACAGAATGCTGGACTAGATGGACCCTTGATCTGATCCAGTAGGGTTCTTCTTCTGTTCAAGCAGCCATCTGCCGATCAATATCATTCATTTATCTATTCATTTTTAAAATATTTATATCCTGCCTTTCCATAAACACACCTAACAAGGCTAACAAAAAGCACAAAATGCTATTAAATTCAAGAATTAAAAGCCAAGCAACGATATACACGCGGGTTTAAAAGGTGATGAAAGAGTAGACGAAATACGAAGACAATAAAAACAGCAGTGAGAGCTGCTGATCGTCTTAAAGGGGAACACTCCATCCACGCAGGAAGATTTTCACAGCGGGGTAAAAAGCCATCCATTGGGAGTGAGCGGGTGAGGTGACCCTTTCCAGTTTTCAAAATCCAGGAAAAAGCTAGGGAATCCTTCCTAGAAGATCTTAATAATTGGACAGGCTCATAAGGGAGCAATTGGTCTTTCCAATGGATTATTAAATCAATTACATTTAAATGCACTTGCACATCAACAGGTCCCTTCTACACCAGGGGGAATTTGCGCCCTCCCCCATATGTTCTAGCCTAGAACTCCCATCAGCCCTGGGTGGCATAGCTAATAGTGAGGGATGATGGGAATTGTAGGCCAAAACATCTGGAGCAGAACATGTTGCCTACTCTTGCTCTAAACCAAGAAATAAAGGAAAGGATTGGATTAGCAGAGGTTTCGCCACCCCGGTGGTCTCCAGCTGTAGGAGACTGCAACTACCCAGAATTCCCATCTGGAGACCATCGGGTTGGTGACGGCTGTTTTAGAACAAGGCCAGGCTGGGAGCTTCAGTGAGTGAGGAGGGATAGGAAGTAACGGGAAAGGATTAACTGCTAACCACAGAGACAGAGCTTACAGGAAACCAGGTGCATCCTAGGTAAACCAGTGTCTAGCGAGCGGTTGTCGCTTCATGCAATAAATCAAGCAATGGCAGTGAGAGAATTTGCTATCTGTAGCAACACTCAGAACATCTTTCTTTGGAGCGGACATGAAAGCGTGACTCTTTTCTCCATCACACTGTCGACAGGTGGATGGGTGGAAAATTAACAATATTTGAGGTCTGCTAAGGTTTAAACCTCTCTCTCTCTCTCTCTCTCTCCCTCCCCCCATATATCTATCTATCTATCTATCTATCTATCTATCTATCTATCTATCTATCTATCTATCTATCTATCTATCTATATATATGTGTGTGTGTGTATCATCCTCATCATATGTCACCCAATTTTCCCCAGGACGGTCTTTGTCCTTGTTTATTTATTTATTTGCAGCATTTATGTATCGCTCCGCATCTAGACCGATTATGGAGCGGTGAACAATAAAAAGTAAGAAGATACAAGAATAATACTCCA
The DNA here is from genome assembly GCA_029215795.1 of Anniella stebbinsi. Lineage (NCBI taxonomy): Eukaryota > Metazoa > Chordata > Lepidosauria > Squamata > Anniellidae > Anniella > Anniella stebbinsi. The sequence goes on along the minus strand of JARDYH010000008.1, from coordinate 99,750,499 downwards.
CATTAAAAACTGTTGTGTTTAAAAACAGAATAAAGATTTTTTTTAAAAAAATAACACCTTGGCTGGTTAGTCAAGGAAGACTTCCTGAAATGAAGATGTTATTGAATGCAGATGGCCGTGCAAGACCCAGGGTTAAATATGCATCATAAATCTCACCCCGTGCAATGTGTGCGAAGAAGGCGCCTCTGGAAACCACAGTACAAAAAAAAAAAACCACCCCCAAAATGAGAAGTCGTACCTTGCCAGCCAGGAGGGCACTCGCACAAGAAGCTCTCATAGTCTTCTGACTCTCTGCATTGACCGCCGTTCTTACAGGGGCCGTCCGCACACGGGGCTAGGACATCTCTGCAAGTAGGCCCTGCAGTTTGAAAGACCCAAGAAACCCAGTCTCACATTGGGTTGTAACCTACGTGGCAACCTAAAAACAGTGGAGAGGTGTTTTGCGTTTATCATGCTACCCAAGAAGCAGGAGTGCCAGGGAGTCAAGGGCTCAAGCGGCTGCAGCCCCGGAACCTTTTTTCTTAGAAGAGACGCTGACATTATCCACCCCCTTCCTTTAGACTTCCCTGCGCCCTCTGCAATCCTCACAGTCGCTGGGAGGAAAATGCGTTTTCCCAGCAACAACAGACCGTGCCTGTCCTAATGCAAAGGGTTTTGAGGCAGCCCTGGTCTTGAAATTAAGATCCATTTGCTTTACAAAGGACCTGCTCCGGGGGGGGGGGGGGAGATGAAAACTCCTAGAAGTGGGTTTTTTAAAAATGGATAAACCCAGCTGCCTGAATTTTTTGACTCTCCTTGGGGCGTTTGGCAAATGGGGCTGTCAAAATATACCCACTACCAAGGAGTCGTGAGCTGGTTCCAACGCCTTGTGTGCGCAGCGGCGACGTTTCCTCCAAAACCTTTGAAGGGGTCGACCGGCATTCCCACAGATTTCACAATGGTCTTTTGAGCTATGTATAGCAACTGGGCCTCCTTCTCTTCGCCCCTCTGGGAATGACTCTGGCTTCCTTGGAACCTTTCCAAGACGTTTCCTTCTTGGGGAAGGAACTTATCCACAGCGACGGACGTTTTGGAAAGGCGAGTTTCCGAAGAGGCAGCAGCCTCAAAATTTCACATGCGTATATTTGCTCACTATTGGGTTTACCAAGAGTAAAACAAAAAACACCCCACACATTTATTTGCAAAGGGGGGGCGGGGGTGGAAATGTGATTTAGCTTGTATTTCTCTTCTCCCACCTCTGCCCTCTTGTCCAGAGGCTTTTCCTGTTTACAAAGCCAACGTTCTCCACATAACGTTATCTTCCTCGTCAGCCCGTATCATCTAAAGGCCTTTTCTGTTTTCCAGGGCCTTCCCATTCCCTGCACCCCAGCACACGTTCCCGGTTTGTCTCCCTGGCAACCGGCAAAGACAGGAAAGAAGTCACGGCTTCCTCCCATTGTACAGAGGCTGCCATTTTGTGTAGCAAGAGGAAGCAGGAAACGGGCCAAGAGGAATCGGCTCAGCAGAAAATCTCTAGCCTGTGAAACTGACCGCCTGTTATGCAGGTGAGTCCAAGTCCATCCTTCCAGAAAGGGACGTTGACGGGGCGTTGTTTGCAATGCAGTTGTTTGCAAGAAAAAGGGGAACCGGGTGAAGGAAGACCCGTTTGTTTAAGAGTGTTTCCTTAAAAAGTGGTGCATGTGTGTTTTTCAAAAGTGTTTCCAGTGCTGGTAGAAAGGGCAAAAGAGTCTCTCCTGTTCTTGCAAACTAAAATTGGGAGGGTGCCCTTGCATCCATGTCTTGCTTGTGGGTTCCTGATTGACAGCTGGTTGACCACTCTGTGGGAACAGAAAGCTGGACTAGATGGACCCTGGGCCTGATCCAGCCTCAGGGCTCTTCACGTGGCCTTGTGTGTACATGCGTCAACATTCGGGACGTGTGCATGCATGAAAATTAGGGGTGGGAGCGTCGTAGCTCAGAAAGTTTTTTTTAAAGCTTCTAGGGGTTTCCCCTTCCTGATATTCAGGGAAGCCTAAATTTGAGCGAGCGTGACACCTCAACACAGATACTCCCGTTGGACTCAATATTTGGGTGAAGGAGAAAATATCTCATGATACAGAGAGGCGAAGGGGTGGTGGTGAGAAAGACGCCTGCCAGCCAAGTTCAGGTCGGTTCTGCAGGCTTTGATATTCTCCGCCTCTTTCAGACCAAAGGCTGCATTGCATTCCAGAGACGCTTAAGACAAAAAGGGTGGGCCAAAATACTAAAAATGCCAGCCTATTTGAGTTAAAAGCTCTTGCTGCCAGTAAATAAGACTTGAGGAATGAGGGGAGGGGGAAATGTTGCAAAAGCCGTGAAAACGCAAAACAGCTGGTGATTGAGGGAAAAGGGATTAGGAAGAAGGTGAGAAAGCCAGCTTTGGCCCAGGGGCTGAAGTTGCGCACCCCTGCTGTATATGGAAACCACAAAGAAATATCCCCCTGGAAACAGGAATGGATGGTTGTTTCCTGTTCCTCCCAGAGCCGATCTCAAGGTATCCTGGCTGCCCTGAGACGTTATCCCAGGACAGGCGACTGCAAGTCATGACTCAAGAGTTTGGCCTCTTACCAGTATATGGTGGGACACAGTTGCACTGGTAACGAGCCACATCATCGATGCACGTTCCTTGGTTCAGGCAGGGGTTGGAAGCGCATTCATTGATGTTGGTCTGGCAGTTGGGACCTAGAAAGAAGAAGACCTGCAGAGTCAACCCTCAGAGCCCAATGGTGGCTCCTTGCCAGAGCATCAAGAAGGGATCTCTCCCAATCCAGCCTCAGAGAACCGTGTAAACTGGAGATACTGGGAAATGAACGTGAGGCCCTCTGAATGCAAAGGGCTATTCCACGATAAGACATAGCATTTAAACGTTCACTTCCTAGGCGCAATCCTATGGATGTTTAGACGGGAAAAAAAGTCCTACAACTCCCAGCATTCTTCGGTCTAAACATCCATAGGATTGTGCCTTTAGATATACTTTTACCAACCCTGCAGTGTAGGCCTCTATTACAGTTCCAATATCACAAATGGGGGCACTTAGCTGGCAGGGGTCTCCAACCTTTCTGGACCGTTTGGAACTTTGAGGGGATGTTGTGGATGCTCTCACAAAATGGCTGCCACGAGAGGGGCCTCACCCTTTCATAAAACGGCTGCCATAGTGGGGGTGAGCTGACATAAAGCGCCCGCATCCACAAAAGCAAACTGGTGAGGCGGAAAGAAAACTAACTTGCCCGTGACCCAGGTTGGAGGCAAAGGTGGGCTTTGAGGACCCAAAACACAAAGTTCTCTTCTGAGACAATCAATTTCACAGAAGGGAAAAGTAACACGGCCAAGTAGCTAAATACAAGACAGAAGAGTTTAAGCTCAAAATGCTTATTTGTCCCCATAACGCACAACACAACACCCATTTCACAGAAGGGAAACTAGTAATGCTCGGAGAAATACCCAGCTACACAAGAAATACACACTCACACATTCCCAGGCAAAACATGCACACACAAACAGGGACCTTCTGGCTCACAGGCCAGCCTCTTCACCACAGCGTTTGCGGAGAGAAAAGGCCGCCAACATCCCTGTCACCCCACGCCCCATCGTCAAACGAAGCCACACTGGCTGCTAGTGCCCAATCCACCAACTACGGAACAGGCTCCCACAGGGCTGGGCCTCCTACAGAAGCTCTCAAGGCCTTCCTACTTGCAGGGAGCACAGCTCATATTTAATGACGCCCTGTTTTCCTCCAAATCTACTCGAGGCACATGATTAAGACAGATTAGTAGTCTAGCTGCGGGTCAGCCCCACTTCGTGGTGCGCCCTCGCTGCCTGAGACAGCCCCGGTCCGCTCTCGCGCAGGGCTCCTACCGCTGAATCCTTCTCGGCAGGTGCAGATGTAACCGCTGGTCATGTCTTTACAGGTGCCGCCATTCATGCAAGGGTTGGATTCGCACTCGTTGTTGTTGATGTCACAATTTGGTCCACTCCAGCCGTCGGCGCAATCACATTTGTAGCTTTTGTTAAGGAATGGAAACAGAAGACGCATGAGCCCCATGGGGGTTTGGCCTTGGTTTTGTGTGCGTGTGTGTGTGTGTGTTCGCGCATGCGCAAGGAACGTCTAATGGAAGGTGACAATAGAGGAGCTTTTCATGATAGGAAAAGTTGGATGAATGAAAATAATGGAAAGAACTCTTACATCCTTTCTCAGTTAATACCATTGCTTTAATTTAAAGACAACCTAGAAATATCCCTTGCCCGGCACGTCAATTAGGTAGCAACCGTATGCACGTTTTTTTTTCCTGTCTGAATGTGTATAGGATTGTGCCCTTAACTATTTAAAAGGTTAATAAAGGGTGCAACCCTATGTATGTTTAGACAGAAAAAATCCCTACAACTCCCAGCATGCCCCAGTCAGTATGGTTGGCTGGGGCATGCTGGAAGCTGTAGGACTTTTTCCCATCTAAATATGCATTGGATTGCACCCTAAATTACCCTTGCTCAATTATAAGGCTACTTAATAATTTTAAAGGTACCTAGAATACTCTTACTCAAAGTTTACTTTAGAGTTACGGTAGGTCCCTACACTAAACCCCCATGTCCAACGTTTGGCTTAAGATTCTAGGACCTGACATTAGAAAGTACTGAATCACAATCAAAGACTGGGCAGAAGGAGTGCCATTTGCTTTTATTAATTACAAAGACAGTTGTATACCCTTAGTACAAAGATAAAAGAATAGTACCCGCTGCCTACAAATATCTGCTGGCAAAGGAGTACTTTCCTTGAGAATCTCTAACCCAGGGCAGTGGAAACCACCCATCTTCTCAATTTTGGAAAGCAGACCTCCTATGTAAACCGCCCAGAGAGCTTCGGCTATGGGGCGGTATACAAATGTAATAAAAATAAATAAATAAAGCTAACATGGGGTTCTGTTATACACCCTCTTTCTCTGCCAAATAGTCTAAAATCCATGCCTATAAAAGCTTTAATATTTTAAGCTAGCTGGTCAGTTCTTCTATGGTGATGTAGCTTTCGGAGGGACCTTTCCCTCAATCTTTCTCGACATTCCTCTTCTCTTCTATTCTAAAGAAATAGCCCAAATTTCTTTATCTGAACCCTGCATTTTTTTCCTTACCATCTGTGCTCTTCCTCACAGGGCAAAACCCACAGTTGTGTCCAGTGCGACCCCCCCCCCCAAATACTCTAGCAATTCTAGTTTACAAACAACTTTTGACCAGAAACAGTTTTTCTAACTTCTAGGCCCCGAAACGGACTTTGGTTCATCAGCGCAACGCCAGCAAGTGCGAAGCTTAGCTAAGCCGTTAAGGTGGGCCTTTATGACCTTTGCTGTGATGAGCAATATTTTTATTGACTTATTTTATTAAAGCATTTGTATCCCGCCCGATATCACGAGGATCTCAGGGAAATACGCAACTGTAGCCCCTTGCGCCAGCTCAAGGGAGCTCCAACGCTTCCCTTTAGGAGTTGCGTTCCCCCGGCACCCAAGCCTGTCTGGGAAGCGAACTGGGGCCACCTGGCTTGCCCCCACTCCCATCTTGACATTAGGAGCCGCCTGGATTCTCCTAACGAGCCCCAGGAGCCTCCACGCTGAAGCTCACCCATTGCGTCCGTCGTGGCACCGCCCATGAATGCAGGGGTTGCTGTTGCATTCGTTCACTTCCGAAAGGCACATGGCATCATGGTAGCCTTCCGGGCAGACACATGCAAAGCCATTGATTCTATCCTTGCAGGTGCCGCCGTTACGGCATGGGTTGCTAGCGCACTCATCAATGTTGATATTGCACATCCTCCCTGCGGGAGAGGAGGGAAAAGGTTGTCCAGGTGTCAGAAGAACGTAAGAAAAGCCTCGCTGGTTCAAGACCAAAGGCCTTGTTAGTCCAGCATTCTGTCCACCCAACAGTCAACCAGTTGCCCGCAGGAAACGCGCAAGCAGGACAGGAGTGCACCTTTGCACCCATGTTCCCCAGCAACTGGTGTATATAGGGATAATTATGCCTCAGATACCAGAGGTAGCACAGAGCCATCAGGACTAGTAGCTATGGATAGCCTTCTCCTCCTCCTCCTCCTCCTCCAGGAATTGGGCCAATCCCCTTTCAAAGCCATCCAAATTGGAGGCAACTGCTACATCTTGTGGTAGTGAGTTCCGTAGTTTTAACTATGCTCTGTGTGAAGAAGTCCTGCCTTTGAGCTGTCCTGAATCTCCCACCCATCAGCTTCACGGGATGAGGACCCCTTTGGGTTCTAGTATTATGAGAATATCACGAGATCCACACTGTACACCGTCCCAGACATTGTCACCTTTCCTTAAGGGGGGTGGGTGGGTTTACTCCAGCCCTTTGATCATTTGAGTAGCTCTCTTCCGGACTTTCCCCAACTTTATAATATCCTTTTTGACATGTGACGTCCAAAACTGGACACAGCGTCCCAAATTAGGGTTGCGCCAGGCATGTCTCAGCCCCTGAGCCGCACATGAATTATTGCCGGTCTGCCCTCGCTCAACGTACGGATTGAGACCCATCTTCCCCAGCCGCCCTGCTGCTCCACCCATTCCATTCTCACCTGTATATCCCGGCTCACAGGTGCATTCATAACCATTGATTTTGTCAATACATTTGCCGGAGTCACAGGGATTGCTGGCACAGTCATCCAGGTTGACCTCACAGTTGGGTCCTTCAAAAACAAATATTTACTTATTTATTATAAAAGTTTATAGATCGCCTTATTTGCTTTTAAAAAAAAAGCCAGCAAAGTGGTGCACAACAATGTAATAAACCCTTAACAATAAAACACAAGAGAATGAAAAAACATTAAAATATTAAAACGACTACGTAATTTAAAAAGCTAAATCACTTTTTCTAAAGACCAAGAAAGTAGGGGTTATTCTTATTTATTGGGGAGCACATCCCACATTTCGGGGCTGACACAAGAGAAAGCTCTTTCCTGCATGCCCAACAACTGGGGTTCTATGGGTAATGGTGCCCTCAGAAAGGCGTCTCCTGTGGGTCTTAATAACCAGACGGGTTCATAGCGAGACAGGCAGACCCTGAGACAACCAGGTCGTAAGCTGGTTAAGGCTTTTAAGGTTAAAACCAACACCTTGGTTTGAATCCTGAAAGCTTAACCAGTGCAGCTCTTTCCAGACTTTGCACCATTTATAAGTCTGGCTGCATGTTCCACCAACTGAAGCACTTTTTTTAGCTCCACATACAGTAAATTGCAGCAGATTAGAAAATGGCCTAGGCTTAACAGCTAATAATATGGGCTGGCCTTTGGGGGGGCTCCTGTTTCTCCTGCCCCATGAAACTTTCTTCCTAAATCATAACGGAAGAAGCTTTGGAAGTAAAAGTAAAAAAGGTGGAGGGAATCAGCCTTCTGAATGGGTTAGATGGCAACTCCCATAATTCCCAGCTGGCATGTAGTCTCTCCTACTACAACAATAGGAGGATGTTGTCTCAGCAGAGAGTTAAAACCAAACTGAAGCTGTTGGCCATGCTGGCAACTCATCTAGCATTGGGAATGCTGACGTATGCAGACACTGCCTGCTGAAATCTTAAGAAATCAAAGGAATAGCTGAATAAGGTTTCCAGGGGATGGGCTGACAGCAAAACTCCCTGCCTCTCCTGATGACTAGCAATGCCAGAATAAATTAAATTATGCAACTATAGACAATTGCCACAGGTCCCAAAATTCAGATTGCCAGGGCACCAAATTTTATATGCCACGGACACACCCCTGCCAACACCTGTGTAAACATATTGGCTCCCCAACTGCTGCCTTGGTCTGTGGTCCCTTGAGGCTTGCAAGGGAATCTGGAAGCATGTAATTGCAAACAGAAGAAGACAAAAAGAAAACAGGACCCAGGATAGCTCCTGGAACTTTCTCCGACAACAACAGGAGAACGTTGTCTCAGCAGGGAGCTGAAGCCAACTGAAGTCTTATGGAGGCAGACAAGACCTGTAGTGTAGTCAATTTTGCCTGTCCTGGAAGAGCCGACTGGACTGCTAATGGGCCCATTAATGGTCTGAGACGTTTGCAAAGCTGGGGAGATGGAAGTCCTACTGACCCAGATGGTGACAGCAGGGCTGTGTCCACTGGGCAGCAGGGCCCTGAATAAGGCACCCAAGGGAGTAGCGTGTGCCTCATCCTCATCACAATTCTCTGTTAAAAACACCGGAAGGTCTGAGGATTGGGGTTAAGGACACCACCTTGACCTGGGCTTTGTTTTGGATCTGAAGCCCACAAACCTGAAACGAAGTTTGCTGGGACAGTTTCTCCTGGACAGTGGAGGAGAAGGAGCCAAGGCTATCGGTTCTTACCTGTTGTCCCTTTGAGGCACAAGCAGTTGTAAGCGTTGTTCCTGTCTTGACATGTCCCCCCATTCTTGCATGGTTGGCTTTGGCACTCATTGATGTTAATGTCACAACGGTGGCCGGTGTAGCCAGGCTGGCAAAGGCACGTGAAAGTGGCGATGCCGTCCCGGCAGGTCCCGTAATGGCAGGGGTCTGGGTCACATTCATTGATGTCGGTCTCACAGTGGGGCCCAGAAAAACCTAGTTGGAGTGGGGGGGCAGAGAATGGAGGGGAAGACACGGAACATCAGGAGGACGACGTCATATTTTGAGAAGAGAGGATTTCATGCGGCAGCTAAGCTAGAATGTAACAAACGCTACCTATGCTGAATCAGGCCAAGGGTCCAGGTAAGAACTTCATGAGAACTGTGCTGGATCAGACCAGGGATCCATCTAGCCCAGCATTTGCTTCACATGGTGGCCAACCAAGGAACTCTACAAGCAGGACATGAGTCCAATAGCACTCTCCTGCCCATGTGCCCCAGCAGCTGGAGTACCTAGGCATACTGCCTCTGATGCTGAAGGTAGCATATAGCCATTGGGACTAGTAGCCACTGAGAGCCTTCTCCTCCATGCGGTTAACATGGAGCAGCCCAGCACTCACCAGCAGAGGTGACCCCCCTGCAGACAGGCATTGCAGGCAGACTTTGCATTTATTTTATATCCCACTATTTCACCAAAACAAAGGCACCTAATTTGGATATCTAATAAAATCTGGATTAGAAACAAAATCACAATTAAATATTCATATAAAAACACAATTAAAAAGACAACAATAAAAGAAATGTACCTTTTAAAAAAAAACCTTTAGCAATAGACCTGTTTGAATAAAACGTCTTTGCTCACCGGCAGAAAGATAACAGAGAAGGGGCCAACCTGTCACGTTTGCCCCTAAACCTGGGAGCCCCTGGCAAATGAAATGAGGTGAGTGACTACTAAGAAGGCCTTTTCTGCTGTGGCACCTCAATTGTGGAATGAGCTCCCCAGAGGAGCTTGCCTGGTGCCCATATGGTGCGGTTTTCGGCACCAGGTGAAGGCTTTCTTAATTTCCCGGCATTTTAATCCTCTGTTTCTGCTGTTTCGAAACCTGTTGTTGTATTTTTAATCTTTACACCGCTGTTACGTTCTATTTTGGGTTTTATCTTTTTCATTTTGGGTTTTATAGTGCAGTTTTAAAACTTTTCTATTATGTTTTATCGCGTATGGCTTTAATCGTTGTGAACGCCCCAGAGAGCTTTGTCTGCTGGGTGGAATAGAAATGCAATTAATTAATTAATTAATTATGTTAATTTAAATCTTCACGTACAAATTCGGACACATTTATGAGGAGCTATTTAAATTTCACAGGAGTCACAGGCCGCTGATTCATTTCGCATCCAAACCATCTCCAATGACATAAAAAATAAATTCCTCCAATTAATTCACACTCTGCTCCAGATCATCCAAAACCAATGGAAGGAAAAGTTTTTCAAAGTTGAATTCCATGCAATGGGAGATTCTAGCCATGGGAGGCTGCAGCATGTACGGAGGGGAGCGTTAACCCTTCCTTCTCTGACTGCGATTGTTGTGCCTGGCAATTAGCTGAGAAGACAGCAACCCGGCCTTGGGATCAATGGGCGCTCGGTGCTCTGAGAAATAAATCTGAGACTCTGGCAAATAGATTTGGGGCTGGGGCGATGTCCTGCTCTGTGGGGTTTGATGGGATAATCGGAGGCATGTTTTGTGGGAGAGCCTTTAAGCTGCTAGTTCCCATCCAGCAGCACACTGCCCCCAACTGTAGAAATCCCTACGGCGCTTGTGGACTTCCGCAGTACGGCACGTCGCTCTGAATCCATGGCCCGACCGTTCTAGCGCCTCTCTCTTGCAAAATGACACCCCGCGGGAGCACCCACAGAGACACCGAGCCCAGAAACTCAGCTAAAGCACTGTACGAACCCGGCGCCTGCTTGCTCACAGCTCCTTTGTGAGCAGACGCGGGAAAGGTTTGGAGAGCGCGCTGGCGGCAAACAGAAGAAAACGCGTGGCAGAGGACAGGATGCAGGGGGGGTGTATGTGTGTGTGTGTGTGTGTGTGTGTGTGTGTGTGGAATAAAAGGTGGCGTGCTAACGCTAGGAAGAAGGCCTGCCCCGGATTGCCAAGAGCCTGGCTTTGTCCCAGAGCGGGTACAATGACTCCTCTCTAACAAACAGCCCCTTTCTTTTCCCTTTCACAGAGCGCTAGAGCCGGCTCCTCGGCTCCGCAGCTTGTCTGCATGCAGCTCCGATAGCCCGGCTGCGGAATCCAAAAGGGCAGGGAGGGGTCAGAGGCGGGTGCCGGTGTGCGCCCGAGGGATAATAGCAGTGCCCATTATCTCGCCGTACCCCAACGACTGAGAAGCGCGGGGGCCAGAGGGAGGAGGACAAAAGAGGAGGAGGGAAGAAAAGAGAGAGGGAGGGAGGGAGGGAGGGAGACAGGGGGGCTTGGAAGGGAGACAAAGTGAGGCTTTGACGGCGCCCCTCGTGAAACCCACATCGCGGCTTTTCATCGGAGCTCCTGGCCGAGCAAGACGCTCATTAGAGACTGTTCAGCTGGAAGATTTCTGGCGGGAGCTCCGCCACAAAAGCTCCACTGTTCGCTCCCGGGGGGTCACGGCGTCGGTTTTGTCCGAGTGCTACTCCAGTTTCGCTCCTCGGGTGCAGGCAACCCCGTGCCTTTCGGGGGGTGGGGGGTTGGCCAACACGCCCTTTTCCCTTTCTCTTTCGGTCCCTGCTTTCTCCTGTGCGGAGGCGAGGGGCCTCGGCGGAGGGCAGCCGGCAGCCAAAAGGCGCCACACCTACAAGGTTAACCAAGACGGAGGCCGCTGCCGCCTTGTGTCAGGTGCTGCACGCATTCAGAGAGAGAGAGAGAGAGAGAGAGGTCCACTTCTAATTTGGGGAGTCAAGAGTTGGACTCGCCATTTCTGCCAGCGTTTGTAGGTTAATGTAGCGAGCAGCATTTTGACTGCACATTACATCTTGGAGCCTCAAGCTTTCTGACCATCGATCAGCTCCAAGTATTTCAGAAGTGTGTAACCATTAAGCGTTTCACCGTGAGGTTTCCCTGAACAAAAGAAGTCTCACTGATTGGGTGTCCCATGTCAGTTTGCCAGCATGTGTGAATGCCGGAGGGAACGGGGACACACGAGAGTTTCGTTCGTACACTCTGAGATCTGCCAAGCGAAACCCGGCTCTCCAGGCCCTTGATAAATATCCTAGCATCACTGTCTGGGATTGCAGGACCGCTTTCGTCCATACAGGCTAGACCGAGTTTTAAGTTTTTCATGGAGAGGCCCTTCACTCGGTCATGCCAACATCAGAGGCATGTTTTTTTTTGGCGGGGTGTGTGTGTGTGAAGAGACAGGGCCTTCCTGGTAGCTTCCCCCAGTTCCTGGAACTCCCTGCTAAGGAAGGCAGAGGGCGGGACTCATGGGAACTGAACATAAGAACAGGCCTGCTGGATCAGACCAAGGGTCCATCCAGTCCAGCACTCTGTTCAGACAGTGGCCAACCAGCTGTCAACCAGGGGACCCACAAAGCAGGACATGGTGCAACAGTACCCTCCCACCCATGTTCCCCAGCAACTGGTACACACAGGCTTACTGCCTCAGATACTGGAGGTAGCACATAACCATCAGGGCTAATAGCCGTGAATAGCCTTCTCCTCCTCCAGGAATTTATCCAACCCCCTTTGAAAGCCATCCAAACAGGTGGCCATCACTCCATCTTGTGGAAGTGAATTCCATAATTTAACCATGTGCTGTGTGGAGAAGTCCTCCCTTTTCTTTGTCCTGAATTTCTCAGGAGCTGCCCGGAGTGCCACTTCTTAGCAGAAAGGCAGAGAGAAATCAAAGAAATACACAAATGATAAGAGCCTCTCCTTCCTCAACCTTGCTTACCTTCGGTGCATTCACACGTGTACAGGTTGGGTCCGTCGACACATTTGGCTCCGTTCTTGCATGGAGTGCTTGCACATTCATCGATGTCATGTTGGCAAAGGTGACCGTTAAAGCCTGTAAAGGAACGCAGAGGGAGAAGTTGGCTCCAGCGCTCTTAGACCCCGTCCTGGGATTCAGGACGCACCCGCCTCCCCCTGGATAGAGACCCTTTCCAGCGACTATAAGCCTCCTCTGCCTGATAACTAGCAAAGACTACTCAATACCTTCCACGGACATGGAACCAGGTGTGCAAACAGCCTAAGGCCCAGTCACACCTGAAGCGCCTTAAGGCGCCCAGAAAGGGAATCGAAAGGAGTTGCCTTCCTTCCTTCCTTCCTTCCTTCCTTCCTTCCTTCCTTCCTTCCACTTTTAAGCCCAAAATGGACAAATGCAGGTAAGTATGGGCAACCAGGCTAGTAAATAAAAAACAGGAATTAATGAATGAATTAATGAATAGGGGGGAAAGTAACTTAAATGAAGGGAAGAGCAGGAGAAGGAAATCTGCAGGACAGAAATGGAGGAGTAGGAATTCTGTTGCGGAGAAGCCGTTGGGGGCTGGATTCCAGTGGTGGGCGGGGCCAAGGGGTGGGGCTAAAATACCCCAAATGCCAGCTTATTTTAGCTCAAAGCGCTGCCAGTGAGCCAGTCTTAGGAGAGGCTTCCTCAATCTTTTAGAACAGCCGGGGACGAATGCGCAACAGCTAGAAAACCAGCAAATGACCTAATCCTTCCTGGCTACTCTTCTTTTTCAATTTCCTGTGCATGTTTATCGGGCCAGGCTAGAATCCTGCCCAACTACATCCATTTCCCAGACACAGTGTTGATTTGAAAACGGAACACCCCCTTCGGTTTTTCTACAGAAAACCGTAAGGATGGAAGCCAGGGAGCGAGTTGGGAATAAAACCAACAAACTTTTCTATGGAATATTTTGCTGTGTACTTCCAATTACACAACATCCTTATGCTTGCAGGAACGCACTCTCGGGCAAAAGGATAACATGCCGGTGAAATGCCGACTATAATTTCCCACAGACAAGCTGCAGAAGAAGAAAACGTCCTCCCCTGTCCCTTTAAGAAAATTTCCAGAAATGTCAAATGCATGTCGGCTTCAGGAGCTCCAAGTATTCCCAAGGACTTTTCCTTCTCTGGTGGAAAGCATGTGCCGGATTCGTGTTGCCTGGCTCCCTTTTTCGGTTGCTCCACTTGGCCCGCTGCCCGGGATAAGACTGACAGGAGAACTGTGCTTTATTTTCCCTCCTCCTTAGTTACACATTTTGTTTCGCAGCGCTGGGAAGCTCGCGACGGCGGAGCACGGGGGACCCGCGCCCAAAAGCTGCAGAAAGCCAAAGTGTCTTCGCGCCCACACCACATGTATACACACACATCAGTTACCCCTCAGCACCCTTGAAATATCCTCAAGAGAGGGTAAAAAGAGGCTGGAAAGTTGGATTGCCCCCACAATACACACACACACACACACAGCTTGTTTAAGGGTGGGCTTCTAAACTTTTGCCGGCAATTGTGAGCAAAACCAGACATTAGATGTGTGTTTAGTAGCTCTGTCTCCCTCCCTCCCTCAATTTTTACTCTATCCAGATGGGGATCCTAGCATGGGGGTTGAGGAGGGGGCTTTGAAGATCTGAATCAGGCCCCTTGCACCTACTCTAGAGTAAAATTGAAGGGGGGGAAAGACATAGCTACTGGACACACATTTAAAGTAATGTCGGATTCTACATCAAAGTGTGGTAGCTACTCCATGTTAGCGCAGGGGGTGGCATCTTCTACATGTGGGGCTTTATTCTGGCCAGCTAGTTCCCGTCGTCGGGTCCCCAGCTGAGTTTTTCCTGGCCCAGCTCTCCATCGCCATGGAGACAGCAGTCCGGGCTCTGAGAACAACTTATTTACATCTCTGGAGGAGAGCGTCTCAACTTCAAATCCCCCCCCCCATTTCATGGATTAGCTGTGCCCTCTCTCTCTCTCTCTCTCTCTCTCTCTCTTGCCTTACCCCATGGACTTCAACACTTTATTTAAATCCACCCCCAGCCCCCTCCCTCTCACCACTGTGCCCCCTCCTCCATGATCCCCAAATTGCGGGCTCTTTTCAAGTGCAAAACTTTTTGCTGCTGTTATTTAAATTGATCCTCGGTTTTTCTGTTCACTCTCCCAGATTTTGGGGGGGGGGGGCGGGAGGCAGAAAGTAGCTTGACGGGCTCTTTATGCTCAGAGACTGCAGGGATGGGGGGCTGTCCTGAGACATGTCTGAGAGAGGCCAAAAAAAAAGGAAAGGGGGGGGGGGGAAGCAGCCCGTTTTATCAATACAGAGGAAACCCTCTATGCCTCCTGTTCCAAAAACAACACAGAAGCCTGCTCTGCTGCTGATGCAGTTTGCCCTATCTTCACAGACACCTCCGAGACCGTCTTTTCCCTGCGGACACCCCTACCTGTCCCAGGTTAGCTCTTTTAGTTGGCGCCTTGCGGCTTTGAGGGCTGCGCCACGCACAGGAACAGCGTACTCAGGTTTGTCCCAGAACAGACGCTCCTTTCAGAGCTCCTTTCTCTTGTGATGAGCCAGCCTGTATGACTGTTTTGCGAAGCGCCCAGGGAGTGCCGGCGAGTGGGCAGCATAGAAATGTAATTAATTAATTAGTTAATTAACGATCCAAGTGTTTCCGACCGCATGTTTGTCTCATTCAACACTTTCATGTGTTTTAAAAACATATCATGTGTGAATTGTCCCAAGGTAATTCTTGCTCAGGGGATTTGCAAACAATTCCTTTAACCCACAATCCAGCGAATTTAAGACTGCGGTGATCACTACATCTTGCGGACCTTAATTTATTGACATGCCGTGGCGAGAAGTACTTTCTCTTGTCTGTTTGTCCAGAACCAGGTACAAATTCATTTTATCGGGTGACCCCCCAAGATCTGGTATTACAAGAGAGAGAAAACACCGGACCTCTCTCTGGCGGGTCGCCCCCCTTTATTCCACGTTCCCTTTCCCTTCTTTGCCTGCCCTTGATCTCTCCCTTCCCCCGTCCCACTCTCCATCTTGTCTCCTCTGTCAAACTTAGGCAATAAGGAAGCCCTCAAAGGGAGGGTGTTTCTGTGCAGGGCCTAGCACACTGTTGGCCCCCACAAATATCTTCTCGTCATGAAAACAGCAATGAGAGCAAAGCAATCAGCAAAGGTATCGTGAAGAGGGGGACTAAGATGGAGAGAAAATACAGGAGCCCATGAGAACGGTGAGTTTTTGCAAGGGGCATGTTGAAGCAAAGGAGAAGAGGTAAGGAGGAAGAGGAGGAGGAGGAAGAGAGGAGGAGCCCTGCTGGATCAGCCCAAAGGGAGTTCCATGTTACTGAGTATCCTATTTCTCATATTGGGCAAACAAGTAGGGCCTGATAGCAGTTGCTTTTCCTCAAGCCAACGGTATCCAGAGATTTACAGTAGCCTTCCCCAACCTGAGGTCCTCCAGGTGTTTTGGATTACATCTCCCAGCATCCCCCAGCCAGCCATGTTCCACTGCACATGGACGTTTCCTTTAGCAATCACCACTAATCGCAACCCGTTCATAGCAAGGCCAAGAAATATTCCGATTTTAAGCCCCGACGCCCCAAGCCCCCGCACAACGCCCCTCCGGGCTTCCAGAAGCAGAAGATATCGTACGGAAAGTGCGTTCTCTCCCCTGAGCTGGCCGCTTCGACTGGGTTTAAATCCGCTAGCCTAGCATTGCCTCCGGGCAGTGGATTAATTCCGGCTCCTTTTCCACTACAAAGGCTTCGCGCGATCGATTCTCCCCCCCCCTTCCCCTTCCCCCGCCCCCCTCCGTCCGTACCTATGGGGCATTCGCAGGAGAATTCGTTGATCTTGTCCACGCAGTTTCCGTTGTGAAGGCAGGGGCTGCTGGCGCATTCGTCCGTGTTGATTTCACAGTAAACGCCCTCGTACCCTGCAAAGGCGTTTGGGGAAAGGAAGGTGAGCCCAAGGTGTCTTTCTCACTGCATGCCGGGAAAACACGCACCTGGCACAAACGGCCCCGCCCCTCAAAGCCTGTGGTCAATAGCCCCCCCCCCATCTACCTTGGCAACATTACACAGGAGATCATGCCTGCTGCGGTTAGCTACATCTCCCACAATCCTATAGCACAAAACGTTGCCGAGCGGGCCGCTCCTGTTCAGGGTTCCGCAATATCCCATTGCGCCCTTTTTACTGGGTTGCTCCCTTCGAGGACATGTTGTTTTTCCGCAAGAGTCGGGGTTCCTCCAGCCCCGTTTCCATCTGCATGCGCCACCCGCGTTCGCTCTTACGGGGAACCCGTCAACCCCACTCGGCATTCCGTGGGCTCACCTGGCATGCAGATGCAATGGAAGACCCCGATCTGGTCCAAGCAGGTGGCATCGTTCTGGCACGGGTTCGAGGCGCACTCATTCACGTCGATCTCGCAACGCGGGCCGGAATAGCCCTGCTGACATTGGCACAGGAAGGAGCCGTCCTTGTTGATGCATTTCCCAGCGTGCTCACAAGGGTTGGCGCCTGAAGGGTGGAAAGGGGAAGCATGGAAGAAAGCCCATTCCAGTCGGTGCAGTTTGGGCTGAGGGCAGCCAGGCCAGGAGTCGCCCCAATCATTTTTGAAATTGAAAAGGAGCTGTGCTTGGCTGCCCGTTTGAGCAGAAGCGAGGAACTGCAAGAATATTGAATCCTGGGCTCTCCAATCAAACCTCAAACTGGGCGATTTCTGTCCTGAACCTGTAGAAGCCCCGCTGTGGGTCCTTCCCCTCGTAAAGGCAGATATCCAACACGATCAGCAGAGCATTATCAAACATTCTGCCCTCAGTTGCCACCACCACCAGCCATTCCATCAGAATCTACAGAGGGAGATGAGAGGACGAAGCGGGCCCATTCCGCCAGCCCTGCTGAAAGACTACTTCTTTTTTTCCCCTCTTCCCTCCCCACCGCTTTTTCCTTGTGTGTCGGGTCTTTTTAGATTGTTAAGCCTGCGGGGCCGGATCCTGCTGCTCTGGGAACCTTTCTGGCTGAGGGAGTGGGATAAAAATACTGGAAATAAATAAATAAATAAATAAATATTTTTTAAAAAAAATCCTGCCACAGGGCGCTGCCTCCTGCCTGCTCCTTTCTGGCTCCTTCCACCTAGCAGCTACTTCCCTCTGCCCTTCTTTCAGGCACAGACTCCTGACCCAAAATGCAGTCTTGAAGCCCAACCCGCTCTGTCTTGGCCCAGCTGCTCCCTGACATGGATACCACCTGCCCGCCATGGCAAGCGGCCGATGCAGATGGCTTACCCAGTGCGCACTCATCCACATCTTGATTGCAAGCAGGCCCCATGTACCCCGACGGGCAGGTGCAGATGGCTTTGCCTGTGACGGGGTTGGTGTCGCAGTTGGAGCCTTCGTTGCAAGGGTTGCTGATGCAGGCGTCGTTCAGGTGACACAGCAGACCTGGTGGAAAACAGGGTGTGAATGCCGAGGGGACAACCCTTCCCTCGCTCCTGCAAAATCCCCAAACCGGCCAGCCCAGTTCCACCAACCCACGGGAGCTAGGAACCCCTTCTCCTCTGGCCTGGAAGGAGATGAGCCAGAACTCAGGGCTATATTTAGGCCTGGCTGAGAGTTCACAGCTGTTTTAAATGTATACTGTTTTTATATGTTGTCTGCTTTTATGCTTTTACATTTTGTATATCGATTTTTAATGTCCAAAGTTTTAATTTTTTGTAAACCACCCAGAGAGCTTCGGCTATGGGGCGGTATATAAATGTATAATAATAATAATAATAATAATAATAATAATAATAATAATATAATAGATGTGCGCAACAGCCCTGGGATTGTGGGATTGTGGTTCAGGGTTCAGGGCTGCGTGCGCAGACATATTGAAGGTGCTGAGGCGGGGTGTGCAGCTTGCTTTGGATGAAGCCCAGGCGTCTAGATCAATGGTTCTACAGCCTGGGTTCAGACCTGCTCTGGAGATCACACTGAAGAAAAGGGTCAAAGCTTTCCTCCATGGCACAGGGGCACACGCCTCCCACAAGCCCAAACCTTCAGCCATGTTAAAACTTTTCCCCAACAGCAGCAACCTCATTATAGAGCCTGGCGGTTTGACAGGGCATCTGCCGGCTCATACCGCTTAGCACCCAGTGGCCTCTGAGAGTCCAGGTCTTTTCCCACTCTTCTCCCAGAGAGATGTGCAAGGCAGGAAACACGTCGCCGGAACGTTTAACTCCTCCGTCTCCCACTAATGCCCGCACTCTTTTCCCCATCAACCCCTTCACTCCATTCGCCTGCCTTTTTCTGCGAGTTAAATTGCTTCCTTTCTCTCTCTGGAAAGCCTTGCAGATTTTTTAAAAAAATTAAACAACCCTCCGCTCAAAGGAAATGCAACTGCTCTGCTTGCGCAGCCGCGCTCTTGCGCTCTCTCCTGCTGCGACGCCCTCACATCCCCCCGGCTCCCATCCCTGGCGATGCGCACCTGTGCGCCCGTGCGGGCATTCGCAGTAGAAGGAGGCCACGCGGTCGTGGCAAGTGGCTCCGGTGAAGCAGGCAGCGCTGGCGCAGTCATCAATGTTCTCGCTGCAGTCCTCGCCGGTCCAGCCGTTGACGCAGACGCAGCTGTATCCCCCGTGGGTGTTGTGGCAAGTGCCACCGTTCTGGCAGGCGTTGGGGATCAGCTGGCACTCATCCACATCTTCTGTGCAGTACTGGCCTGGGAGCAGCGGGAGAAAGCAAGGAAGTCACGCTTCTGCCAGGGGAAGAACGGGGGTGGATCGACCTCTCTAGTGTAGCCTTCGCCAACGTGGCACGCTCCAGATGTTTTGGATGGCAACCCAAATTAGACTACTGTAATGCACTCTTTATGGGGCAGCCCTTGTGCCTGGTTCGGAAGCTACAGCTAGGGTACAGCTACGATGCTAGGTGACGTTCAGTGGCGCACCCAACTGTACACATCTTAAAGCATTGCATGGCCTTCCTATTAGCTACCGTGCCACACTCAAGGTTTGGTTCCTGACATTCAACTCAGGTCCACCGCACCTGAGGCGTTACTAGTTTGACCGGGACTTCAAGTGATTCTCAATATGGAGTGGAGGAATGTATTCCCCTTATTATCCATGGCAGCAGTCTGTTAGACGGTGTTGTTAAACAATACTTGCTGATGAAGCCTTTTGCGAAACAGGAAAACATACCGGATGCCTGTTTAACTTTGTATGAATCGTTTAACTTTATATGAATTGTTTAACGCTTAACTTTACACGAATTGTTGATCATACTGAAGAAAGCAACTGTTAAACTTTGTATGATTCGTTTAACTTTATGCATAATAACAATTAAAACTTAAGACTTGTTTAAACGTTGTAAAGAATTGCATATCCCAGCTTCATTATCTATTGTATCTACATTAGTGGTTGTGTGCCTTATGTACTACTTATTTAATCTGGACTTTGTCAACTACTGCATTCTCTATTGATTTACCTCTTTCCCCTATATACATAAAGTCAACCCCTGAAATCTTCATTTTCTGCATTCACTCTTTCCATTTTTAACTCTAAGGGGTGTGCCAATACATTTACTTATTTATCATTAAGTTTATAAACCACCCAACTGGAAGAGGGTTTCAAGGGAGTTTACGCACATTACCAACAAACAAAAACAACCATCAATAAAGCGATAACTAAACCAATAATACAACAATAAAGTTTCCAAAATACTAAAAAACACAACCAAAACAATACAACGATGAAGATATCAAAATATTAAAATATGTTTAAAAGATTAAGACCCCAAACAATAAAACAACAACCAAAACGGTAATACAATACTGAAAATATTTTTTAAAATTTAAACGTTTTTTAAAAGATTAAGAGTCAGCAGTAAAATTAATTATCAGAGGAACAGGTTCATGATTTATTAGCAGTGTTTATATACTGCTTCTCGTATGAAACAAATCCTGATTAGAGATTAAAAGCTCGCGGGAAAGAACCTGGCGTCTCAATCAGTATGGTGAAGACACCAGGTGGATCCCCCACCCAGGAAGGGGATTCCACAAACAGCAACCACTTCAGAGAAAACTCTGTAAACACTGTAATATGTGAACTGCCCCTGAAAAACCACGTGTCAGGTTCAGGTTGGCTTTTCACATGACGCTTTCAGGAAAGTGTATGCTTTCTCTCTCTCTGTAAAACAGGAATATCTATCACCAGCTTCCAGGAAGAAAGGATTATGGATGTGTGAATAAGCTAAAGAATAAATATGGAACAAAACTCTTCAGGTTTCCAGAACTCAAAATCCAAATGTTTAGACTCAAATCCTGAGATTGTTTTGGGGGTGGGCTTCCGAATTCAGCCAGGGAAGCACGCATGCCCAAATTTGGAGGCATTTCACACAATGTGTGAGCTTTTTACAAGCATCTGGAAATGTCTAAACATAAAAACTGTCTTCCTGAAGAGACCCCTTAAGAGCAGCAATAGCTTTGTGGCTGCCGGGAGTCCTTCAATCCCTGGCGAGTGCTCAACACCACACCATCCTCCAAAGCCAGCTCCCATGCCCCAAGCATCCACTTCTTACCTGTCCATTCAGGGAGGCACTGACAGTTGTAGGTGTTCACCCCATCCACACAGGTGCCTCCGTTCTTGCAGGTGTTGCCAGGACAATCATCAAGGTTTTCCTCACAGTCCTGACCAGCAAAACCTGCCAGAGAAGACACAAAGTGGCTCAATTCGGACGACACAATAGTCAATGGTGGGTTGACTAACCCTAACCTTCACGCTAACCCTAGGGGACACTCCCCACACAACATGGTAATAAATAATCAACTGTGGTGTGGATGAGGATCAGCGCTGGGTTGACTATGGCAGCATTCGGATGACACAATAGTCAAAACAACTGACGATTGTTTCCCCCACACCAGTTGTTTATTGTGTCGTCCGAATTGAGCCAGTGGGTGGGGGTGGGGGGGTGGGGGAGAGAAAAGGCACGGATCAGAGCCATTTTTACCAGCCCTCTGACAAAAGGGGGCAAGGTCAGGCTCCGTAGCTCAGGATTAGAGCGCCTGCTTTCCATACAGACCATCTCAGGTTCAATTTTCGGCATCTCTAAGTAAAAGAAGAGCCAGGTGGCAGCTGATACGAGAAAGACCTCTCTACCCGAGACGCCAGAAATCCACTGCTAATCACTCAAGGCCAACTTTCCCCAATCTAGTGCCCACTAGATGTGCCTGGACAACAGCTCCCATAACCCCCAGCCAACATGAGTTGTGGTCCGTCACATCTGGAGAAGACAAGGTTGCATAGACAATACTTTGCTAGATGTACAAATAACTCTTGACTTCCTCTGAAGCTGCTTCTGCCGTTCAAATTTAACACAATGAAAAGGGGGAGGCTTAAAAATCAAGATCTGCCCCCAAAGCAGCTGCTGCCACCGTCCAGATGTGTGGGAAGAGAACTCCCAGCACACTGGAAGTCCAAAGCATCTGGAGGGCACCAGGTTGGGTAAGTCTGGTGTAGATCAACTCTGTAGCTGTCCGGAGACAAGTGACTATCCCTCTCTAACCACCATACGGGGGGACTGGCCTGCCTTACAGGGCTGTTGTAAGGATTACTGAGATAACAGGTGTGAAGATTCGCAGGGACTTGAAAATGTACTACATAATCCCTGACGGTAGTATTTCTTACTTATTTGTGTTTTTATTCATTACATTTCTATTACCAAAGCTCTCTCGGAGATTCACAAAACAAACTTACAACCAGAACACACAGTAACACTACCAAATATGA
The DNA here is from genome assembly GCA_029215795.1 of Anniella stebbinsi. NCBI lineage: Eukaryota > Metazoa > Chordata > Lepidosauria > Squamata > Anniellidae > Anniella > Anniella stebbinsi. Next base: position 99,728,397 of record JARDYH010000008.1, on the reverse strand, counting down.
TAAATAAAAACTGTAAAACAGATAAAATAAGAACCAAGATAAAAGCCAGCAGGAGAGCAGAGCTAAACACACACAAACATGGTGTTTTTTAAACTGAAGGAGTAAAAAAGGCTGAGAAACGTAAGAAGGTCTTCACTTAGCACTGGAAAAAGACCACAATGTAGGCACCAGGCGAGCCTCTCTGGGAAGTTCATTCCATAACTGGGGTGCCACCACCAAATAGGACCTCTCCTTCACAGCCATTCAGCAGGGGGCTCTGAGGATAATCTTGGGGTCTGGGCAAGTACATATATACAGAAGGAAATGATCTAATATTTGTCCTACTTAGAATGATCCCACTGAAATGAATGGGACTCAAGTTAGACTAACACTGGATACAACTCAGTTGGATTGGGACTCGGGAGACCCAGGTTGAAGTCCCCACTTAGCCATGAAGCTCACTGAGTGACTTTGGGCCAGGCACTGACTCTCAGCCTGCCTCACAGGGTTGTTGTGAAAATAAATTAGGTGAGGAGGCGAACCATGCAAGCCACCTTGGGTCCCTTGGAGGAAAGGTAGGATATAAACGCAATACTAAAATAAAGTCAGTAAAAATAAAAAAGTCTAAGCGTTATTATTTCCACACATTTCCCCTCTTTGAAACTGGTTGTAGCAACTGGGGGTCAGGAGCCTGACAAGCTACACTGCAGAGAGCGGGGTGGCGGCGTCCAGTTCACAAGTCCTGCAAGGCCAGAACCCACAAGGCAGAAGCACACCAGCAAAACATTAAGGGGGGGGGAGGATCCATCGATTAATCGTTGTTTTATTTGGACACTGACTGAGCGATCCAACTAGGACAAAGGCCAACAGCCAGCTACGCTTCGGTCACTGGTCAGAGAGGAGAGCGGCCTCCTCCAGCAATTCTGTGTGATGCCTGGCCTAACGTTTGCAGAACCACAGGGCTGAAAGAGGAAGAAAAGAGAAGCCCTTCTTCATTTCTACGTAATTTGCTTTCAACGACGGCTTTCTCGCTTTTCTAGTCCCAAATGCATTCAAACCCTGCAACGTTGACCAGCGGCAGGTCATATACACAGAGACATGCATAATCCAAAGCCTGCCGGTTAAGCGCGATCCGAGAACTGAGTTCAAATTTCGCCTCAGGCATGAATTCATTCATTCCCTCTCTCTTCTCTCACCGACGAAACGCTTAAACTAGGCGCTCTGGGCTGAAAGAGGTACGGCACCCCTGATTTAGCATAACCTTAAAAAACTAATAGAATCATAGCGTTGGGACTATTTTGGCCGTCGAGTCCAAGCCCCTGCTCAGTGCAGGAATCCAGTTTAAAACAACCCTGACAGATGGCTGGTCTCTGTTTGAAAAGCTCCAGAAATGGAGAGAGCGCCACCTCCCCAGACAGTTGATCCCACTGTTTTCCCCTAATGTTCAACCAAAATCTGCCTTCCTGTAACTTAAGCCTACTATGTCATGCCTTGGATGACAGAGAACAGGTTCCAGCCCTCTTCTGTGAGACAAGAGACTTGGAAAACGCTGTCCTGTCCTCTCTCAGCTTCCTCCTCTTAAGGCTAAACAGACGCTGTCCCTTCCATCCTTCCTCACAGGACCCTGATCCTCTTGGTTGCTCTTCTCCGAATGCTTTCCCATTTATGTGAACCCTTCTTAAAAACAGAACGTTCCTTCTCTTTCAAGCCATGGAAAGAAATAGCCGGAACCATCCTGCCCAGGCAAGCCCTCTCCCCTGGCATCCGGACAACCAAAGGCCTAAAACGGAGGTGCTTCCCCATCACACCCAAGAACTGGGTCCATCAAACGCAGGACTTCCTGAAGGCTTGAAGGCGATACGGCAGCAGCAAGGCCAACGTTTCTCCCATTTCACAGGCGCGTACGAAGCCGCCTCTTCGGCCGAGGCAGAAACGCCTCAATCCACCTAGCCCAATATTGTCGACACGGACTTGCAGCAATGACTCTCCGGGGTTTCAGGCAGGAGTTTCCTCTTCCCTACCTAGAGATGCCACCAGGGATCACACCTGGGACCTTCTGCCTGCAAAGAAGGGACTATACTATGGAGCTACAGCCCTCCCAGAGGAGAGAAGGATTCAAGCTGGTCGGTCAAAATGACAACACCTCCTCAGCCTCCTCCTCCATCCTCTCCCGAGCATATTTTTTTTCCAGCCGCCACTATTTGGTCCTCAGCTTGGGGTGGAAACAATTAATTTACAGCAAACTGAGAAGAGCAACAACAAAAAAAGCAACGTTTGCAAAGGCTGCCGCCAAGCTGCCGCCCCGCCTCCCCCTCCGCCCCCGGAGTAAAGCAACGGCGGTTTTGGCTTCAGCTCGCAAAGGTTCTCAGAAAATCGCCACCTCCTGAAGGAACCAGCAGGGCAGAAGAGCCTCACGGATGCTGAGTCAGGAAATGCACTTAACGCGCTAACAGCTAAGAAGAAACAACAGCAACTCCAGCTTTGCTTGTGGAGAGGGCAAAGGGAAAGGAAAGGAAAGGGGGAAAAATATCACAACAGCAAGCTCTCTGTGAAGAAACCTAGACCCAAACAAAAGTGAGCGTTTCTAGTCCTCATGGCCGTGAGGAAGAAAATGAGCAGCTGACATGCACTCTCCCAGGCAGGCCTACATAGCTTGGCTGCTTCAAATCGGAACACAGCCGTGCAATCATTTATTTGGGGGCCTGCCACGGGTTCGAAACCGTCCCTAACAGTTCATTTTTGCAGTCCTAAGCAGGCAGCAAAACTGGGAAAGTTCGTAGCTTTGCTGCTGGGCCACCATCCACGATTGGTGAGTCGTGCCCAGCGCAGAGGTCGTGAACTTGGGGCCCTCCAGATGTGTGGGACTACAACTCCCAGCATGCCCCAGGCAGCATTTCAGCCTTAAAATCTGCATCCTCCAAACCCAGCTTTGAGCCCCGGGGAATCTCTGGGGAAAGGATGTCCCAGAGCTGGGAGTGGCCACCAAAACCTCACAGCTCCAGCACCTAGTGAGGGGTGCACAACCTCACAGGGGCCACATTCCTCTGGCAGGCAGGGGCGAAGGCAAAAGGATCGTGGCCAAAATACTAAAAATACCAGCATATTTTAGTTTAAAGCAGTTACTGCACCAAACAATTGGTAATTGGGGAAAGAGAAAGGGGCCATGACCCTCTTAGGTCAGTTCTGCACCCCTGGGCTAAGCATGCTGTGTGTTGGTGTCATCTCCCTCCCTCTAGCCTGGCCTTTAACAACTGCCCAGCAGGCAGAAGTGTTACCGGTAAAGCTTTACTTGACATGGACAAGCAGAGACGGGGGAACTTCCCTCCCTTGTTCGCTTTCTGCCTACCTGGCTGCTTTTAGAGAAACATGGTAAGAAAAAGGCTTTAAGAAAACGAAAATAAGTGATGTCACGCGAGAATTCGTGTTGCCCCACAAGAGCAATAGCGTCGTATGAGGGCCAACCAAGACCTCACAAAACAGCGAGCAAACTTCCATGTTCTCCAAAACTCTTCGTTAGGCTATGTCAAGTAGCAGGCAAGTGGGTGCCCTCTGGATGCTTTGGACTACAACTCCCATGTTCTCCCAACAGCTGGGGCTTATGGAAGCTGTAGTCCAAAACATCTGGAGGGCACCAGGCTGCTCACCCTTTGGCTAAACGGTAAGGAAAAACAGAAAAAAAGAAAGGGGAAGAAGAGAAAGGGAAGAAAGCGCTGGCTGGTGTGGAAGCCATGAAGTCTGGTTTTAATCCCAGCCCTAAAATGGAATGTAGGAGTTGGGCAACAGACACTTAGATCTGACTCTACTATAGGTTTCAGTTTAAAACTAGGACTGCTCCCAGGATTACTGGGGAAGTGTGTGTTAGGCTTAGTACAGATGAATCACAAAAACACGTTCGTTTGTTGTTTTGTTATTGCAGGATGCTGCCCAGTGAAGACAAAAGGCAGGCTTGGATCACTGGGTTTTTTTCCCCCGTTGCTCTTTTCTTTCTGCTCTTAAAAATACATGCTAATCTAGTGGCAAACGGCAAAAGGCCTCGCAACCCTCCTCAGCCTGTCCGAGTGATTAATCAGCAAGTGGGGCATGGCCCCCTTCTTCTCACGGCGATAGGGGGCTTAGATGAGATTAGCTGGCAGTTGGGATGGAAAATTTAAAAATTGAGACTTTAGGCTGAAGAAGCCCAGCACACTGCTACCACAAGAAATGACCTATCTGCACTTTAGGCACATGGCAGGATCTGATAGATGCGGCCGTTGGGGGCAAGGCACATACCCTGCACGGTGTTGAGCAACCCTTGGTGTCGTAGAGCTCACGGCGCACCAAGGAGAGAGGACAGAGATAGCTATGAAGGGCCAACCGGCCTGAATGCAATAGGACAGGGCTGCTGGTAGCCAGGCCCCTTGACGAGGGAAATCAAGCCTATGCTGACTTCCAGCCTCAACCAAACAGAGGATCCGGGCTGCATTTCATGCCAGTTGGCAAGAACCAAACTTCAAAAGCTCCTGCAGAGGAAGCAGCGTGTATTTTTGGAGCACAGAAAGCATTGCATTGTGCTCACGAGGCCTCTCAGGGCTTTCCCCAAAGTTCACCCCGTTTCATACTTCAACGGAACGTTCGGACGGGATGAAAATGGGCCACTTTTCGTAGCGGCTTCCGTGCGCACGGAGGAGGGTTCCAAACCAAACAGAAAGGAACGGCGCCGGAGTGACACCTGGGCAAAAGTTGCCTGGGGGCTCGGCCAAAAAGTGTTGGGGGGGGAGGATGGGGGGGACAGACCAGAGTGGATTTTAAACATTTTATTTGGAAGGATTAAAATGCTTAACTTATGTTTTTATACTGCTGTTGTTTTATATTTTGAATGGTTTTTAATGGTTTTAAATTTCTGTAAACTGCCCAGAGAGTTTCGGTTATTGGGCAGTATAGAAATGCAGTAAATTAATTAATTAATAAAATTAACCTAGGGAATTCTGTGCTTGGTTACAAATAATCCTGACGATGATGATAATTTAATAAATTTATATACCACTTGCCACATTTGAAAAATATTTCTAAGCGGTTATCCTAGCCACGCTGTTCTCCAAGCTGCCCACGCGGAAATGCCGACCTCTCCTAACCTCACCCACCCAAGGGCTACTAGAAAGCCCAGAAGCGAAAGCCAGAGAAAGCCACCGCCATCGCAAGGAAAGCGTCGTTACCTGGAACGCAGGTGCATTCATAGGTGGTGTCTCCGGTCTGGCGACAGGTGCCTCCGTTCTGGCAAGGCGAGGGGTTGCAGGGCACATACAGGTGCTCACAGGTTTGGCCTGTGTACGCTGGCCGGCAGTGGCATTGGAAGGAGCCAATTTCGTTGACGCAGGTGCCGCCATTTTTGCAGGTGGAGGGGCTGCGGCTGCATTCGTTGATGTCTTCTTTGCAGGTGGCGCCGTGGAACCCTGACGGGCACTTGCAGAAGTAGTCGGATTCGAAAGGCACGCACTGGCCGTTGTTGGCACAGGGGTTCGAGGCACACGGGTCTGCTTGCTGGCAGCTCTTTCCTGGAGGCCAGAGAGAGAGACAGAGAGAGAGACAGAGAGAGAGAGAGAGAGATAGGACACTCGCTAGTGAGAATTCACAATCCCAGAGGAACAGGTGGAGACGGAGACCCGGCTGGATCTACACAACTGCTTTATAGCGGTATTGAAGCGCACTGATAACTGTTGGGACACATTACACACTCCTGAGACCACTTTCACAGTGTTATTTCCTGCTTTTTATTCCACATTAATACCGCAACAAATGCCGTTGTGTGTGCTACGAGGTATAAATGTGCAAGAGGGATATAGCGTTACCAGGATGGGACTGTGATGATTTGACACAAGGTGTACATCTGACGCCAGAAGGCCTGGCGAACAGGGCAGAAATTGACACAGAAAGTTCGACTGGTTACAAAAGTATTGTTTTAATGTCAGTTGTATTGTCGCCCGAACCAGCTCCCTGTGAGTAGCCAGGCGTGTCCACGAAAGAAGCACTCCAGTGGTGATTTAAAAGAGACTTTCCTTTAGGAACAACAAGTAACTTTCCATCCTGGGAAAGGATGGCTTAGGTCAGCCATACACTCTGCAGTTCATGAGGCAGGGAACAGCGAACAGGGAGGTAGAGGGAGGAACAGCGAACAGGGAGGTAGAGGGAGGAAACAGGAAAGGGCGGAGCAAAAACATCCCAGTGATCCCCTCCCACCTTGTTCAGGTACACATTAACTCTTTAGCTCCAGGTTCAGTGACCTTCAGCCCGAGTTCTGCTAACGGTTGGGCAGTTAGTACTCTAAGCAACTACTAGATTGATCTAAGGCAGAGATGCAGAACCAGATGTGGCCCACTGTGGCCCATAGACCCTTTCCCCCTGACCACCAGCCATTTGGTGGGTTTCACAGCTTTTGTGCCATTTCCCTCATATTCTAAAGCTGAGTTACAAGCAGTAAGAGCTTCATGCGAAAATAGGCTGGTGTTTGGAGTTGGAGGCCGCTCCGCCCCTTTGGCTTTTAGCCCCGCCCACCACTGGCATGTGGTTCCCCAAGTGCTTTTCTGGAATGCAATTCACCCCTCCTGGCTGTGTGTGGTTTGCTCCCTTACCTGACCACCCCGGAGGGCAGCGGCACTTGTACACCGTCAGGGTGAGAAGGTCGCAGGTCCCTCCATTGCGGCAGGGGCTGCTCAGGCAGGCGTTGTCCTCGGGCGTCAAGCACAGCTTGTCGGTGAAGCCCAAGCGACACGCACAGGTGTAGTCTGCGACATTGCCACGGACAACAGGACGGCAGGTGCCAGCATTCTTGCACGGGGAGCTGCGGCATGGGTCCGGCAGCTGGCACCGGTTGCCGACGAAGTTGCTGGGGCATCTGAGGAGAGAAAGTTGCAGAAGGGTGCATCAGGATGGGACCTGCAGCATCTCTCCACAAAGTCAGGGAGCTGTTGTGCTTCAGTTTGAGGGACTAAACAGAAAGGAGGAACAGCTGGGCATGGGAGTGTTTGGAGAGTGGCCCTTTACGGGAACAGGCAGAAGCCAGCTGAAGGCCAGTGCAGCGGACAGCAATTCCCAATCACCACCATCCCCATAAAAGACATGCCAGAACCCAGAAGCGACGCTGGAAGCAACAATTGTTCTTGGTGCTTCGTCTTCGTCGCTTGCATACCAGCTTCTTGACCTTGCTTGGACATATCCTGACCTTGGACCGGACTCTGACTACTTTTTAGCGCATTCCTGAACCCAGTATTGTTTGACCCAGATTCTGACAGATACTTTGGCTTTTGACCACGGACTGTTTATTGACGTTTCTCTCCTGCTTATCGAGTTTAACGCCGGTGATTTATGACAGGAGCACAGGTGGCAGGAGTAATACTAAACATTTGCAGAGCACTTTTCCGAAAAGCTTTACATCCATTCTCTTAGCAATACGTACAACGACCTTGTAGAATAGGCTGATATTATCTTCACAATGCAGATGGTGGACCAATGACAAGAGAGTAGTGGCTTGTATAAGGAGTTGTTGTTATTGTTCTTCTTCTTATGGACTATTATTTATTACATTGCTATACCGCCCCAATGCCCGGAGTTCTCTGGGCAGTTGACAAACATTAAAAACCATTGTACGAAGTGTAAAAATCATTTACCATAAAAACATATAAGCAGACAGCGCGCACACACACACGCACAAAAAACATATATCTAAAACAATTTAAAACAATCAACCGTAAGACAAAAGCCAGGATCTGATTTTTAAAAAGTTCGCAGCTGAATCAAGGTTTGAAACCTGTTCAAGTTTATTATCTCAACCAGTATTCAACCCATATGAAAATCTATCTAGTTTTACAGTTATATTATATTTGTTTTGCCTGGGTTCACCTTTTGTGATGAAGGAGCAGCATAGATTTTTTAAAATAAATAAGTAAATAAAAATGCTACCCAGTCACCTGCCCCATCCAAAAAGGCTCAAGGTTCACAGCCAACACACTGAAAACACCAGAGTAAACAAATAAACTTATATTGGGACACCATTCTTAAAGATGTGAGGAAAGCCCTGCAGGATCAAACCAAAAATCCAGGCATCCCCTTTCCACCAGGTTGGAGAAGTCTGGCCTGCAGTCACCTGTATTCAGAGGTGTGTTGCGTCAGACACTGGGAGTTCCATTAAGGAACCACGGCCAACGTATTTATTATTTATTTGGAACATTTCTATCCCAACCGTTTTTCCTCTTGCAAGGAGCCCAAGGCGGCTTAAATGATCGTCCCCTCTGTTTTATCCTCGCAACAACCCTGTGAGGTAGGTTAGGCTGAGGGTCTGTGATGGGCCCACGCCATCATGCCGGCTTCCTGTGGGCAGATGTCGCCTCCTGCCCTGGATCCGCCCAATTCTCTTTTAACCCCACCTAATTAAGCAAGCGTCCTTCAACAGGGTGGCGAATTGCATGAGTTAATGACGCATGTGCGTGTCCCCAAACTTACTGTCCGGAACATTTTGTTGCACGCCTAGCCTGCGTTCTTGTGTTACAGCGAACGAAGCAGGGGGTCTGCCTCGCACTGTCAAGCTGGGCCCCATCGCCCCTTGGGTTTCACAACAATGTATGCCTATCAATGGGCGTTCGAGACGGCCGCTGAAGAATCGCAAGCCATTGGTCAACTGTCCAAGGCTCCCCAGAGGCCTCGCAACCCCATGGGAATCTCTTTTTCACACCCTTCCTTGCCCGGCTATATCCACACCCCCGCCCCGCAGAACCACCTGCCTCGACACTTCCCAGAGCCAGTGAGGGCCATAAATCTTCTAGATTTCAAAGAAGTTGCTCTATCGTTTCCCCCCACCCCAAAAGATCAAACAGAACAGCATGAGAATCACACTCTTCGCTTCGACACCAAACCAGACGCAGGGTCTTCAAAAGGCAAGCCCATTTAACCTCACTGCACACAACCAACATCCGTATAACGCAGTGCCTTTATTAGGCACACGTTTGCATTGTTAGAGAATGCCCAGAGTATATAGAAATCACTGCTTTGTTTTGGGAGAACCTCACAGTGTTTCCAAACCAAGAGGCGCTTGGTTTACGACTAGAGGAAATGATAATTTGACCTAATTTGCCAAAACAAGGCATTTGAATTGCAAACAGAATTTGGGAACGTTTTGGTACCCAAACTCAAGAGCCAACCATGAGAGGACTAGCAACTTAAAAGCAACGACAAAACAACCTTGCAATTCTGCCTACAGAATCTGGTATCTGCAACAAAATGTTGAGGTTTCCACTTTCTTTCCTTTTTAAAACCAGGAAAAGTGATCCTCTCCTTAACAGAGCTTTTCAAGAGCGCAGATTTGTCAGAGAAACTGCCCATGAATACATAAATGAGGTAACTTCTTGCAGCTTCACTTACATTTGAAGACACACACGCACTTCTTTGGTGTGAAGCTTACTAAAAATTGGCCAAGAACTAAATATTTTTGTAGTGGACGTCATTACAAAGTCCCACAAAATAACAAAAAATGTAATTGCCAGGTCTCCCCCACCCCCATTACTACTGGTAGCTGGAACTATACATGCACCAAACAGTTTTTCTAACATTTTTGAAAGATGCGCAAACGTTGACAAGTTTCTAGCGCTCACGGTTTAAAAGAAGACAATATTTTGGCAAACTAGAATCTGATTTTCACAGCGACCTCATGCTCAGCAGAAGTCAAACTCCAAGGGCCCATTCTGCTGTGCTTGTTGACAGTTGTTCATGAAGACAGGTGATGTATCCTTAGCCCCTGTTGCGTACATAACTCTCCAACACAACAGATTCATCTTTGCCTTAAAAGATAAGCTCCCGTATCAAAAGTTATTATCAACAGCAAAAGGGCAGAGTCAGCCCAACACATGCTTTAATTCTTATCTCAGCATGAGAGTCTTAAATTTTATTTATTTATTTATTTATTTTCCTTTTCTTTTCATTTTTGAAAACATCCCTGCAACAAAACACCCAATCCATCAAATGGCCACCGACGTGGCCATCTGTTTCAAGAAACCATAAGAAGCTCAGCCAACTGGTTCAACACACACACCAAACCATAGCATATGATACACACAACACTTTCTGAAACAACTGGTCAGAGGAACACATAACTCAGCTCTGAGAAGGAGCACAACTGTACGCATTCAGCCACAGAATAGACACATTGGTTTACTGCATTTCACTCACTCAACCAGCCCAGGAAATCGCAAGCTCTTGAAGCCTCCGGTTTCGCTTTGACACAAATCAAGTTTGGATTCTCTGGGACCGTCAGTGTGATCTGACGCCTGTAGACACCAATGTGGACACAGACTCCTCCCTTGGTGCCTACCGGGATCCCTGTGCCGCCCGATTTTAATTTTATTTCTTAAGATGTTTGAAAAAAATATTTTGTTTTGTAACCCTGGGAGGTTAGCATGCTGCGAAGCGCTGCCTTCCAGCACCATCTTTATTTGGCTTTAACAAAGTGGGTTTTGTTTGGTTAGGTGCTCAGACCCCTCTCTGACTTGTTATTTAGGTTCTTGGGTTAGTTACTTTTCTTTTAGCCTCACCAATTTGTCTTATGGGGAATGAGTGTTTTGTAACTGGCCACGCCCAGCACAGAAAGGCGCCCCCAATTGTGACCCTATAGTCATGCCCAGCGTCCAATCCACCAAATGACTCTGTCTTGAGGATGCCATTGTGGCTTCTGGGTCCAGGGCAGCGCTTAAGCCCTTCCTAGTCCTAGTGAAACGTTGCTGATGGGGTGCAGCGTAGGGAAAGCATTGACCTGGTGTCCTGAGTACAGCCATTCTCTTCCTGGTTTTGAGGGCTGGTAACATGAACAACCAGAGTTCAAAGACAGAAAAATGAAGGTCCGTCTTGCGCTCAAGGGAGCTGAACAAAAGCAGGAGAGGACAGACAGGTGGGTTTTCACGGGGAAGGCGTCGACAGCAGCTGTCTCCAGAATATTTTGTTGATTATGGCAAGGATTATGAAGCTCCCTGGGCCTGGATCCCGAAAAAGCCCTCTCTGTACTGACCTGTTGTGCTTCCTTCCTGTCCCTCCTCTCCAAACCCCAGTATCTTTTCCATCAGTCTGGAAAGCTCCAGTTGCAGGAACATTGTTTTAGTTTCGACGTGAACATTGCATTCGTTCACGGCGAAAGAAGGAACACTTTAGTTTGAGAGGCAAGAGTGAGGACAATCGGGAAGAGCGAGAGGAAGAGCCATTATTCGAGAGGGAAATTTCATGATGAGTATCGAAACCTTGGCCCACCATTATACCTCCCGTGCTTGGGCAGCCGGAAGGCGTATTTTAGCCACATCCTCTCTGAACAAAGCTCCACGCTTCATCCACCCACTTGGAACCACAGGCGCCTTTCACAGTCATCTCTGGTGATGAATCTGAAGCAAAGCAGTGGCCCAGCATGTCCCCTCTGAACCCAACATCACAACTCAACTGCTTCTGGAAGGCGTCCAGGTGCAAGAAGAGCTGAGTGAGGTTGAAGCCGCAAAGGTCAGCTCTTGGTCTCAATGGTGGTGTCACACTCCTTCCTCTCCCAAACATAGTTTCCCTAGTTTTCACCTTCTCCTCATCAGAGCTGGATGTTCCCCACCAATGTTCTCTTCAAGCACCTTCGGCTAAAGTCTTCACCCATTACTCCAGCCAACATGTCTTCACTGGAGGACCTGATACGGTCTCTTTCTCTCCTCCCATTTCCTTCATGCATCGACTGCTACTCCATGGCATAAACCTTCATTGCCCAGTGAGGACAGTGTAGAGCCACCCCCAACAACTGGGTGTTCTCCAAATGGTTTTGGACTTCAATTCCCATCATCCTCTGCCAGCATGGCCAATGGGAATTATGGGAGTTGTAGTCCAACAACTCTGGGGTACCCAGTTGTGGAAAGGTGCTGGAGCATTCCCCACAATTGTGTGCTCTCCAGATGGCTTTGGACTTCAACTCCCATCATCCTCTGCCAGCATGGCCAATGGGAATTATGGGAGTTGTAGTCCAACAACTCTGGGGGTACCCAGTTGTGGAAAGGTGCTGGAGCATTCCCCACAACTGTGTGCTCTCCAGATGGCTTTGGGCTTCAACTCCCATCATCCTCTGCCAGCATGGCCAATGGGAATTATGGGAGTTGTAGTCCAACAACTCTGGGGTACCCAGTTGTGGAAAGGTGCTGGAGCATTCCCCACAATTGTGTGCTCTCCAGATGGCTTTGGACTTCAACTCCCATCATCCTCTGCCAGCATGGCCAATGGGAATTATGGGAGTTGTAGTCCAACAACTCTGGGGGTACCCAGTTGTGGAAAGGTGCTGGAGCATTCCCCACAACTGTGTGCTCTCCAGATGGCTTTGGGCTTCAACTCCCATCATCCTCTGCCAGCATGGCCAATGGGAATTATGGGAGTTGTAGTCCAACAACTCTGGGGTACCCAGTTGTGGAAAGGTGCTGGAGCATTCCCCACAATTGTGTGCTCTCCAGATGGCTTTGGACTTCAACTCCCATCATCCTCTGCCAGCATGGCCAATGGGAATTATGGGAGTTGTAGTCCAACAACTCTGGGGGTACCCAGTTGTGGAAAGGTGCTGGAGCATTCCCCACAATTGTGTGCTCTCCAGATGGCTTTGGACTTCAACTCCCATCATCCTCTGCCAGCATGGCCAATGGGAATTATGGGGGGTGTAGTCCAACACATCTGGGGGTGCCCAGTTGAGGGATGTTGCTCCTTGCCCTAACGAAAACATCTGTATCTGGGTAATACTACCTGTTGCTAGTTCATACTCTTTTTTTAGGTGCTCCCACAGCACTGGCCGTGCCTGCCTGCACGCCCCTCGCCTGCTTGGAAGTTCGGTGAGAACGCTACTCCTTAGAACTCCAGGATTGGGTGCCGTTTTCTGCTGAGCGTGCGCAGCCTGGCGGGTTTGTTGATACGTAAGGTGCACAGTATCCCACATGGCGCCATTCCGCAGTGTGTGTGTGTGTGTGTGTTTTCTCATGAGGCCGTTACTCATCTGTGGTGTGGGAACCCAGTGTCCTCCTCTGATGCAGCACAAAGCCCTCTTAAAAGGAGCTCGTCACCCCTAGGGCAAGCTAACCGCTTGGGACTTCAGTATCCCCACCAGCAGAAACCCCCAACCACCTCGCTAGAGCCGTTCCACTTCGTTTATATCCTGTTTCCCCCACCTCAAACGCCACTTCCAGAAAGCCAAAGCGGCTGTTTTCATTTTAACAGGAGAGGCCTAAAATCGTGTTGAGCCCTCCCCACTGAAACCAGGACGGGACGTCAAAGCGCTCCACTCTGGGTGGTCTCTGTGCCCAGCATTTTGAAGATGTCTAGAGAAGTGGCGCGGCCCTCGGAGCCGCTCGGATGAAAACAACCAGGGCAGGAGGAACAAAATGCCAGGCAGCCAACTGCGAGGGGAACAGGGCAGAGGGATGCGTCGGGGGACTTGAGCAGCGCAGTCGGACGGCCAGAACCCTCTGTAAAAAGACAAAGGTCGAAGCGCTAGGAAGGGAAGAGAAACGGGGAGGAGACGCCTCCTCTTCCCTTTCCAACGCCTGGCTCCGATTCCATTGTTGGGAGCCAGTGTGAGAATCCGTCGCGGTCCGAGGGCATTCCGAGTTAATGAGATGGCCCGATCCGGACCCCAATGGAAAGGGAAAATGGGCAGAACAACAGAACCCGGGGGGGGGGGGCATCTGCTGGGCAGACAAAAGGTGGCCAGGAGCAGGTGTGCATGTTAATGAAGAGCGCGGCAGCTGCTGTGCCTCCCCTCAGCCAAGACCGGCACGGAGGGGGCACGGAGGGGGGGCCGCGGGCAGCTGGCCCACCCCACTCTGTTTGGGAATTCAGCTAGCTGCTTTGAATGCAAACCTGCTGCTCGCAGGAGACGCGCCAGCGTGTTGGGATCGCCCCTCCCAGAAGGCCCAGAAAGGCTCAGCAAATGCATTCCGACTGTGTGTGGTTGACTACCGATCGGCGTGTGCAGCACCCCACGGCTTCCCTTCCAGGCCTCAGAGCTTTCTGCTGCCGCTCCCGACCACGTCGCCTCCTCCTCAAAAGCTCCGATTGCACAAACACGCGACTTTAACTGCACCCCCTCCGCCTTGAGGTGGGAGGGAGGGGAAATCGTAGGTGCCAACTCCCTCATTTCAGGGAGTCAATGGACTTGATTTGGGATGCCCTCGCCACCCACGGGGAGACGAACGCAATCTTCTCCAAAGGGGTGCCACCCTCCAGGGGTTTGGGATTTCATCTCCCATCAGGCCCTGCCAGCATGGCCAATGATCAGGAATGGTGTGAGATGTAGTCCAAAACTTCAGGCGGTCACCCGGGTGGGGGGTATCTAGAGACAGTTATAAGGGAGCATGCCAGCATCCTCCTCTCGCTGTACAAATCTATAGTGCGATCATAGTTGGAATACTGTGTAGAGTTCTGGTCACCGTTCTCTCTCTCTCTCTCTCTCTCTCTCTCTCTCTCTCTCTCTTAATATTAGAGTTGGAGAAAGTGCAGAAAATGGCAAGTAAAATTATCATTCGGCTGGAGCAACCCCCCCCCCCCTGCAATGAGGACAGGTTACAACGTCTGGGACTATTTAGCCTAGGAAAAAGGCCAGTGAGAGGAGACACGATGGAGATGCCCACAATGATGCAGGGCGTGGGGAAAGTGGATAGGGATACATTTTTCTCACTCTCATATAACACTGGTACCCAAAGGAGTCGTCCTATGAAGCTGATGAGTGGAAGGCAGAGAAAAGGAAGACCTTTTTCATACTGCGCATTGTTAAACTATGGAATTTGCTACCCCAAGTTGCAGTGACGGCCACCAACTTGGATGGCTCGAAGAGGGGTTTAGATGAACACGGAAAGAGAAAGCTACCAATGGCTACTAGTCAGATGGCTATATATTTCCGTCTTGTGTTAGAAGCAGTACGCCTCTGTATGCCGGTTGCTGAAGATCATGGGCAGGAGGGGGCTGTTGTGCTCATGTCCTACTTGTGGGTTTCCCACTGGCAGCTGGTTGGCCACTGTGTGAACTGAATGCTGAATGAGATGGACCCTTGGTCTGATCCAGCCTCAGGGCTCCTCTTCTGTTCTTCTGTAGCTGCGCCCACCA
Organism: Anniella stebbinsi; assembly: GCA_029215795.1. NCBI lineage: Eukaryota > Metazoa > Chordata > Lepidosauria > Squamata > Anniellidae > Anniella > Anniella stebbinsi. The sequence goes on along the minus strand of JARDYH010000008.1, from coordinate 99,713,307 downwards.
CACGCTTCCCACTAACAGTGCCAAGGACAATGTCACACCTGCACTGGAGTAGCATTTGCATTGTGGGAACATCTAGCAGCAACTTGCACTTTTCTGATCCTATATCGCCAAGAAAAGCAGCTTCAGGATTGTGAGGAAGTTGCAGGAAATGATCTCATATCTTAAAACAAACAAAGGCATCACCGCAGGCGAAACTTTCCAAACTCCTAGTCATCTGTCTGAATCAGTGACAAGACTTCTTTAGGAAACAAAATGGAGCAAACGAAGCAAAACTATAGCCCTTGGATGTCTTCAACCGCAACTCCCATCTTCCCTCATCACTGACTGTGATGGCTGTGTCTGATGGGAGCTGTAGTCCAGAGCTTCACCTTGAGATAGATTTTAAAATGAAGTGCTAGTTCTAGGCCAGGGCTGGGTTACTTGCAGCCCTCCAGCTGTTGATGGACTCCGGCTCCTATCACTCCTGACCACTGGCTATGATGGCTGTGGCTGATGGGAATTAGAGTTCTGCACACCTCTGCTAGACTTAGCCATTCTTAGAGTACAGCCATTGAAATCAATGGGACAAGTAACTCCAAGACAACGAAGTCATGACTACTGGCTTGAGTCCCAGCAACCCTAAGCACAACTAAGTGTGGTTTCAACCCACAACAAAACGATAACCTTAATCTGACCACAGAATTTGGGCAAAAGAATTAAATGTAGCTTTCATAAAGATGTTGGTGTTCCACGATTCCCTTTTAAAAAGGCTTCATAAAGCCGAGTTGCCTTGCAAGATGGTAAGAAATAGTTCTTTTTCTACCGTTACACATTGGCAAAAAGGTTCTCAAAGCTTAGCGCTTGCACCAATGACTCTTCAAGTTCCCCTGCCCAAGCTGGAAGGCGTTCAGAGGAGGGCAACAAGGATGATCAGGGGTCTGAAAACAAAACCCTATAAGGAGAGATTGAAAGAACTGGGTATGTTTAGCCTGGAGAAGAGAAGACGGAGGGGAGACATGATAGCAGCACTCTTCAAGGACTTGAAAAGCTGTCACACAGAGGAGGGCCAGGATCTCTTCTCAATCATCCCAGAGTGCAGGAGGCGGAATAACGGTTTCCTCAAGTTACAGGAAGCCAGATTCCAGTTGGACATCAGGAAAAACGTCTTGACTGTTAGAGCAGTACAACAATGGAACCAACTGCCTAGGGAGGTCCTGGGCTCTCCCACCCTAAAGGCATTCGAGAGGTAGCTGGACAACCATCTGTCAGGGATACTTTAAGGTACATTCCTGCACTGGGCAGGGGGTTGGACTCGATGGCCTTAGATGCCCCTTCCAACTCTACTAGTCTATGATTCTAAAATAGTCAATACAATCGTGCATCAAAATCTCCAATTTGGGGAGCTATTTGATCTGATAGCTCCCAACATGGTTCTGGCATTACTTGCAGACGTACTTGAGTCAGAGGATAAGAGTAAACGTCTGACAAGTAAGCAAGAGACCTTATCCCAGCCTTCCAAGTCTGGAGAGGCAGGGACGGACAAGCAAATGGCGCAAAGCATTCATCGCTTCGTTTGGATCTGCCCCAGCCAAGGTGGTGGTGGTGGGAATCAGTTACTTCCTACTGACTCAGAACATCCGCAGCTGAAATGTCAGAGGGAGGTTAGCGTCTGGGAAGCCCTGGGGCTGCACCTTTTTTTTCAAAAACAACAAACAACAGCCCCCTTGCTGCCCCCTAAAGCAAACAAAGCCCGTTCCTGAAAACAAGCTGTATTATTACATCTGACAACGACAACGTGGGCTGCAGTCCGCAAGCGCAGAAGCAATAATAAAAGGTGTGGAGTCTTTTTCGAGTGCCACAGGACGCCTGGTTGCTTTTAAATCCATCCCGCCCATTTGGTCCAAGCTGTTTCGGAAAGACGGTAGATGCCTTTCAATGGGTCCATTCAATAACAGAGGTGAGAAATCTCGCGGTACTTTCTACGCACGCTAGGAGATTCGACAGAGTCACCCAACAGCGCAGAGTGAAATAAGACCATCTCAATCCATACTACCACAGCTTCATCAGGTGGACCAATATTGCTGTCTCTATACTGCTGGTGTGTGGGTTGGGGGTGGAGGGAAAGGTGCGAGTGCAAATCTTACCTAAGGCAATATGTGACCCGTCAACATGGGAAGCTACCTTAGTAGGTGGGGGCCGCAGACAAAAGGTGAAGGCTCAAATACCCCCAAATCCCGGCATATTCTAGTTTAAAGGTCTTCATGCTGGTAACTACATAACATTGATGAATTTCAATATGCCGTTTTCATCTTTTTACTGTTTTATTCCTCTGTTCACCGTCCGGAATCTATTTTAGGTATGGAGCAGTATACCAATATTATAATTAAGTAATAAAAAAGATAAAGAGGCATTTCAATATTTTAGAATAGGGGAAACTGCATCAATGCCAGGAAATTCCAAACTGGATTTTCACAAGCTGAACTTTTTGCATTTCATTGCCATTTTATTATTCCCCTATCTATACTCGTGTGTGCGAGTGTGTGTGTGTAGATAGACACACACACATTGTCAAAAGGAGGATACATTTCCCACTTCTGCGCCCTACTCCATAAAAGCTCCCGTTCTAATAAATCTGTTGTCTTCAAGGTGCCGTAAGATTGTTAGTCTGTGACGTCTGTTCTTGTTCCAAGCAATGAAATATCAATTTCTGGAATGGAAAAAAGGAAGTCTTTGCTGCCGATGGTAGAAGCTGTTGGGGGAAACGTTGCATCGCAACAACCAACTCGTTGGAGAGGGGACATTGGTGGTGGGTTGGAGCTCAGGGCCAAAGTCCAAATCCCCCCCAATGACCACCCAAAGAGCGACAGGAGATGGAGACGGCAGCAAACACGGCCAGCATCAACCCCGGATTTGGCAAAGGCATGCCAGGCCCATTGGCTCTGACTGCTCCTGGCCACGGCTTTCTTTCTTTCTTTTTAAAAATACATTTTGTAGTCACGGTGCAGCCAGCCAAGCATGAGTTCAGTTAGAGATGCTCACTTTATTGCTTGTACCCTAAAAATATATATTATTTTCTACAAGAAACTGGTGTTTATGCCTAAGCCAACGTGCTTAGCATCGGGGCAGCAAAAGCAAACTCCATTTTATTCCTATAACCATGACCGTTCTACGATTTACGTTCCAAGCGTGAAACTACACAGGCCCAGAGCGTTTCTTTCTTTTTATCACGGTGGGCGAGATGTTTTTGTTTATTCTAAAGTGTCAGGGGTGTAGCAACAGTTGTAAAGCAAGGAATGGGGGTTGGATGGATGTGTGGGGTAGATAGAGATGTGGGTTGTGTGCTTTGCAGCTGGAGTTACACACAGATCTGTAAGTCCAGGGTCTAAAGTTATGTAGCTGCACCACTGGACGACGTAAGATTTTCAGACAAAATTCTCCAACGTAATCATTTCTAGTTCGAATGCCATGACTGTGAATCCTAAGTCTCTCCTCCCTCGGATTAAACAAATGCTTGGAGCGAAGGAGCTTTTGGCACCCCTGATAACGGCAAGTCGAAATCAGGGTTCGGTGCCTGTTTGACAAACGCCTCCCCCTGGATTTCTCCCCGTTACTTCACTATTTCCACTGTTTTGGGGAGTTCCCTGCCATCCTACAGGCAACAAGTTTTTGTCCTTTCCACGCTCTGCCCTCTATAGAAATGCTGTCTCTAAACACATCCCAAGGCAGATGTTTTGCTGACCTTTCACCCGAGATTAATTCAGGAGGCTCGCCGCCGTTTCCTTTCAGAGTCGCTAGCTACCATCTGCCACCCCAGGGACAGATGTCATGCATACACACAGAGCCACCCTTCCATTTTCTTCTGCCTTCTCCCCATTTTTCTCAAAGAGGAAGGGGGGGAACCCTCCACCACCCAAGTTACTAAGGATAAGATCACTGCCAATTTGATGCAAAAAAAAATCAAAGAGGCCCATTGTGGACGAGTGAATGAATGCAGAAGGGGAATCAGTCCCAAGAGAATAATTTTTGCAGCGCTTCAAGGAGCCCCCTTTGCTGAGAGACCGTAAGTCTTTCGAGGATGCACTGAAGCTCCCTCAAACAGGATTCCAATGTTCAGAAGCGCCTCTCTCCAATCTGGACCCTTTGCCGAGAAATTTGAGAAAGACCTGCTCAAGCGGAAGTCCTTGTGTTAGCAATACCTGTTGTGATGAACTTATTGGGCTTCGGTAGAAGGGGCGGAAGGGGGTGTTAAGTAAACACGCCAGAAAGGAACTGAGCTGTTTATTTATTTAATGTCTAAGCTGCCCTTCCACCAGAAAAAGAAAATGGCGATCAAAATGGATAACAATAAAATCTAAATGAACAAAGCCTTAATTAAAACATAGCATGAAAACACATGATTAAGAACCCAATGACAGAAGAAATAAATAACACCAACCAGTTAAAAACTCCTTTGGTAACAGACCAGTGGAAGGACAACAGAGAGGCAGTCAACCTAGCTTCCCTGGGCAGGGAGTTCCAAAGCCTGGGAGCGGCCACTGAGTAGGCCCTGTTGGGTATTCCCCACCAAACATACCTTCAATGACAGCGGGACTGAGAGAAGGGCCTCTCCTGAAGATGTTAAAATCCAGGCAGGCTCCTTCAGGTAACCTGGACCCAAGACATACTGGGTTTTATAGGTCATAACCAGCACTTTGAATTGTGCCCAGAAACTGACAGAAACTGATTACTACTGTCAGTGAAGCTGTAAGTAATAAGGGAGTCACGTGCTCCCTGTATAACCGGATTCGCTCAATGGTCTGCCAGCAGCATTCTGGATCACTGCTTTGGTCTCATCCAATGATGATGAACTGGCAGGAAGTGGCATTACATCAGGATCCAAAATCAACTTGCAAAGTTCTTGGACTGCCAGCTCACTGGGTTGTTGACATGCGGGAAAGGGTGAGCTTTGAGGCTGTTCTTCCAGCCAGGAAACAGATCCTACCTTGTTTTGGGAAAGGCAACATTCCCAAAAGTTTTGGAGATGTCGACACTGTATGAAAGTATCGAGGTCAGAAGAAAGGGGAGGATGAAAAGCCTGCTTAGTGCTTTGGAAATGTCTACTGTCTAGTGCCCTACTTTGGAGAGGACAGTCCTTTGTTTGAAGGCATCCTGCGTTTGAAAGACTGTCCACTCCGAGTCATGTAGATATGTAAGTCAGTACATGCAAATTTTATACAAATCAGTGCCCTCATTTCTGGTGATGCATTTCCTCTTTTTTTTCTTCTTTTTTTTTGGAGGCCTGCAAGTAGCCACTCTAGTCAGCGGACACTCTCCACACCTACAGAGTCAACGGCCCAGTTGAAATCCGGTGGTTTCTCTTTAAAACCACGTGACTGCAATATCAAGCAACGATGTACACCTCCGGGCCCATTTCAATGGCGTATGAGACCCCAGGGACAGAACTCACCTACCACCTGAAATGCAATCGCTCAATAGGTTAGTGGGATTCCCACTTTCAGCTGCAGAGATAAAACGCGTGGATGCGCCAGCCCTAAGAAAGCATCATTGACTGAGCTACACCAACTTGCCCCACATGTACACAGAGACCTGCTTATCTCTGTCACGCAACTCACAGCTCCCCACCCCCTCACTGCGGTCTGCTGGAATCATAAAGGCCCCGTCTGTTTCCCCCTCTCCTCACGGCAAAAGCACTCGTGAGAAAGTCTGGGGAAAACAAGGTCACACTCTTTTAATTAGACCCCCTGTCTCTGCGTTAATTAAACAAGACCCGGGAGTTTCCCCTTCCACCGCTTTGACAACTGGAAACACTCGCCAGGTAAGCTCTGCAGCTGACAGCTGCCCCCCCCCTCAAAATGTCTAAGCCCTTCTGATTACAGGTATCACCTGTTGGGAGATTACCCGAGCCCTTCTGCACTCCAGGTGCTGTTTTATGGAGCCCTCACCCAGCCCCGTATCTCTAGGGCTTAACGATCGATTCATCTCCGCCGAACGAGAGTTCGAAGCCGATTGAAAAGTCAATAAAGTGCCTTTATCGCCGCCTGGCCCTAGAAAACACCCTGAGGAGAAAGTCGTTCACTGCACTTCAGTTTAAAGATTAAAAGAGGAACGCCTTTCCTCCATGCTCAGGGCATTGCTGGTTTTCTGTGCAATTCCTGCAGCAATGGCTAGTGAGGATTTTATAGCAGCAATCAAAGGACTTGCCGCTCTCGCCATAAACAGCCTCCGGTCACTTTGGTAAAGGCTCCACATCAGCCTCTCCAGCGCAGGAGCAGCAACGGGGAGGGGTGGACTGAAGAAGCGGAGACTTCCCCTTTTAGCCATGTTCCAAAGTTCAGGATACGAGGTAGCAGGTCCAACCTGCTAGGAAGGAAGTGTAAAACTCAACTCCTAAATCCAAAAGTTCCATCAAGGCTACAGGGGCCACCAGAAGACGGGCAGAATAAATCCCATGGGCATCCCTGTCACTGATACGAGCATCTTGCGCTAGATCCACAATCGGCCTTGCGTGAGAGGGAGGGTTCCCTCCACCCCACCCTCCTCTTCACCCCATTTGTCACAGTGTATGTCACCCTCTGGGCGGCAACCTTGAGACCCAGAAAGTGCCCCCCAAGGTAACTCAGCCTCCAAGACTTTGAAACAAACCACCCAAAATGAGGAGAAGAGAAATCAGGCTGAGCAATTGCCCTCCCAGTGATAGACAGGCGGTAATAGGCCCCTAGATGGGCAGAAATACCACTGGGGGGTATTTATTTCCCCCCAGCTGCCCTCCTTTGGCCTGAACTCATTCCGCCTGATCACCAATAGTTTAGTGTTTTCCTGACTTTTTTAAAGGTTGAAAGGTGAGTTGCTGGCAGTAACAGCTTTAAGCTAAAATGCTCTGGTATTTTTAGCCCCATGCCTTTGGCCCCTCACCTCCCTGGAATGCGACCCCAGAGGGCATCCTGCAATGGGATTCAGCCCTTGAATGGAAAGAGATTCGACACACCTGCATTAGAGGTAGCCAGCTCCTGAGTCTATGCACCAACCCAGGCGCATAGGAAACCTTGTGCAGACTCATCCTTAAGAAACTTGGGAGATCCTTCCTTATAATAAAGCCCCAGGGGCTGCCAGGAGCTACCTGAGCGGATGCTCATTTCCTAAGTGGAAAACAGGAGTGTGGCGAGCAGACCTTCAAAGCGAAGCTCCGAGGATTTGGGCTGAGCTTGAACTTTCCTGGCCCTCCCATCTTTGCACTCGTCTTACGTCAATTCCCCAGTTTCAAAATACACGGAGACTCCTCTGTTTTAAATCCACCCTCTGCTTCCCTTTCAAGGTAGCCCAGGCTGGCTAACCCAGACACGACGCCTTAGCTATTGCCTGACAACGGTGCTCAGTTACAACCACAAGACATCTAGAACCACGTTCATTAAACTCTCCAGGGTGCCAACGAGGGGAAATAATTAAGCAAGTTGCAAGTTACAGCCGCTCACTGATTTCTAAAAAGCCCACTCCTTCGGTTTTTATGATTTTGGTGGGGTAGGAGATGGCAAATATTTTTTTTTTAATTTTTTTATTAAAAACAAATTGCACACAACATATTGTCCCAAACCTCAAATTGCTAGCTGTTTTCTTCAGACAAACTAAAAAGCATTCCATAAGGAAGTCAAAGCTTGATTATTATTATTTTTATAAAAAAATGGTTTGTGTGTTACTTGGAATCACTTTTCTTCCCTTCTCTGTGGAAGGAAAACCCTGAGCTCTCATGTAGGCAGATGTTGGCCAACAGAGTTTTAGAACGAGAGCCCCTATTGTAAAGAGAGACAGTGAAATCCGCCTGACGAAAAGGGAATCACATCTCATCTGTTTCTGAATGGGAGAAAGAGAGGGACCATTTTTCAATGAAACATCTACAAAATTCCATTCACAATAGAGATACTGCTTTGCCAAGTGAAGGGATTGTAAATGAGCATTTGCATCCACCCGTCAAAGAAGTCTAAGAAGGATCTCTTCTTTTCCAGTCTCTTAATATTAACTCTGTATATTCCGAATTTTCAAATCCTGAGAATGATAGTTTGTTTGTTTTTTTAAAGGAAAGGGAAGGGGCTGCATTCACACAGATCAGTTCACACCAATTTGGCTCTTCCTTCTAGCACTAACCCAAAATAACTTGCACAGCAGGTTGTCCAAATGCATAATCCTGACTTGCTCCCTTTACAAGCCAGGATCATAAACCACTGTTCATTCTTGGCTCACGGAACCTGGCCTTTTGCTCCTTTTACAAGCCAGGAAGATAAGACTCAGATTGTTCTTGGCTTACAGATTCTGACTCGTAACGGAGGCAACAAGCCATGATCCTGTGTTCACAGAGGCAGAATTCTGGGTTCCACACAATTCTAGTTCCATGGCAATCTCGGCCTTAACTTTCACAGGGGCTCTATGAACCTCTTGCCCCATATGTACGGACAGGGGGCACATTAGTAATGTGGTGGAAATTGTCGACTGCTTTGCAGTGTGGTGGAGTAGGGGGATGCTCTATTTTGAGACCGCAATGCCAGTGGTTGATATCTGGCCCATGGATTGATGATATTTCTCTAAGAAAACAGAACTGTCTCGGTCAAACTGATTTTTTAAGGCAGCCAACTTCTCAGCAGCAGATGGTGAGTCAAAAGTAGCACCAATCTTACCATCAATGGAGGATGGGGGGGAAGCATTTGCAATGGGCAAACAAGAACTCTGCTTTATCTTTTCGGCTGTCCAAACAGCAAGAAGCGGGGATCAAAAGAACAAGAACCCAGAGTGTTTTCAAATGTTGCTAAAGAGAAACATCTGGTTGGTTTAAGTGGAATGAATATATATATATATATATATATATTCCCGCCTTCTAAAACGGAAGAGCGCACGAAAACTCAAGAGCAGATAAAATAATTCCAGCTGGGACGTGGATATTGTCAGCCGCTACCACAATGAACCAAGGGATCAGGCCCTGCCTTCTGTCTTCTACTGGCCAAAGCCCAGGACTTATTGACCAGACCCAGACAATGGAGATACTTCTGCTCCCGGCATTCTTCCACAGTCACTCTTAGAAACCCACCTTTTGTGGGGAACAGCAGGCTCCACTGAGATGCCGTCTGTCACCCGGCCTTTTGACTCTGAGGCCTGAGGCATCCAGCTTTTTAATCGTGGAGGGGTGGGGGTGCGGGGGGGTGGGGGGGTGGGAGGCATTCTTTGGACTCCCTCACAACTCTCCTCCAGGGCCGTTCTGTTGCGGCGGTCACTCTCCTAAGCTGGCAACTGCCTGGAGTCCCCTCTTCTCTCTCTTTCTCTCTCAAACAAACACTCTCTAAAACAGGGGTGCAAGACCTCGTCCAGCCCGAGGGCCGGATTCCACTTCTGAGATGCTCTCGGGGGCCGCATTCTGGTGGTGGGTGGGGCCAAAAGCAAAAGGGACGTGGCCAAAACCACCAGAATTTTTTAAAGCTCTTGCTGTCAGTCACTTAGCCTTAGGAGAGGCATTTCAACCTTTTAGAACGGGGAGGGGGGGAAATGGGTGAAAAGCCAGGAAACCGCCAAATTATTGGTGGTCAGGGGGAAAGGGGGCGTGGCTATCTGGGAAACCACAGAGGGCTGGACTGGGACTGCAGGTGTGCCGGAGATTGTGCACTTCTGCTCTGGAAGGTTTTGCAAGACCTAAACTGGAACAGAGAAAGAAAGGGACCTTTGAGGTTTCCGGCTATTACATAACAGTATTTTGAGAAACCATCACGTCAGAAACTGCAGCCCACGCTGCAAAACAAAAAGAAAAACTCCTCGTGTTTTCTCCAGCCTCATGACCAACCTCTTGTCTGGGCTGAAGAAGAATCACATCTAGGTGATAAAGTAAGAGCTAAGAATAAAAACAGAGTTGCGTGCCTGCCTCCCAGAGGAAAGACAGCAGAGATGGAGCCAGCGGGAGCAGCCACCGAAAAGGCCCTTCCTCATGTCTCCACCAAATGTGCCTCTGATAGTTGCAGGACTTAAAATCTGGGTAGGCTCTTATGAGAGAAGGCAGTCTCTGTTCCTTCCCCACCGATTTTGCAATTTAGATTGCAAGCTCCCTGGGAGCAGAGACCTGCCTTTCCGGCTTCTGTTCAGCGTACACCAAAGCTGTTCTATAAATACACCCCCGGTTACAGAGATGCATGAGTGTTACAATAAATGACCCCTTCTTTCCTGAACAGGGCGAAGCTCCGGAGCTGCAAAACGGTCTCGTCACAAGCCCTGATGTATTCAGCCAGCAGGGCAGAGGGAAATGCCATTTCGGCAATATTAAAAGGTGCGAATCCATTGCACATATAAATAGCATCCAAATCTCTCATGCTGAGTGTGTGTGTGTGTGTGTGTGTGTGTGTTTGCATGAATGTGGGGGTGGGGAGGGGTTCCTGTTGAGGGAAACAGGTTAACAACCAACCAGGCATGCATGCACACGGGAAAAAACCTGTTAGGGAGGCATTGATTTACATGCCTACACATTCTTGCAACTAAACCGAGCATGAAACTTTCCCATCAAAATCTGACTCCCGGCCCCCCATCCTGCCTCGCCACCTTCCTAGACCATTCAGTAGAGATGTCCAAACAGTATCCGTGATATCAATTGCTTGTAACTTTCCCTAACTTTCCCCATGAAAAGCTTCAGGAAAGCAAAATGTGGGATGGGGAGAGAGAGAGAGAGAGAGAGAGAGAGAGAGGAGATCAAGACACATATGGGTCCCCACCGTTCCAAATAGTTGTGTAATTCTTGCTCTGGCACAGCCTTCCCCCAAGCTGGTACACTCCAGATGTGTTCGGCTACAACTCTTACATCCCCAAGCCAGCACATCTGGACACCACCAGGTTGGGTGTCGATTGTTAACAAAACGGACCTCACCTGTATGTGGCAGGCTTCTGCAGCTGCCACAGTGGCCCCGGCCGGCAGAATTTCTCACTCAAGGGTTTGCTTCTGGCCCTGGCTCCCGGAGGATCAGCTCCCGACCTGGCCCATTTCCTTCCTGCCCTGAGCACAAAGCGCTTTCTATCTCTAGGGATGGATCAACGCTACACAGGAGTGGGGGGTGGGGGCTGCTTCAGGCTTGGCTCTCTCTTTTTTCAGCTCAATATCTCCACCACCCCAGTTGTTTGCCGTGGTTCCTCTGCTTCGGCTGCCGCAGGCTTTTGTCGCCCGCTTCCTTCAGACACCCTTGACTCTTGACCAACCCTCTCCCCTTCCCATGACAGAAAACACCCCCCCCTCCTCACCTTTAGCCCTGTGAAGTTTTCTGCAACCCTCATTTTTAACCTCTCTTTCTTTGGCATTCTTCTCCACCAGTGGGGCTGTTCACACAACACACTAACCCACACACAGTGGTTGAACGTAGGCTGTTGTTGAACTGTGGCTTGTTTGTTGAACTGCAGGTTAGCGTGTTAACTGAAACCAGGACATTTTCCGCAGGGTAGCTTGTTAAACACCCTGAACAACCCCAACAACAGCCATGGGTTCTCAGGATAGCTTGCTCGAGAAAAATATGCCACACTGCATGGTTAACCCATAGTTCAACAAACAACCCGTGGTTCAACAACTCACATTCATGCATTGAGTACGGGTTAGCGTGTTGTGTGAACCCAGTCAATCTAATCTAGGCAGGTTCAGGCCCTCCAGATGTTTTGGCCTACAACGCACATCATCTCTCACCATTGGCTTTGCCAACCTGAAGCTGAGGGAAGTTATAAAACAAATAATCCTTGGTATATTCCCTGAACCCTTTGCTTCTGGGCTCCTGAGTTCCTTTTTATCTTCCCTACATTCCAGGACCCAGTGACACGAGGCAGAATTTACCCGCCCCCGGGACTTATTTTTCCGGTTCATAAGTTCATTAGTAACCATGAATGGGTGCCAATTGCAAAAATACAATATTAGGTCAACTTGGCAGTTCTAAACATGCCATTGATGTTTTTTCAGGTGGTTCAGTATTCGAATACAATGTAAAAGAACAACAAACGACATACTATAACATTTAAATCACATTAAGTGTTTTAACTTCCCCCCCCCCCGCCTCAAACATTTCAGGTCACATATATATTGAGACAAAAAGAAATTAACATGGTGCTTTTAGGTTTGTTGTTTACTAATGACAAGGATAATAAACATACTAAACTACATCACTCCCTGGAGCAATGATGGGTAACTTGTGGCCACCTAGCTATTTTGGCCCACAGCTCCCATCTTCCCTCTCCTTTGGCAATACTGCCTAAGGGTGATGGGAGTTGTTGTCTAAAACATCTGGAGGCCAGAAGTTTCCTATACCAGGTCCAGGGCAACAGAACAGTTTCCAACGCGAACTGAAATTACTCTCATGTGCTTGGGAAATCTTTCCAGAAAAAATCAAACTTTGCTGGAAAAACCCACACCACTCTACATTTGACTTTTCCTTCCCTCACAGAAGCTGGACTTTGCAGATTTTACGCTGGTTTCCCAGCTTCTGTTCCATGACCAAATGCCTGACTTAGAAGGCACCAGGGGCAAATCAATGTAAGGCTGCAATCCTTAGCATGTTTAGGCACAAAAAGTCCTACGACTCCCAGCATCCCCTAGCCAGCATGGTGCTGGGGAACATGGACGGGAGGGTGCTGTCGCACCGTGTCCTGCTTATGGGTCCCTGGTCAACAGCTGGTTGGCCACTGTGTGAGCAGAATGCTGGACTAGATGGACCCTCGGTCTGATCCTGCATCAGGGCTCTGCTTGTTTTCTTGTGAACGTTTTGAATTCTAGGACATTTTTCTGTCTAAACGTGAATTGGATTGTGACTTACGTCAACTTAACATTTTTGTGGGTCAAATGCTCTGCAGGAAGAGGAGACCATTTGGTGTGCGGATGTAGGCCGACTTGTATTGGTTGAATGCCTCCATCATTGACCCCAATGGGTCAGGTTACATTTTGCCCACCGGAGAGCTGACAAACAACTCCCAACTGCATAAACACTAAAAAGCTATCCCAGCTTGGGATCTTGGCTGTTGACACCACAGATTGCACCGCACCCTTTGTAGGGGCCCAGGCATTAACGTCTCGGTATGAATTACTGCCCTGACCTCTCAATATACATTAACAACCCTTCAGAAGCACGTATTCCAACACTCCTGTGAAGGCTGCTATATTAAGCGACATCTGGAGCGGGGGCCCTGAGTGCCACCTACAAGGGAGGTACGGAAGGTGGCAACAAGAGACAAGGGCCTTCTCAGTCGTGGCCCCCTGACTGTGGAATGAGCTCCCCACTCAGGCCCCCCTGGTGCCAACACTGTCATCTTTTCAGCACCAGGTAAAGACCGCCCTCTACTCTGCCTAATCTCTGCAGATTTAGAACAGGTCTATTTGGAAAAGCAATGTTTATTTAAATTGGCTTTAGCTGTTGACATTGTTTTAATTTTTCTATGTTGAAAATTTCAGACTGTTTTTATTATGTTGTATTTTTATGAATTGTTGTAAACCATCCAGAGGGCTTCAGCTATGGGGTGGTATAGGAAAGAAAATAATCACCAACATCATCTAAAATTCTTGGAGAATAGCTGCCAACACAGGCGAAATGTGGGACTTTCCCCAACTCTGGCTGTGTAATCAGCGGTTTGTTTTCTCTGCATACAAAGAGCCAACTTGGACAACCACGTGCCAAAAAAATTTCAGAGGGAACTTAAAAAACAACAACATAGAGATAAAGAGATTTGAGGGAGGTGATCTTCCCCAGGAATAGGGCCCAACAACCGAAAACTGGCTATAGGATAGAGCTCCTCTCCGACCCCCACATCAATCTCCATCCAAAGCTCTCCATCACCAAAGGGTCTCTCTCAGAATCCCATCACTATTCCAAAGCAATTCGCTAAACAGCTCAAGTACTTGAAGGACCGCCTTCGCCATGGTGCCCTTGAAGAATTTGGCTCGTGGGGCTACCGAGCATGGCGGGGTCTTTTCACTGGAGGCACCCTGGCTATGGAACTCTCTTCCTGTAGAAATTCAGCTGTCCCCCAACACTGGTCATTTAGGCAGCGGTTAAAGACCTATTTATTTTTGATCTGTTTGTTTTTTGATTGACTGCTTCCATGGTTGGTTTTATTGTATTTTATAATATGTTTGTGATTTTAGAGTCATAATTTTAATGTTGTTTATATGATTATGTTTCATGCAGGTTTCTAACTGATCTCTTTGTGAGGATGGGAATAATAATAATAATAATAATAATAATAATAATAATAATAATGGGTTGACGTGGACAGTAGGGGGTAAGCCACAGGACTTGAAATTATTGATCACGAACTCCCAACTTCTTAAGAACGTCAGCTGCCTTTAAAAAAATTTAAATAAAACAAAATCCCAAGCACATTTCACACTCTTGTGTTTTCAAAGAGATGTTTGGAGGCATGTGGGCAAAGCCAGGAGACATTTCAGAACTAGGAAAGAATGGAGATTTAAGTGCCCCGTATAGCTCTGCAGACACACACCCTGGCCAGCCTACGAACAGGGGAATAAGTAAGTCATATAAACTCAGAAGTGCTTAGGTCACATCATAAGCCAGCCTCCGGCAGCAATCCTATAATTTTGGGCTTCAACCTAAGGATGGACCAATGTGTCAGTTTCACTGGCTCCTTCAACTGTGGCTTGTTTGTGTGTTTTTAATCTGGAGTTCTTTCTCTCCTGAATACAAAGAACTCTGAGAATTTGGATAGATTCTTATCGAAAACAAACTGAAACGAAATTCTCAGCCATCTGGATCCAGCCAAATTCAATAGGCATAACTATTCCCATCACTAAGAGAATCACGATGTACCTGTGATGTACCTATTATACCTCTTCAAGATAAGGGGCCTGTCAGGGGAAAAAAAAGGTGGCAAATCTAATTCAGTATTGATATGGTCGAATACAGTAGGACTCAAAGCCAAACTCTTCAGAGCAAAGCTCTCAAAGCCCTGTGGCTTCCCCTACGTTTGATTTTTTTTTAATCTCGAGTTCTTTTTGTCCCAAATATGGAGAGAGTTGTGAATTTTGGCAAATCTTTATCAAAACTGACCTGAAACGAAATCCCATCCTACTTTAACCACAAAGGTTTGGATTCAGATCTTCAGCCAGGAGGATTTGCAGCGGGGGAGTGGGAGAAAAATGTAATAAATAGCCACATGTACAAGGTGCAGAATTCAGCTTTTCACGGCGCAGTTTTTGTTTTTATAGTTTATTCTTTTAGCCAGTCCCAAAATCCCTTTCTGAACTCAGAGGACTGACAAGGACTGCATTCTACAGAGCGGCGGCATATAAATAAATACATGTCACTCCAAGGACAGCT
The DNA here is from genome assembly GCA_029215795.1 of Anniella stebbinsi. Classification (NCBI taxonomy): domain Eukaryota; kingdom Metazoa; phylum Chordata; class Lepidosauria; order Squamata; family Anniellidae; genus Anniella; species Anniella stebbinsi. The sequence goes on along the minus strand of JARDYH010000008.1, from coordinate 99,698,014 downwards.
GCACACGGCAAACGTCCAACGGCTGCTCACAGCAAAAGGCGACAAGGCCACAAAGCAGAGTCTTTCCCCACCCCACCCCACCCCCTCCTTCCAAATACCATTCCCCCACCCTCCGAAAGAGAACCGAGGGCTGTCAATATTCTCAAACGGGTGTCAATTCTTTTGAAATTAGGCAGCAGCCAAATTCCACATGCAGTTACAAAGCACACACATGCAACCCAAGTGGCTCAGAGATCCAGTTCAAACGTTCCCAGGACTTGCGTTGGCCTAAAGCTCCTGAGATGGAAGCAAAGGATAGATTTGCCATTTAACAAATTACTACCACTCATTTTTTGTTATCGGATTATTTCATGAACTCTGAACCTTCTTCTCTCTGCTCAGTGGGCCAGTTTGCACATCACAGCACATGAGAGTTTTGATTTGTTTGCTTTTAATCCTGGTTTGCAAGCTGGGCGCTCACTGATGAATTGCTTCCATTCAGTTCCTTCTCCCAGTGAGAGTGGGATAAACAAGCCAGGACTCCCCATCTCTGGTTTGTTTCGCGTGACATCTGAATGAGGATCTTGGCTTGTCTCTCACCTGACCAGCAAGCCAGAAACCTAGGTTTGTTCTTGACTTATAACTCTAGCTTGTTGAAGGGACCCAGATATCCTGCATGCTGAAATATGGTTTCACGTCTCTGTCATGTTTCAGCTGCATTTGCATGGAAATTCCCCGGAATCCTGGCTTAATACGAACGAGTTGTGCGCTAGCACACAGAGTCAAACCGCTCTTGCCAGGCTCCAGAAGTTGTTCTTTAGTACGTTGTCTGAACCAAGGTTTTTGGCTTGTTGTGCGCCTTACAAGCCAGGATTGTCAACCAGGGTTTGTTATTGGCTTATGAATCCAGGGAAGAGGGAAACCGGCCAGTCCAACTCAACAGCAGAATTTAAGAAACAGCAAGGCAATTCCTTCCATCTTGATGGCATTGCTATATTAACAAAAAAACCGCTCTTAGCACCAGGATATGAACAGAGGCCCTATGAGTCTGGTTTGTTCTGTTGCAGTGGCTGTCGCAGCCGCAGAAGATTTCCTCCCACTGCAAAACCGGGGGGGATCGCAGTCTACAAAGAAACGGGAAACGGCTGGCCAAGCAGTTCAGCAATGGGTTGCCATAAAGGTCACTCAGCCCCACGTGATGAAGGCAGATGCACTCCAGTGCCCTATCAACAGAGCCGTGACCAAACTAAGTTTTGGGTTTTGCATACCAAAAAGGGCCCAGGTTTGAACCCTGGCAGGTCCCTCTCTGCCAGAGAACCACTGCTACTCAAGAGTACACCAGGCGTCATTAAATCAGTTGTGTTGGGAGTACTACTCCCCGGATCCCACAGCCAGCACAGACAATAATGGCTTGGATGGACCAATGGGCCAACCTGGTATAAGGCCACAGGTTCATAAGGTGTCTTGGTTGGTCTCCCCAAGGGGCAGGGTGTCTATTTCTGAGACCACAGGGAGGCCAGCAGTATTGGGATAGGAGGTAAAGGTCAGGTGCAGACTGCCGGGGAATGCAGGAGGTGCCTGCTGGCCATTGCATGTTCAGCTTCTGCAGTGGTCTACGGCAAGGGGGTTGAATATAGGCTTCCAGGGTTCCCCAGACAGCCCCCTGCCCTCTTCCCCCTAGCACAACCCACTTCCCCCAGACCACCAGTTTCCAGACTTTTGCTGGAGCAAAGCAAGTCATGTCCTTTCCTCAGAAGCACCACCTCAGCCATTGACTTCTAATGGGCATATTCACATGCATATTGTTCCATGAGGTTCAACATCATGGGGGGACAGAAGCTCAGCCCAGGAGCAAAATCTGCCCTCCTGGGCTTCCCCAGGCCATGCCCACTTTCATCCCAGCTTTGCTAGAAGGTGGGACTGCCTCACCTCTGCGCTAAGGAAAGGGTGGAACTACCTCTGGGAATAAGACAGGGTAGTGCCTGTCCCTCACCACTGAGCAGCCCTGTCCCCAGAGGCCAAGGAAATGAATAGGGCATACTAGGGCTCTTGTAGGAGCTGAGCCCCCGGACTACTACTTCTGAGTAAAGCACAGCCGCCTTCGTCACCTACGAGACCACAATCCAAAAGCCTTCTTTAAAGATGCCAACGCTGATATGGCCAGACTTCAGGGCCAGCGGTAAACCTTACCTGTGTATTCCATAAATACCCACTTGCAGGATTTTGCACACTACCACCTTTCAGTGGACCAGTAATACTCAAAACAGATCCAGCGCTCCCGAGGTCTGACAACACCTGCCCTAGAGAACCCTCTGCCTGTGGAAAGGAGTCCGCAGAGGCAGGTAGTTCAAATGCCCAAGCAGTGAGCACAAAACGAGAAAGCAAAAGGGTCTTTGATTTGCTTCGTTTATTCCACCGATGTGGCAGAGAATATACGAGCAAATCAGATTTTATGTAGCGGGCTTCCTGCTAGCTGCAAAATACTCAAAAGGTTTTAGTTTTTAGTTTTAATTTACAGGACTCCCTGGCCGTCACCCTCAAATTGTTCTTCCTTCAAGAATAAGGCTACCAGGAAACCAAAAGAACCCAAAGTGGTGGGATCCTGGCTAGATTATTCCTGTTCCTTAGATTACGGACTTCCTCAGGCAATTTCCACACCGCACCCTTTTCCTATCCGGGGCAAGTCTTTTATTCTCTCCCCCTCCCCCACGGTTATTGTCCCATGGAAATTACAAAAGGTTAAAACGTGGGGGGGGGAGGGGGGATCCAAGCAAAGGACTTCTGTCCCTTTAAAAAGAAAACAATAGACTCCGGAGCTGAATATCCCCAGCGGCTCCAGAAAGCTTGGGAAGCAAACAAACAAACAACAACTACCCCCCAGGCCTGTGAATTTCTTAAGTTTTGCCACAAGAAGCTTTCAACCCAAAGCCCTTTGCTTCTGTACTCTCTTCCTGGATACTATGAACCCAACGCTAAGGACGCAAGGGAACCTTTTAAGTCTGGATGGCAACTCTTCAGAATCTCATTAGCACAGTACAGAAAGCAAGAGAGAACTTCTAAGTGCAAGTTTCCGGTCTAGTCAAAAATAGCTGTTAAAATGGCATAAAAGGCCTGGCTTCAAGGGGGAGGCAATGGTGAAAAGTCCATCAGCAGCCCTTTTCTCCTGCAAGCCAGGCGTGGTGGAATCTCTGCCATGCAAGACATAGGAATCTAGGTAGCTGCCTTCCACTGAATCAGGCCCTCAGTCCAGCCTGTTCAGTATTCTCAACACTGACAGGCAGCAATTTCTCTCCAGGGTTTTAGACAGGAGTTTTTCCAGCCCGGTAGGGCTGGGAAAGAACCCTGCCTCAAACCTAGAGAGCCGTTGCTGCCAGCCAGTGCCGACAATACTGAGCTAGATGGCACAAGGGCCTGACTCAGTTTAAATCAGCTTCCGATACTCCTAAAGCCTCCCACTCAAATTCTAACCCAGCCCCCGGCTGTACCATCTGCTTTTAACTAAGCTAGCAACTGAGGGTGTTCCTGGGAAAATGCCACCCCTAGTCACCACAATCTTAAAAATAATAAATAAATCAGTCCCTTTCCATCTGTGGTGAGGGTGCCAGTCCAAAAACACCGCCATGCCAAGCTTTAATTAGTACCCATCACTGCCAGTCTACATGATCCTTCAGGAAACCTTTTCATCTGATCTGGGAAAAAGTATTCCGCTCTCGAGAGAGGGGCCGAATTTTGCAAAGCTGCTGTTAACACTCACGACCACAAAACCCACACTGGCACAAAACCACGAGTGCCAACCCCAAACGCTCGCTTTATTTATATCATCATATCAAATATAAAATATAGGGTTCTTGCAATCTGGCTTTTCAAAGCCTGAGAATTTCTGGGTATGTCTACAAGGTTGACGCAACACAAGTCACCATGCAAGCTGTGATGTTGGCACAGGCCTTGAGTAGTAAATACTCCTGGCACGATCGATCCCCTATGGGGAGAAAGGATCACCTCAATCAGCAACTAGACTGGGAGATATTTTCTGAAACAGAAACAGCTTCTTTACTTCTTTTAGGCCACAAATGATGGACATTAGTGTACTTGGGCAGGTGTGGAGCTAAAACGGGGGGGAAAAGAACCAACTGGTGGCGTCACTTACATACCAGTGTATCCGAAACAACTTTTGTAAAGTTTCCCTACCAAGTCACCTGGATGCAATACCAACTCACCATAGATGACCAGGACAGTAGCTTATTTTTAAGCCTCTTTTAATCTGTCTTTTGAAGTTGGAAGTCAGGTTCTCAATCATGTTAAGAGGATCTCATCAACCCTTCTCCCTTTCTCAGGCTGTGTCAAAGGAGCAACTTTGGACATGAGGAACCAGCAAAAGCAGACCACCTGCAGTTATGTCCAAAGATCATCTTGTCTAGGAAAGTTGTGTGCAGGCTGAAGTCACTAATACAGCGCGCCCAAGTGCCCAGGCAAGGCCCTTTTAGGGATTACACAGAAGTGCCTCCACACGGACTGAGCAGGAGCGTGTAAAGCTACTGCGAAGTAGACACTTTATTTGGAAATTAAGTAAGTCCTACGGGGAAAGATGGAAGGAAGCACCTATGTTTAGCCTTGAAAGGAGGGGAGATAGGATATCATTTCTCAAGTCCCTAAAGGATTGTCGCACGGAAGACGGACACAGCCTATTCTCTATCATCCAAGAGTGAAAAAACAAGCTGAAATTAAAGCTTTCGGTTGAACATCACGGAACGCTTCCAAACAGTCAGAGTAGTCTGCAAAGAAACGTGCTGCCTAGTGAGGTGGTGGGCTCTCCATCCCTGGATGTATTCAAGCAGAGACCAGGCAGGGATGCTTGAAACAGGATCCTTGCACTGAGCAGGGCAGTTGGACTTGGTGGCCTCAATGGCTCTTTGCAACCCTGTTATTCTACCTATAGACCAAGCAGAACAGAAAAGAACCCTGGACTGCGCTGTTGTTCACAGTTTGATGCTCCTTGTAGGAAAACACTACCTGTGATGAATGTGGTGGCCATCATACTACATTACCATGGCATCAAATCATGGTTGGGAGTTCCCAAACTTTCTGGGTTGGCAGGTACATTTGGAACTCTGAGAGGGTGTTGCGGGCACTCACACAAAATGGCTACCATTGGGGGACGCTTGCCCATTTATGATATGGCTGCCACGGTGGGCACGGCCAGCCTCAAAACACTCATTTCCCCAAAGGCAAAGTGGTGAGATTTTTTAAAAAACGTAACTTGCCTGAAATCCCAAGCCCATGGCAGAGGTGCTTAAAAAAACACAAAAGCTGTAATTTGGAACCCAAATAAAGATGCCCCGGCACCTAATGTCACTTGTGTTGTTGGGTCAGTTGAACTCAATGACCTTGGAGGAGTTCTCTGACCAGCGTTTGTCTTCTCAATGATCACTGGAAGTCATGAACGTTTTTTCTTTCATTGCACAGATGTGGTCCAGAGATTCCAAGGCTGACACGTAAAACCAGAAGGAAATTCGCAACTGGAAAAGACCTTCTCTCAGACACTGAAGATGTCTCTTCCTCCACCATCAAGGGTTCCCTACAAATGGAAGTTCCTTGCAGCCTCATCCCTTGGGAGAAAGCTCTCTCTCTCTCTCTCTCTCACACACACACACACACACACGAGTCCAAATTAGATTCCACTGCCATCTGTACATCCAATGTAAATCAGGGGGATACAAGAGGGCTTTTTAGATGAAGAAAGAGCTTGAGAAAGAATGACCAGAAGAGAGGAGGGGGAAAGTGGAGGGGGGGGGAGACCAGGGCAAGAGGTGGGGGTGGGGAAGAGGAGTTATTCATTCTGGGAAGCCCTCCACGATTAGTCACATAGCATTAATCTGCCTCCCTCGACAATGGCTGCCGAATTTCGGCCGAATCCCAGCTGTCATTCTTTGAATGAAAGAAAACAAGATTTACAGCGTCAAGCGTCGGTAGGGCTTCTGCGGGCAGGAAAAAATTGTGGCGTGCATTCATTAGCGCCTTACAAAGGAGCCCCTGCCTTTGTCCGTCAAATTGCTCATGTGCTCGATTAATTTGCTGAAGGTTTCCCTCTCTCGCTCGCTCGCCCGCTCTCTCTCTCCCCTGGGCAAACAGAAAACGCCAAATGGGAGCAAAATGAAATAACTGAAGCAGACACACCAGCGCAGGCTCCTGTCCTGCCCTGCCCTCCCCCCTCTCCATTATCCCCCAACCCCACAGAGAAAAGTCTGCCATTCAACAGTTGGGATTAGAAATGCCGCTGGAGGAGTGGGATCGTTAGGACCCCTTTAAGCGCTTGCTGCTAACAGGTGAGAAACCTCGGTGTCTCAGCTCTCGGTCCGGTTCAGTCGCAAGCCACGTACAAGCAAGCGAGTTCCACCAAACGCTCTCAAGCAAACCACGGAAGCGTTCAGGGGAGTAAGAGAGCATCAGAGCTTAAGGAGAGCCCCGGCGCTGGTTCAGACCAAGGTCCATGTCGTCCCGCATTCGGTTCACATGGCGGTCATCCAGCTGCCCGCGGGAAACCCTCAAGCCAGAACAACGAACTTCACCATCACAGTGGCATCTTAGAACCGCTTAGAACACACATCCCCAAACACTTGGGGAAACATGCCCTGGAACCACAGTCTCCCAGGTTCAGTTTCCCCCATGTGTTTGGAGACAAGAGCCACCCACCCACCCTTTCATCACAGCAAAACGCCAACCATTAGTACATCCATGGTGCCATGTCATCGCTATCAGGTTCTTCCAACCAGGTTAATGGACCCAAGCAGTCAAATCTCCCTCCTCAAAACAAGAGTCTGTTTTGATCTGCCTATAGATCTGGAAAGGGTTGCAAAGATTCCTTCATCTACCCTGTCCCAACACAGAACCCTCCAACCTCAAAGCAAAGGCTGGATCAGACCATGCCGGATCAGACCATACTGGATCAGACCAGGAATCCTCAAGCAGGACATGAGTACAACAGCACCCTCCCACCCATGTTCCCCAGCAACTGGGGAACATGGGCTTACTGCCTCTGATACAGGAGGTAGCACATAGCCATCTGGACTGGTAGCCATGGATAGCTTTCTCCTCCAGGAATTTGTCTAGCCCCCTTTTTAAGCCATCACAGTTGGTGGCCCATCACTACCTCTTCTGGGAGTGGATAGGATAGTTTAACTCTGCACTGTGTGAAGAGGTCCTTCCTTTTCAGCCACTTGCTCACTGCACAAGTGGCCAAGAGGTCAAACCCTGCCCAACTCCTCTTGTTGAAACAAATATTAAGAGTTCTACCCATCAGAACCAACGCTTAGCTTAGCTCCCGTCTGCCGACCGCCAAGGACCATTCCGTACTTACGAGCACATTTCTGTTCCGTTGGGATAGGGTTCACACCTTCCTCCATTCAAGCAGGATTCGGAAGACTGGCTACATCGGAAACCTGCAAAGACAGGGCAGACAGTTACCCTCAAGAACTTGAAAACAGAAAGTGGGAGACTGGAACGGAGAGAGAGAGAGAGAGAGAGAGAGAGAGAAGGGCATTTCGTTTTTGATTGCCAACTCCATAAATATGCCGTTCAGAGGTCAGGTCACATAGCATTTTAGCTCTCTTCCTTATGCTTAAATTTTTTTAATGACAAATACAAACACCCTCAAGTGCACAGACAAATCCAATCATAACAGCAACAATCTCATAAGTTCTCCAGATGTTGATGGACAGCAGCACCCACTGTCCCTCACCATTGGGCCTGCTGGCGAGGGCTGATGGGAGCTGCAGCCCAGCAGTATCTGGAAGGCCACATGTTGCTCAATCCTTCCATAAGGTTAAAGAGCACCATCCTCATTTTACAAACGGGGAGCTGAGGCCAAGAGGCAAGGAATGGCCTGAGGCCACCCACTGAGCTCAAAGTTGAATGAAGACCTGAACTCAAGCTTTCAAGATCGAAGACCTATAATCTAGCTGCTGGACGGTTTTCAAAGTAAACAACAGAATCTGTAATGCGGAACCACAGCATGGTATATATCTCAACTGAACTGCTGCTATAAAACCGCCTGACTCTGTAGATCAGTCAACCTGATGTGTTGGACTGCAACTCCCAGCATCCCCAGCCAGCATGGCCAATCGGGAAGGCTAGTTTAGAAAGTTTCCCAATGCATCTCTTTCTACAAGTGAAGGAAAATGTCTTTATAGCCTTCCAGTCAAGACTCACAGGATCACAGAGTTGGAAGGAACCTATAAGGCCATCAAGTCCAACTCCCTGCTCAACGCAGGAATCCACCTTAAAGCATGCCCATGCTCCCCAGCAACTGGTGCATATAGGCTTACTGCCTCTAATCCTGGAGGTAGCACATAGCCATCAGGGCTAATAGTCATTGATAGCCTTCTCCTCCAGGAATTTATCCAACTCCCTTTAAAGCCATTCAAATTGATGGCCATCATTACATCTTGTGGTGGTGAATTCCATATTTGCAAAACATCTGGAGGGCACCAGGTTGGGGAAGGATGCTATAAAGCATTGCATGGATAAATTACAGGCACCCACATGACTAACAGCTTCCTGCTGGCAAATCAAGGATTCTGACACTTGAACTTTTGCAGAGTTGGCAGCTAAAATTATGATGCTGGCTCCTACAATATCTCTGCAAAATGGGAAGAGCGCTAACCTCCTTCAGCGGGCTACTAAGAGGGCAATAAAACAAGGACATATTAATTGCTATCAATGTGCCATAAAGGAAACCGGTGTGGTTTAGTACACTAAAAGTTTCTTGGAGCAGCAGCCTTTCTTTTTTGAATACATTGTAAAGCACCAAGTGCTTTACAGAGGAGACTCTGAGTATAGTAATAATGGCATTTAAATATGCATTCATCTGATCACCTGCGGTTAAGAAGGATCACCTCTAGGCGACTAAGCATAGAAGCTTTAGCTAAATCAGAAAAGAGTTGTGGGTCCTTTCTTGATGGGTCGCAGAAGAGGAAGGCAAAAGACCCTCGTAAGCACCTTGAATGGCAACAGAAACATCCGTGGATTCAAGCCAACTTCGCCAGGTAAGAGAACCACCGTATTTCAGGTATGTGTGTAAAGACGATGACACACATGGTTGTAAAGGGAGTGGCGGACGTTGAACAAAAAGGACATTCTGTGACAACTCAATCAGAGCGCAAATGCATGCAAACTGACCCCTTCACAGGAGGAATAATGGGTGATAACACAATCACCTTAGCATTACTAAGTAAATTATCCCGTCGTCGGGCACGAACCCATGGTCACTATTCTGATGAATACGCCTACCCCCGTGGAAACTGTTACATGAAGTGTGTGCGTGGCCTAGTTGCTAATGTGGATTTATGTGCCAGGTTCAAATCCTGGGTTCAAATCCCCATTTGGCACCACGAGGATCTCACTGGGAAAATTACTGCCCTTTATCTACACCTCAGGATTGTCAGGGGAACAGAGATGAAGTAAGGGTAGATTTACAGACTGCTACCCTAATACAAATGATTCACGATCTAAATAAAATGCACCTGATTTCGGCATGGTTCTCACCTCGCCCACTGGGCCTCAGTTCCCTCTCCTTAAAATGGGAGCAACACACAGACCCTGTTCAGATGACACGCTAAGGCACAGGTGGCTAAGCATTTCGAACTAAACAGTATGGCTTAGCATGTCATGTGAACCATGACTTAGCATGTTGTGTGAACCATCCCTAACCATGGCAGCTACATAACCACGGTTTAAACATGCTCATGAACCATTTGCTGCAAAAGGTTTAGCAGCCTAACCATGGTTCAGTGTGTTGTCTGAACAGGCCCACTGTCAGTTGCAGCCAATGCTAGTCCTACCTAGAGTAGACCCAGTGGCATAAAAGGGACTCAAGTTAGTTAAACATTTGATACAACTTGACGGGCATGGACGGGGTAAGAAAAATGTTGATTTCCTCTCCCCGCAGCAATCCCAAAAGCAGCGAAAGTTTGGTGCTACGCTAAGTTTTCAGCTTCTGCTTACAACACGCAGGCCAGAGTTGGATAAGATCTTCCTTGCATATCAAGTTGGATGTTTTCTAGAAAACCCATTCCTCGGGCACTCCAATGAAACAAGACCTTGCTTTTATCCACAGCTATCCGGTTTTCCCCTCCTTCCCCTCCCTCCCTCCCTCCCTCCCTCCAACACACAAACACAGCTATTCCTGAATTGTCTGGCTGTTCAGATATTCATGATTTTAAAGAGAGAGAGAGAGAGAGAGGGACGGAGGGAGAGAGAGAGTCTGCAAGAGGAGTCCTGCAGAGGGGCATAAGGGAGTGTTGTAAAGCGGCAACCAAGGAGGACGCCCCCTCCTCGCTCGTGGGAAAAAGCAACAGCTGCAGAGCAGAGCTCTCTCCCCAACCCAAACAAAAGGGGGGGGGGGAGGAGAGAATCAGAGCTGCCCATTGTCAAAAGCTAAAGACACCTCTTGTTGTATTTACTGCAGGCCCGACGCACGGAGTTAGATCTCGGCCCCTTGATATCCAATACCTACCTGTTTCGGGTTGAATCAGATCAGAGGTACACACACAGACAGACCCACAGACCCACATGCATGAGAGTGCACACCCTCATCTAGGCTCCCTTGTTAGAAGGGGGGGAAAGCCACAAATAGGGGATTTGACAAAGCAGCTTGAACTGCCGCTTAGGAAGAAAACGCAAAGTGAAACTAGACATGCCCCCCCCCCCAGAAAAAAGTATGCAAAAAGGGGTTCCTCCTCCCCAGTTCCCAGAAGGCAGAGACAAAATGACTCTTTGGCCTTATGACTAAGACGCTCCAAACTTCCACTGTGCTCAGTAACAGCAGAAAAAGCTGCCAGGCTTCAGCCGGCAGCCTCTGCGGGTTTTTAGGAGGCCCAGGTTCTTAGAAGGCCCCGGCAAGCCTTTCTCTGGGCTGTTTCACTGATGCACACGTATCTATGCATTTGCCAGCTTCCATTGAATGTGTGAACAGGCTCTAGTGCAGGAAGAACACCGGGTCTAGAAACCGCTCTGATGCTTGGTCTGTAACGACTCATATGAGGATCACACAGATATAAGCAACAGCCCTTTGAACTCAAAGGGAGCTTGGAATTACCTCCCCAATTACCTCCCTTTTGCCTCAATTCCTTGCCTCCTTTGCCCTTGACTTTCACATCTCAACCTCCATCTCTCTTCTGGTCATTTTTTTCCTGGTCCAGGACCTACTCTGCTCCATTCCTTCAGCCTCTTCTCTCTGGGCTCCCCATTTCTTTGCATCCCGGAGGCCTCCCTCTCCATCCTGTATGAGAGCATAGCCCCCAGCCAAACTGACAACCTCTCCCTTCCCTCAGAGAAGATGGACTACAAATGGTTTGGCTCCCTTAAAACCACAAGACATTAGAGATTTTCTACAGGACTCCCAAGGGGATGGAGTGAGAAGCAGGGGGTGGAATTTAATGCTGCCAATGGGGCTAAGGGGTCAAATACTGCTAAGTTCATGGGCTAATAGTGCTAACAGAGGTAGCCACTTCACTCAATCAGAAAATGGAGTTCTCTTTTCCTGTTGTGGGAGCTGTGGATGTTTCCCCCTAGGAGTTTGTGGAACTCAACAGAAGAATTTCATCCAAAAGCCCTGAAAAGGAACAGGGCTTATTGGGGGCTGTCCAGACAAGTGTTTCTACATCACTGGTTGACCTTGATCAAGTCACTATCTCTAGTCCTAAGCTTACCTCTTTACCAGGTAATTCAACTGAATAAATAAGTAATACTTCACAGGGAGGTCATGTTGGGCAAAACTGAAGCAATTCTCTGCTGAGCTGCTTGAAGGGTGTTGGGGTTCAATTGTGGGTATCTAATTAAATGAGTATCTAATATAGAAAGCAAGGGCAGGTCTTGCTGAAGGGCCATACCATCTCTTGAGTGCAATGAATTCTGGGGAAACTCGCCTGTGGTGAGCAAGAGTTGTTTCTAGGCGACTAGAGGCAGAAGTTGTTGTGGATGGGGAAAACATGATTTGGGGGCCCAATAAGATTTGGGGACTATTTTCAAGGCATTCTATTCACAGCTTCTGGAAGTGGCCAATCCATCAACGGAAATGTGTCCTAGAGATACCTTACTGTATTTTCCCCCCAAAGACTCCATGTGACAATCCTGAGATAGAGGAACCACAACGATTCATGTCACCGGGAGATGCAAGAGGTAGGCTTGGATTCATTAGGTCAGACTTCACCAACCTGACACCCTCCAGATGTGTTAGATCACCACTCCCATCATCCTCAGCCAGCATGACCATTGGGAGGTAAGGAACTGCCTTCTATTGAGTTAGACCTTGGTCCAGTTGGATTCTTCCCCAGCCCTACCTGGAGCTGTCAAAAATTGAACCTGGGGCCTTTGGTGTGAAAAGCAGAGGAGTGCTACCACTGAGCTATGGCCCTTCCCCTAAAAATAAAGCAAGATTCTAGTCCCCATAGTTCTGGACAAAGGGGTGGTTTAAATGGGAACATAGGAAGCTGCCTTACATGGTGTAAGGCCCTTTGTCCATCTAGCCCAGTATTGTTGACACTGACTGGCAGCGATGCCTCTCCAGGGTTCCTGGAAGGAGCTTTTCCCAGGCCTGATGGGGATCGAACCTGGGACTTTCTGCCTGCAAGGAAGGTGCTCCAGCCAACTCTACATTCTGCAGCCCAACACATCTGGGCAGCAACAGGTTGGAGGATGTTGACCATGGATTCAAATCTTAACTTGGATCTCCTAGATCGCCCAACTCAATGAGCCACCCTGGTTCAAAATATCCATGCACCTACACCATCATGACCGTAAGAAGAGCCCTGATCTGGATCAGACCACGGGGCCCATCTAGTCCAGCATTCTGTTCACACAGCGGCCAACCAACTGTTGACCAGGAACCCACAAGCAGAACGTGAATGAAATCGGTGTGTGTGTGTGTCCAGAAATGCTCCCAGGCGCCTCTTAGTCCCACAGTAGAGGTCTCCTCTCCCTCGCCGGTCACATTTCAAGATACAGCTCATGCAGACCACAGCCTCCGCCTGGCCACACTGGCTGGCTGAGTTGTAGCCCAACCCATCTAGAGAGCTCCAGGTTGGGGAAAACTAAACCAAGAAGCAGCCGGACACTTTCTCCACAATCTCGGCACGTGCCGTACAGAAACCTGAAACTGGCTTCGTCTTTCTTGGCCGCAGGCTGTCTGAGTGCAAGTCAACTTGTATACCCAGAGGATTATATGGCTCACCTCAGTGTGTACACACACACACACCACTGTCCAAGGATCACAGCTCAGTAGCAGTATCCCTGCTTTGCATGCAGAAGGTCCCAGGTTTGATTGCCAGCACCTCTAGGCAGGGCAGGGGAAAGAATCCTGCCTGAAACGCTAGAGAGCTGCCAGTCAGTGTCAACAATACTGGGCTAGATGGACCAAGAGTCTAAGACAACTTCCCGTGTTCCTGCTCAACACCTGCCTGGCATCACAATGCAAGAGCAGCGAATTAGGGTGAGGGAAACGGTTGAATGCTCAGCTCAACTTACAACCCAGTCCACGCCACGCACTTTTATTTGAAACCGACCTATTCAATGAGTCAGGCAGGTTGTGGGAAGTTCCCTCTGCCTTACACCAACACTGATTTTTTTATTTTTATTTTTTATTTTTTTATTTTTTTTGTAACTAGAGAAAAATTTTGCTAACTCCAAAGCAGACGGAAATGCACCTCCAAAGCGGACGGAAATGCACCCAGGGATTTCTGCAGGGAGGAAGAAAGTTTCTCAATGAAACTTGCAAACCTTGATGGATCAGATTTTAGGCTTAGTACAGTTTCCATCTGATCGTTTCTCCCCAGTACTCTCAAGAACATGCAAGCAGGTGCGAGTACGCACACACACACACACACACACACACAGAGTGTGTGACATCTGACATCCGCCCCCAGAAAGTAATGAGTAAAAAAAAAAAAAAGGAAGAGTTGACGAAAGAGAGAGGCAGTGAATACAGGAAACCTGACGCATGTTCACAAAACAGAAATTTCTTTTTTTAAAAAAGTGACCAAGGAGAAGCAGCATTGAACAATTTAATTTTCCCTATTAAATTTAAACAGCCAAAAGCTTGCCCCTTCCTGCCAGACAGAGGAGGTCATTTCACACATTGCAAAAGGAGTCAGCCCAAGTTTATGACACGGGCGCTCTGGATGACATGTGCAGACGCTTAAAGTATGACAGGCGACCAAGTGGCCGGCTGGGAGTGATGGGAGTTGTAGTCCAAGGCGCAGGGAGGGCACAAGGTGGTTTAAGCGCTTCCCTTGAGATTTGCCACCGTGAGCTCTCCGTCTGTTCTGTGATGTTGGGAGATGTTCCTTCAGACCCATTTGCCCTGCAATGGACCTGTGTGTGAGGGGTGCACCCTCTGTCTCCCCTTCCCAACACGGGGTTTTGTGAAATTTTTAAAGCACAAAGGACGGATGAGGGAGAAGTTTTGCACGCACACAACTCCCCTCCCCTCTTCCTCGAGTGTCATTAGCAACAAATACACAGCGCCACACACGATTCTAATAGCGAGCCAACATTTTGCAAACTAGGTTTTTTTTTCCTGTTCTTTAAGAGACTCTTCACTTCTCTAAAACCAAAAGCCAAGCGTGAGTTCCCTCCTCCTGCCCGCCTGCTGATCCGGTCTGTTTGGTTTCACTTTGCAAACTAAAGCTCCTTTTAAAAACAAAAAACAGCACGCACACACTCCAGCCTTTCTTCTTTAAGGTGAAGAGCAGGTGAGGAGAGCCCTGCTGGATCTCAGGCCAGGATCAGTCCAGCCTAGGGAGCCTACATAGAGGGCAGGTGCATGGAGATAGAGGCTTCCCCTAACCTGGCGCCTTCCCGTTGTCTGGGACTCCAAAGCCCATCAGCCCTAGCTAGCATGGCCGATGGTCAAGAATGCTGCTGGGAACTGCAGTCCAAACCCACCTGGAGAGCACTGGACTGGGGAAAGCTGCCCTCGGGTTTGCCTACAGCACCGAAGGATAGACCATTCCTGACCATGGAAGTTTCACTTAGGGTTGCAACACTTGCCAACAGAGCAGCCCACCAAGGCTCTGTAAAAGCGCAGCAATCATCTGTGCAGGATCAGACCCAGGTGGTTTCCCCATCTAGTCCCCAGTCCCCTGTCTCCAGCAGGGGTCAGCCAGAGGCGGCCCAAACGAAGGGAGCAGAGCGCCTGCCCAGCATCTGAAATTGTATCTAAAGGTCCAGCTCATTGGAACCCCATTCCTTTCAATGGGTTTACTTCAAACTTCTCTAACCCAGCCCCTGCCAGATGCATTGCACCACAACTCCCATCAGCCCCAGCCAGGCGGGCCATGGGCTGCCCTGAGTGCGGATGATGGGAGTTGCAATACAGTCTCCCTCATTAGAGGATGACGGAACTTGCAAATGCAGCCCCTTGGGAGAGGGATGCTGGAACTTGCAATACAGCCCCCAGGGGATGATGCAACTTGCAATATAAGCTCCCAGGGGATGATGGAACTTGCAAGACAGCCCATCTGCGGCGGGGGGGGGGGGGGATGATGGAAGTTGTCACACGAGCCTACCCCTTGGATACTGCCACCATCACCGCTGGCCCTCGGAGGTAGACTCCCCCCGTGCCGGGAGGTTCTACTCAAAAGTCTCAGCGTCACCCCCCCCCCCCGTCAGAAAAGAAGGGGGAGGCGGCGAGTTCGGATCCTGCCCCGCTTACCTCGGCTTAGTTCGGGCAGCAACGCCAGGAGGAGGACGAAGAGGAGCAGGCGGCGGTGGCGGCGGCAGCAGCAGCTCCGCACCCGAAGGGGCCGCATCCCTCCCCGCTGGGCTCGGCGCGGCGGCGGCGGCGGCGCCTCCTCAGCCCGGACCGGCTCCCGCTCTCTCGCTCCGGGGAGGCGCCTCGCCCGGCGCTCTCGGTGCCCAAAGCGCGCTTCGGCGGGGCGGGCTCGCTTCCCTCGCCGCCGCGGGTCCTTCCGCCCGGCCGGGGGTGCCGGGGCAGCCCGGGGGTAGCGCGGCCGGGGGGGGGGGGAGCTCTCCGCCGGCCCTGCCTGCCTGCCTGCCCGCCTGCTTCCGTCCCTCCCTCAGCCCAGCCGTCCGGCCCCGCAGCGCCCAGGAGAACGGGGAACTTCCTCGCGCCGCCGCCGCCGCCGGAAAGTTTGGCCAAAGTGAGGGCGCGGGGGCGCGCGCGCGCGGGAGAAAGAGGGAGGGCGGGCGGCGAGGCGGGCTCGGGGGCGGAGGGACTGGGGGGCGGGGGCAGGCGGGCTCGGCCCCTCCCCGGCGTGGCCGGCCTCCGTCCCCTCGGGGCGGAGAGGAGGAGGCGGAGGCGCTGCTGCTGCTGCTGCGCCGGAGCGCGCCTCGCTTTGCGCCCAGGGACGCGGCACGGGAGCGCGCTGGAGAGCGGGAGGGCGACGGGGCCGTGCGCGCGCCTGCCCGCCCCTGTCCCGAACTTGGCGGCGCCACCAGGGACCGGAGCTGCCTCAGAAAGGCGGCCTCTTCCTCTCCCTCGGAACTCCCGGCCACTTCGAGCTGCCATCAGCCCTTGCCTCTGCTGGCTAAGGGTCATGGGCGTTGTACGCGCGAACGTCTGGAGGGATGCAAGTGGCTTTATAAGAGAAGAAGCGCCCTGAGGCTGGGCCAGACCCAGGAGGGTCCATCTAGTCCAGCACTCTGTTCACACGGTGGCCAGGCAGCTGTCGACCAGGGACCCACGAGCAGGACACAGGTGCAATAGCACACCCCTGCCCATGTTCCCCAGGCAAACTGCCTGATCCTGGAGGTAGCAGTGAACCATCAGGACCAGTAGCCATGGATAGCCTTCTCCTCCTCCAGGAATTTATCCAACCCCCTTGTCAAGCCATCCAAATGGGTGGCCATCACCACATCTTGTGGTAGTGAGTTCCGTAGTTTTAACCATGCTCTGTGTGATGAAGTCCTTCCTTTGATCTGTCCTGAATCGCCCACCCATCAGCTTCATGGGATAATGACCCCACTGGGTTCCAATACCATGAGAGGAGAGAAATGTCTCCCTCTCCACCTTCTCCACAGCATGCGTGATGTTGCACATCTCTTACCATGTCTCTCTTCGCGCACCTTCTCCAGCCGTATGCCCCTCCAGAGGCCGGGCTGGCCCTAGGATAAATAACACCCTGGGCCAGGAGTGCCCTTGGCTGCCCCTGCCCAGCTTTGATGGGGCCTGGTCCAGGTGTACAGTTGGGGGCCCTGCTGCTGCTGCTGCCACCCCCACAAGGACCCACGCACATGTGGGGGCTGCATGCGAGAATTGTTGCCTGCACAGGCTACACTTGAGGATTCTCACCTGCAGATCCCCCTTGTCCTGGGATCAAGGTGAATGAAAAGCTGGGCATGAGGAAGCAGCCCTTTACGGCTGCTGTTGTACACAACATTACATCCTCCATCGTCCTTAAAAATTCCAGGTGTCATGGAGGGTGGGCAGGTAGGTCAGGTAAGTCCCAGCACTCATGCAGCTCAGCGGACAGGATCCTGGATCAGTTTGAAGCAACCTGAAGCACTTCGGACCCCATCCAACCCACTTCTACCCAATCTTGTCCCAATTCGGACTCGGACCGAAGCGGCCCACTTCAGCTCGGGATTCGGAACCGAAGCAGTGCGCAGCCCTAATCTCTATTGCTGCCCAGACATAAAGCAAGATTTTACTTTACCGTGATGGGTTTAGACTCCCTTAGAATAAGCAGGCCCAAACTCCCTCCCAGCGTCCCAAGGCTGCATTTTACAGCCAGGTTCAGCCTCAAATCAGCGTCTGCTCAGTTTCATACACAACTATGTAAAATATTTACTTCATCCTGGCCAGAGAGAAAGAAGTCCTCTGATGCCACCATGACATGCTGAGATTCAGTGTCATCCTACACTCTAATATTCATTTCCTGTTTTTATGAAAACTTTCAACAAGATACTAAGGATTCTGGTGAGCCATTTTGCAGAGCCAGGGCAATAGGTACCCACAGGAACTGGGTGTGGGGTGCTTTGCAGGGAAGGACACCCACACCCACACACCCCTCTGGGAGCCCCACAGGTTGGCAGTGTTACAAGGCTGTATACGGCTTGTGACTAGCAAACAACATCAAAGTAGAAATGGAAAAAAGAAACATACTTCAAAGCGAACTGAAGGAAAATAATTTTTGTGATTAGTACCCAAACAACCTGTAGAACCTTGAAAACCTTTGAATCTTTTTTACTATTTTATCTCTTATGTTCGCCGCTCTGGAATCTGTTTTAGATGTGGAGCAGTATTCAAATGTTGTTAAGTAAATAAAAAAACATGGTTACAGACACTTGTTTTTGGCCACCTGAGCTCAATGCAGCAGGATCTTTAAAAAAAATACACCACCCACAGCCACTGAGCTCCGCTTGGCACCTGGGCAACGGCACAGCTGGCCCACCCTTAAGGCTGGCCCTGTCCAGAGCGGTCAGACTGCAACTCCCAGCATGTCCTTCTCCAACCTGGGGCCGACTCTCAACATGCCCCAGTCAGTCTAAGGTTCCTAAAAAGGACGCGCGCCCATCCCCTTGGCCCCACCCCTGAGAAAAGTTGCATTCCAGTGGTGGAGATGCCCAAATGCAAAAGGGGAGGAGCCCATGCAAAAGGGGAGGAGCCAAATACAAAAGGGGCAGGGCCCAAATACCAGCATGTTTTAGCTTGAAGCTCTTCCTGCCGGTAACTTGGCCTTCGGAGAGGCATTTCAACCGTTTAGACTGGGAGGGGAAGCTGCACAGAAGCTGGGAAATCAGCAAACAAATCAGTGGTCTGGGGAAGGAATGGAGTGAGGCCAGGGGAAGGAGGTGTGGGGGGAACCACGGACAGCCGGATTGGGATGCCAGATGGGCCACATTTGAGGAAGAAGCATGCTCCAGTTCACGCACCCCCCCCCCCCAATACACAGGCCCATGTCATCATTTTAATGAGTGCTGCTCAGAACCGGTCTTAAAGAAGGAGCAGGCCAGGTGTGGCACCTAAATGCAGGGATGTTGCTGCTCACCTCCGCTGGTTTGCGAGGACAAGACTGGTCTGGAGTAATTGCAATTCGTAGACGAAAACAGCAGTCAAGGGGATGCCCAGTTTTAGGTCCAGGTATCGAAGGGGCCGTAGGAAAAATGCCTTCCATGGGCCCCCTCCTCCCTCAGTGAGTCCACCTTCTTGCTGCCATGGTCCCCAGCTGCTCTTCCTCCTCCTCCTCCTCCTCTTCCTCATCATGGCTCCCACTTGCTTTCTCGGGAGCCAGGGAGTAAGTTGGCCATGTGGCGTCTGCTCCTCCTTCTCACCACCGCCGTTGCCTGGCCCAATGCCAGAGGCAGGTGAAGAAGCAGGTTTCAATGGGAAGGAGCAACTCCAGGGGGCACTTGTCATGGGCCTCAGTTGGGGTGTGGGCCCTAAGCAAGTGCCCTTCCGTGCCAGCCTTTGGCGCCAGTCCCGGGGACACCAAAGGCAGGATCACAGGAACTCAATTGATGCAATAGGTTATTGGGGTTGGGAGTGTGAGACTTACATCTTATTCATCATTTCCTATAGGTCACAAGGTGTGCGTGTGTTTGTAGATCGTAACTGTTCACTACCATCAGCATAACTGATTTCCCTACTTTTAAAACACCTCTCCATTTTTTTGCCTGGATTTGTCCTTCCAACCGAGAGAGCATTGAGTTTCTTTTTTTCTTTTTTTTTAAACCAGCCTTATGCTAGAGCTTAAATTGTAGGGAGAGGATAGATAGCCAAAGATAACCTTGTGAAAGGGTCTTGCACAGAGTATGGTGTTTTGGGGCGACTTGCCAATCAGTGAGAAACATCTTGGAAATGATTTGAGAAAATATCAGGAAAATGTCCCCTTTCCCTCTACGAAATATAAGCATCCGTCTCTGGAAACCCAGAGATCCCATGAATGCAGTAAAAGACATGTTTTTAAAAAATCATGGGACTCGGGATACAGAGGCTCTTTTCTTTTGGAATAAATGCTTAGATTTATTTTGAATTTTTTAAAGAACAGAAAAGATGCGATAGAGAGGAATATTTCCATCAAACAAAACATCTTAAGTGATACTGGGTGCTGCCCATCATAAAACAAAAAACAAAAAAAAGTCCAGTTTAAGTAGACCTTTGGGGTTAAAATAGCAGGACTTTAGGCATTTAAAAATAAATGACGGTTAAGTCTGTCTTAATGGAAACCTTGGCTGTTCTCCATATGATTAGTAGCTCTTTCCCTGCCCAGACATATTTAAACATGTCGTATGTTTGGGGGTTGGAGGGATTTTTTTCGTTGGCTTTTTTTTCTTCTTTTTGCAAGTTAAAATAAAATGGCTAAGGAAAACCTCCATGGGATTTTTTTTTTGTTCCTGCAAGCTAGGAAGTATTATGTTTGCTAAGGAAAACCTAATGCAAATATAAACAGGTAACACACATCTGTAAATTATTTTCATGTCCCCAGGGCCTGAAAAAAAAAGTATTCTAAGTGAAACCAGCATGCTTATATATTTTGCCCTGACAGCTCAGGGAACAAAAAATTGCCAAAATGTGTAAGCTGAGGAGAGTCCCAGCGTGGGAAAGTTAGTTTAGTGAGAAATTTGCCCTAGGCTATTTAAATAAAACCAGCCACTTTTTAAAAAAACAAACTGGCGTTCGTTCGGCAACGTTAGAACGGTGACTCAGTTGCCCATGCAGTAGATGGATGTTCTACCACCCAGCCACTTTTATCCCTTTTATCATCATAATCAAATATTATTATACATTTTTGCTTCAGCACGTTGAAAAATGGGACCCCCTGAAAAAGGCAGCCATCAAACTTGATTTTTCTTGCTTTTCTTAGCTGAGTTTACGTTTTGCATTCTTTTGCCTGCTGAATGTAGCCCTGCAAGTTAAGAGAGGGGTTTTCAATGACCCCCCACAGACGCTTTGTCTCATACGAGCAGCCGCTGCGAAAGAAACCCCCAAATTCTGATAGCCTCAGAAAGACAACCCTGAGGGAGTTCAATGGACTAGTATTTTTTTAAAAAATTAAAAAACTGGGCCTGGTCATAGCCCTGTGGTAGATCATGCGTTTTGTATGTCGGAGCATTGGTGGTGGTGGTGGTGGTGGGATTTCAAATGCCAGGGCTAGGAAAGATCTCTTGGAGAGCAGCCGCCAGCTATGATCCCGGGGTCTTGAATTCGAGGGGCTGTGGGCACGAATGTGCCCTCAGACACCTCACTATCGCCTGCCCCTCCTGATTTTTATATCATTTCTTAGGATTTTTCGCCTTTGCAGGAAGTAGTGTTTTGTGACTGGCCTCGTCCACCATGGCAGACATGTTATGAAAGGGTAAGTCCTCCCCCCATGACAGCCATGTTGTGAGAGCACCCACAACACTCCCTCGGAATCCTAATTGTGCCCATGGATCAGGTGTTACTGGAGGTCAGGCCTATCCACACACCGTTCTGGCTGGAGACCGAGGCAGGCTCTACACTGCGGCCAGATCTACACCAAGCCGAATATGACACTTTGAAAACGGTTCGAAAACTCTATCTGGAGCGTGTCCTGGACCCCCACAGTTGTCACTCCTGTTATAAACCATTTTAAAGCAGTAGTATAGAGCCTGCCTACTGCTTTATACTGGTTTATAACGGTATTGGCTGCCTCTACAAGAGAGGTTTAATGCGCTTTGAAGGTTCATTAAAAATTTTACCTCTACAAGAACGGAGCACAAATCGGGCGTAGAGGCGCGTTATCTCCCCGATTATGCGCATTTTCGAATGCGCGTTAAATCGCGAGTTTTATTTTGCTCCGACCGTTAAAGCGCATTTTTCCCGTGTGAACAAGCGCTTATGCGCATTAACTTCTTGTAAAGCGCTTTTTGGACATCTATTAATGCGTTTCGCCGCCTCTCGCCACCTCCCGTGCAGAGGGATTAGGAGTAAATGCGCGTCTGCGATAATGCGCATAATCGCCGAACCGGGCGCAAAAGCGAATCCTTGTAGAGGGAGCCTTTGACAACTGTTGGGGCCCAGGACATGTTCCATATACCATTTCCAAACCACTTTCAACGTGTTCTATCCTGCTTGGCATAGAATGTGGAGCCAGATGGATTCTTTGTCTGAGCGCAGCCTGTGGTGTGGTGGCACCTGGGTTCACAGCGACACAACGCTGGGACTTTTTTATTAGCAGGAATACCGACCTCCTCTGCCCCCCCCCTCAGACCTCCCTGCTCTCTCTGAGCTGAGCTGCAATCCTCACCATAGCTGGGGAGAAACTGATTTTTCCCAACAACAATATATTGTTCCTTGTTTAAGGCAAAGTATTTTCAGGCAGCTTTGACTGAATAGACCATTAAGAACCATTCGCCTTACAAAAGACCCGATCCTGGTGGAGATGAAAATGGCTAGAACTGCTTTGCTGATATGGACTGGAGAACATGGGAAGCTCCGGTATCTGAGGCGGTAAACTTATATACACCAGTTGCTGGGGAACATGGGTGGGAGGGTGCTGTTGCACCTATGTCCTGCTTGTGGATTTCTGCTCGACAGCTGGATGCCCACTGCGTGAACAGGATCCTTGGTCTGATCCAGCTTTCTGTTGGGTCAGAGCCAAGCTCCGTACCAGACCAGTATTGTTGACACTGACCGGCAGAGGCTTTCCAGCCAGGATTCCTTCCCAACCCTAGCTGGAGATTCTGCCTGCAAAGGAAGGTCTCTCCCACTGAGCTATGGCTGTTCCCCCTACAAAGCAGTGCAATATTCTAGTCCTCATGGGGCTGCTTTAAAGTGGTTCATAGGAAGCTGCCTTCTACTGAGTCAGACCCTTGGTCATCTAGCTCTGTATTGTCAACACGGACTGGCAGCCACGGGTCTCCAGGGCTCCAGGCAGGACTTTTTCCAGCCCTACCAACGAGATGGTGACGGGGATTGAACCTGTGACCTTCTGTTTGCAAAGTGAGGGTTCTATCTTGGCGCTACCTCCCCTCCGAGTGTCACAAGTAGCGCTCGCACATCAAAATGTGCTGCCCGCCCCAGGACCAGCAGGACAGATCTTAAACCCCCAACGCATTTCCAAGCTGTAAAATTAAAAAGGGCCTGAATTTAAAGGAGGAGAATGAGGAGACGGATGTGGTTAAGAAGGAGTTTTAATTTAAAAGCTGACTTGTTGATTTTGAATGGAGAGTCATCTGATGGCCTGGAGGACAACTTGTTTGTTTTCCCCCTCTGTGGCTGCCACTCATTAAAAATGGCATTAAAAACACGCGTCGAACCTCAATAATGCTTGCCTCATTCCAGCCGCCACCCCGCCTCCGGAAAAGGGGAGCATTGATGGAGGGACAGACATCTGACCAAACTCTGAGATTTTATGGAGAGCCTGAGGGAGCCGTGCCTGAATTAAATCCTGGACCAGCGCCATGGGCCGAACAGGAAAGTTGTGGGCAGCCACAGCCTCCAAGTCACAATGGGAGCTGCAGAGGGGGCCATGCAGCAGTGCCAGGGCTCTTTCCTGGTCCACCAGAGAGCATGTGCAGAGTGCTTTGGCCCCATTGGTTCCCACACACCTGGGATTATCGGAAAGACCTTTCCCATCCAAAATGCCCATGTGGGCTGGAGACCAGCCAGTACCAACACTTCTGAGCAATAAAACACACACCAACCCTGTTTCTGCGAATGAAAATCCAGGTGTTCCTCTTTCCCTGTGGCCGGCCACCCCATTTCGCTTATGACTCTGTAGTTCAGCGGTTGGCAACCTCAAGCAAAATCCGGCCAAGGGCCGTATTCCATTTTAGAGAAGCTTCCAGGGGCCGCTTTCCAGTGGTGAGCGGAGCCAGAAGGGCATAGCAAAAGGGCACGGCCGAAATACCACCCTACTGCAGCTTAAACGTTTTTTTACGACGAGTAACAAAACTGTTGGGGAGGCATTTCCTCTTGACTTTATCAGCCTTGGGCTCTATATCTGCTGCGCTACAAATTCCCATCCTTTTTATATCAGTTTAGCTGTCATGAATTCTCCCTCCTTTCTCCCAAAATGAAAAAGCATCCTGAATCCAGCGCAACGTTATTGGCGCTTACTAGGCAAAGGGCGGGGGGAATTGGCCCCAAAATGCCACTTTTCCCCTTTTCCCCTTTGCCTCACGCCATCCTTGCTTTTAAACTAGTGCCGTGACAACCCTGGATTCTGCCCCGTATGTTTTATTTTGTATTTGTGACCTTTGGCACATGTGTACGTTCATCATAATTTCAAAACGAAGCGCAAACGTGGTAAAGTCTACAGCAGGAAGGAATGGCCCATGCTTCAGTTGCTCCTAACGGCAGGGGCATTCGCAGAGAGAATCGTCCCGTTGTGTTGGCATCCTCCGCGCGATGAGTTCATCCTCCTTTATTCTTAAGGTGACGACGTTGGGAACTCAGAAAGAGGCCGTTGGAAGCTCCTGCCCAGACACGTCGGGCCAGGAACTGGGCTGAAGACTTCCCCTGGCTTGCGTTGCTTGCTCCTCACACTGCTGTCCATGGATCTGAGGCGATGCGGTTTGTTTCTTTTCAAAGCGCCCCATCCTGCCGTTGTCTCGACTCTGGAGCTCCTGTCTTCACCAATGAGAGCATCTAGGTGGCTCAGGCGAAAAAAGCAGGTGTCATCCAGACATCTTTTTCTCCCACGGCAGCATTCCCTGAATTTGGTTTTTCATCCAGTCCAGGAGCAGGCTAGTCTGGCATTCTCTCAACTTTTGATAGCTGAACCACCCCTTTTTTCCGAGTTAAAAGTTGGAGCCGCATTTCAAACTTATGCCTGGAAAGGTGGTTTATTTTAGAATAGAGAACTGAAGCAGAGGCTGCCCGGATGCCCCCATGAGACTACAATCAAGGCGTTTGTTCAGCCTCTGAGAAATCAGAGCTAAACTGTCCCTGGAGGTGGAGGGTCCATTGATCTGCCATTGCCCATCACTGTTGCCAGACCTAACCTCCTAAGAACAGTTCTTGTTTGTTTCTTGAATGAAGGATTTCCCCAGGAACTTGGGCACACAATAGATTACACCCAGTACCATACGACGGCAGGAATCCAGCAGCTCCTCTCGATCTGTGTGTGTGTGTGTGTGTGTGTGTAGCTCTTTCCTTGGACTCTTCCATGAGAAGTAGGGGGGAGGGAGGTCTCCACGAGTACAGCGAGGAACACCAGTGGCTCCGTGGAGAAGGCCACGATGTGATGCTCTCGAACCGTCGCTGGCTTTGAACAAAGCGCTTGGGATGAGGAGGCATGCCTGGCTGTGATGGTGCTGAAGACCAGAGAGGCCTGGGACAGGATTCGGTGGGGACTTAGGGTAATCAGGTGGCTTACTTTATGGAGGACCAGCCTTTATTTGAAGCTGTCTTCTCTTGAAGGGCTGCCTCCAAGCACCTCCAACCTTTGTAACAAAGAATCCAGTGCCTGGATGTGTTCATTTACTTTCCTCCACCCTCCTCCTCTCTTTTCCTTTTGTGTCGTGTCTTTTAGATTGTAAGCCTGCAGGTTTTGGAGGCTGAAGAGAGGGGTTAAAACGCCTTTGATCTATAAAATAAACAAACATGTTTGCAAACTTCGGAGGAGCATCTGGCTAGTGGGTTGTCAGTAGGGGTGTGCACGGACCCCCTGGATTGGATCGGGACCGGATTGGGACCTCCAATTTTGTTCCAGATCTGATCGGAACAAAATCGGAGGTCCCTCGGATTGGATTGGACCCAAGCCCGATCCGAAAATTGGATGTCCAATTTTCGGATCGGCTGCCATTTTTCCCTATAGACTTGCACTGGGGGAAAGAAAGCTTTCTCCCAATGCAAGTCTATGGGGAAAAATGGCGGCAGGGGGGTGAGTGGGGGCCTAACTCCCCCCTCCCTGTACCTCCCCCCTTGCGCTACCTGCAGGGGCCTTCTGCTCCTGTCCGCTGGCGCCTGCGGGTGCCAGCGGACAGCAACAGACGACCCCGACAGATAAGCCCCTCCTCCCCTTCATGCTCCTTATTTGCCGGGGCCGTCCGCAGTCATCCGTGGCCTAGTTTACAGGAGAGGGCCAGGTCACCTGGCCCTCTCCTGTAAACTAGGCCGTGAGGCCTAGTTTGCAGTAGTTTACAGCCGGCAATGGGAGGAGGAGGATGCCCCGCCAGGTAAGCCCCCCCCCACTGTCCGCTGGCGTCCGCCGATGGAAGCAGCAGCAGGCGCCAGCGGGCGCCCGCCGATCCTCCAATTTTCCCCGAACCGGATCGGGTCCTTCCAGACCGGTTTGGGAAAGATCGGACGATCCAGAGGGTTGATCGGAAATCGGATAATTGTATCCGATTTCCCCTGGATCGGCTCCAGATCGTGGATCGGACCCAATCCAGTGCACACCCTTAGTTGTCAGAAACAGAACAAGAGATGCCTGGAGTGTTTGGATAACGAGATTCCGATGTTCTTAAAAGTAGTAAAGTAAAAAAAAAATCAATTAGTAAAATAAAGCAAAAACAAAGGAAAATGCACAGAAAAACATATATGAATGATGTTGAGCCACTTTCAGACCTTGGTGGTGGGCCGAGACAAAGGTGAAAGGAGTTGAGGCCAAAATACCAGCATATTTTAGCTTAATGTTCTTACTGCCAGTAACTAAACCTCAGGAGAGGAGTTTCAGTCTTTTGGGGAAAACGCTGTCCAGTTGCCTGGAAACCAACAAATGATTGGCGGTCTGGAGAAAGGGGTGGGGTCAAGAGAAGGAGGTGTGGCCACATGGTGGGCCAGATCTGATGGGCCAGATTCAGACCACACAGAGGTTCTTGCACCTCATGTATATTTACAGAGAGAGAGAGAGAGATTTTCACACCAATTTCAGGTTCCATCATCTGGTTTTGTGAGCTAAACACCAAAGTTGAGTTTCGAAAGCCAGGATTTGCACGCCGCGTCCACATTTTCCAGCTCATCTGGGCTGCAGGGGGAGGGTCTGTCTGGCACTCCCCGTGGGCGGCTGAACCCTCTGTTTCAGGGGAGGCTTTCCCACCAGCTACAGCAGTGAAGCCCTGGCTGGCGGTCACTGCTTTGGCTGCCTTCCCTCCAAGGGAGGAGGAGGATACGCTCCATGATTGCTGAGCCTGCTACCCACCCTCCCGTCGCGCTCCTTGTGTGAAAGGCCTAGCTGGAGGAGGGAGCCTCCCACCCCTTCCTGACCCGGGTGTCTCCAAGCGAAGAGGCTGGCTGGACAACGGCCAAACATAATAGCCAAGTACCCCCCCTCCCTTCCTTCCCAGGCAGGCCACGTTATCAAATTAGCTAAACGGCGGAGTCGGAGTCAAGCCCCGCGCAGCTGAGGGCCATGAGAAAACGAAGGCGGAGAGGAAGGGAAGAGAGGGTCAGCCCTCAAAATGTCTGTCCCCACCAAGGGGGTGGGTTCATTTGAGCTGCGCTCGGCACGGCATATGGCCTGGAATTTCCTTTCGGTACCAGGCCTGAGGCAGCCTGGTACCGCTACGGTTGTTCCTGGGCTACTGTGGTCCATTGCACTGGTAACTTCAATGCTGGACATCTGCAATGCACTTTACATGGGGCTGCCCTTGAGGTCGCTGTGGACGCTCCGGTTGATGTTGTGTGCTCCAGCCAGGAGCAGCTCAGTATTATTATTCCTTACATTTCTATACTGCCCCATAGCTGAGGCTGTCTGGGCAGTTTGAGATTAAAACATTAACATACAGTATACAAAGTTTAAAGGCTATTTACATAAAACATACAAACAATATACATGAAGAGAACATATATGTAAAAACAACTTTGAACAGTCAACTGTAGGACTGATCCAGGACTGCTTAAGAACCCATCATACACTGCCAAATGCCTGAGAAAAGAGATCAGCCGAAAAGATAATCATGTTGACACCTGGCAGGCCATGTTGGGTAGATCATTCTACAGATGGGGGGGGCACCACTGAGAAGCACCCAGTTTCTCAGACTTCCAGCTACTACAGACCAAGCAGACTCGATTGAAAACATACCTTTTCCTCCAAGCATTCCCAGGAAGGTAATCTTGTCCCCTGTATGAAGATTTATTCATGGTTTTTTTGGGTACATTGCTCAGAAATGTCTTGAATGTAAGCGATTCATAAATAAGGGCAGAGTCCTATGCATGCGGTGTGGGGAGTTGTAGGACTTTTTTTCTGCCTAAACTTGCATAGGATTGGGCACTAATTATTTTATTTTCATTTATTCATTCACTTTACTTTTAAACCAGCCGATACCTGAAGTTCTCTGGGCTGGTGTGCAATACATTAAAAACATATAATACAAACAATACAACAATACAAACTGCACAGAACAATACCAGCAGCTAAGAATAAAAGAACAGCATTACAACCTCACAATCAATTAAAAAAATGTGTGTGTTTTATTCCCTACACACTGCCTCTGATGAGCGTGCAGAGAGCTTCTCTGAATGTGAATATCAGCCATCAGGCTGAAAAAGTTTTGTTGCACTTGGTTTAGGTATTCCCCTGTAAAACTTGACCTGTGGTTTGGGAAAACCAAACCTGCCTTCACGGACTCTCTCCATATAGCCACGGCGGAGCAAATGTAGATTTATGAGGGGCTCTTTTCCCTTCTCTCTGCTGGAGGAAAGGTGAGGTGGAGTTGGGGACGCTGCCTTCCTGCCCAAGCAACTCCAAGACGTTGAGTGCTGAAATCCAGAAGCTCTCCTACAGTGCGAGACGCAGAGAGAAGCATTGCCCAATTGCCTTCCTGCGCAACGGAAACCGATTCCCTTGAGAACCTGTTAGATCGTTGGCTGATGCACGTCAAGGTACATGCGTCTTGTAAATGTGAATTAAGATGGCTGGGGGGGGGGGGAATGCCCTGTTCTTTGTCAACGTGGAAGGAATGTGACTCATCCTCAGGACAAATTGTCCAATGTCCTGATAGCAAAACCAACAGGACTTGAGATCATGAAAGAACTCATCGAGGAAAGATGCTCACGTCATGGGTGATGACCCAGGCTGCCTTTCGCCAAGTCGCAGAAGACTAGACATACAACACAGAGAGATTTGATGGGGCCTGTAGGAATATGCTCATTTCAGTCAAACTGCTGGCGTCTGCTTTGGCATTAATCCGATCCCTGCCATTGCAATGCAGCAGGAAACACAGGCCAAGAAGAAGGAGAAGGAGAAAAGGGACATCAAAGTCCATTTGTTAAGGGAGACAATAAACAGGAAAAGAGCAGACAATCAAGAGAACTGGAATTGTTCAAGAGAAAACAAGAGCTCAGCATGGCAGCTCAAGGAAAGCCATTTTCGTATACCGATTCACAGCCTTTTCCGTAACCTCAAATAGTTTGCACAGCCAAATAGTTTGCACTCTAACAACAACAACAACAACAACAATAGCATATCAATAGATTTGTGCCTATAGTTTGGCAGTAATCTAGCTCTTACAGCGAGGTCACAGTATTCACAAAGTTCTAGCCACAAATGTCACATCGCATGAAATGGAAAAGCAGCAAAGACGGAGGTGTTTTGATGGTCCGTCGACATCAGCCGCTTTGTACTTCAGGAAATCGCACCTCTGCACTGGATCTTTTTCAGAGCAAGGTTATCAGCCACTTTCCTTCAGGTTTGCAACGGCAGTTGAAGACAGTGTGTTGTATCTTACCTTTCTAGTCCAAGACCAGTGGCTACAGATCAGTTTTACCCAAAGTGGTTCCCTCCAGATGCATTGAACTGCAACTCCCATAATCCCCAGCCAGCATGGCTGTTGTGTGTGTGTGTGTGTGCAAGCAACATCCCCTAATATAATGCAGTTGTGTGTGTGTGCGCGCTGTCCCCCTAATAGATGCCCTTTGTATGCATTTTTGGATGGGAAAAAATTGCAAAAGTTTGCAAAAAAAAAACCAACCAACTTTGCAAAATGTGCAAAATTTGGAGAAGTACAAATGTTGGTGGAGAATTGAGTTTTGGTCCATGCAGGGGTCTGAAAGGGTGAAATTA
This sequence comes from Anniella stebbinsi, assembly GCA_029215795.1. Taxonomy (NCBI): domain Eukaryota; kingdom Metazoa; phylum Chordata; class Lepidosauria; order Squamata; family Anniellidae; genus Anniella; species Anniella stebbinsi. Next base: position 99,668,108 of record JARDYH010000008.1, on the reverse strand, counting down.
AGTAAGTTTGCATGACCATGTGACCCAAGGAAATTTCTCCGCCACACCCATCCCTACTTTGCACCCCGGCAAGTAAATGGTGGGAGACCTTTGGCCTCTCACAGTGAGAGCCCCTCCCTCCTTACCCCCCCCCCCCCCAATTTACATGTGACTCTTCCCCTTCTGACAAGATTAGAGCTGTTGACCTGGAGGTAGAAAAGGAGACTGCATAATCCGATTATGAAACGGCCAGGCTGCAGGAAGCGCCAGAAGGAGGGAAGGGAAAAACATTGACCCTGACCCCGGGTGCGAAAGGCGTTAGGAAGCATTAACGGCAGGTGGCACCTTAAAAAGACTCCTGGTTGTTTTGTCGCCGGAGCATATTTGGGAACACCTGATGGTTGGCCTGGAGAAGAGAAGATGAAAGGGAGACGTGAGAGCAGATTTCAAATATCTGGAACACCGCCACACAGAAGATGGTGCAGAATTGCTCTCTGCTGCTCCAAGGGCCGTCCTAGAACCCACAGGTGGGAATGACAGGGACCACGGGTTTGGGCCAAATTAGGAGAAACATCCTTAAGCGAGGGTGTTCAGCAGTGGGAGGCGGTGGCTTCTCCTCCGTGGGAGCTGTGTTTAAGTATAGGCTGAGCAGCCACGCATGCTGTAGCTGCAAGGTTCCTGCACTGAAAAGGGGGTTAGACTAGATGATCTCTGAAACCCCATCCAAAATTAAGGCTGTCACTGCACAGGGCGGTCTTTCTGGGTTGTGTTTGCTTCAGCACACCAAGAGGTCAATCTATAGGGAAGCCTTCTCCGGCTTAGTGCCCTCCAGATGTTTAGGACTTCAACTCCCATCAGCCCCAGCCGGCATGGCCAATAGTCAGGAATGCTGGGAGTCGAACCAAAAGGTGCAAAGTCAGGGAAGGCTGTCCTACAGAAATGAATCCATGGACGCAAATTTGACATCAGAAAAGGCAAAATCCATAAACCGGCGGGAGAACCCTTTAGCCCCCCCCCCCCCCGGACACTTTGTCACTGACCTTAAAATGACCATTGTCCTGCCAGGGAACTTCAAAGGGAGATTTAGAGCGAGAAAATGACAAATTAGAATTCATCAGCTGATTTAATTCTATTGCCAGAGGCTTGAATCAGGATCAAGGGTTTTTATCACACGACTTGCGCTAATTGACTTATCTAGTCCCAGGATGTTTGCGTAATCAGCAGCAGCCACACTGTGAATCACGACTGTTAACAATGTGAGTATAAGGTTTTGCATTTGATTTCCTTGTGTCCTCGCTCTTTACAATTCTCCCCCCCCCCCCACCTTCATACACACCATATATACCATATAAAACAACGGAAACTCTCCGTAATACTCCATGCACCTCATAAAACGGGAAAGCCTCTGCCAGAATGGATTTGTTAATCTTTAAGGTGACACAGCCCTGCCTTCTTTTGTATATGGTCACTCTAGTATAGTGCTTGCACCTTTAACTGTTGTGATGAAGAGGGAATATCACCAGGAACTAATTGCATACAAATGACACTGGCTGAAATTCCCTTTTCTCTACAACTGTTAAAGTTACATGAGCCCTGACCTGGATTTTATCTGGTCAGCCTACATATACAGATACACACAAAGATACTGAAACACACACAGAGAGAGAGAGAGAGAGAGAGAGAGAGAGACCCAAACAAAGAAATCCACAGACAGGCACACATTGAGAATTAGAGACACCCAGAGAAACGCACACACAGAGAACCAGAAGAAAGTCAGAAATGCCGGCTCAGCGAGGATTAAAGGAACCAGTGAATGTTGACCTTGGGCACTTAGCTTCCCAAAGATTATTGTGTTCAAAAGACATTCCAGAAATACTTTATTAGCAGTCATCTGTTACAAGCCATGGACGGGCTCTACAAATTGGAGAGCTTGCTCCAGTTTCAGCCTGGCCCACAAGGGTAAAGCTATTAACTCAGGATCATTCTGTGGGGGCCTCAGAAGACAGCAAAGTGTTGGGGGTCAGGTGCCAGCTTTCAGCCACTGCTCTCAACCCAAGGTGGGGGGAGACACACAGAGCGGCGAAAGCTCCACCCTATGATCTGACACCAATGGCGTGCACTTGAGAATCTGGGAATGCGCAAAGTGGGGAATCCCATTTCTGTGGAGCTTCTGAATTCAAGGTTGCGAGGCAGAACTCCAGGGCCACTGGAGCACAGAATGATGTAAGAATTTATTTGCTGTATAGGAAAAACTTTGGTCCAGTCCAACATTCGGCCTGCCTTAGGGATATATGGATTTTGTTAAATTCACTCCGCCTGTGTGCCATGGATTGCCAAATGTCTTTTGTTCCATCCTTTGCTCGTTCGCAGAATCATATTTTTTGCTGGAGAATTTTATTTGCTGGCAAAAGCGCACGTGCGTGAACTTGTACTTGCGCTAATGGGTACAACTACGCCTTTGCGTGAATGCCCCCAAAGTAAAACACGAGCCTGCAAGTCCGCAGAAACTACGCAACTCAGAAAAAGCGGGTCTGCTGAAAAATACACAGATCAGGTTCACAGAAATCTGATGTTATTTTAAATTGTTTCTAATGTCTTTGGTCTCTCCTGGGCCGCCTCCTATTTGGCGGAAAATATATAGGAACTGTGAAGACAGGTATGCCTGCAACTTCACCTTGCGAAACAGGACAGGTTGTGAGGCACTGTTTGGTCTATATTCCTCAGAAGTTGCACAACCACCATCCCCGTGTCTGTTGAACATCCCTTATCCTGCCCACGCGAGAAAAGTCATGCATGTGGGAAGGAGGATGGGTCCCTTTTCCAGAGCTTCCTTTAAACTCCTTAACATCCTGGCTAGCATGTTTGCCAACCAATTTGGCTGTTCGTCAAGAGTTAGCACCTGGACAGCAAACTGAGGATTTTGTCTGGTCAGAGTCTGCCTCACTAGGGTGAGATGTACAATTATTATCATATTTATTCATTTCTTTACTTATTCAGGTCATTTCTATACTGCACAATCAATGATGCTCTCTGGGCAGATCACAAAAATCCCAAACTACAAATACAGGATATTAAGGCATAGTTTGATTTTTTTTTTTAACATATGGCGTGTAAAACAATTTAAACAGCTAAAAACAATTTCAATAAGTTACTAGATCCGATAAATAAAGTTGACATAAATGTCCCACCCTACGCCATTGAACATCTGGGAGTAGAGAGAAGTCTTAACTCGGTGTTGAAAAGATGGTGGCATTGCATTTCGATTGAAATTACTTTGTAATTCTCGCTAAAGTTTCATCTCTCCATATCAATGAGTGCTTGGAAATTATAAGAGGACAAGGGTCTTCTTTTGCCTTCTTTTCCCATGACGTGTATCCTCTTTTTTTTTTTTAACAATGTGCAAGTGGCCACCCTGTCTCCCCTCTGACCAGGGGCTGGGGGTGCTATGGGACTTTTTATAAACAGCAGGAAATCCGATGGTGAAACTCCCAACATCCCGTGTATTTGCACCTGAAGGTTTCTCGAACCAGAGACCAGCCCGAGTGAGAACGTGGGTCCTACTCCAGGATCACAAATCCTTTCTGTGTGACCTTGCAAGATCCTGACCGGCCCAAAATTTCTGCCTTCCCGTTTCCCCTTCACACAACAGCTGTCTTGCTTCACAGTGCAAGGTTACAAAGAGGGTTGCGGTATCAAAACCCGGATAATTGGGGCTGGCTGCGGCCAGGCTGGCCCTGCTAAATTTGCCGACACTTAAGCCCGTCTAAGGGATGTGGCGCCTGCTCCGCATTGACCTCCAGATCGGGCATGTGGCTTCCTGGTCCCCGTTCGGAATGTGCTCCCAGCTGCTTGTCAGATTCACTCTTTGCGCCTGGAAAATGCCTTTCCATAAAGGGGAAGAAGAGTCATCAAGCTCCGTAGTAAGAGGCTGACAAAATGGACTCTGGACGGATGACGGATACAAAACAAAGACAAGACTACGACCCACAGCGACTCTATCCGTCTCGGAGGTTGGAGGAGGACAGGCGCTTTTTGAATAAGGAATTTGTGTTGTAGCATCTTTATAATTCAGGGAGTGGAACTCGGTAACAGCTTTAAGCTATACTGATATTTTTGACCCCGCCCCCTCGCTGTTGGCCCCGCCCACCACTGAAATGCAGCCCCCGAGATGAAAGAGATTCTGCACTTCCACTATAATTAGAAGTATGGAAGTTGATGCTGCGTCAGTCTGGCCCTCTATGAACTGGCAGGACCGATCCATACCTCCATTTCTTTTGCATTCCTGCTGCCTGCAGGTTTACAGGCAGGGCGATTGAGTGTCCTTAACTGAGCTGTAAGATCTTATGCTTCCATTGCATGAGAGCAGATATCTGTGGCTTTGTGCACATTCAGCGCTTTAGGACTGCAACCCCAAACGGTGCCTGAGAGGGAATGATGCTACAGAACAGGGGACCCCAGACTTTGGGGAGAAGGGAAACAAACGGCCCTAGAATTGAGAAAGTAAATCATGATTTCTTTGATCGTCTGCCATGCACACCCTGGCTTAACTATACCATGGGTCAGCATTGTGTGCGAACCGGGCCAATAGCTATGTTTACAGCGCCCCGAAGGACAGACTAGGAATCTCATCGACAGCTTGCACAATGCTCGCTCGGCCTGTTCCAAGAAGCAACGCTTGGCTTAGTTGAGCATGAAGATCTCCATCCGCGCAAGAGCAGGAGGAATGCTTGGAACGGCCATTGTCTATTATGGAGACGCTTATCTGATGGACGGGCTCCTGTTTCACAGGGCTGGGAGGCCCAGCGCACCTTCCCGCCCGCCTGGCCCAGCCTCGCCGCCCCCCCCCCATCACCGAGCCTCCCTGGCACCCGGAGGGATCCCTCCTCTTGCTGCACTGCCCAACAGATAACGTGCTCAAAGGCCCTTTGTAGGGGGGAACAAAAGGGCATTTCTGTCGCCGCAGCCCCTTCCCCGTCCGAGGCTGTGCCAGGGCTCTGTGTCAAGCATCAAAGGGCCATCCCCAAAAGGCCGGGACACCCATGGCAGCCAGGGCTGACCGTGCATGGAAGGAGGCCCCTGTCATGGAAGCACACGGGCCAGACGTTCGTGGCGTCCACCAACACCACATTGATATACCACAATGACAACCCACACACCAGCAAGGGCCCACTGATCAAACACCCCCTGGAGTCGCTCCTCCTCTTCCCCATTGCAATCTGCTTGCTTTCCTGCCTCTTGCTCTGGCCCAGGCGACGGAAGTGGTAAGGAGGAAGCAGCTGAACCCTTGGCCGGCTGACTCACTGCTTGCTCACTGTCATACTGGCTGGGAACGATGGAGTTGAAGGCCAACACAGATTTTGGCAAAACGTTAGGAGAAGCTCCCTGACAGCCAGTTCTGTTTGACGGGGGAACAGATTGTCCCAGGCGGTGAAGGGTTTTATTCATTCCCGGGATTTAGCCAGAGACTGGGCGGCCACGTTTCAGGGACGCCGTTGCAGAACTGGCCTTGAGCAAAGGATTGGGATAGATGACCTTCGAGGTCCCTTCCGTGATTCTCTCTGGAAGGCGTCAGATTGGGGGAGGCGGCGCTGGAGCATTCGGCGAAAGCCCAATCCAACTGAGAAGGTCTCCTGCACAGACCTCCTTGAAAGAAAGGGCGACAACTCAGCTCCTGCCCCTTTCCAAGCAGTCCTGAGCAAGAAGGGTTTGCATGCAAAATGGAGCTATTATTCTTTCCCCTTTTTCTTTCGGAAGACTCAAATCCCTCTTTTCAGTCCTGTTTGACGAGGGTGGGGAGGAGGAGGAGGAGGAGGAGGAGGCAGGCTGGGAGCCTGACTTCCTGGTTCCCAGCCTTCACACGTCAAGGGACTTTATTTATGACCCATCCTCAAGGTTTTCATTTTGAACTGAAATCGAGACGAAACGCAGGACACAGCCGGGCGGCTCAGCATCCACTCCGAGGGGGCCCCTAACTCGGCTGTAGGAAGCGAGAGCCCAGAGGGAGCGTGGCACCAAAAGGGTTAAAGGGGAAGACCTGGTGGGTCCCTATTCTCCCCCTCACCCCCGCCTTTCACCACCCCACACAATTGAACCAGGAAATCAACAAGAGGTTGTGTTTTGTTTCATTTCAGAACTGTAAAACAGAAGGGATTTCCTCTCTGGTTTCATTCTCTCCTGAGGAGAAGCCAGCGGTAAAATCACATTGAGGACCCTCTTTCTGGCTCTCCGTTCCATGCAGGATGGGTTCTTAACGTGAGGAGATGGGAAAGCGGGGAGCCACAGCATGTAAACGGACCAGGATCACAAGCCTTCATAAGAACCTAAGAGGAGCCCTGATGCCAGATCCATCTAGTCCAGCACTCTGTCCAAACGGTGGCCAACCAGCTGTCAACTAGGGACTCAAAATTGATGACTCTCAAGAGGAGAGTAATTATGGTTCAGCCCGGTGCACCCTTACCCAATTAAACACACAGGGTGGGAGGAAGCAGTTTAATCTATGGACTCGAGTGCAACAGCACCCTCCCAACCATGTTCCCCAGCAGCTAGTGTATACAGGCTTACTGCCTCTGATACAGGAGGTTGCACTTAGCCATCAGAACTGGTAGCATGGATAGCTTTCTCCTCCAGGAATTTATCCAATGTCCTTTTAGAGCAGTCCAAATTGGTGGCCTTCACTATGTCTTGTGGTAGCAAATTCCATAGTTGAACTCTGCACTGTGTGAAGAAGTCCTTCCTTTCATCTGTCCTGAAACTCCCCAAAATCAGCTTCATCGGATGAACCCATTGGGTTCTAGTATTATGGGAGAGGGAGAAAAATGTCTCTCTCTCCATCTTCTCCACACCAGGCATCATTCTGTCTACCTCTATCATGTCTCCCCTTAGCCTCCTTTTCCCCAAGCTTCAGCCCCTTGATCGTTTGAGTTGCCCTTTTCTGCCCTTTTCCCAGCTGTCCAATATCTTTTTGCAGGTGTGGTGACCAGAGTGGTACACAGTATTCTAAGGATGTCCCAATCTGCAAAATGGGAGCACCACAGTATGACAAAGCACAATGGAACTCTCCCCCCTCACTCCTGCAGAGCGCAGATTTCCAAACGGCAGGTTATGGGATGCTCATTAAAGCAGCAGCCCAGGGTTACACGAAAGGTCTCCCCGTGCTCCTTCTCCAGATGCTTTGGAGCAAAAGTCCAGTCGGCCGCAAGGCCCCAGGGCTCGCTTGAGAGGCAACACCCTGAAGCTGACATGTGCGGACGAGGTTCTGCCTGAAACATCCGTAGCCGGCAGCCCTGGGCGGAGCTCAGACCTGGTGTCATCTTTGCCTGCGCTGCAAAAACGAAAGGAAGCCTTTGGGAAAAAAAAAAAAGGAGTTGGGGAGGATGGTGATGGAAGAGGCTTTTTCCATTTCCTCCCTTCTTTCGTGACGCCGCCGTTGCTGACGCCGGGTTTTTTGGCCAGCACCCGCAAGGGAGTCTGGGAGCTTCAGAGCCACCCCAAGCGCTTTGTCAAGCAGCACAGAGTTGATTTTGTATTGTTATTTTGGGAGATTGACATCCTGCCTTCGCACTGCCGAAACGGTGCTCAAGGTGGCGTGCACCACGCAGGGCTGGCACCAGGGGTCGGCAAGGCTGGGCAGCTGCCGAGGACCCACGCTGCCACAGGGGCTCGCTTCCAAAGCACCCTAAGTGTTTTCCTCCATTTCACCTTTGCAACCTGTTCGTTCTCCTGCCTCTGGGCCAGGCGACAGTGGTGGTGAGGAGGAGGAGGAGGAGCAGACACCACGGCTGATTTCCAAGCAAGCAAGCAAGCGAAGAGGAAGAGGATGGGGAATATGAGATCTCAACGATCTGGGTGTTTTTGGCGGACGGTTGGGGTGTTTTACATCCGGGTCGTGTTTCTGGCATTGTTTTAACACACAACACTCTTTTCATGACACTCATACGCTGCCTCCAGCATAGGAGACGTCCCTATTTTAAAACAACAAGCAAATAAATAAATAAATGATCCACGGTGGAAGCAAGTTCCAGCTAAGCCTTGGCAGGCAGAGACGGGGCCGGCAGGACGAAGGCGGCTGTTGTCCGGGTCCCTTTTGCCCGCCGTTGCGTTCCGCCATCGGCTTGCAAGGGGAAGACTCTAGCAGCCCAGAGAGTGCTTAGCTAGCCTCATTAAATCCAACTCCAGGCTATTATGTCCGGGGAGGCAGGGAGAACATTAAAAGTGTCCCCACTTTTACCTTCTTTCTTGAGATAAATGGACAGGAATTACCAATTGCCGTGTGAGGCGCAAGGGGAGGACGAGGGGGGTTACGTTAAGACCTTTGTTGCTACCCGGGCAACACAGGCAGGTCTGAATCCAGACATTGGTGCAGCTGACGTGAGGGTGGGTAGGTGGGTGATGGAGTAAATCCCAAAACTCTCTCACACACAGACACAGAGGCACACAGAAGCCTGGTTCGCACAACATGTCAGGCCAGAGTGGGTTGTCATTAAATCGTGGGTCGTTGTGTTGTATGAAACCAGCCATACCAACAAAGCACGATTTGTTAACCAAAAACGACCCACATTTCACAATCCAACAACAAACTACAGGTTCTCTTCATGTGTTGTTCATGGTTAATGAAACATGGTTTGTTAGCGTGGCTGGGTTCACACAACACAGCAACCCAGAGTGTGAGTTGAGTATGGGTCGTTGTCGAATCATGGGCTGTCGTTCAATCGTGGCTTGTTGTGTTGTGGGAGCCCAGCGGTGCTAACAAACCATAGGCTGGTGCAAACAATATTGAGTCAGATGTACGACTAGCAGAAGGCATCTTCTTAAGCACATCTCATAGGTACGTAGAAGAGGAAACTTCTGCAGGTGCTGCTTCCCCCCCTCCCCCACTTCTTCATGACCACCTCCACCTGCTGGACTCACGTCTTCTGGGTAGATTCTCTTGTTCTCCTGTGCATCAAGTCACTGCCATGCCTTGTATGCCTCCGCTGTGCCATGGAATTGGGCTTCAGGGTCTGTCCCTGGCCTTGCTGAGGCACAACCAGCCTGTTTCCTGGAGAGGGAGGGGAGCCTCTCTCCAGCGCCCTCTGCTGGCCAGAGGTCTTTGTGGGCCTCAGTTTCTCAACCCACCCCCTGGTATTTGGAATGGGTGGGTTATTGTCCTCTCCTCTCCTCTTGGGAGAATAAAGACAGCGCCAGGTTTTGAAGGGGCCTTGACCAAGGAATCCTCAACGAGTCCACCTTCCCACTGCCATGGTCCCCAGCTGCTCTATCTCCTCCTCCTCTTCCTCCTCCTCATGGCTTCCACTTGCTTGCTTGGCAGGCGGAGAGCCAGGGAGCCAGGAGGCTGCAATGGCGTCTCCGGCTCCTCCTTCTCACCACCTCCGTTGCCTGGACCAGAGCGAGAGGCAGGTCAACAAGCAGGTGTCAATGGGGAAGAGGAGGAGCAGCAGCAGGGGCCCCTCAGTAGCTGCCCCACTATGCCGACCCTCGGCACCAGGCCTGATAGATGTGAGGTGGAGCAGCCTACTGTGTTGCCTGTTTGCTTTTGACTGAGCAGCCAGTGGAAAGTTGCCCAAATCACAACACTTAACCACAACCTTGACTGCTTCCACAGTGTCCAGAGTTTGGGACGGAAAAGGCCAGGCAGTCGCTGCTCCACGAGTCTCCTTGTGGCTTCGGCTGGCAGTCAAGTTCAGGGCAGAGCAGAGCAGCTGCCTTGGCTGTATCGAGGCCACGGACTCACAGCAGGCCTCAGATGCCCATCTGCAGACAACTTGGACCGCTTCCCGGGGCTCCCTCCCCCTCTCCAACACAGCCGACAAAGACATGATTATTCCGGCTTCCTCCAGCAAAGGAATCAATGAAAGCCGCACTTGGGCTTGGAGGAAGTGGCCAAGATCCACCTTCTCCCAGGCCAAAGTTCCGGGACGGAGCCCAAAGGCAAATGCGGCACAGCGAGACTGCGGAAGCTAAGCAGAGCTCGGGCCGGTCAGTGCCTGGATGGGAGACCTCTCTTTGCCGAGGAGACTCATCTGTGCAGTGTCTTGGATTCTCCGGAAAAAGATGCCAGGAGAAAGGAAAAGCAATCAATCAAATAAATGACATCAAACCCACCCATCCGTTTCGTGGATGATAATGACTTGAGGTCCTGGATTTAATTTTAGACCCTAGGCTAGGGATGCATCATGGCCAATGGCCAGTTTGCAGCTGTGGGTGCTCATCATGACAGCCCCATAGCCACGCACTCAAGGACCACACCCCATTCCCCAGAGCCACGCTCCCAAGGAGAGTCCAAAAATACAGGCAGCTCCGGCAATCCAGATCAACAAAGCCATTCTAAGAGTTTCCATCTCCTCCAGGAGCAGGACCTTCATAAAGTGAAGGGGTCTTATTTGTCTGTCCAAGGCCAAATACTTTGCATTTAAACTGGGATTGCTCACGACGGTGTGTTGCTGTTGGGAAAATCCTACCCGCCGCCCCTCCAAAGCTCCGATGGAACAGGTATGGCTGGTGTCTATGGTGGGCATGGCTGGGCCACATCCCAGCAGGGGACCAGTGACAAGAGCACCCCCTGCATCTCCTCCTCCTCTTCTTCCCCCATTGCAACCTGCTTGCTCACCTGCCTCTCGCTTTGGCCCAGGCAACGGCAGTGGTGAGAAGGAGGAGCAGCAGATGCCACGGCTGACTTGCTCCCTGGCTCTCTGCCCATCAAACAGGCAAATGGGAGCCATGGTGGAATGGGGAGGAGGAGGAGGAGGAGCAAGAATACCTGAGCACAATGGCAGTGAGAAGGTGGACTCCCTGAGGGATGGGGACCTATTGAGAGGGTCTTTCCCTGCGCCATCCCCATCCATGCTAATCAGAAAGATCCGGGGCTGCGCTCCTCCGAGCCTCCATAACACCACTGATCCTCGCTCTGGCTCCATAGAAGGCCATCGTTGCTACAGCCTCTTTGGGATGCCGGTTGCTCTCAGGTCCTCACCCAGAGGCCTGGGTGGCCAATCTCTTAATCTTCCTGTTTGTATGGGAGGGAGTCCTCAGAGGCCACCCATGGGCTCCCACGGAGGCGTGGGGATTTGAGCCTCACTTTCTCAGGTTCCACCGTAGCACCCAGCCCCTGGGATTGCACGCTCGTTTCTTCTGCCTCTAGGCTCCTCCTGCTGAGGGAGAGGTTTTTCTCTCCTGCCCTGAAAGATCTCCCGTCTTGAATGGTGGCCTTGGGCATCAGGCAGGTGGCAGCCTGACCTGACACTTCCCTAATCCTCACCCTCCTGTCCCGAGCGCCGTGCCTTCAAAACCCACAAGCCTTCTGGAGGGCAAATATTCTTTGCGGAACGGAATCTGCCCAGACGTATCCCGGGAGCACTGTGGAACCAGAGAAAGAGGAAGGTTCCCACCAAAGTGTTTCCAAGTCCGTGTCTCCAGGCGGTGTGTTCTTGGAGAGAAAGATGAGTAAACAGGTGGAACTTGGAACACCTGCCGATGCGTTCACGGCTTCGGCAGAGCGTCTCAACATGCGCCGATATAGCTTCGGGCTGCAGGTAGGGGTGTGGGGGCGAGAGGAAAGTAGCCCGGTGTTGATGGTGTCAGGAACTTGGCTGCCTGAATCACCGTTAACGGTTGCCCCAGGCGCCCATCCCCTAATAGGATGGGCATTCCCCGAACTCAAAGGCAGCCTTAATGCTCGACACAAGAAATAAATAAATCAAGACGATTCATTCAAAGAGGATGGCAATTACTTACGCACCTGAACCCACGAGTCAATAGGGTGCTCCCAACGTCAAGGTGGAGCCGCTGCGCCAAAAGAAGGCCGTCGCTCGCCGTAACGCAGCTTCTGGGCTTTGGCCAGCAGAGAGAGGGGGAGGCCCCCTATGGGCGACCCACACATTAGTACCAATAACCCAATTTGAAAAGCCGACTGCGATCGATTGGTTCAGACGTCTGGAAGGAGGGATTTGCAGGGCGGCCACTCATGGATTGTCAAAAGAGAGGAAACCACTGATTTGCACAAAGTCTGCACCTGCTACTTGATATGTATCAATGCAAATTTAGAAATAGGATTATCTCACCGTCATGCAGAGGATGGTGACCAGGGCAGGATCTACACTACTGCTTTAAAGAGGTTTCTAACAGTAGTGACAACTGTTGGGGCCCAGGACACGCTCCGTAGGCAGTTTTCACACCGTTTTCAAAGTGTCATATCCTGCTTGGTGTAGATCTGGCCCAGGTGAGCTTTGGGCCAGCCCAATCACTCTGCTGCCCGGCTGCTAACTAGTGATGGGTAACTGTTCTGATAGTTTTTTGAGCTGTAAAATGGAATTGGACAGGACAGGGTGGAAGACTGTGACCAGGAGACTAGGCTGACCATCTGAAAAGGAGGACAGGGCTCCTGTAACTTTAACAGTTGTAGAGAAAAGGGAATTTCAGCCAGTGTCATTTGTATGCGATTAGTTCCTGGTGAAATTCCCTCTTCATCACAACAGTTAAAGTTGCAGGCACTACACTAGAGTGACCATATACAAAAGAAGGCAGGGCCCCTGCAACTTTAACAGTTGTGATGAAGAGGGAATTTCATCAGGAACTAATTGCATACAAATGACACTGGCTGTACAACTCTACAACTGTTAAAGTTACAGGAGCCCTGTCCCCCTTTTCAGATGGTCAGCCTACAGGAGACCCATATTGCCTTGCTTGGTTCTCCTCCAGGTGCTAATTCTGGATAGGCAACCAAGGCCCAGAGCTTCCTGCGGCGAGTTCTTATGGTGGACCTGGAGTGGGCAGCCCTGCAAATAGAGGAAGCCTTTAAATCGAGGGCAGTCCTCTGTAAAGGAGGACGCATGGCCACCCTATGTAGCTCCACCTTCTAGAATGGGTATGGGGAGCTGGGAAACCATCAAACGTTGGTCATGGGAAAGGTGGGGTGCCCACCTGGGAACCCCAGAATCCGGATTTGAAGTTCAACACTCCTGAACCGAACGCATTCACAAAGACCTCCCATGAAAACGTGAGGTCGACGGAGTCGTAAATGGGTTCCTTCGCTCTGTCTTGCCAAAACATCCAGGTAGAGCCGAATCCTGGCTTGTGTTGTTTTCTTTCTCCCCATTTCTCCAGCGCTGGACCCGTCCATGTCTCCCGGTGGAAACGACGTATCAGTGCCCTGAAAATTCCATTGGGGCCCAGTGATAGGTGGGCCATTGTGACAAGGAGTTTCACAGGAAGGCCCTGTCACGGCTTTGTGCTGATAGCAGGAGGGAGGAGGAAGTCTGGCTGTTGTCACGGGGCGATACGGGGAGACCGAATATTCAGCCTCCGCCATGGACTCAGAATGGGAATGAGGTGAGAGGTGAGCCTGGATTTATAGGTTAAATCTGAATGGCCGTTTGACAGTGTGATGGCATGGTTAGAGAACAGGTGGACAACTCTGGGCAGTCTGGAAGACAATTTCCAGCCCCCAGAAACTGCCCAGATATCACACTCCTGTTGTTACACCATCTGAAGTGTCTAAAAAAGTGGTGCAAAATGCTACGGAGACTCCGAAGAACCACATTTGAAAAACAAGCAAAATTTGACATCTTTAAGTCTCTGGATTTTGGCAGCAAACTGCTGATTTTGTGTGCCACGGCACTGCCAAATTTCAGCAGTGTGGAGGCAGCAGGGGACATAGCGGGGCCCGGATCCATAGACATGGAGGGCTGCATGTTGCCCACCCCACGTTACAGTGGTGGGAGACCCGGGTTCGCATCCCTGTTCTCGGCCAGGAAGCTCCCTGGGTGACTTTGGGCCAGTCACTGACTCTCAGGCTAACCTACCTCACAGGGTTGTTGTGAGGATAAAACGGAGAGGAGGCTCACGTATGCCACTTTGGCCTCTTCGGAGCAAAAAGCGAGATGGAAATCTATGAAATATATCAATAAATCCATTTGCTTTAAGCAAATACACCAGGGATCTCTCACACATGACACCCAGTCAACCAATTGCATTTTGCAAAATGGTGGGATATGAAACACAGGCAGATTAGCACTGCGAACGAATTTGTCATAGGATGGCTGCTTTTGAATCGACCCGAAAAAGAGGAAATGCACCCCCTTGAAAGAGGACAGTAAAGAGGACGGTGAATTGCATCATATTTGTGTATTATAATGTCTATGGACAGCAGCCAATTCAGAATTAGGGCATTCTAAACATTATAGTTCTGTCTCCCTCGTTATGTGAGGAGGTTATTAATAAGAAGCAAAAGGTGCAAGCCGGGACGCTGAATGACTCTTGTCGTTTACAGCCCTGAACGGCATCTGTTTGATGGCCTTCTCTCTTGCACACAAGTGTCCCCCCGACGACGCATGGAAGTTACAATGGGGGACTATTTCCAGGCACTGCAAGATGCAACGGCTGCCCCACTCGCCTTCGTCCTTCGTGGGGTGGAAACAGCTGCATCCAAGGAGAGGGGGCCGGGGGATGGCTGAGCTTCTGCTCTCTTCAGGTGCTAAGAGTAAGAACATAAAATAAAAAAGGGTCTTCGAATGGGTGACTCTCACACAGGCAATGAGGGAACTGTTGTAAAAAACTGAACAGATCTATGATTTTCACCCCAAAACATGTCCATTTCCCCTGACACGCATCTTACACGCATCTTACATGCATCCTACATGTGTTCGCTGACACGCACACCCAAACCGTCCACACACAGCACCCCAAAGCCCCATTCCCCACTGCCTGTCCATTGTATCCATTTCTGCAAAAGCCAAGCTGCTTGCAAGAGATTTGGCGGCGCAAGAACTAGGAGCTTGTCAATATTGCCATTGCTCCTTCTTCTCCAGGTCAGGCTCCATTATGCACAATCAGGGACACGCGTAGGCTACCTGACTTAGAGGAACCAGGAGTGTGACTCATCCAGATGTGACCTTGGCACACCTGGAGAGGGATAAAATGACCATATAAGGGAATGATAGAAGTGAAGGGACGTTGCAAAGCATCTCTGGGTACAAGTAAAATCGCACATGGCAATGCAACACCACATCTGGCCACTATTCGGGACTACTCGAGAGTAAAATAGAGTTGGCCAAATGATGTCACTGGGGTTATAAACCAATGGGATGAGGGCTGATGACATGTAACTTTTGGAGTACAAAAGTATTGTTTTAACCTTGGTGTGGGGTGACTCTGGAAAGCAGCGTTAGCATCCGGAGGTCACCTGTTCTGCACAGAATAAAATCAGTTTCCAAAACTTCAAGAGGTCTTTCGTCAAGTGTTTCATATCTGGACTTTGGACACTTGGAAATAGCATAATTTATGCAACAGAACCACATGCAGACCTTCACGGGGGCCAAAGCTCCTGTTCTGGTCGACGGGGTCCGGTGGAACAAGGGGTCCGGTGGAACAAAGCCCTGCATGCCTCCTTTGTATAGCGCCTCATTCTCCATGCCCGGGAAAAGAAAATGGCGGGGTTGGGCTCATGGGCCAGTCGCTGAGCATTTGGGTGTGTTTTGCCAAAGCTCCGCGAACTGATCTCAGGACGCAAGGGCTGTTCTAGCGGTGGAGGAAGGATCCGCTTGGCTTGGAAATTACGGCAGCTCAGGAAAAGCTGGTTCACTAGCCATTTGCTTGTTTATAAATGAATGAATTGATGAAGGGCCTCCTGAAATAAATCCCTCCAGGCGTTTGTAAGAGTGTCTTGTGTCACAACAAGGAAAAGCAAAACAAAGGAAACCGGAGAGACAGCAACTTGGTGAGTCCGGAGCTGGAGGAGGTGTTTTTTTAAAAAAGCGTTCAGCAAGAAAGGTGAAGGAAGATCGTGCCTGGAGAACAATGCCACCGCAGTCAAACTGCACACGTTCCAACAGAAAGTTTTGGCAATTAGCATCCTTAGGGAGCCAGGAGGAAACT
The DNA here is from genome assembly GCA_029215795.1 of Anniella stebbinsi. Classification (NCBI taxonomy): domain Eukaryota; kingdom Metazoa; phylum Chordata; class Lepidosauria; order Squamata; family Anniellidae; genus Anniella; species Anniella stebbinsi. Next base: position 99,652,262 of record JARDYH010000008.1, on the reverse strand, counting down.
CTGGAAGCAGGTGATTCTAAAAGGGAAGGAATGGAGGTGCACACCTGGTTAGCAAAGTGGTAGTTTTCACAAGGAGCTACCAACGTGGACAATGACAGGAGCCCCCGACCTTTCTGCGTCGGTGGGCACCTTTGAGATTTCGAGAGCATTGTGGGTGCTGTCACAAAATGGCTGCCATGGGGCTGGCCCATTTTTAAAATGGCTGCTGTGGGAGGGCATAGCCAATTGGAAAATACTCAGTTCCGCTGATCCAAAATCGGGATTGTTAACGGGAACCAGCTGATGTGATCGTATCACGCCGGTACTCCTCCATCTCCTCTCGCTGCCAGTCGCAATCCAAAGTGCTGGTATGAACCATGAAAGCCCAATACAGAGTGGGGACAGGTTACCTGAAGGATCGCCTCCTTCCGTATATGCCTGCCCGGACTCTAAGCTCGCCCTCCGAGGCCCCTTTTCTGGGTTCCCTGCTGAATGAGTTGGGAATGATGGGAGAGAGTTGCAATTTCAACATATCTGCGAGACCTCTGGTTGGGGAAGGCTGCTTCATTCCAATTTCTGGGCCAAAGATTAGACACGGCGTCAACTCATGACCCCCTCCCTCTGCTGCTCTGGCCTGTCCTATTGGGCTCTTTTCTTTAAAGACATTGAGCATGGCAGCTGCTAATCATGGTTGTCTGTGGAGCCGCCCAGTAGGGCAGGAGGCTCTGAAAAGGCCTCTCCCGACTTTCAAAGAGCCACGTCAGCCCGTCGCTAGTGTTTTTTTGGGCTGTGGATTTGTTATCTTCTCGAAGAGGGGGCAGGCTGGAGCCATCGAGATCTGCTCCTAACAATCATTTCCTTTCCCAGGCACCTTAAAAACAATATGAAAAAACACAGCCGAACTTTGGAGATACAAATGCAGCTGAGTCAACACCTCTGGCCTCAGTGGCCACGCTCCCTCGTGAGGGGCTGCAAAGGAGACCTGGACCAGGCCTAGGGAAACAATGAGCCTATTCAGATGACACGCTAAGCCACAGTGGTTGAGCTAGGCATTGTGGCTTTGCGTGTTGTGTGAACCATGACTTCGCGCTTCACGTGAACCATTCCTAACCATGGTGGCTACATAACCACGGTTTAAACATGCTCACTAACCATTTGCTGCAAAAGGTTAGAAATCTAACCATGGCTTGGCGTGTTGTCTGAACAGGCCTATAATGGATGAATGGAGTCGGACAGAGGGGAAGGGCCCTTGATCAAGAGGCCCTGCACGGACCTTCTCCCTCAGTGGCTGAATTGGGACAACACGATAGTCAATGGTGGGGTAATAATAAACTTTACAGTTGTTCATCTAGGGGGTACTCTCCACATAACATGGTAATAAATAATCAACTGTGGTGTGGATTAGGATCAGCACTGAGTTGACTATGGCAGCATTCGGACGACACGATAGTCAATACAACTGACAATTGTTTCCCCCCCCCCCCAGTTGCTTATTGTGTCGTCTGAATTCAGCCAATGAGTCTACCTTCTCACCACCACGGTCACCAGCTGCTCCTCCTCCTCTTCCTCCTCATGGCTCCAACTTGCTTGCTTGAGAGGCAGGGAGGCAGGAGGCTGGATCATCTCCAGCTCCTCCTCCTCACCACCTCCGTTGCCTGGGAGCAGAGCGAGAGGCAGGTGAAGAAACAGGATGCAATGGGGGAGAGGAGGAGCAACTCCAGGGGACTCTTGTTCAGTGGTCCCCTGCTTGGGTGTGGGGCCTCGGCAGCTGCCCCACCATGCCGACCCTTGACGCCGGCCCAGGACAGGAGTGTTGGGCTCAAGGGGACATCAGTTTCGCCAGGCTGCCTCTCATGGTCTCTCTAGTCAGCTGTCCACTCAGTGGCTAAACAAACTGTACAAGCCGACCCTCTTGTAAAGCTGCCAGCTCAGGTGTCCTGGTGTCCTACTTCACAGCGCACGGTCCTCTGTTTCGGGGAGCTGATCAGAGGGTGTCCTCTATTTCAAGGTGTCCTCTACTTAAAGATAAAGAACCCCGAGAAGGTTGGGGGGGGAGAAGTTGCCCATCAACAGTTAGCAGTACCTGGAGGGCAGACAAAGCAGCCAGCACAAAGGTCTCCCCCACAATGTGATTCTATTGAAATTAGGCTCATTATTTGTAACTGTGCATCTCTCTCTCTCTCTCTCTCTCTCTCTCTCTAAATCAGCACATGCTGAGGTTATGCAAATTGTTGTCTTCTTTTTGGGTGATGTGGTTTTTTGGGGGGGCATACATAAGTGCCCATCCTATGAGCATTACATCAAGGTCAGGTGAGGCCTGGGGCTGATGGATCATTCCCCCCCCGCGAGACCCCGGAATTTGGCCCCAAAGTCCAACCTAATGGCTTCACTGATAGCGAGGGAAAGAAAGCAGCAAGTCACCCATCCTTGGTGTGAGAATAATGACGAGAAAGTCCCTGCGGAATGGCCGGGGACTTGGCATTTCTCCTTCCTGAGTGGATCGTGGCCGCCCAGGCTCCCACGTCTTCCTTTCCAGCTTCTCCTTCTCTGGAGAGCGTCGGACCCCCGTTAGCGCACTTCCTCTGAGAGCTGCCATCGATACGGCCCACTGGATTTCCCTCCTGCTCTCTCTCCATCTGCTCGGGCCTGAGAAATCCCAGACAGCGTCGTGCGGAGCCCAGGCCTTCCCCCCAAGGCACTGTGGGAAAACGGCTCGCTCCAATTCTCTAATTGAAAAAAGGATTTGTTGCTCTCCAGAACATCCTCCCCCCACACCAAAAAAAAAAAGCATCGTGTTCGAAAACAGGGAACGCTCTTTGATATTGACTGATGTACATGTCCTCTTAAATTATCTTCTTGCTTCCTGGATGGTCCGTGCAAATGTCCCCTTTTGACAGCTAAGAGTGCAATCCCATGCGCATTTAGAGAGAGAGAAACTCCTACAACTCCCAGCATTCCCCAGCTGGACTTTTTCTATCTCAACATGCATAGGATTGCACCCTAAAAGACTGATATTTCAACGCTGGATGGATAAACACTCACCTCCTATAAGGCAATGGACTGAGGCCCTAAGAAAGCTTTCAACATTTGAACGGATGGTGTACGGAATACTTGGAATCGGATACTTGGCCTGCATTTGTTGGCATTCATGCATCATTCTTAGAAAGCCGTATTTTCATACACACACAGTCAAAAGTCACATGCATCAATTGGAACTGATGCATTCAAAACTTTGCAACTCCATTTTTCTTTTCTTTCATTTGGTGGAAAAATCTGGCATTAATGATATAAAAAAAAATAAGCAGTTTTGTGTGTGTGTGTGTGTGTGTGTATGCGGGAGATGCTCAACGCTACACCCAGCCATTATTTTTTCCTTCAGGGAGAGGTGGGAAGTCCAAATGACCCACACAGAGGACAATTGATGCTCAGGAATATCTTGCGCTGGGCATCACAGACACTTCGTCTCTTAAGAGACATACCAGAGAACAGTTGGCGGAGATTTTGCAGCTGTGCTGAGCGCAGGGATTAGGATTCCAAACCAGGGATCATCGCAAGAAGAAAAGGATATTTGGTGAGCCCCCTTTGCTCACAGATGATCAGCTCAGAGCAGCTGAGGGGCTCACGCCCATTTTTCCATTCCCCCACTGCATTCGCACAAGGATGCTGTAGCGTTTGAACACGGGGGAGCATAGCAAGGCAACTAATTCAAGGTTGCAGACAATGTGCGCTCCATGCCTTCTTGGACTCTAGCGACAGGAGGGGCCGTAACTCAGTTCCAGACGTCTCCAGGTCAGAGAGTCACTGCCAGTCAGTGTCAACAATACTGGGCTCAATGGACCAAGGGGCAGACTCAGAAGAAGGCAGCTTCCAATGATGATGATTGTCTTTATTATTATCTTTATTTATATCCCGGCGTTTGCCCAGTGCTGGACCTCAAGGCAGCTTTACAAAATTAAAACATATACAGTTAAAAGCTATAAATAAGAGATATAAAAAATTTAAAAAATATAATTAAATAGGTTTCAATATTAAAGCATTTCAATGTTTAAAATACATTTTAATATTTAAACGTCTTAAAACATAGATAGGGGTCCACTTTATTCACCAAAGTCTTGCCGGAATAAGAACATTTTTGCGTGCCTCCGGAAACACATCAAGGAGGGAGCCAATCTAGCGTCCCTGGGAAGGGAGTTCCAGAGCACTGGAGCAGCCACCGAGAAGACCCTCTCCCACGTTCCCACCAGGCGTGCCTCTGATGGTGGTGGGACTGAGAGAAGGGACTCCCCTGAAGATCTCAAAGCACGGGCAGGCTCATAAGAGAGAATACAGTTTTTCAGATAACCTGGACCTGAGCTGTATAGGGCTTTATAGGTCAAAACCAGTACTTTGAATTGTGCCCGGAAACAGACTGGAAGCCAGGGGAGCTGTTTTAACAGAGGAGTTGTATGATCCACTTTAAAGCAGCCCCTCTATCGGACCCATGAGGACTAGAATCTTCGTTTTGCTTTTAGGTGGAATGGCTATAGCTCAATGGTAGAGTCCTGCTTTGCAGGCAACAGGTTCAATCAGTAAAGTTTCTTGTTTAAAATGAAAACATTTTCCTTGGGTTTGGGAGGATCTAGGGCACTATGCAGCTAAACTGAAGAATTTATTTTATTTGAGATTATCAGTTGCCTGATTCACCTCCAGCTATTTGCATAGATAGATAAAATTAGCATAAGGAGATTTTATCCAGATTTTATGCAGATTTCTATCCTGTGGGTTTCCCCACTCCCCTGATCCTTTTATGCTCCGTGAAGGGGGCATGAACGTGGTTGCATTTCCCCAGGAAAGGCATTTGAGTTTCCTGCCTTTCATGAACTGACAAAAAGAACCGCCAAGATCAGGATGTACTGAATTTGAGAACCACTTCGGTTTTGCTTTCTGTGTGGCTGTGGGCAGCTTCTGAATGAAAGGGCGTTGGGTATTTTTGCACCATTCGGTGAAAACGAACCGAGTCTTGCAACTGAACGAGTCGTGCCTTTTAGGGAGGCGGGGGGAGGCACTTCCTTTCACTGATGTGAAGAACACAACTCTGGAGATGACACATGGAAAGTAGGACTCTGCACAGCCCCCACCCCCGATTTGACACAGAGACCGATTCGGAGCTTCCAAAGTGTCCCTGATTTGACTTGGGGCACTTCGGTCCCAGGCCGCCTCGCTTCAGCTTCAGTTCAGAAGCCGAAACAGGGGCGGAGGCTATGGTTTCCCAGGCGTCCACAGGAGTTTGAATTGCATGCCTACTAAAACAGACTTCTGCAGGATACTTCCCATTAGGGTTGCGCTTTGTTTCGGTTCCTAAGCCCAAACCCAAGTCAAAGTGGGCCAATTCAGCCTGCCTTGGCCCGAATCTGGTTCGGGGCCAGATTGGCTGTGTCGGCCCAAAGCAGCCAAAACACTTCAGGCCAATTCTAAACTTTGTTTGGCGCTTTGCTCAAAGCAGAGCTGAGGGATGCACAGCCTCCTGGGTGTTGTTGGACAACAAACCCTATCACCGATCACCATGCGCCATACTGGCTTAGCAGGACAGACCCTTGCGCATCGCCGAGGAGGAAGAAATGCATCGCCAAAAAAAGAGGACACCAGGTTGTGTAGCATTTGCGCCTGCGAACTTGTATGTCTGGAAGCAAAATGAGACATGCACAAATCGGGGGCCTCTTTTATCCTCCTTTGTGGCCGTGTATAGGTGGCCCCCCTAACCCAATGTGGCATGAGGAGGGACTGTGGCTCAGTGGTAGAGGCCCTGCTTTGCAGGCAAAAAGTCCCGGGTTCTATCCCTGGCAGCATCTCCAGGTAGGTCTGGAAAAATTCCTACCTGAAACCCTGGAAAGCTGTTACTGCCAGTCAGTGTCAACACTACTGGGCTATATGGACCAGTATAAGGCACTTTCTGACGTTCCTTGGAAGACAGCATCCTCTGGATGTACCCCCATAAAATTCTGTGCACGAGGCAGGGTGATTGCACACGAAAAGCCCCATGCAGAAGCAGCCCTAGTCTGGAGAGTGGAGAGCCTCCAACGGAGCTGTGCAGGGAAACTCTCAAGTCCCAGGGGCAAGTCTTAACAATGGAGATCATCTGCAGCTGATTTCATTTCAACATGTGCTAATTAACACACTAATTACCGGAGAGATACCTTATTACGGTTTGGATGCAAACGTGCGGCAGCACTCCAGACGGACGGCAGGATTGCCCAGGCCGTGCCGAACGGAGAATGAAGCCTGGGGTCCTCTGGATGTGTGGGGACTATAACCCCCATCATAGCTGGCTGGGGGATGATGGGACCTGTAGCCCAACATGGGGCTGCAAGCTTTTATTGCCAATTTCTCAACCTTCAGAGAGGCATTTCAAATTTTCAACCTTTTGGAATGGAGGGGGGAATGGCATAAACATCGGGAAACGACCAAATGATTGGCGGCTGGGGGAAAGGGGTGTGGCCAGAGGAAGAGGGCATGGCAACTTCAAGGCAAGGAACCCACTCTCTTCTTAGGGTTCCTTACCTTTAAACCGGGCTTTGATTGGCCATCTTCCTTGAAACAGAGGACCTGTTCAAAATGGGATCCGAATATCCTTGGACAGCCCTTCAAAAGGAGGACTGTCTCTCTCTGTCAGACAGGGGATGTGGCTACCCTGTGCCATGTGCTGTGGTGGCAAAGCAGGAGCCTGCAAGGTGGGTCACCAGGGCGGAAGATGACGCATTGCGAAAAACGAAGACGAGGCGAACGTCCTCGTCCAATTTGCAGGCGCTGATGGATCCACGCAGATGGGAATTGACAAAGAATGGCGGTGTCCTTTCAACCAAAATGCAGGAAATCGCGCCTCGGTGTGGGAGACTGATGAGGTGACCTTTGTGGATGCTCCATCTGATGTCCAGGCGCTAATGGGCGATGGGAGACTTCGAGGCCTCCCTCCTCTCCTGTCTTAGGTTATCTTTATGTTTAAGAGGCCTGGGAGAGCCAGGGATGCTCTTCAGTAAGCAAATCCTCTGAATGTGCCCCGTTCACAACCTCAGACACAAATTGGAGAATTTCCCCGATCTTGAAAATATTCGTACGTTTCCGAATTTGCGATAGCGTTAAAAAATGCATATCTTTTAGAGAAAACAATGTTGTTGTTGTTTTAAAAAAAAGAAGCACATTTTCATACTTCAGTCAAGGGGGGGTTGATTATTTTGGGGGGGAAATGCAGACAGAAAAGCCCACTTTTCCCATCTGGAATGTGCCCTTTTCCGACTGAAACGAACCCCAGTGGGGAAAAAAGGCCCACAGACGGAAATGGGAGAGTGCTGAACCAGGCTTTGAAGTGACGTTTAGAGGATTTGGGTGACCTCGTCACTTCAAAGCCCGGTTCAGCACTGTCCCATTTCCGTCTGTGGGCCTTTTTTCCCCACTGGGGTTCGTTTCAGTCGGAAAAGGGCACATTCCAGATGGGAAAAGTGGGCTTTTCTGTCTGCATTTCCCCCCCCAAAATAATCAAACCCCCCCTTGACTGAAGTATGAAAATGTGCATCTTTTTTTAAAAAAAAACACCATTGTTTTCTCTAAAAGATATGCATTTTTTAACACTATCGCAAATTCGGAAACGTGCGAATATTTTCAAGATCGGGGAAATTCTCCAATTTGTGTCTGAGGTTGTGAACGGGGCACATTCAGAGGATTTGCTTACTGAAGTGACATCCCTATTCTTTAAATTGGATTTGGCTTTTCAAATCGAGGATCCCTTCAAAGACAGAACTGTCCCCTGAGATCCCTCCAAATAGAGGGCTGTCCTCTCTAAAGAAGGACACTTGAGACTGCACTGGCATTCCGGCACAGAGGGGTGGGGGGCTCCTCTATCGCACATGGCAAAACGTTCAGCATGGATGGCATTTCGGTGGTGCAAATGCATTTTTCTTGTTCTTGACCTTTGCCCGTCTCGGCGCATAAAAAGGTGCCGGAGGGGAGAACGGCCAAACGGGTTAAAAATGCTTCATGGCAGGAGCGGCAAAATGCCAGGGATTCAAAAGAAAACACAGAGAGAGAGAGAGAGAGAGAGAGCACCATTTAATACACCCTTCTTGGACACTTCCATCCATGACAACTCCTAGACAATTTCCCTTTTTTAGGCAGGGGTTTGAGCGAGGGGTAGAAGTCCCACCTTAGATGGTTTCAGGAGATATGGATTCCCAAACATTTTAGGCCAGGGAGGCAGGACATCAGCATAATGGGCCAAATCCAGCCTCCCTTAGGTCATAATCTGCCCCACTGCAATTCCCCGGAAGACCACGCCTCTTTCCCGTGGCCCCGCCGCCTTTCCTCTGACCACCAATTGTTCGACGGCTTCAGTAATGGTCAAGAAGGTACAATTTGCTGGGATGTTTTGAATTTTTGCCCACGCCCCTTTTGCCTTTGGCTCCTCCCACCGCTGGAATGTGGCCCCCAAGAAGTTCTCTGAAATGGAATTCGGCCCTCGGGACAAAAGAGGTTTGACACCCCTGATTTAGATCCTGGACGTCATGGTCGCCTTTAAATGTCCATGTGCAGGAATGCCTCCCCCACCGTCCCTTGACTAGAAAATGATTTGACAAACAAGAAGGTAAAAAATGCAGCCTGCATGTTCAGCATCAGTCCAGCCTGTATCCTGACACTGGGCCTATTTGCCATGGCCTGCTGCATCCATTGCTACTCTCTGGTTGTTCATTTGGGGTGGGTGGGCTGAGCTGAGAGGGGCTCAGGCTTCGGCCCCGAGCACCAATCCTGATCACACCGCTATCCCGTCGGCTCAAAGGGACACGGGCCAAGAAAGGGAGCTGGAGATGCCACGGATTTGTTCAAAACAATTCGGGCCGTGGCCTCTCGGATGGTTATAATTAGTCCTGAGGATAAGACTCAGGGAGAAAATGCTGTCATTGATACAGGGAGGAGAGAAAACAGCCGCCACTGTCCAGCCTGTTGCGCACACTTCCTGATGGATGCCATCCAACGGGACAGAAGACTCTGCCCCTTTTGAGAAGCCGCCGGGGCGAGTTCATAACACAAACGTTGTCTGTGCGGCTCGGCAGAGATAATGTGCGGTAATATCTTTCGGCCGGGCCTCTGCATCTGCTCCAGTTCAGTCACCTCCCTTCACCGGAGTGACACGATGCCGTTTCCTCCGTTCTTGCCAAGGAACAGCTCTTGGGCCTTTCATTCCCACCAGAACCAGCTTCTTTTTGCGGAAAATACACGTCTTTTCCTACCGACAACAAAAATGCTGGTTTTTTAAGTTTGTTATTTTGTTTTCAAATGGAGCTCTAGTGCCTTTAGTCCAGAAACGTCAGTTTACGACATCCTCAAAGTCAACATCTGTTTGGGAAACTAGGAGGGAGATTGACATTTTTTTTTCTAAAATCAATCAATCAATCAAACAAACCTGCCTTTTAGTGGTGAAAAAAAGGCACATTAATGTCATTAACTAGTGAATGGAGACAGCTTTGCACGGGGGCAAGCAGCCTTTCTTTTGAAACCGTGAAGCCCTCAAGCTAATTTACGCAGCTGTCGGAGTTGGACACACGGTGCCCCTGTCTTGTTGGAGTGAAGCCACGCCCGTTGGCACCCCCGGGCACCCCCCCAGCCATGGTGCATTCCTATAGCACCCCTTAAGGGAGTGTTTGCCCACACAATTGCCCTGAGGGGGGAAGCGTATCTGCCGAGGGCCCACACACCAGCAGGGGCCCACTGACAAAAGCCCTCCCCCGAGCTCCTCCTCCTCCTCCTCTTCCCCATTTGTAGCCTGCTTGTTCACCTGCCTCTTGCTCTCGCTGAGACAACAGAGGTGGTTGGAAGGAGCAGGAGATGCCACAGTTTCTGCCTCTCAAGCAAGCAAATGGGAGCCATGGGGAGCTATAGGAGGAGGAATAGGAGCAGCAGGTGACAACAGTGGAGGGGGCCATGGAGGGTGTCTTTCCCAACCCCCACATTTTGAGCCGGCACAATTGTGATTCCCCAGCCTTGAGTGGAGCCTGCCCCTGGACCTCACAAATCATCCAGGTAAATTAGAACCACAACATGGTGCCGCCACGGCCTGGACAGCTGCACTCAGGCACAGGGATGGGTTGCCACCGCTTGACCAAACCCTCCGTTGCTGGCCCTGGCTCGACCCTTTCCCTCGCCACGCCGGCTCTTTGATGTCGCTCCCTGCTGGAGAGGCGCACCGGCCTCCTTGGAGGCAACACCCTTCTGCAAAGCAATTAAGTTTGAACAGTTTGCATCACATACCCGTTTAAAGGGCCTGGAAATGAGAGCGTCAGGCAGGGCGTGTGGTGCTGGCACAGACGCGGTTGGCACTTTTGAAAAACGCACCAGCAGCTCCTCGTATTGGACGGCGGCCATCCAGCCACCCACCCACCCACCCGGCCCGGCTGGCTGGCTGCCTGGCAGGCAGCCTGTTTCCTTGCAGGGCATGGCAGACTGTTCCCTTCCCTGTTCTCTTTCCAGATGAGATAACTCAGGGAAACCCGGAGCTCCAATCAAGACTGAACCTGTTGCAGGTCGTGTCTCTCTCCCCGCACCCCCACCCTGCCCAGGTGATGGCGAGAAACATGCTCCGCTCCCCATTGGCGGGTTTCGAAAGATGCTCGCTGCCGATTGGCTCATCTTGTGCCACTTGCTTCATTGAAAAACAACACCTGGTAGCAAGAGAGCAAGGCCATGGTTCACCCCCCACCCGCCCCGAAAAACAACCTGGCTGAGGAAGTCAGATTTACAAGCAGTGATCCAGGCAGTTGTACAAAGGAAAGGGAGAAACTGCAACAGGTGGCTGCAGAGATGGCTAAAAAAAAGGGGGGGGGGAAGAGGGTGCCTTTCCCCTTACAATTAGCATGTCCTGAGTGATCTATAGTGATGGATATTTTTAGTGGGGGAACTATGTGGTGTCATCGTGGGAGTGTTAGACTGGGACTCAGGAGATCTGGGTTCCAATCCCCACTCAGCCATGAAGCTCAGTGGGTGATTTGGGGCCTGCTGTTGACTCTCAGCCTCACCTACCTCACAGGGTTGTCGCGAGGATAACATGCAGAGGAGGAAGAGGGTCATGTAGCCGCTTTGGGCTCCTTGCAAGAGGAGGAAAGGCGGGATAGAAATGTCACAATAAAAATAAATAACATCTTGCTCTAGTGACGAAAACTATGACCAGGAGAGTGGTGGTCCTGCTCTGTCCGCTGCCCGGGTGCGAAGTGTCGAGGGGCAAATTCAAGACCCTCCTGATAGTTCTTCCAGTAGGGGTTGGTGGCTCCGGTATCAGTGAGGCAGTGAATCCACTCCGGGTTTCAGTTAGAACCAGTCAGAACTCTCAAGGAGCTCTCCAAGGTGCTTCCATGACTGGTCCTGACTCTTTCTCTCTCTGTATTCAGGAAGGGTGGGGGAGACACTTGGTTTTGAACTTGGTTATTATTCATTATGGTCATTATGGCATGGTCATCATGCACACACACACACGTGGTTATCACACAAATGGATCACACAACAACCCTGTGAAGTAGGTGACACATGTCACAGCCACAACACACACACACACACACACAAACATACACATATAAACACAGTCATATCACACACCCAACACACGCACACACAGGGTCTTATGCAAGGGATCAGCTGCTGAGCAGCCCTCCTGCCCCACCCTGCTCCATCCTGCCTCTTGGCCCTCCCCCTCTTCCCCTCTCACAACATTTTCCTGCCTTGTACCCTGCTGTCTCCTACCCCATCAGCTGTCTTGTTGACAAGAAGCGAGGTACATTTGACTTCTTCCCCTTCCTGTGATGAAAAGGGGAAGAGGGCGGTTTTATTTCCCCTCCGCGGCTCTCGTAATCCTGCTCTCTTAAGGCCTGACCGGCTTGGAAAATCCATCTCTAGGGGGCCGTCATTTTGGAACCTCTGCTTGCAAGCGTTTTATGCAAGGGGTGGGGGGGTGGGGAATGCATCTGGCAGAAGCCACCTGCCCTTCCCAACCTGACCCAGAGAGGCATCAACCTGTGCCTGGTGGCACGGCCTTTACGACTAGCCCACCAGCGCAGGTGATTTCTGCCCGCTCCGTGATCCTCCTACCCGCTTTGCAAGACAGATGCCTGCAAAACCAGAAGAAGAAGAAGAAGAAGAAGAAGAAGAAGAAGAAGAAGAAGAAGAAGAAGAAGAAGAAACATCCAGCGGAGGTGCCGTACATCAGGGGTGCACAAGGGCCGGATTCGATTTTGGAGAAGCTCTCGGGGGCCTCTGTGACAAAAGAGACGTCCCCAAAATAGCAGAGCATTTTCGCTAACTGCCAATAATTCAGCCTTAGGAAAGACATTTCCTCCTTTTAGGGGGAGGATGGACCGTACAGGTGCAAAGCTATGAAGGGATCGGTGTTTGCTGGGAAAAACTGAGGCTTTACACTATCCGAAGAAGCCCCGTCTTTTCTTCTGTGTCCTTTTCGCTGGTGTGTGTTCAAAGAGGTGGGTTGGGGTGGAGATCTCCACTTTCCAGCCAAGAACAGTCTCAGCCCCTCCATCAAAAGGATCTGGAATTCAGAAGTGATGGGAAACAGGGCGAGGAGCGGTCGCCTTCCTGCCGCCCCCCGAAGCGGCTTGGATTGAGACCCGGGAAGGGAGGGACTCTTAAAATGATTCATAAATGGGACAGGTGTGTGGGAACGGATTATGAGCGGTGTGGTCCATTCCTCCCCTCCCCCCCCACACTCCCCCCCCACACTGAACGCCGCAGCGAAACGAAGCAGGAAGGAGGCAGAAATGAAGAAACACGGAGTGAAACAATTCGGGCCGTTGAGTCAACACGCCCGGCTGAGAGCGGAGAAATTCAAAGGCCCTTTAATAAATTATTGACTTACCCCTAGGTTAAAAAAAAAATGGGAGAGAGAGAGAGAGAGAGAGAGAGAGAATTGGGCACACCTTCCGATTAGGTAATTGAGCACCTGAGTACCCAACTCCCCCACAGAAAGCCATAGCTGTTGTGTGACGGGAGATTTCATAAACAGCTCCTCGTGGCTCGATATATAAATACACCCCGACGTGAGCTGAGTTGGCATGCTAGGGTTTTTTGTTTTGTTTTAAACCAGTCACACAATCCAAGGTTGCAACATGAGTGAACTCTGAGTAGCGGAACAGCCAGGGTGTTCTCCTGCCTCGAGAAAGCAAGTAAATAGAGACCAAAGACGCAGGGACAGTCATATTTCAAAATTGGAAAGCGGTTCGAGAGAAGCTCCACTTCCCTTTCTGTTGGCACGCATTGCATTGTGGCTTGTGACGCACTGTCCCCCTTGGGTCAAACAGGTGGTGCAGGTTTTCAAAATAACCTGCCCAACCTGTTTGGACAGTGGCAATCCTGCTTTCAAAGCATTTTCAGTTCTCTTAAAAACGGTATACACTGCAGTGTGTGTGTGTGCATGTGTGTAGTGGGTGGGTGTCTTTACGAACGTTTTTGATCACAAGTGTGGACGGAACAAGATATTGTCAATTATAGCCACTTACTTCATAGAATCATCGAATAGTAGAGTTGGAAGGGGCCTGTAAGGCCATCATCGAGTCCAAGCCCCTGCTCAGTGCAGGAATCTACCTTGAAGCATCCCTGACAGATGGCTGTCCAGCTGCCTCTTGAAGGCCTCTAGGGTGGAAGAGCCCACCACCTCCCTAGGTCATGGGTTCCCTAGTCGTACTGCTCTAACAGTCAGGACATTTTTTCCTGATGTCCAGCCTGAATCTGGCTTCCTGTAACTCGAGCCCATTATTCCGTGTCCTGCATTCTGGGTTGATCGAGAAGAGATCCTGGCTCTCCTCTGTGTGACAAGCTTTCAAGTCCTTGAAGAGTGCTATCCTGTCTCCCCTCAGTCTTCTCTTCTCCAGGCTAAACAAGCCCAGTTCTTTCACTCTCTCCTCCTAGGGCTTTGTTTCCAGACCCCTGATCGTCCTTGTTGCCCTCCTCTGAACCCCCTCCAGCTTGTCTGCATCCTCCTTGCATCCTTTACACGCCTTGGGTTGTATGAACGGTGAACTTCCAAACCTTGTCTCAACTATGTAATCTCCCCAGATTGTTTTAGGCAAGTGACACATTTCCACCTCAGCTTCCCCTTCTCCTTTGCAACATTGACTGACTTTGCAGGGTCAGGCCAGTGGGTATATCACGGATGACTGTGGCTGGAGCCCAAAATACCAGCATCTTGTAGCTTCAAGCGCTTCCTGCTAGTAACTCAGCCGTCGGAGAGGTATTTCAACCTTTTCGAACGGGAGGAAAATGTTCTGAAATGGGGAAAACACCAAGCGATCGACTGGGGGGTGGGGGAGGAGAGGAGGTGGAGCCAGAGGGAGGGGGCATGGCCAGTGTTGGCCCATGGGCCAAAGGTTCCAGATGTAATCATATTGCATTGGATTAACCAGAGGGATAAGGGCCGCGCCTTATTACCCAGAGGAGTGTGGCTTGATTTCCCCAGCCCTAAATATATCCCGCCAAGGGGACCCCGGCATCACTTCATTTGACACTGCCAAGCCTCCATCACTGTCTATGGGAAGAGGAAGATGACGGGAGATATCAGTCTGGTGATGTCGAAAACCCTCTTCTGGTTGTCTGGAAAGCGCTTCTTCTTTTCCTTCTCCTTCCCATGACCTCTTGTGCAACGGGGCGTATCGGCACGCAGGAGCACTGAGGCGGAAGGAGGCGTTTGGAGCAAGGCAACAGCACCTCCACCTGTACCAGAGTTCAAGGAACAGTGGGCTGATGTTCCACTCAAGTCCTAGTTGGAAGAGAAGCCCCAGTCATTTGTACCTGCGCACATCTGGGGCTGCTTCAGCCGGGCGAAATGGATGTCAGTGGGTGAAAAACAGCTGGTTTGCTCTAGCTGGAGGGACATATTCAGCGGGGCGCGTTGGTTTGCTGGATTAGAAACACTTTACGTCTTGTCCATCTGCGCATGGTGCCTCAAGAGCAGCACGGCCCTTTGATTTAACGCATTCCTCTTTACTTATTTGGAGACGGTCCCTAAAAAGGGGGTGGAGATGAGCCCTAAAATCCAGCTGTTGTAGTTGTTCCCTAAAGTCGATCCTATGAGCAAGGATTTGGGGTTGGAGATGGTGCCTCAAAATGACTGGTCGTCTCTGGCCCCTCCCCCGACTTTAATTTTATTTCTGAATTTTTATTTATTTCACCTGGGTTTTATTTCACCTGCTTCAAAGCAAAGTGCCTCCCTCCAGCACCATCTTTTTGGGGGGTTCAAAAGGTTCATGCTTTGGAGCTCAGACCCAGCTCTGCCTTGGACCTGGGACAAGGGGCTTTGCCTTTTAGCTTTGCCTTCTTTACATGAGTGTTTTGTGATCAGCCACGCCCATTTTGTGAATGGGCAAGCCCTGCCCCATGCGAGCCATTTTGTGAGAGCACCCACGAACCTCTCAAGATTCTAAATGTGCCCAGTGACCCAAATAGGTTGGGAACCCCTGACCTATGGAAAGGATTTCGATTTGGAGATGGCCTCTGCAATCTTTCTATGTTTTTCTGTGACCTTTTGGAAGGAGCCAATTCATTGCAATGGCCATTCGGTAGGGTGGCCATATGGAAAGGAGGACAGGGCTAGCAGTTGCATAGAAGAGGGAATTTCAGCAGGTGTCATTTGTATGCATGCAGCACCTGGTGAAATTCCCTCTTCATCACAACAGCTAAAGCTGCAGGAGCCCTGCCCTCTTGTGTATGTGGTTGTGCTAGCTATACCCATGCAGCTTTCACTGTGGTGATGAAGAAGGAATTTCACCAGGTGCCGCATGCATAACAATGACACCTGCTGAAATTCCCTTTTCTATGCAAATCTTAAAGATACAGGAGCCCAGTCCTCCTTTCCATAGGGTCACCCTACCGTTCGGCGTCCTTGCTTAGTATCTCCTGCCATGGCTGGTGAGATTTAAAACACTTTCTGGGAAAGGGGAGAGGCAGAGCCCACCTCACCGGCACCCGCGAAGGCATGTCTGGCTAATTACATCTGATGCAAGAGCAGCAAATCATTTGAGAAAATATTCTTTGGCTTCAACTCCCCCTCCATTCTTAATATTTTTGCTTTTTTAGAAAACACACACACACTCACCAACCTCCCACTTGCTCTAACATTACAGCGATGCCCCAAAGCCACGGATCTCCTTGTCAAGCGTTTGGGCCTGCCTCCAGTTTGCTCCAAATCCTGTGGGAACCTGGCATCTTCCTTCTGCAGGTGAACAATTCGCTGTAATTTCCCAAGATCTCAGAATTTTACCTCCGGGGGCATGAAAAACGGCAGGCTGCCCCCCCCCCCCATCCTTTTCTCTCCCTCTCTCCATTTTGGCCTCTGTCGACAGGCAGGGCTGCAGGAACTCTTAGGGTCCAAATGGTTCCTCCTTCCTCTGCCTCCCCCGCCTTTCCCCCCGTCACTACTTTTTTGGGGTGCTTTTCTGGCTTTTCGGCAGTTCCCAGTTCCTAAAAGTCTGAAATGCCTCTGCTACAGCGTCATGACTGGCAGTAAGAGCAATCTAGGCCGACTATATGAAAAGGAGGACAGGGCTCATGTAACTTTAACAGTTGCAGAGAAAAGGGAATTTCAGCCAGAGTCATTTGTATGCAATTAGTTCCTCGTGAAATTCCCTCTTCATCATAGCAGTTAAAGGTGCAGGGGCCCTGCCCTCTTTTGTATATGGTCACTCTAGTATATGGTCCTGTTCTCCTTTTCATATGGTCAGCCTAGATTGCTCTTACTGCCAGTCATGAGCCCTGTCCTCCTTTTCAGATGGTCAGCCTATTTAAACATTCATTAAGTGTTGTTCTTTTTTAAATGGGCCTGTTATTATTGTTAGCTGCCTGAGCATCATTCTCTTGGTGGGACATTGGGGTATATATAGAACACAACAGAAGAACATAAGAAATGGATTTTACTCAACTCCACGGTAGCCCACAATCACACAATGGTGGAGTCAGAACATGTAGTGTGTGTGTGTGGGGGGGTACCTCCTAAAAATTAGGCTGACCATCTGAAAAGGAGGACAGGGCTCCTGTAACTTTAACAGTTGTAGAGAAAAGGGAATTTCAGCCAGTGTCATTTGTATGCAATTAGTTCCTGGTGAAATTCCCTCTTCATCACAACTGTTAAAGTTGCAGGCACTACACTAGAGTGACCATATACAAAAGAAGGCAGGACAGACCAGATAAAATCCAGGTCAGGGCTTATGTAACTTTAACAGTTGTAGAGAAAAGGGAATTTCAGCAGGTGCCATTTGTATGCATTTAGTTCCTGGTAAAATTCCCTCTTCATCTCAACAGTTAAAGGTGCAGGCACTATACTAAAGTGACCATATACAAAAGAAGGCAGGGCCCCTGCACCTTTAACTGTTGTGATGAACAGGGAATTTCATCAGGAACTAATTGCATACAAAGGACACTGGCTGAAATTCCCTTTTCTCTACAACTGTTAAAGTTACATGCGCCCTGTCCTCCTTTTCAGATGGTCAGCCTAAATAAACTAACATATGCTGGCATTTGGGGTACTTTGGCACTGTCCCTTTTGCCCCGCCCCTTTTGACTTTGGTCCCACCCATCACCAGAATGTGGCCTCTGGCAGCTCCTCTAGAATGGAATTCGGCCCTCAGGCCGGGAGAGGTTCCACATGCCTGGCCAACGGCTCAACTTGTTGTAGCCTAAATAACCTGTAATGGGAAAAAAGCAAAATGAAAAGAAATTGGGTTGCTTTAGCTTAGGAGAGCCATTCTTAAACTGTGACCCAGCAGCAGTGTTTTGTGTGGCATCCTTTCAGGTGGCCCCTGGACTAGGGTCACCATGTGAAAAGGAGGACAGGGCTCCTGTATCTTTAACGGTTGTCTAGAAAAGGGAATTTCAGCAGGTGTAGTTTGTATGCATGTGGCACCTGGTGAAATTCCCTCTTCATCACAACAGTTAAAAGCTGCAGGAGCCCTGCCCTCTTTTGTAGCTGGTCACTCTAGTGTAGCTCCTGCAGCTTTCACTGTTGTGATGAAGAGGGGTTTTTACCAGGTGCCGCATACATGCAAACGACAACTGTTGAAGATCCCCCATCTGTATCCTCCGGGGCTGGAAGATTTCTTAAACTGAAAGAGCTCCCAGCCGGTCAAGCAAGCAAGCAGAGAGTAACCAGGATGAGGAAGAGGAGAAGGAGCCAGAGCAGCTGGTGACCGTGGCAGGCAGAAGGTAGACCCACTGAGGGAGGTGGTCATGGAAGGCGTCTTGCCTGGGGCTCCCCGAAGACTGGAGATGGCCCTGGAAGTCCGGTTCAACGGCCAGCCTGGTTTTCTTGTGTTCTTGAAAGGGGCGTGCGCGTTGTGGATGGCGCCATGTCATCCTTTCCCTCCGGCCACAAAATGTCTTGGGTCTGCCCTGATCCAACGAAGGTAGTATGAAAGGAAACGTGGCCGCCAGTCAGGGGTACCTTGCATCATCTGCTTCGAGGACGGCCCTTCAGGCCTCAACGTGCAGGAGTTTTTTGAATCTCACGAGTATTTTATTACTACAAGGAAGGCGGGGTGGGTGGGGGGGAACAAAACTCAAAAGAAATTAAACATAAATAGAAAGACGTAGGGGCATGTCGAGATGACTCATAGAGCGTGTCCGTCTGTGCCTGTCGGAACT
This sequence comes from Anniella stebbinsi, assembly GCA_029215795.1. NCBI lineage: Eukaryota > Metazoa > Chordata > Lepidosauria > Squamata > Anniellidae > Anniella > Anniella stebbinsi. The sequence continues at coordinate 99,633,635 of JARDYH010000008.1, read as the reverse complement.
CACCTTTGCACCTGCGTAACGCAGCTCGGTGTGCTCCTGTGTGTCTCCCTGCATCTGTGCTTCTGTGTGTGTATGCCTTTGTGTTTCTGTGTGTCCGTCCCTGTATGCGCTTCTGTGTGAATGTGTATATCTTTATATTGCTGTGTGCATGTCTTTTGGTCTCTGTTCCATAGGGTGCCTGCGTGCGCCTCTGTGCTTCTGTTTCTGAGTGTCAAGGAAGGCAGCCGAAGAACTCAAGGCAGAGGAAAGGCTGGGCAGGAGGTAATGCTGCAGAAGTTTTGGAGTTTAACTCCCAGAAGCCTCTGCCAGCATGGCCAGTGGTCAGGAATGCTGGGAGTTGAAGTTAGAGGCATCTGGGGGTCTACCGCCAGGGAATCTTGGCTCCAGGGCTGCCTCTCCAACCAGCTCCGATCATGCCAACCAATATGGTTAGAAGCTGTTGTCCGAACCCATCAGGAGGCCACCAGCGAACGTAGTACCAACCTGAAAAAAATACGTTTAGAAGGAAGTATGGCACGTGCCGATCGCCGACACCTCTTTGTTAGTCTCCCTGTGAGCGACGCTGCGTTGATGCCCTTCAAGCATCTCCACAGCTCCCGCAGGCCGCAGGTGACTCCGCAAACCCTTTTTGGCTGCCCCTGAATACCACTGGTTCCCATGAAAACCGACGGCGGTAGAAAACAAAACATGACAGCGCTGTGTAAGCGGCGGCAGTAAGGCCCAGGCGGAGCCTTGACCACGGCTCATGGCAGCAGCGTTGGGAGAGGAGGCCGCCCATAGGGCCCAGGTGCAGAACCTTTGTTAGCCCGAGGACCGAATTCCATCTCCATGAAGCTCTTGGGGCGTGTTCTGCTGGTGGGGGCGGGGCTGAGGGCACAAGGGGAGGAACCAACCCCCTCCCCCCAAAAAACTCAGGGTATTTTATCTTAAAGTTTTTGCTGCCGCTAAGTGAACCTGAGGAAGCATTTCAGACTTTTCGGATGGGGGGAAATCTGTGCGAAACTAAAACTACCCAACTGTGGGTGGGTGGGAGAAAGTGGGTGGGGCCAGGGGGAGAGGGCGTGGCTTTCTGGGGAAGGCCGGTGGGTCAGCTTTGTCCCCTGGCTTGAGCTTCTACATCTGTGCTCCAGGGCCTGCAGAAAGGGCCTGGCGGTAGAGACGGCCCGTGCAGAGGGGACAGCCTCTTTCCCTCCTCTGCACACAGGTGCTCCACTCTTGCTGCCTCGGGGCGAAGATGCGAGACGGTCGTGTCAGCCGAGGGAAGCGTGACACGTCGGGAATACAGGCCCTGCGGTGCGGGCGGGTGGGCAGGTAGGCAGGGCAACCCGCGGGAGGCTGCAGAGCCTGTTTGGAGTCTCGCTGCAGGCACGAGTCCCTCGCGAGGCAGCGCCGCGGCCTTCCTCCGTGGAGTAGCTCTGTCTCTTGCATCCACCAAAGCACTGGACTCCGGCCAGGTGTTGCTCTCGCAGGTGAGTTTGTCCCTGGTGTGCAGGTGCCTGCCGAAAGAGGCCGGGCTGCTCTTGAGAAATGGACAGGCGCGGCTGATGAGGGATTAATCCTCCCCCGTCAGTGCGGCAGAGCAACGGCAGAGCATGAAAGCAGAGCATGAAAGCCGGCCCCAACACACAACACACATGCACACACAAGTCTTGTTCGTTGGCTTCTCCTCCCCCCCCCCTTTTCCTTTCTAAAAATGAGATCGGTTGCCTTGAACTTTGGAATGATCAGGCGCAAAGACGTGAAAGACTACAAAACAGCAGTGCATGTGAAGAAGGGCTCAGGGGTTGAAGCTACGAAGCATCATGCCGTGGCACAAAGAGTGCCAGATCTCGGGCTAAAATCCAGGGCCCCGTACCCTGTCACGTGTGCGTGTCTGGGGGCGCAAATGGCCACCCAGAGAGCGGCAGGTGACGAGGAAGCAAACGCTCGTGGTATTCCTGCAGCCAGGGCTGAAGCGAGCTTAAAATGAACAAGTGGGCATGCTCAGAGTGCGCCTTCTGCCAGAGTTGGCCATCGTTTGAACAGCAGGAACGTAGAAGCCGCTGGAAAACATGGAACGGCGGTTCAAAGGGTTACAGGGTGGACAGGGCTCCTGTATCTGTAGCGGTTGTATAGAAAAGGGGATTTCAGCAGGTGTCACTGTTAGGCATGCAACACCTGGTGAAATTCCTTCTTCATCGCAAGAGTTCAAGATGCAGGAGCCCTGCCCTCTTTTGTATCTGGTCAAGATATCTTTTCATATGGTCACCCCATCCATGTGACCAGGATGGCTGCCCAAGGAATACAGAGCAGAATAGTTAGGGTGGCCGGGTGGCCTACATTTCAGAGGTTGGTCCTCTGTTTTGGAGAGCTGGCAGAGGGCATCTCTCTATTTGAAGCCATCCTCTACTGGTTGGGCTGTCTGGTGCAAGTTTGGTTTAAACTCAAAGACCCATAGAAGGGCAGAGCAACAGGGGCCCTGGAGTTGCCCATCAAAAGTTATCATGCGGGCAGCAGACTGAGCAGTCACACAGGTCTCTTGGTCACTCTTCGCCACTATGGTGGGATGCCTTGTATTTTTATTTAAATCATAGCAATTCTTTCTAAATGTCCGCCTGCGCGCACATGGAAACGTCATGCAAATTGCTGCCCCCTTTCCTCCCTGTTCTTGGGTGGGGCATGGCCTCTGTCGCAGTAATGGGTGGGTGGCCACCATAAAAGTTGTACCCCTCCCTGGGCATGTGGCGATTTATTGTTTCGATTTGTACCCCGTCGTTCTAGAAAGAACATGCCGCTCCAAGCGGCTGACTTGCTTCAAACAGTACTGAAACGTGATGCACAAACCATCATAAAACAAGCACATTCCATATGCAATTAAAGCCGCGACAACAGCAGCAACAGCTGACCCAACAGAGCTGCTTACGCACCAAAGGCCTGCTTGGATAAAAATGCTTCTGCCTCCTGGTCGGAGGAGAGCAGAGAGTGAGCCAAGCCAGCCTCCCTCAGCAGGGAGGACCACCGCTTGGGAGTGGCCCCCGAGAAGGCCCTCCACTGGCTTTCGGGAGGGTGGGCTGCGCAGTGAATCAGGATCTGGGCAATTGAAATGCAGAGCCTATAAACCGTTCAGGGTTTTATTGATTCAGGACTAAAATCGGAGGCAGCTGTGTTGTTCCGTTCAGAGTGTTGAACCCTTTTCAGCCAGAGAATTTCTTGGTGGTAGGGCACATTCCAGTGGTAGGTGTGGCTGAATGCAAAGGGGGGGTGGCCACAGAAAAGGGGCGGGGCCAGAATACAAAAAATATCAGAATTTTTTAGCTTATAGTGCTTACGGCTAGTAAGTCAGCCTTAGGAGAGGCATTTCACCCTTTTAGAAGGGAGGAAAACCTGTGCAAAGACCGGGAAACTGCCTAATAATTGGGGGGGTAGGGGAAAGGGATCACCCTCTCTGAACTCCTGCGAGGTAGGCTGGCCAGACCCAGTTGGTTTCCAGGGACAAAACAGCCTCGGTGACTTAGGATACGTTCACAATGCCTTCCTGGTGTGTTTGCTCGGTTCCTATAGATGAAGGTAGCAGTAACTATACACTGAAACCCTTTGTGTGTTTGTCATTTCTCGGGCATGTTTGGGCTGGCCCCATATTTATTTACAAATCTTGGACTAGCTCCAAAGACTTTTTTTCGTCGGGAAGCTCTGAACCTGGTTGAAGGGTGGAAAGATGGTGCCAGAGAAATGATGGCCAGGGTTTGCCTGACAGCCCAAGACATGGCAATATTTTGCAGGAAAGGCCGCCGTGCTAAAAAATGGTTTTCATTCCACCAGCTGGGAATGACATTTTCTCACTGGATTTTGGCAGCCAAGAACTCCGGGCCTCTGACCTTGGGTGAAACATCCTCTGCAAAACTTCCTGCAGTTTTATTTTGGCCTTTGGGATGGTTTTTTTTTTTTTGGGGGGGGGGGGGGGAGGAATCAGCAAACACTTACAGACACTGCCCTAAAATGGATTTTTGCGCCCCACTGGATTAAACATCTGGACCCGTCACTTTTAAATTTTCTGCCTAATTTGTAGTGGGGTGGGGGGGGGCTCAAAACGACCACAAGGCATCCACAAGCCATTACAACAATAGTGAGAAGCATCGTCCCAACAATGCAGAACTGATGGGGCAAAATGTGTGAGAACGAATTTGTCAGATTCATGTTTGGACTGAACCGTTTCCGAGGCTTTGAGACTGGATGTATCTGCTGAATATTCTACACCAAAAGTTCCCCCCATTTGCCTGCTATCTTATACTATGAACTCCCACCCATCTATTTCATTGCTGAGACAATGTTTCCAGGAAATAGCAATGTCTACTCTCTTCCATTTGCCTGGTGGCACATGGATTCCCAATTCTTTGCAGATAGATGCTTCACACACACACACAATTTAACTCCATGCAAAGTAGATAACCACAAGCAAAAAGTGGTTCCCAATGTTGGGTTCCCAGTTGTTACTGCACAACGACCATCACCCTCAGGCAGCAAGGCCAAGGGTCCAGGATGGTGGGAACTGTAGTCCAACAATATCCAGGGACCCACAGTTAGGAATCACTGAAACAATTTACTTTTATAGGGGTGGGAGAAAGAGGGATTTTTGGAGCTCTCTGAAATGCCCCAAGCTGAGCTTTGAAGCTCAGCCTGGCTTCCTCCTGTTCTCATCCCTGTTTCCACCCTGGTTTGTTTGGACACAAATAGGAAAAGTGCTCACTTCCCCTCTCCATGGAAGAAAATGTGAAAATTCGTATTTTTCGAAAAATGCTCATTTCAAAGTCTGCTTTCTTTCTTTTTTTCTAAATTAAAAATACCAATTTTCTGAATGTGATTGCAAATTTAGGAACGTGCAATCACATTTTTGGGGGAGAAAAAAGTTCTCCAGTTTGTGTTCAGGGTTGCGAACAGGGCAGGTTTGGGTGGTTTGTGAAATGAAACAAAATCCTCATACGCCCCTACTTCCAAATAGCATATTGTATTAACATAACAACATGGGTTGGATCCAGGATCTCCTTTCTGCAAAAGGTAAACCTCCGCTCATTCCTTGGCCTGGTTTTGGGGGATCCCTGTTCCTCTCACTGATACCCCAGGTCACCCCATGCAACAGGGTCTCCTGTTTTTGTGTGTAGCATTTTCAGGAGGGGTGGGGGGTAGGAAGGAGGGAGCAGTTGACCCTGCGTAAATCTGTGCCCAAATCTCCATATAGTTGAATTTGACTTCATGAAAGGATTAAGCTTAATGCCATAAGCACCAAAATGGCGCACACCCACCCCACAGGCCGTGGGCTCTATTTTCACTCTCCACAAAACAGCAACAGGCAATCTGTGGGTGAGGGGAGGGTGGAGAGTGAGGCTAATTATCCAAGGCATTCGCCACAACTTCCGAACCACGTTGGGTTGCAATTAGGCTCAAAGGAGAGAGCACACATGCATTTTTAAATATTTATACTACATGTCTCATCCTCATTGGTCTCCCACGCAGCTAAGGTTCAGCAACGCAGCAACATCCGTGGTCTCCCAGACCAGAAAGACACAGTTGCCTTTCCCTGCCCCCAAAGCTAGCAGTGGGAGACTCAGGGACGTTTGATTCTCAGTGACATTCTCCGGACCTCACTTCCAAGCTCGGTTTGCCTCCCTCCCCTTTTCGTGGTGGCATGTTCCGTGTTCTGCAGGGACAACAGAAGAACACCAGAAGAGCCCCAAGGCTGGTCCAGACCAAGGTCCATCTCGTCCAGCATTCTGTTCACTCAGGGGCCAGGCAGCTGCCCCAATGGGAAGCCCGCAAGCAAGACAGGAATGCAACAGCACCCTCCCATCCGTGTTCTCCAGCAACTGGCGTACATAAGCTAACCACCCCTGATACTGGAGGTAGCACACAGCCATCACCACTAGTAGCGGTTGATAGCCTCCTCCTCCATGAATTTGTCTAACCTTTCTAGCTCTCCCATCTGAGCCTATATATCTCTTCCTTCTTTCTTAGGCAGAAGTTACAGAATTCCATCACCAGCTCAGGAAACGGGTTTTGCCCAGGCATGTCCCCAGAGCAGCATGCGCGCTGAGCAACTAACACTGCCTTCTCTGAAAGGACGAGAGAGAAATGCTATGGGATGGGAAACATTACACATTTATTTATTTATGTGCACTGTGCTGCTCTTGTGACCGTAATAAATATTCATTGATTGATTGACTGATTGATTGATACACATCTGCATGCAACAGGCATGGGTTGTGTGGGACAGGGGATGGGCCAGAGGGTGTCCACATCCCCCCACACGAGAAGCTACTTTTCTTTGCCAGCAAGACAGATGGCAAAAGAGGGAGTGCCTTCCTGCCCTCTTTCCACCCAAGCTTAGCTAAACCTGACCCCCCCCCCCCCAAAGGATGCTTTGCACCGTGGAAAAGCTGCTTTAAAGTTCTGACTGGTTGGGACTGAAACCCGGAATGGATTCACCGCCCCGCTGACTTCGTAGCCACCAGCCTCCACTGGAATCATCCAAAAGAAGAGTTCAAGGCCTGGAAGTCGCCGATCCGCACCAGCCGGCCAGCATGTCCTCCCCGCTATCCAGAGATGTGCTGCAATGTTGTAAATAATATTAGAGTATAACTGCGTTAGCCTTCTGTTTACAAATCCCAGGGTTGAGTGTAGCACAAATATAGACTGATTGCTTTAGTTGTTCAGATGTTTTAATAAATTAGCATGAGCTTCCGTGGATTGCAACCCACTTCATCACATGCTGGCAGTGGAAACGGAAGCTTTGAGTTTGAAATGACAGCTGGACAGGTAGATCTGCTGCATGCCTTCCATTCTCTTAAAGCAACTCTTATGAGCCACAAGGTCTTTATAATGTGCAGAGAAACCATAGTCCCTACTGAGTCCCAAATTAACACACTCAGATTTCTTTATCATCTCTTGTTCTACGATCTCACATTCCAAGTCAGCCCCACATTTTCGTTTCTTTAGAACGATCACCTTGAAGTCCTGGATGGTGTGTCCAGGCAGATTAAAGGGTTCTTTGTTTTGTTTTTGATGTTCTAATACTTCATGTCCGATTTGTGCCCATTCAATCTTTGTCTTCAAGAGGCTCCTGTTTGGCCGATGTACGTGGCTTTTGGGCCCTTGATGCAGGAAATTAAATACACAACATTTGGTGATGCGCAGGTATATTTACCCTGGATGTGGTGGACAGTTCCATTGGGACCAGTTGTTTTTACATCTGCACCTAAGAATTTGCACATGCAATTTTTATGGAAACCTGCATCCGGACAGCACACTGCACAAATATCCCCCTCGTCCAGGGCCGTCATCATGACAAGAGCCCCCTGGAGCTCCTCCTCCTCTTCACCACTGCAACCTACTTCTTCACCGGCCTCTCCCTCTTGCTGAGACAACGTCAGTGGTGAGAACTAGGAGCAGCAGATGCCATTGCGGCCTCCTTGCTCCCTGGCTCTCTGCCTGCCAAGCAAGCAAGTGGGAGCCATGAGGAGGAAGAGGAGGAGCAGCAAGAGCCTCAGACAAGTGGTGTTCACCTTCTTTTTGCTTGAGGGCCAAATTCCACTCCAGATAAGTTCGGGGGGGGCGCATTCTGGTGGTGGGTGGGGCCGATTGCAAAAGGGGTGTGGCCAAAACACCCCCAATCCCAACATGTTTTAGCTTAAAACTCTCATTGCCAGTAACTTTTTGGAGAGGCATGTTGACCTTCTGGAACGGAGGGGGAAACTGTGCAAATACCAGCAAACCACCAAAGTTCGGTGGTCAGGGAGAGTGAGGCTGGGGCAGGGAGAGGGGGCATAGCCCCCTAGAGAAGCCCAGAGGGTCAAACTGGGATTCCAGGCAGGCGAGATTTGTCCCACGGGCCCCTTGGCAGAGGGCTCGCTGAGAAAGGGGGACCACGGAATGGGTCTTGCTCAAAGTCCGTCCGAAACATGGAACCAGTGCTGGCAATGCATTCTGGGAAAACAGAATAGAGAAAGCAGCCAAAATTCGCCGTCTTGAAATCTGATGATGAAGAAGAAGAAGAAGGAGGAGGAGGAGGAGGAGGAAAGAAAAACAGAGGAACACCCCCTCCTCCGCCAACCCCCCTTCCCTTGCCATTAAAATGTCAGTCGTGTTTATACATCTGGGAGCTGCCCCATCCCGGTATTTTCTCACGCTTGGCTGCTGGCAAGCGGCTCGGCCAGGGGTGTTGCGACTTGCCCGCCCGTCCTGCCTGCCTCTTTATCTCCCTCATCGAGGCCCTGAGCTGGAAAAGCGACGAGTAGAGACAGGGGCGGCTGCCGGCCCGGGCTGCTTTCTCGGGCACCGTTGCAACACGGGCCGAGGCAGCGCCTGGGGTCCATCTCCTTCTCTCTCTCTCTCACACACACACACACGCATGCACACGCATGCACATGAGACACCCTGCTTGGTCACACTCCTGACGTCTGCAGCAGAGAGGCAGGCCATCTATCTATTTCCCCTGTAGGGCTGAATTTGCTCCCCATTTCCAGGAGCCTGTTTGCCGGCTTCCTCCTTGGAGACTGCGCTGGTTCTGGTACGCAGCGGGGTGGATGATGTGCCCTGGCGCGTTGCCTTGCACAAGATGGCGGAGGAAGGGAAGGAGGGAGACACACACACACAAGCCCCAGCGAAGGAACGAGGAGAGAGGCCCTGAGATTATTGGATTGAGCCTCACATGAGCTACTCTGAAACCTGCTTTGTTAAAGGTGGGGACAAGGGGGTTGCCACAGGGCCCACATGTTCCCTACCCTCAGTTTAACTTCCACTTTTGAAGCAGCAGCGCTGACTGGAAATATGGATGGGTGAAGCCCCAGGGGTCTAGTCGCCCCATTACCTTGCAGCCCTGGCGGATTCCATGGTTTCCACCCCCCCCCCCAGGTTTTAAAAAGGCAAGATAGGCTCTTTAGGACCCCATTCTACACCAGTTAGGGCCGTAAAGCACTTACTTCTATGTCAATTGTGCCGCAATTGACATAGAAATATGTGCTTTATTATGGCTCCAATTTATGTGGAAGTCGGTGCTTTACGGCCAAAAGTGGCGTAAATTATGGCCGTAAAGAGCATATCTCGCCTTTTGAAAACCCGGAAAGCCACCCCGCCCAAAATCTGGAGGATGCACAGGTAAAGGGATCCAGTCTACTCTGGACTCCGCAGGATGGATTCAGCATCCCTAACTGGGAATGCCTCTTCAGTCCACTCCTGAGGCCTCATCTCTCGTGGCTGCTACACAAAATGGCGATGGAGGATGGCCAACTCTTCCAGGCTGCATAACAGAACCGGATCCTGAGAGAACACACTGATCTGCAGATGCTCAGTAGGTGATAAATAATGTTTATCTCCGTGCCAGGAAAACGTGATCTGTTGAGTTCTGCAGGTCACGGCTTAACAGCCAATCTGCTGCCTGTGGCCTGCTGACAGGAGCAGGACATAAGTGAAATAGCACCCTCCTGCTCATGTTCCCCAGTCTACTGCCTCCATTGCCGGAAGTAATCTGTTGCCATCAAGACCAGCTTTGCAGGCCCCCTAGAAGGGATCTTCAGGCTGTTTTGTGAGGAGGCTACCTGTGCGGGCACCCCTACTTTCTCGGCTCATCACAGAAGGTGACACACGTCAGCAGCGTCCCTACACCCCGCATAGCACAAGCCTCCTTTCAATAAAATGCCGTCAGGATCAGGTTGGGTGCCGCGCCCTGTCGTTAATTCACTAATCCAGTTTGAAAAGAAAACACACACACACAAGCAATGCCCTTTAAAAAAATTAACATAAATCACAGGCATTCATGCCCACACCTGTCTCCTTCCAACCTGCAGACCTTCCTCCTGGGATGGCCCAATGGGGTGAAGGAAAAACAGAACGTCCTCCACTGAGTGGCTGAGTTTCAAAGAGAAACAGCCACCGGATTCTCTCGCTCGTCCGTTCCGAAGCTTTGATTCTTAATGGCAGAGAGAAAGAGAAGAGAAGAGAAGAGAAGAGAGAGAGAGAGAGAAAGAGAGAGAAATATGGAGAGAGATATTCACAAGAGCAGCTTTTTAAGAGGGCCAAACTTTGAGAGGACTCCTTTTGAAAACAGAAATGAACTCCCACTAGTGGTTAGAGCCGTGGTCTGTGGTGGGGTGTTTTAACTCTTTCCCGTGGCCATTTCTGAGATGAAAAACATGCCCCCCCATGGTTTGCACGAGAGTTGGGGTCGGGTCTGGCCCAAATGACCCTGGTCAGCACCTTGGCCAGGTTTCACCAGGGTTGACATTGGTCACGGCAGAACCCCGTCCTTTTTTTAAAAAACAACAACCCACACCCCATTCTACAACCCTCCCCTCCACCACATTCTGAAAGGCCTCTCCGAAACCTTAGCTACTAGCAGGAGGAGCTTTACCTTAAAATTGGCTGGTATTTTGGCCCCACCCTTTTCGCCTTTGGCCCTGCCCCTTTTCTCTCAGCCCCTGCCCCTTTTTCCTTTGACCCCACCCACTATTTGAATGCAGCTAAGAAGACACAGAGTTTTTAAATGGGCTCTTTTTGTAGTTCCTGTTGTTTTAAACCCACTTTTCCGCCATGAGTCCAGCCATGCACCTGTAGTTTGGGGCAAGGTGAGCTCTAAGGATGATGGTGCAAAAGGGCAGACAGGCGAAACACGCACGCACGCACTCATGCGCGCACACACAGCTGGGGCAACGTTCAGCCACGAGAAATGCCCAGCCAAAAGTGAGTAGCAGAGAAGAGTGCGGTTGCCTTTCCAAGAAACCTGCTGCTGCTGTTGATTTGCAGCCAGGAACACTCTGTTATCGGCAGAGGAAGCAAAGTTCAGTAGCAGCAGCTCCTTGTCTGGTCTCCTTGCACATTTGTGTGCAGACAAATCCCTGCTGGGGAGAGGCCAGGGCTGCTGCAAAAGTACGGCACGCAGGATGCTGAGGACTGAAGCTGGGAGCTTTTGCAAGCGAAGCACATGCTAAGAAGAAGGGTCGGCATGGTGAGGCATCTGCCAGGGGCCCACAGCCTAGCAGGGGCCCATTGATTAGAGCCCTGGGGAGCCACTCCTCCTCTTCCCCACTGCAACCTGCATGTCCACCGGCCTCTCCCTCTCGCTGAGACAACAGAGGTGGTGAGAAGGAGGAGCAGGAGAGGCCATTGCGGCCTCCTGGCTCCCTGGCTCCCCGGCTGCCAAGCAAGCAAGTGGGAGCCTTGATGAGGAAGAGGAGGAGAACGAGGAGGAGGAGGAGGAGCAGCTAGTGAGATACTAGGCTTGCGGTGGGAGCGGGCCCACCGTGGCTGTCTTGCCCAATGGCCCACCAAAACCCAGAGCCAACATTGGCAGGGGATGTTGAAGGGCAGGGCTGTGTGTGTTACATACAGCAGACCCTGTTTTGGGGATGCTCTTTGCTTTCCTTCCCCCCCCCCCCGGAATTTACCTGAGGTGCACTGGTTTCAGTCAGCGAAATCTGAGCCGTGTTTTTGCTCCCTTTACGGCCCCAAAGGCCCCAACAAACTCCGGATCTGGATAGCATCCTCCTCCACCATCAGCACTCCCAGGGTGGCCGTGTGTCCTCTTTTACAGAGGACTGTCCTGTATTTAAAGGGCTGTCCTGTCCTGCTCCAGTTTAAAGAGAAGAAACCATAAGAACGGTTTGCCATCAACTGTTCCCACCTGAACAGCCAGCAAACAAGTCACAGGAGAAACATCGGAAGCTGATTCTTCCTGAGCCAGGTCCTGGCTCCATCTAGGCCAGTACTGTCAACACAGACTGGCAGCCACAGCTCTCCAGGGCTTCAGGCAGATGTTTTTTTTCCAGCCTCACCTGGCAATGATGCTGGGGATCAAACCTGGGACCTTCTGCCTGCAAAGTACGTGCTCTACCACTGAACGACGGCCCTTCCGCTAAAAGTCAAGCACAATTCTAGTCCTCATGGTTCTAAATAAAGGTGTAATTTAAGTGGGAACGCAGGACGTTTCTTTATACGGCATAGGATTGTCTAACTCAATGTTTTCTACAAATAGTGGCAGCGGCTCTCCTGGGTTTCAAGCAGGGATGTTCCCAGCCCTACCTGAAGAAGAAGACGGGGATTGAACCTGGCTGGGACCTTTCTTCATGCAAAGGCTCTAGCACTGAACTAACACCCCCTTCTGCACATGGGGAAGAGGTGCTTTATTTCTATTTAAACTGGAGAGCCGGTGTGGAGTAGTGGTTAGAGTTTTGCATCTGGTCAAGAGGGCAGGGCTCCTGCAGCTTTAACTGTTGTGATGAAGAGGGCATTTCACCAGCTGCTGCATGCATATAAATGACACCTGCTGAAATTCCATTTTCTACACAACTGTTGAAGATACAGGAGCCCTGTGCTCCTTTCCATATGGTCACCCTACTCAGGAGACATGGGTTCAAGTCCTCACTCAGCCGTGAAGCTCACTGGGTGACTTTGGGTCAGTCACTGACTCTCAGCCTAACCCACCTCACAGGGCTGTTGTGAGGATAACATGGAGAGGAGGAGGATCATGTAAGCTGCCTTGCAGGGGGGGGGGGGAGGAAAGGTTGGGATATAATCATAATAATAAATAAAAATAAATTATAAGAATTATTTGTAAACTGGCAGCTATATGTGTCAATTAGCACGTGCAAATTACAAGCAAATCAGTGTTGTCTTTTTATTGGGATCGACGCTCTGCAAGGTAACATATTTCTCACCGGTTTGGCTGTTGAGCCATGCCAGGAATTTTGGAGGCAGGAAGCAAAGCCAATAAATAGAGTGGAAGAGGACTGTTTGGATGGCAAGGAATCAAGCATCCCTCGCACCCACCTCTCCCCTGACCTCCATTGTCTTCCAAACAAGACAGCTCGATCCCTGGGAGAAGGTGATAAGGATTGTCAACAGCCACTGGTGTGGCTGCATCCAGACCAGAGAGGTCACCTTGCAGAGAAGGGTCAGCAGCCTTCCGCACAGGATTGTTTTCCTTGCCTCGTCCGCTCCTGCCCGCAAGAGCCATAACAAGACTCCCCTCCCCTCCCCGTTCCATCGCCACCTCCCAAATTCTTGTTCCACATCCGAACTCTTGGCGTTCTTTTCACTGAGTGGATGTTGTTTCTGGCCAGGCCGAAGGCTAAGTCAACCCGGGGCAGGATTCGCCAGTGGCTCATTTCTAAAACTGAGAAGAGCTGGGGCTTTCTGGAGCCCTTATCTGAATCTGTGGCGATAGGGGCTACTTCAGATAACGGCATAATGAAAGAATAACCCACAAGCATGTAGGGAACGTTTTGAAGCCTTTCACGTACAGTTGCCTGGTCCGCACGTAACATGAAGCCGGGGTGTGGTTTGTTGGAATCTGGCTTGTCGTTGTGTCCGCACCCATCCCCACAAAGAAACCCTGGTTTGTGAATCAGCTGTAAACCATGAATAGAAGCTGTGGAAACCACGAATAGAATAGTTGCTGGGAGGGGCTGTTGCTCAGGGGTAGAAACCCTGCTTTGCAGACAGAGAAGGTTCCTCCAAATCTTCTGCCCCCCTCAGCCTGATCAAGGTTGTCCTCAGCCCCAAGAGAGTCCCCAGCAAAATGGCAGCCAACGCCAGAGAGGGGCAAAGTTATAGGCTGCCTCACTTGACTTACAAGCTACGCCAAGCTTTCCTATGGGCCTGGCAGAACATGGGATTCTTTCAAATGCAAATCCAAGTTTGAGGATTTGCAAACATTTTCTGAGAACATGCACTCCTGGTTGTCATGCTTGCAAATGAGGCATTTTTGAGTGATTCGCGAATTGAACTGACATCCTTGTACATCCCTAGCATAGCCTGGCTGGGAAAACTGGCTGGTCTTCTCTCAACGTGCTTTCTGCTTCCCTCAAACCGCAGGCGATGTCTTGACTGAGACAGCATCATGGCTGCTTGTCCCAGAACAGCATGGTAGCACTTCCCATCCTACGTATAAAAGCCAACTGGACTGTTTAGACGAATGCCTCTTCAGCACTGCTTAAGCATCCTCTATGGTAGCTGAAGACAGCAAGCTAACTTAGGAGGCACAGAGCAGGGCTGGGTGGTACACAACTCTCTCCTCCAACGCCTTCCTACCGCCTCCAAACACTGGCTGCCTGAAGTGACTGCTTCTCTCTCCATCACGGTAGGTCTGGTCCATTCCATCACAGATGAAAACACAGGGATGATCAAAATGGGTTTCTGGCAAGTCCCCGTTTCTACGCATCTTATCAGTCTGTGCAAGGGGAAAAAACCACTCACTCAGACTGATAAAGGGACACCAATTAACATCGCCATTCTCATTTCTGGAGCCCTGGCAAAATGTAACTGTTGTCGCCAGCACGATACTTCAAAAGAGGCAATTAAGGCCAAAAGCTTAACAGCGGGCGTGCTAATCTGACAGCTGGCCGGCTTGATGGGCTCATGGGACTGTTTACACTGGCCTCCCATTCCCTTTGGTTTTATGGGGGGGTGTTCCTATGAGAACAGCAGCGATAGGGACCAGACGCCGTGGGCCACGCAGCCCCATCTCTCTGGCAGCAAATAAAACACGTGATTTAAAGGTCCCGTCTATAAATTCATTATGTCAGAGGGAAAAACAACACACAATGCTTTACGACAAGCTGTGGCTCTTGGCTGGGTTACGATCCCTGATTGCATCTCCCTTTTGTTTGCCTAGTACTTGTGGGAGAATTATGTGCAAACAACAGGTGAGCTTACCTGGGAAAGGGACCCCAAAGGGAGAGATTCGTGGGGGGTCTCATGACTGAGGCAGATTTTGGGACCAGACCCTAAAAGATTATCCTGACATTATTTATGATTCAGGAAATAGTTGCCTTCAGGATTTAGGTAGCACAGGGTTGTTGAACCCCAATCCACTGGGGGACTAGGCCAGGAGAGACCTGGGTTCAAATCCAGCTGTAAAACACACTGGGTGACTTTGAGCCCATCAAAATATATCCTATTAACAATATGGGAATAACAAAATGCAGACGTGACATCTAAAAGCTTAATGCATTTATGCTGATGGCAGTCATAGCCACAGAGTTGGAAAAGTACAGAACTTCTAACATTGAAATCTGGGTATTTGGAAATGTGGCAAGTAGGCATGGCAGAAAAATCGAAGCACCTACTGAAACTAATCAAAGGCAAAACACCGGACTTTTATAAAATATGGCAGGATTTTGTTTAATATACTAATCAGGGATATACGCAGAAGTATTTGTCAAAAGCTTGCCGCCTACAGAACTCCACCTATATCTTGCTTTGTAAAGTAAAGGGGGGTAATCTGCATATATGTTAAACTTTCGGGAAAGTAATAAAATCTTTAGTATTATTATTTTCCAGATCTCTCTGCTGAACCTATCTCACAGGGTTGTTGTGAGTTCAAAAGGCAGCATGACGAATTCTCTCTACTGCCTTGCGCTCTTTGGAGAAAACCTGAGATACGAGCGGCATCAATAAAGAGGATGAAAATAGCGTACCGAAGAGGCGGATATATTGTGCATTTCTGTGTTGGATATGATTTTAAGTGCAGCCAAGCAAGAAGTGTGTGTGTGTGGGGGGGGGGGTCTTATGCATCGCCAAAAAGAAGGACAAAACACTGATTTGCGTAACATTTGCATGTGCTAAACATGAGAGAAAGATGCAAATCTAGAAAGAATTGCTGGGATGTAAATGGGAATGCAATCCATCTCAGCCTAGTGGGAAAGGCAGCGACCAGGTGAGCTCCTGGATTTGCCTTGCTCAGTCTTCTGCCCAGGTGCTACCTGATGATGGGCCACTTTGAGCTCCCCCCTCCCTTCTTATGGTTATCATTAAACCGGACTTGGACCGGCAGCCTTTCAACAGAGGACGCCTTCAAATAGAGGACTGTCCTCTGTAAAAGAGGACACATGGCCACCTTATTTTCAGGCTAAGGTAAAAAGCTCAGGAGCGGGTGATGTATATCAGAGACTCTGCTATGGTCTATGAAGGAGCAATTTCAAAGACAGCTGCAGAAATATGGGGTCCACCCTGCTTTAGCCGGAAGGGGCAGGGGAGTTAATAGAAACCCACAACAGGATGCTTCAGGTGGTACATGTTCGGGTGGTGCACCCACCCTATGTATCTGCTAAAACCCCAGTGCTCTTTTTTGGTGTTTTTTGCCACCCTCGTGTCCACTACGGAAACATCTGATCAATGTTCCTGGTTCCTGGCACACGTTTCTGTGGTGTACGTGGGACTTAAAAAGTTGTCCACGCACTTCAAAGCTCACAGCTGGTGCATAAAGCATGCATGTAATGTGAGAACCGCTGGCCTACATCTGAAGGGGTTTGTTCAGCTTGCCTTTTCGAACCGTTCCGCAAACCGAAACCCAGAACTCCTTCGGAATGTGCCCTTCTCCAAATCCTGCCGTGGAGTTACCCAGTTTTTCCAAACAAACCAAAAAAAATGTACACAAACTGTTGCCAATGGATTCCATGTATGTTTTTGTCTGTAAAATTAGGTTGACATTTGATGTCTTTCTTTCCCTTCGCTTTTTCGTCTTTGGATCATACAATTTCAAAATGCACACATGGGGGGAAATAACATGGAGATGTGGATTATAGTAGGGAAAACGGTGGATGTTAAGCAACAGTGCATGTCTGAGGAGCAGGGCCAGCGTCAATGGAAGACATGGAGGGGCATTTGTCAAGAGCCCCACTGTTCAGCAGGAGCCCACTGACAAGATCCCCCCAGAGATGTTTCTCCTCTTCCCCACTGCAACCTCTTCATGCGCTGTCCTCTCGCTCTGGCCCAGAAGATGGTGGTGATGAGAAGGAAGAGGAACCAGAGACGCCATTGTGGCCTCCTGGTTCCCTGGTTCTCTGCCTGCCGAGCAAGCAAGTGGGAGCCATGATGAGGAAGAGGAGGAGGAGGAGAACAAGCAGCTGAGGACCATGGCGCTGAGAAGGTAGGCTCTCTGACGCAGAGGACCATGGAGGGTGAGACCTCTAAAACCTGGAGCCTCTGCTGCTTCGGAGAGACGTGCCTAAAGCCGCTTATGAATTTTCACATGACCTCTTAAGAACACGTTTCGTGGTCCGCAGGGACCACTGCAGAGGCAACATACGAACATACGAAGAGCCCTGAGGCTGGATCAGACCAAGGGTTCATCTAGTCCAGCGTTCTGTTTGCATGGGAGCCCACCAGTTGTCCACCAGGAGCCCACAGGCAATAGACATGAGGGCAACAGCAGCCTCCCGCCCACGTTCCCCAATAATATGTTTCAAAACATATTCTCAATGTTTGGGATGAACCAAATTCACGGCAAGAAGTCTGAAATGTTTGACAGGAGAAATTCCCAAAGTTCAGGATGAACCAAACTTATGGCTGAGGATATTCTCAGAGTTTGGGATCAGCCCAACTCAGAATGGGACCAATGAGAAGCCAGAATGGAGTTTGAGCCTTTCCATCCCTGACTGCAGCCAAAGTGGGGGCTTAGACTTGCCTTCCACGCAATCCTCTCCAGAAGCCCCTTCAAGCGTCTTGGCTTCTCCTCCCCCACCTCTCTCCATCACAGGGCCCTCACGGGGCTCCACATCCAGGCCACGGGGACAGGATCACCGCTTGCATGTCGAGCGTGCCTTGCGTGGCGTTTCTATAATCGCTCCAGGCAGGGCGGCCATCTGGGATCTAAGAGCATTCAATTGTTCTGTGAAGCTTCCTCCCCCTTTTGAAGCGCCCATTCATCGGCCGGGGTCGGCATTGATTCCAGACTCCGGGAAAGCATCTGCCCTCCTCTGTCTCCATCAATGCCGTTCCCACATCAATCCACCTGGTCCCTCGCTAACCGCCCCTCAGTCTTCTCAGCTCCGTCGGCTCCAGCAGGTTGGGGAGGGGATGGCAGAAGAAGAGATCCGCTTGGTACCACCTTCTGGCAGTGTATTTATTTATTTCAAACGGCATCTTTGGAGCTTGAGGGGGGTTGTGATCAGCAAAGCTCCTCAGATAGCTCCTTTCGGGCTCTGACTGGTTCTGACTGAAACCCAGAGCGGATTCATAGAAAGACTGATGAGAAAGACAGGCTGCAGATCCCTTGAATTATCATTCTGTGGGCAGGGACCAAATTCGTACCTGGGGTTGGGGGAACCAGGTTCTAGTCCATCTCTGTGATTATTGGTTATATTCTGTCTGTCTTTTCTTTTTCTTTGTTTTCCCTTTAGGAAATTCGGAGCAGCTTAGATGCTTCATGAGTGGGCCTGTGCAGATTCACGTGAGGTTTGCTTGTTCGTTGGAAAGAATGAACAAAGCATGAATGAACGAGGAGAGAGAATCAGGGAAAGTGTCGTTCTATGAAAACAAGAATGCACAAGCTCAGAACCGTGGGCCAAATCGGGCCTTCGGGGTTCTCCAGAAGGCCACGCCCCCGTCCCCTGGCTCCACCCCTTCCCCTGACCGACAATCAACATCGCCCTCTCCTAAGGGTTAGTTATTGGCAGTAAGAGCTTTAAGCCAAAATAGGCGGGTATTTTTGGGATGCTTGACCCCTCCCCCTTTTCCCTTTGGCCCCACCCACCATTGGAATGCACCCCCCCAGATCTTCTCTGAAATCAAACTCAGCCCTTCAACACCTCTTTACGAAGCCATCTGAAAAACCCAGTGCCCGACGTGCATATGAAAACAATCCCACATGGAACACCTTCAACATCCCAACATTTCATGAGTTAGATCCACACCTAGTCATACTTACAAGACGTCCCATTGAAATCCATAGGGCTGAAGTTCATCCCATGACGAATTTAAGCCCCATGGGTTTCAATGGATCTGCTCTAAGACGTTTGGATCTGATGCCTCAGGTTGGGTTGTTATGGTTTGCAGAGAGAACGCAATCTCCAACGAGAACTGCTGAAGGATTTCAATTTTGTAAACAATAGTGTTATTTTCTTTAGTAACGCGTGCTAAGCTACAGCTCCTGAAGAAGGATCATATCCGAAACGTCGGACTTTTAATACAATATATTAAAGAACCCGCGTACTAGCACCAGACTTGGTCTTCATTCTTCCCGCCTGGGTTGTTATGGTGCCCAAGAAATCACGGCCAGGTCCCCCAGTTTTCCTTCGCCTCTGGTCCTCCCTCTTGGGGAAATGCAGGGGCCACACGACACGGTGAACGGATTCGTTGTTCCGCTCTGGAAGGCGAAGGTGCAGCAGAAAGAATGAGGTTGATTTCTCAAGGCCTCGTGGTTTGATCTTCACAGCCCAAAGTGGGAAATGTAGGCCGAGGCTGCCATCTAGTGGCCAACCCTCAGCTCAGAGAAAAGCCCTTTGCTTGGGACGAAGCTGTTGTCTTTCCTAACCAGGTGCTTTGCACTCAGAACTTGGGCCAACCCTCTTGTGACTCCACTTGATCCTCTTGTCACGAGCTCCACTTATTTTTACTTGTTAGCTGCCCTAGCCTTCTCCCCTTCCAGCCCCAACGGTCATGAGGCACCACTGGTCTGTGTGTGTGTATGATGGAGAGAGAGGTATGAGGACCAAATGGGGAGATTAAACGAGATGGGGCCACAGAGGGACGTTTGAGGTCAACGAACAGGGGGGCAACTGTAATGCAGGTGCAGGATGGATGGTGCAGAAAGAGACGGGCGCAGGAAAGGGTTCATTCAGAAACCGCTGTAGAAAGGATCATTCACCTGCAGACAGCAGCCTGGAGAACAACAAGCCCCCAGTTGGCAGAGAGTGAATCCTCTGACAATTGATGGATAGGGTTTGAGATGTGGGCCTCAGTGATGAAATCAACAAAAAGGATCAGCAAATAATCTTTTCATAGGGGGGAAAAAACGGAGTCTTCTTCTCTCATATTAGAATGATAAAGTACAGGGATTCAGTACAACCTTATCGACCGTCAGGGCCAATTTAAGTGCTGTGAATTTGATGGAAGTTTCAGGCCGGCACCAAGGGCCGGCATGGATGGGCAGCTGCCGAGAGCCCACACCCTACAGGGTCCCACTGATAAAGCCGCTTCTCCTTTCCCCCTTCACTACCTGCTTGGCCACCTGCCGCCTCTCACTCTGGCCCACTCAGCAGAGGTGGTGAGAAGGAGGAGGAGCCGGAGATGCCATCGCGGCCTCCTGGCTCCCTGCTCTCTGCCTGCCAAGTAAGCAGGTGGGAGCCAGGATGAGGAAGAGGATGTCCCCCACTGATGGTATTCGGAGAATTACCTCCTCTGAAGAACTTCATGCAGAGGCAAGAGCCCTGCCTCTTCCCTGCTGATCCTCCCTCTGAAAAATTAGGTTGTAAGTGGCTTGGCGGGGAGGGAAGGACGTGGCGGAAAAAAGAAGACAGAACCCTGCCCTCAAGGAGATTACAATCAATGTTTTTCTTGATGTTACACTGAACGCTGATGGCGCCAGATAATCGGCAGCCATTGGCATGTGTCATAGGACAGCCTTTCCCCAAGCTGGGGCCCTCCAGAGGGTTGGACTACAAGTCCCCCAGACAGGTATGCTTTGGGAACCCCGGGTTAATACATAGGGACAGGAAGATGGAGGAGGCTCAGCAGACTGCTCAGAGGGGCTCACAGGTCTGAGTGATGAAGACAAAGCCCGCGTCAAGGGTCAGCATGGTGGGGCGCCTGCTGAGGGCCCAGACCCCTGGAGCTGTCCCTCCTCCTCTGCATTGCCACCTGCTTGTTCACCCGCCTCTTGCTCCGGCCCAGACATTGGTGGTAGTGAGAAGGAGGAGGCAGGAGATGCCATGGCCAACGTCCTCCCTGGATCTCCCCCTCTCAAGCAAGCAAGTGGGAGCCATGAGGAGGGAGAGGAGGAGCAGGAGCTTCTGGGGACCAGGGTGGTGAGAAGATGGACTCACTGAGGGAGGAGGGGGCCACCGGAAGTGTCTCAAGGGTCCTCTGAAACCTGGAACAGCTCCCTCATTGCTTTCCCCTCAGAGGCAGAAGCAGGCAGCACTGGAACGTTTCCATGCCTGATACTGATGGTGGTGAGGGGGGGAGGAAATGAGGGGTGGGAGTGGGTCACGGGGCCCCGCTGATGCATCGGTTGGGCATGGGGAGGATGTTGGCCACTCCTCGTCGCTTCCAGGAGGTGGCTGGCCCACTGGGCTGGGGCGCTCGCTTTGAAGAGTCTTTTGCTGATGGCAGATCCCTACGAGCTGAGATGTCTGCTGGTCTATCATGACTCACAGGAAAGCACGGGGGGGGGGCTTCTCTGTTGGTGTAGATGTGCCGTCCCTGGACAGCTGATCTGGGATGGGCAGGACCATTGTTAGTTCTGAACATCTGCGGACCTCTTACTTCCATTCCCCTGGCGCGTAAGGAGGCCTCACATGCTGTCCTCTCTCCCCTTGGCTCCTGCTTCCTCTCCGGAGCCCGGCCACGGGCCATGAGGTATCAGTGATTTCTGAACAGAGCGGAGTGAACGGTGATGCTAGGATATGCCAAACGGAAACGTCTGTTCAGAAAGATTGGCTCCCTCTTGGACTGGCTTCCCTTCTGCAGCCTGCACAGGGTTGCAGCTCCTGGGGCATCACATCCCGCCCCTTCTGCCTTGGGCGGGTCGATGGCGATGCGCTCCGTGTTGTAAGAAAAACAAAAATGGGGAAGTGGAATCCATAAAAATCATTTGGGCTGTTTGTGTGATCACTGAAGGTGGCGGGTGTGCCTTGAATCACTTCACAAGAACTTGGGTTGTCCCCTCCTCCTCTTCTTCTTCTACTACTACTACTAATGTTTGTTAGAAGCCTTTCTTGGAAAAAGACTCAAGGCCTGTTAGCAACGAGGATTAAAGCATCCAAAAATTGTAAACAATTCAAAACAGCTAAAAACAACAAACAATCAAATACCTACCCATGGGTGAATCATTGCATTTCGCTTTTTTATATACATATACCATCTCTAACTTCTTTCTCTCTCCACTGTGAAGAACTTTGCAAATTTTGGGTAATGCTGGAATTAACTGAAACAAACTGAAATTAAATTTTAACTCACCTGAACTGACGAAATTCAGTTGGTTCATATATTCCCAGACACGGAGAGTACATTCAGGTACTTGCCTGTCATGTCATCATTAAAGATGAGAAGGTTGTCAGAATAAAAATCTGACAACCTCTATTCAGTACCACCCTGTATAGGGATACAAACCCAAACTTTAAGAGTGACGCACTCAATACCTTGGGCCTGGATGGACGAATTTGACAGATTTCTTCTACATTCACTTCTTTTTTAAAAAAAAATCCCAAATGCTTTTGGTCCCGAATATGCAGATCTTTGCAAATTTTGGTAAATCCTTATCAAAACCAAACTGTACCAAAATTCTTACCCATCTCTATTTCCTCCTCTGCTGGATTTTGCCGCCACAGCTTAACATTCAACATCCACAGGGTAAAAGTGAGAAAATCAACGTGTGGTTAGAGCAACGTCAACCTAGTGATAACACAACAGCTTTATCACCACCACCACTTTTCGAAATTTACCCTGTGGACGTTAAAGCTGTAAAGGGATGATCTGGCAGAAGTTTATTCATTTATTTAGTATCTTTCTAACCTGCCAAATAGCTAATGTTCTCTGGGTGGATTACAAGCAGTTAAATATGGCATCTAACCATCAAAAACCATAATATTCAATACAAATATTTTAAAGGATAAAAATGTGATATAAAGCAAGACAATAAATGGCGCAGAAATTGATAAAATACATAATAATAACCTAGAACTTGGTCCCTAAAATGCCTGGGAGAAAAGAGAGGTATCTTCTGTTAATGTAACACAAGTAAAAGGTTAAATACTGAGACCCCAAGGCTGGTCCTATCTTTTAAAATAACTATGGGATTGCGTGATGATGAATATAATCACAGTTTATAAACATTGATGGGAGGGGAATAGATAGAACACATTTCTATAGAATCGGGTTACATTTATTCAATTTTTGGGGGGAAAGGGGGAACAGGTAGAGAGGCCTTCTGGATTTAGCCCAACAGACCTTTTGACAAGGTGATCTCAGGAATATCTGTCGTACTTTGGAGTTGTAGTTTGTAAACCTGGATTACGTTGTTGCTGTTTGGTTAATGATTATGTACTTGTGTCTGATAACAAATCAACTGAAATGTGGGTTAGTAGTAGTAGTAAATTCCACACCTGGTGAAGCATGTTTGCATGAACCAGCACCCATTCCCAATCAAAATGAGTTTTTGCTGTGAGTCTGCTGCACAAAGAGAACAAGAGCACTCTTTAAAGACTAAAGGTGATGGTGGTGGAACGCTGTGAGCCTTAGGGTGTTTTTTTGTCTAAAAATGCACAGGATTGTACCTTAACAAATTTATTCTGGCGGACGCTTTCAGGGGCTACTAAAGTCCACTTCATTGGATGCATGGAATGTTATCCTAAGGGGGTGGGGGTGGGGGTGGGGTGTTATCCTAAGAAAAGATGTTAGCAGTGAGGACAGAGGGAAACCAAGTGGAAGAAAAACAGACTGGGAAACTCACATTAAATACATGTAAAAGAATTGCTGTAATGATTCACAAAGCAGGGTTGATAATAACATAAAGATCCAGGTGTTGGAAGTTAATTATCACTAGTAATGGGCTAAAAAAACACATTTTCTCATTTTGGGCAATATTCAGCAAGCAGGGGATGAACTTGGTCAGCCTCGCAAGACACTTTGTGACTGACCATAGTTCTTGAACTAAGGAACTTCAAAAGGAGACTGCAGCAGGAAAGTGCTGAATTAGGACCTTATGAGAAATTCAGTTCTATAAACTGTGGCTGCAATCAAGATCATGGGTTTTTATCCCGCTACATGGTTTAATGAGCTTACAAATGCCAGGATGTTTATGTGGTCTCCAGCACTGCTTCGCTAACTGTGGATGGGCAAGAGTTCTTTATCTTTTAACTGAAACTGGGCAAGATAGCCCTTGAAACAAAGGATTGTCTTCTGTAAAAGAGGGCTATCCTTCCAGTAGAAATGTGGTCATCCTCTTGATGCCACTGACTTCTGCAAAATCCTCCTCGGTAGTTCCCATCTCGTTGCAGAAGCAACGGTCTCCACATAACCTGCTTGGACACTCTGCGTGTTTTATTTTATTTCCCGAACACCGACACCGTGAGGAAGGCTACGCATGTTGTTTTAAGGAGCTGGCTGGCTCGGCCAACACCAGGAGCAGGCTTCGATTGCGCCCGTGTTTCTTAAAATCAGGGCAGGTTAGGTGGACAAATAAAATGTATTTGGGGTCGCCAAGCCCCAGGCGGCAGGAGAAACGGCCTTGACAAGGCGCTGACTCATAAGCTGGGGGGACAGCCCCCCCCCCCCAAGAATCAGCAGGCATTGTGCAGAGCCCGGTAGTTTGTCGGAAATGAAAGCCATTCCGTACGGCTGGATGCTTTGGGGCAGGAAGGCCTGAAAAAAGCCAGGGACAAAAGGCGGAAGTGACCGTGAATCGTTTGGGAGTTTATCTTGAGGCTGCAGTCGCCAGAGCTGTTGGCTGATGGCATCTTCTGACCGTTTAGCTCCAAAGGGGCAGGAAAACCTCATTCCCCCCCCCCATCTCAACCCCAGGCTCTTTTCCTGCCTTGGCATAACGTTCACAGTGAGGTTTACGGCGCCAGAATTGCCTCTCGCTGCTTTCCAGAGGAGCGGCAGCCCATGTTGGCTCGTTGCCGCAAAACGAACCTGGGTCTTGCAGCACCTTAGAGGCGAACAAATCCATGGTGGCATAAATTCAGTTCATCCGATGTGTGAAGCGTTAACATCAAATTGGAAGACCTCTATGCACATTCTTTGGGGGTGGGGGGTGGGAAGAGAGAGATGTAAACTATGCGGTCGGACAGAATTGAAATGCAAAAAAAAAAAGTACAGACTGTGATGATGACTTTAATGACTGCCATTGATAACGCAGACTCTATGGATTGATTTATGCATTACATTTCTATCGAGCCGAATAGCCAAAGCTCCCTGGGCGATCCACAATTAAAACCATCAAATGCAACCTGGTAAAACATAACAACTTCAACAAAATTCTAGAGCCATTTCAAACTGGCTTCATGGCAGGATATGGAGTTGAGACTGCTATGGTTGCCTTAGTGGATGATCTACGCCTGAGTATTGACAGGGGGAGTGTGTCCCTGCTGGTACTTCTGGACCTCTCAGCGGCTTTCGATACCATCGACCATGGTATCCTTCTGGAACGCCTGAGGGGATTGGGAATCGGGGGCACTGTGCTTCAGTGGTTCCAGTCCTACCTCTCGGGCAGGTTCCAGATGGTGATGCTTGGGGATAGCTGCTCTGCAAAGAAGGAGCTGCTGTGTGGCGTACCGCAAGGTGCCATCCTTTCCCCAATGCTGTTTAACATTTACATGAAACCGCTGGGAGAGATCATCCGGAGGCATGGGGCGGGGTGCTATCAGTACGCTGATGACACCCAAATATATTTCTCTATGCCTTCGATAACAGCGCCAGCTAAGGATAGTGTGACTCCTCTGAATGAATGCTTGGAGGCGGTAATGGGCTGGATGAGGAAAAACAAACTGAGGCTGAATCCAGACAAGACGGAGGTGCTTGCTGTCAAAGGCCGCAACCTGGGTTTGGAGGTGTGTCAACCGGTTCTGGATGGGGTTACACTCCCCCTGAAAGGCTGTGTTCGCAGCTTGGGGGTGCTCCTGGATCCGTCGCTCCAAATGACAGCCCAGATAGATGCGACGGCCAGGAGTGCCTACTATCAGCTTCGGCTGATACGCCAGCTGCGCCCCTTCCTAGAGTTGGAAGACCTAAAGATGGTGGTGCACGCACTGGTAACTTCGAGGCTCGACTTCTGCAATGCGCTGTACATAGGGCTACCTTTGTGCCTAGTCCGGAAACTTCAACTAGTTCAAAATATGTCAGCCAGGTTGGTCACCAGTACACCTAGGGGTGACCACATTACGCCAGCTTTAAAATCGCTCCACTGGCTGCCAATTAGTTTCCAGGCGAAGTATAAAGTGTTGGTTATTACCTTTAAAGCCCTACATGGTCCAGGTTACCTGCGGGATCGCCTTCTCTGGTATAATCTTCCCCACACGCTCAGGTCCTCTGGGAAGAATTTACTGCGGTCGGCCAAGACTAAGCTGACAACCGTTACCCAGAGGACCTTCTCTTCTGCCGCTCCCAGACTGTGGAATGACCTGCCGGAGGAGACTCGTCAACTTAACAGTCTTTTAGAATTTAAGAAGGCCATAAAGACTGTTCTCTTCCGGTGGGCATATCCAGTGGAATTTTAGAATGTTTTAAGGATGTTTTTAGGATGTTTTAGGATGTTTAAATGCAGTTTTAATAATATGTGTTATGTTTTAATCAGTTTTATGTATTTTATTATATTGTTGTTCCCCGCCTCAATCCAGATGGAGAGGCGGGTAAGAAATAATTATTATTATTATTATTATTATACTATAAAATAAAAATAAATAAAAAGCAAGATAAAACTTAACAACATTGCAAAGATTTAAAAAGGATGGCAACAAAGGAGAGGGCCTTCTCTGTGGTGGGCCCCCCAATTGTGGAATTATCTCCCTGATGAGGCCCACCTGGCGCCAACACTGTTATCTTTTCGGCGCCAGGTCAAAACTTTTATTTTCTCCCAGGCATTTTAACAGCTTAAGTTGAGGTTTTAAACTGAATTTTTGGCCAGGCTTAAAAGTTTAAAATGTTTTAAATATCAGCTGTTTTACGTTTTATTGTTTTAAATTTTGTATATTGACTTTTTAATGTTCAATCTTTTAATTTTTGTAAACCGCGCAGAGAGCTTTGGCTATGGGGTGGTATATAAATGTAATAAATAAATAAATAAATAAATAAATAAATAAAAATGCAGTAAGAGATTTAAAACAATAGAAACCAAATCATTCCAACTGCGAGCTGTTGAATGGATGCAGTGCCATTTTTTAAAAAAACCAAAACAACCCTTTGTCCTTATTCAAGCCACAGGAAATAGTGTTGAATGTTTGGATGAATTGTGAATTGAAATTGTATTGAAATGCAGTTTATTTGGGCAGAAGCTTCTGTGGGCTGTAGCTCCACAGATATGCGGATGAATTATGGAGAGTTTCAGGTTTATATAAATTATATCAGTCGGTGGGGAAAGAATTTTAAACAGTCCATTCCAGGTGAAAAGGATCATAAGCTTGACGCGCTTCTGCATCAGAGGTATATATATATAAAAAAAGCTCACGGAGGCAAACCAGGGGGGAAAATTAGGTGTGATGGAGGTCTTCTCAAATCAAATCATTACCATAGTGGAATAAAAGCAGGAAATAACACGATGAAAGTGGTATATGGGTTGCATCCTGGGCCCCAACAGTAGGGTGACCATATGAAAAGGAGGACAGGGCTGCTGTATCTTTAACAGTTGCAAAGGACAGGGAATTTCAACAGGTGTCGTTTGTATGCATGCAGCACCTGGTGAAATCCCCTCTTCATCACAACAGTTAAAGCTGCAGGATCCCTGTCCTCTTGACCATGTACAAAAGAGGGCAGGGCTTCTGCAGCTTTAACTTTGTGCTGATGAGGTAATTTCACCAGGTGCTGCATATATACAAATGACACCTGCTGAAATTCCCTTTTCAATGAAACTGTTAAAGATACAGGAGCCCTGTCCTCCTTTTCATATGGTCAGCCTACCCAACAGTTATCAGTGCACTTCAATACCACTATAAAGCAGGGGTGTAGATCTAGCCACCATACAAAGCATAACTTCCTAGAAAGCCATGCCAATATCTCGAGAATGTAAGCCATGGCAGGGGATTAGGATGGCTGAGAGGATGCCAGTTGGGACCAGAATGCTGTCAGCTCCTCAGTGTTCCTCCCTGTGTGCAAAGCAAAAAAGTAAACACACACAAAACTTATCAGCCAGTCACCCCCAACAGACTTACTCAGCATCATCTCCGGAAAACGACCTGAACATATTTGTAAGGCTGGCCTGAGTTGGCTCCAAAGGGGAACATGGGATCGGGAGGCATAGCAGCCTCATTTGGCGCCTGTCTTAGGGTGGCCATGTGCCCCCCCTTTTTTTTTTGCAGAGGACTGTCCTTTATTTGAAGTCGTTCTCCGTTTGGAAAGTCGCCTTGTCCAATTCTGGTTTTAGACGTCAAGAACAGTAAGAACAAAAGTGGCCACTTGTGGATAGCCAAAAGGAACACATCACCCCCAAAGACGACAGTTTGCCTAATTTATACATATGGGTGCAGATTTAGAAATGACAAGACACAGGATAAGACAAAACGTTCACTGAACCCAACAGCTGCTCGTGTAGGGTGACCCTATGGAAAAGAGGACAGGGTTCCTGCATCTTTAACAATTTTGTAGAAAAGGGGAATTTCAGCAGGTGTCATTTGTAGGCATGCAGCACCTGGTGAAATTCCCTCTTCCTCACAACAGTTAAAGGTGCAGGAACTATACTAGAGTGACCAGCTACAAAAGAGGCAGGTAAAGATACAGGAGCCCTGTCCTCCTTTCCATAGGGTCACCCTATGCTTGCATCTCCTCCTTGGTTTGCTCAATGAAGACCGTCTAATTAACCAGCCCCAAAACAACAAGACTCCCAAAGTAAGTACCAGGGGGCCATTCCAAAAAGTAAGAAACGTTGAGCCACGGACATTTCTCTCCCTTTCACACATTTCTTGTTCACGGAGTTAACACTTTTTCCCTTTCTTTTTTGGGAGGCTTTTGGCAACAGAGAGAGGATCTAGAAGTGCTGAGCCGGCGATGTCGCTGGGGCCCTGCACACGACGCAACGCTAATCAAAGCTGGTAAGGGGAAGCGAAGTGGGGGGAAGGGGAGACATTGGGGCGGCGAGTGGGGGGGGGTGGGTGGAGATCCTGTCCGGCCTGCAGATCGTCTCTCCTTGTCACGAACAAAGTGCTCTGCTCCTTTCCAGCCCTCCGAGAGCTGCCCGGGCTGAGAGCGGCTTCCAAACTCCGACGTTAATCATTCACACCAGTCGTTCCTCCCAAAGATTCTCACGGCCGGATGTTTTTTCCAAGGGAATTCCATGCACACACACAAACACATCTCCCCAAACATGATTCCGTGACGCCGTCAGGGGAAAGGACTCCAAACAGCCAGGCTGGATGGCCGCGTTTTGCGGAGAGTGGAATAACACACAGAACAAAGTGCCATATGGGTAATGTGTGCGTGAGCATAAAAAGTTCCTTAAGTCCAGAATCTAAAGAACATAGGCAGGAAGCCTTTAGACACCAGTTGCTGGGGAACATGGGTGAGAGGGTGCTGTTGCACCGTGTCCTGCTTGTGGGTCCTTGGTCGACAGCTGGTTGGCCATTGTGGGAACAGAGTGCTGGACTAGATGGACTCACGGACTGATCCAACAAGGCTCTTCTGACGTTCTTAAAGGAAGAATTGAACCTCTTTTGAGGCTCAAGAATTGGAGCCAAGGGCCGGACTCCATTCTGATCAAGTTCTCAGGGGCCACTTCCCAGGGGTGAGTGGGGTCAGAGGGGCGTGGCCAAAAGCACCAAATATTCCCGCATATCGTAGCTTTAAAGCCTTTACTGGCAGAAACTAAGCTGTTGGAGAGGCATTTCAATCTTTTAGCATGGGGGCGAGAGGGGAGGAAACCTGCGCAAAAGTCAGGAAATTGCCAAATGATTGGCACTTAGGGGAAAGGGGGTGGGGCCAAGGGAACGGGTGGGGCCTCTGCAGGCCGGATTGGGATTTGGCCCATGGGCCTGAGGTTCGACACCCCAGGAATCAAGGATGAGCGCCTCCATGGCAACACACTTTTCACTGCTCAGTGACCTCGGTTGGTAATTAGTCAACGTCCCGGCTGGCGGAGCGGCTGTTGGGACCCCGCTTGGTTTATTATTCCCCAGCACTTTAAATAAACTTTTTTTTCCTGGGCTATTTTCCTTCCTTCCAAGCAAAATATTTGTCCAGATTTTAAAACTGTTTCTGGATACAATCAGCAACAAATGTCAATAGAGTAAGGGGAGAAGGAAGCCACCTCTTGCAAAGACAAGGGTTGACTGGGCCCAATATTTCGCTTCGTCTGCTTCATTGTCATTTTAAATGCCGACGGTTTACTTCAACGTTCATCTCCCCAGCTGGCTGGGAAGACTCAACTGGTGATGGAGGACGTGTTGCTCGGTGGAACGGAAAGTCTTGGAAATGTTACTGAAGAATCGATTTTAATCAGAGGGAAACCGTGTACACCAGAGACTTTAAATTGGTTTAACAGCCCTAGTGTCTCCCTCGAGCGTGTTGCCTCCCAGATGTTTGGGCCGACAACTCCCATCAGCCCTAGCCAGCATAGCCAATGGTGAAGGATCATGGGAGTTGTAGGCCAAAATGTCACGTTGCCACCCTTGCCCAAGAGGATCCTGGGAGATGCGGTTCTCTTGGTTGGTGGGTGGAGGACAGAAGATGAAGGATTTCGGGGTAAGAATGCTCTTGACAACCTCATGCCCCCTTTTGCCTTTGGCCCCAGAGAACTTCTCCAAAATAGGATCCTGCCCTCGGCTGAAACAGGTTCCCCACTTTAGCTCTGACTCCAGAGGAATAAAATGGAGTTTCTTTCTGCTGCTGTGATGCGAAACACATTGACTTGGGTAGAAACAGTGTTTTGTTATAGAAAGGGATAAGATATTTTCCATGAACAGAGGAGCAACTGTAACCATGTGCGTGTGTGGCCAGCAGCCCTATGACAATAAACTCTTTTTAAAAACAAGGCGAAAGGATTCTGGGATGACCAGCAAGAGCCCTGGTAGGACCTGGCTGTAGTGCTGACAGGGGGTCATTGCCCGCCCCCTTGGGCTGTGGGTCTCTCGGCCTAAGCCCCACGTTCCAACCTTCGCGGTGCCACGATCACCTGTGATTATGAGAAGGAGCGCACACGTCCCCCAGAGTATCCTCTGGTGACCCAGTGACGCAGGTCCAAGACCATCAGTCCGACGTGGATAGCAGGTGAGCGTCCTCCTTCAAGATGCCTTGAAATTTTGATCTGGTCACACACACACACACACACACACACACGTAGTAAACTTGGTTGGGATGTTGATTCCTGTTGACAAAAGTTCCAGGGCTCCTGTTTTGCTCCAAAGGAAGTTTCTCCTCGACGTTAAAAGGACACAGAATTGGGTGGCTCCAGTTTAAACTTTGGCTCTCTTGCCGGTTCGACTTTGGAGTAGAACTTTCTGCTTCCCAAAGCTATAAATAGGAGGTGGAGAGAGTTTGATGTTTTCTAGGCGAAAGAAACTGAATTGTGAGGCAAAGATGGGTGGCTTTTCAGCTAGGGCAGCTAGATGCTTTCAAATATATGGGGGAGGGAGAGGTGGAACCAGAAACACACACACACACCCGGCTTTTCTGGAATGAAAGGGTGCCAAAGGATTTAATCCACGGCTGTGGAAGTGCCGAACTCGCAGTTCAGTGGTGGGCAGGGTAGGAGGCAGATGGGCAAAATGCCAGAAACACCAGGCTCTTTTCACCTAAAGCTCTTTCTGCCAGTAAACAAGGCTTAGGAGAGGCAGCTCAACCTTTCAGAATGGGCAATGGTCATATCATAGAGCTGGAAGGGGCCTATAAGGCCATCCAGTCCAACCCCCTGCTCAGTGCAGGAATCCACCTTAAAGCATCCCTGGCAGATGGTTGTCCAGCTGCCTCTTGAAGGCCTCTAGTGTGGGAGAGCCCACCACCTCCCTAGGTCATGGGTTCCATTGTCGTTCTGCTCTAACAGTCATGAAATTTTTCCTGATGTCCAGCCAGAATCTGGCTTCCTGGAACTTGAGCCCATTATTCCGTGTCTTGCACTCTGGGTCACACCAGTGGAGGCTGGTGGCTCTGATGTCAGTCGGGCGGTGAATCCTCTCCGGGTTTCAGTCAGAACCAATCATGCAGAGCACCTTGGATGGCTCCTTGACAGTTCTGACTGAAACCCAGAGCGGATTCACTGCCCCACTGACAACAAAGCTACCAGCCTCTACTGGGTCAGACATTCTGGGAGTTGCAGTCCAAGATGTCTGGGGGTGAACAAGATTAGGGAAAGGTGCCTTAGACTTCGTTCTGTGACATATGCCTCTAAATAACCTGGAAACTTCCGAGTTAGATTACTGCAATGCGCTCTACATGGGGCTGCCCTTGAAGATGGTTCAGAAGCTGCAGCTTGTGCAAAATGCAGCAAGTTGAATATCTGAACATCTGACTGTTTCCGAGCCTGGTTCAAGGTCCTGGTTTTGACCAACAAAGACTTACATGGCCCAGGACCGCAATACCTGACGGATACCTCTCCTGCCATGAATCTGCGTAAGCAATGTACATCATCTAAAGCCCTCCTCCAGCTGACTCTTCCGAGGGAGGCTTGGATGGTGGCAACAAGGGAGAAAGCCTTCTCGGTGGTGGCCCCCCACTTATGGAATGATCTCCCCAGGGAGGCCCGCTGGGCACCGACAGTGTTAACTTTTCGGTACCAGGTTAAGACCTTTCTTTTCTCTCAGGCAGTTGGCAGGATAGGATGGCTGTTTAATCAGGTCCCAGGATGTGTGTGTGTCTACGTGTGTCTGCTCTGTGTATACGTTTGTAGCTAAACTGTTTTTTATATTACGCATAATGCTGTATTGTTCAGGTAGTCTTGGGTCTGATCTATCGAGGCAGCCTTTATGTTCCTAAATGTCTCCTCCACACACTACAGAGTCAGGATCAACCTTTTCAGATGCAGTTTGCTACTTTGCCTGTTGAGGGTGCACCACCCTTAAAACTTGTGGGGGGGGACCCCAACATTTCTTTCTTTATTATTTATTTTATTTGCAATATTTATATACCACTCCCCGTTCAGAATTTCGGAGCGGTGGACAAAATAAAATAGAATAAAAACGGAATAAAACACATTAACAGTTGATTTTTAAAAGAAACAACGTGCATTTTTAAAATCTCACACCTCGGCTCTGTTGCCTCGTTAAGTTCGCTCAACAGGGTTGACCGATGGGCAACTGAGGCCCAGATGCACCAACCGGCCTAAAGCCTGTCCAACCAAGAAGAAGAGGGGATCTTGGCCAAGGGTCACTTGTCACGCAGAGGGGAGAAAAGCGGCGTTGGGCAGAATTCTCCCTCCTGTATAATAATTTCAGGCCTAGGAGCCTTTTTGCCCTCTGGTCAACTCTACCCGCCAAGTTTCCGTACGTAGTGACACAACTTGAGTGTCAGCTTTCCTAAATGTATGCGGACACCAGCCACTCTGCTCCTCCCCTCTGGATCACACAGAAGAAACAAGAGGTACAACAGGGAATCTACCGACATATTACTCACAAGAAAGTGTGTTGGGTTCAATGGGATTAACTGACTAGTGTAGCCTACCCTGACCTATTTCCCAAGTCCCATCTTCCACAGCCAGAACGGCCAAAGGTAAAGTGGGTGAGGGTGATGGAAGCAGTTTTTAATGCTTGTGGAGGGAGGCAGATTGAGGAATGATGCTGACCTAGTGAGAGTATGGTGTAGGGTTCTTTCTTGCGTTGTAGTGTTGTTTCTTGT
This sequence comes from Anniella stebbinsi, assembly GCA_029215795.1. Taxonomy (NCBI): domain Eukaryota; kingdom Metazoa; phylum Chordata; class Lepidosauria; order Squamata; family Anniellidae; genus Anniella; species Anniella stebbinsi. Next base: position 99,600,203 of record JARDYH010000008.1, on the reverse strand, counting down.
GGTGTAGTTTAGATCCTGTGTGTTGCAGTTTTGATTTTTGTCTTGTAGATTTGATTCATGCGTTGCGGTTTTGATGCTTGTGTTGCGGTTCCGATCCTCATGTTGTGATGTTGAACCAGGTGTTGTAATTGTGATCCGTGTGTCGTTGCTTCGATCCTTATGTTCTGCTTTTGACCCTTGTGTTGTGTTTTTGAATCTTGTGCTCTGGTTTTGATCCTGGCGCTGCGCTTTTGGTCCCGGCGTTGTGTTTTTCTGTTTTTACAAAGAAGTGGCATTTTTAAAAAAATATGAAGCTGCCCTGTATTGCTGCATTACCTTTTTTTTTAACACTTTTAAAAAATGATGATGTACTTGTTTTTCTCTGTGAAATATTGGAGAGAGGGCAGGGTCATCTCGGCAAAGCTCAGGTGTGCTGGTGAAATTCAGTCTGTGTGATGCCTGGGGCTCTTTCAAGATGGCGGCTGTGGTTATGAAGTGCCCTACTTCAGGAAAAGGCCTTTTAAGGCTATATTTGTGTAGTCCTCATCAGCTTTATCCAGGCTCTGAAACGCAGAGGTCATTCTCCCCTGCCCTGCCCAGCAAAGTTATTTTTTTTCCTGACGCAGGTCCTATTTCCTCTCCGATGAGATTTTTATTGTTCTTCCAAGCAAACTCCCAATCTCCCTCTCGCACTCGGTTCCTGCTTCCTGTCGGAGAGAGGAAACCGAGATTTCTGGCAGTGTGAACTGTCAATGGCTTTTTTGGAGGGAGCAAATGGCTGGTGGGGTGGGTGGGTTGTGAAAAGGGTGCGAAGCAGCTCGTTGCGAATATCTGTCCCTTCCTTACTAGTTGCGCATTACGTCCACACACGCAAAAGTCTCAAACGAGCATGAAATGTCCAGACAGTTGTGATGTTTCAGCATTTGTGTGCCTTAGCAGGGGCATTGGACTCAACAACTCCACACACTGGCATGTGCAAAGAGCCCTGCAAAGCAGGAAGTTTTCTCTCCCCCCCAACCCCCAAATAATCATTTGTTAAAAAATACTAACTGCATTCTTGAGAAGAATAGATTCCTCCCTCCTCTCCCCAACTGTGGCGAAGCGAGATAAGTGATTAAAACAAAGTGAGTCATGGGATGTGCAGTTGCGATGGCCTTGAAACCTGAGAGAAAGAGGGAAAACAGTTGTGTGTTGTTTTTTGCTTTGGTACGATTCTTTCTTAATGTTCAACTTCTGCATTTGCAGTATTTTAAGGCTGAGTTTGCCGGCTGTTATGAGAAGTCAGCAAAAAGGTTGCAAACACACACACACACACACACACACACACACACACAGAGGATTTTGGCTCTCAGAGGAATCCCCAAATTCATACATATAGGCTGAATTCAGACAACACGATAGTCAATGGTGGGGTAATAAGCAACTTTACAGTTGTTCATCTAGGGGGTACTCCCCACACAACATGGTAATAAACAATCAACTGTGGTGTGGATTAGGTTCAGCGCTGAGTTGACTATGGCAGCATTCGGATGACACGATAGTCAATACAACTGACGATTGTTTCCCCACCTCCAGTTGCTTATTGTGTCATCCGAATTCAGCCATAGTGTCATTCTTTTATGAGGCCAACTCAAGGATCACACAAAATGTGCCCATTTCCCCCCTTTCCTCCCCCCCCCCACCATCTGCTTCCCTCTCTTCTTTCCCCCTGCCTGGAGAAGAGATCTGGAGGTCTCTAAAGCTCGCACATTTTTGTGGGCATCTTTGCATTAGCCTTAATCAAAGCATCACACTGTATTTGGAATAGAAGAAAGAACGGGGACTTTTCTCTGCACTGACTTGGGGGGGGGGGGGAGTAGTGAAAGCAAGATGTGCCTCCCATCCTGGCATAGAGATGGGTTGCCTCCAATTCACCCATAATTTAAGCTCTACAATTCAGCCTCTCTCAATACATCCCCAGCCAGCAGGTTCAACAGACATTTATTTATTTATTTACAGTATGTTTTACTCCCTGCTCTTCAGCCAAAAAAAAAAGGGAGGGGGTTCCTAGAGTGGCTTACAAAGATGGGTAAGACATGACATAAAAGGAAAAGAGACTGGGAGGGAGGAGGAAAGAATAAGAAGAACTCAAGCAATGCTTCATTTCAAAGTACTTATCAGTACTGGCAGGGGAAGGAGAAAAAGCTCCCTACCACTGTTCCTTCTTTGTCAGATGTTTGGGGGTCCAGGTTGGTCTCCCTCTTGCTCTGATTTTCTTCCTAGAAGGCAGCCTCCCACGGGGGCTGCAGATCCCAGCGGCCCCTGATTCTCTGGCCGGTGAATGAGGCCAGACTCTGTAGTCACAGGGAACAATCCATCGGAGTTGTGTGTTCCTTCTAACAGCGGATCATGGGTGTTGTAGTCCAACACGTCTGGAAGACACCAGGTTGGGGCAGGGCTGCTTCTAGACATGCTCCATTATTCCCCAGAGCCACCCATTTTTGATCACCCAAGGAGGGAGTGAATGTTGGCTGAGGATAATAGGATTTGTAGTATATATTTCAATCAATCTATTGATTCATTGATCAACTGATTGGTTGATCCACAGACTTCACAATAAGACCGATACAACAATTCACATGGGAAAATAAAATACAAGCCATCACTTAATTTACAGAAGTAAAATCATAAAACATAGATCAAATATCTCTATCAGTAATTATATATATATATATATATATATATATATATATTCAAAATTACTCTAAATAGATAATATTTTAAACTCTTTCTGCATTGCTCACAACAAATATTTAGCTACCCTTCCTGTGACAAACTCTTTTGTATCGGAAAGAAGAAAAGGGACCATCGTGTTCAGATGTTTCTTCCCAGAGACAAAGAGATGGATGAGTTGATCAACTCGTAAAAATGACAGAGGAGAAAGACACGTTCCTTCTGAACATTTTTATATATGATGCGTTCACATGCTACCAAAGCCCTGCTTTGGAAAGGGGGTGATCGGAGGGCTGACCCCCACCCCCACCCCACCCACGCCCTACACAAGTCCCATTGCTGCAGCTACCCAATACACAGCGCCCAACTCCATCGGTTTTATGCGCCTGTGTTATATCCACCTGGTTTGGAAGCTGCAGCTCGGATGCTCAGTAGAACATCAACCTCTGCACGCATTACCCCGTGTTAGAGAACTGAGCTCTCTGAGCTCTCTGCCATGCTTTGTTGTTGACGGACACCAGGGACCATGGTGGTGAGAAGGCGGACTCACCTCCCATTGTGTGGGTCTTCTCCAACGGCCCTCCAAAACCTACAGCCAGCACTGTCAGGATGCCTAGCTGACCATCTTCCGTTACATATAACCAGTCAGTCCCTGGGATCTTTTGAGGAAACTTTACTGGTCATTCCTCAGCCAGCAGACTATCGCCAGGTAGCAGTACATAAACAGGCCTTCCCGGTGGTGGCCCCACACTTTGCAAAACTTTCCCGCATGTGGTTCGAGAGGCAGAAATGGCGGCAAGTTTTAAACACACCTGTTCACACAGAGTTCCCCTGACTGTCGAGGGACTCTGTTACCACCCTGTTTTATAGCTACGATGTTGTAACGTTTCCAATTTGTTCCTCAACTTTATCTCGTCAGGTTGTATTTTAATGTAAGTCACAGGGGTTGTAATGTATTAAAGGTGCTATTCTATGCATGTTTAGACAGAAAAATGTCCTCCTTTTTCTGTCTAAACATAGGCTGAATTCGGACAACACGATAGTCAATGGTGGCGTAATAATCCACTTTATAGTTGTTCATCTAGGGGGTACTCCCCACACAACATGGTAATAAATAATCAACTGTGGTGTGAATTAGGATCAGCACTGAGTTGACTATGGCAGCATTTGGATGACACGATAGTTAATACAACTGACGACTGTTCCCCCACCCCAGTTGATTATTGTGTTGTCTGAATGCAGCCATACAATCAATCAATCAATCAATCAATCAATATTTATTATGGTCACAAGACCAGCAGAAACAAAACAACACTACAGGCGCATATAGGATCGTACCTTAAGAATGAGAAAAGTAGATAGAATGATAGAACGAGATAGAACGATAGATGTAGATGAAAAGCATTTCATTGGGTAGCTCCTGAGTTTGTATATGAGGGAGGGAGACGTTTATCTAGCCTAAGCAATTCTTTATTTCTGGCGGGTCTGAAATTGTGTAATTACTAAGGAAGTGGTTTGTCAAGATGCAGTTTTATCCATTTATTACCCATGTTTTCCACGTGTGGGTGCGTGCGCGCAGAAGATGCAAACGCAAGCAAACTCTTACATGTACTCAATGGGCGCATTGCAATGATCCCATTCAAAAGCTTCTGTAATCCCGCGTGCTGTTTAGGAACCCAGTTTGGCAGCGGATGGCATCTCCTTAGAAGCAACCAGGTGAACATTTTGTGTATTTATTATGGATTGATGGATCAACGTTTTGATATATGCTGCCTTATTTGCTCAAAACCTGTCACTTAATTAAAACAAACAAACCCAACGTTTTTAAACAACAAAACCTTAACACAATAAAAAGCAAAAGTCAAACACCAAAGTATTAAAACTACACATTTTGAAAGACTATAATGGAAAGGTCTTAACAACCTTTCTAATGGCAAAGAGAACAGGAGACCAGTTGTAGTTTTGTGAGGAGGCCATTCCATAGTTTTGGGGCAACACAGGAGAAAGCCCAACAAACAGGCCTCTGCAGGTAATGCCCCCCTTAGATGGGCCTCTGAATACCTGGGCAGGTTCCCAGCGAGGCATGTGATCCCTTAGATAGCCAAAGTGTTGCCTTAAAGTGTGCGTGGATTTGGAAAACAACTGGCAGCCAGTGCAGATCTTTCAAGACAGGTGCAGTTCGGCCCCAAAAACGTGTCCCGGTCAGACGCCTCACTGCCGCGTTTTGCACCCGTTGAAGCTTCTGGACACGCTTCAAGGGCTGGCCCCACGTGGAGGGCATTGCAGTAGTCTAACTGTCATGTAACTGAGGTTTGCATAACCGTTGCCAAGCCACATTGAGACAGGAAGGGGCGCAGCCGAAGGGGGCTTTTTCTGACTCAGGCCCTTAGTTCATTTGGGCCAGGATACTCCCATTTGTCCAGGCTCTCAGGCCAAGGGAGGGAGGAGAGAGAGAGAGAGAGAGAGAGAGAGAGAGAGAGAGAGAGATTTCTTACTACCTTCTCCCTGATCCTTTTTACCTGGTGAGAAAGAACTGAACGTGATACCGTGTACATATCAAATTGAGCAATGGGCCCTCCCCGAGATTCAGTTGGGCCCTCTTTGCTGGATTTCTTCCTCACCCCCTCCCTTTTCGGCACAAGATGGCTGCTCCGTATGAAATTCCTGGCCGTGTTTGTTCGGCTCGCACGACTCCTTATCAGCCAGCAACACCCGCAGGACTTCCTGCCAGGATTGTCCATCCCAGTCCTGATTTATACAGGAAGGAGGGCATAAAAAGCCGCCCTTCGACTTCCAAAGGGACCTCCGGCCTCCGTGCGCGTCGTCAGCCACTGACCGGTGGGACCTGGGACGGGAAGACAGAGAGAGAGAGAGAAATAAAGCCCGCTGAGTCAGCCCCAGCCGGGGAGGGGAAGGCGGGAGACCATGGAGGACCTCAGAGCAGTGCCGGTGGTGGTGAAGGTGGCAACGGGACGCTTGGGTGGACTGCAAGCGGCCCGCACCGCAGGGCTGCTGCAGAGGGCCGCGGCCAGCTGACGGGGCAGGTACCTTAGGAGATGCGGCAGGTCTAGCGTCCTAAGGCTGCGGTGGAGAGCCAGGCGGCAGTGGGTGGCACCAGCTCTCAGGTTTGGAGGGCTACGGGCCCCCTCTCTCAGGGAGCCCGCCTTCTCTCCACGATAGCCACCATCTGCCCATCGTCTGCCACATCCTGGCTGCCACTCGCTTGCTTGGTGGGCAGAGAGCCAGGAGGCCGCCGTGGCATCTCTTCCTCCTCCTCCCCACCTCCGTTGCCTGGGCCGGAGCGAGAAGCAGGTGGGCCACGGCGGAGAAGAGGGACAACTCCGGAGGGCTTTTGTCTGTGGGCCCCACTGGGGTGTGGTCCCAACCGTGTGGCTCTCCACTCCAGCGCGGGGCGGTGGTTTTGGGGTGAGTCTCCCCTACTGGCCAACACGTCTTGCCTTTGCCAAAGTCAGTGCGCTTCAAGGAAGGCCACGAGGGACGGTGCTGCGTTCCGGACGGAACCTCGAACGGCGTTTTGATGCTGCTGGGTGAGGATCCTCTCGGAAGGGTCTGCCAACCCGAACTTAAGGGCAGGGACTCGCCATGCCCAGAGTCCTACCAGCTTCCCTCCTCAATGGCAGATGCGTAGATCCAACCCTTGGCGCTAGCATGTCCCTCGGAACTGGTTACGACTGAACGATCTGGTGGGGATTCTAAGCCCACGAGGCTCTCCAGGCGGGTCAGAGGAGGGCAGTCCTCAGCATCTCCCAGCCAGCATGTTGTCCTCTAACCCATCTGGATGGCACCCATTTGGGGAACCACAGTTGAAGGGACAACGTGGAGCGCTCCTGCCGAACTTTATAAGCTGCCTTAGGGCAGCCTTCTCGGACCCGGTTCGGTTCAGACGTCTCGTAGTACAACTCCCAGGATTCCTGTCTGTTTTCCACTCTGGCAGGGGATGATGGGAGTTGAAGTCCAAGACATCTGGAGGACACCAGGTCGAACGTGCGTTCTTCTCAAAGGCAGGTGCGGGGAAGAATGAAGTGGCGTTTGCCACGGATGTACTCCGTTTTGGATAAAATGTGTTTGGGGGGAGAAATAGTTTGTGTCATTGAAGCCTGCTCCTGCCAGCTCAGTTGATCCAGCATCAATCTGGATCTGGCCTTTTGCCTCTGAGCTGTTTTCAGATGGAGGGGAAAATGAATGTTGTGGTGGCCGGCTGCTAATTGCTGTGAAGGGCCCCGAGAACCCCTGCAGATGTGTTTGGTAGGACAGACATGGGGCGGGGGTGGGGGGGAAGAGAGAGAGTTAAATAAATAGGGGGATGAAATAGACAGGCGATCGCTCCTCGTTGGCATCTCTGATCCCCCTCTGTTTTATGCATCCTGAGAGGGAAGAGCAGCGGAGTGATCACCTCCTCTTTGTGCAGCCATCTCTTTTGCTTCTGCAACCTTCATCCCCAGCTAATATGCTGGCAGGCAATGATGGGAGTTGTAGTCTAGCACATTTGAAGGGCTCCAGGTTAACGATGAGCAAATCCCACTTTCATTTCGTGGGACCACAGTTGTGTGTTGCAGGTTTGGTTTTGTGCTCCTGGCGCTTGTCGCTTATTCTTATTATATTTATTTATTTATATCCCACCTTTCCCCCCAATATTAGACCTGTTTGCTGCTGTTGCTGTTTTTCCTGCTTGTTTTTTTGTTATTGCCGCCTCTGTTTTTATGATGCGAGTTTTACTGTTGGCTCCTGACCTTAAAGGGGGCCAAGAAATAATAATAATAATAATAATAATAATAATAATAATAATAATAATACGAGGCTAACAGGACATGTGACTACTAATGGACACTGTTGGCTTCTTAAAAATGTAGGCAGGCTGAGTCTTCACCACTCTGAATTTTTGCAATTGGTGCTGCTTTAACGATATGCCATTTTGGCTGATTTACGGGATTAGCTGGATGCTCTCCTTACCAGTTGCTGGGGAATTCCTACCTGTCCCAGTGGTAGGGCCAAAGTAGGCCTAGAAAAGAAAGAAATGCCCCGATCCATTCTGTCCCTGCGCTTTTAGCCTCCTTGAGTGCCATTTTTGGTAGAAATGCGGGGAACAAATCAAATCCATCCATCCATCAATTAACAACAGTGCAATCTGCAGAAATAAGCAGGTGCCCTAAACTGCCAGTAATGTCTGCAGATTATGTTGCTGTTAAGCACAGGAGTAGAAAGCTGTTCAAAAAAAGTTGGCCATCTCCAGGTTGCATTAAATGACCCACCCCAGGAATGGATGGATATACCTGTTTCTGAAAATCCACAAAAGAGCCTGTTCTGTGCCGCAGGTTCTAAATAGCTGTGTTTTCTTCTGGTCCAGGGGCCGGGTGTCCACGTGCCTTTGAAGAGACTCCACTCCTGTTGGATAACAGACTGGTCAAGATGGGTCAGGTGAGTTCTGTGATTATTTCAGGTGTTCCATTTACCACCTTTTTGTTTGGCTCTCTGGAACTGCCGTGGGCAGGTTCGAATGAGTTGTAGACACAATTGTCCCATTAACTTGGTGCTGTTTTTCTGGCCAGTACTTTAGCCACGTTATGGATTTAACAGTCATTTCCTCTTCTCAAGAAATGGCTTTTTGTTGGCTGGGATGGGGTGGGGCAGAGGTAGGGATCTTTAAGGCCGGGGTGGGCAGAAGGAAGAACTCCAGATGTTTTGGACATCAACTCCCAGAAGCCCTTGCCAGCATGGCCAATGGTCAGCAGGATGGCTGGGTGTTGACATCCCATACCTCTGGAGAAGGACTTTGTGCTCACCCCTGCTCTAAGAGATGGTTCCCAGCACCCGCTCCAAAGTGCCGTCCTCCGGATTCCTTTGGAGAAGCCACAACAGTGAAATGGTTATCAAACAGATGTGTGCTTGAAGTGCAAATGGGTCTGGTGTGTTTACGCTGCCCTGAAATATTTTAATTAAAGAAAGAAAGATCACGATACAAGAGAAAGGCATTTCCCACGGATTCTTTGTACATTGGGGGCGGGCTATAAAATGGTCTCCAAAATTGTGCTTTATTTGTAGTGTTGTTCTTAAACCAGCCTCTGCCCCACCTGTGGCACTTCAGATGCTGTTGGATTGCAAGTACCATCATTCCTTGCCCTGGGCTATGCCAGCTAATGCTGATGGGAATTCTAGTTCCACAACTTCTGGAAAGCCACAAGTTGTGCACCTCTGTTGTTCGAACTGGTTTCTCGGTTGCAATCCTGAAGAGATGTCCTGAGCTCCGTTGAACAGAGTGGGACTCTCTTCTGCATCGATATGCATAGGATTGTGCTGCGCATGCGTAGAAATGGCAGGAGTCCTTCAACGCACCTCGCTGGAGAGGCGATTCAGGCGTGCCCTCACCACAACGCCCCTGTTCAGAGGACACGCTAAGCCATGGTTAGGCCACAAACCCTTTTGCAGCAAATCGTTAGTGGACACATTTAAACCATGGTTAGGAATGATTCACATGACATGCGAAACTGTGGCTTCGTGTGTCATCTGAACCGGGTCAAACTGAAGAGGGAACCTGTGGCCATTTGTAGCAGCAGCTGAGCCCTGAATGGGGTGGGCCAGCAACATGGCAAAGCAACGTTTACTTGGGAGTAACCTCTACTGAAATCAGCAGGGCTTGCTTCTGTGTAAACTAGACAAGATACAGCTGGAAGTAGCAACAGGAAGCTCCTTAGCTGCCTTATACTGAATCCTACCCTGGGTCCATCTAGCCCAGTACTGTCCACACTGAAACCTGGCAGGCTTCACCCCCAGCAAGTGGCCACTACGGCTGCAAATTTCATCCAATTCTGACAAACAGTAAAATATGCAAAACATACCAATACATTAAAAACAGGGAACAATACAAGGCAACTTTCTTCCCTCTCCAAAGATGGTGCAAAACTCAGATCTGGTTGATCCAAGTTTTCTGCTCCAAATGGGCCGGACTGCAACTCCCACCATTCTGGCTGGGAATGATGGGCATTGCAGTCCGGCCCGTCTGGAGGGAGCCGGATTCGTGGGGTGGGCGGACGCTGTTTTGATCTTTCCATGCGATCAGTGGATGGGGGGGGGGGGAGGTTTTCGCATCTCTGGTTGTGGTTACGCTTTGTGGGGTGGGGGGAGGAGGGCAGCCCAGGGGGTGGGTTTCTCCTGTGTGGAGGGAAGTAGCCGGTCCCTCCCTCTCCCCTCCCTCTCCCCCTCCTTCCAAGCCACCCAATTTGCCAAGGCGCCCGTCCGCGACTCTGGAGGCGAAGTGAGTAGTAGCCCTTGAGCAAGCGTGCAATGCGTCGCGCGAGGCGGGTGTGTCAATTTCTCGTGTCGGTTTCTCTTTTCTCCCGTTTTCTTTTGCACCATTGGACGCATGCAAAAAAACCAAACCAAAAAAACCAAAACACCAAACCGAATAAATAAAGCCAAGCCGAGCAGGTACTGGAGCTGGGGACGAGGGGAGGCGAGCCTGCGCGTGGTCTGGTTTTGTTAGTTGTTCTTGGTCCTTCGCCGGAACTATTCACAGATGTGCAAATAAATAAATAAATAAATAATAATAAAAAGAACCAGGCGGGGAAGAGAGCGGAATTCTGTGTCTTCTGGCGGGGTGGGGGTGCGGGTGGGAGGGGTCCCCCGGGGCGGCGTTTGGCCTGCAGGGGTGGCGGGGAGCCCTCGGATCACGCAGCCTCTTTCTTGCAAAGGGAAAAAGGAAGCAACCAAACCTACCCGAGCCAAGGAGAGACCGTCCCGTGCGCAGATTTTGCTTAAACAATGGGACTTGGCCGAGTGGTGTTTCCCCTTCGGAGGGTCTCTTCCCCCCCCCCCCCCAACACACACACTTTTGCACAGATTCACACACACACACACACACACACTTACAAGTCAAGGTATTAAGCTCCTTTTCTCCCTCTTTTTACTTTTTTAAATAATAATATTAATAATGGATACAAAAAGACCAGATCTCCACCTAGCGGCAGTAAAACGCAAATAAATTTAAACTAAACCACGAAGGAAAGGAAAGTTGCCCGCTGGATTTGGGGAGGGGGGGGTTGCTGCTCCCTGTCTTTTGACAGCACGCTTTGCAAATCGAAAGTACCGAAGAATCTTGTGGCGCGTTAAAGACGAACGCGTTTGATTATGGCACAATCGTGTTCGGCTTTAAGCTCCCGGGCTGTTTTTGCTGCCACAGGCTATCACACGGCTAGCCCCCCTGGAAACTGCCAACCAAGTCTGCTTTACGGTTTGGCTCGGTCTCAACAACAGCCCTGTGAGGTAGGCGGTGGCCTGATCCCTTTTATTTATTTATTGGCATGCTGAGGGCTAGTAACTTAGGTTGGTGGGAAAAAACACAGAGCGCTGTGGCGCCGTTACAGGCCAGCAAATTTATTCCAGCATCAGCTTTTGCAGAGCGCAGCCCGCTTATTTGGGTACAGGAAGTACAATTCGAGGTTATCGCTTCATGCACCCGACGGAGGCTCAGTGTCCACGAACCACAAGCCGGAACAAACCCGTTAGTCTTTAAGGTGCCACAAGATTCTGTCAATTTTGCAGCAACACAGTTTCCTTTCTCTGGCGTGATCCTTCCGTCTCCCTGTGAGCCTGAGAAAGAATTGACCATGCCCTTGTTTTAGTTTTTGGTTAGTTTTTGATTCTGACGTGTTATTATAATATGGGCTTGACTTATTTAGTACATTTCTAGTCTGCCCGATAACTAACATTACAGGGAAAGCAAGCAATTGACGGTCTCCTTTTTCTCTTCTGCTAGATCTTATTTTATTACGTTGTACGCTATTTCATACTTCCCTGTCCTGAAAAGACTTTGATCTATACTGAAATCTTGCTTAAATGCAAGTGAGGAAAGATATATGGAGTTGCCATGAGCTGGACCTAGCAGCGTCCCTCCAGGTTTTCGGGATTTTTGGGGGGCCCTATTTGGAGATTTTGCCAGAAATCGAACCTGGGACTTTCTACCTGCAAAGTTTACCCTCTGTCCCTGTGCTGCAAGCTTCCTGTCTAGTTTAAACGAAACCTAAGAGGAACCAGCCACAGAGTTTAGGCCTGGCACTCCGTTTACTGTTGTCATGTGGCTTGCAATGCTCCGGGAATCAGAAGCCTGCCTGCCTTCTTTACATGATGTGGGAATGTTTTCTATTAACTGACAACATTCCCACTTGGTCAAAGTTGCTGATTGTGAGGAATGTCGGAGACAGAAATTGGCTCCAAGTTGGATCCAACTGCTGGAACTTTGTCTGTCTGCAAACATGATCACATTAATGCACTTTGATGCGTAGTGAGATTTTTGGAGGCATGGAAGCGCATAAAAACAGTGGCAAAGCTAGGGGTCTGCAGCAAACCCAAGCCTCCATTCGGACCCTGACTGAGGAAAATTGCCCGATTCAGGAGTGAGTCCGAACCTCAGGAAGCTGAAATGTTATGTTTGGAAATCAACAAACTATAAATTATTTGCTTATTTTACTGTTTGTCAGAACTGGATGAAGTTTGCAGCTGTAGTGACCACTTGCCAGGAGTGAAGCCTGCCAGGTTTCAGACAAATTGGCACAGGGTTTTTTGTGCTAGACACCTTTCCAATATTATTTTATTTTTAAAATATCTTTTTTTTTTACTTTTTGCCAGAATCGGATGAAAATTTGCAGTATGTCTGTGTACACTGGTTGCTGGGGAACATGGGTGGGACGGTGCTTTTGCGCCATTGTCCTGCTTGTTGGTCCTGGTCAACAGCTGGTTGGCCAATGTGGGAACAGAATGCTGGACTAGATGAACCCTTGGTCGGATCCAGCATCAGGGCTCTGCTTCTGTTCTTGTAATTTTGGCCGGTGCAATTTCCGTTAGCATCACTGACTCTCTCTCTCCTCTCTTGCATCCCCCTGCATGCGCCCCACATCTGCTCCGGAGGACCCCCCAACCCTCTGGAGCAGGTTTGGGGGGTACTTGAGGCCCTGCCCCGGGAAGGGAAGCCTCTTTTTCAAAAGAGCTTGTCTCCAGCTTACGTGGAGGGAGCCCAATCTACAACATTCACTCCACTCAGTTTTTCTTTTCTTTTTTCACAATATGGATGTTTTTGTTTAAAAAAGAAAGAAGACGGAAATTAAATGTGGCAGTGGTGAGTGGGATAATTCTATTACAAGCTGGTGTTGTGAATTCAGATGATTTCCCTAATTCGGTGCCTTCCAGGTGGGAGGAGTGTTGGTGCCCAAGATGCCCGGAAGGTGACAGGATGGGATCCCCAATAGAGCAGAGGTCTTGATACTGGGATAAATTGGGACTTGTAGCTCGCTGTGGTGTGTTGACATTGGGCCAACTCTCGTTCTGTTCTTGAGGAGGGAAAACCTTTGCACTCAGGAGTTTCTCTCTCTCAGCAAAAGTGTTTGCGGAGTCCTGAGTGTTCTTTCCACAGAGCCTGTGCCAACCAATTGGGAATAAAAAGGCACTGGTTGCGCTTGGAGAGGGCCGGTGTTTGAGGTCAACATTTCCTGATTTAAACAAACAAGAAAGAAAGTCGACCTCCGAGTTTAAAGAACCCGACCTCTAGGCCTTTCCAGCTTGATAAGCGGCTTCTCTTGGGAGACGTAAAAGGCATAGCAAAAGAGCACCAATCCTGCTTCAGGCAGGTTGGAAACTGTGCTCTTACTTCTTAAGTTTCTATAAAAGAAGGCTCTGAAGTTGTTTTGCTGCTGCTAAGAGATTCAGAGGGGCTCATTCATGCACCTCTCTCACCTTGGCTAGCATGGGAGAAGAGTCACTTTTATTGTTCTCACGCTTTAAATCAGTGTGGAACCTCTTACCTCCCAAGGGCTGAATTGCTGAGAAGCTCTCGGGGGCTGCATTCCGGGGGTGGGCGGGGCCAATGGCAAAAGGGGGCAGGGCCAAAATGCCACAAAATTGCCCGTTTTAGCTTAAAGCTCTTCCTGCAGGTAACTAATCCTCAACAGAGGCATTTCAACCTCTGCACTAACCCAGGAAACCATTCAGTGATCATTGGTTGGGGAAAGGGGTGGAGCCAAGGAAGGGGCGTGTCCCTCCTGGAAATCCCAGAGGGCCGGATTGGAATGCCAAGTGGGCCTGGATTTGGCCCACAGAGCTGAAATTCTACAACCCTGCTTTATAGCAAGCAGCTTGTGGTTTACCAAACAGAGCATACACAATATTTCGTGGCAATCCAGGCCTCTGCAAAAATTGAGGCTGGTGGCTGGCATGCGTTGATCGTCGATCGTCCGGCACCTGGGAGAGCACAATCATTTTGACGGTGCCCCCTCCCCAAATTTTGGAATGGTCTCCCCAGTGCGGCCCACCTGGGGGTCAACGTTCCCCATATTTTCAGTGCCAGGAAAAGCACTTTCTTCTGGGCCCAATCATGTGATGGCATAAGATGGATTATGAAATGCGTCCGTTGAATGGTTTGGTTTGTTGCTCCTGCTGTTTTAGTTGTGATGGTACCTGGTGGCATGTTTCGTGGATCACTGCTTTTAGCCATTTCAAATTTTGTGTGCTTTAATTTTGCAAGACATCTCGAGCCCTTTTTTTGAGAAAGGCATCTAGGAAATGTGGTAATCATGTTCCTAATGTACTGTAGCATTTGGATTGATGGAGCTCTAGTTGTACAGGCATTGAAACTGGTTGTAGGGGGATTGTGCGGGAAGAATATTTCACGCCCCCCCCCCAAAAAAGTCGAAAGGACAAATAACACTTTCTAGGAAGGAGTAGTTGGAGAAAATAGGCACTTTTGCTGTGATAGCAAAATTAACATATTATATTAGAAGCAGTGGAAAAAAAACCAGTTGGATATGCTTTATTACTTTCTGCAGATGCAAAGCAATCTGTCCAGCTATTCAATTTTGTTTTTTCACAGTAACTTAATTTTCATTATTTATAAAATTCATGGATAAATGCAGAAAAGAAAATTGTGTAGTGGTAACTTTGGATTTGAGAAACGCATGGATGGGAAAATGTATATACCTTATTTAAGGGCATCCGTCTTCTTGATTGATGCACGTGTTATATAACTCTAATTGTATGGTGTGGGGGGGAATTCAGCATGTTTTTAATAGCAGGGCAATAACTAGGTCATATATTAGTTTTTTTAAAAACGCAGCAAGAAAACAAAACAAACCATTGCTGACATAGCAGCAACACAGCGGGATAACATAGGGTTTGGGTCTGCACCTGCCGTTCTCTGGGTGGACATTCATTGATCCCCCGGAGTCCTGAACATTGCCCCAAATCCCAACCCTCGGCCCACTAATTACTATGACACCCAATCTGTTTTCAGCCAATCTCTTTTCTTAGGCTTCTGATCACTGGCTCCTTCTGGTTCCAGGTTTGCTCGCTGCGCAGGTCGTGGCGGTGGTAACCCGTGAGAGTCCCCGGGACGTCCTACATGCTACACTCGAGTAGAGGATTGGCCCAGTGGAAGAGGATAGGAAATGCGGACGGGCAGCTATCTCCTAAATGGGTTTCTCCTCCTCCTCCTCCTCCTCCTGGCAGTGACCGGTGCGGAGCGTTTCTCCAGGTCAGGGTAAGTCCTTCGCTTTTGGCCGCAGTTTGCTTGACCATTGCGGAGGCTAAGTAATTTTAGACCCTGGACTTATTGGAACAATGCTATGCATGTTTAGGCAGAAAAGAAGTCCTACAACTCCCGGCATTGCTGGGTGGGGAATGCTGGGATATGTAGGACTTTTTTTCTGTCTGAACATGCACCCTAAATGGTCTCGGACAGCCACGTGCGTTATTTCCGTTGTGAAGCACGCAACTCACATTTCTTCCTACATACAACACCGCCATTCAGGGTTTTGCAACTGCGTCTACATTCCTGATACGTTAGAGCAAATGAAAAAATGGGGGGGGGGGAGAGGTACTTTGGGCATGTGCCGTTCTGCATTTTAAACTCCCTCAAATTGTAGCATCGTCTTGACTACGCAGGAGTAAAAGGCAGTTTGCTTCTGCTGCCCTGAGGCTGAAAATACATTTTGACTTGGGAAAAAAAGCTGTTTTGCGGCAGAAGAGGAAAATATATTTGGAAAGAGAGAATATATTTGAAAAGTAAGGAGGTGCTACCATAGGGTTGGCCCTTTGACTGCAAGGTCCACTGTAGTGGTACCCCCTTCCCTGTGTGTATTTCCAGGGAGGGGGTCCTCCCACGAAATGTGGCTACAAGAAGGCAAACTTGGAGGTCAGACAAGAAGGCAATTCTTTCCCCAGACAATCACTTGACCTACATCACTGTGTATCTCAGTTCCCTGCTTAAGGAATCAAGAAATGCCCTAGATTTTTATTATTATTATTTATTATTATTATTATTTATTTGTACGTTTATGAGTCGCCTCTCAGTCCAAATATTCCCCCACAAGGCGACTGACAATTAAAATTCCAAAACAAGCTTGAAAACTTCTCAAGCAACTTTGAAAACTTTTCAAAAGAAAACTTAATTTTTTGGGAAAACTTTAATAAGCAAACCTGAGAACTCTAAAAAATAATAAACTGAAAACTTTTCAAATTAGATTTCTGAAAACTGCTACGATGTTGGGGGTGGGTTGGTGGTTTAGGGTATCCGAGATGGGATCATCCCCTCTCCTGCTTTCACCTGGCTGTGTGCTAGCTGGGGATGATGGGTCTTTTTGTTTGACACATTTGGAAAGTGCCCGATTGTGTTACAGGAGCCCGAATCTCAGACTTTGTGCGTAAACCTCAGAACTCTGTTGCCTTGGGGCTCACGCCGTGCTGTCTTACACTGTGTTGGGCTTGCTTGTTCCCAGGCACAGAGTGTGCTCCATGGAGGTGAAAAGCCACACCGTGTCTTACCTTGCATCTCACATCCAGCCGGTTCATCAGCCCTACCTCACCTTGTGCCAAGGGTACAGGCTTTGCAGTACGTACAGGTACGGAGTTATTCCCATTCCAGAGAAGCGGGGGAAGTCTACACCCATTAATTCTGAACATGAGTTAATGATATTATTTATTAACAATTTTTCTGTACTGAATCTGCTGCCAAATCAATTTCATTGTCTCACCCAATTATTATGTGGGAGGCAGAAAAAACTGGTCTCTGTCTAATTCTCTGTCCGTGCATTGTTTTATAAATGTCTGTCATGGTTTTCCTCTTGGTCTTTTTTCTAGGGATGTATGGATTTTGTGAAATTCGTTCTATCTCTGTTTGGGGTGTTGTCAGGTACTTTGGGTTCCATCATCCACTCACTGACAGAATCAGATTTTTAATTTTTTTTTGTTCTACTTGTACTATTTCCCATTAGCACTAATTTTCACTTGTGCAAATGCAATATCCTGCATTCGTTAATGCAATTAGCAGATACTCCACCCCCCCACCCCCCAAAAAGTGAAAAACTGGTTCACAAGTGTAAAAAGCCAGCCTGTTGCATAATCCACAGGTCGGATTCACATAAACCAGATCTGGTTTGAAATCATTGCATAGTTCTCTAACCTCTCTCCTTTTTTCTAAGCTAGAAAACGTCAGATGCTTTAGCATTTCTTCGTAAGCTTTTCCTTTTTCTGTCCTGTTGTTTGCAGAACTACCTACAGGATCGCTCAGCGCCAAGCCTATCGGAAGGTTTCTCAGCCACTGTATGGATGCTGCCCTGGGTGGAGATGGGCAAATGCCCCCTCCCAGTTTGGATGCAATATAGGTAAATCTCTTACCTATGTGTACAATAATAAAAGATATGTCCATCCATCTGTGACGCAGTGCCGGAATCATGAAACCTAGACACCGAAACTTGGCATGCTTGCTAAGAGAACCTCAGGCGTGTATACCCTGGGGTTATTTTCTTCTTAAAATACATTAATGAACTGTAATTAATTTAAATGTATGTCTCCTGTATATAGTTGCAGCCTGCAGTAACTTCTTTAGCCATGAGCTGGCAGACTTCCCAAAGCAATGCATAGCTTTACCGTCCATACAGTTTGAAGCCAAGGGAGATTGGGAGGCAGAGGGATAGAGTTGTATGCCTGTTCCCTCCCCACTGCTGTGGGGTACCCTCCCACCACACGGGAATGGAATGGAATGGACAAACTCGATCTTCAGGGATCTATACAGTATCTTTCGGCATGGGTTGTTGCTATGCTGTTTCAAACGAAGGGCTATTTCAACCCATGTGATGCTAGTAAAATATAAGAACCTTTTTGGTTATATGGATTTGAGCTCTTCTTGTCTTAAGTAGGCTGACCATCTGAAAAGGAGGACAGGGCTCCTGTAACTTTAACAGTTGTAGAGAAAAGGGAATTTCAGCCAGTGTCATTTGTATGCAATTAATTCCTGGTGAAATTCCCTTTTCATCACAACAGTTAAAGTTGCAGGCACTATACTAGAGTGACCATATACAAAAGAAGGCAGGGCCCCTGCAACTTTAACTGTTGTGATGAAGAGGGAATTTCACCAGGAACTAATTGCATACAAATGACACTGGCTAAAATTCCCTTTTCTCTACAACTGTTAAAGTTACATGAGCCCTGTCCTCCTTTTCATATAGTCGGCCTATCTTAAGTGACCCAAAATCTTGTCCCACCAACACTGCAGGTTTAATAATCAAACAAAGGGCAAGGAAGGAAGTGCAGATTTCTTTGGTGTATAATGGACTAAGCCACAGAAATATGACCGGGCCAGAAAGCTTTCCCCCGTGTGGAACAAATTTTGAGTGGAAAGGGCTACAGTGAAGTCTGTATATGAGTCTCCCCTCTCCTCGTAAGCAGTTCGACATGAAAATGAAATATAATCAAATGAAACACCATTTCTTGCTCAATATGAAATACCATGATCTTTGATATTATGTTCTTTTGGATTTATAGGTCCAGATGTTTCATGTGTCTTTTAAAGATAAATGTGCATATTCTGTGCCTGTCCTGTACCTGCAATTCTTCATTTTAAGGGTTGTTTCATTCTAGACATTTTGTCCTTCGAACAATGTTTGTTGCGCATGCAGCTTTCATGTTGTTACTTTTGAACAACAGCAAAAAGCCACCACCACATTTTTGGTTATCGTGATTTACAGCTGATGTTTTCAGTCTTGTTCACGAAAATAGTTGGAGCTATTTTGCTTCAATTCTGCCTAGCTAGAGATTGTGCTTCATTTGATTCTGCGCATCATCAGACAAGCATTTTATCGCGTGCTCATTACTGGGCCACTCATGGTTTTTCACGGGTCCTTTTGACCACAACGTCCGCCTCCCACATGTCTCCCGTTCCTTCTGGTCTTTTTTCCGTGACAACGTAAGCCCCAGTAAATCCGATTTTGTTGTTGTTGAAGCAAAACGTGCCGCCATTTCCTACTGTGTGCAGGAAAACAACGTGATAAAAACAGCCACTGAATGGGCCACGTGGTTGCTTCCTCTTTCTTCCCCGTGTGAAGAAAGAGGAAGCTGTTTGTCCCTATTGTGGGCCAGAAGCAGGCGTCCAAAGCGACGGAAGGGGAATGCGATTTCCCCTCCGTGTGCTGACGCTCCAAGTTTCATTTTCTGATTATTATTTCCCATTCATTATATGTACATTATATATAGAGCGCCACTCAGGACAGATTTCCAAAATGCATTGCACCTATCAGAGCTCCCTTTCCCATTTCCCTCCTCGTCTGTGGTGCTAACTTGTTTTTGTCTTCCATTTTGTGAAGCGACACGTTTTGGGGCTTTCTTTTTTTTTCTTCTTTTTTTTTTTTTTTTAGAAAAGGGAACATTTCAGTGTTAAAATACGGTAGTGGAAAGACGTGCAGGAAATTAACCTACTGCTGCATGACCCGGGTATAACTGTGACCTTGTCTTGCAGCAACCTGCCTTCCGCCCTGCCAAAACAGGGGCAAGTGTGTACTCCCTAACCAGTGTGCCTGCCCTTTCGGGTGGACAGGAAGAGCTTGCCAGACAGGTAAAAGCCAAACCCTTTCTTGTACTTACAAATTTTATTATTTATAACTGCATTTATATCCAACCTTTCTCCCTATTGCAAGGAGCCCAAGGTGAATCATAGAATAGTAGAGTTGGAAGGGGCCTGTAAGGCCATCAAGTCCAACCCCCTGCTCAGTACAGGAATCCACCTTAAAACATCCCTGACAGATGGTTGTCCAGCTGTCTCTTGAAGGCCTCTAATGTCACCTCCCTAGATAATGTCTCCTCCCTAGGTCATGGGTTCCCTTGTCGTACTGCTCTAACAGTCAGGAAGTTTTTCCTGATGTCTAGCCAGAATCTGGCTTCCTGTAACTTGAGCCCATAATTCTGTGTCCTGCACTTTGGGTTGATGATAACATGATCATCCTCCTCCCCATTTCTGTCCTCACAACAACCCTGTGAGGCAGGTGAGGCTGAGAGTCAGCAACTGGCCCAGAGTCTCCCAATGAACTTCATGCCTGAGTAGGGACTTGAACCCGGGTCTCCCCAATCCCTGGCCATCACTCTAACTACTAGGTGGACTCGCCCTCCGCTGTCCTTCCATCAGCAGGCAAAACACATTTTTATTCAGGCATGCCGTTGGGTGCTGTTGTTATTTTATTGTACTGTTTTCTAAAAAAAAAAAGTTTTTTTTTTTAAAAAATGTGTTTTATTTAATCTGTTTTTACACTTGTTTTCACTAAGGGTGCAATCCTACGCATGTTTAGACAGAAATGTTCTACAACTTCCAGCATTCCCCAGCATGGCTGGAGCATGCTGGGAGTTGTAGGACTTTTTTCCTGTCTAAATATGCATAGAATTGTAGAGTTGGAAGAGGCCTCTAAGGCCATCCAGTCCAACCCCCTGCTCCATGCAGGAATCCACCTTAAAGCATCCCTGACAGATGGTTGTTCAGCTGCCTCTGGAAAGCCTCTAGGGTGGGAGAGCCCACCACCTCCCTAGGTCATGGGTCCCAGTGTCGTACTGCTCTAACAGCCCTAAAGGCCTTTTCCTCCTTTGGTATTTCAGACGTGGACGAATGCATTGGAGGGAGACACGGCTGCAGCCAGGTTTGCCGCAACGTGGCCGGGAGCTATCGCTGTGCCTGCCAGCGAGGGTACGAACTCCACGGGGATGGGAAAACGTGCCGGGCTTTGGAAACGACCACCGAGGCCTCCGTCACCGCTCGCCCGGGTAAGTTTGGCATTGGTCAAGTGAATGGCTTCAGGCCGTGCGCATTGTTTCACTTGCTTCAGTCGCAGAAGACTGCGGGGAAAACGCCAAAAGAGACATTTGCACGCTTGGTAGTAACCAATTGCCCTTAAGGAATGAGAGAGACACGTTCTCCTGGGGGGTGGCATGGAGAGTTCCTGACGGGGTGCAGAACCTCAAATCCAGCTGTCTGGGGTTCCTCAATTGGCCACACACCCCTTCCCCTGGCCACACCCCTTTGGGTTGTTTTCAGTGAGGTGGTGTCTACAGGCCTTGGAGGGTCAATGTACCAGGACTTCTTTATTACGGGGGATGCTGACCTCACTCCCCCCCCCCACCCTCGTCATATATCCCTGTTCCCTCTGAGCTGAGCTGCAATTCTCACAAAAGCTGGGGAGGAGGTACGTTTCCCGCAAAACAGTATGTAATTTCCTGTTATAAGGCAAAACGTTTTGGCAATCACGACCCGTCGGCGTTGCGAAAGACCTGGTGGAGATGAAAACATCTAGAACTGGTTCGTTGACATGGAGCAGCCCAGCAACCTGCCATGCTTGGATTCTCCCTGGACAGGCGTGGCCAGGGGACGGCCACTGCCAAACTGACCGCTGCACTGCTGGCTGTTGCCTGGGTTTTGTCCAGTCCCCCATTTTCTAAATGTTTGAAATGCCTCTCCTAAGGCTCAGCTACTGACAGGCAGAGCTCTAAGCTAAAACAGGCAGGTATTTTGGCCACTGCCCCTTTTTGCCTTTGGCTCCGCCCACTCTTGGGAGTGCGGCTCCCGAGAGCTTCTCTCTCCGGCCCGCAGGCCGCGAGACGTTCAGCACCTCCGGCCCAAGAGACGTGAAGCGCCGTCGCCCCTCCGCCTTCGCTCCCTGCAATTCACCGTCGTCTCCCCAGCAAGAACTGTGCATCCCAGGAGAGGAGCGCCACCCCCGACGCTGACCCCGGCTCATTATTACTTTTGGTACGCGCTGTGCCACTTCAAACTCGTACCGTGAGTAATAATGCGCGGAGGGGCAGCACCCGCGTCGGACAGGCCTGGCGGAGCCGCGCATCAACGCAGAGGCGGTGGGATCTTGCGTCGTCTTCAAAATCTGCAGTGTGCCAAAGAGAACTCCTGTCCATCGGTCCGTCCCTCCCGGCATGCCGACAGTAATTGGGAGAGGTGTTTGCGCTGACTCAGATCCTATTCCGGTGCTTTGGGAAATGGTCTGTCTGCTCCGACCGATTCGGAGGGTCTCCAGAAAAGGATGCCCTCATCCCTCTATGTTTATTTATTATGTTCCGGGAGGGGTTCTCAAGGGTCCCCAACCTTTTTAGGCAGTGGGCACATTTGGATTTTTTGTTTACTTATCTCTTGCCTTTTCTCCGAGGAGCACAAGGCAGCATACATGATCCCAACTCCTCTCCCTTTCATCTTCCCAATGACCCTGTGAGGTAGGTTGGGTGGAGAACCAATGACTGGAGCAAAATTACTCAGGGCACTGGGACTTGGGGTACCCAGGTTCGAGTCCCCACATGGCCATGGAGTTCGTTGGAAGACTTTGGGCCAGTCACTGACTCTCAGCCTAATCTACCTCACAGGGTTGTTGTGAAGACAAAATAGAGAATTCGGAGCCTTGGGCTTTGTGCAAGAGGGAAAAAGGGTGGGCTATCCATGTAATAATGAATAGATTATTTTAGAGACCCTCGTTCTAAGTTATTCTTTTTCTTATTATCCATACCTGCGCTGTTTACTGTTTGGCATCATATTGCATTTTATTCTTTTAAATATTTGCATGGTATTTTATATTTTTAACTGTGTTTTAAAATGGCATTTTATTCGCTCAGAAAATATTAATTATTGGATGGATTAGAAAGGTACAAATAAATAAATAGTTCCAAATGTGCCCCCTGACCTGAAGTCTGGGAATTGCTAGTCTCTCAGTCTGTGAACGTGTTTAATCTCGGTTTTTGTTCTGGGAATCCAAATGGCCGGTCTGAAACCAGACTCCTCACTGTGACTTCTTTTGTTGTGTGCTCTGAATTTGTACAGCCAGAGCCCCCAACCCGATGGTGGAAGATGAAGTGAAGGAGCTGAAAAGCAGACTGGAGATACTGGAAGAGGTGAGCACCAGGACTCTCTCTCTCTCTCTCTCTCTCTCTCTCTCTGTGTTACCCACAAAACCAGCATTCCCCCCAATTTGGTGCCCTCTGAATATGTTGGACTACAACTCCCAGCATCGCTCACCATTCGCTATGCCAAGAGGGGCTGATGGGAATTGCTGGAAGACTGACAGCAAAATTATGCATGGCATGACAAAAGTGGATAGGGAGACATTTTTCTCCCCCTCTCATAACACTACTAATAATAAATGTATTTCTTACCCGCCTCTCCCTTTGGATCGAGGCGGGGAACAACATTAACACAAGAACAATATATATCAAATACACAAATGAATTAAAAGAGCATATAAAACAATCCACACATTTTGAAATTCTTGGTTTAAAGTTAATCTGGGCAGGCCTGCCGGAAGAGGCTAGTTTTTATAGCTGCCTTAAACTCAAGAGTGTTAAATTGACAAATCTGCTCCAGCAGAAGCCATTCCAGAGTCTGGGGGCGACAGAAGAGAAGGTCCTCTGGGTAACGGTTGTCAGCCTGGTTTTGGCTGACTGAAGTTCTTCCCAGAGGACCTGAGTGTGCGGGGCGGATTGTAGGGGAGAAGGCGATCCCGCAGGTAACCTGGACCCAAACCATGTAGGGCTTTAAAGGTAAATAACCAGAAGCTGAATGATGGGAGGCTACCTCCAGGAGCAGAGGCAGTAGGCCTATATACCCCGGTTGCTCCTGCCCTGCTTGTGGGTTTCCCGTGGGCAGCTGGTTGGCCACTGTGTGAACAGAGCGCTGGTTTAGATGGACCCTTGGTCTAATCCAGCGTGGCTCTTCTTATGTTCAAATCTAGTAACCCACTGGAGTTTTCTCAAAGTGACCGCTGAGGTTTTGCAAGCAGTCGGGGGTGTACATTTCACAGGAAGCAAAGGCAGCCAATTCATTCCCCATCCAAATTATCTAAAATAAAATAATTTCCATTAAATTTGAACCATGCCCCAGATTATCCCAAGCCAATGGAAAAAAATCCTCCTCCCCCCAGGTTAATTGCCATGCAGGGGGAAATTTGGGGTATGTGTGTTGCATCATACAGGGAGGAGTTAACTCTTCCCGTCCCTCCCCAGCTGCAACACTCTCCCCCCTCAAAAATTGCCTCCTGCGCAGCAATTAAGCTGACGGAAAAAGAAACTTCAATCGACACTCGGGGCACCGTGAAATAGATTCGGGGCTCATGCCCCACGGGCCCTGCCCTAGCAACACCCCTGCAGTCGGCCGTTAGGAATTAACTCATTGGTCCGCCTTTCGTATTACTTATTTCTGTTTCCCTTTGTCGGTAGAAATTTCAGCGTGTATTGGCCCCGTTTCTCAGACTAGAGACGCCGGGTGTGGAGGGCACCGTCACGGACCCCATCAGTCTGCTCATCCACTCTGTGCAGCAGTTGGACAGGATAGATTCGCTCAGCGAGCAGATCTCATTTCTGGAGGAGCGGCTAGAGACGTGTAAGTGGCGAGATCAGGGGGCCAAGCCCCCCTTTCAGGAAACCACCCAAAAGTGGGCGGTCAAGGGGGAAAGGAGCATCTGCAGAATTTCAGCAGGCCAGATTGGAGAAAAAAAACCCAACCCCAGGGATGTGGGTCACGGGCCAGAAATTCTGCCTCCGATTTATGCAAACTCTTTGGAAAGGTCTCCTTCTTGGAGACACGGAATTTAGGAATGATGGGAGTTGAAGTCCAATGGGGCACCTGGTTGGAGCAGACATTACATTTTTTTTACCTACCCTGGATATGCATATTACCCCTTATCCTCACGACGACTCTGCGAGGTAGGTTCAGCGGAGAGACAAGCAACCGGTGTAGTGTCAGCCAATGAGTGGCTGAACCAATCTGCCCAAGTTCTAGTCTGACCACTGACTCTCCGGCCACAAGGGCATGGCGCAGGGATGACTTCTGTGTCTCTTATCTCTCTGTGCAGGCTCATGCAAGAACAAAACTTGAGGAAGAAACAGGAAGGCTGAAGAGATGGCCTTGCTCCCCCTTTCCCCCCTGCCCATCCAGCTGCTTTGTAACGTATAACTCCACTGAGCTGCAGCCGAGACTTTCGTCTACTGCTCCGTGGGCCACGAGCCACATTGGGGGTGACGGACAGTTCCGCCTGGATGCTACCGTTGGAACCAAAGGGTTCTTCTTAATCCAGTACATGCGCTTCTAATAATAAGGGAGACACATCTACCTCTCTCGCTCCTCTGCGGTACAAGGGGCACCAGAGGAGCCTGCAAACGCAAACAAGATGCTCTTCAAATTACTGCTTGGGAGTAAAAATGTCACACTTTGTGCATGGACCAAGGACGTCCCTCCATGAGCAGTTTCAGGGCAGGCTCGTAAGTTACGGCTTCCCCCAAGGAACTATGGCATTCGCCACTCAGCAAAGGGTACTGGAGCTGACGGAGATCGTGGCTCTGCTCACGGAACAGCCTCTGCCCTTGTTCCATGGGGAAAGGCAGCTAAACTTCAAACTAGCGGCCCTGTAAAGACACCCTCTTTAGCATCTCATCTACCAGGGTTTCTCCCCCCAACCCCAGCTGCAGAAAAACATTGTACAGTTTTGCAAAATGAAAAAGGGCCTGATCCCACCGTTACCTCCATCTCGACCATTAGGGCAGGTTGCACTCCCAAGTCCCAGCATCCTCCAGCCACGGCTGCTGGGAGTCCAACACGTCTCCAGCTGTGGACGGCTGATGTATAAAGAATGCAATTCAATGGTACCATTGTTCACTCTTCCGTAGCACTCTGGAGACTCAAAGCCAGTAACCTTGGTGTCCTCAATTGTTCTCTTTTTAAATATATATATATATATATATATATATATATATATATATATATATAATGTTTCAATAAACCTACATTTATGAGAAAAGAAGCTCACGCCTCCTCTTTGTGCAACAGACAGAAAGTTCTGGCTTTCTTTGGGGATTATGTTGCCCTAATTTCCTTTGGAAATCCGCACAATTCGTTTTTAAGGAATGGTTCTATGGATCTTGGATTGTTGTAGATCACAAGCAGAATATGAGCCAACAGTGTGATGTGACTGCAAAAAAAGCAAATTCTATTTTGGGCTGCATTAAAAGAACTATCGCTTCCAAATCATGCGAGGTACTGGTTCCCCTCTATGCAGCACTGGTTAGGCCCCATCTTGAGTATTGCGTCCAGTTCTGGGCACCACACTTCAAGGACGCAGACAAGATGGAGCATGTTCAGAGGAGGTCAGCGAGGATAATTAAAGGTCTGGAAACAAAGCCCTATGAGATTGAAATAACTGGGCATATTTAACCTGGAGAAGAGAAGACTAAGGGGAGACATAATAGCACTCTTCAAATACTTGAAAGGTTGTCACACAGAGGAGGGCCAGGATCTCTTCTTAATCAACCCAGAGTGCAGGACACGGAATAATGGGCTCAAGTTACAGGAAGCCAGATTCTGGCTGGATATCAGGAAAAGCTTCCTGACTGTTCGAGCAGTACGACAATAGAAACAATGACTTAGGGAGGTGGTGGGCTCTCCCACATTAGAGGCCTTCAAGAGGCAGCTGGACAACCATCTGTCAGGGATGCTTTAGGGTAGATTCCTGCATTGAGCAGGGGGTTGGACATGATGCCCTTATAGGCCCCTTCCAATGGTACTATGATTCTCCCACCCACCCCAGTAGAGCCTTCCAGGTGTTTTGGCCTACAACTCCCATTAGCCTGAGTCAGCATAGCCAACGGTGAGGGATAATAAGTGATGTAGTGCGGAGCGCATGTTGACCTTCTGCAGCAGGAGGTCCCTTACAATAGATTCTTGATCCCTTTCAGGACAAACATAATACGGAACATTATTAAGACGCGGAATTTATTAGAAGGTGGCCCGTGCTCCTATAAGCACCAAATGCAATGGGGCTTGATTCCAAGTAGACCTATCTAGGATTGCAGCGTAAATGGCTCATTAAAAAAGGGTAAAATAAATAATCAAGTTATTAGCCCTGATGTTCCATGTTCAATGATAGCATACCTGCAAATACCGGTCTCTGCTGGATGGTGGCAGAGATCTCGTGAGCGACATCAGTTGGTCAATTTAAGACCGAACCTGCCCTTAACTCCTTCTGATGCTCAGCGCTCCCGTCGTCGGCTGCACATTTAGCCCAAGCTCTGAACTAAACGGGATGCAAGTGTTGGGTTGGGTTTTTTTTTTTACCTTTCGCGCAGCAAAACTCACGCAAAAGAAACACACGTGCTTCTTTTAAATAAATTTGCTTTATAAAAGTCAGTTCTACACAGACACACACATCTTGAAAATATCAGCAACCGATTTTTGCAAGAAGGCACTTTTTGGGTGGCTGGGTGGGGGTTGCATCCCTACGTACAGTATCGACGTGCGTTTACCTCACCCACGATCCCCATTGCCTCTCACGGGCCACGATTCAACACCACTGCCTGAATAACAGATTTCTAGGTTTCCCCCGCCTCTCTCCGGCACTCTCTGTAGGAGGCTGAAGCATCACAGGCGAGGCGACCAAGCTACAGCAGAGGTCCCTCATCCCACCTTCTCCTGCGGATGGAGGTGGACAAAAGCAGGCAGCCTTTGCTCTCCCGTAACACCTGTAAATAATACTTTGCCTACCCTTGTAGGGTTGGGCTACTGCAGCCGTCTCCAATATGGGCAACCTGAAGAGGTGTTGGGACTACAAAACCCATCATTTCCAGCCAATGGGAAATGATGGGTCTTTTCATCGGCCCGGGAGAGAGAAACTTTGCTTCCGACGGCGTCCGTGGATTTCTTCTGGCCCACTCGTCTTATTTTTTTTGACTAAACAGGTTTTGGAAATGAAGATAAAAAATAATAATCTGCAAGAACCATTGGCTCTGAAGCAAAAGAGCAACCCAGCTTTCACCAACTTGGTGCCGTCCAGATGTGTTGCACTATATATCTGGCGGGCACCAGCTTGGCAATAGGCTGGCATAAAGGTACCCGCCGCGAGCAGCAGTCCTGCCTCAAGCTACTGTTACAATATCTGGCAGAAACCCTGTCCCCAGCCTCCGTTGGTTCCAGGTTTCCAGGTTGGGGGACACCAGCCGCCTCTCTCCCCCACGTGCATCCTTGCCCTGGCTGTAGAAAGGGGGGTGACTGTAGAGTAAAAAGCCACGGCTGCCCCCCTGCCCCGAGTTGAGAGAAAAAGCATCAGGAGACGCTGGTGTGAACCGAGATCGGCGCTTTCAACCCAGCGCTGGAACTATTCACTGTGGACTTCTCTGTCAGGGTGTGCAGTTTCCTCCAGCTGTTTTGCCCTCACCATCAGCTAAGCTAGCTAGGGCTCATTGCAGTTGCAGGAAAAACATCTGGAAGGGACAACCCTGGTTTACTGAAGGCTCTGCGGACAAAGCATGCAGGGTCGGTTGCCTTTGCAGGAGCAACAGTGATAATTCATACTGGGCGTTTTGGCGGCAAGGGGAGGACTTAAAAATGGGTACCCAAACCTCCAGTGAGGGGTGGGGGTGGGGTTTCCCTTTGCCTCCAGCAAGGAGACGCCACCTTGGATCTGGAGAGAGGGCTGACCAAAATCCAGCAACTCTTCAAAACTGACTCGAATGCTCTCTTTGCTAGCGAGACACTGATGTGCATGGTGCACACATATGGAGTCTCCCTACTCAATGTGTGAGAATCCAGGTTAACAGGGGTCACTGTTTCGGCATAGGTGTTTCCCCCCCCCCCCCCACTTAAAGACTTTGGACTTTTCCCACCAGAATGAACCATAGGCTGAGTGCTTCTGAAGATTCCATAGCCGCATTATTTCTCCTCCAAATTTTGCAAGGATAAAAGAGATTTCTTGAAAACACACACTCATTCTGCCCGCAACCCCCATGTTGCTTCCAGATGTGTCGGACTATCACTCCAGCATGCTGGCTGGGGGATAATGGGAGTGGCAGTCCGATACCTCTGGGAAACACCAGGTCGGAGAAGGCTGTTAGAGCAATATATGCACACATTAATGAACGAGGAGGAAAAGGGGGGGAATACACAAAGCGGACCCTAGAGGAGGAATTCACTATTTAGGTTGCAATCCTACACAGGTTTAGACAGGGAAAAAAAAGTCCTACAACTCCCAGCATTCCCCAGCTGGCTGGGGAATGCTGGGAGTTGTAGGACTTTTTTCCTGTCTAAATGTGTGTAGGATTGTGCTGTTAGGAACACAACACACTAGAATACCAGTGAGGTACCACCGTTAGCAGCAGCTTCTCCGCTCAGACTGTTCAGTTCCTTTTATGACTCCTAATTGTTGCTTTGTGGTAAAAAGGTATATTTCACATCGTAAAGACAACCCGCAACCCAAGAGATCGCCCAGCCCAATGTGACGGCATGTTCTTCTGCTGGAGGGAGGGAAGCGAGTTCAGCTCGGACTTCCTTTGCGTAGAGCTGGCCTGCCCCTGGACATTAGCCTAGAAGCCATTTCTTAGGTGAGGATAATCCTATCGAGGTCTAGTGGACAGCAGTGAAATACCACTGGTCGAGAAAAGAACTAGAATCCAAAGCCACGGGTGTCATAGATCTCGTGAATAAGCCGGAACGCTGGTGCGGAAGTCTATTTAATCCAATCAACGTCAAACCATTTTGTGCAATCAAAGTAACTCTTGACCATTTCGAACTCGCCAAAAACCTAAACATACACCAACTCCCCCCCACCCCCACCCCGGTTAGGAGTACCACCGTGTGCCATTCCAGGATTCCCATTTTAATTTTATTCCCTTGGCATCTTTGCCTCAAACACGTGGAAATGGCCAAGTCTCAACCGTTTTCCGAGCAAGTCAACCCACATTAAAGGAGAGCCATGTTTCTGAAATATCTACTTGCTAGTGCAACTTTTAACAGAGGTGATTTGAAAAAAAGGATGCGGACAAAGGGGACGGGACTTCTCCAAATACGCAATAAAGCTACCAGGTGCTGGGGCAGGTTTAAACTTTAGACCTCTCCCCTTTTTTCTTTTCTTTCTTACAAGATGGGACTCCAGCCATCCGTTAGCAATTCTGAATGAGTGTCTCTGATATTTGAGTGAAGGGCGACACGCCGCTCCCTTTCCGCGAACGCTGGATGGAAGGAATGGTACAGCCTCAATATCAACCTCTCAAAAGGTTTTGAAAGCTATGAACCAAAGAAGAATGAAGGCGCAATCCTATACATGTTTCAACAGAAAAAAAGTCCTACAACTCCCAGAATGCTGACTGTTGTAGGCCTTTTTCTGTTGAAACATGCATAGGATTGGCCGAAAGTTGCTTGTCTTGGTACTGAGATGGAGAATCTGTACTATGATCCTTCCCGGGCAGGTTTCAAGCATTTGTGTGTGTCCGTTCATCCCTTCCCCAAAAAGTCATGAAGTACATACACTAAAAAAAAAACCATAAACAAAGCCATAATCTCCTATCACAAACAGCAACCATTTCTGGTTCCTGATCATTTCTGAACATCTCCTAACATGTCCTCGCTCACAAGCTGTCAGAACCGTCCTGTAACTTAGGGATGTTTGTTTGTCTAAGAAAACCGCTTTCCACCCATATTAATGCATATTTCTTGGGCAGTTTTGGAAACAAACAAACGAATGAAGACAACATTACTGCCTTGGAAGGGACGGGAAAGGACACCGCGGCGACAGCGCACGGCCCCGAGAGCGGCGATACCTGCCGAGCACTAGTGGAGTTCAAAACATTTGGGATTCAATCCCCTTCAAGTTAGCAGGAGAGAGGGAGGAGGGGAGAAAGAACATTCGTCTACATTTTGGCTTGCTAAATCTTGATCCTCAAGAGGAGCTCTTTGTCCAAAGCAGAGAAGCTCCGGACAGTCGCAGCAGCAAACACAGAGTGAAATCCCTTCTTTGGTAGCAGCTGTTTTGGGGGGAAAAGACAGTGGGAGGGGAAAGAGCAGGAAGAGGGATACGTCCACGTGCCTAGCATTAGAGATAGAAAAGCTCCCCACCATCACTTGTCGGTTAGGAACAAGCTGCAATTTCTTCCCCGCGTGACCTAAAGCGAGGGAGCGACAGTACCGTTTTTGGCAAGTCAGAGAGAGAGAGAGACGCACAGGGAGAGAGAGAGAGAGAGAAAAGTCCTTTCCGTAGGTGGCTGAGTGCGTGTGCCAAATTTTCGCCACAGGGCATCACTGCGCTAGCTTGGGCGTCTCTCCGTTGACTCCGCCGGCCCTTCCCGAGAGCCTGAAGAAAGTTTCCCTCATGGTGGTGAAGCAGCGGTCGGTGAGGTCGTCTACATCCTCAGGCGTCAGGCCCTTGGTCGGGATGGGCGGCAAGACCTCAACCTGGATTTTGCCTGGCGGAGGAAGAGAAGATGCTGAACTGATCGCTCTCTCAACACAGCATATAAAACGGATGTGTTTAATCACGGGCCCGGGGGCCAAATACCAGATGCTGATTTAGGGACGGTTGCTTTCCTAAGGGGGGGGGGGGGAAATCCCCCTGTGGATAGTAAAAGCCCTAAGCTCTTCCACAGATACTATTGCATCACATCAATTATTTGGTAGCTTCCCACATCCCTCCACCCAATTCTAAAAAGTTGGAGTGGTTTGATCAGTGCTCCTTCAGGGGGGGGGGGGGGGCAGGGGGGGGGGCAAATAGAGAGATATGGATTTTGTTAAATCTGTCCCTCAGTGTTTTGCGGATTGTCAGCGGTCTTTCATTCCGTTGTGCGCTCACAGCCAGAATCATTTTCATAAGGGATGCATGAGAATTTTGTTCTGCTTGCAGAACTGCGCACTTATGCTAACATTTCTCAGACATCCCTGGGGCCGGGGTGAGGGTGGGGTCTCTTATTCATGTGCAGGCGGCAATCTGGACCTATGATACCAATTTACAGTTCTGAGAGAGAGAGAGAGAGAGAGAGAGAGAGAGAGAGAGAGAGAGAGGACCCTTTTTGTAGAAAGGCGCAAGGGAGGAAGCAGAGCCATTACCGTACCGGATGTGAACAGGTTCTTTTTCAGGTTGTAAAATGAAGAGAAGGAGGAATACACCACAGGAATAACTGGGACCTTGAAACAGGAGACACAGTGGAGGGTTAGCTACAGACCTCAAAATAATAATAATAATAATAATAATAATAATAATAATGGCTCATGTGCTGTTGCACTCTCTGCCACTA
Organism: Anniella stebbinsi; assembly: GCA_029215795.1. NCBI lineage: Eukaryota > Metazoa > Chordata > Lepidosauria > Squamata > Anniellidae > Anniella > Anniella stebbinsi. The sequence continues at coordinate 99,568,160 of JARDYH010000008.1, read as the reverse complement.
CATATTTACTTAAGAGATTTAGACCCCTCACCTTTCGGCTCTAACAAGGCAGACGACACAACATTTCAAAATGAGGCAATAAACCAGCCCTCCCCAACCTCGTGCCCTCCAGCTAGGTGGGGGATGCTGGGAGATGTAGTCCAACACCTCTAGAGGACACCAGATTGAGGGAGACGGGTTTATTTTTAATGGTAGATTTAATGCCATGTTTTAAAATAGCCTTTTCCCAGGCTTGAGCTGCTTGGATACATATCTCTTCTGGCCCACACATCTTTCCTCTGGGCCCACCATCCCCTTCCCCCAATTGCTGATCACTGGGCGGTTTCCTCATTTTTGTGCAGTTCCACCCACATTTTAAAAACGTTGAAATGTCTTTCCTAAGGGACAGTTCAAAGCTAAAAGAGTCTCTTTCACATTTGCCCGTGGCCCCACCCACCACTAGAATGAGACTCCCAAGAATTTCACCAAAATGGAATTTATCTGAAAGAGGTTCAACGCCTCCAGTGTAGACGATACTAGGTGGGTTTGAGCCACAGACTAACTCGGGGTAAGGCAAGTTCCCTAAATGGAACCAACATGACGCCTATCCTTTTGTGCACCCCTCTTCGAAACTAGTCTCCCCCCCCCCACACACACACTTTTGGGACGCAATGGGCTAGGGAGTTTGAGCCAGGCGGCAAGCAACAACGGCAGTTTGCCCGGCGCCCTCCGCTCGGCCAAGGTGAGTTACCTGCGTCTGGATGGCCAAGTGAAAAGCGCCTTTCTTGAACGGCAACAAGTCTCCGTTCCCGTTCCTTGTGCCTTCTGGATAGATCCACACTTTGACCTGTGGGAAGGAGGATACACAGCAACTGAAATGCTACTTCCTGCATCAGGAAGGGGCGTGTACAAGCGCCATGGGGAACCAACCCTTCAAGTTTAGATTGTGTGTTTTCAGGTGGGGGATTTCAGGAGGACATAAGAACATTCTGTTCACACAGTATCTGAAGAGCTGTAGACCAAGGATCCGCAAGCAGCCTGCCCATGTTCCCCAGCAACTGGTGCATATGGGCTTACAGTCCTTTGTGCCAGGACAGTGTTGCAACCACAGGAAACACCCCCAAGTTGGGCCAGGACTCCGGAACACTTTGAACCCACACATACAGACACATTCCGAGTTCAGGAACCACACTACCTGATGGAACGCCTCTCCCGATATGAACCTACCCGAACACTACGTTCAACATCTAAGGGCCTCCTCCGGATGCCTACTCTGAGGGAAGCTCGGAGAATGGCAACAAGGGAGAGGGCCTTCACAGTGGTGGCCCCCCAATTGTGGAACGATCTCCCCAACGAGGCCCATCTGGCGCCAACATTGTTATCTTTTCGGCACCAGGTTAAGACTTTTCTCTTCTCCCAGGCATTTAACAGCATATGTTGAGTTTTTTTAAACTGAACCCTGGATAGTGAGATGTAGTTTGACTTTAGGCTTTTTATGGTTTAAAATTTTGTATATTGGTTTTTAAATGTTCAATGTTTTTAATCTTTGTAAACCGCCCAGAGAGCTTTGGCTATGGGGCGGGATATAAATGTAAATAATAATAATAATAATAATAATAATGATAATAATTGCAGAGGTCTTTGAGAGACGGACATACAAAACTACTGATGTTTGCTTTGCTCTCTTTGTAGGGCCGAAACGCCTGGTCGGTTAGACATGATCTTTTAATACAAGTCCCACTGCAAACTGGATGTGGCCAGCACCATCTTAAGGAGACGTTCCACCTTTTTCCTTTTATTTATTTAATTTATTATTGCATTTATATCCCACCATTTTCCCCCCAAGGAACCCAAGGCGGCGTACATAATCCTCCTCCTCTCCATTTTTATCCTCACAACAACAACCCTGTGAGGTAGGTTGGGCTGAGAGTCTGGGACTGGCCCTAAGTCACCCAGTGGGTTTCCGCGGCTGAGTGGGGACTAGAAAAAATGAAGCGACTCCACCACCCAAAAAAACCTCCCACCAGGTTAACACACACCACATTAAAAAACCCACAGAGAAAATAAAGCCAACACACCCACCCCAAAGCCCACCAGCTAAAACACACCGACGAAAAAACACACAAGAACACAAGGCAACACACACACACACACACACACACACACAACCCAGACAAAAGACATACCATACCAAAACAAACAGGGCAACATTAAAGAACAGGCAACCCCACTCTACACAGAGAGAGCAGAGGCTAAAAACACATGCACCCTCCACCCTTTCAGCCAACCTGCCTTCGAGGTGCATTCAAAGCAACAAACCAGCCTCTCTCCCCTGTCCTGCAACAGGCACTGGGTGCAAAAGCAGCCATGTTTTGGAGGAATCGAGAGAAGTACAGCCAACCAAAGAGGTCCCAATGCACTCAGCAGCCAAGGGGTTCAAGCCCAGCCGTCCAAATCCACACACACACAAACACCCACGCTGGCACACTCACGTTGTCCTGGACCATGGCTTGGCCAACGCCGGACATCACCGATTTGGCGTTGCTCGTGCTTTTCCGGTTGATGAAGATGACGCCGCCCAGGTACATGATGAGGCCCACCGAGCCCATGTACAGCAGCTCCCGCTTTCCGATCTGGACGCAGCGTTCCGGGAGGATTTCCATCAACCCTAAGGATGGGCGGGGACAGCGAGGACGTCAAAAGCGGGCAATCCCTCTTCCTGGAACCACCAGGGATTAACACGGGGGCCTCATCCAGGGTCTACATCGGGCAGCACCCAAGGCAGGCGCTGCGCCACTCTGCGTCCCCTTGTGTCAGTGTGAAGCACCGCTAGCGTGTCAAGGACTAGCGCCTTTGAAGGCAACCCTGGCAACGAGGGGGAAATGCGTCCCCTGCGGAGAGCATCCCTGACCTGCCTCCTTCTGGAAACGAGCGTTTCCTCCCGTTCCCAGCTGTGAAGGGGAGTGCAAGGTTCCTGTCGCGTTATTCGTCCTGCTAGCAGACAGGCAGCGTTGGAAACCTGCCTTCTGATTCCCCCCACCCACCCCCCACAGAAACCCACGACCAAAGAAATGGAGACGGTTGCAAAAGACTTAGAGTTAAAGAACTTGGCTTGAGGATCAGAACTGAATGGAGGAGGGCTCTTGGCCTTCCGTATTTAAAAAAAACACGCCAACCTCCCCCCCATCAGATTTCTTCATTTCAGCAGGATAATTTAAAGGCGTTATTTCTATTGTTGCTGGAAATCAGACACCCTCGCCCACCTCCTGCCAATCACCCAGAAATCTTCCAGCAAATCCGGATCTATTATCCTTTGCCCATCCATGCCCTAGACCAGGGGTTTGGACTTTTGGCTCCCAGCATTCCTAACCACGGGCCCTGCTGGCAGGGGCTTCTGGGAGTTGACGTCCCAACTATCTGGAGAGCTACCTTTTGCCCTCCCCTGCCCTAGGCTACCTTACAGGGCTGTTGTGAGGATAGAGATAGTTAAAACCTACACATGCTTTTGCGGCAGCTTTGATCTTTGCAATTTTCAAACGTGAGCGAGACATGTGAGAGAGTGAGGGCTGAATGTGTGCATACAGATGTCACACCCAAAACAGCCCGCAGGCCCCAAAAAGGCCATGCAGACGCCCGAGACCCACTGGCTTCTCACCCATCATATCCAGGACGCTCTGATGGTTCGAGACGATGACACACGGACCCTCAATCTTGAAGTTCTCCAGACCCTTCGCCTCGAACCGCAGGCCGTAGAGGTACTTGAAGCTCCTGACCACGTTCTTGATAATCCTGCAGGCGGAAGAGAGGAAGGGGTCAGACCGCACAAGCCACAAAAAATGTCTCCGAGTTGGAATTCGGCCGTCGGACTGCAAGCGGCTCAACACCCCTGAACTAAGGGAACGCCGATTGGGGGAAAGGGAGCGTGGGCCTTCGGGGGAATTCCAGCACGCCAGGTTGGAATGCCAGCCGGGGTGGATCCGGCCCAAGAGGCCCCAGGTCCCCCACCCCTAATTGACTGCCTTGCCGTTGAAGATGCCCAGAGGTCGTGCAAAAGGATAGAGAGGCGCCTTTTCTAAAATGAGGCTTCCATCCATTCGTGCCGCGGTGCAAAGATTGGTTTTAAGTAGGTCGGCAGTTTGCGCCCAGAGAAGATGAAAGAGCATTTCTCCACACCTAAAGAGGCGCTTGGACCTGTTGCTCTGCTCCCATTCCAGTGTGCTTCCCCCGAAAACGCCCCCAGAGAAACCACATCCGTGAGTTGCCGCACGGCAGAGATCAAGGGATTTCTGACGCTCTCTCAGCAGCTTTCCTGTTTCTCTAAACCTCCCTCCGCAAACATTCAGTGAGCTTAAAAGGACACCACTGTCTGCCCATCCCAGGCCTGAGATGCTCTGTCCTGGACGGGGTGTGTGTGTGTGTGTTGCCTTTCAACAATTGTACAAGTCCCGAGAATGGTCGAAATAAAGTTTTGCACTTCAACTTCTATCATTAGAGCCATTCTCAAACTAAGGAATTCCAAAGGCAGATTGCCACTCAAGATATTCTATTCTATTCCCTGTGGTTTGAATAAGGACAAAAGGTTGTTAATTTTAATTTGCATTATTATTATTTACATTTCTACACCACCCCATAGCCGAAGCTCTATGGGCGGTTTGCAAACAAGGTTAATTGGCTCACTGCTGCAAAGTTGTCTGCGTTATCACCCCACAACATTTTGTGAATGGCAACCATTAAAGTAATTGTCACTGTCTGTTCTTTTTGAATCCCAGGGTCCTCCGACGGCAAAGCTTCCAGCTCCCCTTTATCCCGGCATGTGTGTATGACCGTATGTATGTCCATAAGACCAGCCCATTAAGGACAACACTCCATGCATCTTGTGAAAGCTTAAGCCATAAGCTTTCATGAGATGAAAGCTGGAACGCAGCCACTCCTCTGGATTGCCTGAAGAACTGGGGTGGAGAACTTTTTTTCAGCCCAAAGGCTAAATCCAATTTTGGAGAAGCTCTCGGCTGGGGTGGGGGCATCTTATTTCAGTGGTCGGTGGGGCCAAAAATATATTTTTAAAAATGCCAGCATATTGTAAGTGAGCCTTAGGAGAGCCATTTCAACTTTTTAGACAGCATGGGGAACAGGGGTAGAGTCAGGGGCCTGGCAGCTAACGGACACTGGATTGGCGGATTTGGCCCACGAACCGAAGTTCCGCACCCCCGGTGCAGGAGATCAAACACAGCCAGGGTTCTGCAGGAGCCACAAAAACGAGGCAAGTTTTTCCCAGATACTGGGGAAAAAAGGATGCTGGGAAAGAACCCAGAGCAAAAGCAACATTTGCATTTCAGAAGCCTGAAATCACATGGCATCTGGAGGTGGAGAACCAGCCAGTCTAGTTTGGTAGAAGAAGATTTTGCAGCTCGTGAAAAGCAGAAGCTTATAAATGAACGAAACAGGATAAATTAATATACCACCCTGGAATTGGGGGGGGGGGGGATGTGTACCAAATGTGGATGTCTCTTAAGGTATACCGGAAGCGGATTTGCAAAGAACCACTGGCCGCTTGTGGCAAATAAAAATCACAGCTAGGCAATTGGTTTTTTTGGCAAGACGACGAGACGTCTTGGCATCTCCTTTTGCCGCAAGGGTCTTACGCAACTTGAACGGGCCTCTTTTCTCACATCCTGAGCCACAATAAGAGGTCAGGGCAACGCTGGTTGGAAAGGCAAAGAGCGGCCCTTCCAAAGCCAGAGGGAAAAGGCGGGTTAAACATTACCCCAATGACAAATCCACAAGTCAGCCATCCAGCCGCCGCCCTGTTCTCACCTGAGAGAGGGCAGGGTCCACTCCCAACGCTCAGGTGGTGCTCAGCACACCTCGCCTCTTTGGACAGGAGCCCGGGAGGGCCTTGTCCTTCCGCCGGCAGGCAAAGATGTCCTTATCCAGGCAAAGCGGGTTTTATTCAGGAAAGCTCTTGGCTTAACAGCTGGTCTGTTGCAGAAGGGCTTTTTATTTTTATTTTTTTAGTTTCTGGGTGCTTTCCTTTTCTTGTTGCGTTTTTAATGGCTTCGCGTGTGTTTTTCTCTTAAGGGTTTCATTCAGATTTTTTTTGCGGGCTGGATTTGATCGTTAGCCGCCCAGAGTGCCATTTTGGGGGCAGAGAGATGGGATATAAATTAAATAAATGACCAGAAGAGAAAAATGAAAATAATTTTAAAAAGACAGCTGCTAGACACACATTTAATGCAATGTCAGTTATGGCCAAGTGGCATTTAGGAAGCCAATCTACGTATTATTTGCTCCCGGCATCGGATAAACAGAGCTAGGTGGATTCTGCATTGAGCTGAACTGTCTGGAGGCCTAATGAGACTTGACAGGTATTTGGGGGGGGAAAAAACAACGCCACTTAACCTTGATTCGATTAATTATTTATTTAAAGTATTTTCAGCCCGCTCCTCAGCCAAAGGCTCTCTGAGTGGTTTACATGCAATTGAGAAAACAAAGCAGTCCCCAGAGCCTTCAAGCTTAAAAAAAAAAAAAAGACACGACATGCAAGGAAAAAGGGATGGCGCGGAAGAGGAAAACAGGGTCACTTTTTCTTTTGAAAAGGAAAACACCTGTTGTGTCTAATCCCCCTCCCCTTGGGCAGGGTGAAGGACTGTCAGACAATAATTCAGAATCAGATTCTGAGGCCGAAGAGACATCCCAGTCCATGCCAGGAGTGGGAGAGTTGATTCCCATGGCCTGTTTCCCAGCTGCGAATGAAACTTTGCCAGCACTTATCTCTGATTATTTAAATCGTGATTTAAATAATGATTTAAATCAAATCCACCCTGCGATGGTGTAAATAAACCCCAAGCTGAGAATCAGCCTTCTTCTTCCGAAGAGGAGGGCGTGCAAAGCCTGGTAGACGCGAGATTCCATAGGAGAGAGACAGACAGACTGAGGCGAGGGAGGAGAGGAGAGAAGGAGGTCGGACAGACTGATTGCTTGGAAACTGCTTAGTCAGAACCAGTCTCCTTAAAGGCGTTCTGAAAGAAATGGATTTTCCCTTTTCCTTGAAAAGAGCAACTGTTTTGCTTGCTTAGCTTAATCTTGCCTAGAGGGCTAGTCGCCTAGAACTTTTAGACTCTCCTTCAGGTGAGGGAAGGTGTTCATTGCCTGAATAAAGTTTTGTTGAATTCCTAGCAGACCTCAGAAGAGGAACCTAACAACACCCAATTGGAAGTCAATAGTAATGTCTCCTCCTTCACCCGACCCTGCAGCAGAGCCTAGAAAAGAGTAGGGGGAGAGACTCCCCAGCCAAGAAGCCGCCAGGATCTCCCCGAGAGACACAGTGTAATGGTTAGAACGTTGGACTAGGGTCAGGGAGATGCGGGTTCGAATCCTCGCTCAAGCCACAAAGCTCTCACTGGGAGATCGTGGGCCAGTCACACCAGGTCCGGATTAAGACATGCTGAGGCCCTAAGCCATGTCAAGATTCAGGGGGCCCATACCACAAAAATAAAGAGAAAGGAAGTGTACTGCATTATAAGGGGAAGGGGAATGAAAAGGTACCACGCAGGGTTAGAGGGTGCTTGCAGTTAAACAGTGTTCGATAGCCTTTTCTAAGGAGGTGTATAAAAGCACTAATAAAGTAAATCGATTTGGACGTCTTCTAAACCGGCTCTAGTTTGTGCTTCTTGCCTCCAGTATGAAGCGTTACCACGTTTTCTCTGTAAAATGCAACTCTGCTGTAAGTCACACCACACTTTCCAACATATTGAAGCCAAAGCTTAGTTATCTTACATCTTCACCTTAGTTATCTTACATCTCAAGTTATCTCCAACATATTTAGAGGCCCTCATGGCTTCCTTGGCTTGTTCCTAAATCGGCACTGAGTCACACGCTTTCAGCCAAGCCAAGCCTACCTTGCAGGGGGCTTGTTCGGATAAAATTGGGGTGCTGCTCTGAGTTACTTGGAGAAAGGAAGGGAACACTAAAAATGTAATAAAACTGGTGTTAGACTGCATATCCCATCATCCACAGCTAACACGTATACACACAAGCACACAGGTTCGAATGTGTCACTTATGAATCCAATCCGATGTTGCCTTCATAGTCTATTTCCCCCGCTCCCCAAAAAGCAAAAGAACCCAAATTTCTGGTACGTTCATAGTCAAAAGAAGGAGGAAAAACCAGACTGTCAGGTTTTCCTAAGGACGTATTTTCAGATTTCACCCTCCTTTTCAAACAGGAGGAATTTAAGACACACCAACAGTAAAGCCGTTACTGCTGCGTTTGAGAGAGAAATAAAAGGCCCTTAACAGTTACTTTGCTAGCTGTGGTTTCTATTATTATTATTATTATTATTATTATTATTATTATTATCATCATTGTCAGCCTGTTTTGATTTTAACTCAATTTGTTTTTGATTGCATTGGCAACATTTATTTTTTAGCTTGGTTTTATTACCGCTCGTCTTCTTGAGCATCACTTTTTGTGTGGAAATGCAAGGAAACGAACAAGTAAAGAAATACATCCCTTGCGCAGAGCAACTCAGGATGCTAACCTAGAGGAAGAACAAACCTCGCTCTCTAGCCAACTTTCTGCCCAGGAGGACAGATCTGCACAAATTTAATCAACTAGTTGATTTATTAATGTTATTTATATACGGATTAATATTTTAAAAACCTCCAAGCGGATTTAATTCAAATTTTAACCCAAATGCAGTTGTAATAGAAACTGGACGGAAGAAGTTCAAAAAGCAGACTCAAAAGGTTGAGCAGAAGACCTGGCACTTTCTGTAAAAAAAAATTCTTTGGACCCTGTCATTTTCCTCACATAGCTTCGCCCTCCTGGCTCATTGTTCAAGGCACTTGAGTACCAGGAACACACACTCAAAATGGACCCGGACGTGTTTGGCACCCCTTGCCGAGACGGGGGACAGGTGGCATCTGACCCGCACGAGTGTTTCACACAGGAATTGGCTTCCTCCAGAGCCATGAGGGAGGCGTTTGCATCCTCCGACCCTGTGAAGTCACTGCGTTTAGTCACCATCAATTTGCAACATCCCCAACCTTCACCTAGTATTGAGTCACGGCCACCATAAGGAAAGAGCTCCGTTGTAAAGGCAGGCCGGATCATTGCAACATCGCTGTCACTCCACTGACATATCACCTCGCCTGCTCAGTAAGGGTTGCACCAATTTTGTCAACGCGGCTTCTGGCAGTCCGGTGCAAGAGCATGCACAAAGCTCCTTTCTCCTGAGTTTTTAGTTTTGTAAAGAAATCTCCCAGGCACCTTAAGAATACTTTTTAGTGCTTTTAATCACTCTGTTCCTGGTTTTTTATTTGCTTTCATGCTGTGGTAATGGTTTTTCTCTTGTTTTAGTTTTTTTTTTTAATGTTTGTACTGCATGTTTTTAATGTATTATCCGCTGTCCAGAGAACTTTGGGGTGGTTCAAAAGTATTTTATGTTGTTTATGTTTTATTATGTTGAAATAAATAAAAATAAAAGCTGAAAAAAAAGTATGGTAAATAAATAAACACTTGAGGGCAGAGTGCTCCTGACCATGTGCAGAGTGGTTTCCCTTTTCAGGAGTAGAAGCTCTCCTTTCTCACACGGAAAACGGGCTTTGGAACTTGGCATCCTGCACCCTGGCCTCCGCCCAATCGGATTGGCCTCATCCAGAAGTGCCCCGAGCCACAAACTCAGGGCCAAAACGGACGTGACTTTAAAACTGTTGCCTAGCAGTGAAGCCTTTCGTTCATTTTTACTCTACAGTCGGCGCAGGGCTCCCGATCCAGGCCTTAAAGCCTCTCTACCGCCATGTTAGCGTTCCAATCCGAATGAGGAGCACTACTTCTACTCTAGAGTAAAAAAAAGGGGGGTTTAAAAGGTATAGCCGCGTGATACAAATTTGCTTTGGTCTGCAATTGCTGACCTTTCTCTAGCCGACATATTCTCTGCAACGCAGGGTGTGGTGAGGCCGATGGAGTGCATGTAGTTTGCGCCTTTTGGATGCTCATGAATGAAACACCAAGTTTAGTTATTAGCAATAGCACAAGGGGGCCGATCCACAGCGCATAAACTGCATTTTTACTCTTTCATTAGGTATTGAGCTCCAACCTAGGCCATTTTACTGTGGATGTTCCATAAGCGTATTAGTTACAAAGACTTATACTGAGTGAATCCATTTGTTTCTTTAGTCATCTTTAAAATCACTTCACTGGCTGCCAATTACCTTCCGGGCAAAGTACAAAGTGTTGGTCATCTCATTTAAAGCCCTACATGGTTTGGGTCCAGGTTACCTGCAGGATCGCCTTCTCCCATTCAATCCGCCCCGCACGCTCAGGTCCTCTGGGAAGAATTTACTACAGTCGGCCAAAACCAGGCTGACAACTGTTACCCAGAGGACCTTCTCTTCTGCCACTCCCAGACTGTGGAATGGCCTGCCAGAGGAGATTCATCAACTTAATAGTCTCTTTGACTTTAAGAAAGCCATAAAGACCGATCTCTTCCGGCAGACCTACCCAGTTGAATGTTAAAAGTTTTATTGGTATTTTATTGATATTTTAATAATGTATTAGTTTTATGTGCTTTTAATCTGTTTTATGTATTTTATATTTGATATTGTTCCCCGCCTCTATCTAGAGGGAGAGGCGGGTCATAAATTTATTATTATTATTATTATTATTATTACCTTGATTTATTATTACGTATGCTTTTCTTTTGTTGCCTTGATTTTATTAACTTCATTTGCAAATAAAATAAAATTTTCACAGGGTTGGGGGGAAATGCAGCATATACCCTAGATGGTTTGGCTATTCATTATCTTCAGTATCAGAGGTAATATAGGCTTCTGTACACCAGTTGCTGGAGAACATGGACAGGAGAGTGCCGTTGGGCTCATGTCCTGCTTGTGGGCTTCCCATTGGGATATTCGGTCGTACCCTGTGGGAACAGAAGCCTGGACAGACTGCAGGACACCTTGGTTTGATCCAGCACGGCTCTTCGTATATTCTTAAAGAAAATGCAAAACGGTCCAATTCCTGACCTCAAACCAAGCACTTGGCTTGAGCTTCGACATCTTTGCCAACTGGCTTCAGTTGTCTATGCTCTGGTAACCTCCAAGTTAGATTACTGCAATGCGCTCTACGTGGGGCTGCCTTTGAATACGGTTAGGAAGCTGCAGCTTGTGCAGAATGCAGCGGCCAGACTGGTAACAGGGACCAGAAGGTTCGAACATATAAGACCGATTCTGGCCCGCTTGCACTGGCTGCCTGTATGCTTCCGAGCCCGATTCAAGATGCTGGTTTTAACCTATAAAGCCTTACACGGTTTGGGACCACAATACCTGATGGAACGTCTTTCCCAACATGAACCTACCCGTACACTATGCTCAACATCAAAGGTCCTCCTCCGGGTGCCTCCTCCGAGGGAAGCTCGGAGGACGGCAACAAGGGAGAGGGCCTTCTCTGTGGTTGCCCCCCAATTATGGAATGATCTCCCCGATGAGGCCCGCCTGGTGCCAACACTGTTATCTTTTCGGCGCCAGGTCAAAACTTTTCTTTTCTCCCAGGCATTTTAACAGCTCAAGTTGAGGTTTGGATTGACATTGTGGCCAGGCTTAACAGTGAACATGTTTTAGAGTGTTTTAATGTCAGCTGTTTTATGTTTATGGTTTAAAATTTTGTATATTGACTTTTTAGTGTTAAATCTTTTAATTTTTGTAAACCGCCCAGAGAGCTTCGGCTATGGGGTGGTATATAAGTGTACCAAATAATAATAATAATAATCTTTTAAAAGCTTCCTGTAAAAAGCAGGCGGAAGCGGCTCCACCTCAGCACTTCCACGGTCGTTGAACCTGAATGCCTCCTTCAGGTTTTCCATGTCAATGCAATAATAATCCCAGTTTGCGTTGGTTCACATCATCCGCAGAAACCTCACCTGGAGAAGCTGGCTAGCTTCCCTGGTTGCAGGAAGTCCTTGGGACACACAGGCAACTCTGATCCCAGCATGACTTGGAGCTGAGCAACGCCCTGTTGGCAGAGCTGAGCCCGGCTCTTGGTGTCCCTCCAAGGGAGGGTCAAGCCAGCCACGCGAGGCCTGCCGACCGTGCAAGGAAAGGACAGCAGAGTTCAGAAGATTACTGCCGGAAACCACTTACATGGGATGAAGCCGTGTCACCGACAGCTGCTCATTATCTGCTGGGATCCTAAAATTAGAAATCCTAGAAGCATACCCAAGAAATCCCTGGGCCTATTTTTATAGCATGAAATAGGTCCTCCCAGTCTGCAAAACCATGCAACTTTTTTTTTTAAAGCATGTGTTATGTTTCTAACAAAAACATATGTGTTTATATATAAATATTCACAAATGCCAACATATGTTATGTGTTCCATGAGTATAAAACAAGATGGGAGTGTGCGCAATACTTAGTGTTTGTATGTGCATAGTCTTCTGTAAACCACTTGGGAGAACTTCGGCCATGGGGCGGCATCTATATCAAAGAGATTTCTAGCCTTCATGAGCGCATACCAGCAACTGGTTACAATAAAGACAAAACACTTTCTCAAGCGCCTCTCAAAGCTAAACTAAAATCCCTGCCTCCGCTTGTTCTTTTCAATAAAACACTGAGCAAATGGAAGCCCACATTCCAGGAAAGCTCCACACCCTCCGGGAGCTTTGCACAGTCCTCACCGCAAGCAGGCAGAGAGGGGTGTGTGGACCCATGCAAAGCAGCAGGCATGTAGTCTGGATGGCATGGAAATGCCGCCACACCTTTTAAAACTCTGCATATTTATGGGGGTTGCGGGGGGACCTCAGCTTTGAAGAGAGACACTCGCTGCTTTCAAGAACCTGAAAACTGTAGGAGGAAATCTGGATTTTTAAATTACATTTGTAGCCTGTAAGAGGAGGCGCCAAGGGCCGACGTGGTGGGGGATCCGCTGCGGGCCCCCACCCCAGCAGGAGCCCATTGGCAAGAACCCCCTGGAGCTGCTCCTCCTCTTCCCTATTGCAACCTGCTTGTTCACCGGCCTCTGGCCCTGATCCAGGCAATGGAGGTGGTGAGAAGGAGGAGGAGGAGCAGCAGACTCCATCGCAGCCTCCTGGCTCTCCAGCTCTCTGCCGGCCAAACAAGTGGGAGCCCTCATAATGACGAAGATGAGGAGTCTTGAAGACTGCTCTCTTCCGGCAGGCCTATCCAGTTGAATTTTAAGACTTTTTAATGATGTATTGGTTTTTATTTGTTTTTAATATCTCAACTATTTTGTGGTTTTTGTGTTTTATATTTGTTGTTGTTCCCCACCTCGATCCAGAGGGAGAGGCGGGTTATAAATAATAATAATAATAATAATAATAATAAGCAGCTAAGGACCATGACAGTGAGAAAGTGGAGTCACTAAGCAAGGGGGCCTATGCAGGACTTCTTGCTCAAGGGCCTCACCAAAACCTGGACCCAGCACAGGTGCCTTCCCACAATTAAATCCCAGTAGCAGGGAACAAACATGTAATTAAAACTAATCATAAAAAACTACAGCAAAACAGGAACATCTCCACATATTGTTTGAAGGCTAGTAAAGAGGGGATTAGACAGGCCTCCCATGGGACCGAGTTTCAGAGCCTGGGGCACTAAAAACAGGAACATTGGAAGGTGCTTTCTACAAATTCAGTCAATGGGTCCATCTATCCCAGTATTGTCGACAATGACCTGCAGCAATGATGCTACAGGATTTCAGGCGGGAATTTTTCCAGCCCTAAAAGCCCAAAGCATTAAAAAAAAAAAAGAAAGAAACTTAAGTCTGTTTTTTGGCTCGATGGTTAAACCTGCAGCCCAGAGAAAAAAAATGTTTTAAAATGGCAGTTTATTGACGAGACACACCTTGGAAACTCCATAAAAATGTGCAAGGTCAGGAACTCAGAGGAGTTGGCACGGTAATGCTGCAAAAGGTGAACCCTTTTTTTAAAAACAAACAAACTGTAGTTGAAATGAAAAGGAGCGAACAGATTTTGGGAAACGGTTGAGTAGAATTCGCAACAAAATATTTTAACTACGATTAAAGCTGGACGCATTGTGATTTCTGCTTCATTACAGAAATGGTATGTCCTGGTTAGTACCTAAGAAGGTCATTTTTACAGTTGCATGCAGTGAAGGGAACATGTATACAATGTTCAGGAACACACCCTAGGTAAAATTGGTGAGATGCCTGAACTGGTGTAGTATTTTTTGATTTGGAAGGCCAGGTCTTCAGAACACACCTGTAAAGCATATTCATCCCAAGGCCCCAGATAGCCGGAGCAAGAGCCAGTCTGAAAAGCAATTTAATTTAGGCTCGCTGGACGTATTTCAAGAGTCTCTCTGCAACCATGAGGCCTGGATGCTTCAAACGAATAAACGCCAGGTTTCTCAAGCATTCCAGAATAACCCACAGGTTACGCAAGACAACTTTAAATGCAGACTGGTTCCCTTACTTACAGCTTCTACAGGCCCAAATACACAGTACAGATGTCTTGAAGTATAAATAAGTTTGTAGGGAAAGTTAGCACCAAAAAAGTACTTTAGGGCCTAAATGGATTTACTGTGGCGTTCTCTCTCTTTTGTGTGTGTGTGTGTGTGTGCTTGCTCAGGGTTGGCTCATAAATGTTACATGCGTGTATGTTCCTCCACTTTGCACCATGGTGGCATTTTTGAAGCGAAAACTACAAACTAAAGCATTTAAAAAACAACAACAGACGAAACTTAAGTCTATTTTTTGGTTTGATGGAACAGAATATGTCAACCTCTGAGTGATGATAAAACAAAGCGTATCCCGCAGGTTGATTAAGAAGCAATACACAGGTATGTGTTTAGTCCCATTTATGTCTATTTATTTGTGACTTATCTAGGCTGATTTTCCGAGGGCAGTTCACAAAAATATATCGGAGAATAAGAAACCACAATCAAATGAAAACCAGACTAAAAAACTTTTAAAACAGCCTTAGAAACCGTAACTGCGACAAGTGCCCTTAACAACAACACAGAAGTGTTTCATCTCTGCACAGACTCTGTCCTTCTGCAGAAACTTAGATTGTAAACTCCCTGGGGCAGGGACCTGTCTCTAAAGATGTAATCCTATGCATGTTTAGACAGAAAAAAAAGTCCTACAACTCCCAACATTCCCCAGCCAGCATGCTGGGAGTTGTAGGTCTTCTTTCTGTCTAAACATTCACAGGATTACACCTTCATTCAATCAGTTGATTCCGGCACACCTAAATCGCCAATTAACTCTAAGTGAATGTTTTAGGTTAAACAAAATAAAATCTCAACCCCAACTCTTTTAAGAAAAAAAATATGGGAAGGAATGAAGTTTCCCCTTTATTCAAAACCACGCCAGTTCTTAAAGAGTTTTGTTGTTATTATTATACAGCAACTATTAAAAAGCAACAAGTCTGGCGGAACCTTAAAGACTAACAAATTTATTTTGGCATAAACTGGCTGGCGGATGATGGGAGTTGTAATACAAGCCAGCTTGAGGAAGGCTTAAACACATACAAACACCCCTACACACACCGATGCTTTGGGCAGAAATAATTTAGCCAGCAGCAATGCAGCTGTAGTCACCATAAAGTAGGCTGACCAGATAAAATCCAGGTCAGGGCTCATGTAACTTTAACAGTTGTAGAGAAAAGGGAATTTCAGCCAGTGTCATTTGTATGCGATTAGTTCCTGGTGAAATTCCCTCTTCATCACAACAGTTAAAGGTGGAGGGGCTCTGCCTTCCTTTGTATATAGTGACTCTAGTGTAGTGCCTGCAGCTTTAAGTGTTGTGATGAAGAGGGAATTTCACCAGGGACTAATTGCATACAAATGACTGTGGCTGAAATTCCCTTTTCTCTAAAACTGTTAAAGTTACATGAGCCCTGCCCTGGATTTTATCTGGTCAGCCTACCATAAAGCGACTGCAGCCACAGAAGGGTGGAGCGGTGCAAAGTTTCTGGCCGCTCAAAGTTTGTTTTGCTCAGCGCCGCCTGGAAACCAGGGGTGCAAGGGGAAAAAAATGCACCCTCCTCCAGCCACATGCTCAGAGGAACCCTTGTTTTTGTTTTTAATGGAAGGCGAGAGAGAGAGAGATTCCAGGGAGTGACAGATCAACACTTCTAGAGAAAGGCGTAAAATACATGAACAGAGATGTTCGCCCTTCCCAACTCTTCTCCAGGGAGAGGCAGGATTGCAAACCCGGAAGCAGGAGAGAGAGAAACAAGGAAGAGCCTGCAAAGGCAAGCGAAAGTGAACGTTGCTTCCCCCCAGGCTTTTGCTGCCGGTTGGGGGAGGAAGCAGAGAAAAGGGGGCCGGGGAGAAACAGCAGGAAGAGGAAGATACGGGGGAGATTGCGGGCAGCAAGACCTGTAAGGCAGCCTCTCCCCCAACCTGGCGCCTTCCAGGTGTGTTGAGGGTGCACGAACAGCCCCCCCCCCCACACACACACACACATCTGGCACCCACCAGGCTGTGGCCGGGAGGCTGTTGCAAGGGCGCCTGTAGCAAGCTGCCATTGGCAGAGGTGAGGAAACCCCTCCCTTGAACCACGTGCCCCGTCCAAGGCCTCCCAAAGGCAAGGAGTCTCTGCCCCGGGGAGATTACAAACCTCGAAACTTCCGAGGGCTGTGTGCGTGGCGGACACGGGAGCCGGGGAGAAACGGACCACCTTTTGTCCTTGCTAGCAGTTTGGGGAAACGAACTCGGCTTTGCACCCCCAGCCCCGCGGAAGCCTTTGCAAAAAGAGAAAAAGCAGCCTGCTCATGCTCATGGCAACCGCCGTCGCGGCGAGGCGAGGCGAGGCGAGCCGCCGGGCGCAGCGGGCAGACTCACGTCATGTTGTGCACGGTCCGGCCGCGGTTCCAGAGGAGGCAGGCGGGGGCGGTGAGGGCCGAGGCCAGCACGCACAGCACGCAGTACGAGGCGATCTTCACCTGGCACTTCAGCCGCGGGCTCAGCTCCAGCAGCAGCAGCACCGCCGGCGCCCCCCACAGCAGCCAGCGCGCGTCCATGCTCGGGGCTCGACGGCGCCCAGCAGCGGCGGCAGCGGCAGATAGAGGAAGGGGCGCGGCGCAGGGGGTCCGCGGGGCTGCCCGTGCCCGTCCCCCCCCCCGCCGCCGCCGCCGCCGCCGCCGCCGCCTCTGGTGCCGGGCTGCCCGGGAGAGGCGCGCGCGCAACGGCACGCAGCGCAGCGCACGCAGCCAGGCGCGGAGGAGCACGCGGAGCTGCCGGCCGGGAGCAGCGCAAGGGGTGCCGAGGAGGAAGCGAAGGCGGCGGCGGCGGCGGCGGCTCAGCCCAGCCCGCTCTAAGCCCGTCCCGGCGGCGCTTGGGGGGCGGAGGCTCCCCGCGGCACGCCCCCCTGCTCTCCGCCCCCTTCGCCGGCGCGCTTGGCTGCACTTGGCTGCTCGTGCCTGGCCTTGCAAAACTGCCACTTCCTCTTTCTTGCTTGCTTGCTTTCTTTCTTTCTCTGCCTTTGTAAAACTTCCTTTCCCCCCCCCCCCTTTCTTTCCCTCCCCCCCTCTTTTATCTTCATCTCTGCTCCTTTCTCTGCTTTGGGGGCTTTTTCCTCTCTCCCTCTTCTCTCTCTCTCTCTCTCTCTCTTCCTTTCCCTACGATGATTAATAATAATTATTTATTTATTTATTTATTTATTACCCGCCTCTCCCTCCGGATCGAGGCGGGGAACAACATCAAACACAAAATACGCAAAACTGATTCAAAGCACATAAAACCAATGCATCATTAAAATACCAATAAAAACACCAATAAAAACACTTTGCCTTTTCCGGTCCGGCTCCTTTCTTCCCCCCACTTTCTTCCGTTGCTCTTTGCCTCTTGCTTACTTGCTTTCTCTGCTGGGGAATGCTGGGAGTTGTTGTGGGACCTTTCCCCCCCCCCACCCCCCTAGACATGCTAAGCTCAGCAAAAACAAACAATCCCCCCCCCCCCCCCCATGGTCTGGGAAGTTCCAGACCAGGGTGCAAATTGAGGGAAGAACGCATTTTATTTCACATGACCAGGATGAGAAATGAACCAGCTTTGGTTCCTGTGAAATTTCAATAATTCCTCGTATTCCTTTCTAAATTTGCACATACGGATAAAAAAGATACACCACATGCAGATGTGTGTCTGATGGGGCCACCAAGTCTTTTAGGGGATTGGCAACTTCCCTGGTCTGTACAGGCCACAGAAAGAAAACGATACCAGGCTCCAGCCTCACTCGGCTTGCTTAAACATCTCTGTCTTTGATCAGCATGCAGGGACTTATCCACCAGAAATATTGCTATTTTTATCTATTATATCCCTATACCACCCCATAGCAGAAGCTCTCTGCTGCTTGTGGGGCTGGAGGAATCTCCGCCGCCCCCTCCCTGCCTTTTTGAATCAAGTAATTCAATGACTCCCATTTGTTTTGGAGGGGCTTGGACAGGAGCTATTCCTGGTGGGCCATGCGCCGGATAACCAGTGGTATCCGGCTATTTTAGTCAAATCCTCTTTTTTGCCCCCCTACAGAATCCTCTCCTGCCTTCAGCATCGCCCATGTCTGTTCTCCCTTGGGTGCGCACAGCAGGAGGAGGAAAGCCAGGGCGCCTCTCTGCGTGTATTTTTACCATCTCCTTTAAAGAGGATCGGTGCGCTAAGCCGCTTTAATGCTTTAAAAGACATGCAAGTGCAGCAATTTATTCCGAAGATCAAGCCAGGGCAGCCCCCTAATCTGCTTCTCTCTCTCTCCTCCCTCCCTTGACTGTTACACAAGACATCTCGCCCTGTTCAATCCAAGTAAAACCTCAAAGAAATATAGAATCGTAGAGCTGGAAGGGGACTATAAGGCACCCCTAGGCATGGCTCCTGCCATGGGACACCCCTATAACCCCCTGAGGAAGGGGTCTGTGCACTCCATTTCCCTGAAGGGGGCTGCTTCACAGCAGTGGGGAGGAGGCAGGCCTATAAGACTATCCCTCGGCCTCATAACCACTGAAAAGCTAACTGCCTCTTCGGGAAGTCTGCCACCTAGTGACTGAAGATGTTACTGCTGGCTTCAAGCACATGCGTACATTTAAATTAATGAAATTTAATGTGTTCTAATAGCAAAATGCCCCCAGGGTGCACACTCCTAGGGTCCCTTTAGTACGCATGTCAGGTGTCTAGGTTTCTGTACATAACCTCTAAGTAGTGCTGTGGTATAGCAGAATAACACAACCATGCTAGTGGGCGTTTATGTTTTGTTTTGCAACTTCAAAAAATACCAGATTTTCCCTGCTCCGTAACTCCCCATGAAATTGCTTTTTAAAAAGCAGAAGTGAAACTGAATGGTGACAATGTTGTC
This sequence comes from Anniella stebbinsi, assembly GCA_029215795.1. Taxonomy (NCBI): domain Eukaryota; kingdom Metazoa; phylum Chordata; class Lepidosauria; order Squamata; family Anniellidae; genus Anniella; species Anniella stebbinsi. The sequence continues at coordinate 99,548,864 of JARDYH010000008.1, read as the reverse complement.
TAAAGCACCCGTAAGCAATTGTGAGTGAGAAGTGGGAAACCCACCCCAAAAAAGACTCATTTAGGAAAGCTCATTATATTCCAAAAAGCAATGATCCTGTTTATTTTTTCCCCCAATGGTAATGGCGATGCCAGCTACAAAATCCAACCTGGGGACCTCTCTGTGGACTTTGTATGCCTTTGTACGAGGCCAGATGTCTGCGTGGATTGCGAAGACAAGAGGTTGGAACAGTGAGTTCATCGTGTTTCCTTAAAGCAGTGTGATTCATCACTGATAACCAACGGGAGGTTGTTTGCTTTGATTTATTGCCTCTGGAGGAAATGTTGCAGGTGACAGCGTTAAAAAAAAAGAAAAAGGAAAGGAGCAAGCAATATATATAATACATCCTGCCAAGGAAAAGGTGGAATCGGTCCCTTTTACTCCAACTCCCATCTCTCTGCTGGATTTCTGTTATTTTTCAAGCAAGCAAATGGACATGGCTTCGCAAATGGACACATTTAAATGAGATAAAAATTAATCAATGTGTTTTAAAAACAAAATAACCCCTTAGGTATGCGTGTCAAGTTTTAGGGTCCAGGTGTCATGGTTTGGGGGCTATGATGCTGGCGGACAGACACACATCTTTTATTAATATAGACAGGTGTATGAACACAGCTTTGAACGGGTTGAGATAGCCCTTTGTTTGGTACAGCCAAGCTTTCAAGCAAACTTAGGCAGACTGCAAATGCAAATTGGAGCAAAATGAAATATGAACACAAAATGTTTCTGTGCACCTTTATAAATGCAGAGGCAGGCCAGAATAAGTGACATGCCAGTAACATGCAGCGTGTAAAGAAATCATGAGGGGATTAAGAGACACCTACAGTTAAAAGTAATACAGTCAAAGTTTAGTTATTGCTCAGAAAGGAAATCTCTAGTTGTTAGATTTAAGAAAATAACATTTAAAAGTCTCTGTACCAGCTGGTTAATATTAATTAAAAGTAATTAATGTGTTCTAAAAGCAAAATACCCCCCCCCCCCGGATGCACATTCCTATGGTCCCCTTAATATGCATCCACAGTTTCAGGTCTCTAGGTATTTTGGAGCAGACAGACAGACATTTTCTATAGCTTTGTCCCTAAGCCTAATCTCTCCTGGCTTCAAGCTGGATGGACTGCAAAGCCATGGGCCTTTATGGGGTGGAGTTGAAAGGTGGGATAGAACTTAAACCAACCAACTTCCTTTTCTACTGATGCCAGGACATTGCTTTATGGTTTAGACAGGCAGTGTGTGTGTGTGTGTGTGTGTGTGTGAGAGAGAGAGAGAGAGAGAGAGAGAGCTTTTTCAAATGGAATTTGGCTCTCAGACTGAAAGAGGTTTGACACCCCAGAACTAAAGTTTCTGGACCGTCTCCAAGGGCGCTCCACATACAACACATTGCAGTAATCTAGCTTCCCACTTCCTCCTCTTGGGCTACGAGCTGCTATCAAATGACGTGTTTGGCCTTGCAGAGATGTTCCCATTCTCCACCCCACCCCCGGCCCCCACCCCCATCCCCACCCCACCACACCCCCACTATTACAGCTGCCTCTTTCTTAAGACTCACAGAATCAGCTCAGCTCCCTCCTTCGCCATATCGGTCAAAGCTGAGCATTGCCACAGAGCAGCTGGCTCAAAAGCCAAGCAAACAAAACTCAGATCAGCTGCCTCCTTGCAATCCGTCACAACGAGTAAACGCCTTGTTTCAGCAAGACGGGGAAGCATGTGCTTTCAGAAGGCAATGAGCCACCTGACGGAGCTACGGTCATGCGCCCTGTTCCCTAGAGAACAGAACAAGACGCTGACACACACGAGATGCTGTTGCAGCTGCAGGCCAGGCAAGGGAACCACAAGAACATAAGAAGAGCCCTGCTGGATCAGACCCAGGGTCCATCTAGTCCAGCACTCTGTTCACACAGTGGCCGACCAGCTGTCGATCAGGGACCCACAAGCAGGACACGGTGCATCAGCACCCTCCCATGGAGGGGCCCATGGAGGGCATCTCCAAAAGAAGCCGGCACTTCTGCCAGCTGCTAACTTAGAGTTGGTTCTTAAGGTATTTTACCTTGAAACTGGAATTGGGTAGGAGAGCCCTTTAAACCGAGGACTCCTTCAAACAGAGGACTGTGAGAAACAGGACCCACGGCTGCCCTCGCTGGGCTTCTAGAATCAGGAAACCGCGTCCCAGCAAGCCCCAGCAGTAGAACCATCCTGCCATCCGATGTCCATCTCCAGACATCCCTGCAGCTCCTCAATCCAGGAGGCGATGCAAACTGGGTGTGCCTTGATGCCATGCGCCTCCTCGCACACACTGTCTGCATAGAGCGGGGGCGGTTTTGGCTGCCTCTGCTCACTCCTGCGTCGACAAGTGCCACCTGCACCAATTCCCTCTCCTGTTGAAACGGTGGGGACCCTGCGCTTCCCCTTGGTGTCTGATTGCCCTAGGGGAGGCGTCTCAAACCTCTTTCAGCCTGAGTGCCAAATTCAATTTGGAGAAGCTCCTTCCTGGGGGTTGTGTTCAAGTGGTGGGAGGGGCCAAGGGGGAAAAGGGTGGAGCCGGAAAATACCAAAATTACTAGCCTCTGTAGATATTATATAATTCAGAAAGAAGCTAAGGGAGGAGCAAGGAAGGAAAGCTGGAGTTAAAAGTCATTTTTTGTGAACCATCCAGAGAGCTTTGGCTATTGGGAGCTATAGAAATGATGATGACGATACTACTACTACTACTACTAATAATAATAATAATAATAATACATACCCACTAGAAACAATCTTGGAAAATGCAAATCACAAAATATACTGGGACAGAACAATTCATACTGACAAGACAATACCCTGCAACTGAACAGACATAACGGTCATAGACAAAAGAGAAAAACACACATACCTCATCGACACAGCAATACCGAATGACAAAAATGTCAAAAAGGAAGAAGGAAAGAGAGACACCATTGTCCATGGCCAGTGGTGTATTTGGAAAGGCTTGGAGCATTCCTTGTGGAGGTTTCTGGGAGGGAGAGGCGAAAAAGAAAAGACAAAGTCTTGGCGATGCACCACTAGCTATGGAAGTCAAAGAACTATGGCAACAGGAAAAGGTCACAATTATTCCGTTAGTCACATCAAAAAATTATACAGAAACCCTCCAGAAACTGGGCCTACCAAAATACATCCACACCAACATCCAGAAAACAGTCATACTTAAAACATGCGCCATTGTCAGGAAATTCCTGAATCTGTAAAAGATATGGCAAAGCCCATCATGCCCGTCTAGAAAAACCACCACGAGCGAGAAAGAGATGAAATAATAATAATAATAATAATAATAATAATAATAATAATAATAATCCTGCTGCTTGGCAATGCTGAATGGAGGGCCTGGAAGTGTGAAAGATAGTCCTGAAGTGAGCCGTCATTGCTGAGGCCTGCAGAGAGAGAGACACACACACACAGAGAGAGATGTCTTTAGGAAGCCAAGAGATGATCTTTCTCAACAGCTCCCGCTGTCATGACTCCCAACACCCGCCAAGATCGCGTTAAAGCCTCCATTGGCCAGGGAGAATCGGTGTGGCTGCATTATCGAGCGATCCAGAGGGAAACTCTCTTTGACAGGGTCTCTTTGGAAGTCACCACGGGGAACCCAACTGGAAAGTGTTTCATCAATACTTTCATCATCAGCATCTTCAAGACTTTGTATTTTCTTTTCCGCCTCTCCTTCCCTCCCAAAGACCTCCACCTGGAATGCTCCAAGCCTTTCCAAATTAAAATACCCCCCCCCCATCAACTGGATATGGAAACAGCAAGGACAGAAGAGAACGAGCCCATTGGAAATCCATGAAGGATTTGCACTAGCAAATCAAGCTCCTAATAGTTCCCAAGAACCTGGAGCCTTTTCTTCCAGTAGATCAGCCTTCCCCATCCTGGTGGTCTCTAGATCTGTCAAACTACAACTCCCATCAGCTGCTGGCCATACTGACTGGGAATGGCAGTAGTCGTCATCCTGCACATCTGGAGACCACCGGGCTGCAGGAGGCTGCAATAGATTACCGAGCTCAAAGCACGTCAGAAAGGGGGGGGGGGCAGTTGAATTAGTCACGGCAGCTTGCAAGGACTGTTTTCCGGAGAGTTCCTGGCCAGTCTCCAATGGCACTTCCAGGTTTCCTCGGAGGCCAGGTTCAATTTCCTTTTCCCTCACGTCTGTTAATAAGACAGACCCGAGATGAGGAGCCGCTACCGGATACCGTGAGACTGTAAGTTCCTTGGAGGCAGAGACCTGATGTCCCTCCCCCCCCTTAGGTTACTTTGACAATAAGAGAATGACAATATTTAACATGCAAGTAACATAGGGAGCTGATTTAGACCAACTGTCTATGCCAGGGGCGGGCAGAAGGTGGATCTCCAGCTATTTTGTACTTCAACTCCCAGAAGCCACTACCAGCATGGCTAACAGTCATGAAAGCTTGGAGTTGAATCCAAAACATCTGGTGATCTCCTTTCTCCCCCCCCCCCCCCCCCATGCTGGATGCTAGAAGCCCCACCCCCAGGTTTCACATGAAAGTCCCTTTAACTCCATTTTACTGTGCCCCGTGCTTCAAAGAATAAGCAGGCTGTGCCCCTTAACTCCCGAACTCTGTGACCAAACTGCACCCCCATGTAAAGTTGCTCCAATTCATCAACTAAAACCTCCAGTTGATTAATCTCTTGATCTGTGGCATGCATATGTTGAAACTGACTACACTTTATGTTTTATTTAATTGCATTCCTGCTATGCTTACAGTGGCGCTGGGACAGAACTCCGGGGATCCAGTCAGGGTCGACTCCAAAAGCAAGGTCTGTAGGAAGATAAGAGCAAGACAATCCGATAAGAGATGGGTTAGCAACAACCCACGCATCAGAGGACTGGTTCTCAGACCTTGGGTCTGGAACAGAGAGTACCCAAACACACACAGCTCCTCTGTGATGCTCGGAGCATGGGGACATCTTCCAAAGAGGCGCCAGGAAAATTTGCAATGATGTTTCCGTATTGTACACTGCTTGGGTAGATTCCTTTGTTGAGCAGTATATAGGTTTCTTCATAAATAAAGAAATAAAGCAAGATCCCAACTGATTTTAAACTCATGGAAATATGTAGCGTTGTTGTGTCCTTGGTCTGTTTTCTTTTCACTCTGGTTTTTTTTTTAATTAGATTTTTTTAAGTAATGAAGAAATGTTGGCCATCTGTTAGACCCACCAGAAAGAGAATTGACATTAACTCAGAAAACCAAAACCGCTCCTTCGTCCCCAAATTGCTATCTGTTGGTAGTGGCTTTTTCTTGCCAAGTTTCCAGAAGTCTGTTGCAGCAAAAACAGCAAAAAGTCTTGCGGGCACTTGAAAAACTAACACATGTACGGTGCAATCCTATGCATGTTTAGAAAGAAAGAACTCCTGTAGCTCTCAGCATACTGGCTGGGGAATGCTGGGACTTGTAGGATTTTTCTCCCTGTCTAAACGTGCATAGGATTGCACCTTTATTGCAACAAGGGAGAGGGTCTTATCAGTAGTGGCTCCCCACTTATGGAATGATCTCCCCGATGAGGCCCGCCTGGCACCAACATTGTTACCTTTTCGGTGCCAGGTCAAGACTTTCCTCTTCTCCCAGGCATTTGCTGAGCTTTTAATTGACCCCAGAACTATATTTAGGCCTGGCTGAGAGTTCGCGGTTGTTTTAAATGTATACTGTCTTTATATGTTGTCTGTTTTTATGGTTTTAAATTTTGTATATTGATTTTTAATGTCCAAAGTTTTAATCTAAGTAAACTGCCCAGAAAGCTTTGGCTATGAGTCGGTATAGAAATGTAAATAATAATAATAATAATAACAATAATAATAATTGGAAAAAGCGTACAGTCCACTGTTCCAGATGCATGGGGAGTTTTAGGTTTGGGTTTGAGGTTTATGGTAGATCCATCATACTCCATGCACCTGATGAAGTGGGCTATAGTCAATCAAAAGCTTATGCCAGAATAAATGTACTGGCCTTTAAGTGCCACAAGACGCTTGGTCGCTTTTTCTGGGTGAACTTTTCGTGACTCTGCAGTGCCATCTCCTGGCTAACTCGGGAACTATGACAGCAAGCCAGATTTTATACCAGCCTCCAGGGGTGCTGCGCTACAACTCCCATCATCCTCTGGCTCGAAGATGATGGGAGTTGCAGTCTGACACATCTGGAGGGAGACAGGTTGGGGACGGCTGTTCTAGACTGTGGGTCTTTGGAGAACAATTTCATCAACCTCGTCAACGGTGTCAAACCAACAGGGTAGGCAGGGTGGATATCACCGATCAATAATCAATTCACATCTATGAAGAGGCCTGTTCATAAGAGATGTAGAACAGTTTATGGCACATTTAACAATTGCAAATATTTGGTCTTGGGAAATGCTTTAAATCATAGAATAGTAGAGTTGGAATGGGCCCCAAAGGCCATCAAGTCGAACCCCCTGCTCAGTGCAGGAATCTACCTTAAAGCATCCCAGACAGATGGTTGTCCAGCTGCCTCTTGAAGGCCTCTAGCATGGGATTGCCCACCACCTCCCTAGGTCATGGGTCCCATTGTCGCACTGCTCTGTCAGGAAGTTTTTCCTGAGTTCCAGCCGGAATCTGGCTTCCTGTCACTTGAGCCCATTATTCTGCATCCTGCACTCTGGGTTGATCAAGGAGACTTGGCAAAGCTCGTCATGTCCGCTAGAAAAACCTCCACAAGTGAGAAAGAAATGTAATTGTGTAGATCGAGAATCCTGTGAGCTATAGTTGCCCAAAGGCTTCTGGGAAATGGCTACCTCAGCTTCCCTCAGCCCAGCCTGCAAGGTTGCTTGTTAATTGCTGGGGAAATGAATCAGAGATGTCTCACACCTGCACCTTATGTGTGCCGGCCTAACAAGCCGGAAAGAATAATAACAAGCTCACATTCCAAAGCTGTTGAGTCAAGAAGCCAGGCCACAGCCGTGAAATCCCAAAGAAATATGGAAGAGTCACCCTAGTATTCTATGGTGGAAACGCGCAAAATGTTATGTCTTGGTGCTTGTACCACTGCCAAGCGCAGAACAGTAAATCAGTTGGCTACAGAATTGGACTCAAAGAGTGCTTGTCAATGGTACCTTTTCACACTGGGGGGAGGTAATGAGTGGGGTACTGCAGGGCTCAGTCCTGGGCCCAGGGCTCTTCAACATTTTTATTAATGATTTGGATGAGGAGGTGCAGGGAATGCTTATCAAATTTGCAGATGACACAAAATTGAGTGGGATCGCTAATACCCTGGAAGACAGAAACAAACTCCAAAGTGATCTTGATAGACTGGAGCGCTGGGCTGAAAACAACAGAATGAAATTCAATAAGGATAAATGCCAAGTTCTACACCTAGGAAAAAGAAACCAAATGCAGTTACAAGATGGGGGATACTTGGCTCAGCAATACGACAAGCGAGAAGGATCTTGGAATTGTTGTGGATCACAAGCTGAATATGAGCCAACAGTGTGATGTGGCTGCAAAAAAAAGCAAATGCTATTTTGGGCTGCATGAATAGAAGTATAGCTTCCAAATCATGCGAGGTACTGGTTCCCCTCTATGCAGCACTGGTTAGGCCCCATCTTGAGTATTGTGTCCAGTTCTGGATACCGCAGTTCAAGAAGGACGCAGATAAGCTGGAGCGTGTTCAGAGGAGGGCAATGAGGATGATCAGGGATCTGGAAACAAAGCCCTATGAGGAGAGAGTGAAAGAACTGGGCCTGTTTAGCCTGGAGAAGAGGAGATTGAGGGGAGACATGCTAGCACTCTTCAAATACTTGAAAGGTTGTCACACAGAGGAGGGCCAGGATCTCTTCTCGATCAACCCAGAATGCAGGATGCGGAATAAAGGGCTCAAGTTACAGGCAGCCAGATTCGGCTGGACATCAGGAAAAAAATCCAGACAGAGCAGTGCGACAATGGGACCCATGACCTAGGGAGGTGGTGGGCTCTCCCACCCTAGAGGCCTTCAAGTGGCAGCTGGACAGCCATCTGTCAGGGATGCTTTAATGTGGATTCCTGCATGGAGCAGGGACTCAATGGCCTTAGAGGCCCCTTCCAACTCTACTATTCTAGGATTCTAGGATTCTAATTGCTTTCACCCCCACCCAGGGGTCCAAACGAGTCAGCAGCTTGATGCAAGAGTGTCTACCATTTGAGTCCGCTGTTTATTAGGTATGCTTGTATAGGCCTTAAGGTGCTTAATAAACGCTCTCCCTGTGAGTTAACCTCTGAGTCTGAGAATGCGGTTTCCATGACGCTTCATGGAACAAACGGCCAGGGGCCCTGGGACATTACAGTAACAATAGTGATGATGATGATGATGATGCCACAGAGGGTGATTGGTTGGCTTTTACAATGATGCCTGTGGTGGGATGACCCAACGATCTGCCCCTGTGAGGTCAACCTGCCATGCACCTGACGCTGCCCACAAAAGCTTTTGCGGGAATAAAGGTGCGAGTCCTCAAGGTGCCAGAGACCCTTAGCAGGTATTTTTGCAACAGACTGCTGTGGCGGCTCCGGCTGCTGCCCCTCTGGAAATCTGGTCCATGACAGGACTTGGCCTCTGGCAGGCTCTATGCGCTTAGAGGAAAAAGAAGCCCCACTGCGCTTGAGCAGACACGGACTCAAACCGTTCGTGGCTCTCAAGGCCAAAAGCAGCATCTTGAATTTGGCCCGGAAACAAACAGTTTGCTGGTGCAAACGCTGCCGGAGAGCTGAGGGCCTGGCTCCGGCAAGCGCTCTAGCAGCTGAGCCCTCCTGAGGTGGATGGTGCATGTGGGGGGGGGGGGCGGTGCCCCCCACTGTACTCACCACCTCAGGGGGAGACGCCGGACGCTCTTGTGGGCCTCCCTTGAACATGCAGCATTCGAACACGTAGAACCTGCCCCAGGGGAACCACAAGGTCAGTGGGGCAGCAGGCTCCCCACATGCCCCCCCACGCCCTCCCGGCTGAAGGGCCTCACCTGTCCCTTTAGAGCAGGGGCTTGCTCAGGCACTGGGTGCAAGCCTCATGGGACCTCTGGGCACGCTGGCGGCAATGCAGCATCTTCAGGCTCCACCTGGAGCCGGAGGAACGGGAGAACGTCAGAAGAGCCCTGGGCCTGGATCCGAGCCGGGCTCCATCCAGGCCAGCCCTGGGCTCCCACAGGGGCAGCCAGCTGTCGGCCAGGGACCCACGAGCAGGACCCGGTGCAACAGCATCCTTCCGGCCATGTGCCCCAGCAACTGCTGGATAGAGGAGGTGGCACAGAGCCGTCAGGACTAGTGGCCATGGAGAGCCTCCTCCTCCTCCTCCTCCTCCTCCTCCTGGAATTCATCCAACCCCCTTTTAAAGCCACCTAGATTGGTGGCCATCACCATATCTCGTGGCAGTGAGTTCCAGGGTTTGACTCTGTGCTGTTAAGGGAAGCAGGGAGGGAAAAGAGGAGTCAGACCCTCAGAGGAGTTCTGGTGCTGAATCAGCTGCTCCAGCGTTCGGCTGACACGGCGCCTCCCCCCCCCCCCCCAGCTGCCCCGACGAGAAGCCCACATGCAGGGCCGGACCGCCACAGAGAGCTCCGGGGGAGCAGAAGGGGCCGTCCAGGGGCAACCCGGCCCGTTTCCTCTGCCTGCGGCCGTGGAGCTGGGCAGCCGCAAGAGGCCACGCGAGGCTCAGCGCTGCCGCTTCCCAGGCGTCCAGAGCGGCTGCTCCCGGGCCCCCCCTCCCTCCCTCGCGCCGTCCCTTGCGCCCCCCCCCCCCCACTCCGCCTGCCCCGGCCCGTGGGCGACGGCAGAGCCCGGGGGCTGCAGGGGAGGGGGCCGCGTCCGCCCCCTTCCCAAAAGCCCTGAACGGAGGAGGAGGAGGGGGGCGGGCAGGATCTGCGAGGGTCGCTCTGGGCCCCTCCTCTCCGCACTGCCCCTTTTCACCCACCTGCTGGAATCTACTGGGCTTCTGGAAGGAGGCTGAGCATTCAACAGGTAAAGCTCGAAGAAGAAGGAAAGGAGGCTGCACCTGTGGAATGGCTACCTGGGACGTTGGGCGGAGCGGCGGCGGGCCTAGGAGCGAGCGGATTGGTTGGCCGTGTCGGCGGGGGCGGCTATTTCCAGCGGGGGTCTCAGAGGGGTGGCCAGGGTGAATCGCGTGGATTTTGGCAGAGGTGCGCAGGAGACACGGACGGACAGTCAGACAGACTGACAGTCGGACGGACGGGTAGACGGAGGGTAGGGTAACCAGTTAAAATCCAGGTCAGGGCTCCTGTAACTTTAACAGTTGTAGAGAAAAGGGAATTTCAGCCGGTGTCATTTGTATGCAATGAGTTCCTGGTGAAATTCCCTCTTCATCACCACAGTCAAAGTTGCAGGCACTATACAAGAGTGACCATATACAAAAGAAGGCAGGGCTCCTGCAACTTTAACTGTTCTGATGAAGAGGGAATTTCACCAGGAACTAATTGCATACAAATGACACTGGCTGGAATCCCCTTTTCTCTACAGCTGTTGAAGTGGCATGAGCCCTGACCTGGGTTTTATCTGGTCAGCCTAGCGGAGGGGTTTGGAGGGGCGATGGCAGGGCAGGAACTGAGAGTTGACCGAGGCGAGCCGTGTGTTTGGTTGAGTGAATGCGGTGCGCGAGGGAGAGGTTCAGGCGCCGTTGGGACAGGAACCGCCACGACGTTTTGTGCAAAAGGGACCCATCAGCGTGTTCACGCCATACACGGAGGTTGATCGCTCTTGTCGTGTTCACACAGGCGTGCGCAGGGCCCCTGCCCGTGTTGCCCAGGCGCCGCCACCTCCCAGGGCCAGGCTGGGCGCAGCAGCGGCCGCGGCGCCCCTGGCCTTCCCTTCCCACCACCCGCCCGGGCGGCGCGTTCCTCAGCCCCAGCCGCCTCCTCCGCCCCCCTCTCGCCTGGGCTCCGGCTGCCCCCCAGGCCTGCCAGCCCATAGGCCCGGCGGTGCGCCCACTGCTTGGCTGCCCCCCACCCCGCGCCCTGCCCTCCTCTCGGATTCAGGGCGCGGAATGTCCTGGTCCGTGTAGGTCGGAGGCGCTTTGGGTTTTCCCTTCCATTAAAAAGAGTTTAAGAGTTTTTTTACAGGTAGAATGCCAATAAAACCGTCACTGACCAATCAAGGAAGCCTTCCTGAAATAAAGACTCCTTCGGCAGGCGCCAAGCACAGCACAATGTTGGCGTCTGCCTGACTTCCAGAGGCAGGGAGTTCCTCAGATTGGGGGCCACCACACTGAAGGCTCTCCCAGAGGACTCCAACCAGACCGTAGGTCTGTGTGGAATCCACCATGGGTGCCTTATCCGATGACCGCAGTGACCGGGTGGGCTGGTACGGGAGAAGGCGCTCGTTCAGGCACCCTTGACCCAAATGGTTTAGGGCGTCAAAGGCTCACTGCAAATAGGCAGGGAAGAGAGAGGTCTCCCCTCCTCTCTGGGCAAGGTGGCGCGTGAGCAGCCTGGGGTGGGGCGGGAGTCACTGAGCCGTTGCCCCTGACGGTGGACGCGTGACAGTGCTCTGAGCCCCCTTTTTTTGAACCATCCGAGGCAGCTGCCTCATTGTCAGGGAGCCCTGTGGCCGCTTTGCGGAGGGGGGGGGGAGGAGCGGAGGCCTGCCGCCAGCGCAGTGCCCGCTTCGGCACTGGAGATACCTGCCCGAGCAGGCGGTGCTCCCGCTCGGAGCCTGGCACTGGGGGAGCTTTGGGTTTCCCCCACGCCCGTCGCCTGAGTCTCCTCGGGCTCCATGCAGCCCGGGCCTCACCGGCTCTGCACACCCGCTCTGTTGCAGGCCGAGCTGCGCCTGACTGATGAGCTCCTGGCCAAGGTGAAGCAGGAGCTGGAGAATTGGGGGAAGGACATGCACAACATCACTGAGTAGCTGAAGGTGAGCCTGGGGAGGGGGGGCATTAGGGCCTGGCGGCCGCCTGCCCCCTGCCTCAGGGGCTCCGGTTGACGGGGGGGGGGGGCCCTCTCCGCTCTCGTTCCTCCAGGGCAACATCCACATTGTTTGCTGCATCCACCCCTCGCTGGCCACCAAGAAAGAGGCCCAGAAGGGGTGGAGCACCTGAGCTTCCGCAGCCCGGCTGGAGCACAGCTCTGGCTTGCGGGGTGGGGAGCTCCTGCCTGCCCTTTGGGGAGCTGCGCCCGCCCCCCAGCCCACCTGTCTTGCCTTGCAGGTGAACGAAGGTGTCCTTGGCACCGCGTCCGCCCACCGGAAGGGAGGAGGAGGAGGAGGAGGAGGGCGCTTGCCACTTGTGGGCCAGAGGTGGCCACTGCCTTATCTCTTGAACCCCTTATTGTTATTAAATGGTTTTTTGGGGTCCATGTTTGTATTGCACCTCCTGAATAAAGTTTTTCACCCCCATGACAGGCTCCCGGCCTCCTGTTCTGCCCTGTGGGGAGGGGGGGGCTAGTGTTCCCTTTATTTTCCTGCAAGCGGCTGGTGTGGCATGCAGAAATGCAACAGGTACGGTTTTCCAGCTGTGCCTGTTTGATTTCAATTATTAGGCCTCCTCCACACGAGACGTTTAATGAGCCTTGAAGGCTCTTTATAAATTTTACCTCCACACCAGCGGAGCGCAAAACGGGCGTACAGGCGCGTTATCTCCCCGATAATGCGCATTTTCGAACGCGCGTTAAATAGCGACTTTTATTTTGCTCCGGCCGTTAAAGCGCATTTTCGCTGTGTGAACAAGCGATTATGCGCATTAGCTACCTGTAAAGTGCTTTTTGGGCATCAATTAATGCGCTTCGCCGCCTCTCGCCGCCTCCCGTGCAGAGGGATTAGGAGTAAATGCGCCTCTGCGATAATGCGCATAATCGCCGAACCGGGCGCAAAAGCGCGTCCTTGTGGAGGGGTAATTGAAATCGCCCAAAAAGCACTTTACAGGTAGCTAATGCGCATAATCGCTTGTTCACACAGCGAAAATGCGCTTTAACGGCCGGAGCAAAATAAAAGTCGCTATTTAACGCGCGTTCGAAAATGCGCATTATCGGGGAGATAACGCGCCTGTACGCCCGTTTTGCGCTCCGCTCGTGTGTAGGTAAAATTTATAATGAGCCTTCAAGGCTCATTAAACGTCTCGTGTGGAGGAGGTCAGGAAAAAGGCCTTGGGGAACTTGTGGCCGCTGGAATAGCTGTCACCTGCCGAAGCCTCACAGCTAAGGGTGGTTTTTTTTAAACCCAAGTAAGTGAGCATGATTACACCCCCTGTCCCCATGGAAGAGAGCCTGCCCCCCCTTTCTGAAAAGATCTCGGGGGCTGCATACCTGTGGTGGGCGGAGCTAAAGGCAAAAGGGGTGGAGCCACCAGCACGTTTTAGCTCCAAGCTCTTCTGGCCAGCAATTCAGCCTCCGGTGAGGCAGTTCAGCCTCTTAGAGTGGGAAAACTGCTCAAAAGACAGGAAGCCTCCAGAGGGTTGGCGTGAGGTTCCACACCCCTGCTTCAACAGCTTGCTCATCTCCAATCCCCGTCTTTCTCGTTCCGTTGTATGTTTTTAAACGATGGCTGCACCCTGTCTAGTGCTTGGCACTAAGACATACACTGTTTCAGGAGACCACTTTTGGGGTACAATCCAAGATCCATTGGTTTTCAATAAGGGAGTTAAACATCATGGGCAAAACGTTTGTGTTCATAAAAGCTGGAAGGCCGCTTGGTTTTCTTCTAGGTGCCAGCTTGAAGACAGGAATGGTGGTGGAAGGGCACCACAGGGAGAAAAGATCCCCCCTCTGTCCCTGCTGGGCCTCTTTGCTACCTCCTTTCTACCACCTCCTTTCCAGGCTCTGGCCCCAGGGTGCAAGCAGCTCAGGAAGTAAAAGGTAGCCCCTGAATGGACAGCCCTTCTTCCAAGAAGAGTCAGTGAGGTGTAGTGGTTAGAGTGTTGGACCGGGGGTCGGGAGATCCATGTGTATTCAGCCACCAGGTTGGGACTGTAAGAGGGCAAAAAGGGTCTTTGGGGGACTGGGGGGGGTCTTCCAGGGGCAAAAAGGGAAGAACCCCCCCCCCCCCCAGCCCCATCCAGTCCAAAGGCCATGCACAAAACTACAAAATAAAAAGCTATTTGCCAACCTCTGGTCATATTTATTTGAAAAACCAAATACTCTGCGCATGTGCAGTTTTGCATTTTAAACTTGCCTCCTAGCAGCAGCGTTGGGATCATGGGGAAAGCACAGGAGCCTGTTTCTGTGTCATGAAAGGAAAACATAAGAAGTTTTAAAAGGAAGAAAAGAAAAACGAGCATCGTAACCATTTACGTGCCTCTCCAGCAGTGTGGTGTAGCGGTTAGGGTGCCTGACTGGGACTCGGGAGAACTGGGTTCAAATCCCCACTTGGCCATGAACCTCACTGAGTGACTCTCAGCCCTGCCTACCACGCAGGGTTGTTGAGGATCAAAATGGGGGGGAGGAGGAGGGGGTCATGTCAGATCGGCTATCGTGGTGGGCAGCCTCCGCGATGGGGCTGAAGTACAGACCCCATCCCTTGCCCCCCCCCTTCTCCCTGGGTGGTCCCTTGGCGTTGCCAAGTAGGGGAGGGGCTTCCCTCATGGTACGCGCGCATGCTCGCCCGGGCCACGCCCCTGCAGGGCGCGTGTGCGGCAGCGCCGGGGGCGGAGCTAGGCCAGTGTGCGTAGGCCGTTGGGCGGAGCGGCGGCGGGTCAGGGAGCGAACGGATTGGTTGGCTTCGTGGGCGGGGGCGGAGTCCGCTGCCCATTGGCTGAGGCGCGCCTCCGTGGGGGCGGCTGCGGCTATTTCTCGCGGGGGCCGACGGGAGGCCCGTTTGAATCGCTCGGACGTTGCAGAGGCGCGGTGGAGACGCAGAGAAAGAGGGGGGGTGAAGGCTGGGGGGAGGAGGAGGCTCTCTGGGGCCATTTAGCCCTGAGGGCCCATGTGCCACCTCCACCAGGGCCAGAGGCAGCAAGTAAGCCTGTGTCCGACAGTAGCTGGGGAGCATGGGCTTGAGGGTGCTGGGGCACTTGGCCCCTGGGCCACCTCTGCTTGCCCCCCCCCCGGATACCCCCAGGTGGGTCGGAGCACAACTCCCATCTGGTTGGGGGATGCTGGGAACGGCAATCCCTGCACGACCATCAGGGGGTCCTTTGGGTGGGGGGAGAGAGACTTGTTCCCCCCTCCCTCCCCACAGCCCTCCAGAGAGGCATTTGGCCCCCTCACCCCCACAGGTGCCCCCTCTGGCCCCCAATCACTGCAGCTCCTCCTCGTCTTCCCCCTCCCAACCTGCCTCATGCGCACAACTCCCCTGTGAGGCAGGCCGGATCCAGCCGTGGGAGGGCGTCTTGCAGCTGGCTCATGACCTCCCAGCGCCCCAGAGGGAGGAGGAGGAGGAGGAGCCCCCCCTCCAGAGGCTGCCTCCAAGTTGCCAGCCGCAGCACCGGCGTCCTGTGTGTGCCAGGGGTAGCTGCTGCTGCTGCTGCGGTCGAAGCCTGTGGGTGGCGCTTCTCAGCCAAGGAGACCATGCATGGGGCTGGGAGGGAGTGGGGCTGCCCCCTTGAGAGGGGGGCCGTGTGGAGAGGTGGAAGGGTGTGTGTGTCCCACCTGGCTTTGTACCCTGCCTGTCAGAGCAGGCTCCGTGGGGCTCTGCCAGAAGGCATCTCCCTGCCGTGGACGCGGGCCTTCTGCCTTGGCTGAGACTGCTTTCTCCGCAGGCTGGCGAAGGAGGGGGGAGCGAGGGCGCGTGAGGCAGGTCCTCCGGGATCTCAGTACTCCTTCTTTTCCTTTGTCTCTCCTTCCTCAGTGGCGGTATCCATGGCACCCTCCAAACCTCGTAGGGCCCTGCGAAGGGTGGCCCCTGAGGCACTCCCCACAGGCCTTAGCCGGGCTCCCTCCTGCTCATGGCTTCTTCTCTGCCAGCAGCCTCTGCTCCCGGCGCAGGGGGCGGAGGAGACAAGGAGCAGGGCCCCAGGGACCTGGAGGGGCGACACCTGCGTCAGAGCGGGCATCTTGAAGGAGACGTTCCAGCGCCTGGAGGGGGAGAACGTGGCCCTGAAGCGGCTCTTCAGCAGGACATTTGCTCCACAGCTTCCTCTCCCTCTGCCACAGTCCGCCTTGAATGGCTACCATATCTGCATCTTTGCCTACAGGACGAGGGGCAGTGGTGAGGGCCCGGACCACCTGAGCCCAGAGACGGCGGGCATGACCCCCCGGGCAGTGCAGCAGGTCTTTGAGGCTCCCCGCGACATGGAGGCCAAGGGTTGGCACGTGAGGAGGCGTTGCAGGAGAGACAGGAGGCCTCCTTGGGGGGGGGGGGGGGAAGCCCGAGGTCTCGCTGTCTCGGAGGAGATTCCAGTCCTCTGGGTTCAGCTGAAGAGCTGCAGCAGGCCCCAAAGAAAGGCCAAGCCTGGGATCCAGGGAATGGTGCCGGCTGAAAGGCCCACGTTGCCTTTTCGGCCCAGTCGCCCCTCCTTTGGGGGCAGCCCAACACACTGCCTGGGAAATGGGGGGGCTCTCTTTGACACGCCTTGGCAGGCTGGGTGCGGAGAGTCCCCCACGGGAGCAGATGGCTGGGGCTGCGGGCAGAGCAGGTGGAAGAGGGCAGCCCCCCCATGTGGCAGCACCTTCACCTGGGCCCTGCAACCAGCCTGGCGCACCCCCTTCACCTGCTGCAATCCAACCCTCCTTCCCATCCACCATCCATCCCTAGTACCAGTTCACAGCCAACTTCATCGAAATTTACAATGAGTCGCTGCAGGACCTGCTGGTCGTGGGGTCTGAGCAGAGCTCCTAGCTGGAGATCCCGCGGGTGGACCAGCACTTATGTCCCCATCACCTCGGAGCAGGAGGTAATGCACGGGCTGCGCATGCACACTCGGCAGGGGGACGAGGCCCCGTGTGACAACGCCTGCCTTGGGGGGAGTCCGTGTTCAGCGAGATCTGGTGGCTTCGTGCAAAGGCCCAAGGAAGGTCTGCTGTTGCCCCCCCCCCCCCACAGGCAGAGGCTGGGCGCCCCTCCTGGGCCTGGAAACCTGATCGGAGAGACGGGGAGCTTCTGATACCTGTGGCATGGGATCTGAGCTGGTGGTGACCGAACGAGAAAGAGATCTTGGGGATGTGGTGGACAGATGGATGAAAATGTCAGCTCAGTGCGCGGCTGCTGTGAAGAAAGCAAACTCCATGTTAACCCAACCTACACCATTCGGAGTGAACTACACTGCAGGGCTGTTGGAGGCCAGTCTGCCCATCCTAGCCCTCTTCACCACCATCCGATATGGGGGGAAATGAACTGCATTAGCTATCGAATGTCCATTGGCCAGGCTGAGAGTTCACAGTTGTTTCAAATCTATACTGTCTTTATGTGTTGTCTGTTCTTATGGTTTTAAATTTTGAATATTGAATTTTAATGTCCAAAGTTTTAATCTTTATAAATTGCCCTGAGAGCGTTGGCTATGAGGCAGTATAGAAATGTGATCAATATTATGAAGTGGAAAAAGCCTACAGTCCACTGTTCCAGATGCTTGGAGAGTTTCAGGTTTGGGTTTTGGGTTCATGGTGGATCCATCATACTCCATGCACCTGATCAAGTGGGCTATAGTCAAACGAACGTTTATGCCAGAATAAATGTACTGGCCTTTAAGTGCCACAAGATGCTTGGTCGCTTTTTCTGGGTGAAACTTTTCGTGACTCCGCAGTGCCATCTCCTGGCTAACTCAGGAACTACGACAGCAAGCCCGATTTTATACTAGCCTCCAGGGGTGCTGTGCTACAACTCCCATCATCCTCTGGCTCGAAGATGATGGGAGTTGCAGTCTGACACATCTGGAGGGAGACCGTTTGAGGATGGCTGTTTTAGACTGCGGGTCTTTGGACAACAATTTCATCAACGGCGTCAATGGTGCCAAACCAGCAGGGCAGGCAGGGTGGATATCACCAATCAATAATCAATCCACTTCTATGAAGAGACCTGTTCATAAGAGGTGTAGAACAGTTTATGGCACATTTAACACCTGCAGATATTTGGCCTTGGGAAATGCTTTAATTCATAGAATCATAGTTGGATGGGGCCTCTAAAGCCATCCAGTCCAACCCCCTGCTCAATGCAGGAATCCACCTTCAAGCATCTCTGACACGTGGCTGTCCAGCTGCCTCTTGAAGGCCTTTAGGGTGGGAGAGCCCACCACCTCCCTTGATCATGGGTCTCAGTGGTGCGGTGGAGGTTGTGGCTGGAGGCGTCGGCGTAGCTCTGGTTAGCGCTGACGGGGATCCACGCCGCCTCCTGGCAAGGGTCAGGGGCAGCGTCCTTCTTCCCCACAAGCCTGGGGGCTGAGAGCCATCTGCTGGAGGGTCCGCTGGAGGAGGGGCTCAGGGGGGTACCTCCATGCCCCAGCATCCGCCCGTGACTTGAGTGAGGGCTGCCTCTCCTGGGCGCTGCGCTCCTCTGCACTCGGGTCCGTTTCCCTCCCGCCCGG
Source organism: Anniella stebbinsi (assembly GCA_029215795.1). Taxonomy (NCBI): domain Eukaryota; kingdom Metazoa; phylum Chordata; class Lepidosauria; order Squamata; family Anniellidae; genus Anniella; species Anniella stebbinsi. Next base: position 99,530,409 of record JARDYH010000008.1, on the reverse strand, counting down.
GAGCCGCTTGGCCCTCCTGCGCTCCGGCCCCTTGGCACACCTGCCCTGCCCGGAAGCTGAGAGAGACCCTCCTGATCCGCACAGCACGGAGGGGGGGCAGCCCCCTCTCTGCCTCTCCCTGACCTGCTCCTGGCGCTGGCTGGCTGTGGGGGGGGGGGTCTCCGAGGTGACAGAGCGGGACCTTCTGCGGCTTCATTGCAAGCGGAGCCCGAGGGATGCAGCAGCTAGACACGAGGCTGCAAGGGGGGATGCTGGGAACTGCAATCCCTATACGACCCTCAGGGGGTCCTTTTGTGGGGGGGAAGAGACTCATTTCTCCTCCCTCCTTCCCTCCCCACAGCCCTCCAGAGAGACATTTTGCCCCCTCACCCCCCACAGGTGCCCAATCTGGCTCCCTCCCACTCTGAAGAGAAAGGAGGAGCAATGCTCTGGTGCTGTGTAAAAATATTTCTCTTTATTTCTTTTATCCTATCTTCTGTCTGCTCGACGCGTTTTTGGTTACGAACCTTCGTCAGGATCTACATAAAACAAATATAGCCACATTTTAGCCAATTCTGAGATACATCATAAAATCATCAAAAATTGTTTTAAAAAAGCACAAACTGAAACACATCTTAGTTTACTCAAATACACATTTGCACTTTCATCTGAAAGATTTTATACACTGACCTGAGGCACTTCTCTGCAATTTTGTGATTATTACCACGACAAGCTCAATATAGAATAAGATATGAAGACCAAAGTTTTCTGCTCATGTAATGTCCCAATAGACTCAGTTGTCTCGAAATTCTGAGCTCAGAGTCAGTTTGAAAGCAACTGAAGTCGTTTCATTCTACAGCTGGCAACCTTGATTGCCTTATCACTCAAAGATCCTGTAAACACTCAACCAGCCACACACTTCATGGTTACTTGAAATGTGTTTTGTTTTAATCTTGATCTGCTTTTAAGTTTAGTTTTTGAGTTTTATTTGGGGAAGTTTTTACCAATCTGCTGCTGCTCATGCTAGAACCTTGTTGTAAATTTTACTGTTGGTTATATGAGGACAAACCTAAAGAATCATTTAATCCACTGGGTTCCAGACTTTTTAAGGACACGATCCAAAAAAGTTCTCTTTTGTTGAGTGCTGTCTCACCCCCTCTCACCTTTACTATCCCCCCAAAAAACAAAGATTCTGGCCCATGTTTTTTGTCTATAAAATGTTTAACCAAAGGTGCCCCTATTTTTTGATGTTTTAGATTGTACAGATGCTCACCTATCCTAATCTTCAGTGGTCTTGTTGTCTTACCTACATAGATCTTGTTACAGGGACAGGTAATCATATAAATGACCCCTGTGGTATTGCAGTTCAAAATTCTACAATCTGTCTATTTGCCACTGCTGGGATGAATAAATGAGGACATCTTTTTAGTCAATCTGCAATACACGCAATGGACACGTGGGTGATGTCCTTGAGATCTTGGTAGGTTTGGTAAAGTCTGCTGGACCATGTTTTTTTTATAATCATATTTTGTATGATCAGTGTGGATTAACCAATCTTTTAAATTTCTTGTTCTTTCAAATGTCACCATTGGTTTCATAGACAGACCTGGCAGATCCTGAAGCAGATGCCAATTAGAGTGTATATGTTTTTGTAATTCTTTTGTGACAGGGTCAAAAGGTAAAATACATGAGATTTTATTATTGGCCATCCTTTCTTTTGGCTGCAGGAGGTGTTCTCAATTACATTTTCTCGCCTTAAATCTGGCTACTTCGATTATTTTCTTCGGGTACCGTCTATTCTGAAAATGTTGTGTCATAATATGAGACTCTTGAAGAAAGTCCTGATGTTCCGAGCAATTGCATTTTATTCTTAAGAATTGACTGTACGGTAAGTTGTTTTTGAGGGTCACTGGATGATGGCTATCATACTTCAGCAAGGTGTTTCTGTCTGTGGGTTTTCTGAACATTGTTGTGACTAAAGTGTGATGTTTTTTTAACAGTGATATCAAGAAAATTTACCTGTTGTGTATCATACATACTTTCAAAACTGATATTGGGATCCCTGATGACGTATTTGATGACCATTTGATGAAATCATTTAACCTATTCTTCATCCCTCTCCACGCGACAAATATGTCATCTCTGAACCTCAACCATACGATCAGATGGTGGTTGTAAAAATTATTTGAAAATATATATTTTTGTTCAAAGTTCTGCACATACAAATTGGCAATTTCTGGTGCCATGGGACATCCCATCGCTACCCCTTTGGTCTGCCGAAATATTTTTTTGTTAAACATTAAATAATTTTTTTGCGGTGCTAATTCTGCTAGAGCCACTAAAAAGTGTGAAGGTGGATGCCTTACTTCACGTTTTTGTAAAATATCAAATATAATATCTAATGCCTGGTCCTGTGGTATGCTGGTATAGAGTGATTTGACATACATGGTGACTAGCAGATCCTCTGATTGAATCTTGATCTTACTTATCCTCTGCATGAAGTGTGAAGAGTCACGGATATATGATTGCATCGACGGAATAAAAGGTTTTAAGTGGTGGTCCACGAACTGTGATAGTGGTTCCAAGATGGAATAATTGCCTGACACAATGGCTGAATTCGGACAACACGTTGCTTCAACAACCCACAGTTGTTTAACAACTCATTTGCGAGTTGTTGGGGGATTTTACAACTGACAAACGTGTTGTCTGAATTGGGGCGTTGTTGAAGCAACAACCGTGAGTTGTTGAGCAAGGAAAACCAGAGAGCGGAGTGGCAAGAGAGGCAGAAAGTGGGCAGCGGCTCAAACACGCTCTCAAAGAGACCCAGCTTCGCCGCCATAGCAACCAGGATGCCCACCTCCCCCACCAGGCAGCCGCTGCACGGAGCTCAACAAGGGGCCAGCTCCTGCCAGCACTCACGCAGGGTGCCCAGTCAGCCACAAAAATGGACAGGGAAGCGCACCAGAACGGAGCCATGGCCAAGGGGGGGAGGGGGAGACGGAAGAACCAACACCCGCAGGCACCCAGGAACGGGGTAACCCCCCCACCCTAACAGGAAGAACAACACCCCACCCAAAGTAGACCCCCTCTGCAACGCCACCTCCACCCTCGCATCACCCAGAAGGACGAGGGCAGGGGAAGCGGTGACCAGAGAGACCCCCCTCATCCGCCCAACACGGCTGGACAGCGAGCCATTGCCGGGCCCGGAGAATCCCGTTGGGGTGCGTCGCGCCCGTGCAGAGGCGTCCCGGGTGTGTGAAAGCATCAGTGCCTGGATCTGGCTGCACTACCCCCACCCCCTGTGAGCGTCGGCTGTGGAGTTCCATCTCTGGACTGGCATCCCTCCCTGGCATGCCGCCCCTCTCCACCTCATCCCCTTGGCACGTTCCGTGCTCGGCTCCCTGGGGGTGTGGCCTCGGCTGTCCCCTCTTCATCGCTGTGCCTTCCAGCCGCCTCCTCCCTTTCCGGGGGCAACTGTCCTTTCCGTTAGCTCTGCCCTGGCATTGTGGTGCCCATGTGCCTCACTGCCCATGTTTCCTGCTGAATAAAGTTTTCTACTCCACCCCACTCTCGCCTTCTTTCCTGTGTGTGCGGGTGGCTGCCCTGGGAGGGAGGTGGGAGGGGGCTGGCGGAGGTGGGTGCCCCTCGCAGCTGCCAGGTCTCCTGTATAGGGTGGCAGGGGTGGCTCCCTGGGGCGTGGGTGCCAATGTTTGGGGTGCATTGCTGGTTGTAATTCTTGTCTTGGTGCTGCCGTTTCTCCTGGCTGCCTCTTTGCCCGAGGCTGCTGAGTTCCGCCCACTGACTGTGGCAGCCAATGGGGTTTGGGAGGCGTGTCCTCCATCGGCTTTAATGGCAGCGCCCATGGTTTTCGGCCGCAATGCCTTCTGGGATACCTGCTGGAGGACTAAGGGAATTCGGTGGGCGGGGAAAATGCCGGCCGAGCTGTCCGTCAGAGCCGAGTTGTCGATCTGCAACCGTGTTGTAGCCGATTCCTTGCAGCCCCTGCTGCAGCCTGTTGTCTGTAGATCACCGCCTTCTTCAACAACCGTCAGTAGGTGATTCAACAACCGAGGCTCAGCATGTTGTCCGAATTGAGCCAATGGGTCTGCCTGGAGGTGGAGTCATTCCCTTATGTATTTTAGGTAAGATGTAAAAGGGGGGGGGGGTTCTAGGTTTTTTTTTAAGCAAGAAGTTGTGTTCCGTTGGAGTGATCCACCCCATGGTCAGGCCCTCTTCTAGAGTAACCTTAATGTGAGTTTGTATATCGGATAGAGGATCGTGAGCGATTGGTTTATATGAGATATTGTCTTGTAATTGGAGATGGACCTCTGCCTCATAGTCTTGACGATTTTGAATGACTATCGCCCCTCCCTTGTCTGCCTCTTTGATGATAATAGTGGTGTTATTGGGCAGACAATGTAATGCGTCCATTTCTAGTCTGGTCATGTTTTTCCAGGGTTTGCGTGTGATGGTTTCCAAATGGTCAAGCGGCTGTAGAACCCTCCGTTCATACAGTTGGCTGGCTGGGTCCACTGGTCCTGGCTGGTGGCATAAAATTAGATGGAGTTCTGAAGTAAGATGGTGCTCTGGTTGAAGCCACACCTTGACTCTGGAAGTAATGTCGTCATTTGATATTGCGGAAATATCAGAAGAGATCCAGCCGTGTCTGGACGATATCATGTTTAGGGGTAGGGACAAAAGAGAGACCCTTGTTAAGTACGTGTTCTTCTATGTTGGATAGAACCACATCAGACAGGTTGACAATCAGCGTTTCCCCCTTCTGGGCTGTCTGATGATAGACTCCTCTGGGTTGTCTCTGTTGGCCAGCTTTGAGTCGGCTTGTTCTTCTTGGAGGCTCCCGAAAAGAATGATTCCATGTGGAGCTGGAAGAAGAATCACTTTGATCTCCGATGGAAGACTCCCAATCTGTATGTTCTGGAGAGATGGAACATGTGGTGCTGTGCAAACGTGACCTTTTTGCGAGGTTTTTGCATCCATGGGTCCACCCAGTTTTTTTCATAGGCATCTTTATCTCTTATGAATTTATTGTGTTTAAACTCTTTTAGTTCCTCATAGTGTTTCACATTCCAAGCCAGCTTCAGTCCTCTGCCCCCCCTCCCATGTGATATCAAGAGTGGGCTCCATGCCGAGGCTGCAGTAAGCCGCCCTCCTTCTTGGCCACCGGATCCACAATCGCAGTGGACTGCATGGGCCGCTGGCTGTGCGCTGGCCTCTCACACCCACCTGCAACGTGTGTTTTGTACGGGCACCTCTGCAGGGTGGTTGTCGGCTGCTCGCCCAGCCAAAGCCCAACCTACACTATTCGGAGTGAACTACACTGCAGGGCTGTTGGAGGCCACTCTGCCCATCCTAGCCCTCTTCACCATCCGATATGGGAGGAAATTAACCGGAATATCATTTTCCTCTGCCCAAGATTGAAGCTTGTTTAGTAAGAAGCTACCATACACTTCTGACACCATGTCCAAAAGGCTTATAGGCCTATAGTTTTTAGGGTCAGTTCTCTCACCCTTTTTGTACAGGGGAACAATAATACTAGACTGCCACCCATCCAGAATAATTCCCGTTTAATTAATGTGCGAAAACAATTTAGCCAAAATTGGGACCCACCAAGTAAGGTGAAATTTGAATAGTTCAGGGGGAAGCATATGTTCCCCTTGAGCTTTACCTGTTAGTAGTTTCTTTAATAGGCAACTGATATTCTGAGTTGTCACTGCTGGCCAGACCGGGAGGTCTATGCTCAATGAACCTTCCTCAGCTGGCTCAGGACCATGAAAAATACCCTCAAAATGATGTTGCATGTAATTGCAGGGATTTGAGCTTCCAAATGCAACTTAGAGGCATGGAACCCAGAGTGGACCATATTCCAAAATTTTGTGTCCTTCGGTCTCACTGCCAGGTCCAACTCATTCCACTTTTGTCTGATAAACACTGCCTTCTTTTTCTTCAATAAGGCCTTATATGAAGCTCTGTTCCTAATCAGGGTTTTTAGTAAAGTGTTTTCTGGCCTTTCTACTAAGCCTTACTAGTTCTTTTTTCATATTCCTACATTCTTTGTCAAACCAATTCACATGTCGAGATTTGGAAGCACCAAAAGTGCCAGACTGAACTAAGTGAGGTTTCAGGTGCTCTACAATTTGTTGCTACCCCTCCATCACTTCCAAGTTTCCTTCCCTTATTTTGTTTCTGAGTCCCAGCAAAGTAGGGCCATGCAACAAGCCTGCAAACTTGGTACTCAGGGATTCAGACCATTTGATTCGTCTGTTGCCAGATGAGACCAACCCCATAGGGGAAGTCCTTTTATCCTGAGCCAGTTGTATAACTAGTTTAATGGGACAGTGGTCACTCTCTGGCCGGTCTTCCACTGAGAATCTTTTGACGTTAGGGAGTAGAATAGGGGAGATCAAAAAGTAATCTACTACACTACCCCTCCCCCCTTGATGAAAGATAAGTATAGTGTCCGGTAGACACATCCACTGAGCTACCATTCAAGAATAACAAGAGATATTTATATGCTAGCGTCATGGGATTCTTGCCATTCTTGTTTATTTTCTTATCTTGGGAATGCCTATCCAAAAGGAAAGAATCACCCAAGGGAACATCTAACTGTTTTAGCAGCTCTGCATTGGTTTGTCCCAAACGGGCATCTAAGTCACCTCCCATGATAATATGAGCATTTCCTGAATGCAAACCAGTCTCTCCTAGAACAGTTTCCACGGATGACCATACCAATGAAGGGGACATTGCAGAGTTTTCTAGGGGGACCTAGATGTTTATACAAAATAGGGAGATGCCATTTTTAAAAGTTAGCTACAGTGTTAGAATACCATCGTAGGGCCGCGTGCCCACCATTCGGCAGACATTCTCCGATTCCACAGAGACAAGTATTGCCAAACCACCACTGCAGCACCCCATTTTATGGAGCCTCATTGCAGCAACAAAGCTCTATAACTCTGAAGTTGCAAGCTGGAGCTACCCTCCACCCATGTCTCTTGGAGAAAGACTATAGAGAACTGTTTATTTTATTTATTTATTTATTACATTTGTATACCGCCCCATAGCCGAAGCTCTCTGGGCGGTTTACATAGGATTAAAAACAATTAAAAACAATATACAAAAATTAAAACAGCAAAAACATACAACATACACACAATCTGTACATTTAAAAACCACTTCAACACTTCAAAAAAACAAAAACAAAAAAAAAAAAAAAACAAAAAAAAAAAACCTACAAAAACAAAACAAAACAGACCCAGGCTCCTCAGATATTGCCAAATGCCTGAGAGAAGAGGAAAGTCTTGACCTGGCGCCGAAAAGATAACAATGTTGGCGCCAGGCGGGCCTCGACAGGGAGATCGTTCCACAATTGGGGAGCCACCACAGAGAAGGCCCTCTCTCTTGTTGCCGACCTCCGAGCTTCCCTCGGAGGAGGCACTCGGAGGAGGGCCTTAGATGTTGAACGTAGTGTTCGGGTAGGTTCATGTCGGGAAAGGCGTTCCATCAGGTATTGTGGTCCCAAGCCGTGTAAGGCTTTATAGGTTAAAACCAGCACCTTGAACCGGGCTCGGAAACATACAGGCAGCCAATGCAAGCGGGCCAGAGTAGGTCTTATATGTTCGAACCTACTGGTTCCAGTTATCAATCTGGCCGCTGCATTTTGCACAAGCTGCAGCTTCCGAACCACCTTCAAAGGCAGCCCCACGTAGAGTGCATTGCAGTAATCTAACTTGGAGGTTACCAGAGCATGGACAACTGAAGCCAGGTTATCCCTGTCCAGATAGGGACGTAGCTGGGCCACCAACCGAAGTTGGTAGAAGGCACTCCGTGCCACTGAGGCCACCTGCGCCTCAAGTGACAGAGATGGTTCTAGGAGAACCCCCAAGCTACGAACCCGCTCCTTCAAGGGGAGTGCAACCCCATCCAGAACAGGTTGAACACCCTCCATCCGGTCAGCGGAACCACCCACCAACAGCGTCTCAGTCTTGTCTGGATTGAGTTTCAGTTTATTAGCCCTCATCCAGTCCATTGTCGCAGCCAGGCACTGGTTCAGCACATCCACAGCCTCGCCTGATGAAGATGAAAAGGAGAAATAGAGCTGCGTGTCATCAGCATACTGATGACAACGCACTCCAAAACTCCGGATGACTGCACTCAACGGTTTCATGTAGATATTGAACAGCATGGGGGACAAAACTGACCCCTGCGGAACCCCATACTGGAGAATCCACGGGGCCGAGCAATGTTCCCCAAGCACCACCTTCTGGAGCCGACCCACCAAGTAGGAGCGGAACCACTGCAATGCAGTGCCTCCCACTCCCAACTCAGCCAGTCGTGCCAGAAGGATACCATGGTCGATGGTATCGAAAGCCGCTGAGAGATCAAGGAGAATCAACAGAGTCACACTCCCCCTGTCTTTCTCCCGACATAGGTCATCATACAGGGCGACCAAGGCTGTTTCCGTACCAAAACCAGGCCTGAAACCCGACTGAAATGGATCCAGATAATCAGTCTCATCCAAGAGTGCCTGGAGCTGGCTCGCAACCACCCGCTCCAGGACCTTGCCCAGGAATGGAACATTTGCTACTGGCCTGTAGTTATTCAGATTTTCAGGGTCCAGGGAAGATTTCTTTAGGAGTGGTCTCACTGCCGCCTCTTTCAGGAGGCCTGGGACCACTCCCTCTTGCAAAGAGGCATTAATCACTTCCCTGGCCCAGCCAGTTGTTCCATCCCTGCTAGCTTTTATTAGCCAAGAGGGGCAAGGATCCAATATGGAAGTGGTTGCACGAACCTGTCCAAGCACCTTGTCAACATCCTCGAGCTGCACCAACTGAAACTCATCCAAGAAAACAGGACAAGCCTGTGCTCTGGATACCTCACTAGATTCATCTGCTATAACACTGGAGTCTAAGTCCTGACGGATGCCAGAGATTTTATTCTGGAAGTGCCCAGCAAATGTATTACAGCGGGCCTCAGATGGTTCTACCATGTCCTTGGGGCCAGCATGTAAAAGCCCCCGGACAACTCTGAAAAGCTCCGCTGGGTGGCAGGTTGATGATTGAATAGTGGCAGCAAAGTATTGTTTTTTTGCTGCCCTCACTGCCCCTGAATACAGCTTACCATAAGCACTTACCAGTGTTTGATTGCATCCATCAGGAGTTCGTCTCCATCTGCCCTCAAGCCGTCTCCTGTTTTGTTTCATCACTCTCAGCTCTGGGGTATACCACGGAGCCGTTCGAGCTCTACACAGGAGAGGGCGCTCAGGAGCAATCGTGTCAACTGCCCGGGTCATTTCTGCATTCCACAGATCAACCAGGGTTTCGACAGGAGAGCCAGCCCTATCAGCCGGAAAACTCCCCAGAGCCCTCTGGAAACCATCTGGATCCATTAGCCTCCGGGGGCGGACCATCTTAATGGGTCCCCCACCCTTGCAGAGGGGAAAAGCCGCTGTAAGTCTAAACCTCAGCAGGTGGTGATCTGACCATGACAGAGGGGTTGATGTAAAGTTCCCACTTTCAGATCCCCATCTCCATGTCCAGTTGAAAAAACCAGGTCTAGAGTATGCCCTGCTACATGTGTTGGGCCGATGGTATGTTGGGACAGTCCCATGGTTGTCATGGAAACCATGAAATCCTGAGCTGCCCCAGATAAAGTGCCCTCGGCATGAATGTTGACATCCCCCAGAACCAAGAGTCTGGGGGACCTCAACAGTACACCAGAGACCACCTCTGTCAGCTCAGCTAGGGAGTCTGTTGAGCAGCGGGGTGGGCGGTACACCAACAGAATCCCTAATCTGTCCCGTTGGCCCAACACAAGGTGCAAACACTCCAGACCAGTAGTCGCATGGACAGGGAGCCTGCAGAGGGGGATGGAATTCCTATAGACCACAGCAACCCCCCCTCCCCGGCCCTCAAGTCTACCCTGATGCTGAACCAAGTACCCCGGTGGGCATAACTGGGAGAGACTAACTCCTCCCTGCTCTCCCACCCAGGTCTCGGTTATACATACCAGATCGGCTGCCTCATCCACAATTAAATCGTGGATGAGGGAGATCTTATTATGCACTGATCTGGCATTTAAAAGCAGCACCCGGAGGCCTGAGGGCTGGCTGATAAGGCAACCAACAAGCCTGTGGGTGTGAGGGGGACCGGAACAAGGCACAGCCATTAACTGTCTGGGCCTTGTTTCCCTAACCTGGCAAGTCCTCCTCACAACGCCATATCTCCCTCTACCCGTCACTACCCTGATTGTGCTCCCCTCAGATCCCCTCACCTGGCCCTGTATCCTCCCTCCCAGGCACATAGCTCAAGCCTGGGGAAAGAGGAAAAAACAAAAAAAAAAAAACAAAAAACAACCAAAGACAAAAACAGAAAGCCGGCAGGCAGGCACACTCCTCCTCCTCTCCTCCTCCTCCTCCGGCGGCAAGCCTCCCTCTCCTGCAGGTTGATGGCTTTCCCAGGCCCCCTCAGCCAGCAGCTTAAATATCCCTCCCAGGAAGGGAGGGGGACTGATGTAATTGTCCACAGCAGCTGGCTCAGTACCTGGGAGCCTGGTCCTGCAAGGAGTGGCAGTCTGCCAGGCTGAAATCCTCTAGAGGCTGGTGGTGGTGGTGGCAGCAGCGAGGCCAGGAGGCAGGCAGGCAGGCAGGCAGGCAGGCACACTCCTCTCCTCCTCCTCCTCTGGCAGCAGGCCTCCCTCTCCTGCAGGTTGATGGCTGTTGTAAGTAGTTTGCAGACTCCTTATCTGCTAATTTACCTACCCATCCAGAAACATTCCAAGGCACTATGTTCAACACAAGGGGCATTGTTTCCTTTGTTTCTCTTCTTAGTCAACAATTTTGTGAGTCAGGAGGAGGCCAGTCAGTCTCCATCATGTGACTAAATGGAACGGAGTGTAATTGAGAGTTAGATCCACTAAAGACTAAGCCCTCCACTACAGCGGGCTTAGAACAATGTTTCTTGTAATTGGTCTAACTCTTTTCTGATATTTTTTTCTTGGGCCTGGCCACTCATCTGTTCAAACTGGACTACTTTGACAGCTTCCTCCGTGGGTAGTTGTTCTGCCAATGCAAGCAGTCCATCTAGGAGCTGTGGCCTACTGTTGTGCTAGTTAATTAAGGTTCAGATTTCTGAGGCAATTACAACTAGGGATGTGCACTGGATCGGACCCGATCCACGATCCGAGTCCGGTCCAGTGGGAAATCGGATAAATTATCCGATTTCCGATCCCGCAGCTGGATCGGCCGATCCAATCCGAACCGGTCCGAAAAGGCTCCGAACCGGTTCGGCGGATCGGCGGGCGCCCACTGGCGCCCACCGCCGCTTCCATTGGCGGGCGCCAGCGGGCACCCGCCGATGAAAGTGGACAGCGGGGGGGGGGAGGAGGGGGGCGCTTACCTTCCCGTCCCGGCGGCTCCCGTCCCGGCGCCGGCGCCTACTACTACCAGCAGGCTCCGCGGCCTGCTCTAGGGTGGCGCGCCGGGTGATGTCATCACCCGGCGCGCTACTCGAGAGTAGGCCGCGGAGCCCGCTGGTAGTAGCCGCCGGCGCCGGACGGGAGCGGACGGGCCGAGAAGGTAAGCAGTGGCGGGGAAGGGGGCTTACCCCCCCCGGAGCCGTCCGCTTCTATCCGCTGGCGCCCGCGGGCGCCAGCGGATGGAAGCGGGCGGCCCCAGGGGGGTAGGGAGCGCGGGGGAGGGGGCTTACCTGCCGGGGCCGTCCACAGCGGACGGCCCCGGGGGGGGGAGGGAGTTAGGCCCCCCTCAGCCACCCACCGCCATTTTTTCCTCATAGACTTGCATTGCAATGCAAGTCTATGGGGAAAAAAATGGCGGCCGATCCAAAAATTTACGATTTTTGGGTCGGGATCGGACTCGATCCGGTCCGGGGGGCCTCCGATTTTGTCCGAACCGGTCCGGGACAAAATTGGAGGTCCCGATCCGGGTCCCGATCCGATCCGGGGGGTCCGTGCACACCCCTAATTACAACACAAGTGGTTAAAAGTCTAAAGCCTTTATTATCTATCTTGTAGACTAAAGATCAATACATAGATATAAGATTAAAAGCAAAGCAAGACAAGATTTTATACTTCCCCATTCAGTTGCCGAGAACTCCGAAAGGCAACGGGGTAACGCCGGCTGCTGGTCAATCATATCTATGGCACTCTGTACTGCCCGTCAGGGCGGAAGCAAAGTTCTGATTTACAGACACCAGAGGCTCATATTTATAGTCTTTCCTAGCCTCTACGGGTACGTGCAATCGTGCTGTCCCAGACATTACATCACCCTGTCTGGGACAGGATCCGTGGAAGCGTGCCATGAAAGGCACCTATGAGTTGAAGATGTCCCAGACATCACACCAGCCTGTTCCCATCTCTTATCAACATCTTCTCATGAGAAAATGTTCTCTTCTCAGGCTTCAAGGAATTACATCAGTTTTAACTCCATACTGGCATTACATAGCACAGACAACTTATTATGTAATGTATAGACATCGTATTAAGATCAGGTGTTCTCATAGGATTTCAAGCATTTGGGTCAGGACGCTGTACATCACACCTGATCTCCTCGAGATAACAAAGGTCTTCCGGATTTTCCTCTACATTCCACCCCTGTGATATACACCATTCCGCCCCAATGCCATATGCCATTGCATCTTGCCATATGAGAGCCACCTTTCTCCTCCTCACCAGGTTACATACTTGATAGTAATCTTATAGCAGTTACAATCAACGCAAACAATATGCAAGCAATACTAGACTGGTATCAGGCTAAATATATAGTCTTCTTCTAATGCTGTTTGCAGAACTTTCACTTCGTAGTCACTGGTAGACCAGAATGTGTTCATGCACCCTCCCGGATTAGGAATCCGCTCTCTTCCACTTGGTGCTTATAAAACATAATAAGAAAGACAATTAATGTCTTGCATTTTGGCTTAGCTTATTGACAGGCAACCATCCAACATTTGGTTGTTTATTCTCTTCGTTTCAATTTTCCAGCATCAAGACAGATTGGTGAGGTGGCATTGGCCACCAATACCCAGTATGTGGCTCCGGGTCCATTACCAAGAATCTCTCCTGTCTGATCAGGCTCATTTGGGTAAGAAACCCAAACTTCTTGCCCTGCTATCAGAGTTGCATCTGTGGGCCTAAATTCCTCGTTGGTTGACAGACCAGGGCCTTTTCCACCCCCTGAATAACAGGTCTACTAATTTTCTCACAGATCAATTGTGCCACATGCTGCCCAGCATGAAGGGCTACATTCTCAGCACTTGTATTTTCATTTCACCTTCGAAATCAGCATTCACCACCCCTCCTAACCTCTGTAGACATTTTAGGGATAGCCCATATCATGGTGCTATGCTCATAAATCCCATGAGGCATGGGGATCCCCATGCCAAAGGGGTACAGCGACCTGCCCTCCAGCAGGTACCACCCCCTTCCAGTCATTGTGAGATCAGCTGCCGTGCTGTCAGGGATTGTCCAGAGGGGCAATATTCCATAGGGCTGGGTTTTCCACACTTTCTACTGGCATAGGTGCCACCACCATTCTCACCATTCATTACAAAGGTGTTTGGCCAGCTCCTAAGGGGTGGCTGTTCAATTTAAATCCAGTCTTCTCTAACACTGTTCCCCACCTCCCTAGAGCATAGTCTGGGATCAGTTGCTTGATCTTCTGTTTCAGCAACCCAGACACTCGGAGATAATGATGGGGAATGTGAAATACTGACTCCTTAGCCCAGTCCTTCACATCAGCACCTGCAAAGTGACTGCCATTATCTGATTGGATTGGAACAGGTACTCTATCTACCACTGTCAATCCACATTGCCATTCCCCAGAATAAGGCGGAGGACCAACGTAGTCCACTTGCCATATCTGCTCTGGTCCTTCACCTCTGCTTAGCTGCCCCATTGGAACCTTTGAAAGGGGCAGTTGTTTGAGCTTTAGGCATAGCCCACTGAGTTTCCTACTCAGTTCTACTGGCAAACCCATGGTATCTCCAGTGGCCCTGGAGGGGGAGGGAAGAGGAGGAGGGGCCCCCCTCCAGAGGCTGCCTCCATGTTGCCAGCTGCAGCACAGGCGTCCTGTGTGTGCCGGGGGTAGCTGCTGCCGCCGCCGCCACCACCTGTGGAGCAGATGGTGCAAATTCTCAGCCAAGGAGACCATGGATGGGGCTGGGAGGAAGTGGGGCTGGCCCCTTGAGAAGGGTGGCTGTGTTGAGAGGCGGAAGGGTGTGTGTGTCCCACCAGGCTTCGTACCCTGCCTGTCAAAGCAGGCTCCGTGGGGCTCCACCGGCAGTAGTCTTGGCTTGCCAGAAGGTGGACGCGGGCCTTCCTTCTTGGCTAAGACCGCTTTCTCCGCAGGCCGGCGAAGGTGTGGGGGGGAGCGAAGGAGGGCTGGTCCTCTGGGATCTCACTACTCCTTCTTTTCCTTTGTCTCTCCTTCCTCAGTTCTCCATTCTCACAGGCCTCAGCCAAGCGCCTTCCTCCTGATGGCGTCCTCCATGCCATCAGAAGCCTCTACTTCAGGAGCAGGGGACAAGGAGCGGGACCGCTGCAGGGAGGAAGAAAGAGCAAGAAATAGGAAGATTAAAGAAATCATTGCCATGGTAGACGTGACCGAGCAGCAGCACGTGGTTAAGGCTGAAAGAGATTCAGGTCCTCAAGAGGCAGGCCCGACAGAGTGCCAAAGAAAAGGCTGACCTGGAGGAGGAGGTCCAGAGGAAAAGTCAGACCATCGCACAGATGGAGGAGGGCAAGAGGAGACTGGCCGCCCAGCTGGAGACTCGAGAGGTGAGCGGGGGGGGGGGGCATAGCCAGGGACCTGCCAGAACAGTGGCATTAATTGGGCGCTGCGGAGGGGCAGGGGCTGGAGGAGGAGGAGGAGGAGGAGGAGGTCTCCCATGGGCCCCTGCAGCAGCACAGCAGGGACCTCGGCTCAGGCTCACGGTCCCCATGGAGTGGAAGTGGACAGTCCCTGCTCCTCCAGCCGTCACGCCTGTCTTACCCAGCCCCGTCCCCCAAAGAAGCGGATTGGACCGCATGTGGAGAAAGGGTTTGCTTTGCTTTGAAGTATTCCTTCTACCCGTTTTTCTCAGAACCTTACAAAGCAGTTATGGGTGTGTGTGTGTTCCCCCCCCCCCAAAAAAAGGCAAAACTTGCATGAATAGGGATGTAATACAGCAGTAAAGACAACCCAAAGGTTCCTGTGTGCGGCCAGAAATATTTGAAAGCCAGACTTCAAATCCTGAATGCCGGACATGTTTGTATATCTCTCTGCATCTGAACAGACGTCAAAACGGGGAACAGGAAAAAATAAAAAGAGTATTAAAGAGTTTTTTACAGGTAGAATGTCAATAAAACTATCACTGGCCAATCAAGGAAGCCTTCCTGAAATAAAGACTCCTTCGGCAGGCGCCAAGCACAGCACAATGTTGGCGTCTGCCTGACTTCCAGAGGCAGGGAGTTCCTCAGATTGGGGGCCACCACACTGAAGGCTCTCCCAGAGGACTCCAACCAGACCGTAGGTCTGTGTGGAATCCACCATGGGTGCCTTATCCGATGACCGCAGTGACCGGGTGGGCTGGTACGCGAGAAGGCGCTCACTCAGGCACCCTTGACCCAAATGGTTTAGGGCACCAAACGCTCGCTGCAAATAGGCAGGGAAGAGAGAGGTCTCCCCTCCTCTCTGGGCAAGGTGGCGCGTGAGCAGCCTGGGTTGGGGCGGGAGTCACTGAGCCATTGCCCCTGACGGTGGACGCGTGACAGTGTTCTGAGCCCCCTTTTTCTGAGCCGTCCCAGGCAACTGCCTCATTGTGAGGGAGCCCTGTGGCCGCTTTGCGGAGGGGGTGGAGGTGCTTCTTCCTGCAGACTTGCCTGAAACAAACTTTTTTGAAATGACTATCAGAAGCAAGATATCCTAAAGACAGAAAATAGCAGCCATACAGTGTTATAATTAACAAAGAATTACCGGGGTATCCACAAGGCTCAGGAAGAAGCTCCTGTGAAACAAGAACAATATCTAGAATCTTGTCAGTTTTGGATTGGGACTTTAAAAACATTCTTTACATGTTATCAATCACTGTATAAATTGACATACTGTAACTCTGGATAATTGATCCATGAATGTTTTGTTTGATGTATAATTGGTTCAGTGTGATAAAGATTATATACTACATGTTTACTAAGGTTATAATCATATTATCCCAAGATTACATAAATGGTTTAAACTGTTTACTAGCGTTTTTTCTATACTCGAACGACCCCTGCATAAACTATGCAGGCCAATGTCTACTTCAGTTTGTGTATAATAGAAATCCTAAACGGGGGTAAAACCGAGGATAGTAGAGGCGAATTCACCTACATCTCCGCTAGAGGATCCAGTGTAATAGATTATATCCTGGCACATAAATTTGTTGGAAGTATGGATTATCACTTTAGAGTTGCTGAGCATCTGATAAGTGACCATCTTCCTTTAGAACTTGGGATCCCGATGGATGGGCCTCTTAGGTTGGGACCCTGTTATTCATTTTTGTCTAGCCAGCAATGCACTGTCGGTTCTAGAGGAATTAGATGGACAAACCATACGGCAGAAGTATTTGAGCAATTAGTTAGCTCACCGGATGTGATAGACAATATTGAGCACATGTCCCTGGCCAGCACTCCTGAACTGAGTATTGTAGCTTTTGAAAATCTGATAGAGAAATTGTTCTCAGCACTCCAGACAAAGCCGGTGCCCCTAAAGAGCATAAATGGCCAAAAAAATTATACTAACAAATGGTTTGATCGGGAGTGTGTAACTACCAGAAGAAGCTTACAGGCAACTTGTCATCTATATAGATTAAATAATCTCCCCAAACAATATTACCGCCAAAAGAAAAATTACAAAACGCTTTTGCGGCAAAAAAAGTTTAGGGCGGACGAAGCTGAATGGAAAGTACTTATAGCGGCCACAATAACAACGAATGACAAAACCTTCTGGCAATTGGTATCAAAGGGGTATAGAGCTGAGGACGGGACTTTGGGAGGTCTTATTCCTGCTGCCGCTTGGGAAGAGCATTTCAGCAGGATAGTCGGTGACAAGAAGCTACATGATCCCCGTATACTAGCTCCAATCACCTCTGAGTGGCCAGACGTACAGCCAAGTATAACAGAGACTCTCCTTGTCCAGTTGAAATCAGGGAAAGCTCCAGCATTTCTGATGGGATCCCACCAGAAATGCTGAAATGCAACATTGGCTGGTGGGGGTCCCTACTTGCTATGCTTTTTACAAAAATTAACAAAACTGGCCTGATACCTATGGCCTGGAGGAGAACCTTTGTAGTTCCGATCCATAAAAAAGTCCCTAGGGATGATCCAGGCAATTACCATCCAATCAGCTTGCTATCCACAATAGGGAAGATCTATGCAAGCTTGTTGAATACCAAACTGAGTGAGTGGATTAAGGAAAGCAATATCGTGGGCATAGAGAAGATTGGCTTTAAGGCAGGAAGTTCCACTAATGACCACTGTCTGGTCTTGGCCCACTTAGCGTACAAATATATAGCCCCAAAGGGAGGCAAGCTATTTGCAGCTTTTATAGATCTTAGGATGGTGTTTGACTCCATCCTCCATCCCCATCTGTGGACCAAATTGGAGCAGCTCTCCATTGACCCTAGATTACTGTTCCAATCAGGGGCACCTTACCAAAGAACTTGCTTCTGACAGGGGCGTTAGACAAGGATGTGTCCTGGCACCTTCTCTTTTCAATCTGTATCTTGCAGATCTGCCAAAGTGGTTGACATATATACAATCCCACCCACCTAAGATTGGTCTAGTCAAAGTGCCCTTCCTTCTTTATGCCGACGATGCCGTTCCGATTTCATGGACTCGCCTGGGCCTTAGGAGGCTCCTCAACAGCTTTGAGGGATACTGTAAAGAAAACGGCCTATCAATTCATTACCAAAAATCTAAGGTAATGGTTTTTGCAAAGAGGAAAAGAAGGTTCCTCTGGCGTATAGGTGGTAAGAAAATCGAGCAAGTAGATTCGTTTAAATACCTTAGCCTATGGTTTCAGGACAATGTCCGCTGGAACAAGCATGGCAGATATGTTAAGACTAGGGTGGAACAAACAGCCGGTGCGTTATTTAAATTATTTCTAGCAAAGGGAGGCAAATTCCTCCCGGTAGCCATTCGAGTATATAAAGCTAAGCTGATAGCCCAGATGCTGTTCGGAGCCCCGGTGTGGTTACCCACTTTTAAAGGATCTCTAGAGAGTATCCAGACTCAATTCTTAAGGTCGATCCTTGGATGACCTAGATCCGTACCGGGTGCTGCACTTAACCTGGAGGTTGGATTGAGCTTGGTGAAATGTGTGGCATGGACATACTCCCTTCTCTTCTGGTTTGGCCAATATCATGCTCTTACTCCGTACGCTCTGATCATGCAGGTCCTGTTGGATTCTTATGAATCCCCGTGGACCAAAGTGGTAGTACAGAGGATCTGTTCCATGGACCTTTCTCCCTCTTTTCTATTATCTTTAGATAAGGGATCTGTGAGACATATAATTAAGCAGCGGCTGTTGGATATTGATTTCCAAGAGCTGCGCAGTGCAAACCAAAGCCCTTGTTGCCCCCAGGCACGGGGGCTGTCTGATATAGTCCACGTAGGGGGTCTGCAATACTTACAATGGTTAACTGTCCCTAAATACAGGAGGGCGTTTTCCTTGGCAAGGTTTAATGCCCTTCCCTCCAGAGTGCTAGAGGGCAGATTTAAGAAGATTCCCCTGGAGGGTAGATGCTGCCCCTGCAATGATACGGAAATAGAGACTATAGAACACGTGCTGTTCAGATGTATTTTGTATACTGAAGTGAGAAGCGACCTGATTTTTCCAATTACCCAAGATCTCCCCGGACACTCTGAGAGAGACCTAATGACAATTCTTTTGCAGGGAAGCAAGAAACACATCACTCTTCAAGTTGCCAAGTTCCTCTCTACTGCAATGTACTGTAGAGCTCAATTGGGCATTTGAAGGTTTTACGGACCAGCGGTGCCATGTTGATATCTGTCTGTTAAACCGGTAGTAATGGTAGCCAACTTGGTAGGCATCAGTTACTTATCCAATCAAATTTTTTAAGGGCTTATTGATCATAAGTAAAGAACTCACTATCTCCTATTAAGAGGCCAGTAAATGCCTAATGGTTACTGTACTTATGGATACCAACGAAGACTACTAACGAACAAGTGGTCAAACTTTTGAACTTGGATATTCTCACCAGCTCATTTATGATAGGCTGCTAATTTCCCTGTGGAAATAATTTTACTGCTCTCTTTTTTAATGATTTTGTACCTTTTATTTTATTAATCTGTTTTAACATATGTTTGTTCAATATGCTGTGGTCTATTGACTGTAAATAAAATTATTTATTTATTTATTTATTTATTACATTTGTATACCGCCCCACAGCCGAAGCTCTCTGGGCGGTTTAAGTTGTTGTTGTTGTACTGAAGAGAGTACCCTGCCCATAATGTCTCTGCCCATGTCCCTCAAAGACTGGACAGAACCTTCACCCTTTGAGTTTGTCCCTAGGACCATAGCTAAAGGGAAAAAAATGGATTCTATCAAATGGAAATATATTTAAATAGAAACCTCATTATAACCCTAATCCTCGAGGGGGAAAAAACAAGCCTGTCTCAAGTGAAATGCCCCCAGAAATTTCCCATTTGTTTTGAATTTTTTAGAGGAACAGGTCCTGAAATGGGAATACTCCCTTCAGAGCAATGTGAATACATTCTGGCTTTGGATTCCTTCAGTGGAGAATTTGTAGTTGTTGACAAAAATAAATTAAAAGGTCAGTCCTATGATAAGTCAAAAGCTGACCCTCAAGAAGATAGAGAACAAGGCATAGAAGTCAAACCCGAGCTTAGAGACAGTTCAGTAGAACTAGATTCCTCGGTTATAAAAGCCTCACAGCTGTCCCCCCTAAAAAAAATCCCCCAAAACTCTCCCGTCATCAGCATATAGTCAAATTAGAGCCAAGCATCAGGTAGCAGAGACCAACCAGATCTCAGAAGAAGTAGAAATAATCAGTGATGTTCTTAAACTTACCCAGAGTACCTTTCCTGATTTATCCACTGCAAAAATTGTCACCAGATTCAAGAGTCCTCATTGCCTGAAATTGACCTGAGTAATATACCCCAATATATCATACATAGACAAATGCATAGGCATGTTCCCCATCAGACCTATAAGAGCTGTGAGACCCACAAGGCCCCTTTCGCCTTTCTCTTTTGTCTGAGCTTTGAAATACTCAGAGGGAGGAGCTTGTCGAGAGAATTGATCATGGTATGAGCATTTCAATAACTCAGAAACTAATACTGATTTCATATATTAATTGTATTATCTGTAGTAGTTCTCCTGTAAGGTAGGACCAGCATTGTACTAGCTAGCTGGAAAGAAGCTGCCTTCTTGTATAGTTGTATTAAGCCTTTACCATAATGAACTTTGTTCCATCAGCAGTTATATCCATTCTGTTTTATGTTTAATTTAGCTTCATATAGCCATAATCCAGCATTCTTATGTGGCGTCCCTCCTTATCTTGACCTAGAGTCAAGATCCATCATTCCTTTGTGATATCATGTATGTTATGCTGTGCAAGGTTCTTCTTACGCTGATTCGGATGTTTCCTGTTTTCTATATAGTGTTCCTTGTTTACGAAAGTCAGTCAGAACCCTTTCCTGACTCAGAACACAGCTGTTCATTTCTAATAAAGCCTTATTGAAGAGATTGATCATTGTAAGTATATTTTATAGATCAGCTATTGGACGCCACCAATTCTGGTTGCTAAGTGGGAAATTAGGCCATATCCAAACTCTATTTCATTGAAGTCAAATCATCTTCTATCCATTATAATTATTAGATCCACGCCTAGACGGCCTTTTAGACCTTTTAAGAACCTCCTAAAATAAGGCGCTCCTCTGGCTTGAGATCTTTTTATCATAAGGAAGATTCTCAAGGTTCCCATAGACATTTGAGATCTCTTTGTCAGAAGAGGGATTCTCAAATTCACGTACACAAATTCCCACGACAGCCAGCACCTCAGATTATGCTTTTAAGACCCACTATAGACTGCTTTATACTCTGGCCTCCTTGGAAGATTTCAGAAAGTGACTCAGCATACAAGAAGCAATATTTGGATAATCACTTCAAGGAATTATTACTAAGAAGACTATCCAAATTGAAAGGTTGCCTTTTCTCTTCCACCTCTTCCTGTGAAAGAAAATCCCTTGCGGATATATCTAAAGCTTCTTTGTAAGAGCTAACAGTTGAAGATGAAGACTCCTGATCCCAGTCAGTTAGGTCCTGACAGACGCTCCTGACTAAACCATTTTGATTTATATTACATGTGGGCAGGGATTCATCTTGGGAGGACGCAATTTCCTGAACAAGATCACTTATAGCTGTGGTGGCAGCTCCACTCATAAAATCATCTATACGTAGCTGTTTGTATCTTGGGGGCAGCCCATTCTCTGCATTGAGCCCCTTTATTCTATACTGTGCCTGGGTCAAAACCATCACTGATCAGCGGTAGCACCAGCAATATTCTGAGTTCCAGTGACGTGATACTATCCCAGTCAGGCAAGACTAACCAAAATCCTTATGTATAGCAGCACAATGATAAACATTCCCGCTCTCACTCTTTTAACTGTTAAAACCCATCTCCTTTCAGTTCTTTAACTCTTCTTGTTGGAGAACTGGAAAACACCTTCGCTCTTCCGAATTAATTGGTTTCATGTGCCTGAACTCTTCCTGTAGTAGGTTGATAGTGCAGATTGCTCTTCAAAGTTAATCAGCTGCCCTTAAACAGTCTGGTTCAGTTTTAAGCAGGAGTCTTCACTCTGAAGGGATTTATGACTGTCTCATGCCATTGCTGGGAACAGCATAAACAACCTCCCCCTCCTCAGTCCTCAACTCCAGGTGTAAACCATAAGCTCCAAAAAATACCAGCTGAAAGCAATGTAGGCCATTCTCTCGTTGAACATAAAACACAGAGAATTAATAAAATAAGAAATGGTTTTAGGGTTAAAATCACATGCTAAGAATAAAAGCAAAAGAAGGAGAAAATGACTCCTAATTAAAATTACACTTAACTAAAATTAAAACTCTATATCTAGCACTTCTAGGGTGAAGGGGAAGCTAATCCCCAGATCAGTAAAACAAACTTAGTAGAAGCTTCATAAAACAAACTCTTCCTCTGTTAACTACTCGGCATGTATGTTAAGCCGAGTCTCAGATTCTAAACAAAAGTGAATTTATGACAGAGAAGAAGATTGCCAGCTAAAATCATCTAGAGGTGATTAATAATAATAATAATAATAATGTGCTAAAATAAACAGACCATAGAACTCATTCAGCAGTTTTCAGTAGGAATCCCACACCTGCCTTTCCCTGCTGCCTCTTGTAAATCATCACTTAGCAGTTCTTGGCCAGATAAGGTTTTAATCAGGCCCTGGATTTTTCTCATTGTTGGTTGTTTAAAATTTGCAGGAAGTAGATATAATCAATAAACAGAAGCGACCCAAGTGTAGGACAGTCTGAAAAACTCTGGAGAGGGCAGAGCAAAGGGGGGGGGGGGGGGAACCGTTCCCGTTTCCGAATGCGGAGCTGAAACAAAGCACCACAGTTCAATTTCTTCTGTCCTCTATTGTTACTACTTCTTAAACATTTTTTTTTAAAATCCATGTTTGTGATGCACCTTCTGAATAAAGTTTTGAGTTGAAACCAGGTGGAACGGTCTTTCCTGGCCTCCCATGACAGGCTCCCGGACTCCGGTCCTGCCCTGTGGGGAGGGGGGGCCCTCCTTTGCCTGTGCAGCCAATTGCTCCTGCTGCTCCGGGGGGGGGGGGGGTCACCCTCCTGCCTCCTGATGCCTGTGCCCTGCCGCTCTGCCCCTGCCACCTCCCTCCCCTGCAGGTGCGGCAGGCGGAAATGCAACAGGTACGGTTTTCCAGCTGTGCCTGTTACAATTAGGGAAAAAGGCCTTGGGCCATTTATGTATAGGGAACTCGTGGCTGCTGGAATAGCTGTCACCTGCAGAAGCCTCACAGCTAAGGGTGGGCTTTGTTTAACCCAAGTAAGTGAGCATGATTACACCCCCTGTCCCCATGGAGGAGAGCCTGCCCCCCCCTTTAACTCCTTAGCGCCCCCACCCCTTTTCTTCCACCAAAGATGCAAGGTAGTGGGGGGGGGGGGAAGCAGAGGGACCCATTTCAATGAGGCCGGTCCTCCGGGATCTCACTACTCCTTCTTTTCCTTCTTCTCGCCTTCCTCAGTGGCGGCACCCTCCAAACCTCGTAGGGCCCTGTGAAGGGTGGCCCCTGAGGCGCTCCCCACAGGCCTTAGCCGGGCTCCCTCCTACCCATGGCTTCCTCTCTGCCTGCAGCCTCTGCTCCCGGCACAGGGGGCGGAGGGGAGAAGGAGCAGGGCCCCAGGGACCTGGAGGGCGACATCCACGACACCTGCGTCAGAGCGGGCATCTTCAAGGAGAAGTTCCAGCGCCTGGAGGGGGACAACGAGGCCCTGAAGCAGCTCCTCAGCTGAGCATTTGCTCCACGGCTCCCTCTCCCTCCGCCAGAGTCCTCCTTGGATGGCTACCATATCTGCATCTTTGCCTACGGGACGACGGGCAGGGGTGAGGGCCCGGACCACCTGAGCCCAGAGACGGTGGGCATGACCCCCCAGGCGGTGTGGCAGGTCTTTGAGGCTGCCCACGACATGGAGAAATGCCTGGGAAATAGGGGGAGGCCTCTTTGACACGCCTTGGCAGGCTGGGTGCGGAGAGTCCCCCACGGGAGCAGATGGCTGGGGCTGCGGGCAGAGCAGGTGGAAGAGGGCAGCCCCCCCATGTGGCAGCACCTTCACCTGGGCCCTGCAACCGGCCTGGCGCACCCCCTTCACCTGCTGCAATCCAACCCTCCTTCCCATCCACCATCCATCCCTAGTACCAGTTCACAGCCAACTTCATCGAAATTTACAATGAGTCGCTGCAGGACCTGCTGGTCGTGGGGTCTGAGCAGAGCTCCTAGCTGGAGATCCCGCGGGTGGACCAGCACTTATGTCCCCATCACCTCAGAGCAGGAGGTAATGCACGGGCTGCGCATGCACACTCGGCAGGGGGACGAGGCCCCGTGTGACAACGCCTGCCTTGGGGGGAGTCCGTGTTCAGCGAGATCTGGTGGCTTCGTGCAAAGGCCCAAGGAAGGTCTGCTTTTGCCCCCCCCCCCCCCCAGGCAGAGGCTGGGCGCCCCTCCTGGGCCTGGAAACCTGATCGGAGAGACGGGGAGCTTCTGATACCTGTGGCATGGGATCTGAGCTGGTGGTGAGCGAACGAGAAAGAGATCTTGGAGATCTGGTGGACAGATGGATGAAAATGTCAGCTCAGTGCGCGGCTGCTGTGAAGAAAGCAAACTCCATGTTAACCCAACCTACACCATTCGGAGTGAACTACACTGCAGGGCTGTTGGAGGCCAGTCTGTCCATCCTAGCCCTCTTCACCACCATCCGATATGGGGGGAAATGAACTGCATTAGCTATCGAATGTCCATTGGCCAGGCTGAGAGTTCACAGTTCTTTCAATTCTATACTGTCTTTATATGTTGTCTAATTTTATGTTTTTAAATTTTGTATATTGATTTTTAATGTCCAAAGTTTTAATATTTGTGAACTGCCCAGACAGCGTTGGCTATGAGGCGGTATATAAATGTAATAAATATTATTAAGTTGAAAAAGCCTACAGTCCACTGTTCCAGATGCATGGAGAGTTTTAGGTTTGGGTTTTGGGTTTATGGCAGATCCATCATACTCCATGCACCTGATCACTCAAGAATTTCTTAAAAGTAGGGGTTGACTTAAAAGTTCCCGTAGATAGGGATATAAAAACATCACTCCCATCAATGGGACATAAAGTACATCCTGGAATGTATTGAAAAAATAAAACACTCTCAAATAACTGATTATTTTAAACAAACAACAGAAATGCATTGAAGTATTAACCCAAAGCTAGATAAAACACGTAGGGAGTACTTACAACGTGCGGGATAAGCCTTTGCTCGCATAAGTAGATAGCTAGCGTCTAGGCTAACCAATTTGAAGCAAGGCTTTTATTCTATTGCTAATGAGTCAATTGTTTATCCTAGTCACCTCTGCTCTCAATTAAGAGAGCTAGGTCCTTTAAAGACCAAAATTCCAATCTTTATCCGGGGAGGCATTTTCAACGAATAACAACCACGATGAATAAGCATGAAAAGTAATAATATTCAGTAATAGCAAGAAATAAAGATTAATGCCAGATCAATACTACAGGATTGAGGACCAATTGCAGTCATCATTTAAGCCTGTTGACACCTTTGTTTGAAGAGTGAAAATCCAAAAGAGTTGGGAGTATGGCAAATTTTTCCTGATATGAGAGGGATGGAAACTATCATACTTGAGAAATGAGTTGGCATCTGTTTTCTTTCGAAATGTATCAGTATGGATAGAAGTACCTTCCTTGATTATCAACACATCCAAAAAATTAATTCTGCAGGTGTCAAAGTGAAGTTCAAATTTTATAGTATTATGCATATTATTAAGATAAGTTTTAAAGTGCATTACTTCTTCCGCAGTACCTTCCCAAATGAGGAAGTTCTCTTCTAAATATATCTCTTGTAATTTCTAATATCGGTCTGAAAAATATGGTCCTGGTTATTTATATGTGTCCATTCAAAGTTATCCATAAATAAACTGGCCAGCTCAGGGGCAAATTTACAGCCCATGGCTGTACCTGACGTCTGCCACTAATACTGATCCTGAAACAGGGATTTCCCCCCCTCCCCCCCCCCCCCTTTAATGCTATCTCTCCTAGTGCACACAAGAAACTTGTTGGTGGATGAATCAACTTTTATAGAGAGTTGATTCAATGACCTCCATTGCTTCCTCATGGGTTATATGTAGGCTGACCCTATGAAAAGGAGGACAGGGCTCCTGTAACTTTAACAGTTGTAGAGAAAAGGGAATTTCAGCTGGTGTCATTTGTATGCAATTAGTCCCTGGTGAAATTCCCTCTTCATCACAACTGTTAAAGGTGCAGGAGCCCTGCCTTCTTTTGTATAGGGTCACTCTAGTATAGTGCCTGCAACTTCAACAGTTGTGATGAAGAGGGAATTTCACCAGGAACTAATTGCATACAAAGGACACCGGCTGAAATTCCCTTTTCTCTACAACTGTTAAAGTTACTTGAGCCTTGACCTCCTATTCATTGAGTCAGCCTACTTTAGACCAGGCACAGCCTCTCAGCCCAGCCTACCTCACAGGGTTGTGGTTCATCACAACTGTTGAAGTTGCAGGCACTATACTAGAGTGACCATGTAGAAAAGAAGGCAGGGCTCCTGCAACTTTAACTATGGTGAGGAAGAGGGAATTTCACCAGGAACTCATTGCATACAAATGACACTGGCTGAAATTCCCTTTTCTCTACAGCTGTTAAAGTGACAGGAGCCCTGTCCTCCTTTTCATAGGGTCAGCCTAAATAAACTAACATATGCTGGCATTTGGGGTACTTTGGCACTGTCCCTTTGGCACTGCCCCTTTTGACTTATAGTGCCTGCACCTTTAACTGTTGTGATGAAGAGGGAATTTCATCATCATCATCCCCGATCACGTTCTCTGGGGATGATGGGAGTGGTCGCCTCACCCGTTCAGGCCTAGAGGGCGCCAGGTTGCGGTGAAAAACAGCAACAACAACACCGCTCTTGAATGAGAACTCGGAAATCGAGCGCTGCTGGTCCTCTCTACCCCCTTTTTTTTTTGGGATGTCTCCGTGAAAGGAGCGCGTCACAGCGTGGCCCCGCCCACTCGCTCGCCGTCGCTGCGGCCGGGACTTCGAGTCCCGGCATGCCGCGCGGCCGGTCCGGCCTCCCTCCCGCACTTCCGGTCCCTCCGCCAGTCTCCCTCAGGCCGTCGCCCGGCGAGGATCGCGGACGGGGCCGGAGCCAGTGGAGGAGCCAGGCCGGCAGGGAGGGCGGGCAGCGCCGGGGGCGGCGGCGGCGATGCGGCCATGTTCGTGCAGGAGGAGAAGATCTTCGCGGCCAAAGTGCTGCGGCTCCGCATCTGCGCCCTGGCCGGCGCCGAGTGGCTGGAGGAGGTGGCCGAGGACACGGCCGTCGAGCGCCTCAAGGAGCGCTGCGTCAAGCACGTAAGGCCCGGCGGGGGCGGGGCGCGGAAGGGCGAATTTGCATAAAATCTGCATATCGCGCTGGCTCCTTCCTCTCCCGCTGCATATGGAGCCCGAGGTGCCTTCCTCCTCCTCCTCCTCCTCCTCCTCCTCCTCCTCACAACAACCCTGCGAGGGAGGCCAGGCGGAGCGTCAGTGGCCCAAAGTCAGCCCAGGGAGCTTCGTGGCTGGGTGGGGATTCGAACCCGGGTCCCAGCGCTTCCAACTCCTGCACCACCAGCCCCCTGGGCTGCAAGAGCAGCAGCCGTGGGTCCTGGGTTCGACCCGTGGCACTATGCGGATGTGGTGCAAATAGCAGGCGAAGTCTCCTCTGTGTGTGAAGGACAGAACGGGGCTGAAATGGCACTTCTGATATTCATTTCCCCTCCAAGGAGGCTGACATGGACTTCCTCTTCTCTGTTGTATCCTCACAACAACCTTGTGAGGGGCTGGCCCAAAGTTACCCAGTGAGCTTTGTGGTTGGGTGGGGACCCGAACCCGGGTCTCCCAAGTCCCTGACCGACACTCCAACCACTAAACCGCACCGGTCCTCCTCCTCCTCCTCCTCCTCCTCCTCTCCATTTTAGTCTCACAACAGCCTTGCCAGGTAGGTTAGGCTGAGCATCAGTGACTGGCCGAGGCGGCTTACCTGATCTTCCTCCATTTCACTTCATCCTCACAACAACCCTTCAAGGTAGGCTGAGAGTCAGTGAGCTTCATGGCTGAGCAGGGACTCGAACCCGGATCTCCCGAGTCCCAATACTCCCACCAATGCACCACGCTGTCTCTCATATGATAGCATGCAGATAGAGATGCACATTTAGAAGTGATTATTATGATTTAAAGAATAATACAGTACGTTTTACTATCGTGGGGCACCTTCTGCTACCCAGGGGCATCTTTTTGAAACCGGTTGAGCTCTTTCTTTTATTTATTTATTTACAATATTTATATACAGCTCCCCATTCAGAAATTTTGGAGTAGTGGACAAAATAAAATAGAATAAAAACACATTAAAGTACATTTTTAAAAGAGACTAAGTGCAAAATACACCGCAGCTGGTCATTAAGGGAAGGCTTCCTGGAACAACAACATTTTCAGGAGGCGCCGGAAGGAATACAAAGTTGGTGCCCGCCTGACCTCCAGAGGCAGGGAGTTCCATAGGAAGGGAGCTACCGCACTGAAGGCTCTTTTCATGGGGTCTTTGTCTTTAAACCAGACCTGGAATGGGCGTCTCTGCAAATATAGAATGCCTTCACAATAGAATACAAAATAGAGAAATTTACAGTAGCCTTTCAGATTAAGGACAGTCCTCTGTAAAAGAGGGCACACGGCCAACCTACTGAGATTACATTTGGGCTACTGTGCCCAGTTCTGGATGCCACATTTCAAGGAGGCCAGGGGACTCTCCTGTTGACAGCGCAGAGCTGTTGAGGGGGCGGGAAGATGGGGGGGGGGGGTCGCAGCTGCCCCCCCCCCCACCTGCTTGACTGAGTTGCACAACAGGCAATACTGATTATCGTTGGTATTATCAGTATTAATATTATCAGTAACTCTTAATAATAATTATATTAATGGTCATAGCATTAACGATATTCAGCAAGTCATATGAATGTTATTGATAAGATCATGTTAATGATACCGATAAGATGATACTGGTAAGATTTATAATGTGAGCTTATGCTTATTTCATTGAATGTAGTGATGATGAAATGTCTATTATATGCATCTCAGTGTAGTCTAAACGAAGGGTTTTAGCCCCACAGTAGAGGCCCTGCCTTGCAGGCAGAAGGTCCCAGGTTCGAACCCCGGCAGCATCTCCAGGTAGGGCTGGGAAAGAATCCGGCCTGAAACCCTGCAGAGCCTCAGCTGGCAATCCGTGTCATCAATACTGGGCTACACAGACCGAAGGCCTGACTCAGCAGAAGGCGGTTTCCAGTGTTCCTGGTTGATTCAACCCTCTGTTCAGAACCTTGAGGGTTGCAACCTTAGCATGTTTTTTACATGAAGGACAACCGCTCATTGTGTCTACAAAGAAGGAAGTTCGATTGGTTTCTTAGAGACTTTATTCTTCATTTGGGATTACCACCTACAGGGCACCGATCCTATTGGTGCCTTCCAGATGTGTCGGACTACAACTCCCATCGTTCCCACCTGGCCTGGGAGATGCAGTCCAGCAAATAATAATAATAATAATATATTTATTTATTTCTTACCCGCCTCTCCCTCTGGATCGAGGCAGGGAACAACATAAGTAAAAACAATGTAAAATACATATAAAATACATAAAACTGATTAAAAGCATATAAAGTTAATACATTATTAAAATCAACAAAGTCTTAAAATTCGATTGGGTAGGCCTGCTGGAAGAGATCAGTCCTTATCGCTCTCTTAAATTCTAGAAGACTGGTAAGTTGGCGGATCTCTCCTGGCAGGTCATTCCACAGTCTGGGAGTGGCAGAAGAGAAGGTCCTCTGGGTAACGGTTGTCAGCCTAGTCTGGGCCGACTGCAGTAAGTTCTTCCCAGAGGACCTGAGCGTGTGGGGCAGATTGTATGGGAGAAGGTGATCCCGTAGGTAACCTGGACCCAAACCATGTAGGGCTTTAAAGGTAATAACCAACACTTTGTACTTCGGAAACTAATTGGCAACCAGTGAAGAGAGTTTAAAATTGGCGTAATGTGGTCACCCCTAGGTGTACTGGTGACCAACCTGGCTACCATATTTTGAACTAGTTGAAGTTTCCAGACTAGGCACAGAGGTAGTCCTATGTACAGCGCATTGCAGAAGTCGAGCCTCGAAGTTACCAGCACGTGCACTACTGATTTTAGGTCTTCCAACTCTAGGAAGGGGCGCAGCTGGCGTATCAGCCGAAGCTGATAGTAGGCACTCCTGGCCGTCGCATGTATCTGGGCTGTCATTTGGAGCGACGGATCCGGGAGCACCCCCAAGCTGCGAACACAGCCTTTCAGGGGGGAGTGTAACCCCATCCAGAACTGGTTGAGCACCAGGCTGGGGAAGGTTCATTTAAGGCAAAGCTGTCCTCATTTTCTCTTAGGGTCTGTTTGCATTTTCGGTGTTTTTCTTTGCTTCCTGTGTAACGCCTGCGCTTTCTGGACTTCCGAGTGCTTTAGCCAGCCGTAGCACAAAAGCCCTTTACAAAGTCAGCTGCCCTCCTGGCGTGAAGAGGTTTCGTAACGTTGGCTTTCGTTCCGGCTGCGTGCGCTTATTCCGTCGTGACCTCTCCTACCGGGGATCTGTTGATGAAATCGCCTGTTGCTCACGAAAGGTCATGCCGAGGAATTGTAAAAATAAACCTGCTCTGACACTCCCATGCCAATGCGGAAGACACACGTGTGTTTAGCAAGGAGCGGGGCCATGAATAAGATCAGTGTGCATATAAAAACGTACAGGGTGGGAACCTGGGGAAACAGCCAAGTGGATTGCCCCCTTCTTGGTTAATGTTCATAAAAACCAAACATGGAGGAAGGAAGTTGGATTTCCTTTGAAGAGGAGGAGCCCAGACTGCGGCTTGCTTGCACTAATTATTATTATTATTATTATTATTATTTATTACATTTATATACCACCCCATAGCTGAAGCTTGATTTGAATCCTGGAGCTGAATACAGTGTGGATTTATGCGCCCCCCCCCCCCAGTGTATTGTGTTTTGTTGGTGCCAAACAAACATGGCCTTCAGTTCAGAGCTGGCGCCACGGGTCGGCATGGCGGGGCACCTGCTGAGAGCCCACACCCCAGCAGGGGCCTGCTGACACAAGCTCCCTGGAGCTGCTCATCCTCTTCACCACTCCAACCTGCTTCTCCAGCTGCCTCCTGCTCTGGCCGAGACAACCGTGGTGGTGAGAAGGAGGAGATACTATGGCTGTCTTGCTCTCTGCTTGCTAAGCAAGTGAGCGGGAGGCATGGTGAGGAAGCGGAGGGGGAGCAATTTCAGCTGGTGACCATGGTGGTGGGAAGGTAGACTCCCTGATGGCGGGGGGGGGGGGCATTGGGAGTGTCTCACTCCAGCGCTCCCCAAATTTCGGAGCTGGCACTGCTTAATATCATAGGGAGCCAGCTCGTCAGGAAAAACGTTTTCCTTCCCCAATGCGGCGGCCCCTCCAAAATCCCTTCCCTTTTTTGGTGGGGAGGATCAGCGGGCAAAGTTGGAACCTTGAAAGGGTGTCGTGGGCACTCTCACAAAATGGCTGACACGGTGGTAGGGGCGTGCTCGTTTATCAAATAGTGGGCGTGGCAGATCACGGAAGGCTCGTCTCCCGGGAGTCAAACTGGGGAGGTTCAGAGAAAAGCTGCTTTGTGCGAGAACCGAAGTCCAAGGGGCGAGGCGGGCATCTGAGCTCCAACCCACGAAAGCCTCTCTCTCGAACCCGAACGCAGCTGGCGCTGGGGGGCAGCCCTTTGCTTTGCATGGATCATAAAACACCTAAATAAATGGAACAATCTGACCAGAGAAGCTTGTTGTTTCCCCTTGTTTTCCCTCTACTCTATAGTAATTCCACCCTTTCTCTCTCTCTCTCCCCCAGTGTGTACCTGGGAGCCTAGAGGATCCCAAAACCATAACCCACCATAAATTGATACATGCTGCTTCGGAGAAGGTCCTGACCGACACGAAAACTGTCTCGGAGGAAAACATTCAAGACAGAGGTAAGGGAGCCCTTCTGGATGAAACAGTGTCCAGGCCAACGGGCCGTGTCCTCCGAGGAATGGGGGAAACAGGGCTTCACTTGCCAAGGATGGGCTCATTTTTGCCCACGTCGTGGCTATTTTGATGGACAGATTTCAGCTTGGTGATGAACGTCCAGGACACACGCTTGGATGTTGTGGGCAATCAGGTCATGTGCTCCATAAAAGCCCACCCCATCCCCCCCGCCCCCGCAGAAAGCCTTCGCAGCAATGCAGGCTAGTGGCTGTTGGCTCGTGTGAACTGGGGTGCCCTTCTGCCCAAGTGTTCAGAAGGCTCCTTGTGGGCATGGAATGGCACAAGACCAAAGGCAGGACTGGCCGTCGGAAGGTGGTGGGATTGCTTCCCCAGCCTCGCCCGCCACTGCTGGGAATTTTGGAAGTCCTGTGCAGACCCTCCCTGTGATGCTACGCATGTCCGGTGTAATATGTAGCCCCGCCTTGACGTTCCTTGGATTAGGTCCAGGGCAAACTATCGGATCTCTTATTTGCAAGTCATTTTGTCAAGAGAAGCACTTGCAGGCGTATTTTTGAAGTGGTATTCTAAGTACTGAATCGCCCCGTGACACCATAAATTGTGGGTGCAGAATCGTGGTCCCAGCCTGTCTCTCTGAGGTTCCCAAGAAGCCTCTCCCCCTTTGCCTGGCCACGATTGGTGTTGTCTTGGCTTTTCTGCCGTCCCGCCACGCCAGTTCTAAAAACCTGAGATGTCTCTCACACAGCTGAGTTCCCGTTAGTGAGAGCAGTAAGCTGAAATATGTTTGTATTTTTTTTATCTTTTGCCTACAGCCCGCCACTTGAATGTGACTCCCAAGAATTTACCTCCTTCCAATGATTGCTTAACAAAGCAAAATACACCCCCCCCCCACATACACACACTCCTCCTATTTCAAGTCAGAAAATGCTCTGTTATCCCCTTCCAATCTCTCTCCGTCTTTCTCTCTCTCTAGATGTTTTGGTGCTGGTAAAGAAAAGAGCCCCCCCTGCCCCTCCCAAAATGGCTGACGTTTCGGCAGAGGAAAAAGTGAGTTTGCGGAGAGAGGTGACTGCATCTAATTTCGGCCTCCATTGTGAAACCACAAGGATATCTGTGGCTGCTCTGTGTGCCGAGTTCTAAAAGCGAGCCGGTCTGCTTGCAATGTAACTCACGGGGAAGAGGATCCGTGCTTTCTTCCTTGCATCCCCCGAAGACAACTTCAAATTCACAACCCAACAAAAAAGCACAGCTTCTCTTCCTGGAGTGTTTGCGGTTAACAGGCCATTGTCAAACCAGTAGTTCAGGGTTCCCGCATGACGACAACCCACGATTCAGCAACAAACCATGATTCGACATCACTCGACTCATACGCTGGGTTGTTGTTCCTTGCGAAGCAGGTCTTCCTGGGTGGTTCATGGTTAACAAACCACGGTTTGTTAGCGCGGCCAGTTCGTGCATCACGACAACCCTAGAATCCAACAACCCATGAGTTAAATAAGCCATGGGTTCGCGTTATGTGTGAACTAGGTCTAAGAGTGAAGATTAGGAAGCCGCTGTTCTGCAGGAGTCTGTGTGGTCGTGTTGGGGGATGGGAAATACATAGAGCTCATTAGAGAGCAGGTGGGGGCCAGCCGCTCTCCATCTGGCCCCGTGTCCCTGCAGCCCCTGTGTAGTATGCACTGTGCCTATTTCGGGCGCCAGAAATAAGTTCTATGTTTAGCTGACAGCTGGCTTCCTTCTCACCCTCCCTGGACTGATGAGCAGGGGGGTTGCGTTGTCCCGAGAGGGCAGGTGTCCATGGCTGCACCTTCCAGTCTAACGTTAACAAAGGCTTTGCATTTGAGGGTTGCTTTTTATTTTTGTCATCAACATGGACTTTGCAGAGGTGGTGGAAAAGGCAGCCCTATGAAGCCACCCGGGGTCGGCTAGAAGGCTGGCTGCCCTGCATTCCTGGCGGTCAAACCGTGTTTGGAGGACTTGGGGAGGGGATATTGGCCCCTCTGTGCTGGGGCAGCAAGCAAGCGTAGCCCAGACAGTCAACTACCGCAATGCATTCTACGTGGGGCTACCCTAGAAGAGTGTCCGGAAGCTTTAATTGGTGTAAGATCCGGTGCTGGGTTGCTAACCGGTGCACCGGATTGAGATCATATTGCGCCTAAACATCCATAGGATTGCGCCCTAAATAGCTGCAACAACCTTTTTGTCGCTGTTGAAACATTGCTTTTAAAAGGTTGTCATTCTGTCAGAGAAAATACTTCCAAAGATTTTTTTGTTTTCCTTTTTCAAGATGTCCAATGTTTGTTTCCGGACAGGCGTTGGTCACGACTCCTGAAACTCCCTAAGTGGCACTGAAACCCCCCAGGCCTCCCCTCAACCTTTTTCCTAGGTTAATTCTGCATTTCTCTAATGAAGGACATCAAGGCATGCAGGCTGGTGGAGAAAGGCGCGTCACGTTCTGACCGGATTTCCTTTCTCATTTAGCGGAAGCAGGAGCAGAAGGCGCCTGACAAGGAGGCAATCTTGAAAGCCACCACCAGCCTCCCATCCCACAGCGTGGACCGCAGCGTGGCACACCACAATATGAGGGATGTGAGTCCTCTGCTTCTCCTCTCGCTTGTCTCCCAGAGTTGGAAGGAGGTCCTTAGAGGTCATCCAGCCTAACCCCCTGCTCAGTGCAGACACTGCAATACAGGAGGCAGCTACGGCCTCCTTGACAGACTGCTGCCTGACATCTCCCATCCCAGCTGGGGGATTATGGGAGCTGTAGTCCAGCACATCTCGGGGTGGGAAGGTTGGGGAAAGCCAGCCGTGAAAAAACCTGTGACGGTCTCCTTTTCCTGCAGTTCCAGACAGAACTTCGGAAGATCTTGGTCTCGCTCATCGAAGTTGCCCAGAAGTTGTTAGCGTTGAACCCGGATGCGGTTGAACTTTTTAAGAAGGCCAATGGTATGAAAGAGTTTTCTCCTGCCTTTGAGAGTCACGCTTCTGCCTTACCTGGATGCCGAGGCCTCTTTAGTCTATATTCCCAACTCCTCCTCCTGTGCAACACCTGATGCGGGTGAATCAGAAGGCGGATTCATTCCTAGGGCCGTTCTGAAACGGGGCGAGACCTGGAGACGTTGGTTCTAGTTTGTCTCCTTGTCCAGAGTGTGACGGCGGCAGGGCATTCACAGGCATCCAACGGCCTGCAAACCCCGTGAATTCATGAGTGGGCACAGTTGGTTTCCCCCTGCTCTTTCTCAGTTGAAGAAAAAGGCGTCACAAGCGGCTAGACCCACACAGATCTGGGCGTATTGCTGCCTGCAGGGGCTTCTGTATCAGCCTGATCTGGAAAGAAGGACCCATGCGTTGGCAGCACACTTAGACTACTACAATGCATTCTCCATAGGGCTACCCTTGAAGACTGCCTGGGGGGCTGAATTGGTGCAAAACGTGCTGGGCTGCTTAGCTGCTGCATTTCAGCTCTTGTCCTGAAACAGCTCAATGCCCTTGATGCAATGTGGGTTCATCTAGGCAAGCCCCATCTGCTGTGGGTCTGGAGCAGTGTTCAGGGACCGGAATGTGGGTTACACGAGGGTTAAAAGAGAAAGACTACAATGGGCAGCTTTGTCTTTTTCCATCTCTTGCGAACACCTGGTTCTTTTTAAGATGGCCACAAGCGAGCACAAAGCTCCAGAAATGCTGCCTGTCTCGGGCTGGGGGCTCTCCGTAGGGTGTGGCTGGGGCCCAGGGTGTCCCCCACGTGGTTTTGCCACTCCTGTCCCCTCTGCTGCACTGGGCGTGGCGGGGAGGGAGCCCAGTGGGAGGCACTGCTCCGTGGCTCTGCTCCGTGGCTCCCGCTTGGCTCCTTCCGCAGGCAAAAGCAGCTAAACAAACTGTAGATCCTTCCATCTCTGTTCCGTGTATCATGGCCTGTGAAGCAGGAACGCCACGTTATCTGTCCCCAGACAAGCCATGGCTAGTTCTTGGCTTACGGCTCCAACTCGTTTGGAGCGAGACAAGCTCCAAAGTGATGAACAAACCCCGGGTGGAGGTTTGTGGCTTGTCCCGTAGGATTGCGGTTTGCTGCGACGTGTGAACGCGGCTGTTTTCTGCAGAGCTGGCCATCTCTAATATCAAGGAGCGTTGTCCCAAAGACTCCCCCATTCTTAAAGGTCGAAGTGCATCTCCTAAGGCAGTAAGAGTCTTAAGCGGAAATGTGCTGGGGCTTTGGGTATGTTTGGTGCCGCGGCTTTTGGGTTAAGGGCTGAAAGAACGTTGACACCCCTGCGCTCGCTCTGTCCTGCGCTGATCTGATCCGGCCCTTTTTGTCTCTAGCCATGTTAGATGAGGACGAGGACGACCGGGTGGATGAAATCGCCTTGCGCCAGCTGACCGAGATGGGATTTCCGGAGAGCAGAGCCAACAAAGCCCTTCGCTTAAACCAGTAGGTATCGCTCAGGGGAGAAATGTTGTTGGTTTGTGATACAAATACGTCCGTTTATGAAGGATTTAGACCCCCCCCCCCCTCGAAATGACGTTGGATTTTTATTTATTTTTTTCGTTGTATGATGTCTGGGTAGGCGTAAATCTTAAGTTTTTAAAAAATTTCAGCATTGCAAACTTCTCTGTTTTTACAAGTCTACGGCCGGGAACAGGGAGGCTTGTGGCTGCCTGCGTACATAGCCGTGCGTGCAGAGTTTCTGCCTCCCAACAGCATCACTTTGCGCATTATGGCGTGAGGCCATTTCCCCGCTCTGTTTTTGTCCAGGCCAGAGGCAGGGAAGGTTTTTCAGCCCCCGGGGTTAATTCAGTTTCAGAGAAGCTCTCAGGGCCCCCCCCACCTCGCAGTCCAGTGGTGGGTGGGGCCAAAAGCATGAGGGGGTGGAGCCAAATTAATCAAACAACCTGTTTGATCTTCAAGCTCTTCCTGCCAGTCGCTAAGCTGCACAAAAGCCAGGAAACCGGCTGATGATTGGCGGTTGGGGAAAAGGGGGTAAGGTGAGGGGAAGGGGGTGTGGATTTGCAACTCCCCCCCCCCCCCCCCCCCGGCCTGATGTTCTTCCATCCCGTGGTGCCGCTCACCGATGTCTCTGGCCTTCCCCGTGCAGCATGTCCGTGACTCAGGCCATGGAGTGGCTCATTGAACACGCCGACGACCCGGCTGTGGATGCCCCGCTGCCGGGCCAGTTCCCACTGGACAGTGCGGCGGACGCGGGGCCCTCCGCCCTCGCCCCCACCCAGGCCGCTGACGGGGCCAGCCCGGAAGCAAGCCGAGAAGAGCCCAAGGACGAGCTGACCGAAATCTTCAAGAAGATCCGGAGGAAAAGAGAGTTCCGTCCTGATCCACGGGTACCGTGTGTGTATATGTGTGTTTGCGTGTGCTTGCGTGTGCATGGAGTGAGTGTCTCGGTGGTGGGGCACACAGTTGGACTTGAGGGTCCCCTGGCGCAGCTAGAAACGTTTCCAAAATCAGGAGTGGGCAGCTGTAAAAGGCCTGCACCTCCTCCCTGTGGCATCACCCCCCCCCCCACCCCCCACCCCATATATGTCGTTTTAAATGATGTCTGGAGCGGCTACAGGATGCCCAAAGGGTCAAAATTAGCCCATTTTCAAGCGTTGGCTATGGGGTGGTATATAAATGTAAATAATAATAATATTTTTTGACCCTTTTGGTGGGCTGTCGTATCTACAGAGCATGAAAAGGGTCAAAATGGCCACCCTGACTTATTTTTTTACCCTTTGGGGGCACCCCTGCCCTACATTTTCATAGGGGCTGCTGTTGTAGAAGCAGCTGCATCTCGTCCTTTGCGTGGCCCGAGGGTTGTTTTGCGTTGGGGCCTTTTCTCTTGGTCTGAGAGCGAGGAGCTGCTTTAGATTTCGCTGTAAGAGTGGTGTGTCTGCATAAGCCTCTCATTGAAATTGGGGTTGGGGGGGTTGGGGGGGGAGTTAAAACCAAAAAAGGGACGGGCCTGGAAGGGCATTCAGATATGGGCATGGATATTGAATTGCCCAGAACAGACAGAGAAGTGCAAGATCAAGAAGGGGACCGGGAAACCTGCTCGGTTGCAGCAAGACAAACGGCGTGAGCTTAGAAATGACAGAGTGGCTCAGTTCAGACAACATGTTTCTCAACGGTGGTTTTAAAGCTCCAGTGGAGGTTTTACACCACCGTTGATAAACGTGCTTTTCTGGCGGGAAAACTCCACGCAACGGTGGAGGTTTTTTTGGGGGGAAAACTCTCCATGCAGAATATCCACACTGTGCAGAGGAGAGTTCCTGCACAACCGTTATGTTGCGTGTTGTGTGGAGAGCTCCGTGGAGTTTTCCGTTGTGTTGAGTTTACTTTTCCACTGGCTACAGAGTTCTCTGGCAAGAGTGGCGAAAAGAGGGAGTGCCCCTCTAGGAGAGCTGCCGGGTTTGGCTTTTTTTTTTGCAGCAATGGCTGATGGGATACCATCGGGAGGACCGGGGGAGGAGAGAGGGTGGAGGAACTGTCAATCAAATGCTGCGATGGATTTTGCTCAACTCCACGGTAGCCCACAGTCACACAATGGTGGAGTTAGGACCTGTTGTGTGGGGAGGAACCCCTAAAAACTCAACCGTCCAGTGGAGTTTTCACCCTGCGTTGACTAACGTGTTGTTTGAACTGAGCCAGAGGACAAGGAGACCTGGAGTAAACACCTCTCAATGTGTTTTCCGTTCAGTTTCTACTATTCTCAGCCTGTGTCCGTCTGTAAACCTCGAAATCAGAGACACACACAAGGCGCCGGCTCTTGCTTTCAATTTCTCTGCCCTGGAAAAGGCGGCCTCTGCTCCCCTACTGTTTGCCCAAGGTTTTGCTCTGCCAGAGACTTGGCCTTGGAGCTCAGGATTGTGAACAAACAGCCTCGTGTGTTGCGGATGCTTGAGGGTGCGCTGGGAGGAGGGGGCTTGCCCTAGAACTTGCCCCCCAGGGCCCGTGCTGCTTGTAAGAGGCTCTGCGCTTCTGGTTTCAGGCCGTCATTGCTTTGATGGAGATGGGCTTTGACGAGCGGGAGGTAGTGGATGCGCTCCGCGTGAACAACAACCAACAAAATGCAGCGGTGAGTACCCTCCGTTGCGGTGCCTCCTTTGCTTTGGCTCCGTTTGCGAGCCCGACGTGTATCTTTATCTTTATCTATTCACATTTTTTATTTAACTTTGCCCATTTTTCCCCAAAGAAAGTTACCCACATTCATATAAAAAATACAAAGTAGAAACAAAACATAAAACACATTTTAATGGTATGTTTTATGTTTTGTCTCTGCTTTGTATTTCTTGTTTAAGTATAAAACAGGAGCCCCATTCCTAGAGTATCCTGGGAAACAGTGTTCGGAGGTTCCTGCCTGTTTCCTGGGATACTCTGAGGAAGCTCTAGGACCGAGGCTTCTGTGGCATGAACTATAGAGGCCCCAGACGACCATGCCCCTTTCTTTAGCCCCACCTCCTTTCCTCCAACCCCCAGTTGTTGGGGGGGGGGGTCCAGTTTTGATGCAGTTTTTCCTCCTGTTACGAAAGCTTGAAATGCCTCTCTGAAGGCTGATTTTATTGGCAGTAAAAGGAAAGACTCCTTCACACAGCTAAACTATGGAACTCACTACCACAAGATGTGGTGATGGCTGGCTTTAAAAGGAGGTTGGATAAATTCCTGGAGGAGAAGCCCTGATGGTAATGTGCCACCTCCAGCATCAGGGGGCAGTAAGCCTGTGTGCACCAGTTGCTGGGGAACATGGGTGAGAGGGTGCTGTTGCACCCGTGTCCTGCTTGTGGTGCAATAGCACCCTCCCATGCATGTTCCGCTGATCGACAACTGGTCGGCCACTGCATGAACAGAGTGCTGGACTAGATGGACTGTTGGCCTGATCCAGCATCTGGGCTCTTATTTGCGGCCCCCGAGAGCTTTTTTGAAATGAAATTCCGCCCTTGGGGCTGAAAGAGCTCTTCTGCTTTAGTTCACCTCTCCATAAACATGAACAATGTGCAATAAGTGACAGCGCCCCTAAGCTGCCCTTGTTTTTATGCCGGAACTGGACAAAGAGGTATAAATATTTTTTAAAAACCGAAAGCAAACCAGAACCACGCTGGAATTGCATTTTACCGGCCATCGGCGTCCGACGGCTCTTCCTTTCTTGACGTGCAGCCTTAGAACCTCCCGAGGGATTTGCTTCCTTTAACCGTTCCGCATTTCCTTCGGACTTGCTGCAGTGCGAATGGCTGCTGGGAGACCGGAAGCCCACCCCAGAGGATTTGGACAAGGGCATTGACCCCGCGAGCCCCCTCTTCCAAGCCATCCTAGAAAACCCAGTGGTACAATTGGGACTGACAAATCCGAAAACGCTACTTGGTAAGTTTCGTCACTCCGTGGGAAACCGTATACGCCGGGGCTGTTGAACCTTGGGTCTCTGGGCCGAAACTGGCCTGTTGGGGGTCGCCAAATGGCCATGGCCCCTTCCCCTAGCCCCACCTCCTTTCCCCCGAAAGCTGTTCATTGGCTGGCTTTTTCCCTGCTCCTAAATCTAGAAGCTTGAAATGCCTCTCCAACAGCATTGTTACTAACAGTAAGAACCGCAAACGAAAATATCCTGGTTTTTCTGGCTCACCCCTTTTGCCCCCAACGCGTTTGCCTTTAGCCTACTGGAACACCCCTTCCCACCCCGAGAGTCTCTCCGAAATTGAATTTTCCCCCTCAGGCTGAAAGAGGTTCAACAACCCTGCTGTACAGGGTTGCATCTCTGTGTGTGTTTGCACCAAAGAACCTTAAAAGCCTCTGCAGTATCAGAGCCCTACTGGACAGATACTGCTGTTTTGCAAAGAAGGTGGTGCGTTGGGATCTAAAGCTGGTGCTTGCAACAATTAAACTACGCGACGTTTGCGGCCTATTTGGATCCATAAAGGAATTTGCAATCACTCCAGCTGACGGCTGTGCCTGTCCCTCATCGGGAAAGGGCAGACGGAATCAGTTTAAACCGACAGTCGAGAGAGGAGGAAATATGTGTATTTATCCTGCACGTTGTCGTCATTAATTCAATATTACCTCCACCTTCTTTTCACCTGCAGCCTTTGAAGACATGCTTGAAAACCCTTTAAACAGCACTCAGTGGATGAACGATCCGGAAACCGGGCCTGTCATGTTGCAAATTTCTCGAATCTTCCAGACACTGAACCGCACATAGAAAGGAACAAATCTCTCTGCTGTGCCATTTTTGGACTCTCTTTTTCTAAAAACCGGAGACACCAATTGCTGAGAGAGAAATCGTGTGTTGGGTGCTTTTCTCTGCGTATTTTGGGGGGGGGGGGCGGGGGAGAGTAGATATGTTACAGACTTTATTTTTTGTTTGCAGTTCTGGCTTTACACGCTGTGTGACTTTATTATTATTTGTGTGTGTGTTAGCTGAAGATGGTTTGAAGACATAGGTGTGTTTTTCTTTCCTTGCAAGTGTGTCTGTAGAAAAGGCAAACGATGCGTTCAAATGCAGTGGGGGAAAAGCCTTTTACAATTATTTAAGAATCTGATCACTGGCGAAATGACATCATAATCCCTGTTTTCGATGTTCCGGCTAAATACAGATGTCTCCATTGGCTTGTCCATAACACAAACCTCAAGAGGTTTACGTGCAGTCGCCGACAAGAGAGTAAACGGAATGTTGACCTCTCCTTTATTGAGTTCTGAAATACAGAAGGCTTTTTCAACTGACGGTTTGGAAATTCTGTTTGTTTTTTTAAAATGTGGGTAGATCGGAAGAGAGCGAGTGGCGTTCTCCGGCACCATCCCAGTGGGCTCGTCTTGCGTCAAGACCACATTTCCCCCCAACTGTTTTGGGGTGAGTGGACACATTTGAAATTCTGTAGGTCTCCTGGGCTGCCATGGGGGCAGGGGGGCGCGGCTTGTGCGTTCATAAAATGGCTGCCCCGGCTGCGGCGGCTGCTCACAAAGCAACCTTTTCCCAGAAGGCAAAAACGGTGAGGCTAAAAGAAAAGTCACTGAAATCAGGCTGAAATAAGTAGTTGCAATTCTGGGATTTCTTCACCAGCCGAAAGCAAAAGGAGTCCCAAAGGCAGATCTTAAGTTTACTCATGCAAAATGTGTGCGCGGAGTGGGGTGAAGGGGTGTCAGGGCCAGTGCCAAGGGTCGGCATGGCGGGGCACCTGCTGAGGGCCGACACCCCAGTAGGGGCCCTCTGACAAGAGCCCCCTGGAGTTGCTCCTTCTCTTCCCCATTGCAACCTGCTTCTTCACCAGCCTCTCCCTCTCGCTGAGACAACGTCAGTGGTGAGAACTAGCAGCAGGAGGGGCCATTGTGGCCTCCTTGCTCCCTGGCTCTCTGCCTGCCAAGCAAGCAAGTGGGAGCCATGATGAGGAAGAGGAGGAGGAGCAAGAGCAGCTGGTGACCATGGCGGTGACAAGCTAGACTCCCTGAGGGAGGAGACCCATTAAAGGTGACTTTCTGAGGGCCCTCAATCACCCATTTTAAGCTTCCAAGCCTATAGTGGGCCAGTGAGTATTGAGATCTCCTTGCCTTCTGATTCCATTTTCCGCCCCAGAGCAGCAGCCTCAACTTCAGATTCAGATAACACACCGCCAAAGGGCAGGTGTACAACCCCACTTCAAACCTGAAGGTGAGGCAGAAATGAGAAAGCTGGACAGGTGGAAAGTGTGTCTTTCCATGTCCGTTTGAATGATCTTTTGACTATAGGAAAGTGCCAAATTCATGAACGTGAGATTCAGGCGTGAAGTGCAATGTGTGTGTGCGCATGTGTGTGTTTGCTTCGGGGTTAAGGAAGAAAATGACTAATGAGTCAAAAACAGTCATTCTAGTAAACGTTATTAGTTTGGCTCTAGAGAAGAACAAAATTGAAGCGTTAAAATAAAAGTCCAAATACGTGCATAGGTACCTGCTAGAGAGAGGTGTGTTGGGACTACAGTTATGGCAAGATGTTCCGATTAGGTAAGGTATCAGCTTGTCAGAAATCTGTACAAATAATTTTGCTTAAAGATCACATAGGCTTACAGACATGTCCTTTGCGACTGCTGTTCACTCATTAATAGGAATCCTTTGCCTTCCCTGTCGATTTGACTAAAAGTCGGTGTTGGCAAGAAACTGGTCTAGATATTAACGTCTCACTTTGTTGTAAATAGGGAAAAATAACAGTCAGCGGAGTTTGGTCTCCTGAATCAAGGGCACTACAATGGCCAGTATTTCCCAGCCCAGCTGTGTTGTAGGGCTTTTTGTGTGTGCATAAGATTACACCCTAGAGTAGGTGGAACACTTCTACAGCACCCCCCAAACCTTGGTGG
The DNA here is from genome assembly GCA_029215795.1 of Anniella stebbinsi. Lineage (NCBI taxonomy): Eukaryota > Metazoa > Chordata > Lepidosauria > Squamata > Anniellidae > Anniella > Anniella stebbinsi. The sequence goes on along the minus strand of JARDYH010000008.1, from coordinate 99,487,218 downwards.
GCCATCCTTGTACCACAGCCCCAAATCCCCCTCCATATGTTTCTCTCTAATCCTTTGTAACAGGAGCCCTATCTTGGAAGTGGAACTAAGGGGTCTCTCCCCCCCCATATACCCTTCTCACATTGCACCAGAGGGACTTTTCAACTGCTTCCCCACCAGGGAAGACAGCAATGAAGATGTAAAGGCCAACCTGGTGTAATCCAGATGCGTTGGGACTGCAACACCCATCGCTCTAAGCCAGCACGGGGACAATGGGAGTTGTAGTCTCATGCCTCTGGAGGGCACCAGGTTCTGGAAGGCAGGCTGGTGTAGCCCCTCTTTGACTTGGGTTGCGCTGAGCTGCTAAACTATATGAGCCCCCCCCCCCCTTTGCTGCTTTGCACTGTGGGGGTGGATGGGGTTCCTCGGAAGTAAAGCCCATGGAGTCCAATGTGGGCGGACCTAGGATGGCCCTGCGCGTCGTTCTTGTTCCCTAAAAGAAATCCAGCAAATGCCACGACAGCCTACAGCCAGGTGCCCGCGAGATGGCGTTGGGACTACAAGTCCCATCGTCCCCAGCAACATGCCCAAACCGCCCCTGGGGGGTTGGACTACAACCCCCATCATAATCCTTGGGGATGATGGTCTCTGGAGCCCTACGCCGCCTTTGAGGGCTGCCCAAGGCACGACCAGCTTGCCTGGTGTGCCGCGTGCGCCGGATCGGGGCCTCTCGCCTCGTGGGCGCCCCGGAGGGGAGGGGGGGAGCAGGCCCCGCCCCTAGCCTGCCGGCAGCCAATCCCGCCCCGCCCCGCGTGCGCCTGGCGGCTGCCCGGCCCCAAGATGGCGCGCGCGGGGCCGGAAGCGCCCTCCCTGCGGGCGGAAGCGGCGGCGCTGAGGGGACGGGAGCGGCGGGCCGGGCGAGGCCGGGCTGCCGGCGGCGATGCGGCTGCTGCGGGGGCCGGTGCTGGGCTTGCCGCTGCTGGTGCTGCTGCTGTGGCAGCTGGGCCCGGCGGCGCAGGCGGTGGAGCCCATCAGCCTGGGCCTGGCGCTGGCCGGCGCCGCCGCCTCGGCCCTCACGGGGCTCATTTACACGCCGCGGCTCTACTGCTACTTCGCCGAGTGCTGCCTCGAGAGGCCCGGGGCCCGCGACGGGGCAGGTGAGGCGCGAGGGGTGGGGGTGGGGGGGAAGAGGGCGGCTGGTCTGGCTGCCGTGACGTCAGGGAAGGGCGGCGGCGGGGGGCGCGCGGTGACGTCAGGGGCGGTCGTGCCGGGGAAGATGACGTCGGGGCGTCGCGGGGGTGGGCCGGGGCCGGGGTGTTCTGGAGTTTGGTGGATTCCAACTCCTATGATCCCCAACCCGAATAACCTCATTGGCTGGGGATCATGTGAGCTGGAGTTCTTCACAGCAGGCAGGCGCTGGGTTGTATAGGGCTGGCCTAGAGGCAGGTTGAAAGGCGCCCTGCCACGTGTTTTTGCACCACAATGCCTATCATCCCCATCCAACACGCCCAAATGACCGTGTTTCCTGGGGATAATGGGTGCCGGAGCCCGTGATGTACAGAGTAGAGGCAGGGCGAAAGACTTGGAATCACCTTCGCCTCCCCCAACCTGACGTTTAGGACTCCAATTCTCACCACTCCCTGACCATTGGCTATGCTGGCTGGGGGTGATGGGGCTTGTAGTCCCAATGCACACGGAGATCACATGCTTGGGGAAGCCTGTTCTTCCCCTGCTGCCCCGGGCACCCCGGCGCTCACCCATCCCTCTCTGTTCGGCGGGGTCGGATCCCCGGCGCTCCGCGGCCAAAGTCAATCTGCGCCCTCGGCGTGTGCTGTGGGACGTTGGACTCTCTTTATCTCTCGCCGGAGAAGGAGACGTTGTCACAAGGAGCGGTGCAAAGCCTAGCGTGTCCCTTTGCACATCTCATCACTCCATGGGCACCCAGGTCAGCATAACAACACCTCCTAATTCCGGCCCATTTTACTTTCCCCCATACCAGCTGATTGCAACCAGAGAGCAGGACGCAGAATAATGGGCTCAAGCAATAGGAAGCCAGATTCCAGCTGGACATGAGGAAAAACTACCTGACTGTTAGAGCAGCATGACAAGGGAACCCATGACCTAGGGAGGTGGTGGACTCTCCCACCCTAGAGGCCTTCAAGAGGCAGCTGGACAGCCATCTGCCAGGGATGCTTTAAGGTGGATTCCTGCATTGAGCAGGGGGTTGGACTTGATGGCTTTATGGGCCCCTTCCAACTCTACTATTCTGTAATTCTATGATTTCCGTCTGTGTGTTGGGCAGGGGAGTAAAGGGGGCCAATTCAGACACACCGTTGGGTTAGGGGACGAATCCTGCTTCTTGCCCTTGAGGGCCCCTGGTCACTGAGAAGCAAACCTGTTCTTCCGCATTCATAGCCTGGTTTCTGTGCCTTGGTCACGCTGTGGCGTGACAGGAGTCTGGGAGCTTGCTTGTCATGCATATAAACCCCATGAAGCTGATTAGTGGGAGATCCAGGACCAATCAAAGGAAGGACTTCTTCACACAGCGCAGAGTTAAACTGTGGAACTCACTACCACAAGATGTAATGATGGCCACCCATTTGGATGACTTTAAAAAGGGGACTGGAGAAATCTCTGGAGGAGAAGGCTGTCAGTGGTGACTAGTCCTGATGGCTATGTGCTACCTCCAGTATCAGTAGCAGAGTGTCTGTGTACGCCAGTTGCTGGGGAACATGGGCAGGAGGGTGCTGTTGCACTCTCAACAGGCCCTCTGTGAAGCATTTTCGGGGAACTGTAGGCCTGCCGCGGTAAGGAGGGTGGGGAAATTCACTTCCACTAGTGCAAATGATCCAGCATAAATCTGGACCCAACCCTGTGTTGTGTATACTATGGGCTTCAGAATCCCAGCAGACTATTTTCCTACTGATCTGACTGTTCTTCTTCTTCATTCCCACCCCAACAGCGCTTCAGGAGGATTTGGGCAAGAAGCTTTTCGGACAGCATCTGGTGACGAAGGTGATCGTCAAGGCGGTCACCGGGTTTCTGAACAACTCGAAGCCCAAGAAGCCCCTGACCCTTTCCTTACACGGCTGGACGGGCACGGGCAAAAACTTTGTCAGCAAGCTCATCGCCGAGAGCATTTACAAAGAGGGCCTCAACAGCAAATACATCCATCAGTTTGTATCCACTTTGCACTTCCCTCATCTGCAGAACATTACCCACTACAAGGTAAACGGATATATCGCTCCTTCAACATGTGATGGGGGAATATGTGTGTGTGTGTGTGTGGGGGGGGGGGAATTGCACAAAAGCCAGGGAACCGTCAAGTGATTGGTGGATGGAAGAAAGGGTGTGTGGCCATCTTGACCCCCAGGCGGGCCGGATGAGGCCTGAGGTTTTCTGCTTCTCGCTCCAGGCTGCAATCCTTTACCAAATTTCCTGGGAGTGAACACGGTGGAAGGTCCCTGAGCTGTCTGCAGCTAGTTTCTGAAGCAGAGTGATGGGAGTTTGCAGGTTCTTGGTAGAATTAGAAATATCTGAATTACTTTATTATTTTTAAAGTGATCATTTAGGGGAGCCGTGCAGCCTTCCCCAACCTGATGCTTTCCGGCGTGGCCGGGGGTGATAGGAGTTGTAGTCTGGCACATCTGGAGAGCAACCGTTTGGGTGAACACCGTCCTGTCTTTTCAACATTCAGGAGTTCACTCCGTTGAGGGTCTGGCCTTTGAGTTTGACCGTTGGACAATTGCAGCTCTAGCGCAGGAAGTCCCTGCTGCTGTGAAGACCTGAGATACTTCCTCAATTGAGAGGGTTTAACTTCCTAAAACTGTCCTCTGGCACTACACATTGTGTGTGGGTCGGGGGTGGAATCACTGACATTTTTTTGCTAAATATACAGCCGCTATTTTTGAACTGATTGTGAAACCCAGCTACTGTTCTCACTGTCTTATCCCTAGCTCAGACTCCCCCAACCTGGTGCCTTCCAGATGTGATGGACTGCAAGTCCCATAATTCCCAGTCGGCATGGCCATTTGCTGGGACTTATGGGAGTTGCGGTCCAGTGCAGGCCCTGCGTGGAACCTCGTCTCCCTGCAAGCTTACCTTCCTTCACCCCACCGGAGCCGCAGTGATTTTGAACATTCCATGGCTGACTTTTCTAAGCAATCAAGGGAGAACCCGGGTTTGTGTTTAGATGTAACAGATGCACATGGCGGGACGCTGTGTGTGTTCTTAAGTCGGAAACTGCACCGACATTTCCACGGTGGGGTTGCAAAGAAGCCAGAAAAATGAACTTGCGCTGACATTCTTTGGCTGGCACCCAGACCACAAACGGCTCATCGCTTGCTTCTTTTCAACTTGACTATTGATTTATAGATTTCAAGGATAGTTAGTCCAGAGGGCCTATGTTCCCCTGGGGTGTTGAATCGCTTTCAGTCTGAGGGCCAAATTCTGCTTCAGAGAACCTGGGGTGGGGGGAGCATTCCAGGGGTGGGCGGAGCTGAAGACAAAAGGGGCAGGGCCCAAAAATTAAAAAAACAAAAACCGACAAGCATCTTTTACCTTAAACCTATCACTGCTAGTTGCTGAACCTTAATTGAGGCATTTCAGCTTCTTAGACTGGGAAAAAACCTTCACGAAAGATGGGATACCACCAGACGATTGGGGGAATGTGGGTTGAGCCACTTGGGGAATCCTGGGCCAGAGTTTTTGCACCCATGATCTAAAATATTTACACTTTTCCATATGAGTAGGATGCATGGGAGGAGAGGCAGTGCTTCACGTAATCTATCGATCAGTCGATCGATCTATTCATCTATCCTTACTGCATTTTTATACTGCCCCATAGCCGAAGACTCTGGGTGGTTCACAAAAATAGCCCTTCCTGTTCCTAACCCCATGCGCCTTCCGCATCTTACCACCCAAAATCTCAACTAGCAGCCCTGCGACTCCCAAGACCTCTTCTCAGCAGAAGGATAGAAAGCTAGGATGTCAGTGTTTTCAACCAATAGAACAACGCGTGCTTTAAAAATTTTAGGACCAGTTACAGCAATGGATCCGGGGCAACGTCAGCGATTGCGCGAGGTCCATTTTCATCTTCGATGAGATGGATAAAATGCACGCTGGGCTCATCGACTCCATCAAACCTTTCCTGGACTACTACGAGGAATTGGACGGCGTGTCTTACCGGAAAGCCATCTTCATCTTCCTCAGGTGAGGGAAAGCGGGGAGGAGGCAGGGCTGGGAAAGGATTTGCCATTGTAGGAGCCACAGCACGTCTCATCACCGGCTGAAAGGTTTCAGATTTCTGGCCCAAGGCATTGCATTTTTGATACTGGGATTGTTAAGTGGCTTGGATTTTTTTTTTAAAAAACCCAGTCTTGCTTTGAGAAGTTAGGTGACATAAGCTTATGGGGTTTTGTCTTTTTTAAAAGTTAGCTACCATTGAAAAGAGGAATGTGTGAAACGTGTGCTCCAATTTGCACCTCCTGGACCAGAACACACAATTTGCAGTCAGAAACTTGCACATTTCCGAGTTTGCGAGGGAATTGAATTGGGCAACAGGCACACTTTTGAAAACATGTGCAAAGAAAAATACGTACTTTCTCAAAATGTGCACCAGCATGCTTCAGTCAGTGGGTGGGTGCGTCCGTTGTTGAAAATGTGTGTGATTTCTTTTTTAAAAAAATCTCATGCTTCTGCAGAAATGGGACAGAACCAGCTCGACCTCCAAAAACCAGTAGTTTCAGCAAGCCAATTTTATTTATTTACAGCATTTCCCCTCTCTTTTCTGCCAAAAAAGGGCTACCAGTGCAGTTTAAAATGATTAACAACAGGACAGTCCCTGGCCTCAGGTTTACAGTCCAAAAGACACAACACAGAAGGAAAAGCGGTTGGGAGGGAGGAGGAAAAAAAAAGTGAGGCATGAGTTCTTAGTTTCAAAGTTCTTATAGGTGTGAAACAAGCTCCCTGCTGCTGTTTGTTCTTTGACCTATGTATGGTGGGGCGGGGGGAGAGGTTGGTTCCCCCCCTTGCCGTGATCATCTTCCTGGGAGGCAGGGGTGCAGGCACCCAGTAGCCCTTGGTTCTCAGGCCAGTGGAAGAGGTCAGAGATCTGCCGTTCCAGGGAACCTGTTTGTCGGAGCTGCGATCCATCCATCCCCGGTTGAAAATCACTTTCCTTTCTTTACCCAGCAACGCAGGGGCTGAAGAGATCACCAAAGTGGCCCTGGATTTCTGGAGGCGTGGAAAGAGAAGGGAAGACTTGGGGCTACGGGACGTGGAGGCTTCAGTGTCTGTCTCTGTTTTCAACAACAAAAACAGTGAGTCAACGCTGGCTTTCGTCGTGGTTTTAAGGCAATGGCCCCTGCGGCCCAATCCCCCAGGAGCAGCACGTGCCTTTGCACCCGTGGGAAACCGAAGAAGCGGCTGGATTATACGAGGCCACTGCCACTTTGCAAAGTCAACCTCTGATCGGAGGTTGCTGGTGACGTGTGAACTTGGACACCATGGGTTATTCGTGGCTTAAACAACCCAAAGTCAACCTATGATGAGCTCTCAGGTTAACTTTGGGTTGTTTCACCCGCGGATAACCTATGGTGTCCAGGTTTGCAGATCACCCAGCAACTTCCGATTGGAAGTTGATTATGCAAAGCCGGCAGTGGGTTACACGCAGCATACAACCAAGCAACTCGTTGGTTAATTAACCCATGGTTTGCTGCAGTTACATGCAAACAGGGCCAGTGTGACCTCTCCCAGAAGTGTGTCTAGGGTTGTACACCTCAGGACCCACCCAGCTAACCCTAACCTAATAGCTACACATTGAAGCCCATCAGGTGCTTGATCCCCCCTCCCATTCTTTCAGAATGTCCCAGAAGTCAACAAAACCCACTGCCTTCAGCCTTCCAGGTTGAGCGTTGTTCTGGCTCGGCTCTGGACTCTCTGCATTTCTAGCCACGTGTTTCTTTGAGAGCAATTCTCCGTTCGATCGCTCATCAAAATTCCTTTCCAGCCTCACAGTTCGGTCCTCGATGTGGAAACCTTTGCGTTGGCCAATTCCGTCCCTCGCTTAAAGGGTTTCCACCACAGGCACCGCCAGAGACTTGGGATGAACCAAGGCGAGGGGTATTTTCAACTCTGGTTGCAGGCTCTTAGTTCAGTGTGAACATGCTTGAAGTCTTCCGCAGGGCTGGGAATCGGAAGATCCAGCGTGGGTTTCCTTGGGGCTGCCAGTTGGTTCTGCTAACCCAGCCTCCAGCTGTGTTGGACTACAACCCCACATCATTCCCAGCCAGTGTGGCCATTGGGAATGATGGGTCGCGCAGTCCCAACACAGCTGGAGGGGCACAAGGTTGGCGAAGGCTGTGTTAACCATTTGGTGGAGAGACAAAAGAAAAGACGAGCTTTAATATTTTATTTTTCGGCCCCGAGCACAGTAGCACACCAGAACCAAAATAGCCACCTTGAGTTACACCGGTGTGCTTTCCATCCTCTGTCCCGTTGATTCACTAACATTAATCAAACCTCCTTCGTTCATCTATGGATGAGGCTAATGAATAGGAACCTTGCCGCCCTTCTTTCGTTGCTTCTGTTTTGATCCGCCTCCCTCTAGCAGTACCACGTCACAGAGTCCCTCCCTCTCTCCTCCTGCAGGTGGCTTTTGGCACAGCAGCCTGATCGACCGAAACCTCGTCGATTACTTCATCCCTTTCCTGCCCCTGGAGTACAAGCACGTGAAAATGTGCATCCGGGTCGAGCTTGAATCCCGCGGCTACATGGTAGATGAGGAAATCGTGACCCGGGTCGCCGACGAGATGACGTACTTCCCCAAGGAGGAGAAAATCTATTCCGACAAAGGATGCAAAACCGTGTACACCAAGCTGGATTTCTACTATGACTTGTAATAACTTCTGGCGATCTCATCTTCCAAGGAAATGAACCCAATCACAGAACTTGGGAGAAACCGGAACTTTTATTTTTTTCCATTTTTCAATAAATAAATAAATAAATCGGATACGATTCATGGCAGTTCCAAAACAACGCAAAATTGTGACATTGTTTTAAGAGAGGCATCTATAGCTTGGTCCTCTCCAGAGCATTGCTCAGCAATAACGTCTATTGTGAGGAATGACTTTTATGACTGTTTTATGGACCAGGGAAATGTAGGGCTGGTCTGTGTGATGGAACCCATTTCTAATCAGATACCTGATTAATATAATATTTACCACTGAACCTTTCCTAATCAGATATCCGGTTGGTATCAGTCAGGTACATTCCAGTTCTTTAAGTATTGTGACTTTTCTTAAGAAATGAAAGAATGTTCTTGGAACATCTGTAGGAAAACGAATTCCGCCTTCCCCAACCTGGAGCCCTGCAGATGTATTGGACTACAACTCCCAGTATCCCCTGCAGCCAGCATCTAGAGGGCATCAGGTTGGGGAAGGCTGAACGAACCGTTTTTGTCTCTGAAAATTAATCCCGTCTTAAAAGGCTTCTGGTAACATTGGGAGCAGTGAATTTCAACAGTGCGCTTGACTAGTAGGAGACTGTGAGGTGTGTTTTCAGGCATAACCTGCACGTGTACTGGGCAGGATCCAACGGTGTCTATTGACGGTTGGGTCGTTCCCGCCGTGTGTGAAACAGCCAGGCTGCTCACAACTCACACAGAGCGCTCCCCAGAATCCTTTGCAGCGCACAGCAGGCCATGGGCACAGGGTTCCTTGGGAGAAAAGTTTCCCCGAAGGTGAAAAGGTGCAGCGTAGAGCTCACCTGAATGGCGCCCTCCTGCCCCGGTTTCTTTTTCCAAGTGATTTTTTTTATAAGATAAATGTGTGAATAAAGCTTTGTTGAATGTCCACACATCGTTACGTCTGTCGACTTAAAAGCTTCCTTGTTTTCTGCAAATCCGTAGCATCGGGAGTATTTGGAATGCCCTGCTTCCGTGTGCGTTCCTCAGGAATCACACTGGGCTCTATATGACACTTCCGCCTAAGTGTGCATAGGGTTAACAGTAGCCTTCTCCAGATGTGTTGGACCACAACTCCCAATCAGCATGGCCAATGGTCAGGGATGATAGAAGTTGCAGCCCAACATCTGCAGAATCATAATTTATCCATCCTCACCTTAGTTCTACAAGTGGTGTCGCCTTGTCTCTCTTCCTGCCCCCCCTCCAATTTTAGATTTTGTTCTCTAGGTTATGTCTTCTCTTGAAATTCTGTGCCTTCTTAGTACACCATGTCTGCCAGTGGTTGATTCATTATACCTTATTACTTCCCCATTTTGCCTTGCCAATTGATTCTTCGTGCTTTAGATGACCAATTACCAAGGGTAGGGCTTTCTCCGTGGTTGCCCCGCATCTTTAGAACTTCCCCCAGGGAAATACCTGGGGCGGGGGGGGGGGGGGAGGGAAGCTTCATCTTTGGTAGCTTTTAAAACACATCCTAAAGGCTCATTTCTTCCAGCCTGAGTGAAAAATGATGTGTTTCTGCTGCTTATGTGTGTTTAATTGGAGGGTTGGATCCTGGAACTGAATTCCATAATGGGTGAGGAAATCCACTTCCTCCAGCGTAAATTGGAATCCCACCCAGAATGTGTATGATCACATTGTTGTAGTATTGTAAGCCGGGGGTTGGGGGGACGACAGGACATGCCCTGAATGGCAGGTTAAAAATCTTCGGCAATAAAGAAACAGACCTTTAATCAGGTGGTAAGGCAGGGCTGTTCATATATGCACTATGGAAGGTAGCAATGTGGCTGAACAGCTGCTGTAGGAACGAAGCTGAATTTTTTTAAAAATAGCAGGTAACAAGACCACAATGACACGAGGGTGTTTCTTAGAACATTTTTTAATGCCGCTGCTTATACCAGTGAAATTGAGTCCACGAAAGGACTCTGGCATTCATTCAAAACTCCAGAATGGATAAGTATACAACTCTGGACTGCAAAATAAAAGAGAAAGCCTGGTCTGTTTTATGGATAAAAACGAACATAATGCAACCACACCGTTGTTAAGCTAAAATTCACAGCAGTAAAAAAAAGAAAAAGGGTTGATGTATATCCAGCATTTTTGAATTACTTTTCAAATTCATAACAGCCAACACAGCTTTTGTTTCTCAGCCGCACTACAACCATACTCTTATGTGGCAAGATCTGTGGCCCTCCAGGTGTTATTGGACTACAACTCCCATCATGCATGACCGCTGGCTATGCTGATTAGGGCTGATGGGAGTCGAACACCTGGAAGGGCCCCCCCAGATGTTTTTGGCCTTTCGCTCCCATGAGCCCTAGCTGGCATAGCCAATGGCGAGGGATCATGGGAGCTCTAGGCCAAAACATCTGGAGGGCTACGAGTTGCCCCTCCCTGTTCTAGCTTAAGGGAAACGTACCAGCGTCAAATCTTCCACCCCAAAACCTCGCGAGAACCAGTCTTCAGTGGTGTCTTTTGCCTACGGTTTTATTTTTCCAGTGGTAGAAGGAGCCACAGAAGAATAAGGAGGCACAGAGAGAGAGAACATCAGCACACATGCACACCACATGAAGGCACTTATCTCTTGGCAAAGCATCCGCCGCGTGTCGAGGTTGCAGGAAAGCCGGGACTCCAGAAACAACGCCCCCTCGGACCTCTGGCCCCCTGCAACGGCCAGAATGCGGAAAGCAAAAGGATTTGGCCCAAAGCTCACCTCCCTTTGCTGCAGGGCTGCCAGCCAGCTAAACCGGTTCTAGAGAGGTGTGCTGCTGTTAAACCCACACTGGACCAGGTTCTGACACCTTCCCCGATGCAAAGAACAAGATGTCCTTTGGCTGGTATGACACCCTACCATAACCCACCGCACGCAAATCGCAAGATCTGGTTGTTCTGTTTGTTTTGGGTTTACAAAGGGAGTTGCTGAACATGCCAGCAGAGAAGCAAATATTTCCTGGATCCAAGCTATCATTCACTGAAATAAACACTGCTTATTAAGCCTGAGAGAGAGAAAGAAAGAAAGAGAGAGAGAGAGAGAGAGAGAGAGAGAGAGAGGAAGAAGCAATTTGTACTTGACCCTGTTTTCTCTCCATTTTCTCTTCTCCAGCTTCATCATATTTTACCACCATTCTAGGGATCAAGGTATAAAAAAAGATACTTTTAAAAATAAAGTTACTTCCATAAAAACGTAACGAGCAGCATCGTACACAGGTGGGGTGATTGCACTTGAGTCAGAAGGGGGCGTCCTTTTTGGGAGAAATATTTCCGGGGTGCAGTTTGAGCTGCACGTAAAGCCATGGGGCTCACCCCCACGGGCCGCATATGACCAGACCCAGATTTTAACAAAAAGACGGCCAAGCTGTAACAGCGATCCCCGCAAAACGTGGAATTCCCTTTCAGGCTATGCCGGCGCTGAAGACCTAATCGGGTTGCAACAGTCAAAACTCCTGGAAACTTGCCAGCCCAGTTTTCTGCAAGCTAGTTCCCACCGGATGTGTTGGACCTGGGATGGTGGCTTTTTCTGGGGTGGGTGGGTGGGTTAAGGATAGCAGCACAGTGGCGTCATCCGTTAGCCGTGGACCCTGAGTTCAGCCTGACGCCTCCCAGGTCCCCATGGCAGAAGGCCCTGCTCTTCCACCTAGACGAGAAGCTGGCTACACCACTACTACCCTGGAAGCGTAGCCGAAGGAGAACTGGTCGTCCCCAAAACGCCCTTGCGCGATCTCTAATGCTTACAGCTACTGCCGTTGACCTAAAACAAGGCACTCGACTTCCCCTGGCTCCTGAAATTCGCAAACTGGTATCAGGAGGAGGAGGAGGACAGACGCCACATCACAGAAAGAGGTCGCTTTCATCTCCATCCTAGCTTCGTCGTTGAGCTTATCCGGAATGTCACCGTAGCAAATTATTATGGGTCAAATTATAGTACGGGTCAAATGCTGAGGTTTGGCAGACCCCTTGTAAAGATTTGGACAGGAAGACCAGGACGGCAATTTTGGGGTGACAGCACGCGCGGAGAGGAAATGATTTGGGGAGGGGGAAAGGGGCACCATAAAACCCTGACAGCTCCGAGAAGTCCAAAATGGCGAAAAAGTGCAAATTTGTACATTTTGTGTTTTTTTAAAAAAAGAAGAAGAAGGCTTTTCAAAGTGCTTCAAAGAAGGGAGCGGTTTCGGGGAATTCTCCGCCGTCCGCTTCCCGATTTAGTATCGTTAAAAGAAACAACCGCCCTCAATAGAAGTCCAACTTTGTCTGCACCGTTTTGCACCCTTTGTCCGAGTAGATTCGTTCGTCTTTCGGGAAGAACGTCATCTCGTCGGCCACGCTCTTGACTACCGCCTCGTCGACGTCACGGCCGCGGGAACGCATCTCCGCCCGGACGCACATTTTCACGTGGCTGTACTCCAGCGGAAGGAAAGGCACAAAGTAGTCAATGAGGTTTCGGTCGATCAGGCTGCTGTGCCAGAGGCCGCCTGGGGAACGGTGAATATTGGGAGGGTTAGAGGAGATGGGAGGTTCTCATTAATTCATTAATTAATTACTACATATACATCCTGCATTTTTTTTTTCTTGCAAAGGTTTATGGGGCTCTCTTCTCCGTGTTATCCTCACAACAGCCCTGTGAGGTAGGTCAGGCTGAGAGTCAGGGACTGGCCCAAAGTCGCCCAGTGAGCTCCGTGGCTGAGTGTGGGGCCCAGAACCCGGATCTCCCAAGTCTCAGTCCAACACTCTCACCACTACACCACACTGCCTCTATCATTGGCTCTAATAGCATACTCAGCTGGTTGAGGGCCTCTCTGTTTAGGGCAGGGATGTTGTTGAACCCTGTTTCCCTTGGCCATGCCCCCTTCCCTTGGGCACACCCCCTTTCCTAACCACCCAACCTTTGGTAGATTTCTGGCTTTTATGCAGTCCCGTCCCCCCCCCCCCCCGCCCCCATTCTGAGATGTTGAAACGCCTCCCCATGGCTGAGCTTCTGACAGTAAGCGCTTTAAACTAAAAGAGATGCTGGAAATCTGCCCCCCGCCCCTTTTGACTGTGGCCACACCCACCACGGGAACGCAGCCCCCAACCGCTTTTCCAAAACGGAATTCGGCCTTTGGCCTGAAAGAGGTTAAAGACATCAGCAGTACAGAGGCACCACAGACTGGCACAGCTCCAGCCGAGTTCACACGGGAAGGAGGCGAATCCCGAGCAGCGACTCACACAGAGAAGCAACAGGGAGTCTCTCCTTGGCAGGCGATTTGGAAAATCTGAGCTCCCGGGACCTTTCAACTCATTGTGGCACAAAGCTCAGGGGTTTAACTGCCTCTCCTGAGCCAACCCTTTTGCCCATGATGTTTCCCTCAGCAGCAGGGGCTTTTGTTTCGTTTCAAAATCATTCTTGATCTTTGATTTATTTCGAGTTGTTTTAAAATTAAAGAATCCTACCGATACATGTACGCACACACACACGGAGCATTTAAATACGCAAGCAATCTCACTGTTCTTGTTGTTGAAAACTCCCACGGACAAGACGGGCTCCAGATCTTTCATCTGGATGTCTTCTCTCTGCTGCCCTCTCCTCCAGAAGTCTAACGTCCCCCGGGTGATGAGGTCGCCCCCAGCGTTACTGAAGGAAAGCGGGTGGAAAGAAAGAAACGCCCTGTGGCGTTAACCGCCCACCCTCATCAGGACAGCGGCATCAGTCTTTCCCTCTTTCTGCAACGTTCCCTCAACGGCAAGACCTCTTTTTTTTTGTCTTAGAAAGATCTGGTTCAGTCCCTGGTTCAAGGAAATGAGCCAGTTTCAAACCGACGGATCAACCGGCTATGCCGGAAGCCTGAGGGTCTTTTGGCTCGGCCGTGGAGGCCCACCCACCTGAGAAAGATGAAGATGGCTCGTCGGTAGGATACGCCGTCGATCTGCTCGTAGTAGTCTAGGAAGGGCTTTATGGCGTCGATCAGCCCCGGGTGAAGCTTATCCATTTCGTCGAAGATGAAGACCGACCTGGCACAAGCGCTCACGTTGCCCCGGATCCACCTCTGCAGCTGGTCCTGGGACCGACACGGGACGAAGAAATGAAAACCTGACGGCCCTTTAAGCTTTCCATAAATGGCGGGTGATCTGATCTTACTTATTTAGTGAAGGTATTTTTATGCCACTCTGCCCATCCTCATTCCCCCCCCCCCCCAAAAAAAAGGCTCCTGGAGCGAATTAAAATACAATCAATCCCAGCCCCACAGGCTTACAATCTAAAAAAAGGCATGACACACAAGGAAAAGGTGGTGGGGAGGGAAGGGGAAAAAATGAAGTGGATTTTCAGCAGTGGTGATAAAATGAATGTCCTTCTCATTTTAAGGGCGGAGGAGGCCAACTAAATGTATCCTCTGTCTGCTCCTGCCTCCCTCCTTGATGGCCAACAGCTATTACATTTTTTTTAAAAAAAAATCTCCCTTTAGATCCTAAATAGATTAAGGGCGCAATCTATGCATGTTCAGATAAGAACAAGTCCTACAATTCCCAGCATGCTGGTTGGGGAATGCTGGGAGTTGTAGGACTCTTTTTTCTGGTTACACATGCATAGAATTGCATCCTAATTAACTTATCCTAAAAGGCATGGTACAAACATAAAAAGAGATGCTCTATTTCTGTACGATGAGGCAGCAAGATTCATTTCTGCAAAATCTTGGAAAAAGAAAGGAGTCTTCCAGGTCTGAGGAAATAGACCTGGAAGTCTATTTGGCAAGTTTCCTATCTAATTTAGGAAACTTGCCAAAGAAAGCACATGTTTAAGCATTCATGTTTCACTTTCCATTATTTTCCTCTCGGCCGCCCTGCCTTTTACCAGAAGTCCAGCGGCAGCTTCTCGACCTCTAGAGCTGAGCCAGCCGAGTGCTGAAAAAGCTCACGGCGTTTCCAGTATCCAAAGAGGTAGAGGCAGTGCGGTGTGGTGGTTAGAGCACTGGATTGGGACTCGGGTTCAAATCTCCCCTGGCCCACGAAGCTGCCTGGGCGAAGTCCCTGGCTCTCAGACTCTCCTACCTTGCAGGGTTGTTGTGAGGATAACGCGGAGAGGAGGAAAAGGGTAGGAGAAGGCACCATGGGCTCGTTGCAAGAGGGGGAAAGGCTACAAATGAAATAATAAGAAGGGGACACACCTTGTACAGTGTGATCTGGTGATCGTGCGGAAAATGCAGGGTGGAGAGGAAAAGGTGGACGAATTTACTCTTGAGGCCCTTTTTGTGGACGTTCTCGGCCACGATTTGGCTGACAAAGTTCTTGCCGGTGCCGGCCCAGCCGTGCAGGGAGAGGGCGAGGGGCTTCTTGGGGTTGGGGTTGTTGACGAAGCCGGTCACGGCCTTCAAGACCACTTCCTTGGCCAGGTGCTGCCCGAAAAGCCTGGCGTCCAGATCCATCCGGAGCGCTGCGGCGGAAGACAAGGAGGCACCCAAGTTCCCTTTGAGAAACGTTTCCAGCCGCCCTCCCTCCCGGACAGCTGCTTCTCTCCAACCCCATTGGACTGCAACCCCCATCATTCCCAGTAACAGGGCCGGTGATTGGGGGCGTTTTTGGACGGTGTAGTCCAAAAACGGCTAGAAGGCAGCAGTTTGAGGAAGGCTGCTTTAACCCAGCTTTTTCCCCAAAGCATTGGTCTACGAATCTCATCATCCCCAACCAGGAGGCCCATGATAGGGGATGATGGGAGTAGTAGTCCACGACACCTAGAAGGCGCAAGGTTTGGGAGGGGAGGAGGTCAGGGTTCTCAAAAACCCTCCACCTCCCGACAGTTGGGGATTATGAGAGCTGTAGTCGCCAGGCAATAGCGCCCGTGATTGCAAACCATAGGAGGTGTAGTCCAAAACACCCAGAAGGCTCTAGGTAGGGGCAGAGAGAGAGGGGGGCGGGGTGAGGGGGTAAAACTGCTCCAACCGGGGCTTCCCAGAGACATAGGTCCATTACTCCCATCCCGCAGGGCAATGAACAGGGAGCATGGGGGTTGTAGTCCACGGGAGTCGTCGTTTCAGGGCGGGGCGGGAACTACAACTGCTGCAGCCCAGTTTTCCCGGCAGGCGGCGCCCTCCCGAGGTGTCGGGGCTGCAGGCCGGCTGGGGACGATGGGGCCTGTAGTCCGGAATCCCCCCCCCCCTCCCGTTACCGGTGGCGTTGGGCCGCTCGCCGTCGCCGTCGCCGGGGCAGCACTCCACGAAGCTGCAGTAGAAGCGGGGCGACGAGAGGTAGCCGGTGAGCGCCGAGGCCGCCCCGATGGCCAAGGTGGCGCTGATGGGCTCCAGCGCCGAGGCCGCTTCCAGCACCAGCAGCAGCGGCAGCAGGAGCAGGAGCAGCAGGAGCCGCGGCGAGCGCGGCATGGCGGACGGCTCCAGCGCCACGGACGGACGGACGGAGGGGCGGCGGCGACTACGACTCCCGGCGTGCCCCGCGCGGAGGCCGCCGGGCCTGCCCGCCCCGCGGCCATCTTCGATGAGGGCGGAAGAGCCTCGCCCCGCCCCCCATCATCTGGCCCCCTCCAGGGGTGTGTGGGACTAGGGGGCATGCTGGGAGATGTAGTCACGCACCTCTATTGTAGTCCCACAACCCGGGGGGGGGGGGGATGCTGGGACTGCAGCTCCCCTCTGTGGGTGATAATGGGAGTTGTTGTCTCACATCCCGACTGTAGTCCCCCGCCCTTGGGGGTATGATGGGACTACAACTCCCAGTATCCCCCACAGGAGGGAGTTGTAGTCCCAGCATCCCCCCCGAGAGCTTTGGCTATGGGGAGGTATATAAATGTAATGAATACATAAATAAATAAAACTCCCACCATTCTCCTAGAGGGGATAGTGGGAATTGTAGTCCCAGCATCCCTTACATGGTAACATACGCCGACTGTAGTCCCATAACCCGTGGGGGGGGGGGGGGGGGAGAGGGAATGCTGAGACTACAACTCCCACCATCCTCCACTAAGTGACTTACACGCAGAAATCCATAATTAATATAACAGGAAAGACAAAAACAATGAATCTAGCTGTAATCCTTACAACAACCCTGTACGATCTATTACAGGGGGTGAGGGGTGAGGCGAACAGATAGTCGCTTGCTAAAGGCCGCTGATGGAATTCACAGCGGAGGTGAAATTCGAACCCAGGACTTCCTGATCCGTAGCTGGATTTCTTCGTTAATACATTACACTAGCTTTGGCCAGGTGGATTTTTCTTGATGTTCTGGTTACCTTAGCAGGCTGTGGCAAGGATAAAACCAGAGAAGGGATCCTTGAGCGTTGGAACAGGGTGAGATTCTGATCCCTATTAGATCCGTAGGAATTGATGCAACGGTAGAACTGCCTGGCTGTCTCCAGCAAGTGGCAGTATGAACAGCGCCGTGTGGGGAAAAGGTAGATGCAGGCTCAGTTCAGACAACACAAGAACCACCAGTTGTGCGACTAGTCAACTCTGCAGCTGGTTGCGTTTCTCCCGTGTTTGTTTGTTTTTTTAATGAAAAAGTCAACCTTGGGGTGGTCTTTGCCCGACAGACGACACAAATACCAACCGTTGACTGCTCAACCCATAGTTGACCACTAAAACCACTGGTGATTATTGTGTTGTCCAAACTGAGCCGCATTTCCTGCAGAGCAGAAACCAAACAACCCAACGCAACAGAGAGAAAACGGAGTCTCAAAGCAAAGGCCCAAAATTAATTCATTGTCACAGAACAGAGAAAATCTATACAAAACCAGTCGCCTCATCTCACACCCTCCCCACCTGCAGAGCAGAACCCACAATCCTGCTGGACTGGAATAGGAGTCTGAAGGGTGCTGAATCACTCCACGAGTGTCAAAATGTGCTAATGGGGTTCCAATTGCCAAAGCGCCAGTGTGGTGTAGTGGTTAGAGTGTTGGATTGGGAGTCGGGAAGATCCGGGTTCTAGTCCCCACTTGGCCATGGAAACCCACTGGATGACTTTAGGTTGGCTGATCCTATGAAAAGGAGGACAGGGCTCATGTCACTTTAACATTTGCAGAGAATAGGGAATTTCAGCCAGTGTCATTTGTATGCAATGAGTTCCTGGTGAAATTCCCTCTTCCTCACCATAGTTAAAGTTGCAGGAGCCCTGCCTTCTTTTCTACATGGTCACTCTAGTATAGTGCCTGCAACTTCAACAGTTGTGATGAACCACAACCCTGTGAGGTAGGCTGGGCTGAGAGGCTGTGCCTGGTCTAAAGTAGGCTGACTCAATGAATAGGAGGTCAAGGCTCAAGTAACTTTAACAGTTGTAGAGAAAAGGGAATTTCAGCCGGTGTCCTTTGTATGCAATTAGTTCCTGGTGAAATTCCCTCTTCATCACAACTGTTGAAGTTGCAGGCACTATACTAGAGTGACCATGTAGAAAAGAAGGCAGGGCTCCTGCAACTTTAACTATGGTGAAGAAGAGGGAATTTCACCAGGAACTCATTGCATACAAATGACACTGGCTGAAACTCCCTATTCTCTGCAACTGTAAAAGTTACTTGAGCCTTGACCTCCTATTCATTGAGTCAGCCTACTTTAGGCCAGGCACAGACTCTCAGCCCAGCCTACCTCACAGGGTTGTGGTTGTGAGGAAAAAATGGAGAGGAGGAGGAGGATTATGTACGCTGCCTTGAGTTCCTTTGAGAAAAAAAGGCGGGATACAAATGCAATAATAAAAAAAAAAAATAAAGCGATGCATGTTGGGGCAAAAAAAATCCCAACTTCCTGCATAACCTGATGAGATCAGAGCAGTCTCAACTGACAGCATCTTTTCTGATTGGTGTGACATCATTTGGGGGTTTACAAACTGGGAATGCCGGGTGGATCCCAGCACAGGGCAGGTGTGCGAATGCAGGGCAGGGGGGGGGGGAATGAGATGGGGGGCTGTGGGGAGCTCTGGCGTCACCACCTCCTTTTTTAACCCTGTGCGTTTTGGGTTTTTTTTTAAAACAACAACAACAGAGCAATATTGAGAACTTTATTTTCAACCATAAAGGATCTTTTAACACAAGTTATGTTTCTTGGTGATAGAATAAAAGTTATAATTTTAAAATGAACAGGCCCTCCCTCCACCTCCCTGGGAAATTCACCCCCCCCCCCCCAATCTAGAGCCTGATTCCCTCATCCGCCCCTCCCCCCCTCCGAAAGGCCGCCCTGATTTCCCTCACGAAGAAGAAAACCCCGGTGACCGTTATTCCCTCCCTCACCTGGAAACGGAGCAACCAATCAGAAGGCACCATTCAAACCCTCTCAACATTCTAACTCCCCCCTCCCCCGAGCGTTGCCATTGCCCCTAAGAGAAAGGAGCGGAGAGTGATTGGCGTGTGGCCATCCTGCCCCCTATTGACATGGGCTGGTAGTGCAACCCCATCCAGGTTGCGTTGCTTGAGGCACAGCTCCGTGCCTCACAGGCTTTGGGGCCCTGGGGCCACTCACTGCTCGCATCCAGGCCCCGCACCCTCCCAGGGGCAAAAGGGTTCCTCACCCCTGCTTTAGACCAGGCAGACCTGCGTGATTTGAAGTGGATCAGCAAGGATTTCTGACTCCCCGTTCTTAAACTACAAAACGACACTCTGTTTTGTCCCATGTGTGAGTTCTATGAGGAAAAGTAGTTTGTCCATTTCGACGGAAGTTCTTTCCAGACTCCCGCCATTAAACTGACTTCTCTCTTGTCTGAATTCTTTGGTGTTTGGCATTTATCACTCAAGTCTTTCTCACATGGCAAGCTCTGAAATGGTTTTGTCTCCATGCGAATGCTTTAATGAGAAGTTAGGTTTATTCTGGGACTGAAGGGTTTTCCACAGTGCTGCGTTTACATGGCTTCTCCCCGGTGTGACTTCTTTGATGTGCAGTAAGTTTATCCCTCTGTCCAAAGGCCTTTCCACACTCCAGGCATTTAAGTGGTTTCTCCCCAGTGTGAATTCTTTGATGTGAAGTAAGTTGTTCATTCCAAGTGAAGCTCCTGCCACACTCCAGGAATTTAAATGGTTTCTCCCCTGTGTGAATCCTTTGATGGGAAGTAAGTTCTCCACTCCGAGCGAAGCTCCTGCCACACTCCATGCATTTAAAGGGTTTCTCCCCTGTGTGAATCCTTTGATGGGAAGTAAGTTCTCCACTCCGAGCGAAGCTCCTGCCACACTCCATGCATTTAAACGGCTTCTCCCCGGTGTGAATCCTTTGATGGGAAGTAAGTTCTCCACTCCGAGCGAAGCTCCTGCCACACTCCATGCATTTAAACGGCTTCTCCCCGGTGTGAATTCTTTGGTGTGAAGTAAGTTCTCCACTCCGAGCGAAGCTCCTGCCACACTCCAGGCATTTAAATGGTTTCACCCCTGTGTGAATTCTTTGATGTGAAGTAAGGGCTCCACTCCAAGCGAAGCTCCTGCCACACTCCAGGCATTTAAACGGCTTCTCCCCGGTGTGAATTATGTGATGTGAAGTAAGGTCTCCACTCCAAGCGAAGCTCCTGCCACACTCCAGGCATTTAAACGGCTTCTCCCCGGTGTGAATTATTTGATGTGAAGTAAGGTCTCCACTCCAAGCGAAGCTCCTGCCACACTCCAGGCATTTAAATGGTTTCTCCCCGGTGTGACTTCTTTGATGTGCAGTAAGTTTATCCCTCTGTCCAAAGGCCTTTCCACACTCCAGGCATTTAAGTGGTTTCTCCCCAGTGTGAATTCTTTGATGTGAAGAAGTTGTTCATTCCAAGTGAAGCTCCTGCCACACTCCAGGAATTTAAATGGTTTCACCCCTGTGTGAATTCTTTGATGTGAAGTAAGGGCTCCACTCCAAGCGAAGCTCCTGCCACACTCCAGGCATTTAAACGGCTTCTCCCCGGTGTGAATTATGTGATGTGAAGTAAGGTCTCCACTCCAAGCAAAGCTCCTGCCACACTCCAGGCATTTAAATGGTTTCTCCCCAGTGTGAATTCTTTGATGTAAAGTAAGGTTATCCCTCCGTCCAAAGGCCTTTCCACACTCCATGCATTTAAATGGTTTCTCCCCGGTGTGAATTCTGTGATGTGAAGTAAGGGCTCCACTCCAAGCGAAGCTCCTGCCACACTCCAGGCATTTAAATGGTTTCTCCCCAGTGTGAATTCTTTGATGGGAAGTAAGTTCATCCCTAAGTCGAAAGGCCTTTCCACACTCCATGCATTTAAATTGTTTCTCCCCGGTGTGAATTCTTTGATGTGCAGTAAGTTCATCCCTCCGTCGAAAGGCCCTTCCACAATCCAGGCATTTAAATGGTTTCTCCCCTGTGTGAATTCTGTGATGTGAAGTAAGTTCTCCAGTCCGAGCGAAGCTCCTGACACACTCCAGGCACTTAAATGGTTTCAGCCCTGTGTGAATTATTTGATGTGAAGTAAGGTCTCCACTCCGAGCGAAGCTCCTGCCACACTCCATGCATTTAAATGGTTTCTCCCCAGTGTGAATTCTTTGATGTGAAGTAAGGTCTCCACTCCGAGCGAAGCTCCTGCCACACTCCATGCATTTAAAGGGTTTCTCCCCTGTGTGAATCCTTTGATGGGAAGTAAGTTCTCCACTCCGAGCGAAGCTCCTGCCACACTCCAGGCATTTAAACGGCTTCTCCCCGGTGTGAATTATTTGATGTGAAGTAAGGTCTCCACTCCAAGCGAAGCTCCTGCCACACTCCAGGCATTTAAATGGTTTCTCCCCAGTGTGAATTCTTTGATGTGAAGTAAGGTTATCCCTCCGTCCAAAGGCCTTTCCACACTCCATGCATTTAAATGGTTTCTGCCCAGTGTGAATTCTTTGATGTGCAGTAAGTTCATCCCTCCGTCGAAAGGCCCTTCCACAATCCAGGCATTTAAATGGTTTCTCCCCTGTGTGAATTCTGTGATGTGAAGTAAGTTCTCCAGTCCGAGCGAAGCTCCTGACACACTCCAGGCACTTAAATGGTTTCAGCCCTGTGTGAATTATTTGATGTGAAGTAAGGTCTCCACTCCGAGCGAAGCTCCTGCTACACTCCATGCATTTAAATGGTTTCTCCCCAGTGTGAATTCTTTGATGTAAAGTAAGGTTATCCCTCCGTCCAAAGGCCTTTCCACACTCCATGCATTTAAATGGTTTCTCCCCGGTGTGAATTCTGTGATGTGAAGTAAGGGCTCCACTCCAAGCGAAGCTCCTGCCACACTCCAGGCATTTAAATGGTTTCTCCCCAGTGTGAATTCTTTGATGGGAAGTAAGTTCATCCCTAAGTCGAAAGGCCTTTCCACACTCCATGCATTTAAATTGTTTCTCCCCGGTGTGAATTCTTTGATGTGCAGTAAGTTCATCCCTCCGTCGAAAGGCCCTTCCACAATCCAGGCATTTAAATGGTTTCTCCCCTGTGTGAATTCTGTGATGTGAAGTAAGTTCTCCAGTCCGAGCGAAGCTCCTGACACACTCCAGGCACTTAAATGGTTTCAGCCCTGTGTGAATTATTTGATGTGAAGTAAGGTCTCCACTCCGAGCGAAGCTCCTGCCACACTCCATGCATTTAAATGGTTTCTCCCCAGTGTGAATTCTTTGATGTGAAGTAAGGTCTCCACTCCGAGCGAAGCTCCTGCCACACTCCATGCATTTAAAGGGTTTCTCCCCTGTGTGAATCCTTTGATGGGAAGTAAGTTCTCCACTCCGAGCGAAGCTCCTGCCACACTCCAGGCATTTAAACGGCTTCTCCCCGGTGTGAATTATTTGATGTGAAGTAAGGTCTCCACTCCAAGCGAAGCTCCTGCCACACTCCAGGCATTTAAATGGTTTCTCCCCAGTGTGAATTCTTTGATGTGAAGTAAGGTTATCCCTCCGTCCAAAGGCCTTTCCACACTCCATGCATTTAAATGGTTTCTGCCCAGTGTGAATTCTTTGATGTGCAGTAAGTTCATCCCTCCGTCGAAAGGCCCTTCCACAATCCAGGCATTTAAATGGTTTCTCCCCTGTGTGAATTCTGTGATGTGAAGTAAGTTCTCCAGTCCGAGCGAAGCTCCTGACACACTCCAGGCACTTAAATGGTTTCAGCCCTGTGTGAATTATTTGATGTGAAGTAAGGTCTCCACTCCGAGCGAAGCTCCTGCTACACTCCATGCATTTAAATGGTTTCTCCCCTGTGTGAATTCTTTGATGTGAAGAATGGTCTCCACTCCGAGCGAAGCTCCTGCCACACTCCATGCATTTAAATGGTTTCTCCCCAGTGTGAATTATTTGATGTGAAGTAAGTTCTCCACTCCGAGCGAAGCTCCTTCCACACTCCATGCATTTAAATGGTTTCTCCCCAGTGTGAATTCTTTGATGGGAAGTAAGTTCATCCCTCCGTCCAAAGGCCTTTCCACACTCCATGCATTTAAATGGTTTCTGCCCAGTGTGAATTCTTTGATGTGCAGTAAGTTCTCCACTCTGAGCGAAGCTCCTTCCACACTCCATGCATTTAAATGGCTTCTCCCCTGTGTGAATTCTTTGATGTGCAGTAAGTTCATACCTCCGTCCAAAGGCCTTTCCACACTCAGGGCATTTCAACGGCTTCTCCACTGTGTGGATTCTCAGGTGATGACTGAGGGTTGATTTATCATAGACAGTTTTACTAGATTTCGAGCCTTTCACTCGCTTCTCTCCTGTGTGAATTTTCAAACGAGCATTTAGACTTTTGTGCTCTTTCCCCTCTTCATGATGGACTCTTTCTAAGAATACTTCCTGTCTGAGTTCTGCATTGATCCCTTGCACATCACAGGCCGCTACAGAGAGAAACCGGAGTCTCAAATCAAGGAACAAAATAAATTCATTGTGAAAGAACAGAGAAAATCTATACAAAAACGGAGGTGCTCTTTCACCCCCCCCCCACCTGCAGAATAGAGCCCACAATCCTGCTGGACTGGAATAGGAGTCTGAAGGGTGTTGAATCATTCCACGAGTATCAAGATATGCTAAACATTTTTCAGCCTTTGTAAACAACCTGGTTTTCTCAACCCGTGGAAAAAACGGAGCTTACCCAAATATGCCACGTTTGCAAAGTTCTCCATCATCACTTGCTCATGCAGAGTCCTTTGGCTCTGATCCAGCAGAGACCACTCCTCCCTGGTGAAGAACACCGCCACCTCTTTGAAGAGCACCAAGCCCTGGAGCAGGAGGGAAAAGAAAATATGCGAGGGATTGTTTTGGCTGTCCCCTGTCCATCTCCTAATTGATTCTCCCCCTATCTGACAATGAGCCTCTCTCCCAGACCCGACAATGAGCCTCTCTCCGTCTTGCCAAGATTCAGCTTCCATTTGTTGGCCTTCATCTGCATCTCATCCGCATACTGATGGCACCAGGCTCCAAATCCCCCACTGACCACTCCCATAGGCCTCATATAGATGTGGACAACATTGGGGGAAAGGTAGGACCTGCGGAACTTCATCGTTCAAGGCCGAGGAGTGTTCACCCAATGTTTCTATCTGAAATCAACCCACAGGTAAGTCTAACCATCAATGCCGTATCCATGAAGTCGAGGCAGGAGGATACCATGGTCGATGGTATGAAACGCCAGTGAGGGATTGGGCAGAATTAACAGGGCTGCACTCCCCCTGTCCCTCTCGCGATAAAGGCCATCCATTAAGGCAACCAAGGCTGATTTGGTCCCGTGACCTGGTCAAAACCCAGACTGGAAGGGATCTAAACGGTCAGGATCTTCCAAAGGCCGTAGAACCATCTAGCCCAATATTGTCGACACTGACTGGCAGCTCTTTCCCTAGCCTCACATCCTGGAGTTGCCGGAAATCGAACCTGGAGCTTATGGCTGCAAAACAGGGCCTCTACCACTGCTCTCCGGCCTCTGCCAGGTTGACCCGGGGGACTCAATCCCCCCCTGACAGTACCAAGAGCTTTCGAAGGGGGCATCTTTGACCAAAGCAAAGGGACAGCGAGGGATTCTTTCGGGCCTATGGAGGGGTGCAAGGGGAACAGGCACCCAGGCCACTCCGCCCATCTCCCCGAAGATTTCTCCCCCTACCTGATCTGGTCGCACAGGAACGACTTCTCCCCCACCATGAAGAAAGGATAACGTATGAGGTACTGCTGGCATTCCATCGCCTGTGAAGGAGAGAAAGGTGTCAGGAGGAATCCTTTCAACGGATATTGGCGTTTTCTACAAGGTGGCACATAGCCATCAGGATTAGTAGCCACTGATAGCCTTCTCCTCCAGGAGTTTGTCTATGCCTCTTTTAAAGCCATTCAAATTAGTGACCATAATTAATTGGTGGTGGTTGGTGTCCCGTGAGCAGATGTTTGGCCACCGGCTGAACAGAAGGCTGGACTAGATGGACGCTTGGTCTGATCCAGCATAGCTCTTCTCATATTATTATGGTATGTATAAATCCTTGTACAGGGGGAAATAATAATGGTATGCAGGAACCCTGCTCTACCTACATTTGGGGGAACCAGAATGCAGCCAATCTATTTGTATGAGAGCCAAGAGAAGGAGCCCAAGTTGAAATACCCCCACTCACCCTTACCTGGCCACACACCACGCCTTTCTGCCTCCGGCCCCATCCCCGCCAACAGCAGCCCCTGTGTGGTACCTGATGGGTAGCTCTTTGCCCCAGAGAAGCCGGGGGGCACTTCAGAAGATGCCTGCTCCTGAAACAGAAGATGGAATAGCAGGAAAGGGTTAGGGCAGCCCCCCCACCTATTGGGACCTGCGGGCACATTTGGGAATTTGAGAAACTGCTCTGGGCAATGCCACAAAATGGCTCTATACATTCGTGCAGTTCAGAGGTGGAAAATGTAACATCCTTCAAACGCCTCCTGAAAACCTATCGTTTTAGACAAGCTTTCCCTGGACTATAACATATCCTGCTTTATATGGCATTTAAAACGTTTTAAATCTTTGTTTTTATCTATTATTGTTTTAATTGTAAATTGCCCAGAGAGCCTCCGCTGTTGGACAGCAGAAATATGCAATAACTAAATAACTAATTAGATAGGGTGACCAGATAAAATCCAGGTCAGGGCTCATGTGACTTTAACAGTTGTAGAGAAAAGGGAATTTCAGCCAGTGTCATTTGTATGCAATTACTTCCTGGTGAAATTCCCTCTTCATCGTAACTGTTAAAGGTGCAGGCACTATACTAGAGTGACCATATACAAAAGAAGCACCTATCTTTAAGACAGTCCTTAGCATGCAAAGTAATCTTTTGTGGGACGGTGTAAAAACTGGAACGGACGGGCTCGAACGACCCCTTTATATTAAAATACCATGCCAAAAACAGTGGCATGTTTTTGAAACACTTGAGAACAATATTTTAGGACAAAAACCATTGCATTATTATATTATTATTAACCCCATAACTCCCAGAACAACATACGGAACAGAACGGATTGCCCGGAACGGCCACTTCTGAATGACTGAAACCAACCAAACTCACCAGTCACACATTACTAGGTGGGACAGATACAATACGCCACAAAACAGCTAAAAAATCCACGTTCCAATACCATTTCGGGGTCACAGTCCATATTACGGAAAACAGGCCGGAATCACAACTTCCAAGTGACGTAAGTCAACCGAACTCAACAATCACATCTTACTCGGTGGGACAGATAGAATAAGCCAGGCGCAAGCTGGAAAGCGGCCGGCTGACATCGAGGAGGCAGGATGCCACGGAGGAGGCTGCAGGTGAGCAGGGCAATTGGGGGGAGGGAGGGAGCGGGGAGAGTGGGAGGGAGGGCTCTGCATGGACCCAGACCGGATCCGGATCCAGATCTGAGGATAGGATCAGGCCCGATCCGATATGGGTTGGATTGTGCCCGATCTGGACCTCCCAGGTTGGGATCCAGATCAGATCCAGATCCGTGCACAGCCTGAAAGCACAACCATGCAGATTTAAAATACAGATTTAAAACAGCGACGTGAAAACACTATGATAATAAATTGCTAAAATACTGTGGGAATAAGAAGCTCTTCACCTGGTGCCTAAAAGGGTATAATGTAGGTGCCAGGCAAACCTCTTGAGGGAGCCCATTCCACAACCGGGGTGCCACAGCAGAGAAGGCCCTCCTTTTGGTAGCCACCTGCCTCATTTCCTTTGGTAGGGGATCACGGAGAAGGACCCCTGAGGATGATATTAGGGTCCGGCCAGGTGCATATGGGAGACGGCGTTCCTTCAGCTGACCTGGCCCCAAGCCGTTTAGGACTTTGAATGTTAATACAAAGCGAAGTACAAAGTGTTGTGAGGTGGCTTTCGTGGAGGATTTGGAGCTTATTCTATATGTCCCACGAAGTAATGAATGACTGTTGAGTGTGGTTATTTAACATTATTATTATTTATTATTTATTACATTTATATACCGCCCCATAGCCGAAGCTCTCTGGGCGGTTTACAAAAATGAAAAAGGTTGAGCATTAAAAAGACAATATACAAAATTAAAACCATAAACATAAAACAGCTGTCATTAAAACACTTTAAAACATTTTTACTATTAATCCTGGCCACATTGTCAATCAGAACCTCAACTTGAGCTGTTAAAACGCCTGGGAGAAAAGGAAAGTTTTGACCTGGTGACGAAAAGATAACAGTGTTGGCACCATGCAGGCCTCATCGGGGAGATCATTCCATAATTGAGGGGCCACCACAGAGAAGTCCCTCTCCCTTGTTGCCATCCTCCGAGCTTCCCTCGGAGTAGGCACCCGGAGGAGGACCTTTGATGTTGAGCGTAGTGTACGGGTAGGTTCATGTCGGGAAAGACGTTCCATCAGGTATTGTGGTCCCAAACCGTGTAAGGCTTTATAGGTTAAAACCAGCACCTTGAATCGGGCTCGGAAGCATACAGGCAGCCAATGCAAGCGGGCCAGAATCGGTCTTATATGTTCGAACCTTCTGGTTCCTGTTACCAATCTGGCTGCTGCATTCTGTACAAGCTGCAGCTTCCGAACCGTCTTCAAAGGCAGCCCCACGTAGAGCGCATTGCAGTAATCTAACTTAGAGGTTACCAGAGCATAGACAACTGAAGCCAGGTTATCCCTGTCCAGATAGGGTCGTAGCTGGGCCACCAGCCGAAGTTGGTAGAAGGCACTCCATGCCTCCGATACGACCTGAGTCTCAAGTGACAGAGACGGTTCTAGGAGAACCCCCATGCTACGAACCTGCTCCTTCAGGGGGAGTGCAACCCCATCCAGAACAGGTTGAACACCCTCCATCCGGACAGAGGAACCCCCCACTAACAGCATCTCAGTCTTGTCTGGATTGAGTTTCAGTTTGTTAGCTCTCATCCACTCCATTGTCACAGCCAAGCACCGGTTCAACACATCCACAGCCTCACCTGATGAAGATGAAAAGGAGAAGTAGAGTTGCGTATCATCAGCGTACTGATGACAGCAAACTACAATCAACTACCTTTAAACTTCTCTGCTTCACCTTCTTTCTCACCATTTATGCTCCATCCTTGTTGCTCTTAACCAAATCCCGCTCTCAAAAGTGCCCAATGCCCTGTGGATGTGGGCAACTGCTGCTATACCAGTCATAGAAAGCTGGGGTGCTGCCGCCATGGCACAGGGTGGTCAAAAGAAGAGATACTGCGCAGGCTGCAGCACCGGGACCAACCTGAGAGTGGGGTGGGCCCCCCTGGTGAATCCCAACCCACACTATGAGACTCGCTGACATAGAATGCTATCTATGCCACTTGCCCGGGCCTTCCCTTCCCTTTTTTAAAACACTTATATCCCACTGAATCCGTAAAAGAAAAAGTGATATACAGCAGAATTACACTCATTAACAGCAGGGCAAAACAGACCATGAAAAGCAAATCTGACAAAAGAAAGAAACATTAAATGAAAATATAATGAAAGCAATGTAGCTGAACATTGCTTATCTAACTCAGTTAACAGGAGCAAAAAAAACCCTTTTTCCAGCACATGTCTAAAGCAAGAGACTATAGTAGCGTTATTATGCCAATAGGCAAACAGTTTTCTATGAAAACGCTTCCTTACCACAGTAACAGAGGGTACAGCATTGTCCTATCTCTCCTTAGGGCAAGTTTGTTTTCCCTATGGGAAAGTGCTTTTCAATGAATTCCTACGGGCAAGTGCTGCCCAATTAATCCCTATTAGCAAGTATGGATCCTCTATGGGCAAGAGCTATGCAATGCATCGCTATGGGCAAATACAGTTTCTCTATGGGCAAGTGCTATGCAATGAATCCCTATGGGCAGGCATGGATCCTCTATGGAGGTCACACCGTATAATTCTATAAGAACAGGAGGATCTTGGCAGTTTTGTTCTCGGTTCTTTCCCTGATTATGCCTCAGGTGGAGTTTGCATGGTTTACTCTCCACTGCCCTTGAGGAAGTCATCCAAAATTCAATCCTTTATGGGGAGGGTCTCCACCCCCCTTTCCCACCTGAGCACTCACCATCTCCGTCTTCCTTGACTTGCAGCCCTGCAGTGCAGCCTTCTTCTTCCCCCTGGGGCCAAAAGCACCTCGGAGGAACTGGCCAGAACTCAGCCAAGGGAGCGGAGAGAGAGAGATGTTTTGGAGTTGAAGTGGCTCCTTCTCAGCCTGCCTCCTGGGCCTTTGCGCCTTACCTCAGAGGAGGTGCCAAGGCCAGAGAGATATGAGCCTCCAGCTGTGGGAACGAGGGAGGGGGCGAGTGGCCTGAGAGGAGTTTCGGGAGGGTGGTTTCCATGGTTACGGTAGCCCTCTGTCAGGGATGCTTTAGGGGGGCTTCCTGCATTGAGCAGGGGGTTGGACTCCATGGCCTTAGAGGCCCCCTTCCAACTCTACTATGAGTCTCTGTTCTGACACCCTTGGGAAGCAGGGGTGTCTCCAGCCCACACCTGCCATTTCCTGAACTCTTTGGCAGGGCAAGGGAGGCAGGGAGAAGCATGAAAAGGAATCCGGAAGTCCTGTCTCCAAACCATGACACTGTGGCTCTGTCTCTTATTTCTCTCTCTCACCCTTACAGATTCCCACTGGAAAGCTCAGGCCAGACCATTGCAATCCTCCTTTCCCTTGTAGACGGTCCAGAACCTGCAGCGGGGGTGGGGAAGTGAGATGGGGAGCAGGGGGGGGTCTTTAGGGTGCCACTTTGCTGCACCTTCTTTTGAAACCCTGCGGCAAATCCCCACAGCAGAAGGGAGAGCGGGCTTTGTGGCAGTCATCCGGCTCATCGAGCCCAACGCCTGCCCTCTGTGAAGCCTCCCCGTGCTTCCAGTGACCTCGCAGCGGCTGTGACCCACTCTGGAACACCCCCAGCATGAACCCAAAGCGAGGGTACCATTAACAGACAGTGGTGACCTGGCAGCAAATCCAAAAACCATGCTAAAGTCTACAATGTGGTAGAAATGATGTAGAGCCGTTGAACAGCCACCATGGGCTTCTGAGGGCGTACAGACAGCCCCCCCCCCCCCCCGATTACACCAGCTTTGCCATTTCTGGGCTGGCTGCCCGGTTTGGGGGGAGGTATAGGAAGGGGGGGAAAGGCGAAGGCTGGCTGGGTGTTGTAGTCCAGAAGTCTGCGTAGTCAGAGTCTTTGCGTAATATGGAGGAGGGTTTGTAGATTTTCAAATTGGGCTCTGCCTGGTGATGCGATGCTTTCAAGTCTCAGCGGCCCCATGACCACAGGGAAGAAAAATACAGGCGATCATCCCGTTTTAGTCCTAGATAAAGTAGACCCATTTAAGTTAGTCACAAAAAAATGAAATCCCATTCATTTCAATGGGTCTACTCTACATAAGACTCATATTGGATACGATCCAGAAAATCTGGTTCTTAACTCAAGGCTGTCTCCCATCCCTGGGAGGCCCAGATAATTTTCTCAGCCGGGATCAACTACACAGTCTTTATGCTAACAAAGCTGGACATAAATTTAGATACTCTGCTCAGTTAAAATAAAAAGTAAATAGAAGCTCAATTGGGTAGTTTTACCTAGTGATCGGCAGGGGTGAACCCTCATAGAATGAAGTCCCAGCACGGCATGTGCCACAAAAGCCAGAAATCCAAAAGCGAACGAAGGTCAGGGGATGGGATGGATCAGGGGAGGAACACCAGATGGTTGGATTGGTACACCTTTGTCTTCTCTTTTGCTTAGGACACTAAAGATCGAGCCAACGATGAGGCCTACTGCGCGGTGAGCCCTGGATTTGTTTTCTCCTGTCGTTGTTGTTATTTGTCACCTTTAGGGTCTTGCTCTTCCAAAGCAACGAACATTACAAGACTAGGAAGTTGTAAGACTACAGTATGTAGGCCCATGCCAGGGGAAGAAAGTGGATAAAGACAGCATGAGAGCCATTTTTGCAGGTGAATCAAAGCAGCCTTAGAAAGGTTTTTAAGGCTCGTTTCAATGATTGAGCAGTGGACAACAGGAACATTCCTTGCTCCACGCCATTAAAAAAAATACTTTCAGATATGACAATCCCCAGTCATTACTTAAACCAGGGGTTGGCATAGGCTGACCATATGAAAAGGAGGACAGGGCTCATGAAACTTTAACAGTTGTACAGAAAAGGGAATTTTAGCCGGTGTCATTTGTATGCAATTAGTCCCTGGTGAAATTCCCTCTTCATCACAACAGTTGAAGTTGCAGGCACTACACTAGGGTGGCCATATACAAAAGAAGGCAGGGCCCCTGCACCTTTAACTGTGGTGATGAAGAGGGAATTTTACCAGGAACTAATTGCATACAAACGACACTGGCTGAAATTCCCTTTTCTCTGAAACTGTTAAAGTAACATGAGCCCTGTCCTCCTTTTCATAGGGTCAGCCTAGGTGGGCAGATCTGAATTTACTGGTAGATCTCTGGATGATTTGCAGTAGATCTCTGGCTCCCAATTGTTTAATAATAGCAGCAACAAAATGACACAGAGCCTCTCTACATTACTGCTTTAAAACGGTTTATAACAGTTTTGAGAACTGTTTTCAAAACAACACACACCCCAAGCCTAAATTATTCTACTGAAATGAAGAGAGCTTGGGATAACCAGGAGCGGATGCTGGTGTGGATGGATAGTTCTGGCGCTTAAAACAAATTACTGGGCTCACTATGGTTTCATTCTAAGTGGACGTCTTTTGCACCAGCCTCTAGTTGGTGGATCTCAAGAGTTCTAGTAAAAGAAAACCCACAAATAGATCCCGCAACACAAGCCTGAAATCTAAGGTTGCAATCCCATGCACACTTATCTATGAATATGTCCCATTGAGCCCAATGGCGAACTTACTATTGAGTAGACACGTGTAGCATTGTTGGGCTGTTGGGCTCTTCTTTTAAACCCTTTATTCAAACCTGAGAACCACAGGAAGCTCTGTAGTACGGCAGTTTAACACATGATACGTTAAGAAGGGAATGTATGGGTTTCAGTTTACAGTCTTCTGTGTGTCTGTTTCATGTCCTGTTATTTTAGAAGCTGGATTGTGCCCCCAATATCAAAGAGAAATGAATACCCAGCTCTAACCTGGGTATGACTCTTCCCCCACACCTCACTTATTTACATTTCTATCCCGCCTTCCAGTCCAAATCAGGCCTCAAGACATCACTTCATCAGGCCTCAGGTGTCACAGGCCTCCTCCACACGGGGCGTTTAATGAGCCTTGAAGGCTCATTATAAATTTTACCTACACACGAGCGGAGCGCAAAACGGGCGTACAGGCACGTTATCTCCCCGATAATGCGCATTTTCGAACGCGCGTTAAATAGCGACTTTTATTTTGCTCCGGCCGTTAAAGCGCATTTTCGCTGTGTGAACAAGCGATTATGCGCATTAACTACCTGGAAAGCGCTTTTTGGGCATCTTTTAATGCGCTTCGCCGCTTCCCGCCGCCTCCCGTGCAGAGGGATTGTGAGTAAATGCGCCTCCGCGATAATGCGCATAATCGCGGAACCAGGCGCAAAGGCGCATTCTTGTGGAGGGGGCCACAAACACAGTTATTACCTGGGACCGCAACTCCCCTCTGTGGGTGATAATGGGAGTTGTTGTCCCACGTCCCGACTGTAGTCCCACGCCCTTGGGGGAATTATGGGACTACAACTCCCAGCATTCCCCACAGGAGGTCAAATCTGAGAAGAAGATGAAATGGCCTTACTGTTTGGGAACTGTTTCATATCTGCCTGCTAGTATTCATGGCCCTTTAGCAAAAAACAGCAGCAGTAACAAACCAACACTTCTTGATCCCCTGAGGCACCGCCAAGGGCAGCCCCAAGTACAACACATTACAATAATCTATCCGGCTGGTTACCAGAGCATGAACAGCTGTGGCCTGGCTATCCCCACCTGTAACTTCGCACGCAGGAGCCCAGCTACAGATGCTGCCGTCATAACCACCTGTCCAAGGTTTCTTTTTTTTTTAGAATGAGGTTGATCGATGATGCCAATATTGTCAATCTGCAAAATGTCTAAAGCCAGGAGGAGGTTAACAAACCAACCAAATCCATGAGCCCGCAGGTATTGCAAGACGAGATGCGGGACCGCTTGAAGCCAAACATTAAGGAAAGCCCTAAATAAACTACAATCAGTTCCCTAAAAGGGCACTGCGCTTGACAGCCGCCTAAAAAAATACAACATTCAACACATACACAAACTACTGTGGTGACATCAGAGCAATGGAAAAACTCACGGTAAAGTGATGCATTGGAAACGTGCAGCATCATGGGGAATATCACGATGCGGCTGCGAATTGGCGGCTGCGTCATATGGACTACGAGGCACAAGATCGCAGGCACGGCAGAGCATATAGGCAAGCCTAGTTGCAATGGGAAAGGAGAATGAACTTTATCAAGACATTCCCCAAACTTTATCAAGACGTTCCCATTGACCTGTTATTGGAACGGGTTCCGGTATGTGTGTTAAGATGAAAATTGGGAACTGTTTTTAATGATTGCAGTGGAAAAAGCAACATAAAAAAATTATATAAAGGGGGGGGAAAGAAAATCTTTATTAAAACTATAATATCAAAACAAATGCATGTTTTTGCTTTTTTGGGGGGGGGTGTTTTGTACTAACGCTCTGTGTGGCTTTTGGAAGTCCCTCTTGCCTTTTCCGAAGAAATCCGAGAAGAATCTGCCAGACACAAAAGCGTTTCATCTTGCAGGGGAACCTGATATGGGAATCAAGTGGCGTCACCTAAGCCGGGATGCAAATCAAAGAGAGCGGCTGATTGTGTGTCCATGCAAAAAACATTCTGCAGGTGCGCGAAGCAGAAAGAAAGGTTCACTACAGAGCCAGGTAAGAAGGGGGAAGAGAAAAGAGGGTTAATGACCTGAAATATTTGGGGACTGGGGACTGAAGCCAAAAACTCATATGGTACAGGCCTCCTGCTACAAGGCACAATGCATAGGCTGACCAGGTGGCTCGGGATTTCCCGGTCCTAACCGGGAATCCAGGGGCCAACCGGGCCAACCGGGAGAGGCGGGGGAAAACTGGGGTGGTGGGGGGTCACGCGGCGGTGGCAGCGAGACCCGGTGGCGGTGGCGGTGGAGGAGCCCGGGAAGCGGACGCCCCTGCAGGTAAGCACGAAGGGGGGCACTTACCAGGCCGCTTCCCGGGCTCCTCCGCCGCCTTCGCCGCCGCTGCCGGGCTCATAAGGCCAGAGGCCGCGCGGAAGAGGCGGGAGAGGGCCGGATCCGGAAGTGACGTAACCGGCCCTCTCCCGCCTCTTCCGCGCGGCCTCTGGCCTCCTTGGGGCTCAATCGCAATGGCGATGACCCCTGAGGAGCCCGGACGCCGACGCCCGCGCCCGCCTCTTCCGCGTGGCCGGACGCCCGCGCGGAAGAGGCGGGCAAGGGCGTCCTACGTCTATTTGCTCTGAAGAAGTGAGAGTTTCAGTCTGACCCACTGAAATTCCTATGACCCCTTCCCCAGTCCCCAAACACTGACAGTTTGGGGGTTTACTGGCTACTGCATGTTTATTTCCCATTTAAAAAACCTGAAAGGCCTCTCCTAAGACCTACTGACTAGCTGGAAGCTACAATAGGCTGGTAGTTTAGGAGGAGAGGAGCTTTCACTTTTGGGCCCACCCACCATTAGAATGTGGCCCCCGAGAGCCTCTCCCCGGTGGAATTTGGCCCTCGGAGTGAAAGAGGGTTAGGCCTAGGGTCAGTTAATTCTGTTGTGGATGTCTCTGACATGCCTACCCATAAGATCATTATGTCCAGGGTCTAAAATTATGTTGCTGCACCATTGGAGAGAGGCATAGCATTTCTATTTAAATTATAGCAAGGCTCTCTAAATTTACTATATATATATATATATATATATATATATATATATATATATAATCAGCACATGCAAATATTATGATAAACATGGCCCCCTTAAGTCCTCTTTCTTTGGTGATGCGTTTTCTCTTTCTTGGGAGGAAGAAGAAGAGAAGGAAGAGGTTAACACAGGGTCTGCGACTCCCATCTATGCCTCGCAAAGAAGCAGAGAAAAGGATTCCGGCTTCCGGGAGACCTCCCTCCCTGCCACGCCCGCCAACTGCACAAAGGTTTGCTCGGACCGAATTGCCACCAGGACTGTCAAGCCGCCCGGATTTGCTTCCGTTAGCACATCTTTTCCAGGCCTGCGAGGGAAAAGGTAGCGGGCTTTGAGCCAGCTGGGTGCAAAGGTGGAAAAGAGAAAAGTAGGTCACACGACCAGAGCTCCCCCCGTTATCAAGAGCCACCCGCTTGCTTTCCTGCACAACGGTCGCTTGCGATGGGCAGTGCCGTATGCTCCCCCTTGGTGGAAATATGGGATGTGGCCAACAAGCCGGTGGGCCCCGACGCCTTGGAACTCTCCCATTTCCGCAGAGCCCGAACTGGCCGTTACCAGCCTGCGTCCGTCGCGCCCTCCTCCTCTTCGTTCCTGGATGCCGACGGGTGCATTGAAGAAGGAAAAACCTCCACGCTTCTGTCTGTTCCAGATGTTGGCTCTAATACAGTGGTCGGAAAGATCTACTCATCTGCCTAGAATATACAGGTGAGGATGTAGATCGACATCGCCGTGAATGGAACACATGCAGAAATCCATATATTTTAAAAATAACAATAACGCTTACCATTTGCATTGAATTTCCAAGTGTTCAAAGTGCTTTGTATAAATTAGCAATAATAATAATAATAATAATAATAACAATAATATACAATTTATATGGTACTTCCCACCGCAAAAAGCAGTCACTAAGTGACTTACACGCAGAAATCCATAATTAATATAACAGGAAAAACAAAAACAATGAATCTAGTTGTAATCCTTACAACAACCCTGAACAGTAGGTCATTATTAAAATACCTCCTATTACAGGAGGTGAGGGGTGAGGCGGACAGATAGTCGCTTGCCAAAGGCCGCTGATGGAATTCACAGCAGAGGTGAAATTCAAACCCAAGACTTCCTGATCCGTAGCTGGGTTTCTTCGTTAATACATTACGCTAGCTTTGGCCAGGTGGATTTTTCTTGATGTTCTCGTTACCTTAGCAGGCTGTGGCAAGGATAAAACCAGAGAAGGGTTCCTTGAGCGTCGGAACAGGGTGGGATTCTGATCCATATTAGATCCGTAGGAATTGATGCAAAGGTAGAAATGCCTGGCTGTCTCCAGCAGGTGGCAGCATGAGCAGCGCCGTGTGGGGAAAAGGTAGATGCATTTTCTGCAGAGCAGAAACCAACCAACCCAACGATTCACCAAGCAGCAGCACAAAGAAGTCACCTGTTGATTTGTATAATGGAACAGAAACCGAGAACCCCGGTGATGGAGTGATGGCCACCAATTGGGATGGCTTTAAAAGGGGGCTTCCTCCAGTCATCTCCCCCATATTGGACGTTCTTGCATGCTCCTTGTGGCAGAGACCTCTCCGCTTAAACTTGGCAGTGTAACTGGATGGCACCATATTCAAAACAACAACAGACCTTAATTGCATGGTTGTTCTGATGTCATGGGGAGCTGCCTTCTCTCAGGGACCACGTCCTAGTGGTGGGTGGGCCGAAGGCAAAGGGGGAGGGGCTAAAGACAAAGGAGGTGGAGCCTCAAAGTGCAGAACCTACCATCATTCATGCCGTAGCATCAAGCCCATCCTGCCAGTAACGAGGCACCTCCACAGAGGCCTTTTGACCTCCGAGAAACTGGCACATGAGTAGTGGTTCTGGAAAGGGGGAGGGGTCTCAGGGGAGGGGGCGTGCCCATTGGGGGACCCGACAGGGCTGGATCGAGGCCAGATCCCCACCTCTGCATGAGAGCAAGAAGGAGTTCTAGGGCAAGCAGAGGGAACAATTCTCTCTTCCAACAACCCGGAGTCATCAATGTCTGCCTGTCTCCTGCAAACTGTCTACCTGCAAACGTGCCCCTTCCCAGGCCTGCCGGATGTGGTTTGGCCACCGCGCGTAAGGCAGCTCCTCAGGGGCTGTTTCGAACCCTGGATAACCTCTTCTGGGACAACACTCTCCCTAGGAAATCTTTAACCAGAAGGACGATCGCCTCGGGGTGTTTCCGTCAGGGAAAGGCTGGCTATTGCAGAGTTAATGGGCGCAGGGGGTGGAAGGGAGGCAGCCTTCAACAGTGTGTAACTGCAGAGGACGAAGAGCTCCAGGCGAGGCCTTTAATTTACCCGGGCGTATTCATAGGAGGCAGCCAAGGCTGGCGTCAAAAGTAGGTCTTGTTGGGCAGCTGCTGAGGGGCCACTCCCCAGCAGGAGCGCATGGGCAAGAACCCCCTGGAGCTGCTGCTGCTGCTCCTCCTCCTCTTCCCCTTTCAATCTGTGTCTTCACCTGCCTCTCGCTCTGCTCCCAAGCAATGGAGGTGATGAGAAGGAGGAGGAGGAGATGCCATCGCGGCCTCCTGGCTCTCTGCCTCCCAAGCAAGCAAGAGGGAGCCACGAGGAGGAGGAAGAGCAGCTGGGGACCGTGGCGGTGGGAAGGTGGACTCGTTGAGGAGGGGCCCATGTCTTTCCCCAGAAACCTGAACCAGATGTGGCAGGCCAACTCCTGGGAAACAGAGGCAGTTGCAATCCCTTTCACCAGGTCCTCTCTGGACATCTGGAGTGGTCTGCCTGCCACTCAGAAGAACATCAGAAGAGCCCTGAGGCTGGATCAGACCGAGGGTCCATCTAGTCCAGCACTCTGTTCTCACAGTGGCCAACCAGCTGTCGACCAGGGACCCACAAGCAGGACATGGTGCAAAAGCCCCCTCCTACCCATGTTCCCCAGCAACCTGCAGGACTAGTGGCCCTGGATAGCTTTCTCCTCCAGGAATTTATCCAACCCCCTTTTAAAGCCATCCAAATTGGTGGTCATCACTACATCTTATTTAATATTAATTATTACATTTATGTCCTGCCTTTTCCCCTCTTGCAAGGTACCTAAAGTTACTTACATGGTCCTCCTCCTCTCCATTTACTCCTCAGCACAACAACCCTATGAGGTAGGTTGGGCTGAGAGTCTGTGACTGGCCCAAAGTCACCCAGTGAGCTTCATGGCTGAGTGGAGACTAGAACCCAGATCTCCAGACTCCCAGTCCAACACTTTAGCCAGTACACCATACTCTTTCTCTTCTGTGTTGCAATGGTGAACAATCTATATTTGGATCCACACTTTGCCCTTATGTGCTGCGGTAACACATGGCAGCGCATCTTTACCTTCTCACTGGAATGGAGTGTCCTGCGAAAGGGCCCGGCTGGCTAACTGGACAGACTCCTCTTAGCCAGCCGTACCCTCTTCCAAGTGACACCATTCCGCTCCTTCCCCTCCTTTCCACAATCTGTCCACATTCAATCTGCATTGTGTCTTTCTGGTTTCGGGAGGGGGGGGAACGGTTTTGGTACTTCTGCAAAACCCAGTTTCTCCCCAAACATGCTGACGCCTCCCTCTTGCTTGTTCACTGGCCCTTTTTGGGCTCCAGTCCAGCTGGCACTCAGCGCCTATTTTCGCTGTTAGAAGGAGCGATGATGAAACGCAGCCCTCAGCTTCTAGGCAGGCCAGATGCAAATGAGGATGAAGGACCCCTCAAGAGCTGCCTTGGAGAGGGGCATTTCAGCAGGCGTAGCTTGCCACGAAAGCTCTCCCTACTCCCCTCCACCGCTCAGCTATCAACCTCACCGTTATTTACCGGGACTGCCTGCGTCTCTCCTGGTTTCAGGCAGGATCCTCCCCCCTCCCAAGCCATTCCTAGCAGTTGTGTTGTGGAGCCAGGGTTCACACAGACGCAACACCAGAGCATTTTAGTTTGCAGGGCTGCTCATCTACCCCCCCCCCCCCCCGCTCAAACGCCCCTGTTCTTTTTGAGCTGAACTGCAACCCTCGCAGTAGCTGGGAGAAACAAATTCTGTCCCCTGCTGCAACGGAAAGTATTTTGGGGTGGCCTGGTCCCGGATGAGCAAATTGGGCCCCATTCCCTTTGCAAAACCCTTGCTCCTGGTGGAGATGGAAACAGACCGAATCGGTTTGTGGATACGGATCAACGCAGCTCCTTGCAATTTTTGGACTCTCCTTGGGGTAATGGTGACTGTGGCTTTGCGGAGGAGTGCCCGCACTTCCAAATTTTCCATTACGCCGCTGACCAGCAGATGCCCTTAATCGGACCTGAGACCTCCTCCTGGTAAAGCTGGTGCTCCGTTGAACGAGAAGAAGCTGGCTGCACTAAAGGAGAGGCGGAGTTGAGCCACACTACCTGTGGAGACTCAGGATTTGCACAGAGAGTAAGCAGAGCCATGCTCCTCCCCTGGTTTCTGATTGGCTAGTGGGAAGCATCACATGACAACAACCCAGCCCTATATAAGAGCTTCCAAGGAAGTCCCAGAGTGTTATTCTGGTCTGCTGAGGTCCTTTGTTGAGGCTGTTTTAAGAGACG
The DNA here is from genome assembly GCA_029215795.1 of Anniella stebbinsi. NCBI lineage: Eukaryota > Metazoa > Chordata > Lepidosauria > Squamata > Anniellidae > Anniella > Anniella stebbinsi. The sequence continues at coordinate 99,447,524 of JARDYH010000008.1, read as the reverse complement.
CTCCTGTTTGCCATTCTAGTGAAATTGCATTCTTCTTAAACCTAGTGGTAAGTGCCTTGCTGGGTGGAGTCCCATGATCTCCACCCCCACCCACCCCCACCCCGATTCACATTTCCTCTAATAGGAATGGGCTTCTGCCCGAGCTCTTGGTCAGCTGCCTCGTTCCACTTGAGATTGTCACACCAGAAACTAATTTGAAAAACAAAATAGCATTCCGTTCTGAGCTGGGATTTTTTTGTAATTTTTTTTTTTAAATGCGTATCTATTTTTAGCTGGGCCAAAACCCGGCTTTCCAAACTGGGGCAAGAACCTGCAAACCTCTCTTGCAAGCTTCTAGAGGAAAAGGGTTTTCAGCCTCTGTCCCGGTGGGGCAGGGGCCAGATCTACCCCAAGCACTTTGAAAACAGGTTGAAAACTGCCTACGGAGCTCTGTGTCCTGGGCTTCAACAGTTTTTACTACTGTTATAAACCGTTTTAAAGCAGTAGGGTAGATCCTGCCAGGGACACCCTCCTGCATGTCGTCTCCTGCCCTTGGTAAAACAGCTGCCCCATTTTGAGGAGGTCTTCCTAAAACGCTCTGAGGGGTCATTGCTGCTGGCATCCTTCAGGATTTAGCCCCTGCTCCAAGGCATCCAGGACTTCCATCTCCAATGGCAGGGCAAGGTGGACAGATGTCTTACTTTGCAGAGGACTATCCTCTATTTGAAGAGTTGGCAGAGAACTCTTTCATTTAAAGGTGTCTTCTATTCACCCAGGTCTTCTGGGAAGAACTTACTCAAATCAGCCAGAACTAGGCTGACGAGTGTTACCCAGAGGACCTTCTCTTCCACCACTCCCAGACTGTGGAATGGTCTGCCGGAGGAGATTAGACAAATTAGCAGTTTTCATGAATTTAAGAGAGCCATGAAGACTGCTCTCTTCCAGCAGGCCTATCCAGTTGAATTTTAAGATGTTTTTAATGATGTATTGGTTTTTATTTGTTTTTAATAGCTCAACTAATTTGTGATTTTTGTGTTTTGTATTTGTTGTTGTTCCCTGCCTCGATCCAGAGGGAGAGGCGGGTTATAAATAATAATAATAATAATAATAATAATAATAATAATAATAATATCTCCAGTCCAAGTTTGGTTTTAGAGTCAAAGAAGCATGAGGAGGAAGAGCAGGTGAGGGCCATGAAGCTAGCACCAGGGTCGGCATCTGCCGGGGGCCCACAACCCATCAAGGGCCCGTTGACAAGGCCTCCCTGGAGTTGTTTCTCCTCTTCCCCAGTGCAACCTGCTCATGGGCCATCCTCCCGCTCTGGCCCAGACAACGGAGCTGGGGGGAAGGAGGAGCAGGAGATGCCATCGCAGCCGCCTCCCTCCCTGGCTCTCTGCCAGCCAAGCAAGCAAGAAGTAGCAATGATGAGAAAGAAGATGAGGACACGGAATAACGGGCTCAAGTGACAGGAAGCCGGATTCCGGCTGGACATCAGGAAAAACGTCCTAACTGTTAGAGCAGTAGGACAATGGAATCAATTACCTAGGGATGTAGTGGGCTCTCCCACCCTAGAGGCCTTCAAGAGGCAGCAGGACAACCACCTGCCAGGGATGCTTGAAGGTGGATCCCTGCATTGAGCAGGGGGTTGGACTCGATGGCCTTAGAGGCCCCTTCCTACTCTACTATTCTATTCTTGTATTCTGTGATTCTATGAGATGGTGACCATGGTGGTGAGAAGCCAGACTCAGTGACAGAGGGGGCCCAGGTGGCTGTCTTGTCATCCAGCCCTGCTTGGCACCTGGAGGGCAGACTGAACAGGTAGTCACTCAGGTTACCTGGCTGATATCCCTGCTGTCTACATTTGCACATGCAAATGTTGCACAAATCCGTGCGTTTCCTCGTTTTTGGCCATGCGAAAGTGGCCACCTGACCTCCGAGGAAGGCACAGCTGGCATTGGGCACCTAGAACTTCCTGGACGTGTCGCTGGTTACCTTGCCTGCTAAATAAGCGAGATAGCAATCTCCGGAGGCCGTTTCCGCTCCTCCTAGTTGGCAGTGCTGTAGCAGAGGCAGGGCTCACTGGGACGAAGCCCCAAGGATTTTCTTATTAGCAGGGGCGCCAGCGTCCTCTGCCACCCAGCTCGGATTTCTGTGTTCACCCAGAGCTTAGCTGCACTCCTCAGAGCAGCTGGGGATGGGGGTGGGAATGGCTTTCCCCATGGCTTTCCCCGTTGTCATGCAAAGTATTTTGGGGATGGCTTGTTCCAGAATGGGCACCGAAGACCCGTTTGTTTGATTAAAGATCTGCTCCTGGTGGAGATGAAAATGCCTAGAACTGGTTTGTTGATGTGGATCAACCCAGCTGGCTGCATTTTTGGACTCTCCTGGGGTGGCGTGTCTCTGGGTATTGTCACCAGGCGTGCCCTGAACAGATTTCCCAGAGTCCTGAGTGTCCATTGGTGCCCATAGAAGGTATTTTTCTAAGGCGGTTTGCAGTGCTGAGGAGAGGAGTTGGGGGGGGATCACGGCAGGGACTAACCTGCCCCTCCCTGGGTCCTGAAAATCATCCCCCTGAATGGCAATTAGAATGTCCGATAAGAAGTCTGAGAGTGAGCCCTGAGCAACTTGGGTGACGCTACCTGAGAGATCTCCCTGCCCTGTTCTTGTTCTTCCTTCCTTCCTTCCTTCCTTCCTTCCTTCCTTCCTTCCTTCTCTCTCTCTCTCTCTCTCTGCTCTTTCTAATCGAACCTCTCCTTGGTAGTCTCTCCGTCTGTGTCTCACCATGCTGGGGCCGAGTCATGAGCATCTTCTCCCCCCGCCTCCATCCCACACAACCTAGCAAGAGTTTGGGTGGAGTACAGAGTGAATCTCCCCTTGCTCCTGCGTCTTGATTTCCCCAAAGACCTCTCCCGCCACCCCGGGAGGCCGCCTGGGAACATGGAGATGCTGAGTGCGGATTCAGCTCTGCTGCGTGTCCCATCTCTTCCGTGTTGTGCTTTTCTTCTCCTTTGTTTTGAAAGACCCCGTGGTTTGGGCATCTATTGTGGCAAGTGTTTGGGGCCCATCAAGGCAGCAGGGCCCTGGACCCGCTCCCGGTCGTCTGGCCCTAGCGGCACCTCTGGGTGTCACTGCTTTTGTTTGTGGTGTAGAGAAGCTCCGTTGTAGGGACGCCCCTGAGATTAACTCACAAGCCATTGACGCTTGACTGGCTTTATGGGAATTGTTGGTGTTGCACCATCTCTGGCATCAGGTAACCTTTGGCCTCCAGGTGAACCCTTAAAAAGAGAGAGAGAGAGAGAGAGAGAGAGAGAGAGAGAGAGATCTTACCTAGATCAGTCAACCAACGCAAGCAACTAACCCAGGGGCTTTTGCGATTTGTTTGGAAGGCCTACGGGGGCAGCATGCCAAAAACATAATGACACAAGTCAAGGTTTTGCTGTCTGAAACCAGCTCTAAACCCTTCCGTCCTCTTGCGCGCAGAGCATGTTGTTCCTTTATGTGCAGAGTGCTCCTTGCCCAGAGTTTTCTACAGAGCCCGGCCTACAGAGTGTGACCAACTCCTCCATTGTCTGCTATGGCCGTCCCCAATCTGGTGTCATCCGGCGGTGTTGGACCAAAACTCCGCCATACTTGGACAACCTATTGGCCCGGCTGACTGGGGACGCTGAAAATTGTAACATGACCTGTTGACAGCAGAACAGAGAAGAAGAATTTCCTGATTGTTTGGGGATTGGTTGACTACCAGGGCATAGTTGATGCCCGTGATGGTAGAGTTTGAAGAAAATGCATTGGCCATCGGAGTTAGGGATGCCAGTGGGCCAGATGTGGGGGTCTCCATGGGCTGTAGGTTCCCAAACCCTGTGAGAATGCAAAGCCATGAGCCTTGATATACCTGCTATGTATGTAGGCCTCTGTATGTAGTTTGGTTCTTGCGAGTGAACTGCATGATGGGATTGGAACGATGTATGCACCTGAATGTGCTGTAATGCTGAATTGGAATTTCTAACTGTCAAGACATTGACCATCCAGGTCAATCTGACACTGCTAGAAGAGTTATGGGCCAACTGTTGATAAGGTATAATATTTAGGTTTTCTTTGATTTGTCTTTGCTACAGTTCCCATCCCTATAGCTGTGCTGGCTGGGGATGGTGGGAACTGTATTCCAATAAGGCTCCTGGTTGGGGCATGCTTCCTTCACATGGGACAAGGAGCATAGGGTCCTTGCTGTCCTTCCTCTTACCCTGTGTGACCCATACGTGTTTCCCCATTTCCTCCGGCATTGTAAAGAATACTTAGAAGCAGTGCACACAGATCATGCTGACATCCGGGGAAGCACTTCTGTGAAAGGACCCCTGATTAAATTTCAAGGAAACCCATCTTTAGGAATCGTTATGTGTTTCCAGTGTCATCACTTTCCATTGACCAAATGTGTTGTGCTCTTAGATCTCTTAAGCCGGCATGTTTTGCTTCAGGGGCGGTGAACCTCTTTCAGCCCACGGGCCGGATTCCATTTCAGAAAAGCCCTCGGGGGCTGCATTCCAGGGGTGGGTGGAGCCAAAGGCAAAAGGGGCGGAGCTAAGAATACCAGCCCATTTGAGCTTCGAGGTCGTACTGCCATAGGAGAGGCATTTCAGTTTTTTAGAATGAGGGAGGGAAACACAGCACAAAAGTCGGGGGGAAGGGTGTGTGGCCATTTGGGGAAACTGAGGAGGGGGCCAAATTGGGCTATCAGGCAGGCTGGATGTGGTCTGAGGTTTTCTACTATTTGCTCCAGATTGCAACCCTTTCCCCCATTTCCTGAGAATTGAGCATGGTGGGACGTAACTTCTGAGAAAAAGTGCATCAGATCGCATGCCGGGTAGTTCTACGGAATGCCTCAGGAGCTTAATCACCCAGATCGAGCGTTGATCCAGCCCCTTTTCTTTATTGCCAGATAATATCACTGACGAGTTTCCAACCTCTGAAGGGAGCAGGGCTGCCGTTGGCTTCAAGGAACAAGCTGTCCGTTCTCTGCTGCTTGCAAAAATGATGGAGAACGAAGCCTTTACCTCTTTTGTATTCTTTGGCGCCCTTCTGGTCATAAAAATGTACGTCCTGGCCATCATCACAGGGCAAGTGAGGCTTCGAAAAAAGGTAAGTCCCCCCCCCCCCTGCTTTTTTTAAAATTTGCACTCTCCATGTTTAAAGGAGTTCTTGCAAATCCTTTGAGGGATACAACTCCAAACTTGGGAAATTGATTGTAGCTTGTCCTACTTCGACATTTCAGCAATTTGGGGTCTAAGAAGATGTGCTTAATCGATGCTATTTTTTATTCCAATTTTCTCTTCTCCTTTCTGCAATCGTGGCTTTCTGTTTCCTTCTTGCGTTTGCTGTCTGCTTTGCAAGCTGTCCTTTGAAAAGGAACTTGCAATGCCGAGATGGTTATGTCGAACCTAATATAACCAAATCCAGGCAGTGTGATCCCCCCCCCCACCACCACCTCCTCCTCTGGGTTGATTTCAGATCTCACACTCCATGGCTACTTTTTGTCTGATGGAATGATGCCACCGGACCCAAATAAAGGCTAGATGAGCTTTCAGCTGCTATTCTTACAGATATAGTAGTGGGGAAAAGCCCCCAAGGAAATTGTGGATGGGTGGAAAGAAAGGCAATGTTTTCTGCACAATAAAAAGCATTTTTTTAAAAAAAACTGATGGTTTTGCAGAAGCTAACCAGTAGTCTTTTCTCAAACAACGGGCTTTGTAGCTAGCAGGAAGTTTCTCTCTGGGTGTGTCATTAAAAATCAAGCCTTTTCACTTAAAAAAAACATCATTGCTCTCTCTGTCATGTTCTCCAAAGGAAAGAATGTGTCCACTGGTTCTCAGAAAACCCACAACTGACAAAAAGAAAATGTTATCTTTGGCCCTAATAGATGGTTGTTTAGGATGCAAACAAACAAACGAAACTGAATTAAGATCCTTGGTTGTGTGTGTGTGTTTTTTGGGGTAGGATTGTATCCATTACTGATGGTATGTGCATTGTCCATGGAAGTTTTTGAGTTGCACAATATATTTCCCCCCCCCCCCCCATTGGATAATATGGGCAGCAAAGTAAGTTCTTGGCAGGCGTATGCAAGGCTGAAAGTTGAAACGGCTCTTTTTATAGGGGAAAGAAACATGCTCCGGATCACTAAAGCAGGCTCGTTTTCTGAACAAAAGCCGTGCACGGATGCACATGGGATGGATTGACTTGTAAAAATGCCAAAAGCATACATGTGCTCACTGTGTATTGTTGCTATAGGACACTTTGTTCTGGGCATGGCTAAAATGTGAAAGCATCCGTTTCTGGAAGGGGTCGCCATGTTAGCCTGTTGCAACGAAAGCGGCAAAGTGCCTTGCGACGCGTCAAAGATCAACACATTTATTTATTATTCTGGCATCAGCGTTCATGGGCATGGTCTACTTCATAAGATGCAGACAGTGTTGACTTCAGTTTGGCAAGATTTATACACACAGTGGGTTAGGAATAGCTGTGAACTGGGTTAGAGGGAACTGAACTGCAAAAGAAGAACAGAAAGAAGGGACAGTGATAATTATTAGCACTCTGCTGAATAATTCTATATGGATATTCAGGAACTGCTGCTGGGCTGAAAAAACACCAGAAGAGCCCTGAGGCTGGATCAGACCATGGGTCCATCTTGTCCAGCATTCTGTTCACACAGTGGCCAACCAGCTGCCCATGGGAAACCCACTCGCAGGACATGAGAATAATAGCACCCTCCCACCCATGTTCCCCAGCAACTGGTTCACCTAGCCACACCGCCCCTGATACTGGAGGTAGCCTATAGCCATCAGGACTAGTGGCCATTGATGTAGGGTGACCATATGAAAAAGAGGACAGGGTTTCTGTCAGTTACATAGAAAAGGGAATTCCAGCAGGTGTCCTTTGCATGCATGCAGCACCTGGTGAAATCCCCTCTTCATCACAACTGTTAAAGCTGCAGGAGCCCTTTCTAGCTAGCGTGACCAGATACAAAAGAGGGCAGGGCTCCTGCAGCCTTAACCATTGTGATGAAGAGGGGATTTCACCAGGTGCTGCATGCATACAAACGACATCTGCTGAAATTTCCTTTTCTGTACAACTGGTAAAGATACAGGAGCCCGGTCCTCCTTTCCATAGGGTCACCCTAATTAAGGAGGACGGCTGATGTCCTTTGCCGATTTCACAAAGGGGCTGGCGATCCTCCTGCGCAGCGCTAAGTGGTGCAAACGGCCATCTCCGACCTCCGACAGCTGCGGGACGTTTCCGGGCTCAGCCTCGCTGCCAACGATGTCGTTTGGAACTCTTGACTAAATCCACCGGAGCGCTGATAGATAAACCCTGGACGGAATGAGGAGTAGCAGCAGCCGTAGGGAAAAATTTGCCAAAGCTACATCTGCAACACCTCATCCTTTTGTGGAGATGGATGGGGTGGGGGAGGGAGGTACCTTAAAAAAAAAATCCATCTTTGGACACAGAGGGTAGCCGGAAGATGCTGCAAGCTGTGTCCTCTCAGAATGTATGAAGTGAATTCTGCCCCTTGAGTTGCTGTAATCGAAATACCTGCCAAAGAATTTTGTTTTTGTGCATTGGAGCTCAGATCCCTTCTGCTTTGTGCTTGGTCCTTGGTGGAATTATTTGGGCAGGCCCCTAGGACGGTAGGGCCCTACTCCTGTGCCTGGTAGTCCGGTCCAAGTGGCGCCTGTTTGGCTAATGGGACCCTTTTCCTGCCCTAGGAACTGCTACTGTGCCATTCCGGTTTGTGGAAGCTCGAACTCTAGGCATCCCTCAAGATGGGTTTGTACTCACGGAAAGGGGTCCACGCCTTTTGTAAAATCCATTCCACCTCTGTCTCGTAGATGGCCAAATGCCTTTCATTCCTTTGTCTGCTCCTTGACGGATTTGGATTTTTGCAATGTCTCGAATTTGCACAAATCCACATTCGCGCAAATTCACGCGTGCAAAAATATGTAAATCTCCCCCCTTCAAATCTGCAAATCCCACCAAAATACGCATTTTCATATGTTTGCCTATGGGGAAAATGCGCATTTTCGGTCAGTGTCTTTTTTGTTTTGTTTTTAATCTTACATATTTTTCTACAATAAAATCTGCATAAAATTCTGGATAGTAACATACACAAACACCCACCCACAGCCCTCCGCAAGTTCTCAGAATCCACACAACTTGGGAAAACCTATTTTGCGGCAGAATCCATGGGTCGGATTCGCAGAAATCTACACTGATTTGACCCTGTAACAGATTTCTCTGGCACCCCTATTCTAGAGTGGCACATACTTGTATGCGCAGATCTTGTATCTGCATGAAAATTCTCCTGTATCTGTCAACACCGTTCCGCTCTCACCCTTTTGCAAAGCGGTATCTTCTTTCCAGCTGAGGAGGCACGACAGAGTCTGCAGGGGAGGGAAGAAATGAAGAAAGTTGTTGGCCAGCTTTGAATAAGGCCGAGATTTAGCCAGGACTGGTTCTGACAGAGTACTTCTTTCTAGAGCGTACTCCATGGGAAAAGAGCTTTTTCGGAGGGTGGGGGGATGCATCCCTTGTGAAGGCCAGCGTCTGCTTAGATGAGAAAGTGGTTCAGGAGAAGTTTGTCTCCTCTCTCCCATGATTCTCCTCTCTCCCATGATGTGACAACTAGAGCCATGTGTGTGGATCTTCACCAAATTCCTCCAAGTGGGGGACTCTTCTAACAGTTTCTCACTGGTAGGGCTCACCTTGGGCAGGTCTTTTCTGTTGTTGTTTTTGGTAAGAATTTATGGGGGGGGGGGTTGCTGTCAATGCAGGTAGAGGCAGCATCAACTGCTTTGGTGGCCTGCCCCCCATTTTGCAACCTCTACAATGCAGGTGAGATGGGGAGCAGCGTCCTCTTCAGTTCCAGGAAAGAGGTGCAGCTAGTCCTGTGCCAAAAATCTGTCCTCCGGCTTCCTGAACATTTCCTTCCCCCAGGAAAGATGCTTCCATTGTTCTCAGGGGCGGGGTAATTTATTTGTGTGATGTTTTTGAGCTTACCTAATCACTGCGAGTCAGCTGAAGGTGCTCTGCGTGTTTTCTTTCTGCTCCACATCTTTCCATTGCTCTGCAGCCTCCCAGGCTGCCTGCACTTCTTGACCTGAAAATGCCCTATGGGAGGAATTTCGATGTCTTCCCCCGGGCTGTAATTGGAGCGTGGGAAGCCAAGGGGGCTGCCGGCTGCCAGAGAAATGATTGTGCAATGTAAAACAGGATGCTCGCGTACACTCCGCAGCCACCTCCTAAGTAAGGGATGCACAAAAACACCGAACCCAACCCATGAGAATTTCTGCAACATTTTCTTCATTGTCGAATTGCTTTTCCGAAGCCATTTCTTTTCTATCAAATTGGGTGAGAATGGTTGAAAAGCTGAGAGAGAATTTTTCGGCATGGCACTGCCTAGATCCCAATGGGCATCCCATGAAGCAGAATTCAGGCCAGGTAAAAGGACACACATCAGAACATTAGAAGAGCTGTGCCAGGTTAGATGAAGGACCTATCTAGTCCTGCGCTCAGTTCACACTGTGGTCAATGACTCCTTCACACGGCACATAGCCTTCCCAGCAAGTCCAATCAAGCCAAATCAGGTATTTCCTACAATATATATATATATATATATCTAGGACAAGCTAGTTGGCCAACGCAGGACTCAATGGAGCTGTGGTCTGATTCAACCGGGCTCTTGTGGTGTTGGATTGTATAGACTTATTCTTGACTTCCTCCAGGCATTTGCCAATCCTGAAGATGCCATGAGACATGGAGGAGTGCAGTTTAATAGAGAGGACCCTGACGTGGAACGCTGCCTCAGGTGAGTCTTCAATCCCCCCTTGTGAGGTCACTTGTCCTTGTGTGCACATGCCAGTCGGTAGCTGGGTGAAGATTTTTTTGACATAGTTTCCCATGCGCTTTGTTGTGCTGTTCACACATCTTTTCCCCCCTCTCGTCCTTCATGGAATAGCTGCATGGCAATATGAAACCATATGTCTTACCTGCCGATCCTCAACCGTCTGTCTCACTTTAGTGTGACCAAGAAATAGCCCAGAGTTCTCTGTAGAATCAGGAGATCCCCAGTCATTTTGGGTCAGTGGGTACATTTGGAATGTTGATGTTGGCACTCTCACAAAATGGCTGCCGTGTGGGCGGGCTTGCTCATTCATAGACTGTCTGCAGTGACAGAATCCCCAATCTGTTTGGGTCCATGGGCACCTTTGGAATTTGGAGAGCATGGTGTGGGCACTCTCACAAAATGGCTGCCACGTGGGGTGGGGTTTCTTGTTAATGGTTGCAATGGCGGGGATCCCCAATCATTGTGGGTCCATAGGCACATTTGAAATTTGAGAGGGTGGTCTTGTTTCCACCGGGCAAATGGAAATGGATCAGAAGAGACAGAAATTTAGTTTTTCCTTTCGGCAAGCAAGCTGGTAAAAGCACCCAAGCAAACGAACAATCCCTTAGATTGCCACATAACATTTCCCAATAAAAGTTTCCACTTCTCAGAAATGGTGAGCCTCATACTTTAAAAAGGAGGATTGTTCTCGTCTGATGAGGATGTGATTAATAGGGCCATTAGTTCATGTAAAGTAGGCTGTAGCCATCCAGTTAAATTGCACCTAATTTTTGATGCAGGGGATTTGGGGCTCTATCCCTGAGGCCATGAAGTCAGGAACTTCCTGCATTGTACAATTTTGAAAAGGGGGTTTTAATGTGTTTTTTTAAGATGCCAACCTGAGCTATCCTTCCTAGGACGCCCTGCTGTTGGCGTGACCGACACTAAAACTGAAAAAGAATAAACAGCCCAGGGTTGCTCAGGATGTTAAGGCAGCAGCTGGCAGATAAGTTCTGGAAGGAAAAGCCAAAGAATGCAAAGTTTTGATTTGCCTGGGGCAGCCAAAACTTGACAGCAAGACATCTGGGATCAAAGATGAGGCAGGCCCAGTATATTCCGATGGGATCTGAGTCAGCGCCAAATGTAGGTCTAATCTAGCGATATTGTCAACCCGTTTTGAAGGGTGTTTAGATGACAGACGAGTCTGTGTTTTGAACCAAACGAGTAAACGTCAATATTCAAATTGCTTGTATAGGGGTTTGTTTCTTGTCTTTTGAGAATTTGGAATTCGAACAGAAGTTTCTACTCAGATTGCTGGAATACTCTAAAGCACAATATGAACCCAACGGACCTCTTCCAAGAATCTGACCATTTTGGCTTCTCAATTTCTCGCTATTTCAGTCTTAAGTTTGTTTGGTCCCAAACGTTGAGATCCCCCCTCCCAAGTTCATATAAAAATTCAGACACGATTTCATAGCTGTTTCTCCTAATAAATGCATTTTTCCCTGGAGCTCAGAGAGGAAAATATTTGCTCTTTCACTGAGTTACGACATTTCCTCTTTGCTTGTGTCCTGCGGTCGCCTTTTTCTTTTGAAGTACATTTCTGTGTGAGAGGAAGTGAAACGGAGTTAACAGGGTGGGGAGGGAGACAGGCGGTGAGAAAAACCTGAGACCCAGTGTGGCGTAGTGGCTAAAGAGTTGGACTGGGAGAACCGAGTTCTAGTCCCCACATGGCCATGGAAACCCATTGGGTGACTTTGGGCCAGCCTCAGACTCTCAGCCCAACCTACCTCATAGGGTTGTTGTGGAGAGGATAAAATGGAGAGGAGGAGGATTATGTATGCCACCATGGGTTCCTTGAAGGAAAAAAGGCGGGATATAAATGCAATAATAAATAAATAAATAACAGGGGGCCATGAACCAGTTTTGCAAGTGAGGCACTCTGGATTAAAGGCATAGATGCTAAAACGAATAATTTATTTCACTTGAAATGATGTTAAGCCACCTTTAAGGGCAGAACCCCTCTCTCCAGGATATTTTTAAAAAAAACACATGCAAAAGTATACAAAATAGGCAGGAAATAAATATTACATACTATAAAGCACTATAAAAACCAATGACGCCAAGTTAAAAAAACCCCGCAGCCCACCAACTGCAGAAAGGGCAGATCAAACAAAGCCTCCCTGAACAGATGCAAAGAACAGGCCTGAAGAACCCCTGCTGGAAACTGATTCCAGAGGTACAGGACCACCACTGAAAAGGCCCTGCCAGTCTAGCCAGCCTTGTTGGCAGGCAATTGGGAAGAGAAAATTTGGAAGCCTTTTCTGGGCATGTTTTTCCTAATACAGCCTCTCTCTTTTTTTGGTACATACTTTTTGCTGAACGCACCACCGTTTGGGAAACGGTTTTCCTAATGTAATGCATTTCAGATCTCCACAATGCGCATGTGGTCGTTCTCATGTTTTGATGGGAGAACTCCGCTGTAAATTACAGAGCAACGCAAAAATTGTGAAGGGTTTGTCCGTTTTCGGTTGGTTTAGTGTTTCGGTCCTGAACCTGAACCTATTTCTTCCGCCATCACCTGTGCGGGTCCAGCCCTCCTGGGTTTGGGGGTTTGGGAATGAAAGTGCACCAAATCCATTCCGTTTACTCCTGCATGCATGCTGAACGTTTGCCAGTTCGCCAATAGTTAATGACTGTTTTGCTCAACTGTCAGTCCTGACAATGACAAACCAGGAAGCTTGGCTGCAGCAACTGCTTTAGTGCTGTTCATCTATTGCGTGGAGGAGGCAGGGAGACGTCAAGGGTTGGCATGGTGAGGCATATGCCGAGGGCCCACACCCCAGTAGGGGACTACTGAGAAGAGTCCCCTGGAGTTGCTCCTCCTCTTCCCCATCGCAACCTGCTTGTTCTACGGGCCTCTACCTCTTGCTCAGACAACAGAAGTGGTGCTAGGAGCAGGAGATGCCGTAGCCTCCTTGCTCTCTGCCTATCAAGCAAGCAAGTGGGAGCCATGATGAGGAAGAGGAGGAGGAGCAAGAGGAGCTGGTGACCACGGCGGTGAGAAGATCGACTCACTGAGGAGGGGGCCCATTCGGGGGTGTCTTGACCAAAGGCCCTCCAAAATCTGGAGCCAGCACTGGATTTCACCTGCAAGGACTAGAAACTTGATTTATGTTTTTAGAAAGGAAACTGGAACTGGCACAATGCGGAGGAATAGTAATTGTTTCTGGTGATCTCGCCTTCCCATAACAGATCACTGGAGTCCCAGCAGTTGCTGGGGGGTGTTTTGTGTTGGGGATGCAAAAGGGATGCTTAGCCATCGCTTAGGGGTTCCACTTGTGGTTGCACCATCAGCCCTCCTTTGAGGGGCCACACCGATCCGTCGACGAGGGAGAAAGAGCTCTGGGTTGGGTAGATATCATTGAAAAATAAAAACACAGGCAACTCAAATCACCACTGCTCCTTCACTTCGAGGCTCTTTAGCCCAGAGGTCATAAAGGAAGGAGAGCGTGTATTTCATGGCATAGGAATTACAGTGCAAGCAGCCACCGGTGTGGAGAGATTTACAACTTATTGTTTGCTTCGGGGAATGAAATCTGGCTCTGGAATGTAAGCAAAGGAGAGCATGGGTCCTTCTGGGGACACAACAAGACATGGAACTATCCATGTATCCACGTTCCAGGGTTCCTCGGGGTGGGTGCACAGGTTACGGGTCGCCATCACATCGATCTGGGATCTCCAGTGTGGTCTCCACAGACACCCCCCCTCTACCTCCCCCCCACCCCTTAGGCATGTTGGAGAAATCTGCGACAGACTGAAATGAGTTTGGATTTCCATAAATCCCACCTACGGACTCTGTAGGAGACCGGCTTTTTCTGATGTTTGTAAAAAAATTAAATTTGAATTGGACAGGGCATTCTTCAAATAGAGGGTGCCCTCAAATAGAGGATGATCCAGTGTCAAAGAGGACACTTGGCCACCACCAGTGATCTCAAAGTCGACCCAAGGTGGAATCCAGAAGATGTAAACTGGCCCGAAGCTACATTCCAGTGGAACGCCAGAGTTGCAGAGATCTTTCGAAAACACAATTTGGCTTTCCTCCCGGCACATTTGTAATGTGTACCACATTCCTTTGGGACGACACGAGAGGAAAATGACCTCCTCGGTGACCCAGGGGGAGTTCGTGGTCACTCTCTCTCCCCCCTTTCCAAATAGCTTGCTCCCTCCCTTCCTTATGAGCTGTTGGGCTGTTAGCATCACAGATATCACGCCCTGTGTGTGTGACTGACCCCTGGAAGTGTGAGCAAAAGAGCTCTCTGCCAGAGCCCCCCTCTCTCTTTTCATTTTTAAAACAAATCATTCGGGGGCCAGAGGTCTTTCCCCTTCTGGACCTTCTCTGGGCACCGTGAGGTGTCGTGGGTTGTGGGTTGACTTGCTAGCATCAAGGCCCATTAACTGCTCTGGGATATGGCCAAGGTGTGTGTGTACATACATGGCGAAGGGCCGGGAATGAGCCCAGCTGAGACATTGCTGTGGCAACTGTTGCATCCATGCGCATGCTTTTCGCTTCTCTCACGTTAATGGGGCGCAGGGTGATTGGAGCCAGCTGCGTCTTGCATTCCGCCCTCTGTGCTTGGTCAAGAACTGCCAGCCACCACCCCTTTTCCGACCCATTTCCCAATGACATCATGATGTGCATGCTCTTGTAGCAAGCACTGGGGCTTGTGTTTAGAGACGGGGCATTTTTTCCTCCAAACCAGTGCAAGCACAGATGTTGAATTTCTTGCAAGTGAATTCAACAGGTTTAGCTTCTCCCATGCTGGGATAAACCACCAAGGGTTGATGTCCAGGTGTGGCGTGGACCCACATCCTAGTGGGAGCCCCCCCTTGAGCTCCTCCTCGTCTTCCCCATTGCAGCCTTTTTGTTCACCAGCCTCTCCTTCTCGCTGAGACAACAGAGATGGTGAGAACTAGGAGAAACAGATGCCATGGCTTCCTGGCTCCCTGGTTCCCTGCCTGCCAAGCAAGCAAGTGGGAGCCATGGTGAGGAGGAGGCGGAGGAGCAAGAGCAGCTAGCAGTTATGACCGTGAAAAAGTAGGGAGGGGCCCCATGGAGGGTGGATTACCCAAGACCCTTCAAAACCTGGAGTCGGCATTGAAATGGAGGTGCTTCTCACCACCACCGCTGCCTGGGCCAGAGTGAGAGGCAGGTGAATAAACAGCTTGCAATGGGGAAGGGGAGGAGCAAATTCAGTCAGTGGGGCTCCTGGTGGGCTGTGAACCCTCAAGTGCCTCCCCATGCCAACTAGGATGTTGAGGGATTCCAGTTTGCGGTGGAGCGTGGCAAGTTTTCACCAGCTCAGCCTCCCTGCCGGACGTTAGCTCAAGATCCCTGAGTTGGTTCAACTTGCCGTGCACCAATTTGAAAAGCTCATGGCTTCCGGCTTCATTCATTCATTTATTTATTTGAGCAAATCCAGATTTGCGCAAATTTACAGCCGGGGAGATAAGTGCAAATTTCAATTCGTGCAAATCCATAGCCACAAACAGTACAAGTTGTGCAAAATTGCAGGTGTAAATAGTCATGCCTGCCTGCAATTTTACGCAAATTGTATGAACGGCCGCAAATTCTGACGAATCACAATTCGCCTATATATTCCCAGCCGTGAATGTGTGCAAATCGAGGCTCATGGCCAAAAAAGAAAGGAAACAAGACGTGAGCTCTTGCCGGGTGCCTGCGGTCTGTCTCGCAGCTCACTCCACCTGCATGCCAGGGTTAGACAACCTGCGGAAGTCCAGGAAGCAGAGCACCAACAAGGAATTCGCCCATCCCTAACCGTTGATACTAGCCCTTATATCTGCAATGTCCTGGAATGCTGCCACATCCAGGACATGGTAGGTAAACAAAAAGGCAGCAGTTACACCCCTCGTACCTCCAAGGTGTAGAAATACAGAACAAACAGATACGACGGGGCATAACGAACAGCATACCTATATCTTTCGGGGACCAATTAAAATTGAACTGGCGAACGAGGGCTCTCTCGGTTCAGTCTTCCATTGCTCTGAAATGAACGCACACCCCGCTTTTGTGGAGTGACTTCCTCAATCCCTCCGCAGGGGCGGGGAGGCTTGAGACACCTATCCTGCCCCCTCCGCCGCAGACTTGGCTTTGTGGTTTAACGAGATTCTTCCGAGCCCATGGAGCGGAAGCCGCAACTTGGAAAGAAATGCCAGTGGGCCGGCCAGACTCCGTTTCGTGAACCCATCCGTGAACTGCTGGGGTTTTGCCTGATGAATCAGCCGTGACAAAGTTGAGCCTGTCTCAAAGGTGTGGTAAAGATTACCGGTAGTATCTCATTCCCGAACCATCACTTGGGAGGGTATGTTTTTAACGATGCAGACTGCTATTAAAACACGTCTCTTATTTTCCAATTGTGCCTCCCAATTGTGCCTCCTAAAGAGCCGCAGCCTGCACAGGGAATTTTTAATCTTGTGGTGGAGCTTATGGGCTGATGTGTTGCAGAATTCTCTGACTCTTGGGAACAGGGCAACATCCAGCTTAAGTCCTATTTAGAGTAAACCCACTGAAATGACTGGGAGTTAAGGTAAACTAACTTCAGTCCCATTCATTTCAATGGGTCTACTCTGAGTAGTTCTGTTGGATTTTACCCAGAGTTTTACATCTTACATCAGGGGAGAGTCCAATCTCCCCCCACACCCTCAGCTGAATGAATTTAGGGAGTGTACTGTAGGGTAACTCTAGGTATCCTATTTTACAGAGGGCATTCCTCTGTTTCAGGGGCTTTCCTCACGAATTCTTAAAGGGTGAAATGCCTCTCCTAGGGATTATTTACTCATTTCCTTTGCCTTCTGTGAAATGTAAATAAATCCTAGTTGTTTTTGAATTTGCATATATGAATATAAATTAGCATGTGCACATTTTATTTTATGCATTATAATGCTTTTCCACCACTGGATCTATTAAATATTCCTAAGTGGTTCACAAGATAATAAGAAGTTTTTTAAAAACAAAACACATACTTAAAACATTCAGAGACGTTAACAACGTTACAGCAGATTTGTGCCCTGTGTTCCTCAGCTTCAAATACCTTAAGTGCCTGGCAGCCTCCAGAGTGGTACTAAAATGGATCATGGCCATTGAAGATGCTGCTGCTGGACTGTGAACCACTTAGAACTTCAGCTATTAGGTGGTACAGAAATGTAATCGATCAATCCATGAATTGTTCCATGTCTCACTGTTCAGGGCTCATCGTAACGACATGGAGAACATCTACCCATTCCTGTTCCTTGGGGCGGTCTACTCCCTCACGGAGCCCAATTTGACGGTTGCGCGGATCCACTTCCTGGTCTTCTTCTTTGGCCGGATCGTCCACACGGTGGCCTACCTCCTGATGCTGAAAGCGCCTACACGATCAGTGGCCTACGTGGTAGCCCAGGTTCCCTGTTTCTCCATGGTCCTACAGATCATCTCCAAGCTTGCTTTCTAGAGATGTTGGTTTGATAACCCGGTGGTGATGTGATGGTCTTGGAAATTGGAAGGTGACAGACAATGGCTGCATACCATGTCAATGGGACAAACTCCTTCGTTTTTCTTACTGTGGTGTTGGCGCCTTTTTTTATTTCTTCCCCCTCCTCTGCCTGGATGGAACCCTAAGTGTGTGGAACATGGCAACATTTCCTTGGAGGCCTTCTCTCCTGGGGACATCTTCTGTGGGGCGGGACGATTGATGCTACGGAAGTGCAATCCTCAATAAAAACATTTTCTTGAAGAGAAGAAAATGTCTCTTGTTTTTAAGCTGTGCATTTCGATGCTGTGGGGTTTGACTTTGCTGGGGATTGGGGGACATCCCTAAGGCCTTTTGCAAGGTCATAAACCCAGAAGGTTATAATTTCAGGGAACCTTTTCCCTGTTGAGGTTTGAATTACATCAGCCAAAGCCTTTGATGAAAATATCAAGCCAGTGTGCGGCTGCTGTGAAAAAGGCAAATTCCACATTAGGTAAGATTAGGAAAGGAACTGAAAATAAAACTACCACATCCATCTTGCCCATATACAAATCGATGGTGCAACCACACTTGGAATACCGTGTACAATTCTGGTCACACTCACCTAAAAAAGGGGTATTGTAGAGCTGGAAGAAGTGTAGAAAAGGGAAATTAAAATGAACAAGGAGCTGGAGCTTAAAATGAACGTCTGAGCCTGCTTAGCCTAGGAAGAAAGGTGAGTACATGGAAACATGAAGGAGATGTACAAAATGTGGACAGGGAGACATTCCCCCCCTCTCTCATAACACTAGAACCCAATGGGGTCACTCCATGAAGCTGATTGGTAGGAGATTCAGGACAGATAAAAGGACTTCTTGACGCAGCGCGGAATTTAATTGTGGGATTTGCTACTGCCAGGTGTAGTGATGGCCTCCAACTTGGATGGCTTTAAAAGGGGATTGAGCAAATTCTTGGAGGAGAAACCTATCAATGGCTACTAGTCCCAATGACTCTATGCTACCTCCAGCATCAGAGGCGGTGGGCCGATGCACACTACTCACTGGGGAACATGGGCTATGTGGGTGCTGCTTGTGGGTTGTGACCATAGTGGAGAGAAGGTGGATTCAGTGAGTGAGGGCGCCCATTAAGTGTGAGTTCCAAAACCAAGAACTGTCATCATTTGGGGCAAACAGACATCATCATCATCACATTTACAACCTGCCTTTTTTCCTTTCACAAGGAACCCAAGGCAGCTCACACGGTCCTCCTCTCCCTATTATTCTCACAACAACCCTGCAAAGTAGGCTGGGCTGAGAGTCAGTGACTGGCCCAAAGTCCCCCAGTCAGCTTCCTGGCCAAGTGTGGGAACTAGAACCCAGATCTCCTGAGTCCCAGTCCAACACTCTAACCACTTCCCCCCACTGGCTCTCTATTTAATGTAATGTCCATTTCATTCCTGCAATGCAGCATCTCTCGAGTTCTCCGTGTCAGCATAGAGTTTGAGGATTAGACACACACAATCACTCACGCAAAGCTGTGTTCAGGGCATGGGGCATGTTGGTTTTCCGCAAGATGCAATTGAAAAGGAAAAGAAACCCCCGTAAGATGAACACACAAGGCTGAGTCAACGGAAGGCAACAACACCCGATAACTCAGGATACTGCGAAGCCTTGGATCCAGACCGTCTTTGGCATGCCAAAACCTGGTTGCTTTGTGGTCAACTTTGACACAATCACAAGCGTTTGAGCTAAAGCCGTTCCAAAGCACTGAATCATGGATCGTATCTCTCCCTGTCAGCATGTGATCCCTTGATCCGTTTGACAAGTGCTTTGTTTGCAAGAGAAACAACTTCCTTAATCGGGGGGGGGGGGATCAGTGATGGCTAAGTGTCTCCCCTGTGACAGCTTGTGTCCATCCGCGCATACTCCACCAGGGCAGGACCTACCATGAGGCAGAGTGAAGTGGTTGCTTCAGGCGGCAGCAAGGCCTTTGCGCTGCACGGCCTACTCTGCACCTCCTCAGTAATGCTCTCTCCCTTCGGGTGCTAACTTACGCTGCTCTCCCTTTGTCAGTGTTGAAGACAGATCCAGCTGCCAGTCCAGCCCGGCAGATGACGGGATGACGGGAGGAAAGACCCACAACAATCCACACAACACAGACAGAAGGGATTCAACAAAAGCTGTACATCCCTAGTTTCAGAGCACGCAACTCACTTTTCTCTTCTCCTCCTGACGGCACAAGCTGTCTTCCCGCCTGAAGAATGAGACCGCTCCTGGAGCAGGACAGGCATCAGTCTGGACTGGGCCAGGAGCACCGTGGCTAGCCATGAAAAGGGGGAAGCCCCTCAGTTCTCCCTCCATAGGGCAGGAGGAGGCCTGAAGGAGCTGCCCCACACTCCATACCTTGAGTGGGCTCCAGCAATGGAGAATGGCGTAACATTGCTGCTATCACTATGGGGAGACCTGGCCTCCAAAGGAAAGAATCACGGCTGGACTGAGAGGGGAAGGGCTCCTGCCATTGCTGGGGGTGGAGCTACTAGTTGGGAGGCCCCTCCTCCAGGAACCAAGACCCAAATTTCTTTCAGGGACTGTCTAGACTTAACCCCACTGGGAGTTCCTGCATTGGCCACAGCTTCATCTGTGAAGGAAGGTCAGGCACTATTATTATTATTATTATTATTATTATTATTATTATTATTATTATTTCTTACCTGCCTCTCCGTTGGGATCAAGGCGGGGAACAACAGTAAATATAAAATATGATAAAATACAGGAGCTCTGTGGGACAAAACAGCAGAAGAATCGGGGCCCTAGTTCAGAGTGAGGCTTGAAGGATCAGCCCCACACTCTGTGCCTACGGTCATGAGGCTGGAGTGACACCGTTGGCTTTCGCCATGGGTAAACCCGGCGACTGAAGGAAATAAACGCTGCTGGACCAAGAGGGAAACAGCACCTATAACAGCTGGAGCTATTTCTGCCTTGTTGCCAGAGGCGTTGGATTTCTTTAAGCCCAAGAGTCAGATTCTCTTTTAGAGAAGCTCTTGGGGTTCACCATCTCATGGTGGGCGGAGCTAAAGGCAAATGGGGTGGGGCCCAAATACCAGCATATTTTAGGTCACTGATCCCCCCTAGCTGTAACTAAGGCCATGTCCTGATGATGGGTGCCTTTGCTGCTCGTTCTGTCGCAAACCCGCAGCTGCTGCGGGGTGGGAATATTAATCTTCATTGCAGGAGGGTGCGTGGGCTTTCCTGACCGAAAAAACCGCAGCGCCGGTGTCAATTTAGCTCGTTGAGTCCGCTCCCCTGCCCTGCCTTCCCGCTTACCTTGTCCTGTCCCAGGCCTCAGCCCGCCCCCGGAAATTCCCCCAGCTTGAAGCTGAAGCAAGGTCACCACTGACTGACAGTGAAAAGAAGGTGGTGACCTCACAGCAAAGAGAGAAACTATAGCAAATTGGCTACTTTTCCAGTGCGCAGTTTCTTCCGAAAAGCTGCGAGTTGGCGGCTGCGTCGATAAATGACGCAGCACCGCTGCACAGCCACCATGGGGTATGTAGGGTGTATAGACAGCCCCTAAGCCTTAGGAGTGGTATTTCATCCTTTTCAAATGGGGTGGGGGGAACTTCACGAAAGCCGAAAAACAAAGAATTTCAGGGGGAGATGGGGTCACATCTGTCACAGACAGACTCTTTCTTGAATCTCGTCTGGTAGATCTACTTGTGCAATTCTGTGCGGTATTCCTCTAAAACCAAAATAAATCTGCGTTTGTTGTGGTAAGTGACAGTGGCGTAGTTGTTGCAAGAAGCTCAGCTACGCGTCTGGAGTGATCCCCACCAAATTATGCAAGAGTGTCTTTATTTACGTCTGTGAAATGTTGCGGGCATGTATTTCCAAATCTGGTCTGCAGAGCCATCCCGTGAAATCAAAGGCAGCAATTTCATCTAGCAGAGCATCACACAGGATGAGGAAAACAAACACGGATTTGTTTCCTAATTTACCCCCAAATCCGAAAATTCGGTTGTTTGTAACATTACTGGAAGAGAAACTTGGAATGATTTTTAACAGGGAATTTCCAGGGTGTCTGAATGGATTGAGATTGCAAAAACTCAAACTTTTTATTCTTATGAAAACACAAGCAAAAATAAAATAAAATAAAATGAAATAAAAATGGACAAAGCTCATATTTCCTCTGCTTGGACAAGTTGGCTCCGTCTAGTGATATACACACTGCTAGAAGCATTTCCGGAAATTAATTAGTGTAATCCTTTGCAGATGCTATTCAATGCAAACGTTTAGGGACCGAAAAATGTCCATTTTCTGTGATGTTCAAGGAAGTATAAGGCCTCTCAATAGATTTCTATTTTAAATAGGAATATTTTCTTTGATTTAGGGCCTTTTTTTAGTTTAGAAAAAAGGGATGAATGAAGTTGGAACATGTATAGAGGCTTATAAAATTATGCATGGTACGGAGAGAATTTCTTTTCCCGTGTAACCCCTGGAAACTAATTTGCAGGGGGTAATCAGGACAGAGAAAATGAAATGCTATTGTCTCTCTATTTTATCATATGCCATGAATTTGTCATTTGTCTGAACCATCCTTAAAGTTTAGCTGGACTCTGAAATGAGTTCAGCAGGTACTAGCTGTCATGGTAATAGAACCTCCATGTTCCACAACAGTATGCCTTTGAAATACTTGTGCATGAGCAAACCATGTCAACAGCAGCCCTTGGGAGCCTGTTGAAGTGGAGGGTATAAATATAAAAAAGAAAAGGTGTTTTTGCTGCTATGGAATTTCTCCGCTATATGATTGTATTTATTTATTTATTTATTTATTTATTTATTTATTTTAAAAAAACCAAGAGCTCTCAGAGCAATGCACAAGCTAAAAATACAATATAATACAATTACAGCAGTTAAAATACAATAAAACCACAGCAGCAAAATAAAAGCAGAAATGGAAAATGTCTTTAATAATAACCCGCTGAGCAATGATAACATTCACCTGGTGAAATGGGGCAGTTTTTTAATGCCCCTTTTAGAATTCTAAAGGGAGGCAGGGGAGGCAGTATGTTTGCATATCCCCAGAGAGCACCATCATCAGAAGCTGGAGCGTGTTCAGAGGAGGGCAACGAGGATGATTAGGGGTCTGGAAACAAAGCCCTCTGAGGAGAGATTGAAAGAACTGGGCATGAAAAATTGTCAGATGGAGGAGGGCCAGGATCTCTTCTTGATCATCTCAGAGTGCAGGACACGGCATAATGGGCTCAAGTTACAGGAAGCCAGATTCTGGCTGGACATCAGGAAAAACGTCCTAACTGTTAGAGCAGTACGACAAGGGAACCCATGACCTAGGGAGGTGGTGGGCTCTCCCACACTAGAGGCCCAAGAGGCAGCTGGACAGCCATCTGTCAGGGATGCTTTAAGGTGGGATTCCTGCATTGAGCAGGGGGTTGGACTGGATGGCCTTAGAGGCCCCTTCCAACTCTACTATTCTATGATTCTATGACGGTAGCTTGAAAAGACTCAGCTGATTACTGGAGGCCTTTTTTTTCTTGCGAAAAGCAGCAAAAGGTGAATGGAGCCAAGAAAACTTTCAATTCCATGCATGGCTGCCCTCACCTGGCAAGCTATTAGAACTGCAGCATGGAACATCTTCATCAAAAGGTTTAATTCTATCGCCAGAGGCTTGAATCAGGATAAAGGATTGTTTCCA
This sequence comes from Anniella stebbinsi, assembly GCA_029215795.1. NCBI lineage: Eukaryota > Metazoa > Chordata > Lepidosauria > Squamata > Anniellidae > Anniella > Anniella stebbinsi. The sequence goes on along the minus strand of JARDYH010000008.1, from coordinate 99,424,457 downwards.
CATGACCTCTGTTAGTTGGCTTATCTAGTGCCAGGATGTTTGAGTTATCAACTGTCTGCATTTGCTTTCCTTCTGTTTACAAATTTCTCTCCCCCCTCACCCCCCCCCCCAGCCCTATGAACTGTATGTAAAATCGAAACTCTTCTCAATCCCCCATGCGTCTGTTAAAGTAGGAGACCGTTTGGGATGTCATAGAAACCTAACTTGTGGATTCTCGTGCATCCCTAAATCTTCTACGTCCCTAAAAATATATCCAGTTCCATCAAGGAGCAGGCGATGGAATGAGCCATGCACAAAACACAGATGGAGCCAATTTTACAAAATCCGTACATCCCCATGGAAACATATGTCAAAAGAAATACATTTGTCTCTAACGTTTCATAAGACTCTGTGTTATTTGGGCAAGTCCGGCCTTTCGCTCCTGGACCCTCCTGCAGCACCCCCAAAAAAGGGCAAAAGAAGACACTGATTTGCATATGCTAATTTACATATATTGAGGCAAATTTGAGAAATCGTAACTCAAATTTAAATGGAAATGCAAGACATTATATTCTAGTGGGGAAGATGGACTAGGTCACCTTTGTGCCTTCCGCCGTGATGGACACCTTCAATCCCCCCCCCCCGGATCTTCTTTCTGACGGTTCTTTGACTTAGGGTGACCCTATGGAAAGGAGGACTGGGCTCCTGCACCTTTAAAAAGTGTATAGAAAAGGGAATTTCAGCTCCTGCAGCTTTAACTGTGGTGATGAAGAGGGAATTTCATCAGGTGCTGCGTGCATACAAAAGACACCTGCTGAAATTCCCGTTTCTATACAACTGTTAAAGATACAGGCACCCAGTCCTCCTTTCCAAAGGGTCACCCTATTTAAATCAGACTTGGACCCTCAAATAGAGGACTGACTCTTGTAACATCCTGGCTACCTTAGCTTGGAAAAACAATAAAACCAGTGCTATATTTCCTTTCCTTTCCCTCCCTCCCCCCACTCCCCCACCCCCACACCATGCCCAGCTCTGTAATAATGTATAAAACTTAACAGCATGTAACTCTCCTGTAATTTTTCTAAGTAAGACATCTTATCTGAGTTGGCAACCAAAAAATACATGAAGTTTGTGGAAATCACCCTGCCCATGTTCATTAAGATCGGTGGGTCAGGGAGGGAGGGGGAAGGTAATTAGACAATCTAAACATGCATTTAAAAAGGGGGTGATATTATATTTCCAAAACTGCACCCTCTCCTCCTTTCAAATACTCAGCCCTTTTCCAAAATTGACCTGAAAAAAGAGCCTTTAAAGGTTTTAAGGACGTGTTTTAGATTATACACTGCTGCTGCCATCTAGTGGTCTTCCTTGGCCATGGCAATCAAAGACCTCATTCTCAATGGGGAATGCTGGGAGTTGTAGGACTGTCCCCTATCTAAACATGCATAGGATTGCACCCCATGGTGATAACGCTTGTGTCAGGGCTGTACCACTTCAGACTGCTTGGGGCAGGATTGCATCACTTCAGACCCCCAGAAGTTGTAAGATTTTTTTCCCTGTATAAAATGCACAGGATTACACTCTAAGGTGGTAAAGCTTGTGTCAGGGCTGTACCACTTCAGACAGATGGAATGCTGCCCTGTGGGGGTGGAGGTGGGGGGATTCCTTTACATGGAAAACTAGCAAGTCATAAAGAAATGCCAGTTTAAACTCTGTCTAACATATTGTTGTCGTTTAACGTGGAGTGATATTTTAAAAAACTTAAAGAGAATTGAAATTCCCTCGACATAGAAAGCTAGCAAGTCAGGGAGAATGGTTCTAGTTTAACTTTCTCCATAATGCTAGCTTTCTAGTTACAGGGATCCCTTTTTCGTGGGTGGCAAGGGAGAGGCACATCATGGATAATTCCCTCTACATAGCACAAAGATGTCTAATGACTGGGCGGTTTGTTTGTTTTTGAATATCTGTGCCTAAGGCAGGGCCATAACTAAGTCCTCCTTATGAGTAAGGGTCTGCACTTTTCCAGGTGGAGGGGTTCAAAGAAATGACCGGAAAACCAGTGCTTTCATAAAACATGGTTGCAGAACCTCTGGCAAAACTGGCCCACCTGGGGTCGCAATCCATCCCTCCAGGTCTTTGTGCAGCCCTCCCACCTGTTCTAAAAACTTGAAATGATGAAGTTTTCCGGGCAGTTCACAAAACCAAAGCTTCCATTCTCAATGGGATTCCCCCCTGGTCCATTAGCTCCACGCCTTCATTAGCCATGCACTTCATGACACAACCCCCACAAATCACGGAGGCAATTTAAACAATGAAAGTAGAAACTCTTTGATATTTATTTTGTCAGCATCAGGCATTTCTTTAAAATCAATGCAGCAAGATACAATTGGCCATTACACCCCCACAACGTTGGAAACCATTTTGAAACAGAGAGACTTCCTTGAAATCAGTAGCTTTTTAACATCCATTTGGAATGGTGTCCTCTGACTTTTACGGTTGGGGTGAGTGGTGGAGAAGGGCCTGTCCTTTCTGTCCCTGTAGGAAATGTGCTGCGATTTGGATGGGTGGACGTCACGTTCTCTGGCTTTGGTTTGCCCTCTGTCTCAGAGGAGGACCTAGGTGGACGAGGCATTATCCAGTGAGCCATTGTCTGTCACCCTGGGATCTTCCAGGCCAGAACACGCTGCTTTACCAGACTCTTCAGGCTCAAAGGGCAGCCCTCTGAGGCAATCCTCAACACCCCCATGCTGGATCGTCAGCAGCGGCAGAATCAAACAGTGGCCCTTTAAGAGTCAGACAAGAGGGGGTGAGGTTAACAGCAGGCCCAGATCAGCCGACCTTCATAAAGCCTCTGAAGCCCTCTGCATGTTGCTGAGACAACAGCTCTTCCTGATTGAGCTCCAGCCAGCATGGATTTGTCCAAGGTCCTGAAAGGCCTGTATAGCCACACTTGACTCTGCCTCGCTCATATAGTAAGTGCAACTGTTGCAGGTTGGCTCCCCTATGTGCCTTGAGCAGAATCATTTTCACTTGGGTTTATGTCTCATTTGCATAGTTTCACCCATACGTCCGGCCCATCTTGTCCCCACATTAACGTTTGTTCATTTGTTTTTAACAGTAAGATTAATCTGAATTAAAATTTCACCTCGCTCAAATTTTTAGGATGCATTTTCTCTCCAAATAAACACAGTTTGATATGCTATTGTTGATGTTGTTGTTTTAAAGCAGATTCTCTAAACTAGGGGAGATGTTAGAATTGAGAATTTGAACTCACCGGGTGCTTGGTGCTGCCAAATAGGACTTGGGAAGATTTTCATTTAAATTATGGTCACTCGGTGCGCCAAACCAGTGGCATGGTTCGTGATGGTACTTATGCAGGATCTTAAATGTTTGGAAAGATCCGAACCATTCCTGTCGATCGCTATACGATGGCGACCTTAGGTTTCACTCGGCTTCTCTCCAATGTTTTGAACTGAGCCTCTCCTTCTAAAATTACTCTACTTTCTGTCCCGACCACAGGTTCCAGAGGCGCGCACACAGAAACTCACATACCATAATGAGGATGCAGCATGTTGACGGTGAGGATCTGTGGACTGTGTTGGAGGTGGAATGAAAAAAGGATGTCACTGAAATGATTGGTGGTTGGGTGAAAGAGGGTGGGGCCAAGGAAAGGGGGCATGGCCACCTAGGGACACCCAGAGGGCTGGATTGGGATCCCGTTATACCAAAGCAGCAGTGGCCATGTTTGCTCTAAAACAGAGTGAATAAACCAGTACTTTTCTTGGGGATGGAGTAGGCTCAAATCTGACTGAAGCTCACCATTGTGCCCTCGGATTGATGGTAGTTCTTTCCGACTTCCCAGAATGCCTAGTTCTGAGGTGCATTTTTTGGGGAGGCTGAGGGGGAACGATGGTGCCATGCAAATCAGGCACTGCCCACTAGAGGCCACCATTCCGCCTTGCTCAATGCCCTTTTGAGTGGGGCCTGGTGGGAAATCCAAAATGGCGGCCACCACTCCAGTGGAGCATTGAAGAACTCTGGGGAAACCCCCTCCTGAAATTCCAACGCAACATAGGGGTCACCAAATCCCTCTTTATTCAGCCCCCCGAAATGTTGGCCCAGCTGTACCTTTCTCGGGGTGCGACTTCCCAGATCAAGGTGGAACATCTGTTGTCAGGGGGTAGCGTTGGATTAACGGAGTGTTTGTAGGATGGACAGAGCTCTGGAGATGCCTCCTGACAACGAACATGGGTCAAGAATTTCCCTCTGCAATGCAGCACAAAGTCTGCCAGGCCCTGCCTGCCTCCAACTCCTGTCTCTCTGTGGAATTTAGCAGTCCAGTGCCTCTGGGGAGGGGGTTTCCTGCAACATGGGTAGAGAGTTCAGGGTATCCTCCAAACGACACAGCCATCCTACAAATGGCCAGTGAGCGGTTTATCCTCGGATCTTTTACCACAGGGGTGTTGGAGGGCCAGATTCCATTGCGGACAAGGTTCCAGGGGCCACATCCCAGTTGGTGGTGTTACTGAAAGGAAAGGGGTGTGGTCGGAGGTGAAAGGGGCAGGGCAAAAAACTCCAAATGACCAACATATCCGAGTTTAAAGCTTTTCCTGCCAGTAACAAAGCCTTAGGAGAGGTATTCGTACCTCATGGAATTGGGTGGGTCGGTGGGTGGGGAAACTGCCTAAAGGCCAGGAAACTCCTAAATGATCTGTGATTCAGAGGGGAAAGACCAGGGAATATCGAAAATTGGAAGCTGCCTTATCTGGAGTCAGACCCTGGATCCATCTAGTCCTGTGTGGTCGACACTGACCGGCAGCAGTGGCTTTCCAGGGTTTCAGCCAGGAGCTTTTTCCCAGTCCTGCTTGGAGATACTAGGGATTGAACTGCAGGCTGTACCACATGCAAAGCAGGGGCTGTACCGCTTAGCTCTAGGGAAAGCCATGTGGCCATTGGGGGGGTATCCAGGGCGATCTCAGGTGGGCAGAATTTGAACCCCCCCTCTCACACCATTTGCATGAATCGTGTCCTCAAAGGAATGGAGGGGGCGAGGGGAATAAAGAGGCGTACTTTCTATTTTACAGCCACGGTGGGTTGTTCGTTGCTCTCAAGGTACAACCGCACAATGCGGACTGACGAAGATGTACAACAGAGTTCAGAAATTTCCACCACCCACTTGGGAGGGGGGGAGCGTGTGTTTCCCCCCCCCTTCTGCAGCCCATCAGTGTCAAATGCCGATTTATTTGCTCCGAGCGGCGCCAATAGTCAGCCAGGCATGAGCAAATGGTTGGAAAATTGAGCACGGAAGGACGATCCGATCACGAGGCCACCTGGTTACATTTCTCGGGTTGGATCCTTTCGCGTTTTGGCCGCTCTTTGCCCATCGAGTCACAAATAAAACCCGCAAGCGGTCCGAGCGTCCATTCCTTCGTTTCTTGAAACCAAATCATTGCAGTGAATTTCTGTCTTCTCTGAGGATGGATGCGCCCTCTGTGTAACCGTGTTTCTGAGCTTTTTTTGAAAGAGGATTTTTCATTGGTTCGAAGAGGTGGAAAACGGTGCCTTCTGGCTGAGGAGTTTCTATAGTTTGTCGAAACTCTCTCTGCCTTCAAGAAGGGGGTGTGAACGAGAGCGAAAGAGGGAGATTGAGAGAGAGAGAGAGAGAGAGAGAGAGAGAGAGAGAGAGATTGCAGAGTGGAGTTGGCATTCGAATCGCTGAGGTCTTGTTTGCACAGAGGTGTGGACTGGATGCAGGTGTAGCTAGCAATCCAGGTAGGAAAGAAAAAAAGATACAGGCGAGACGGCCATTTCCTATCAGTTCACGGTGGGCACCTGGTTCTGATGGAGACTGAACTCTTTGGCTTTGAGGCGTAAGCTCGCAATGCTGTTGGCCATGTTGACGCCTTGGGTGGGCACGGCCGGGCCGCTGGAGCTGTATGAAGGCACTGTGTTGCTGGTGGGGTAGCGAGGATTCAGGAAAGGCGAGAGGGAGGGAACCAAAAGAAAACAGTGGTAAGTCTCAGGGGCAACGGCATAGCGGTAAATGTGAAAATGCAGGCCTCACATCTACACCCCCACGGAGAGTCCGAAAATGCAGGTGGCTCTGTTGATTCAGATCAACGCGCCGGTTCTAGCACGTTCCGTCTCGACCAGGAGCAGGTCTCTTGTACAAGACCAGGCCACTCCAGAATCCATGGCGTTGCAACAGGGGACAATCTATGGTCACTGGGAAACAGTGGTTTCCCTCCATCTCCTGTGAGGATTGCAGCTAAGCTCAAAGGGGACAGGGAAATCTGAGGGGGAGACATCAGAATCCCTGCTAATACGAAAGTGGCAGGGCTGCGTCCCTGTGAGCCCTGCCTCCGCTACACCACTGTTTAGAAGCAGCCCCCTTGACATTACGATAGGGCACGGGCGCAGCAACTCGAGGCCCTTCCGATATGTTGGATCACAATTCCCATAATCCACAACCATTGGCCATGTTGGCTGGGGCTGATGGGAGTTGTGGTCCTAAACAGCTGGAATGCCCAGGTTGCCGATCCCCTGCACAGGGGTGTTCCAAGATACAAGAGCTGTCAGCTGATGGAACGGATTTTTGATGGATCCTATGAGGGAGTGAGGTGGAGGGGATCCCCAGCTCTGCAGGTAAGGAGGGCAATCTAGGCCAGTATTGTCAACGCTGACTGGCAGCAATGGTTCTCCAGCCTCACCTGGAGATGCTGCCGGGAATCAAAACTGGGACCTTCGGCATGCAAACAAGGGCTCTCCCACTGAGCTCTTGCCCTCTCAAGTCTCTGGTTCATGGGCTTGGCAAACTCTGCCACCCTATGTAGTTCCTCGAGCTGATGAAGCTATGCCCGTTTGGGGGAGGAAGCCGTTGACACCTGTCAATTCTGTTTCCTTTGAGGTGGAGCGGCGCGTTCTGCTTTCAGAATGGCTTTCCCCTCTTGCTCTCCGGCAAACGTGTGTTCTCTGACTAATCAAGGAAGCTCGGCTTTTCCTTTCCTTTCTCTGGTTCTCTGAGCACCTTTGCTCAGAACTAACACAACATTCTGATTATCGCTGATCTGCACCATGCAGGGATCGTGGAGAGCTGAATATGGCTTTGACTTACCTGTATGGGGAGGTGGTTGACCAGGAGAGATAATCTGGGCTCAGGGTAGTGGGCCGGGGAGCCATGGGTTGTTCTATGGCTGCATCTTGGCTGTAGGACTTCAGGAGTGACGCCGACCTGTTGGCTAACATGGCCCTTTCGTTACGGCGGAATTTGGCCCTTCTGTTCTGAAACCATACCTGGTGCAACGGGAGAGTGAGGAAGTTATTTTAACCTAAGAATGCACAAAAGCAATTGATCTGATCATGGCCAGCATCAAGGGTCGGCATGATTGGGCCCCTGCCCAGGGCCCACATCCCAGCAGGCACCCATGAACAAGAGTCCCCTGACTGGCTCCTCCTTTTCCCCATTGCAACCTGCTTCTTCACCTGCCTCTCGCTTTGGTCCAGGCAACAGAGGTGGTGATGGTGAGGAGGAGGAGGAGGAGGAGGAGGAGGAGGAGGAGGAGGAGGAGGAAATGCTCTTGGGCTCTATGCCTTCAAGCCAGCAAGTAGGAGCTGGAGCATCTCCCCTCTCAGGAAAGGTTACAACATCTGGGATCGTTTAGCTTAGACAGAAAGGGGAGAAGGGGAGACATGATAGAGACATTCAACATTACTCCTGGTGAGGAGAAAGTGGAGAGGGAGATGATTTCCTCCCTCTCCCATGATATTAGACTCCAACAGGGTCATCCCATGAAGTTGGTTGGTGGGAGATTAAGGATTGGTGAAAGGAAGGACTTCTTCACACAGCACAGAGTTAAACTATGGGACTGGTGGCTACCACCATAGGTCGTGATGGCCGCCAGTTTGGATGGCTTTAAATGAGGGTTTGACAAACCCATGGCAGATAAAGCTATTGATGGCTCCTCGTCCTAACGGCTCTCTGCTACCTCCAGTATCAGAGGCAGGAAGCCTATATACACCAGTTGCTGGGGAACATGGGTGGGAGGGTATTGTTGCATTGTGTCCTGCTTGTGGGTCCCTGGCCAACAGCTGGTTGGCCACGGTGCGAACAGCGTGCTGGACTAGATGGACCCTCGGTCTGAACCAGCCTCAGGGCTCTTCTGATGTTCTCATGATTCCACCGGCTCCCTCTCCCTCTCACCTGGACTCTGGCTTCGCTAAGGCTGACCCTCCGCGCTAGTTCCTCCCGGACAAAGGCGTCAGGGTAGTGCGTCCTCTCAAAGACCCTCTCCAGAGCCTGGAGTTGGCTGCTGTTGAACGTCGTGCGGTTCCTCCTTTGCTTCTTCTTCCGCTTGGCGGAGCTGCGGGTCGGACTCAAGCTCTCTCCTGTTGCGGGGAGACGTAAACAAACCAAAGCACAAGAATCTATGAGATGCCGGCAGTGGCACAAATTTCACCGTGGAGGAAACCAACTTGAGTTTCTTAGGATGCTTCTGCTATTTACCAGGGGCATTGAACCTCAGATCTAGGGTGTCCATCCAGTGCTCCTGCATCTCCCCAAATGGCAACATCTCCTTTCCCCTAGACGCCCATCATTTGCTGATTTCCCGACTTGTGTGGGTCTTTCCTCCCCCTCTCATTAAAGCAGGGTCATGGTACCTCTTTCAACCTGGGGGCGGGTTTCCATTTCAGAGAAGCTGTTGGGGGCCACATTCCGGGGGTGGGTGGGGCAAAGGAAAAAGGGGAGGGCCAAAATACCCCAAATGCCAGCCCATTTGGGCTTCAGGCTCTTACTGCCAGTGACTCAGCCTTAGCAGAGGCCTTTCGATTGTTTAGAATGGCGGGAAAACGGCAGAAAAGCTGGACAATTGCCAAATTATTGGTGACTTGTTGAAAGGGAATGGGATCCCAGGAGCAGCATAGCTTTCTGGGGACACCCAAAAGGGCTGGATAGGGGCCAGTAAGCAGGCCGGATTTAGTTCAACCGGGTTCAAGTCCCTTGTTGGAACTAGGGAGAAATGCACAACAGAATCAAGTGAGTTCAGATACCCGTGAACTGCTTTCCCCAGCAGACTGGCTCTTTCTGAGTCTCATGGATTCTGGGTTGTGAGCTGTTTTTTTTGTTTTCCTTTCCAGAATTTTATGCAAATTTAGTCATGGAAAAATAAGTAGAACAATAATTTTAAAAAAAACAGCCCGAAATGCACATTTCCCCTATAGGCTAAAGTGTGTCAACGCACATTTAGGGAGTGGATGTAAGGCATTCTGGCCAGATTTGCGCATTTTTGCAAGTGCGAATTCACCCAAATGTGAATTTGGGCAAATTGGGAAATCGGAAAAAATCCAATTCCGGCCACGAGCAGACGAGGGAACAGAAAGCACCTGACAATCTGCAAAACGTATTTTCTGCACATTTTCTAAACTCTGTACATCCCTATTTTTAATGGCTACTGACAACATGTGGTTCTGGAAACAGCATCACAGTCCTACTTTGGAGCGGTGTGTCGCTGGAAACATAGCCTGGAGAAGGAACAACCCACAAGAGAAGGACTCCCGGTGTGTGTTTTCGTTTAAATTCTCTGCTGAAATACTATACAGCAATTTTTCTGCTTACGCAAACATCTGGCTCCCATTTGTCCCCTAATGGCGGGCGGGGGGGGGGGGGAGGTAATTTTGGAATGGTTCTGAAATTTGGAATAGTTCTATGACAGCCCTTTGATTTGTAGCAGAGTGTTACCCCGGATTCCTCTGCTGTATGTCAAATTTTAGCGGCTATGATGTGGCAAAAGGGAAAAGAAAGGGGGGGGGGGGAAATCAACCCCAAACCAATGCTTGTCTGCTTGGAGATCTGTGCTGGCAGTGATACCAGAACAACCCACGGCCTGCAAGGAGGACATGACAGATGGGTCAAAGCACCCCTTGCTTTGAAAGAATCGTTGGCTTTTGAGTTTTCACACGCGCATGGGCATGATTGGGTGGCCAGGGGTGTCCTGCTTGACAGAGGACTGTGCTCTGTTCGAAAGTGTTTCCTGTTGGATGGCCTGTCCAAAATCCATGCTTGGTTAAAAGTCAAAGACCCCTAAAGAGCTGTCCATGAAGTGTTGGCACCTGAATAGTTGACCAAGCAGGCAGGCAGGTCACCCGGTCAATCTCCTGTCATGCATTTTTATTTAAACTAGCTTGACTTTATGGCTTAGTGTCATAGTTTTCCAGCTTTTCTGTGGGTGCCCGGAAAAGCTGGGCACAAGGCTGACCAGAGGTCCATTGGGCTCCCCACTTCCGGCCGCTCCCCCCTCACTCTCCTGCCCGCCAACTTCCCTGAGGCCTCCGTGTGAACTGCTTTGGCAATGATATGTTTCCATGCCGCTGCTCCTCCGCTCTCTCCTAGCCGCTCCCCCGCTCCCTCCTAGCTGTTCCCCCGCTCTCTCCTTGCCACTCCCCCTCGCTCCCTCCCAACTGCTGTGCCCCCACTCACCTGCCTGTGACTGGATGAAAACCCACTGAATCCCACTCCCTGAATGGATTTCTCCAACATCCCTATATCTTTCCCTGCTATCATGCCAATTATTTTGGGGCGTCTCGGTCTTCAAGAAACCCCAAAGTCTTACTCCCGGCTGAGATGAAAACAGCTAGAATTGTTTTGTTGATCTGGATCAAACACAGCATTTGCAATAATGGGATTTCTTCAGGGGGGAGGGTATGGGGGCTGTCCTAATGAGGTCTTGCTCATCAAAATTTACCGCTATACCATTGCTTCTTGGGCATGTGCACCTGAGGCCCTAAACAACATGTCCCACTCAAATCTCCTTGTGAAGAATTCAAGGCCAACTCCCTTACCCACCATGTTATTGGCTAGCTTTTTCCACAGGGCAAATTAGACTCGGGATGTTGGACCCGCTAGAGGAAAAGTGACTTATACTGAATTTTCCACCGTGCTCACAGAGGAATGAAGTGCTTTCCCAAGGATCAGACTGGATCATTAGGGAAAGAAAAAAATAGAATGGCGCCATATTTCTCTCTGCCGTCTCCCGCTCTCCTCTCCCCCTCCCCCCTCCCGCCATCATGGTTTGTACGGAGAAGACTGGAAATATGGAGAGAAATCTGAAAAGGCCCTCTCCTTCGTAGATTTGTTCAGCATGGGCAGCTGAAGGACAGACTCCAAGGACGATTTTGGGATGTGGGCAGGTATTTCCAGGAAAGCAACCCTGTCTTCCTTATGCAGTAACAATATGCCGTCTTTAATGACCATCTTATACTGTCCCATTTTGTCCATCACTTAGAAATGTCTTTGAATGCAAGCGATTCGTACATATTGTGAAATGAAGAAATAAATACATTCAAGGATGAGCAACCTGCCAGATTCGATTTACGAATCAATGGATTTTGATGATTTTACACTGACTTGCCCATCGCTTAGAAATGCCTTTGAATGTAAGCACTTTATAAATACCATAAATAAATACATAAATACATTCAAGAATGAAGAACAAGCCAGCTACGACGTACGAATCGACTAATTTCGCGCGCCAGCAGCATTGCACGTTCTAACAGGCCGTTTTTTCTCTTTCTTGGTTAGCTTTCCTTCCCCCTCCTCAATTTCCCCCCTTTCTCTCTGCCCCCCTTCTCTCATTCGGTATAACTGAAGGAATTGAAATCGCCTGGAGTACATTAGCTGTAAATTCTTCCAAAGAAAAATAAATGTGGCTCCCTCCTAACTTCTTTTCTCCCAAAGAGTCCAAAGACCCGTTCTGTTTTTGTTTGAAATAACAATTACGGTAAACGTGACCTTGGGCCCGCAGTTCTCTCTAAGCAAATAAATAGGTTTTATTAATTAACGCAAATCCTTAGCCAATGGAATAGCCGTTTGATCTCAGCGGTCTGAATTAGCAAAAACAAACAAACGTAGCTCAGGGCTCTTAATGTGGATTTGACAAATTCACACTCCGCTTTAGTCACAGGGAGGGCGCAGGGATGTCCTTTGCCCAGAAATTTGGGAAAAAATGCAATAGGTCAAACTATTCCCAGCATGGAGAGGATGTGATGCCCCTTCCATCAGAAAAAAGAGGGAGCAGCCCTCATCAGTGGATGGTTCTTCTAGCCAGCTGGAGGGTGTTCAACCTGTTCTGGATCGAGTTGCACTCCCCTTGAAGAGAAGTTTCATAGCCTTGGGGTTCTCTTACAGTCACTTGAGACCTCAGTGGCATGTTGTACCTTCTACCAATTTTGGTTGGTGACCCAGCTATATCCCTACCTGGATAGGGATAACCTGGCTTCGGTTGTCTACATTTTTGGAATCTCCCAAGTTAGACTACTGCAATGCACTCTACATGGGGCTGCCCTTGAAGATGTCCTGAAGCTGCAGCTTATGAACAATGCAGCGGCCAGATTTATGTTCTTGTGTTCTCATGTTCTTATGATTCTGGCCTGCTTGCGCTGGCTGCCTGTATATTTCCGAGCCTGATTCAAGGTGCTGGTTTTAACATGTAAAGCCTTACATGGTTCAGGACTGCAATTTCTCACGGAGCATCTCTCCCAGCATGAACCTACCTGTACATTACATTCATCATCTCAGGCGCTCCTTCAGTGGCCTCCTTCAAGGGAAGCTCAGAAGGCGGCAAAAAGGGACAGGGCCTTCTCAGTGGTGTCCCCCCACTACTTATGGAATGAGAACCCTGAATGAGGCACCTATCTTTTTAGCACCAACTGAAGAACTTCCTCTTCTCTCTTCTCCCAGGTTTTAATCACATCCAAGGTTTTTCTTAATGTTTGTTTAAAACTGTTTTAGCTATATGTGTCTCTCTGTGCAGGCTGTCCGTTTACATGTTGGTACATAAATGTTTTTAAATGTTGTAAACTGCCCAGAGAGCTTCGGCGATCGGGCCGGATAGAAATGAAATCAATGGAATGAAATCAATGAAATATAATATGAAAATAATCTAGCACTTCCAACATGGTTGGATACATACGGATGCAAATGCGGACTTTCAAAAGCAAAATAGTTTCATTTTCTCCCATGTTTCCATTTCAAGTACTTGTTTTGTCCCAGCTATGGAGAACTTTGCGAATGTGTGAGGGGGGTTCAATTCTGTTCCGTACCGAAAAGGAATTGCTGCCTTCTCCTAATATGGATGACGTGAGTACACAATGTGAGACGTGAGCTAGCAAATGGGGTGATGCAGGGAGGAGTCTCTTCACCACACAGACCCCCCCAAAGTAACAAAAATCCCCTCAATTTCTGCTCGGGAGGCCATGGGATTTGACGCTCCTCTTGGGATCTTCATTTGTTCCGCGCCCACTTGCGGTCACTCGCAAGAACCAAACCGGATCCAGCACCTGGGCTTCATTTCGCCCCGCCTTGCTTTGGCGAGCGTAATTCATGCCGTCTGTTACGGCTGCTTGGGTGAGATTTAAAATTAGGAAGAGAATTTTAAAAAGGTCGTTTGTGTGGGTGAGAGAGAGAGGGAGAGTGAAATCTCTCCAGGATATGGCCGACAGATGCACAAGCAGAGTCTACAGGGTGGGAATAGCGGAGTGCCAAAATTTTCTCCCGCATCGTTTGCGCGCCGTCGTCATCCGGGACAGGGCTTTTGAGAAGAAATGCAGTTTGGAGAAATTCTCATGGGTTGGGTTTGGGTTTCTTGTGCGTACCTTCAGGAGGGGGCTGGAAAAAGTGCACCTGTTTTTCATTTCCCAGGCAGCCGGCACCCACCTCGGCTTCCCACACTTCAATTACAGCCTGGGTGGGAAGACATCATAATTCTCCCACAGTTGTTGTTTTTTCCCCAGATCAAGAAGTGCAGGCAGCCTGGGAAGCTGCAGAGCAACGGAGAGATGTACCATAGAAAGAAAACACGCAGCGCACCCTCGGATTAAGTAAGCTCAAAACCACCACAGAAATAAATCTCAACACGCCTGAGAACAATGGAAGACTTTTTCCTGAGGGAAGGAAACCTTCAGGAAACTGGAGGGCAGATTTTTGGCACAGGACTAGCTCCACCTCTTCCTTGGAGCGGAAGACAACCCTCCTCATGCCATCTCTCCTAAGAATTAGATACCGACAGTAAAAGCTTTAGGCTAAAATATACTGGTATATGGTTTGCGCCCTAAATGTATAAGTGGCTGAAATGGCATTTCCTCCAAATAATCCACCTTGTACGGCACACGGCTCATTTCATTCACCAGGGACCTGTTAGAAGTTATTTTCCCCCCCTTTCCTTTTTAGCTTTCCTTTCTCCCCCCCCCCCCACTGCCCTCTGCCAGCTCTTTTGAAGCTTCTCATCTGCTTCCCCCCCTCCAAAGGGCTTACAAAAATGTAAAAAGAAAAAGAGAGAAAGAGAGGGCAGAGCGCTAGATTTCGCGAGGGCAACGAGGGACCGCGAGCAAAGCAAACACGAGGTGACCCCGCTTCCTCCGAAGCGCGCCATCTGAAAACATTTACCGGCGTCTCAAATTTTCTTTCGGATCCATTCAGGCTGTCAGAAGGTAACCGGGGGGGGAAAGCCAAATGTCCGTTGCTTTCAACCCGCACAGGAAATGGGTGGCGGGGAGACAAGGGGCAGCCTTGGCGTTCCAAAAAACGCCGTTCAACTTCGATTTGATTCTCAGTTGAATATATATATAGACAGAAGGAGGTTGTGTTTCTGTCTTCATTTCTGTCGTTCCTCCTCCGTTTCCTTCACCAGCGGCACTAAGGACTGGCACCAGCGTGACCATATAGGCCGAACGATCTAGGGTGGCGAAATTCAAAGGGCGACACCCCTCCCCATGAAAAGGGGCACACAAATCCAGGCTCTTACTCTCATTTCCTGGGTACGTTCTCTAGTGCTTAACTCACAGCTATTTATTTGCAAGGACATTTGATTTTTTCAAATCCCTGTCCGGAAAACCGAGGGCAAAAAAAAGGGTAGACCGGTGCCATTTCAAAACGGCAACAATGTTTAGCTTGTCTTTCCACTTAGCTCAGGCTGGATTCCCGGAAAAGATGGGGCAACTGCCTGAAAGCGTTGTGTGCGGTAGCCACGGGTCAGAGGATTGTTCTCTCTTTGGAGGGCGGTTCCGCCTCATTCCGGTTTAAAAGGTAATCATAGAGTTGGATAGGGAGATGTGTTTCCCCCTTTCTCATTTTGGGGTCATCATCCCATGAAGCTGATGGGTGGGAGATTCAGGACAGATCAAAGGAAGGACATCTTCACACAGCGCAGTTAAATTATGGAATTGGCTACCACAAGGTGTCATGATGGCCACCCATTTGGATGGCTTTAAAAGGAGGTTGGATAAATTCCTGAAGGAGAAGGCTATCCATGGCTACCAGTCCTGATGGTTGTATGCTGCCTCCAGTATCAGAGGAGGTGTGCCTTTGTACACCAGTTGCTGGGGAACATGGGCAGGAGGGTGCTGCTGCACTCATGTCCTGCTTGTGGGTTCCTGATTGACAACTGGTTGTCCACTGTGTGAACAGAATGATGGACTCAATCGACCCTCGGTCTGATCCAGCACAGCTGGGTATTAACATTCCACGATACCTACTTTTGGTTCACATCTGTTACCCAGGCAATGAGAATCATAGAGTGATAGTTCCGCTGTTCTCCGCCGTGTTCATTTTATGCCCAGGCTCTAAATTTTTAATTTCGGGTACATTTAGGCTCTATTGCGTTTCTAGGCTAAGTGAAAAAGTTCATTTAAAATTCTTTACAAATACAAATAATAATAATAATAATAATAATAATAATAATAATAATAATAATAATAATACTTTCATTGAGCTGGAGAAACCGCTGTGGCAAGGATGAAGAGGACCCTGGACCCAACCCACCTTGTTAACGCTGCAAGCATTTCACAAGTAACGCAGTCAGGAAAGAACTCCCACTTAGTTCGAATGGTGCTCACTCGATGTATAGGGTACAGTGACCACTTCTGCATCGCCAAAAAAGGAGGAATTGAATCACCAAAGAGGGGGAAAAAGTGGACTCCGAGGGGAATAACAATTGACATATATCAGTGCAACTTTAGAAATAATGAGCTCTCTCCCTCCCGTGTGGTTATTTAGCTTTTAACAAGACTTCAGCTGGACAGCCTTTCAAACTGTGCAGATCCAGTTCATCCTGACTCAAATCCGTATTGAATTGCGAGCTTTGGATTCCGTGTTCGATCCAGGATGTGTGAAATGGGTGAATCCTGATCAAAAAGAAACTGAAACAAATTTCTCATGTGATGGCCACCCATTTGGATGGCTTTAGAAGGGGTTTAAAAAGAGAAGGCTATCCATGGCTACTAACCCTCATGGCTACATGCCACCTCCAGTATCCGAGGAAGTAAGCCTGTGTGCACCAGTTGCTGGGGAACATGGGTGGGAGGGTGCTGTTGTACCATGTCCTGCTTTGTTGGTCCCTGGTCAACAGCTGGTGGGCTACTGTGTTAACAGAGTGCTGGACTAGATGGACCAGCTTCAGGGCTCTCCCTAGGTTCTTAACTTGTGACTGTTCATTTTTTTACCAATGTTTTTTATTATTATTTAAAAGTACACATTTTCACGCTCTAGTTAATGGGAGGAAATGCACACTTTCCCCATTTGAGAGGCACGCTTTTCTCATTCGAACAAAAAGAAAAAAGAGGTCTCAAACGAGACTTGAGAGCGAGCCGAACAGAGTGGAGTTCGGAAAATCTCAGGAAGGTTGGGCATCCGTCAGTCCTTCAACTAGAGGACTGTTCTCTGCAAAGTAGCGTGCCCGGCCACCCTAGCCTAGGGTTGCAGTCATGCTACAAATTTATTAGTGGTTGGTTTGTTTTGGATGTCTGCTTTTTATGATGGCATTTTTAACCAGAGTGTCAGCTCCTTTGAGTAAAAATAGCAGACAGGCGTCTCTGCTGTGGTGAGATGTATTGTATTTCTATTGAAATTACAGCAATTCTAATTCAACACACACATTGCAATTCAACATTTACCGCTGCAACACTGCATCTGGCCACGCCACTTCTCACCCAGCAGGACTGGGGGGACGGGGGGGGCGGGGGGGGGGGGAAACAGACGGTTCAGTCTAAATTAAAATCCCATAAAACGGATTTAAATGGAAGACCTATGCATCTTCGCCCCTCCCTCAAATTAAAAGTTTGGATATTGAATACTTGTGTGTCGCTGTGGACGCCCAGACCTGTTTTATTCAAGATTCGTTCCTCGAGATTGCTTGCTGGGGGGGAGGGGGGGGTAGAAAGAAATTCAGGGCCTGCTCACACAGGAAGTTGTATGTACACGGCCTTTTGAAATGATCCACCCTCTTTGTGGGCAGAGAAACCGAAAAGACAATTTCACCAGATTTTTCCAGGGGGAGGAGAAATTCCCCCCCCCCCCCGGTTTCTCACCGGCAGGGCTCACTTTTGACAGCTGCTTTCTTTTCTCTTAAGTGTTTTGGGTTTCGTTTTTGTGGCAAGTGGCCACAGCATCCACTCCGTTGGCAACACAGCCACCATTTTGCATCCACCCGCAAGGCAGGTGTGAAGGGGCAGAGCAGTGTCCAGATCCCGAAGAGGTGGAATTAGTGTTGTAGCAAAATCGGTCATCTGAACGTTTTCATCCCTCAAGGAAAGAGGCTTCAATTGTTCTGCGTTATTTTCAGGGTGTTTTGTATTTTGGTGGTGTTTTTGAACAATAGAACATAAGAGGAGCCCTGAGGCTGGATCAGACCGAAGGTCCATCTAACCCAGCACTCTCTTCACACAGTGGACAAACAGCTGTCAACCAGGAGCCCACCAGCACCCTCCCACCCATGTTCCACAGCAATTGGCATACATAGGCTTACTGCCTCTGATACTGGATGCAGCACATAGCCATCGGGACTAGTAGCCATGGAGAGCCTTCTCCTCATCCAGGAATTTATCCAACCCCCTTTTAAAGCCACCCAAATGGGTGGCCATCACGACATCCTGTAGTAGCGAATTCCATCATTTATGCACTGTGTGAAGAAGTCCTTCCTTTTATTACTCCTGAATCTCCCACCTTTCAGCTTCGTGGGATGAGCCCCACTGGGTTCTAGTATTATGGGAGAGGGAGAAAAATGTCTCCCTCTCCACCTTCTCCACACCAGGCATCATTCTGTCCACCTCTATCAGGTCACCCCTTAGCCTCCATTTTTCCGAGCTAGACAATCCCAGCTGTTGTAACCTTCCCTTGTAGGGGAGATGCTCCGGCCCCTTGGTCATTTTCGCTGCCCTTTCCTGTGCTTTTTCCAGCTCTATGATATCTTTTTTTTGGGGGGGGGGGATGTTGACCAGAACTGTGCATGGTATTCCAAGCGTGGTCGCTGTTCAGCCAATCTCATGCTGTTTGGATTGTCGCTGTCTATTTTGAAATTTCTCTCCTGCCTTTCTTCCATTCAGGGTTCTCTCCATACCAATTGTGTCTTCACAACAACCCTGTGAGTAGGCTGGGCTGTGAAGGAACAACTGAGCCAGGATCACCCAGGATTTGAAGCCGGGTTCCCTCCAATCCTAGGTCGACGCCATCTCAATATTTATGTCAAGGGTGGAGGACTACAGCTCCTTCCTCAGAGTTCCCCAGAAGCCAAGCGTTTCGCCATGAAGAGGCTTTTGCTTTTGCAACGCAAGCAGATTTAGGCATATATGCCTTGTACGAAAATGCCCTGATATTTGGCACAACCTGAGCTCCGGGGCGGTATGTTATTGTATTCCAAGTCACATCATGGTACATCTTCTGGACACTGAACAAGGCAAATTAATTCCTGTCCATTTGAGGTCAGTTCTGCATATCTGGCCAAAAAAAAAAAAATTCTCTTGAAACCGCATTTAGCCTGGAGACGAGACAGACGCTGTTCCATCCACACATGCACCCAAGTTGGAAGGCAGTCTGCAGGAGAGGGATCTTTCTGCACATGGAGGCAAGTTACAATCTCTCAGCCTCGGTTCCCTGGGTCTGGAACATGGGGATAATAGGACTGTCCCACCTTACAGGGCTGTTGTAAAGGTCTCTCCGATAATGAATGAAATGGTTGAACTATAGCTGTGTAGAAATGCTCTGATTATTCTCGGCATACAGAGTGGTCCTCTTGATTTTATTTGGCCGTTCCCATGTCTGATCTGAATCCCCCTAACACAACTACCATCTGTGAAATGGGGAGAATGATATTCACCTTTCATCCAGAGCTAGATTGCTATTAGGATAACAGAAGCACTTAAAACAGCAGTGGCACATTATTATTATTATTATTATTATTATTGTTGTTGTTGTTGTTGTTGTTGTTGTTGTTGTTGTTGTTGTTATTATTACAGAAATGTTAGGACAAAGAAAAATAAACATGTGGTTGATTATTGTCATGAAGCTTGTCATTCCAGCAGATAACAAGAAGACTATCTCTCTGCAAACTTATTGGTCTAATCCTTAAAATAACCTCTCAGCAAGTAAGTCAGCCTAATCTTCAATACTATATCCCAGAATTGGGATTCAGACTATGTTGGGGTGTCTGTTTCCCCCCCTTTCCTTTCTAGTTTGCTGCGCTGCAAATTTTTGCTGCCGTCCATAAAGCTAACGTCACATTGAGATTGCTGAGTTGCTCTATTGATGGCTATTAGTCCCGATGGCTATGTGCTACCTCCAGTAAGCTCTTCCACCCATGTTCCCCAGTAACTGGTGTACGTAGGCTTACTGCTTCTGCTACTGGAGGTACCACACAGCCATCAGGACTAGTAGCCATTGATAGCTTTTGCCTCCAGGAGTTCTTTGTGTGTGTGTGTTGTTTCTCTCTGTGTTGCTGCATTGCTTTAATGTTAGGGTGACCAGATAAAATCCAGGTCAGGGCTCATGTAACTTTAACAGTTGTAGAGAAAAGGGAATTTCAGCCAGTGTCATTTGTATGCAATTAGTTCCTGGTGAAATTCCCTCTTCATCACAACAGTTAAAGTTGCAGGGGCTCTGCCTTCTTTTGTATCTCGTCACTCTAGTATAGTGCATGCACCTTTAACTGTGGTGATGAAGAGGGAATTTCACCAGGAACTAATTGCATACAAATGACGCCGGCTGAAATTCCCTTTTCTCTTCAACTGTTAAAGTTACATGAGCCCTGACCTGGATTTTATCTGGTCAGCCTATCTGTGACTGGCCCAAAGTCACCCAGTGAGCTTCAAGGCCATGTGGGGGATTAGAACCTGGATCTCTTGAGCCTAACTCTTTAACCACTTTCTTTCTTATGATTTCCAGATAGATAGGTAGATCGAGAGATCGAGAGATAGAGATAGTTTCAATAAATAAATAATGATCATTCTTTTGGTTCTGCTAAACAGGACCAGCAGGTTTATGTCCTCGTTTCGAAAACCTCCCAAACCTATTTGAGCAGAGGCCACGGAAATACGTCTATGACTGCTTGTTGCACGTTAGACACTCTTAAAATGTAACGCCTAACTCTGCTATCCTTCCTTATTGCCCGTCATGTCTTCCAGGAGCCTTTCCTTCTTTCTTCCTTCCTGCCGTGGAGGAGGAAAAGGAGTCCGCCTCTCAGCCCCATGGCTTCTCCATATGCGCTCCAGTTTCCCTCGCGTGAGAGAGGCCTGCCTCAACTCGGATTCGGTGGCTGGGCGGCGTGGCGCCTCTCCACATCTGGTTCAATGCGAGAGGCTGGCGCCGGCCGTAGCCACAGACTTCAGCTGAGAGAGACACACAGGCTTTAATAGACTCGTACAATTCTCTTCCTGAGCTATCGCTGCGGCCGCAGATGAAAAGTTGCTTTCTTATATTTCAATCCTCACCCCCACCCCCACCTCTCCCCAAAAGAAGGATCCAGGAGGGGTGGGCGCAACAGCTTCCCTGCACAGGATGTATACAAGAGCCTGCTCCCAAAGTGCCAACATGTATTATTATCATCTCGCTCGCTCGAGCGGGGAGGGACGGGCCACAAAGGGTAAAGCGCACAGGCGGGCGGAGGAGCCGGGTGCGAGGAGGGTGACTTCACTGCCTGCCACCCACACCCTCCCGGGGATCAAAGGGCCACTTTTAAGACACTAGCAGAGGATCCGGCGCTGATTTCCAAGTCTGCTTGGAGAGAGGCGAGGCGGGGAGGGGGCAGCCGTGGATTTCCTATCGGAGAGGTGTCAGAGCTTAAATTGGCTTGGCCAGCCGCTTCCTCCTTTCCCAGATGTGCAGGCCACTGGCTTGTTCCTGGGGGGGCTGGAGGGAGGAGGAATTCTATGCATGCTCAGAGACACCCTGAACCTAGGAAGCTGCCTCGCCCTTCACAGTGTTCCCTAGAAAAGCCAGACTTTGGGAGCGTTTGGCTTGCAAAGCTGGCACGCGTCTACTGCATGGCGCTCCGGTCTGTTCTGACCTGCACGGTCTCCTCCCCAACTGGATTCCAGTATTATGAGCAGAAGAGAAATCCCTCTACTGCGCATCATTTTGTACACCTCTATCCTGCTGTGACGTTCTACTGTTTGTGGTTGTAAATACATTGCAAAGTTTATTGTTTGTGATATGCACTGGCTTATATCTTTCAAAAGGGTTAAGAACAATAACAGGTAAAGTGAATAACTAGGTCGAAATGTACTTACTGCTTGTGGTTGTAGGTCTTGGTAAGGATAGAGTGATTGGCTTGGTTGTGGGGGAGTGCCTGGATTGGCTGGCTGTGTGCCCGAATGGAAGGTGAGTGTTGATTGGCTGGTTGATTGGAGTGCCTGGATTGGCTGGCTGTGTAAGAGTGGGAGGAGCTAGAGAGCGAGTGGAGTGTATATACGTGTCTGACAGAGAGAGCTGACAGGGTTGATTGGGGGGAGATTTGAGGGGGATTTTTGAGAGAGGTTGAAAGAGATTTAAGAGAATTGATAGAGATAAGATTTTAGAGCATAGATCAAATGAAGAACAGTTTATAAACGTATAAGAGTTCTGACTGAAACCAATAAGCATTGAAACCTTTCAACTGATATGCAATTGTACTGAAGTAACCATTAAGCTTGATGACATGCAATTTCTTATTAATAACTTCTTGTTAATTCACTCTCTTGGTGTGGTCTGTGGGTGTACCTGAGAAGCTATTGGTGGCAGCAGAACAAAGAAGTTATCTAGAGGCCAGGTTGCTGAGCTGTAGTGCTGTGGGGCCTAAATAATAAAGGCGAGACGGGGCAGCAGAAAATGCTAATATACTATCATATTTATTTCTTACCCACCTCTCCCTCCGGATCGAGGCAGGGAACAACATCAATACAAACAATTGTGAGGTCGAAGATAACCTCATACCTGCGTTCCCTATAGCCGCCTGTATTCCTAAACTAAATAGTCCCAGCCGTTGTAATCTGTCCCCATAGGGGGATTTGCTCCAGCCCCTTGATCATTTTGCCTGCTCTTCTCTGCACCTTTTCCAACTCCACCATATCCAGCCAACTGACATCAACCTGTCCACAGAGGTCCTGGTTGGGGGGCAATGTGCCCCCTCCATATATAGCTCTGCACGGACTTGGATGAAAATGTAATAATGAATGCTGGCCATAAACAGAATGCCGGCGAGCTCGGGGCAAAATGCTTCCCCCTTATTAATGAAATAGCCCACTCAAATGTTGGATGACATGTCTGAGGGAACATTTTCCACCCAGGCTCCAACCTCGTTGGTACCTCTTATTTTTCCAGAGGAGCCGCTTTTAAGGCTCTTCAGTAAAATGTCTGGAATCTTTGGACGATCTGGGTTTCGTATTTTTAGCATAACTTTTCTCTCTCTTTCTCCTGCCAATAATATCATTTCCATAAATTGTCCCACCCAAGCAAACAGATGTTCTAACAAAAGACTTCCATAGAGTTGTATCCCAACCTGAGAATTTCCTCCAGAAAGTAACACCCTATTTTTTCGCTTCTCTGCTCTCATGTTTTTGGGAGGACAGGGTTTCATTTTGGGGGGGGGGGGGTGAGGAGGTATTAAAAACTCCCTGTCCATTTTGGATATTCCCACCCACCCCCCGCCTATGATTTGTAGTTAATGATCAATGATTCCCTGTTGTTTTTCAGCAGGGCTAACCCTTCCAGGAAGCAGGGTGATGCTCCTACCTCAGGCGGCGAATCCTGAAGGGTGACAAATTCCACCCCCAGCTGAGCTGCAATGGACTGGTACTCCAGAAAACCATGCTGACTGCTGTGCAGAAACGCAGCTGGCACAACGCTCTGGAGAAAGGATGTCGACGAAATCCACAACAGCACCAAATGAGTTCGGATTTTTAAAGTCCGACCCATGAATTCCTCAACAGGTAAATTCTGTGGACTTGCAGAACTTTTTTTTAAAAAAAAAACCTTTGGGAACTTGGCGCAAATTTCATCGTAGAAAAATACTCAAACAAACAAAAAAATGGCCAAAATGTCCATTTCTCCCCTAGGCCAGAACCTGAAAATGCACATTAGGAGGGAATTTGCGGGTTTTCATACGTGCGCAATTGCGCAAATTCAGAAACAGAAAAAAAATCCGATTCCAGTGATGGGCAGACGACGTAATGAAAGGTGCCTGTCCAACTGAGAAAGACAGATGGACTTGATTTTACAGAATCTGTACATCCCTACTCAGGACTGCCAACTGCCCGATTTCCCAGTTTGACGATGCCTTAGAGAACAGCATTGGGTGGGTAGAGTCTCTGGGAAGCCCTGCCAGTTGTTCAGAAAAGAGAGCAGTTAGTGCTTCCTGGCAGAGAGCCTGGCCCAAATGCCTTGCTGCGAGGGGAGGTCTTCTGGCTCTGTTCCCCAGCTTCATAATCACCTCCAGTTCCCCATTGTGCCAATTTCCCCCTTTTCTATCCAGACAGATTGAGTGGGGTCCTTCACAAACAGAATGTTGGATCTATTAAAAGAAGCAAAACTGCAAACTTCAGCTTAGGGACAGTGATGGGCGAACGTACCCCAAGTCGCTTTCACATGGGTTCATTCTGAACTCGGCACCTCCTTTTCCCGCAAAAACCTGTGACATACTTAAAGACGCCCACAAAATTTCAGAATTTTTGCCTGTTCAGATTTAATCGCTTTTCTCTCAAAATACACATTTCTAACAGGGCAGTCCTAAGCATGTACACCCAGATGGAAAGTGCAGTGAGATTCAGTATCTCAATGTAAGCATTTTCAAATCATTTGTTTTTTGAGCAGAGAACTGGATTGCAATGTTGGTGATGAAGATTACATTTATATCCCGCCTTTTCCCCTTTGCAAGGAGCCCAAGACAGCTCATATGGTCCTCAGTCTCTCCATGTTATCTTCACAACAGGTAGGTTAGGCTGAGAATCAGTGACTGGCCAAGGTGGCTTACCTGATCCTACTCCATTTCACATTATCCTCACAACAACCCTGCGAAGTAGGTTAAGCTGAGAGTCAGCAGCTGGACCAAAGTCACCCAGTGAGCATCCGGGGCTAGAACCCGGGTCTCCTGAGTCCCAGTCCAACACCCTAACCACTACACCACACTGCCCCTCAAAGTGTGTCAACCATTGGATAACTACATTCCTTCCAATCCACATGTTCACCCAGGGGTTGAGGATCCGTTCAGTCGGTATCGGAATTTGCAAAGATTTAATGTCTTAAGCATCCCTAGAATTTGAACCCATAACCCCACAGGCGCCAGCAGAGGGAAATAAGCACATTGAAAACATTGCACCATATCAGGAGATGAGAAGATAAGATAAGATAAGATATAGGGGCCTTAATGGTTTAGAGACGGGCGAGATTCGATCTGTTTTTTTATTCTTCAAGAAAAAGTCTCGGGTAGATAAGTAACACTGTAAACATTAATTAAATTGCACATGCTTTTTGTTGATCTATGGCTTTCTTTAACCTGGGATTAGGTACGCTTCTGTCCAGCTTTCTCTCACAAGGGACCACATCTGGCAAATAAAATCCAACGGGACTTTATGGTTTTAATAAGTCATAGCATCTTGGAGGGTAAAAGCAGAGCACTTGATTAACTTTAACTTCTGGAGAATTTAAGGCTCAAGCTTTGCAACTGAGGATGTGAGCAAGGAAACGCGGAGATGCGCAAAAGTAAATGCTAGGTGACCAGGAACTGTAGGAATCTTAAAGACAAGGTGCCCTATATTCACACATTACAATGTTACGGTGTAATGTATTGTGTTTTGGAATTTCTATCAGCCCAAGAGCTGAATTCAATTTCAGGGAAGTTCCCAGAGGGTCTCATTCCAGTGGTGGGTGGAGCCAAGGGGAAAAGGGGCGTGGCCCAAATACTCACATATTGTAATTGATAGCTCTGCCTGCCAGTAACTAAGCCTCAGGAGAGGAGTTTCAACCTTTTAGAATGGGGAAAGGACTGTGCAAAAGCCAGGAAATCACCAAATGTTTGGTAGTCAGGAGAAAAGGGGTGGAGCTAAAGGGAGGAGGAGGAGCCAGCCGGGAACCCCAGAAAGCCAAACGGGGATCCCTGAGGTTCAACAGCCCCATGACAGATGAACCTGTGTTTGGAAAACTGGCCCAACATCAAGTGAAGAGGATCCAGCTGTGGCATAGTAGCACGGAAGCTTTTCCTCTGCTTGTTTGGGATGATCCGGGGCAGAGTGCAAATTAACAGAAGAATATATTTCGACGCCATTTACATTTGAAATCAATTGCCTGGCCACATTTCTCATAAGTATTTTTAAAATTGAAAAGAGAGATAAACAATCATAGGCAGAGTTGATGCAGAGTTGGGTCCTGGATCTTTTAAATGCCCCAGACTGTAGGGCAGCTATGCCACCTTACGGGCAGTTTCCAACGGTGTCATTCTGTTAACACAAATGATGTTGTGGTAGTGGAAACCAGCTCCTGAACTATGCGCGAGAGGAGAATCCAACTAAAAGCTATGTCTGTGCGAGTGTGGTGGTTCAAATGGTTGTGCATTATGCTTCTGCAACTGGTTTTGGAACCAGTTGCGCAGACCTCGTGTGCAATCCGTTTGCACCACCAGCTGTGCATTCCACCCATCCAACCGGTTGTGCAATCAGTTGTGCAAGTATAATAGCCGACTATTTGTGCAACAGAAAAAGTCAACAGAGCTTCGCGATTTGAGTTTGCGGGATGGCACCATTGGGTATTACCACGGTACACGCTGAATAGGACACTCGCTTGAGAGGGGAAAACGAAACCATTTGAACTGGAAACCTGACCGATGAAATTGTTTTCGGAAAATAAATGCCGTGTGCTGAAAGTCACCAATGGCTGAGCAACGGCAGTCACACCTCCAAGGAGATGCGCCCTCATTATAAATTGGAATTCTGAGCCAACTTCTATCCATTCTGGAGCGTAAATGCTGAATGGTGTCGTCCCTAACATCCCACGTTCGCCAGTAGCCAACTCGCAAGTCTTGAAGACGATGTAAGCAAACCTCGGTTGGGTTTTCAAGTCGCGCTGGGTTTAGTTCGCTTCCTGCGGTTAAGCCCCCAGACTGGTTGACATAAACAACGTTGGGATTTACAAGGGCTCCCAAATCTACACGCACACACCGATCTCGATTGAGGAATTTAATAGCCCGGCAGCATAAACCTGCGCGCATTCAACCCCACAGATGGATCTAGTTAATTGCAAAGGAGAAAGGAGGCGCGATGCAGGCCTTGGCTGGGTTAGCAGAGGGGAGAAAGGAGGAGGTGAAAAGCCAATCCAGAAAGTGCAAAAGGAGAGGAGGAAAGGGGGAGAGGCTGTTGTCAGAAAAAGGGTAAAGGAGGAATCATGCAGCACATGCCTAGGATGAGCAAGAAATAACGGGCTCCCCCAAAGGCCACACCCCTTCTCCTGGCTCCACCCCTTCCTCCAATTGCCGGCTGGTTTCTTGTTTTTTGTACATGTTTCTCCCATTCTAAAAGCTGGAAATGGCTCTCTTGAGGCTTACATGCTGGGAGTAAGAGCTATAAGCGATATTGTGCTAGAATTTTGGCTCTGCCCCCTTTTGCCCTTGGCCCCACCCACCACCAAAATGCGGCCCCCGAAAGCTTCTCTGCAATGAAATTTGGCCCTCAGATTCAAAGAGATTCCCCTCTGCGACAAATCCCAGATACCAACTTGGACCCACACCTATGAAAGCAACACTGTTCTGGGAACCTAAGAACACGTCAGAAGAATGTCTCAAGCAATAACGTGTCTCAGGTGGGAGCCACATTTCAAAGAAGCCAGGAGGAGGGGCCGGAAGGCCAATATTGCCTCGTAAGACCCTCCTCTGGCCAATGTCTCCACAAAGCCCAACCAATGCTGGGGCTTGAGGAGTTTCTCCTCATTCTGCCCCCTTCACCTGCAATGGCCCTCCGGTAATCAGGGAATCTGAATGCAGAGTAGGACATCCATGGAACAATGTTTAATAAACAAATGAATAAAACTAATGAGTGTTCAATAAATGTCCACCTTTAAAAAAATAATTAATTAATTAATAAAATTCCCTGGGTGCACACCCAAATGAAATATGCTGCGTGCACATGCTTATGGTCAGCCACAACATCAAAAATCCATGCATGTGCTCATTTTCAAATGGAATCTATGTCTATGCTACATGTTGCTAGCAGTGTCTTTCTGCAGTCCACACAGGAGACACCACAAGTAAGTTTCTGAGCAAAAGACTAACGGGATGCAAATCAAATATTCAGAAACTGGTGGCAGAACCTTCCAACCTCTCCAGACACTTGTTTGCTGACCTTCTGGTGGCGATTCTTGAACAAAAAGGACTTCAAAGAGAGGCTCCAGTGTGAAAAAGGCATGTTACAACTTATCAAGAAGTTCAATTCCACCCCCTGGGGGCCTGAATTGTGATAATGGGTTGTTGTCCCACTATAATTATTAACTAAGCAATGTCGGGATGTTTTTATGTTACCGTCATCAACACAGTTTTGAGGTTGGCCACTGGAATTATTTTACATACATTGAAGCTTGAATGGAACGATTACCATCTGTGTTTCTTGCATGTTGTTTGACTTCAGTGCTAATGCGTTTCCCTCCACGCTCATGTGTATATATCTACCTGCCGGTGTAGGATAAGAGTTCATGTGTCTGACAATATCCACGAAAGCTTAAACCACAATGAATTTGTTCATCTCTAAAGTGTCCCAAGATGCCTTGTTGGTTTTGCTTCAACAGATGGGTCCCCTCCCTCAGTGAAGAAAGATCCCTGTATTGTTTTCCCTTCACTTCTTGGCTAATGGAGCAGCTTTCAGGGGACACACACACACACACACACAAAATTAAGATCTGGATTTTGATCCGATGGGTGGCACTGCGAAAGGAAGCGTTGATATTTTTCCCATATATCATTTCCTGCTTTATTTATTTATTTACATTTCTATACCTCCCAGTAGTCAAAACTCTCTGGGCCATTCACAAAAATTAAAACCATGAAGTACAACTTGAGTATAAAACTTAAACCACAATATAAAATCCTGATATAAAAGTACCACCACAATAAAACTGAGCAGCAACGCAGAGATTTAAAATAAAGATTTAAAACAGCAGAGTTGAAAGACCAGGGTGGTAAAATGTTAAAATGCTGGGAAAACAAAAAGGTTTTCACGTGCGTCAGAAAGAGTGCAATGTAGGCGCCACGCGGACCTCTCTAGGGAGCTCATTCCACAGCTGGGGTGCCACAGCAAAAAAGCCCCTCCTCCTGGTAGCCATCCCACCTCACTTCCTTTGGCAGGGGCACACGGAGAGGGACCCCTGAAGATGATCTTACTGCTTGTGTCTTTCCTCTGGTCTGAGAGGTTGAAATTCCTCTCCTTCGTTACCAGCAGTCAGAGCTCAAAGGTATACTGGTATTTAGGCTAATCCCCTCTGTTTTGCCTATGGCCAAACACCCTGGGAATGCGCTCCCTGAGAACAACTCCAAAATGGGCTGAAAAAAGGGTTCTGCAACCCTCATACAGATGGTTGAAGGACATCACATCAGTTTCACCTCTAGGGCTTTGAGGGTCATTGGGCAAGAGACCTTCAATGGACTACCTCCCTCAGGGAGTCCACCTTCTCACCACAATGGTCACCAGTTGTGATTGCTCCTCTTCCTCATCATTGCTCCCACTTGCTTGTTTGACAGGCAGAGAACCAGGGAGCAAGGAGGCCACGGCATCTCCTGCTCCTAGTTCTCACCACTTCTGTTGTCTCAGCAAGAGGGAGAGGCCAGTGAAGAAGCAGGTGGTGATGGGGGAGAGGAGGAACAACTCTAGGGGCCTTGTGTCAGTGGCCCTTACAGGGGCATCGACCCCTTGGTAGCTGCCCATCCATTCCTTGATTTCAGCCCCATATCAAGCCTCCATCTTGATCTGGGAACAAAGCAGATCTCCCACAACATTGGCCTGTAGGACAGGCCCAATTCCACAATACAGAAAGAGGAAGCCGATGCGTCACCCGAGAAGGATAGTTTAGATTTCTATTATGAAAGCCTGCTGCTTTCACCAGACCTGGGAGATCGTCTATGTTACGTTTATTCTGGAGCGCAACGTGAAGCATGTACCCTTCTGCCCCACATCTTAGGGACACCCTGTGCTGGACTTGAACAAATAAATGGAGGATCGCTTGCGGTTGGTGGCCAAGTCTCCAGAACTCGTGTGCGTATTCGGCTGAGAAGCGAATATTTCCAGACTGTTTGACTAAGCTAATTTCTCCGGAGGTTATTTCCATGAGGCTTTAAAACAACACAGAGATCGTATTCTGTTTCTCGCCACCCCGTCCAGCACACGTTTTTCTGCAAGGCAGGTGGGGTCGGAGGGACATCCTACATATGTTTGGGAGGCTTGCTGGACAAGAATAGAGATAGGCAGGTTGCAGATCAGGGCCTCGCCTTACTCGCCAGGCGGCTAAGATTTTAAATGGCGACTATCACTGGTTTTGATCTATAAAACTATCAATGGCTTGAGTGAATGAGGTCATGGAAGGCATCCTCCCCTATTGAGTTTCTAGATCAGGGTTGCTGACCCACGGTTGTGGTCCCAATCTTTACAGCTCATACTGCCAGTTCGAAGAGGGGGAAGTCTGGGAAAAAGCTGGGAAACAGTCAAACGATCAGTGCTCAGGGATAGAGGGCAGGGCCAGGGTAAGGGGGCAGGGCCTTCTGGGGAAACCTAGTGGGCCAGATTGGAACTACAGGTAAACCAGATTTGGCCCACAGCCTGAATGGCTACACCTCTACCATAATCTCTCCGCCATGTTTATTCCCCAGGTAAACAATCTCCATTGCAACAGGGCACCATCCTAAGGAGCTTTTTTCATGACGTATCATTCCAAGGCAGCCTTGGGGGATGATGGGAATGGTAGTCCAACACAGGGCCCCATGTTGGGGAAGGCTTTCCTGGGGCACTGTGTGGAATTAAACAAAGTCAGGCAAGCACTAGATTACGGGCGCCATCTTGGCTGCAGTATCAACTCAGCTGAGTGCTGTCAGCTGAGCCCAGTTCGGGTTTTTCAGTCCCTATAATGTTCTGCCTCTGAGCGACTGGTGGGATCACAGGGTGGCTAGGTGTCCTACTTTAGAGATGACAGTCCTCTATTTGTAGAGCTACTAGAGAACAGTCCTCTCCTTAAAAGTGCCCTCTATTTCCTAGCATCCCAGTCCAAGTCTGAGCAACTTTTTTCTGGTCTGATAATAGGGTGGCCAGGTGTCCCAATTTACAGAGGTCACTCCTGTCTTTGAAGAGCTGCCAGCAAACAGCCCTCTACTTGGAAGTGCCCACTACTTGATGGACAGCTCCAAGTTGCGTTTAAAGTCAACTAACCACAGGAAGGGAGAACAGAGATCTTGAGATTGTCCATCAACTGTTGGAACAGGACAACGGATTGAGCAGGCTTCCCTGCTCTAGTACAATGCATCAAATGGACAGGAGGAGGATCATGTAAGCCACCTTGGGATCCATGGATGAGGAAGAAAGGCAGAATATAAATGTAATAATAAAGAGATTGCATTTCTCTTTAAATTAGAGCAATTACTTCTACATTTGCATCAATATTGGTGAATTAGTATTTGCAGATGTTATGCATAGGACGACCTTGCTTGTCCTCTTTCTCAGCCAGTGTACATGCTCTGCCCTGCCCTACACCTCATAATTCTACATTCAATGGCCGAACAGTTTGCGTTTGTGCCTGTGCGCAGCTCTGCTGAACTGTGCAACATTTGTCGAACACACAATTGGTTCATTTTTGCTCTTGGATCTGCGCTAACAGTTTTTGAAAACCTGTTGCTCTCTTCAGGATGCTTCTCTGCTGCTGGAAATGAGTCATTTATTTTTTTGGGTCGGGGAGGCTAATAAAATATAACCTGCATCCCCACACAGAGAAGCAATTTTTACCTGTGGGTCAAACCCGATGCCAGAGAACCGTTTAGGATTGGGCTTGGAGCCACATTTCAAGGAACGGTTGTCATAGCTCCTCTTGCAAGGAGGCGCCTGAAAACGTGAAAGCCCGCCAGATGTCTACAATGTTGCTCAGGTACAACCTTTAAGCGAGGCAGGGTTTTGTAGACCTTTCCACTTCAAAATCCTTCCCCCCATGGCCTACCTCCCAAGAGACGCTAAAGTAACGGTGCTGTTTGAAAAGGCTTCAGATGAGAGTTCCCCCCTGGCTAAAATTACCCTTCTGTTTTATCTTCTCGAGAGCGGCAAGGTCTGTTGAGAACAGATGGTTTGCGTTAAGCATTATTTGTTAGTCTAATGAAAGGAGGTGAATAGGTTTTCAAGACCTCCGCTCCCCCATCCCACTCTCCACTATAAGGTATACACTCACATGCACACACGGGTTATTGCATTGTTCTGGAAGAGAGAGAGAGAGAGAGAGAGAGAGAGAATGAGAGAGAGAACGAGCCCTCAGCCAATCGTACCTGAAATCTCTGCTTTTGATTTCCCTCCTTGCAATCCCTCCGCACTATAATTTCTCAATCTAGTTAAATGTGGCGGCAAGTGATACGCAAGTCGGTGGATATTTATGTGCTGCACATCATCAAGGACAGAACTGGGGGGGGGGGGCGATTCAGTACCTAAGGGCCTGTGGGACAAATCTGGCCATTGTGGGCATCTCAATTTGGCCCTCTGTGGTTCAACAGGGGGCCACACCCTTCCGTTGGCCATGCCCCTTCTCCAAATCCCCAACCGTTTCCCGCAACTACCTGGCTTTAGTGAGGTTTCTCCTCCCCTTCTAAAAGGGAACGGTGCAGTGGTAAATTTGGAACTGGGGGATTTTATCGTGACGGTCACACAGCCATGCCCTTCCCCCAAGGAGAGTCCTGAAAATTCAGGCAGCTGGGTCAATCCAGATTAAGAAACCAGCACTAGCGCTTTTCATCTCTACCAGGAGCAGGTCTCTGGTAATGCCATTGGGTCTTAATTGCCTGTTTGAGATCAAGCTGCCCCAAAATTCTTTGCATGACGATGTGGAACAGGATATTGAGAGTAGGAAAATTCATTTTTCTCCCGGCTACTCTGAGGATGGCAGCTAAGCTCAGAAAAAAAAACACCAGGAAAATCTGAGGTGGGAGACAGATGAGGTCCTCGATCCTTCTAGTCAAAATGGGCTGGTGTTGCATCCCTACGAGTCCTGGCAATGCTACCCCACTGCTCCGAAAGCTGAGTTACCGTCTGTAAAAGCTTTAAGCTAAACTATGTCGGGATTTTGGCTCCACCCCATTTTGCCATTGGCTCCTCCCACCACTGGCACACAGCCCCCGAGAGCTTCTTCGGAATGGAATGCGGCCCTTGGCGGAAAGAGCTTCGACACCCCTGCTTTCATGACCCAGTGAGTGGTGGTCAGGAATTGGTACACATCATGATGAATCCTGCCCTATGATGGGTACAACAGGTCTCGTTCCCACGTGCTGCCCCTTCCAGGGTTTTGCAGAAAGCGGATTGGCACAGCTGCAGCTTTCCATGCGGCAGAGAGAGAAGGTGCAACTACAAAGACTCTCTCTTCCTTGCAATCTTGTGCCTTTCCAGGTTTGCTTTCAGCATCCATGCAAGGTCAGTGTGCAGCTAGGTCATTTTAGACCCTGGACTTGCACTGGTCATGTGTATTATTAATTCAGTTGTGATGCACACAAGGAATGAACATCTCATTCATGCATTCCTTACATCACTATGTCAGCCATCACACCTCTGCTTCTGGCTCCCCACAGTTACGCACTGGCCCAGAGGTGGCGTCTGTGAGCGGCAGAGAGGGACGTAAAAAGAAATGAAACCGGAGCACCCATTGCCAATTTTATTTTAGGATTGCCATAAAAAGATAACGTTCCTAGTAGAAAAGTTCCATCCCTATCATCACGCTGTCTCGTCGGAATGGGAGGGTTTCCAGATGGGAAGAACCGGAAGAGGAGGAGGGTTGGATAAGAAAGGGCAAGGAGGAGACGACTGGATTTCGGGGATCAAGAAAAGGGGATTGAAGCTGGCATTCTCATTTTGTTCCTCCTAGGGCTGCTCGCTGTTACAGAAACCAGAGACGATTAATCATCTGAATGTTAGGGACGCGGCAAAGCTCCCGTCTACTATTCGTCCACATTGTGGCCCACTATTATCTACTTCAAGAGTGTCGGACCACAAAACCACGGGTCAAAACCGGCCCACTTGGGTTCTTAATCTGGCCCTCTGGGGCCCCAAAGATGAACATAACAACATAAGCAGAGCACTGATACTGGATCAGACCGAGGGTCTGTCTAGTCCAGCATTCTGTTCGCATGGTGGCCAACCAGCTGCCGACCAGGGACCCCCAAGCAGGACATGGTGCAACAGCACCCTCCTGCCCATGTTCCCCAGCAACTGGTCTATATAGCCATCCACTAGCAACTGGTGGATGGCCACACCCCTTCCTCTGGCTCCACCCCTTTTCTCCGACTTCGAATCCTTTGGAGATCTCCCAGCCCTTGCCGGTATTTTCCCCATTCTACAAGGCTGAAGTGCGTCTCCCAAGCCTGAGCTACTAGCAGTAAGAGCTTTGAGACACATTCCTCCAGATTGCAAATCATGCCAACCCATCCTGTTCACAAATCGTGAAAACGAGCTGGCACATAATTTTCGGGAAATGTTTGCAAATGTCCAAACTTGCGTAAGTGTTCCAAATGGGCACCCCTTCCCCCCAAAAAAACCATACCAATTTAGACACTTGAGCCTGTGGCTAAAACTAATATATATATATATATATATATATATATATATATATATATGAGCCACCAGGGCTTTAAAGTGGTTAATAACAACAAAAGCAACATTTTCTTGCCAAAATCCAATTATTTGTTTTTAACGATTTAAAACATAGCCGACTTGGTATTGCAACCTGGCTCTCTGTGGTTCTCAGTTTTAAAACACTTTTAGCCCAATGTCCAAATCTGATTTCGGGGAAGCTGTCGGGGGTGTGTGTGGTGCATTCCAGGGGTAGGTGTGGCCTAAGGGAAAGGGAGCGGAGTCATAGGCAATAGGGGTCAGGGACAAAAGACTCCAACTGATAGTCTATTTTAGCCTGTAGCTCTTACAGCCAGTAACTAAATCCCTAGAAGAAGTGTTTCGACCTTTTAGAATGTGGGAAAACCGCTCAAAAGGTGGGAAGTTGGCAGAATGGGGTGGGGCTAAGGAAAAGGGGCATGGCCATCTTGGGAATCCTGGAGGGCCGTTTCGGACTCCTGGGCAAGCCAGATTTGGCTGCAGGCTTGAGGTTCAACACCCCTGCTTTATGGGCTCAGTTGGATCTTATTCACCTGGTTCTTATTCTTACTGTTATTCCTATTCTTATTCATTACATTTATATACCGCCCCATAGCCAAAGCTCTCTGGAAGGTTTACAAAAATTAAAAACATTGAACACTTAAAAACCAATATACAAAATTGAAAACCATAAAAGCCTAAAAGCAAACTACATATCACTTAAACTATCCAGGGTTCAGTTAAAAAAGCTCAACATATGCTGTTAAATGCCTGGGAGAAGATAAAAGCCTTAACCTGGTGCCAAAAAGATGACAGTATTGGCGCCAGGTACGCCTCGTCGGGGCGATCGTTCCACAGTTGGGGGGGCCACCACTGAAAAGGCCCTCTCCCTTGTTGCCATCCTCCAAGCTGAGTTGCTCCCTGTAGTAACACCCCCTGGCCACGCTTCTCCACATTGTTCCATTCTGAACGCTTTTGAGGGGAAACTGAAACAGTTAAATTAATGATGGGGGGGATTTTCCCCTCAGGGAGGTGCCACGCACGGCCCAAGAGAAAGTCAAAGCGAGTTCTGGAGGTTCGGAAACAAGCAAAAGATTGGAGGAATTTAGAAGGGCGTGAGAAGAATGTCGGGTCCCTGACGCTGTTCTCCAAACTCTGCATTCTCCATAGGAGCCAAAGCACTATAATACAGCAGCCCAAGGCCTCATCCCAAGTTGATCTGGAAGGATAAGATAATCAATGGTATCGAAAGCCAAGGAGAGAGCCGATAAGAGTAATTGAGTCGCACTTCCTCTGTCCTTATGAAGGCCGTCCATCAGGGCGTTTCCATCCCATAATTGAGCTGTAACCCAGACTGGAATGGGTTTCATATTCTAGACTAGCTGTTATTTCTATACACTCTTATTGCTAATCACATTAGCACAAGTGCGCCTTGCAAACAAACGGTATTGCGCCAATCCCCCCTCCCAGTAAAAAAACGTTCTGCAAGTCCGTGGGATCCACGCAACTCAGAAAAATCCAGCCTGCTGCAGAATCCTTCTCCAACACTCCTGATCTGAAATCCTCCTCCAAATGCCTTCTTTGAGAGAGGTTCAGAGGATGGCAATGAGAGAGAGCCTTTTCGGTAGTAGCCCCCTGATTTTGAAATGCTCTCTCCAGTGAGGTCCGTCTGGCACCAACATCGTCACCGTTTTGGTTAAGACTTTCCTCCACGACCAAGCGTTTGACGGCATTGGACGGGCCGTTTTAGTTTTTTATCGGCGGTTTTACTGTCGATTGTTTTAACTTGTTTTAAGCTTTTGAGCGTTAAGATTTTGTATTATGTTTCATCATGCTGCTCAGAGAGCTTTGGCTATTGAGTAGTATAGAAATGTAATAAATGAACAAATGAGTGAGTGAATGAATGAACGAATGAATGAATGTTTAGATGGTTTTATACAGTTACTTCGTTACTTCCTGACTGTGGATTGAACTCTTGTGAGTCACCTTAGGTATGCATGCAATAAAGACATAAATACTGGCCAACCTGGCAGGGTCATCGCATGGATCACTCAGGTAATATATGTGTGAACCACACTGAATGCCTGAAGTGCTCAGAGTCATCAAGAGCCATGTGGTAACGAAGCACTTTCAGGGCTGAATCCAGTTTCGGAGAAGCTCTTGCGGGGGGGAGGGGCTGCATTCCAGCAGTGGGCGGGGCCAAAAACCCCAAGCCCAGGGCTATTTTAGCCTAAAGCTTTTGCTGCCAGTAAGGAAGCCTTTGGAGCCTTTTAGAAAAGGGGAGGGGGAACATGCAAAAGTCAGGAAGCCACCAAGCCATCGGCTATGGGGGAAATGGGTGGGACCATGGGAAAGGGGTGTGGCATTATCTCCCTCTTGTTAGACTGTATTTGCAACCCAGGCCTGTTGTTCAATGCTCCTGGACTACGGTCTTGGACCTGGGTTGCCCACAGTACAAATCCTTCCCCAAGAAAAAGGAAGTTTTCTCTCCTTCTCGCTTTCCACATAATGAACTCCCCCGCTGCTCTATCTTCGCCGTCCTCAGTACAATTTGACTTGATTTTGTGTTTTAAGAAATGTGGGGCACAATTTAATTTGCTGCCGGGTCCAGGCACATCGGAAGTGTAACATTAGATGGCCTCTTTATCAGCCGTTCCGAGCGAGGGCAGGATTAAAAGTCGGAGATCTAAACGAAACCCTTTTTGACTCTAATTGGTCACAGATGCCCTTCGGATTGCGGTGTGTGTGTATGTGTGTGTGTGTATGTATGTATGTGTGTATATATATATATATATATATATATTCTTTGTTTTGGAAATAAGAATTATTCTTTGTATCCCTTTATCACCATTGATCTCTCTCTGTCTCTCTCTCAGCATTCCCCCTCCAAAAGCCTGGATTTATTTCCACAATTTTGTCCCATCACTCTGGCCCACCGCCACTCCCACCCCCATTATCCATGGAGGGGCAAGAGAGAGAGAGAGAGAGAGAGAAAGAAAGAAAGAGAGAGAGAGAGAGAGAGAGAGACCCACTCATCACCAGCTCCTACCGGCAGCCTGGATAAAACTTTCAAGCCGGGTCCTCCATCCACCTAAAGCGGGGACTGATTTATAGCTCCTGAAATCAATCCCTCCCTTACTGTTTCTTTTAATCATATCAAGAGAAGAATTACATGTTATACCGTTGGGAAGAAAATTTATTTCCTCCTTTCTTTCTTTCCTCTCTTTTTTCATTCTTATGATTTTAATGGCCTTGCTCTTCTTAAGAAATGGAAACTTGGGGTTTGAGCCTGGAACTGTTTCTCGCCTCTCCTCGAATAGCAAAGAGAACAATGGATGAACATACTTTGATTTGGCAGAGGAAAATCCATTTTACTTCTTCTTCTTCTTCTTCTTCTTCTTCTTCTTCTTCTTCTTCTTCTTTTTCTTCTACAACAACAACATATACCTCCAGCTTCTGGCATTGTGTTATCTTTTATTTTATTTATTTAAAAACCACATTAAACATTATCTTCTGTTTTGGTTGGATCGGGAATGCTGGGAATTTTAGGACTTCTTTTCTGCCTGAAACAGGCATTGGATTGCACCCTTAAAGATTTGTTGTAGGTTGTGGCTATCAAGCCTCTGTCAGTGATTGGCTAAGCTGCTCTGAGGTCACAGAGGCTCACCGGCTGGATGCTATGATGTCCTTTCTACACCAGGCTAAGACCCATTTTTAAAGAACTCACCAGGCTTTTGAAATCCTCTGCAGATTTCATGTTGATTGGTTTCATTCAGTCCTGCTGAGGGCACGGCTCCTGGGTATTCTGGGGTTGAAACTGGTTTCATTTTATTTGAATTTGTTGCATTGCTATTTTACCCGTTGGGAGGGCGAGGGGATGGATTCAGAAGGTGTGGCTCCAGAGCAGAGGTGTCAAACCTTTCAGCCCGGGGGGCTGCATTCCATTTTGGAGAAGCCCTCGGGGGCCACAGGTAGGACGTACCGAATGACCAAAATGGCCAACTTATTTTCCACTGCGACAAAGCCTTTGGAGAGCCATCAGCCCTTTGAATGGAGGGGAAAACTGCACAAAAGATGGAAATGACCAAATGATCAGTGGGTTGGGGAAAGGAGGTGGGGCCTGAGAGAGGGCCAGATTTGGACCCTAAATGGGCAAGATTTGGCCCACAATATTGAAGTTCAAGACCCCTGCTTTCTACCGAATCAAACCATTCCTAAGCATCACACAGTGCAAAGCAGCTCGAATAGCTCCTTGAGAGTCCTGACTTGTTCTGACTGAAATCCAGAGTGGATTCACCACCCCACTGACATCGAAGCCACCAGCCTTCACCAGCCTAGCCCACGATTATCGCCTGGGTTATTCTGAACGTAGCGAATCCTCCTCACTTCCCTTCCCCTGCATGCGGAGACTCTGAAACCAGTGTGACGAGCTGCTTGGCTCGTTCTTCCGTCCGATTCTTCATCTGCCTCCAGACTTTGATGGCTGCCAATGCGTTGCTTCCCTTATCCGGCTCTCCCTAGAGCATGCGATGGCAGCCGCACCGTTGCACAAACATGTTTATAAATAAATGTGTTTAAAAAACAAAGCCCTGATCGAAATAGAAATGAATCGGTGGAGGAGGAAGTAATAACAGCTAAGGGGTGGGTAGGGAATAGAGTCCTCTGCCCTCAACTCCGACAAATCCCATTCCTGTGGCTTGAGGTTCACGTTCCCAACTGCTGGTCTCCAAGGAGTATTAGATGATGCTGTTTGGAATTTTGGGGAAATGTTAAAACCTGAGATTTGAGCCCAGCCCTGAACGTGTTTACTCATCGGTAAAGTCCCACAGAGGGACAAATTAGGCATTACAGGGAGGACATAAGACATACAGCACAGTTTCCTGAGATTTTTATTTCTGGAAGGATGAGATCAAGGGTGGAGGAATGGCAGGAGCATTTGTTTTTTAACCCGTGTCAGAAAGACGATAGGTAATGTATATTTTCTCCAGGGCCTGAGGGGAGGTAAACGCGATTCCCACCCCCCCACCCAGTCTGATGATCCTCTCAGAGTTAGTCCTACTTTAGCACCAGCGTGAATCTGGGAATGCTCACTTCACAGATAACGGCGACAGGGATCTGAGCCAGCAGTCATGGACAAATCAGGAATGGGACATTGGGCTTGTGGGGGGGGGGGTAAGTCAATGAGATTGCCAACCCATGTGTGGGGCTGCCGTGAAACAGGGAGCATCCATGTTGGGGTCCAGCAGGACAGGGGTCGAAAGTCAAAGCACCTTTGTACAGATTGGTGTTGTGACCACATTTCGAGTTCTGTGCACAGTACGGGCCACTAAGGCAGTGCATTGCAGAGCTGGAAAAAGTGCAGAAAAGGGCAACTGAAATGATCAAGGGGCTGGGGCATCTCCCCTAGGAGGGAAGGCTCCAAATTCCATTAGGTCCCTTGGGCAGGACACCCGCCAGGGGCCCCTCCCTCAGTGAGCCAAACTTTTGACCGCCTTGGTCACCAGCTGTTCTTGCTCCTCATCCTCTTCCTCCTCACCCGCTTAGTTGGCAGGTGGAGAGCCAGGGTCTCCTGTTCCTCCTTCTTACTACCACCATTGTCTGGGCCACAGTGAGGGGCAGGAGAGCAAACAGGTTGCCATGGGGAAGAGGAAGAACAACTCCCGGGGACTCTTGGCAGTGAGTGTGTGGACCTCGGCAGGTCCAACCACACTGATCCCTGACGCTGGACCTGTGCTGGAGCTCAATTAAACCCAGCCTCTTCCCCATGCAAAGAAGGTGGTTTGCTACTGAGCTACAACATCTGTCTGTACATGAGAACCTAAGAATGGAAGAAGAGCCCTGATGCTGGATCAGACCCAGGGTCCATCTAGTCCAGCGCTCTGCTCACCCAGTGGCCAACCAGTTGCCGATGGGAAACGCACAAGCAGGACACGGATGCAACAGCACCCTCCCACCCACGTTCCCTAGCCACTGGTGTACAAAGGCACGCTGCCTCTGATACTGGAGGCTGATGACAAACATGGACTTCACCATCTGAGAAGACTTGCAGCATTCCTATGCCCATGTCCCCAACCCAGCCCAGGGAGATGTTGGTGTTCCCTGGCTTTTGTTCCATGCGGAAAGGTTGAAATGACTCCCCAAAGGCTGAATTACAGGCAGCAGGAGCTTCAAGTTAAAAATATGATGGCATTTTGGCCCCACCCACTTTGCCTCTGATCCCGCCCACTCCTGGAGTGCGGTGCTGGCCCCTGAGAACTCCTCCAAAATGGTCTCCACCCCAATCACTGAGAGCAGTTCCCCACTCATGGAACAATGGTGTCTGCGCCTGGACACACAATGCACAAAAAGTCGTTTCCCTCTCGGCAGTGGCAGAGGTATTTTCCGATAACATCTTGTATTATTATTATTATTATTATTATTATTATTATTATTTACATTTATATACTGCCCCATAGCCGAAGCTCTCTGGGCGGTTTAGAAAAATTAAATTGTAGGGGTTCTGGCCATAATTTAATCCAAATCAAGGCTTTTAAATCCAGGGAGGACAAGGCGTCGCAGAGTAAATGGATACAGGATGCAATGGATGGAGTCAGGTTTTCACCAATTCTCTCCCCTCGGAGAATAGGATATGCATGGATCTCTATGTTCATCGAGTGTTAGACGGAATTCCCCTCCCTTACCCAACAACGCCTTCCTAAAGAAGGGTCTTCATTGCTTCCTGTATGCATTTTACTCTACAACAGCTTGTCCAATTTTGGCTTCTGACGCAGGGCGTGTTACTTAGCTCTCCATTCTAGTTTCCTTTTAAAAAGAGAGAGAGAGAGCTAGTGAGGGTTGTAGTGTTTTTTTCTTTTCCAAATGTGTGTGAGAGCGGCGACCAGTCTCTAATAATTACAACCAGATCTACAGTGAGATTCAACATTCTATTAGACATTCTTAAGTTTAATAGAATGTTTAATCTTTTGATGGGTCTGGTTGTAATTATTAGGCAGAATCGCCGCCGCTCAGACACTTTCTGGCAATGCGGAGTTATCTGGATAGGTGGTTCTGGGTGGAGCGCAAGGGAAGCAGTGCGCTGGCATTTTGTGTTGAGAGAGCCAAGAAAATGCAGGGAGGGGAAAATACAAGTTAGCCACAAGATGGGTTGGGTCACACAATTGAGAAGTGAAAGGGGTGTGGTTCCTTGCAGCTCAAATGAGGCAAATAAACCTTTATGCCATGGATGCAGAACCCGCAAAGCCAACTTGGGCTCTTCTAGGGGGGATGGCTTGGCCTATATGCCCTGCCGCCAGGAGGAAACCCCCTTTTGAGGAATCCTGGGTGTTATCTCTGATCCCAGGTTGGAGATAACAGCAGGGATTCCACTGCATGCCTCTCCTGTGGTCAAGTCCCAAGCCCTCCCAATGTGTAGTTGTCAAACAAAGGCTTGGGCAGGATCTACACTGCTGTTTCAAAGGGCTTTAAAGTGGTTTATAACAGTACTGACAACTGTTGGTGCTCAGGACACACTCCAGAAACAGTTGTCACTTCTGTTATAAACCACTTTAAGGCGATTTAAAGCAGCAGCAGTGTAGATCCGCCCCCAGTCTCGAACTCAATAGGCTTTATTATGCGAAGCAGTCCATCAATCAGCAATTCAGATTTCAGTCTCGACTAGCTTCCTTCAATCTGAAACTAAGTTCCTCGACTAAACTGCCCCAATCCTAACAAGCTTACTTAAAGGTCTCCTTGATAGATGCACTACGGTAGGACAGAAAGTTGTTGTCTCTGTCCCCTTGAGCGCTTCGTGGAATTTCCTCCTCTGGCCCCTGGCCCATTTCATGTTCTGAACCTGACTTCGATTCCCAGGTCTCTGCAGGGACTCTGGTCCCAATCCTGACACCCTGTATTCCAGTGGTGGGCCAAAATACCACACACACTCCCCTATTTTAGTTCAAAGCTTCTGCTGCCAGTAACTAACCCTTAGGAGAGGCATTGCAACCTTTATGAATGCAGAGAGTGGGGAAATGGCACAACAGTACAGAGTCCCTGGCTTTGTGCAGGATCCCCAAGAGGGTGAGGAAACTCTGGTCTGCTGCTGAACCCACAGGTCAGATTCATAGAACTCCATTGCAGATTTCTATGACATCCGTACTCCTCAATCTGCTTCCAGACCCATAATACGTTTGATGGCGTTTAATGGGACTTACTCCCTGCTACTTTGGGATTCCATACTTCTCTTTGGCTCCTTCCTAGAATTCAGTAGGAGAACTACTTAGAAACCATCCATAGTTATTTAAAGCACTTGTGGGGAAATCCTAGCCAACAGAACTGAGAAGGCAGATTTGCATCAACTGCAAATATTGGAG
Source organism: Anniella stebbinsi (assembly GCA_029215795.1). Lineage (NCBI taxonomy): Eukaryota > Metazoa > Chordata > Lepidosauria > Squamata > Anniellidae > Anniella > Anniella stebbinsi. The sequence continues at coordinate 99,382,050 of JARDYH010000008.1, read as the reverse complement.
GGGAGGGTCTTTTTTGCCTTTCTTCTAGGGGTGTGCACGGGAGGAAAAATTGTATCGGAATCGGGACCTCAGATTTTGCCCTGGATCAGATCGGTCAACATCGGAGGTCCCTCGGATCGGATCGGATCAGATTCTGATACAAAAATCGGACATCTGATTTTCGGATCGGATGCCATTTTAGGTGTTTTCACCATAGGCTTGCATTGGGGGAAAGAAAGCTTTTCCCCAATGCAAGCCTATGTGGAAAACATGGGGGCGGGTGAGTCGGGACTTAACTCCCCCCTCCCTGTCCCTCCCCCCACTCACGCTCCTTACCTGCCGGGGCTGTCCGCTTCCATCCACTGCTGCCCACTGTTTCCTTACTACTGAGAAACAGGCTTTGTGGCCTGCCTCTCAGTAGAGCGCCGGGTAATGACGTCACCCGGCGCTATACTGAGAGGCAGGTCACAAAGCCTGTTTCTCAGTAGAAGGGACCAGCGGGCGGCAGCGGACAGAAGTAGACAGCCCAAGCAGGTAAGTGGGGACTTCCCTCTCCCTCCCCCCACTCGCACTCCTTACCTGCTGCCATCCGCTGCTTCCGTACTACTGATGAGCAGGCCTTGCACCTTGTTTATCAGTAGTACAGAAGTGGTGGACGGCAGCGTGGGACGCCGGCAGGTAATGGGGAACCTCCCCCTCCCTCCCTCCCTCTCCCCCCACTCACACTCCAGACCCGATCCGGCCAAAATCAGATAAAATGATCCGATCCCAATCATTTGGACCGTCCGATCTGATCCGATCCAAAGGGACCAGATCCAGATCAGAAAAAAACAGAGGATCGGACCTCCATTGGGAAAACATGGCGGTGGGTGAGTGGGGACCTCCACCTCCCTCCCCCCACTTGTGCTCCTTACCTAGGCTGACTATTTGAAAAGGAGGACAGGGCTCCTGTAACTTTAACAGTTGTAGAGAAAAGGGAATTTCAGCCAGTATCATTTGTATGCAATTAGTCCCTGGTGAAATTCTCTCTTCATCACAACAGTTAAAGTTGCAGGCACTATACTAGAGTGACAATATACAAAAGAAGGCAGGGCCCCTGCAACTTTAACAGTTGTGATGAAGAGGGAATTTCACCAGGAACTAATTGCATACAAATGACACTGGCTGAAATTCCCTTTGCTCTACAACTGTTAAAGTTACAGGAGCCCTGTCCTCCTTTTCATATGGTCAGCCTATCCTTACCTGCTGCCTTCTTGCTGCCATCCACTGCCGCCTTGCTCTACTGTTCCACAGTAGAGCAAGGACGCGCCAAGTGATGACATCACCCGGCGCGCCGGTGCTCTATTGTGGAACGGGCCGCAAGGCCTATTTCAAAGTAGTATGGAAGCAGTGGGCGGCAGTAGATGGCAGCGAGGAGGCAGCAGGTAAGGAGCACAAGGGGGGGAGGGAGGTGGAGGTCCCCACTCACCCACCGCCACGTTTTCCCAATGGAGGTCCGATCCCCCGATTTTTTCTGATCTGGATCTGGTCCCTTTGGATTGGATCAGATCGGACGGTCCAAATGATCGGGATCGGATAATTTTGTCTGATTTTGGCCGGATCGGGTCCGGATCGTGGATCGGACCCGATCTGCTGCACATCCCTACTTTCTTCTAAAGAAAGCACTGAGCCTTTAATTTCCTGCAAGGGATGATGCGTTGGAGACGAGAGCTCACAGGAACACGCTAATAAGAGAGGCTTGGCAGTATTTCTCCAGAGAAACGTTCCCTTGATCAGACTGGGAGAGGACTGGAAACCCTTATGTAAAGCCTTTTTTTCCCTGGGTGTTTACAAGTTTTTCAGTTCCCTTTCTTTTCCATAAGGACTCCTTTTTCATTTACTTTATGAGTTTAGGTTTCCTTTTGCTGCCGACTGAGGAGAAAAGGGCTGTTGATTCCAGGACCAAAAACCACAAGTCCAACGAAGTACCCGTAATATACCCCTGCCCCCATTAAAAAAAAAAAAAAAAACCCAAGGGCTAATTTTTGACTCTTACATCGGGGCAGGCTTTGGCTATGTTCGGAAAGTCCCGGCGGAGAAGAAATGCACACAATCTATCCATCAAGCCTGCCTCTCTTACATGGCAAGTTTTAGGATGACTTAAAGCAAAATGCAAAATGGATAATTGCTCACAGATATCATTCTTTACCCTTTCTACACCTCTCTCTCTCTCTCACACACACACACAGAACTTGAGTGTTTATAGTATTCAGATCACTTCTGCCCCTTTGAAGTTAGGTGCACTTGCTCTGGGGTTTGATTGTGGTTATGTTAGCAAAAGCAGCAGAATAGAACAGCATCTTTAATGACGGTGATCCTTGCAACGTCAACAATGCATCCTTATTGTTAATCTGTTACTCCGAAAAGCCAAGGAGGGGGAAATGAAATTTTTGGAGGCATCTTTGACCGGGCCCATTTTTGTTGGAATGGCAAAGCCTTCCAAGAGATTGCAAGCTTGGCCCGATTTCTTCCCAATGGAGCCATTTTTGAAGCCTGATTGTCCAATGTCTACTCAGACTTTAGTTAGGGCTAACTCTCTCTCTCTCTCTCTCTCTCTCTCTCTCTCTCTCTCTCTCTCTGCAAAAGAGTTGGGGAAAATGTGAATGAAATGATGGTAGAGGAGGAGTAAACTTAAAACAACCACAAATCCAAGATCTGTTTTGCATTTTAGAATGTTTTAAGGATGTTTTTAGGATGTTTTAGGATGTTTTAATGCAGTTTTAATAATATGTGTCATGTTTTTAATCAGTTTTATGTATTTGATCATATTGCTGTTCCCCGCCTCGATCCAGACGGAGAGGCGGGTAAGAAATAAATTATTATTATTATTATTATTATTATTATTATTATTATTTTGCTGATGCAAGGTAGGGTGACCAGATAAAATCCAGGTCAGGGCTCATGTAACTTTAACAGTTGTAGAGAAAAGGGAATTTCAGCCAGAGTCATTTGTATGCAGTTAGTTCCTGGTGAAATTCCCTCTTCATCACAACAGTTAAAGGTGCAGGCACTATACTAGAGTGACCATATACAAAAGAAGGCAGGGCCCCTGCACCTTTAACTGTTGTGATGAAGGGGGAATTTCACCAGGAACTAATTGCATACAAATGACACCGACTGAAATTCCCTTTTCTCTACAACTGTTAAAGTTACATGAGCCCTGACCTGGATTTTATCTGGTCACCCTATGTAAGGAGACAAATGGGATGTGTCTTACTCCTCTTTAATACACCCATAAACATAGAATAACTCTGGGACTGTCATCCAGTTCAATAAATCTTCGTGAATGACCGGTATGTGTTTCTTTCAGGCCATTCATTCATTAACAAAGGTGTATTCTTATACACGTTTACTTGGCAGTGACCCAGGATTGGATCCAAGATCTCCTTTCATGGGAAATAGGTTCCTACACCTAATTTTGGTGTAGTCCACTTCCATTGTCATGGTTGATCCGGTATAAACTTGGATCAATGTGCCCAATGGTACTTACTCCCTAGTAAGTGCATTTAGGATTGCAGCCTTACCATGCAATCTTGTGCATGTCTACTCAGAAGTAAGTCCCCCTGAGCTCAATGGGACATACTCCCAGGTGTGGATAGGAATGCAGCCATAATCAGTGAAACTTGTACAACCTTACGTATGAGATAGAAAACATGATTGTTCTAAAGGTGTGTGGGGAGGGGAATCTCATTATTATTATTATTATTATTATTATTATTATTAGCATGCTTTTGTGGCAGGCATCACCTTGGATGAAGCTTTCTGCATTTAGCAGCAGCTTTTATCAGTATATGTATTTGATTTTTTTTTAACCCAATTAAATCAAGAAATACATCCGCAGACCGATCAACTGGAAGCTACCTTTTACATCTACTAAAATACTTTTCTTTGAGTAAGTTAACCAATTAAATTGAATGATAGCTGAAATCCTGTTTTCATGCGTAGATCTTATTCTTGGCTGCAGCTATCATGTCCTTAGACTTAGGGCTACAGTAGGTATGCTGTAGTACACGTCTGCACTCATAAAAAAATAAATAAAATGCACAATCCAGCTGAAGTCACAAGGAACGCTGCAATCCTATACACACTTACTTGGGAGTACGTCTCATTTCCTCCTTTTCCCTCCTGGTCCCTTTTTCCTTGCGTGTCGTGTTTTTTAGTCGGGAAACCTGAGGGGCTTCCTTTATTGATTATTTGCCAGCTGCTCCAGGGTACTTTTTGGCTGAGGAGCAGGATTAAATACGCTCTTAATATATATATATATATATATATATATATATATATATATAAATTGAGGGTTTATCCTTGAGCAGACGTGTATAAGATTGCACAATTAGTCTGGAATCCTGTGCACACTTACGTACCTGAGAGTAAACCATTGAACACAGTGGGTCTAACCTGAGTAATATGCATGGGAGTTGCACATCCCATTTCAAGAAGCAGAAAGGAATTTTGCTGAGACAAACCGATCAGTCGGACTTCGAACAGGACTTAGTTGAGAGTCACTCTACGTAGTGCTGGCTTATTCCTAAATACGTTCCAGACATTCATGTTCAGTTTCTTTCTTTCATCTAATAATATGAATTGGAGACCGGTGCCACGAAAACAGTGCTTTTCAGGTAAATCTCCAGAGCCCATATTCTTTCTATCAATGGAGCTTACTTCTGAGTAAATGTGTTTAGAATTAGAACACTGATCTGATGACCGCTTGGAATGGAAAGTTAAATATATATAGTGCTACATTGTCTCCTCCATTTAAAACATTTACTAAAGAAGGCATTACATATTTCCAGTTTCGCAGTGAAATAACTTAGCAGGGTTGCCATTCCCCTTCCTAAAACCAAAAAGCAGGCTTTTGATCAGCCATCCTTCCTATAAAAACACATGAAAAGGAAACCGAGAATACATGAAACGCATCAACCTTGAGATCCAATTGCAAGGCAACCGAATAAGCCTGGACAATTTCTTTATGCAGCCATGAGGACAAAATACAAACAGTTGTTGTGATTGTCTTGAAAGGAGGGCTGTCCACATCTTCTAATTCTTATCGCTCAAATGATCCAGGGATTGCTCCCTGATCGTGCCAGGCCATGCATGGCATGCGACAGGAGTAAAACATTCAGCGAGAGAGTTTGTGAGCTCCTCTGGTTATATTGCTGATGCTCTCCTTAGTTCCAAATAATCACACATCAAATGGACGCACCGTTTTAACAGGAGTGATTCCTGCACATACTTGACCTTTCCGTTGAGAGCAACAGAATTGAAAAGTGTTCCACATTGGCTGTCCATTTGTTTTTTTGGAAACTACATTGATGAGCAAAGTATATTTACTTTTAGGCATGTCTTCAATGGCCTAGTGACCTCCTCGGCTTCAGTCAATCGCACTGTGAGCATCATTCTTATGACGCTCACAATGCAACTATCTTTCTCTTGTTTTAATTAACTGGGGGGGGGGGGGGTGATAGGTGAACCCTCCCCTCCCCAGATCCGAATCTGTTCATTTGAAGCAGCCTCTTCAGTTTTCTGTTGGCAATATTATTTAACCCTTTCGATGCTGGATTAAGAGCCATCTCCAGCAGAATCACCCTCCACGTACAAGACAATGAATGTTAGGAAAAACCTCCCATGGCTACTAACGGGAGGCATTTTCTCCCCTCACTCCCACACGTTAATTGCTGCACAGGGTGTGGGTGTGAAATACCCTGGTGTTTTAACTTTTTTAAAAACAGCAACAAGATTGCTAATTGTGTCATTAGCATCATGTGTAGTTAATTAGGCCCTGATGAGATACAGGCCTAAAGAGGGTGGGAGCCTCCAACACAGAAGACGCTCTAAATCAGTGGATCCCTTTTATGCATCATTTTGAAACTTCGATCAATGCTGCTGCAGGTTTTGGCAAACTCATTACAGAGATGTTTAGAATAGCAGATTTAGCATAAGTCATTTTAAAAAATGCTACGGACACGTATGAGCAGTAGTAGTAATGTGTGTAAGAGAGACCATATATATTTGCATGTACAATTGTTGTGCCCATTGCAGGAACACCATCTCTGTAAATACGATCTTCTGAGATGTTAGAAGTATCCTGAGCCCCTAAAACTCTGCACCAGGGGCACTCACATGAAATGTCCGCACCGCAGATCGTTAAAATGTGGAATTTAGGACAAAATAGTAGGTGCCGTATACATGCCCAAAGTAACTTCTGATCCCATTCAGATGGATAGCTACCAGGTTTCCCAGCTGTTTTGCCAGAACCTGGTCTGCCAAATGAGTCTTGGGAGTTTTGTAGACACACAGAACTCACAAATTGCCTTTTTCGATTTCGACCACTTTGCGGGTATTTCTTGGAACAGGAATGCACATCGGGGGGTGAGAAATCCGGGAGGGCCAGAGGGTTGATTTCTCCTGCTTCAATATCCATCTGGTTTGGTTAGTTTAGTATGCTTCTTAAAACAAGCTTTTGTAAATAAATATCTCAGCTATCACAGAACACCTGAATTATCCCCGCTAGTAGGTGGAAATCTTCCCCTAAAGTGAAGCAGGCAGAGTGCTTATATAATCAACTGTGACAGCACCTTGTCTTCACAAGGAAGAAAAACTGAGATCTATTTTCCTTTCTTCATTTTATTGGATTCCAAGTCTTTTCGTGATTCCGCCCTTGCTTGCAACCTTAGCTTTTTGAAATATTAAATGCAGCCAACTCCTCTGTACATTTATACCGGGAAGTAAATCCCACTGAATTAAAAGGAGGATGCACCCCTGTTAATCCATGTAGGAATACAGCCTAAAATAGTTTTGTCCCTTTGCTGCCTCAAAGGATAGGATAAAGTCACACTTACAAATGAAACCGTCGACGTCAGAAGCTAGAACTCAAAGGGAAAGGTGGGTTCTGTGTGTATGTTGAATTTATCGTTGATCTCTAAAGCAAAATGGGGCTCATCATAAATATAGACTGCACTAACTGTCCAGAAGCTGGAGTTGTGAGAACAGCTCTTATTTACCCCAGAAAAAAAAATACCCGGAATAATATTTCCATCTACATGTGAAAAAGGAACTCTACGTGTCTCCTCCAAAAACATGAGTTTTGGGTCATCCCTGTTCTGACTTTACAGGCAGTGGCCCCAATCCAGTGCACAGCTGCATATGCCTGTCTTGCTGATTTCATGAAAAACAGGCATTGGTTTCACCCACGCACGGCACAATGTTGTCTGATTTCCCGAGCTGAATGTCTGAACCAATGACTGGAGGGATGCGAAGCCATTTGAAAAGTCTGTATGTAGTGAGTTGCACCTCCGTTGCCCGTTCACATCACTTCATGTTACAGTTCACTGACGGAAATGCATGTATGAACTGGCTTTTATAGCGCCCTGGATTTCTGCATCTGATATGGAGATTGTCTATATTCCAAGAACATCATTCATTTGTTCTAACAATTTATCTTTAAGTCTAGAGTCTGCATTTTCACCACTGGGGATGCCATCTCGTTGCCTCCATCACCTTCATGATAACCCGGTGGAGTTGATCGACATGATTATTCCCATTTTACAGAGGGGGAAACCAAGGCTGCGGTTGGGATTTGAATTTATATCACAATCCAGCACTCTTTTCACTGGGCGGCTAGGCAGTGACTAGCATAAACTATCTGTCACTGTGGTAGTGAAAAGAGAAATTAAGGGCGCAATGCCATGCAAGTTAAGACAGAGGAAAAAGTCCTACAGTTCCCTTCCTGGCTAAGAAATGATGGGACTTGTAATACTTTTATCCATCTGAACATGCACCAGATTGTGCCTTAAGATGAGCAAAGTAAGGTGGTAAATGTTGGGTAAGGGAGTTTCCCCCCCTGCCCAAATTTTCTAGTTAACACATGTACTTCTAAAGTTGGTCTGATCAAAAGTAGCATCGTTACATCTTTTTCATTCCTAATGACATTTCAGAGTTGAACTGGAGTGTAGGTGGGAAGCCAGAATGACCAGAAATGTGCAAAACTGAAATCCGTTTGCAGCAATACAGCTGGTCTTCTCTGCCAGTCAAGGCCCTCTTAAAGACGCAGGAGCAAAGGGCTGAACAATCATTTGGCAACCTTAACAGCCACGCTAGGGTTCTGATAGAAAGGCCAGGTATAAATCTCTCTAATAAATCATCAGTAATAGAAAGGTGGGCAGGTGGCCCATTCAAGTCACACCTCTGTCAACGGAGGCCAGGGCGAGTTACTTTTTAACCTTATTTCTCCCATCTGTAAAATGGGACATATAATTACTTCCTCCACAAGGTAATCGATGGGCAGTATATAACATCTATTAGTTGGGTGGTATATAGATGTAATAAATAAATGAATGAATGGTGACCTTGTGCTATCTGACAGTCTATATGAGCCCGGGACTAAATGAACACGATTAACCATGGCGGTACATTACCAATGTATCTCAGAATTGCAGGGATCTGGAGCTAGCAGTCAAGGTCAGTGGTGGACTCCAGAGAAACATGGGTGCATACGTCCAACACGTAGGGAGTTCTCGCACGCAAGCCATGTAGGAGTTGTGCAAGAGAACTTCCATGTCATTTCTATGGGAAAGCTTTCCCGGTGAATCAATTTTCAAGCGAGGCTTATGTGGTACATTGCTATGGGATGCCCAAAAATGCCTTTGAGCATTGCATGTGCTTTTATGTGAAGGCATGAGCGTCCACCAAGCAGAGCACAAAAGCTGGAAGAAAGCCTCATCTAAACAAATGAACAAAAGTTCATCAAGTTGAAACAAACTTAATCCAGTGAATATTTTAGCTGATGCACGTGGGATGCTTGCAGTAGACGCAAAAAGCATTTTATATCATGTGTGAAAACAGGCACCGAGGTGCCCCATACTTTCTCTAGACTTCACAACAAAGCTACAAACTGTGACAACATTTAATTGCATAGAGCATGTTTTGCATTGCCATTGACAGGAAGAGTTTTAAAAGTTCTTAACTTTATTCTAAATAACAATAATAATAATAATAATAATAACAACAACACACATCAAGAACTTTTTCACCTCATCCTATATTTGCCTTCAAGAAAGTCCTGTTGAATTCCACAGGATTTACTTCCTAGTCAGTGTATATAGGATTTCAGTCATTAAGACTGTGATCCTATACCCACTTATTGGGGAACAATCCCCATTGAACTCAATGGGACCTACTTCTGGGTAGGCAGGTATACAATTGTGCCGTGAATACCATTGCTGTTAGCTGCAAGGCAAACATGTATTATGCTCAGCCGTAGGATCGTGACAGCAATTTCAGCTTCAATAATGTTTGATCTTAAAGGCAGCGTTAAGGCTGCATAACCCATTGGATCCTGCGCATCTTGCAGTCCTTCATTTTGACAACAACTTCAGAATATACTGATCATAATTTGGATGGCACTTTCTCACACACAAACATATTTCCAAGTACAAAACAACCTCACTTCATACCATAGGTGGCCATGGTGACTGGAAGAAAAAATCCCCAAATCCATCAAGGGTGCAATCCTATATATTACTTGGAAGTAAGGCCCACTCAGTTTAAGGTAGCTTACTCCCAGGCAACTGTGTCCAGGATCGCAGCCTTAGCGTAATAGGCCGACCAAAAGATCACCAAGAATGTGTCAGCTTTTGAGATCTGCAGATGTCTTCAGCTTTTTGAAGGGATCTGGTGCTCTTGAAAGCTTGCACACACTGGGTTTTTTGGTGTACATGTGTGTAATCTTTTAGTAGGCTTAATAAATGTATTATGCTAAGGCTACAATCCTGTCCACAGTTACCTGGGAGTAAGCCACATTAAACTCAGTGGGCCTAACTTTTATGCAAGGTATTACACTAAGTTGCATTTTGAAATACATCTCAGGCATTTGAATAGTAAGGTTGTGGCCAGTCTAAGCCTAATTTAAGTCCCATTAGTTCCAATGGGTCTACTCTAAATAGGACTGGCTTTGGGTACAACTCATAAACTCCCTTCCCTGGGCCTTAATTTTCCCCCAAACAGACTGTCCTCCACCCTGTCCCCTTCCAAAATTTCCAGCTGCGGTGAAAAATATTTGTTACTAATCACAGAGAAGAGAGAGAGAGACGGATCCTTTAGAGGTCCCTTGAAACAAATGGGACCTGCTTGCAAGGCCACATCAATTCGTTCCATGGGGCCTTTGTGCAGGAGAACTCCCCTTGCCCCAAGACTGTTGGGGGCATATACAGTTCCCCTTGGTCAATGGCTTCACTTGAACCCTGTCGATTTCACTGTGTCAGTTTCACCGCCAGGTCAATTTCGCCCTGTTCATTTCACCATGCTGATTTCCCAGGGTCAATTTCGCCAGGTTAATTTCACCTAATTTCACCGTGTTAATTCCACCTTGACAGATGAATCGAGAAATTCAGTCTGGCCACAGTCGTGTCCACCCCACCCCCCGCCCGCTCCCCAATTTCAAAGCCGCTGCCCCCTAGATACTCCAAACAACCCCCCCACCCCTCAAAAAGTCCCCAAGATCTCTCCCCCCTCAAGATCTCTCCTCTCCAACGCTCAAGCACCTTCCTTCTCCAGCAACCATCTCCCCCCCACCCCCAACACGCCCACCCCACGCTCACCTTCCCGAAGCGCGCCTCCTTCGCTGCCGCTGCTCCCCCCGGACTGGTCCTGCGCTCCTTTGCCGCCTTCCCTCGCCTCCGGGCCGGACTCTTTGGCTCCGTTCATGCCGGCGGCGACTTCCTCTAGATCCAAAAGGTGGCTCACGCTGAAGTTTTTCCGAGCCTGGGGGTTGTCCGGGGGATCCAAAATCCGCACCGCGTTGGCTGCGAATTGCTTATCCATGCCGTAAGCCGCCACCGTTTCCATGTCTCCCGAAGATTCCAGGCTGGGGAGCCCCACCCCACCCCCAAACCGGCGACACCCCCCTTTCCGACTCCCCCCTTCGTTGCGATCCGGCGATCTCCTTTACCCACCCACCCCCCAAGAAACTTCTAGTGTCCTCCACCCTCACGATCCCCACTTTCCTCCTCCTCCTCCTCCTGCGTTTTCCCAGGGGATATATAAATGCGCGTGTATTTCTTGCTCAGCCTGGTCTTGACGTCTGGAAGAGGAGAGAGAGAGAGAGAGAGAGAGAGAGAGAGAGAGAGAGAGAGAGAGATTCCCCCAAACTTTCTCTCGCTCGCCTTTCCCGCTACACCCCGCTTTCCTAGCTGTCCAGACCCAACTTCGCTTGCTGCACGACTCCCTGGGCTCTGAAATTGACCAGGATTGGCAATTGACGAAGATGATGTCCTGAAACTGACTCAAATCCCCTCCCACCTCTTCTGAAGCTGACCAAAAACGTCTCCCGCCTCCCCTTTTCTGAAACCGGCAGCCAAACTCCGTTTCCTCCTCCCCAATTTTCTGCTTTTGCGCAAGTCCGCCCCACCGCCTCTTTCAAACTCTCTCTCTCTCTGTGTGTGTGTATTAAGTTTTGGAAAGAGGAAGGTTTAAATTGGGGGGGGGGGAGAATTCCTCTTCTTAAGGTCCCCCCCCCGCTCCCAATATATTCTCTTCCCCCACCCCTTTTTGAACAGTTGTTGCTTTTACCTGCCTCCTCTCAAAGACATCCAGTATTTGAAATCTGGGCATTTCTCAGAAGGAAAACGAGAAGAAAAAAACTTACGAGATTTGCCTTAGGTAGGTTTTGTAAAATGCGTAATTTATGTTGTTTTTGCGCGCACACACACACACGCGGCTTTTTGGGAGGGAACTTACATCTAGAATAATAAAAGAGGTTGAACAGAAGAACACGAGAAGAGACCTGACGCTGGATCAGACCAAGGGTCCATCTAGTTCAGCGTTCTGTCCATGCGGTGGTCAACCAGCTGCACACAGGAAACCCACAAGCAGGCGAGGAGTACAACAGCACCCTCCTGCCCATGTTCCCCAGCAGTTAGTTTATGTAGTCACACTTCCTCTGGTACTGCAGGTAGCATAGAGCCATGAGGACTAGTAGCCATGGATAGCCATCTCCTCCATGAATCTGCCCAATGAATATGTGTGTCTGTGTATCTGCCTCTCAGCCCCATAGCACCACAACTGTGAAACTTAGATACCTAAAACTTGGCATGCAGAATAAGGGGGACTGTTGGCCTTCAACTGCTCCGCCCTAATACTGGGTGGTTCAGCGGTGGTGGCAAATTTGGAACTGCAGACGCTCATCATGATGGTTCCCATAGCCACGTCACCCTAGAAGTAAAAATATACAGACAGCTGGCTTGATCCAGATTAACACACCTCTCCTAGCCGTTTCCATCTCCACTGGGAGAAGGTCTTTTGCAAAACGAACGGGTCTGAATTGCCCATTCTAGACGCAGCTGCCCCAAAAGATTTTGCATTCCAGCAGGGTAGTATATGTTGTTGCTAGGGGAATCCATCCCCCCAGCTACTGTGGGGATTGCAGCTACGTTCAGAGGGAACAGGGAAGCCTGGGGGAGGGGGGTGGCAGATGATGTCACAGACCCTGGTGATAAAAAAGTGCCAGGGCTGCGTCCCTCTAATCCCCGCCTCCACTACATCACTATGGTTTGGGTTATCATATACAGGGATCCAGTTGGGACGTTTGTGCAATCTATGTTGCCAATAGCACACACAGTTTGGTCAACTTTCCACCAATGGCCTCATTTCCGTTTTCTTTATTAGGGTGTGTGTGGAATGACAAAATGGGGTATTGATCATAACATCCCAAAACACACAAACAAGCAAACCACCAAATATATTTTAAGAGTGATTATTGTCACAACGACAAATGAAATAAATACGTTTGAAGAGTAGTTATTCATTATGCATTTGTTACCTTGCAATCCTGCCTTTCCTCCAAAGAGCCAGGTATGAGGAGGAAGATGAGGATGCCAGCACGCTTCAAAGCACAGTGCCGCCCTCCAGCGCCATCTTTATTTGGGTTCCAAAGAGCGGGTTTGTGCTCTGCAGCCCAGATCCCCACCTCAGTCTTGGATTTTGCTGCCTGAGAAAGACGCTTTTCTTTGGCCCTCACCAGTTTGGCTTTTGGGAAATGGGTGTTAGGAACACAGGAACATTGGAAGCTGCTTTATATGGAATCGGACCCTCGGTCCATCCAGCCCAGTATTATTAACACAGACTGCCTCTACAAGAGGCATTTAAAGCTCTTTCAAGGCGCATTAAAAAATTTACCTCTACAAGAACGGAGCGCAAATCAGGCGTAGAGGCACGTTTTCTCTCCGATTATGCGCATTATTGAATGCGCGTTAAATCGCGAGTTTTATTTTGCTCCGGCCGTTAAAGCGCATTTTGACTATGTGAACAAGCGATTCTCCGCATTAACTACTTGTAAAGCGCCTTTGAAACAACCGGTAAGGTCACCTGTTGAGTGCTCAATTACCTCCTGCATACAAGCATTTACTATAAAAGCGCTTCCGAGAAGATGCGCATAATCGGAGGAACAGGCGTCAAATGGAATCCATCTAGAGGGGGTCACAGACTGGCAGCAATATCTCTCCAGGGTTTTGGGCAGGATTTTTTCCTGCCCTACTTGGAGATGCCAGGATTCTAACCCGGGACCTTCTGTTGCAAAGCAGGGGCTTTTCCACTGACGGAGGGCCTCACCCAGTGTTTTGTGATTGGCCATGTCCACCTGCAGGCCCCCAAGGCAGCCATTTTGTGAGAGTGCTCATGGGTCTGCTCCGTGCCAGTCCAAGAACACCACCACACTAGCTCTCTCACTACAATGCAGTGGACGTTGACTCAACATCTGGGTATTGCCATGGGTGGCACCTGAAGTCACCTGGGCATCACTCAGGTCATCTCTCCAGCTCTCACCCCATGAACCTGAAGGTAACCCAGCAAGGGGTTCAAATCAGTATGCGGATCGGGGTCCCTATGCATCTTCTTCTTCTTCCTCTTCTAGCTTCTGCCCATCTCTCTAAATCCGTTGTTTATTTTTAAACATTTCTTCTTTGAGTTTTTGGTGCTGCTATCTTATCTCGATTGATCGAGGCAGAGCCGATCTAATACATGAACGTTACAAAATGGGCTCATAAAATGGGATGATGAAAGCCAGCTGTTGAACTAATTTTTTAAAAAGGAAGAAGGAAGGAGGAGGAGGAGGAGGAGGAGGAAGAGGAGGAGGGTGCGAGGGCTTCTGAGCTGAAAGATGGCCAAGAAATACTTTAAATAAAATATATTATTATTATTGATTATGATGATAATAATTATTATTATTGGGAGGCCTTCTACCTGAAAGAAATATTTTAAACAAAATAATATGTAAAATATTTCTTGTCCACCTTTCAGGGCAGAAGGAATAATAATGATGATGATGATGATGATGATGGGAGGCCTTCTGCCCTGAAAGGTGGAAAATAAATATTTTAAATAAAATTATTATCATCATAATTAGTATTAAATATAAATTATCTTTATTATTAAAGTATATGCATAGCAATAGGCAGACATAAGTATGACTTACGAGGGGGTGGAGCCAGCAGAAGGGGGCGTGGCTATCTGGGGACCCCGGAGGGCCAGCCTGGAACCCTCAGCAAACAAAATCTGACCTCCTGTTCTGCTCTCCTAGAGTAGAGATCAAGCTGAGCGTGGTGGGTGAATAGTCTCTCTCTGTGTAAGGCAGCTTCCTATGTTTTAGGCGAAGGGACGTTGCTGCATGATAAAGCCCCTACTTTGCACACAGCAGGTCCTGGGTTCGAGCTTCGCCATCTCCAGGTAGGGCTTGGAAGGAATCCTGCCTGAAACCCTGCAGAGCTGTTGCTGCCGGTCAGTGTACAGCAGCTTTCCCCAATCCGCTGCCCTTCAGAGGTTTTGGGCTACTTGGGGCTGACGGAAGTTGTAATCCAAGACCTCTGGAAGGCACTAGGTTGGGCGTAGACAATCCTGAGCTAAATGGACCCATTATGTTCATGTATTTGTTTATTACATTTACATCCCAACTTTTTTCCCCTTGCAAGGTGCCCAAGTCAGCTGACGTGACCCCCCTCCTTTCCATATCCTCCTCACAACAACCCTCTAAGGTAGGTCAGGCTGAGAGGCCGTGCCTGGCCCAAAATGAGCCTCATGACTTTGAGTGCGGACAAGAAACCAGATCTCCTGGTCCAACGCTCTCACCACTACACTGCACTGCCTCTCAGACCCATGCTCTGACTGGGTACACAAGCTTCCTATCCTATATTGACGTCTTGTCGAGAGCTGGTTAAGTGCCTGAGGGCTACATAGAAAAATCCCCAGCACAGGCACCAGTTAACCTCCTTTCAAGCCATCCAGTATAGTGCCCATCGCGACATCTGAAACAGGAAAAAAGGCGAGATATAAATGTAATTCTAAATATATTTCAACTTGTTAAAATGGCGGGGGGGACTGCAAAAGAGCTGTGAACCCTTGAAATGATTGGCGGTCAGGAAAAGGGGGTGGAGTCAGCGTGCCCACCTGGGGAACTGCGTAGAGCCAAATTTGGCCTCCTTAAAAGCTCCTTAAAAGCAATCTGTAAAAGCTCAACGAACAAGACGAATTTCCCCCTCGGTGCCTGAAAAGGGCTGAACGGGCAATTTTCCATCCCAGTGGTTTGAAGGAAGGAACCAGACCAACAGCAGATGATAGTGATATCAAGGGGGATTTCCTAGACTTTTTTCTTCTAGACGTACCGGCTGGGATTCTTTCCAATTGTTGACAAACCTGATTATTATTATTTTAACTAGCGCTGGCAATATGAACCTGATTATTATTTTTTAAATGCTTGTCCGTAACGGAGAGGACTCGTAACGTCCACAGTGATATCTCCAATGTCCACTTTTCTTACAATCGTATATTTTAAAAACTGAGTGCCGCTGTGTCCTTTCATACTTTCTCCCTGCACAGCTCAAAGTGCATAAAAGACGTTTCGATAAAAACAAAATAAAAACTTTTCTTTTAATAAGATCCCCTTCAATCATATTTTGCTGATGTCATGATCATGGATGGCCGTTTCAAGCGCTCTCTTTTTGCTAGAAATCCGTCGAATTGACCAGTCCCTCAAACGGAACCTTCTAGAAACCTTACCTTTGGTAAATTTGTAATTCTACACCATAGGCGTGAGAGCTCATGTCATTAGGGTGTGCACCTTAAGGGCCCTGATTGGAGCAATGGGGGTGAGAAAGTGCGTTTTCCAGGGCCTCCGGACAGTGCATAGTTCCCCAAAGGAGGCCAATGGCAGCTTTCCAGAGGCTTTCCCATCCTTTTAAAAGACCCAATTCGAGGGGGGCAGGAAAGTGGAGGTGGTCCTGGGAAATTAGGGTGTGCCTGAGCACACCCAGCACACCCTGTGCGCACGCCTATGTTCTACACCAGTTTTCTTCTTAGGTGAAATATCCCTCTTTTCGACTAGCCATTCTGAATGGATTGCCACTAACTTCATGGTCTTTGCCCAAGGATCCGCTATTTGGATCTGTGATTGTTAAACCAGAGGGGTTATAATTAATACTGCTCGTCAGATCAACTCTTTCCTGACTTTCAACTATTGTAATTTAAAGCTGGATAAGGAGCTCAGAAAGGCAAGGAAGTGGAGCTAACTGCTCTTATTGAATCTTGTTTATTCCTGACCTGTACCGTGGTGAAAGTGAGTGGCTAATATAGTCATGTATGTAGTAGTAGCGGCATACACTTCAATGGGGCATTGGGACTGGGGAATAGAGGTTGATTTTGAGGTCCAGTCAAACATCATGAGTCCCCATAGTTACGTCCTATGGAGAGGCCAAAAATGCAAACAGCTCTGTTGATCCATAATCAAGACATCCATTCTAGTGGTTTTCATGTCCAGCAGGAGCAGCTCTGTTGGAAAGTGGATGGGCACACACAATCAACCCAGCCCGGAAGAATTGGCATTGCAACTGGAACAGCTCACAACCCTAGATTGTTGGTGGGGAAATCCATGTCTCCCGCCGGAACTGTGATGATTGCAGTGAAACTCAGAGGAAACAGGGAATTCTGGGGGCGGGGGAGGGGGTTGGCCCATGACATCAGCATCCCTACTCATCAAAAATCCCCAGTGCTTCGACCCTCTGTGCCGTGGGAAACAGGGGGCGGGCGGGTCTGCTTCCGTCAGCGCGGCGAATCCAGCGTCAAAAAGGACCTAAGCCCTAGCGTTGGATCGGTTGTGCCCCGCTTTGGGTTGAGTTGATCCTGAAAAGTGGGTCATCAATGCCTTCCCTAAAAATCAAATACATAATATAGGGGATGGCCAGCCCAGACATGTGGAACGTCCGGCGATCCGGCTGTGGCTGCCGACCATTATTCTCCCAAAGGTGTATGGGCCTGGATGGCTCCGTCGCCTTGAAACTGGCATGGACGGGGAAAGGGTTTGATGAGACGGCAGCCTGGGGGGAGCCGAGGCGAAAGGGATGACCTCTGACCCCTACGCGAGCTTTTTAATTGGTCGAGTGGAGTCTTCTTAATGGGGGTAACATCTTGCTGTGATTATTGTGTTACAGAGCCTCCGGGCGTTGCCAGACAGACTCGGCGGCCGGGATTCGGATGGCGGAGAAGGGATCGCGAAGAGGGGGGGCTTCAATGAGACGGGCTTGTCATTTAACGAGGGCTGTAACAACCCCACAGTTATTATTCATGATAATAACCCGTTCTTGAACCTGTGCCGCTCTGTTTCTCTTCCAAAGGAGCAGGGAGGGGTGGGATCGCAGCCTCGTACAGGCCGCCGCTCAGGGCGTTAAATAATTATATGGGAAGAATAATCAACAGCCAAACTCCCTCAGGATCTTGCTTCCTCGGTTCTGGTGATTGCTGGTATTTTTAAGGTGAAATATGACCTTTTTATGATCAAAGGGGATCAGCATTGCAAAGGAAATGGGGAAGAAGGAAGAAGGGTCTTTGGAGGGGGCAGGCAGGGGGGGAAAGGGCCCGTTGGTCCTGGCGGTCTGGTAAAGTTTCTTTAGACACGCCAAGATTTATGCTCATTTCGGCAGGGGTTCCTTGAATTACCCTCCAACCCTTTACACATTTCCTAACGGGGAGTCGAAACAGTAAGTCATTGAGAAATTAACAGGCTTTTCAATAACTTCTCCTGTCGGCCTTTGAGGGGGGGGGGGGTAAAAAAACCTAATGACTTCCCCCCTTTTTCTTTTTTCTTTTTTTGAAGTCGAGGTCAAGGTTGCTTTCTTGTAAAAAATAAAAAAATTAAAACAATCTATATTAATGCAATTTCCTCTTTCACTTGAGTACTTAAGAGAGATCGTAGGGAGTCTAGCAGAGTTTTCTCTTCACTCCCCCCTCTCTAGTTACACAATTTATATAGGATTAAATACATTTATTTTAAAAACGCGCATCTTGTCATTTTAATAGATCCCAGTTGGGAGAACTGTTGATTTTAACCGCCATTTGTTTTCAATTATAGAAAGTGCTAAAATTAGTTTCTTTCTTTTTTTTTTACTAGGGTGGCTGGTTTGAATTGATTCAACGCGGCGAGTAATTGATTAAAAGTTGCAAATGCAGATTAAGATCCCTTCGAATAAAAAGTACTGCCACCGTGAGAGTTGCAGGAGAGGGCTAAATCCAGAACTGCTCTGAGGTTCTAGAAATCCCTGCTGACGGACAGGCCTGTCTCCCGGTATTTTGCCACCCCAGGCATTCTGGGAAAGGCACCCTGGAAATTGCCTGTGCTACAGAAGCACAGGCAATGATCCATTATTATTATTATTATTATTAATAATAATAATAATAATAATAATATTATTATTATTATCATAATCATCACAATCCTTAATCATCATCATCATCATCATCATCATACTTTTCTTACATTTATATCCTGCCAGTTTTCCTCCAAGGAACCCAAGGCGACAGGCATAATCCTTCTCCTCTCCATTTGATCCTCATAACAACGACCCTGTGAGGTAGGAACTGAGAGTCAGTGATTGGCCCAAAGTCACCCAAAGCTTCATGGGGGAGTGAGGAGTGGAACTCAGTTCTCCCGAGTCTCAGTCCAACGCTCTAACCACTACACCACACTGGCTTTCAAAGGCCAGAAGGCCTCACTCGTTTTTGAGGAAGGCCCCCTCAAGGTGAAACCCAGTGTGCTCTCTGGAGGGATTGCACCACCAAACGTTCTGCCACAGCATTCGTTACTGCAGGGAAGCAAGCAGCAGGGCTTCCCAGAGAGGTGAGGAGGAGGACCCAGCATGCCTTCACCTTCAGGAGGTTGTTGGGCATCCACAGAACTTGATACTCAAGGTGAAAAATGAATGTAGTGATGCCAGAGGAATAGTCCACGGAGCG
Source organism: Anniella stebbinsi (assembly GCA_029215795.1). Classification (NCBI taxonomy): domain Eukaryota; kingdom Metazoa; phylum Chordata; class Lepidosauria; order Squamata; family Anniellidae; genus Anniella; species Anniella stebbinsi. Next base: position 99,362,766 of record JARDYH010000008.1, on the reverse strand, counting down.
GAGTTCTCCGTCACTTGGCCCAACTCGTGGATTTTCCAGTTTGTTTGTTTTTCTCGTCAATAGAAAGTTAAGAAAACTGCAGGAGCCATTTGTATGATTTGTGCAAATTTTGTCAGTTGTGTATTTTGCACATATTCCAACCGTCATTTGCGTATTTTGCGCATATTCCAGCCGTTAGTTGCGCAAATGATTCTCTCCAGCACTCCTCTGTAAAGCCGTTCCTGTAGTTGGGCCCCGGGTTCATAGGTCCCTTCAGAACAAATCCAGAAGAAACCTTTATTCTCCTAATATGAAAGAAGTGTTTGTTTAAAGGTGTAGAGGGGGGAAATGTAAATGTATATAGTGAAAAAACAAACATGCCCCCAGGTGGTGAAGGATGGTAGTGCACTCTGATGGTAAGAAAACCCAAGATGCATCACTGCAAAGGTGTCTATTTGCATGTTGAGTGGAGCTACATGTTTTACTCTTTGGTGGGAATATGGTAAGGAACCGTGGGGTGTTTGAGATACTTTGCCTTCCCTCAGGCACCCACAGTAAGTAAGAATCTGGGTGCCAACCAGCTCACCCTAAACTTGAGCGTCACCAGGAATACAGAAGGGCTAAAATATGTTAAAACAAAAAAGAGGTAGAGACAAATGGATATTGATGGGCGAACGTACCCCAAAATAAACCGTAATGTGCTTGCTCGATTGTGGATTCCTCTATCCGATCTCAGATGAAAGTTTTCAAGAATATTCTAAGCCTCAACAGACCTAGTCTCTTATATAATCATCTTCATTTTATTGGTATGGTGTTGAGCAATGTATCTTGACAGCAGGGATGGGGGAAATCAGCCTCTCCAGGTGTTCCACCTTCTTGATGATGGGCATTGTAGTCTATTGCATTACAGGGCTGTGCATTCTCCATACACAGCAGTTAGAAGAACACGGGTGGGGAAGCCCTTGGAGGTCAAGGGCTGAACTCCATCTCAGAGAAGCTCTCGGGGGCCGTGTTCTGGTGGTGGGCGGGGCCAGAGGGGCGGCGCTAAAATTCCAAACCCACCAGCCTGTTTGAGCTTAGAGCTCTTCCTGCCAGTAACTAAACTTTGGCAGAAACCAATGAACAATCAGTGATTGGAGGGAAAGGGGGTGTGGCCAGTTCTGGAACCCAGGAGGGCTAGACTGTGGGCCCAAGATGGGCCGGGAAAATGCGCAAATTCGACTCCACCGTGTTCTGTATGTGTTTTCATAAAAGCGCCTCTTTGTTTCTCTTAATGGGACTCTCACTCTTCCTCTGTTAAGGGGTGAAACCTGGGTTTTCTCTCTTTGACTTCTTTCCTTCTTACTCCCCCCCCCCCCAAACAGTGATTATTCTTGAGCCAGCTTACACTTTTGACCTTTTCCGTTTCATCTGCTAGAGGTTCTCCCTTTACGCTCGTACAGGAGATGATCCAAGAGGTCAAACCGATAAATTTGCTTTATTTACACTAGGAGTAAAGAGAAGCCATGGACAACATGTGCGTCTCCTGCCTTGCCAATGGTTTGTAGAGCGGGAGGCATTTAGGGAAAAGTGGAAATCACCGACTTTTCGAGCAAACCGAACGGCACTTTGAATCTTCCACAATATCATGTTTTCTTGGGGGAAATTTGGGGTTTTCTCCTGTGCCGGGTGAATGTCTTTGGAACCCAAATTGTGAGTCAACGAAGCTGAATGTTGCCGTTTCAACATTTTCCAGCATGCCATAAAAGGTATTTGATTAATAATAATAATAATAATAATAATAATAGCAATTCATAAGGGAGCAGAGATTCTCAAGGAGCTGAATTTTGTAGCTGCTGCTACATTCATTCAGTGTTACAGCCCACAACACACCTCTAGCGCTTCTACAAAATACAACAGCCTTTTCAGCTCGAACGAAGAGCTGAAAAAAAAAAGAAGAGGCTGGGATTTACTGGACCCATCTGCTCATGCTCAGAAGCCGCCCATCCTCCATGCAAGCTGCCATTTTTACAAAAGATGGGGCTCTGGGTTTTTGTAGATCTAATGTTGCACACAACGGTGGATGTAAAGGGCCATCTTCCATAAAACCGGTGGCTAGCATGGAGAAGCTGGTGGCTGAACCTATCAGGGCCTCTACATCGTCTGGATTGGTCCAAATCGACCCAAAGTGCTTCAGATAGATCTGACCCACTTTGGACTGATCCGGACCCGATTCGGTCTGAATCTCCCTGCTTCAGTTCAGGACCTGGATCTGAAACCGCAGTGCACAGCCCTGACATCTACACCCTGGGCTGTGGGGCAAGACCATTCCCATCAGCACAGCAGACCTAATGTAAATCCCCATTGTTTTATTGGTCGCACCCCACTTGGGGAGAATTTGTTCATGAAATGCGGGTCACAAATGTCATCAGCAAAATGAAATAATGCAGAGGATCGTGTCAAAGCTGAGGGGGCCGCATATGACACCAGTGTCCCTGCGCATAAAGAAAGTCTTGGGGCTGTGCCCCTGCGAGCCCTGGGACCACTACACCACTGCGCACTAAAAAGAGAGTTTCTAAAGTTCGTTCTGCAGGCGGCGTTTTTCTGTGCAGAATGGGATGGGGGCAAAAGCCAAGGGGACGGGACGAAAGCCCCAGAAATACCATCCTATGTGAGCTTCAAGGCCCTGCGGCCAGGAACTCAGCCTTAGGAGAGGCATGTCGACCTTTGAGATCTGGCAGGAGGGAGGGAGGAACAGCAGAAAAGGCTGGAAATCAACGAACGGCTGGTACGCAGGGACTGAGGCCAGGCGAAGTGGGGGGGCTGCCCAGCTGGGAAACTCCAGAAGGTTGAATTGAGCCCCCAAGTGGGCCGATTTTGGCCTCCGACTGTGGTCGCCCACCCTCTTTTCACCATAGTCTCTGTGGTCCCTTTCTGCACCGCTCCTTCCCCGGCTCTAAAATATATCTTCTTCCCTTTGAAAGTCCATTGAGAAAAACAAACCCGAGTCTCGATGCTAGCAGGGACCACAGGACCCCACGGGGGTGAGGGGGGGGGGGTGAGAAAGAAAGCCCCTGAGCGTCCTTTATAAAAACAAGTCCCAATCCCTCCGCGCGAGGAAGACGAACGGACGCAGGACACAACCTCCACACTAGATCTGTCAGTCTTCGAAGGCGCTCCGAGACGGTTCTGTTGTTCTTTGCTGTGAGAGCGGCTTTTTCGGAGGCCCTCCGCCCTTCTGCCCCCTCCCAGGGTGTTTTCTGTTCCAGGGAACGAGGCCTTCCCCCTCGGGTGGAGCGCAGCGGAGTTGACGAGGAAAGGAAACTTCGGCTCACGGCATCCTAAATTAGGAAGGAACGCTCCTCCGCTCCGAGCAGGGGTGTCCTCTGGATGTGCCGCACAAATCCTTCCCGGCACCCAGAGTGCAAGGGAGTGGGGGGGACATTTTCATTTTCGTTCAGTTGGGATAAGAATTGGCACACATTTGCAAAGTTCTCTGCACATGGGACAAAAAGAGGTTTAAAATATCCAACTGTGGGAGAAACAGATACAGATAGATTGGTCCATTTCGCTGCAGGGATTTGAGTTCTGAGCTCTTCAAAGTCTGAGTTCGAATCCCTGTCTACGTATTTAAGCCTCTTAGTGCTTTTTTTCCCCCTCACAGGCTCCTCATCTTTAAGGCAGGTACATCACATTCCTCTCAACGACGACGATGATATTTCCATCCTGCATTTTTCTCCATGCAAGGAACCCAAAATAGCTTACATTATCCCCTCCTTCTCTCCATTTTTCTCCTCACAACAACCCTGTGAGGTTGGTCAGGCTGAAAGCCAGCAACTGGCCCAAAGTCACCCAGTGAGTTTCATGGCCCAGCGGGGACTCGAATCCAGATCTCCCAGTCCAAATCTCTAACCACTACCCCACACTGGCTAGTCCATGCTGGGAATCGCTCTTCCTATCGAATTTGGCAGATGTAGATGGGTGAGAAATTTGTCTCTGTTTGGGGTTTTTAGAAAAATGTATCCAAATCCGCAAAATTCTTCATCTCCAGGAGAGAAAGGTTTCAAAAATCTCAGTGTGGGAGATGCCACAGAATTTAGGCAAATCCCATGACAGGCAGCTGGCTTAGTTTTGCATAATAATTATTATATTATTATTGTATTTACTCAAGGCGGCTTAAAATTGATTCAGGCTCTGGTTTTCAAGCGATTTTCAGTTTCTAACCGAAGGAGGAGGGAGCAGATATTCAAATGTAGGTCAAATCAATCCAGTACTCTAAGCTAGGACTGCCGAACCTTTTTCATCCAGAGGGCTGAATTCCAATAGGGTGGGGCCAAAGAGAAAAGGGGTGTGGCCAAAATACACACCTTTTTGAGCGTAAAGCTCTTAATGACAATCACTAACTAAGCCTAACGAGATTCAAATTGGGGGAAAACTGTGAATGAATGGTTTATTTACGGTCAATAAACCAACACAAGGGGGAAAACTGTACAAAAGCTGGAAAACCATCAAACGACTGGCGATGGGGAGAAAGGGCAGCCATTCAAAGGGGGCGTGGCCCTCTGGGGAAACATGGAGGGCCGCATTTGGCCCACGGGCCTGAAGTTGGACACCACTGCTGTATCCGCTACATCACACTATCTCTCCACTCCTAGAAGCTCCTTTCCGGGGCCTGCTCAGGATGCTGCCTGCTTCCCTGCTCCCTCCTTGCCGGCCTCGATCCCCCGCACAACCTGATCCCCTCCGTGGGTCCTACACCAGCTCCTGGTCATGTTACGCCACTTCCTCGCCTTGGCAAACGCCGGACCCTGAAACAGAGTGGCTTGCCATTCCCCATTAAAGTACCCCAGGGGCAGGATCTGAACCCAGAACCCGTCTCGGCTCCCGCTCCGACACAGCGGGCGTTAGAACCACGAACTTTCTGGATGGCCGAACAGAGATGCGCTCCCCCCTCCTCTCTCCCGCCCGACTCTGTGTTTTGCTTCAAACTTCCCCCCGCCTCCCTGACACACACATTCCTACGCCTTCTCCACCCCGTCTCTTTCCCCCTTGTCTTTCTTCCTCTCTGCCAGTGCTCTGTAGCTGTGCTATTTTCCTTGCCTCTCTCTCTCTCCCCCCCCCCCCACCCCTGCCACAATACTCCATCCGTCCCACCCCGGTTTCCCTTCAACTACAAGATGGGAAAAGGGTGAACTTACATATATATATATATATATATATATATATACTCAAAAGCTCCACACATATTGGATCCAGATGTGTACTCTTGCGCACAAGCCTTCCAGCGATTTAATTAAATTTCCCCAGACGGCCAGGAGGGGTTTCTTAATGATCGAATTTCCCTGGCTCCTTTCCTAAAATGCCCTCTGCTTTGCGCTCTCTCTCTCTCTCTCTCTCTCTCTCTCTCTCCCTGATGGATAGCCAACTGGCTTTTGCCAGGGCCAAATAGTGCTGAAGAAAGAGGAGGAACCATTTTAAGACTCTTGACTCTTGCTGTGTGCAGAAATCTGAGCATGTCGGGGTAGTGCCCCCTCCGCCCGCGCCCCCCTCCCCCTTTTCCTCCTTCATCAGGCAAACGGCATTGCTCCATGCGCACAAAAATGCTCTCCCAGAGGGGCTCTGGAATCCAGAATGCATTTCGCCCCTGGGGAGGGATGGTGGCGACACACCTACAGACGGAGAGGTTTGCGTAATGGGAACCTCTTTCACCCCGAGGGTCAAATTCCATTTCAGAGAAGCTCTTGGGGGGGGGGGGGGCACATCCTGGGGCTGGGCGGAGCCAAAGGCAAAAGGGGTGTGGCCAAAACCTCCAAACGCCCCAGCATCTTTGGGCTTAAAGCTCTTAACCTCAGCCGTTAGACCTTCGGAGAGGCATTTCAACCTCACAGAATGGGAGGAGAAGCTCCGCAAACTCCACAGAAGCCACCAATCAGTGCTCACAGGAAAGGGGTGGGGCTGCAGAAAGGGGGCATGTCCTTCTGGGGAACTCAGGAGGGATGGGTTGGGACCCAAAGGGGGAAGAGTTTGACCCTTGGGGGGGAGGTTTCCCACTCCTGTCAGAAGGATCAGACCCTAATATGGTGCTACTAGGGGGCACGTGGTTGCTACCAAACGCTGCCATCATGCCCCCTCCTCATTTCTCTAGTAAATTTGGACCAGTTTGCAGATTTTCTGGGAATTTTTGCGCATTTTTTAAGGTTCTGCGATTTGTGCACATTTCTGAGCAATTACAGCCGGGTTTGCGGAAAATAGAGCCAGATTTGCGGAAACAGTGCAAATTCTACTCTTGAGTAGGTGCAGGGGCCCTAATCCGGTTTTGGACCCTAGGGGTAGGAGAGATTTTACGATCACTGCGCCTATTCCAAAGTAAAAATGAAAAGTACCCGCCTGCCATGTAGCTTTTAAAGTTGAAGAGCCCGTCAGAAGAAAAAACAAGTCGCAATCATCCATCGGCTCAAACAGAGCTGAATGCACGGAGTGGGTTGCGGGTTCAAAGGCTGACTTAAAAGGGTGCAGCACTCAAGGAAGCCTGGGTGAATCCACCGATCCTTTCGGTTCCTCCTACATTCTGTTTTTAAAATCTCAAGTTTTTCTGTTAAATACGAAGCCCTCAAATTAGTATCTCATTCAAACAAATGGCAATATTTTGCGCTATTTTGTGCCACAAATATCACATTTCGTGCCACCATCAAAAGTGTGAAAATGACACAGGTTCGGAGGCAAAAGAACCTCAGGATTCGAGGCGCATGAGACACGTTTGGAGGTGATATTAGTTTGTGGGGGTCGCAGTTAGCAGAGCCTAGCACTTCTCCCAAAGTTGAAGAACCTTGTTAATTTTTTGTTAAATTTTTATTAAAAACAAACCGAAATGAAATTCTCAGCCACCTGCATCAGCCAAATTCAAATCAGAATAAAAAAAGAGGCGGCCATTCTCAAAGCCCTGAACCTGTCATTTTCCCTTTCTCCCACATCTGAAATTTTTGAAATCCAAACTTCTTTTTCTCCCAAATATAGTGCTGAATTTGGGTAAATCAATTTATTTATTTATTTTTCATCTTTAGCCAAAAAGAATCCTGGAGTGGCTTACGAATCATCAATGAAAGAAGACAGTCCCTCCCTGCAGTTTGCAATTTCAAAGTCACAGCATGCAAGGAAAAAGAACGGGGAGGGAAGAGGGGGGAAAATAAAGCCTTTTAGCAGGGCTGGCAGAAAGGCCCTGTTTCCCTCTCTCATCTACCTCTGTACAGTCTTCTGGACTGGCTGCTGGTGTGACAGAACCAAACTGAAATGAAATTTTCACCCCAACCTCCCAAAAAATAGAAAGCAGGGTGTGCACACATCCATGAATGGAGATGGTCATTTCACACATCTTTGCACCGAGGACATGGTGAATCTTTCAGTAAGCCACAGTTCTCAGGGGGAACAAGAACAGATGAGCTTGTCCATTTCTACGTTGTGTTCTGTTGCATCGACTTTCAGCAAGGCTTCTGGGACAGGGCTGCAGTTTTTGCCAACCTCTCTGTCCACTCCCTTCTTCTCAGGAACAGAGCAGAGGACTTTGCCCCAAAGATGTCCCGGGTTCGATTCCCAGCGTCTCCTGTTAAAGGATGCGGTGGCAGGTGGCAAGACTGCCTTTCCAATTGTGACTTTGGCGGCCTGTGGCCAAACAGAATCTTGTTGGCTCGATGAGCACATTTTGAATTTTCGGGTGTGGTAGGTGTAGGCTGACCGTATGAAAAGGAAGACAGGGCTCATGTAACTTTAACAGTTGTAGAGAAAAGGGAATTTCAGCCAGTGTCATTTGTATGCAATTAGTTCCTGGTGAAATTCCCTCTTCATCACAACAGTTAAAATTGCAGGGGCCCTGCCTTCTTTAGTATATGGTCACTCTAGTATAGTGCCTGCAACTTTAACTGTTGTGATGAAGAGGGAATTTCACCAAGAACTAATTGCATACAAATGACACTGGCTGAAATTCCCTTTTCTCGACAACTGTTAAAGTTACATGAGCCCTGTCCTCCTTTTCAGATGGTCAGCCTAGGTAGGTGTTCTCACAAAATGGCCGCCCCAGGGGTGGGGCTTGCCTGTTCATAAAATGGCTGCCACGGTGGGCATGGGCCAATCACAAAACCCTCATTTCTAAGCAGGGAAAGATGGAAAGAAAAGTCACCTCCTCAAGAACCAAAGTCAAAGCCAGAGTGGGGACTCAAACGCCCCCTCCGGAACCCAAACAAAGATGGCGCTGGAGTTTCCCAGTTAAAACAAACAAGCAAAGACACTGGTTTCAATCGGTACGGCTTCTGAAGCAGTTCCATCCAAACGATTTCCCAAACTCCCCCAAACCATTTCGTTTTGAAAAGATTTAGGCATCTTTAAACTTACCGTGAATCTAGCCAGGAGGGTCCTCAAATCCTTTGGGGTCAGAGGGCACATTTGGAATTGGGGGAGGGTTGTCAGCACTGTCACAGAATGGCTGCCACGGGAAGGGGGCTTGCTCATTTATATATTTTAAAAAGCCTGCTGCGGTCATGACACTCCTTTCCCAGAAGGCCAAGGGTGAAACCAAAGGAAACATAATTTGCCCAAGAACTCCTAAGGAGGCAGAGATTTGGTCCAAGCTCCGAAAACAATCCCTCGTACCCAAACAAAGCCGCTGCTGGATGACAGCCCCTTTGCTTTGCAGCATGCCAGTTTCCCAGGGTTTTTTAAAGAAGTTTTAATTTAAAAACAAATCTGGAGAAATAAAAGAAAAAATAGAGCAGGCCAGGGAGCCAGACAGATACCAAAGGAGGTGTCCGGGGGCGTATTAGTGCAGGAAAATACCAGACTAGGGTAACAAATTGCCTAACCAGGCTGAAGACATGGCATTACGTTAATACACCTTTGCAGAGCAGTCATACATTGCACACCTGAAGGATGCTCACCTGCGTAAAACCTTTGTGGGCTAATTTATATTGCTATATCAAAGGTGGGCAACGTTTGGAGGTCTACAGACTGTTTTTGCCTCCTCAGATACCCCCTGCCCATGGGTCCGCACCCTTCCTTTCACGAGTGCCCAAAAATAAATAAATAAATCATTTTAAAAGTGACTTCTCTAGTGGTTATGGAGCACTCAATGGGTGAAAACTATGTTATAAACTTTGGGCCCTTGGGCCCTTCGTAATTGCTGCGGACACAATTATTTCTGCTCCAAGGGGCTTACAATCTAAACTTCTCTTATGGAGATGATAACAAAGGAGGAGAGGTGTGTACACACACACACATAGAGAGAGAGACAGACAGACAGACAGACAGACAGAAACAGAGAGACTAACAAGGGATGAATGCCCAGTACATTATCCGTCTTCTTCCATTTATACCCTTTTTTTCTTGCAAGGAGCCCAAGGCAGCTTCCACGATCCTCCTCCTCTCCATGTTATCCTCACAACAACAACCTTGTGAAGCAGGTAAGACTGAGAGCCAGTGACTGGCCCAAAGTCACCCAGTTGGCTTCGTGACCGAGTGGGAACTCGAACCCGGGTCTCCCGAGTCCCAGCCCAATGGTCTCACCACTACATGACCCTAGCTTTCCATTGTGCTTGGGCTGCGATCCTCAGCGCATTTACTCATGAGTGACTCCCGTTGAATCCAGCAGGCCTTGCCTCCCGAGGAAGTTTGCTTGAGATCACAGTGCGTGACTTTACTGCAGCTTGGGGGAATAAAGACTTGGGTGCTAAGCCAAAAGGTTTGCGGAACAGATGGGTTTTTTGGAGGAAGGTTTGCAAGGAAGGCAGAGAGAGAGAGACAGAGAGAGACAGAGAGGTGGCACCGTGTATGTTTTCCAGGAGGACATGCCAGGCATGAGGGGGCTGTGCAGGGAAAATGGGTAGAGCGACCGAAAACAACAGGAAATGTTTCAGGCTGCTCTTCTCATTCTGGGAAGGCTCTCACCAACAGACGGTGGAGGAGAAAAGTTGACGCAGGGTCGGAAAATGTTGCACGAGGAACAGGGTGACCTCACGGGCTGAAGTCACAGAAATGGAATGAAATTCAACAGTCCGATGTGAAAGGTCACGCATTTAGGGGCCAGAAACGAAAAAGCATTTTTATTATTATCCGTTTTATGGACGGCCGGGGACTCGCCAGATGGGAAGAACAGGCGGGAGAGGGGAGGGGGGGGAGGGGGAGGGAGAGAGAGAGAGAGAAATCAGGAGATCGGGGCTGCTCCCATGGTGGACGGCAAGCCACTCATGTGATGTTGCTGCCAAGAAGGCAAATGCAATTGTTGGATGCGTTCAGCTGGGCATTTCCCAGAAGGGAGGGGGAAGGGCTGAAGGAGTTGCACACAGGCAGTCCGGGTGGGTCCCCGTTTTCACATGGTGGCCAAAGTTTGTCAGGGCTGAGCACAGGTTTTCAAGGGGATTGTGACGGCCTCGCTGTGGGTCCACCCAAACCCCGGCGCCATGGCGGAGCTGTCCGTGCAATAAGAGACAAAATGCAAGCGCTCACACCAAGCGCAACAGTGTCTCGGACTGTACATGTGCAAGACATCATTAAATCATATGCATTAGCAATAAGCTTAGGGAAAATTTAGGGAAGAAATGGGGATTAATTGCCTATTTTATTGATGGATGGATGGATCGATTGATATCCCTCCTTTCCTCCCTTCAAAATGGCACTCAAAGTGGCTAACTAATAATAATAATAATAATAATAATAATTTTAATAACATCATTTATTATTGTTGTTAGCTAATCTTGAGAGTCTCAGCCCTTTGTAGAGTCCCCTGGCTAGCAAATATACCCCTCAAAAAATGTTTATAACCCAACCTTCCCCTCCCCGGCACGAGGGACTTGTCATAATTTGGTTCCAGTTTGGTTTCGATAAGAATTATATCAAAATTCATTTCCATTCCTTTCTTCCGTTTCTATACCGCCCGGCAGCCCAAAAGCTCCCTGGGTGGTTTTTCAAAGATGAAAACCTTAAAAATCTGACATAGTAACATCACATATAAAGAATGTACAGGTCCAAAATATAAACAGGTTTAACGACCGAGCATAAGGAATTTCGGGATGCATTAAAAACTCTGCGCTGTCAAATGCATGGGAGTATTCACAAATTTCTCCGTGATTTGCAAAATTCTCTGTCTTGGGAAGAAAAGAATTTGAGATTGAAAAGAAATCCGGACGCGGGAGAAACCGAAACAGACAGATTCAGTCCTGAAAATTGGACCCAATGCCTTTAATGGGTCCGATTTTCCAAGAAACGAAGAAACTACGAACTTAATATCCACAGAGCGCAGAGGAGGAAGAAAGCCACGGTGCTCTGTGGGGGTGATGATCGTGCGACGGGCGCGCACAGTGTGGCTTTTCTATCCCTCTCCACTCCGTGGATTCTTTACTCACCCTTCCCCCCGTGATTGTGGGAATGGGGCACTACCATTGCGGGAATTTATTTTAGCCATATCTATATTTTACAGCTGTTGGGGACATTGCAACCTGACATGCAGGTTTCAGGAAGGGGGAGGGGGATGTTGCAGTTTGTTAATTCGTGAGAATCCAAACCACAGCTAGCCTCAGGATCTCTACAGCCCACACGGAGGTTTCTTCCTTTTGCTCCTTCTACCATTGCTGGGAGCATGTGCGTTTGCTCCCTCGCTCCTGCCGGTGTAAAAGAAGACAAACTGGGCGGAACAAAGTCCCTTGAAACTCTACGCCGTACCTGCATTGTGTATGCAAGCTGATGTGTGAATGAAACTGTTTTCTTTCCTTCGCTAAAGAGTGTACTCTCCTCGTTATTCTAAGATATCCTGCATGTTTGTGGGACTGGTAAATGCTCATTCTGGTTTGGCCTTATGACTAAATAATCCCAGCTTGGCTGGCTGAGGAATGCTGGGAGTTGTAGGGCTTTTTTTCTGTCTAAACCTGTGTGGGTTTGCTCCCAGAGAGACCTTTTTACTTAAAAACCAACAAACAAAAGCGTTCAGAATTGGGAACCTAGCAAAATTTCAAAGGATCCAGGCCCGAGGAAACAAAGTTTGGATTGGGGCCCAGGTGGGTGGTGGGTGGGGGCAGGGTCTGGAAGAGAAAGAGTAATTAAGTCAACTGAAAGTAGGAGAGATGGATTATAAATTGGAAACAGATGGAAGCTGATAATAAAAGAGGTCTTTAAAAAAGAACAATTAATAGAGGACATGTCAAAGGGGCAGATTAATTTCTCTAGATAAGAGCTCAAACGGTTAAGACGAATTTGGGGGGGGGAGAGGCATTATTAGCAGGCTCTGCAGGTAAGCAGCCACTGTTTCGATCTTTTTTTTTTTTTTGTAGGTTTGCAGTCGTGAAAAAGCTACAACGATTGTAAGGCTTGATCATCCTCATTCTCACGGATGAGATATATTGCAAAACTTACACGCCAGAGAGATTTCTCGGAGTCAGACGGAAGCGAGACAGAGAGGGAGAGATGAAGACTGTACTTTGCATTGGCAAAAATGTGCATGGGGGAAGCGGGGCCATTTCACCGGTCTTAGCAGAAAGATTTAAGTTCCTTTTTCCTCTTCCCTCCCCACCGCCTTTTCCTTGTATGTTACGACTTCTTTTTTTTTCTTTTTTTAGATTTGGCCTATAGGCAATAACAGCCTTGTTTTACTGCTTCTATGCAAGTTGTCCAGAGTGGGGTTGTTTTTGGCTGACGAACAGAATAAAAATACTGGGTTGTGCCTGTGCTAGATGGATGCCTCCGACCTCAGAAAGCAGCCAGCACGGTTCTTTCCATGGTGGCCACAAAGGGGGCAGGGGTTGGTGTTGATACGGCCTGGGAGGGGGGATTCCAATGAATTCTATGGTCCTTGAGAAGCTCTTCTTGGACTGTAGGATTGCTCCGCAAACAAATAAATACATGAAAATAGTGACATCCCCAAATTCTCGTACAAATGAACTGTTCCCCATCAGGTTCTATCATCTAGTGGTTTAGTAGCGGAGAGGGAAGTTAATATAGGAGCCTTTTTTCTTTTTCCTTTTTCGCTTGCAGGCATCTGGTTAGTTCCTAGCTGATTTGAGAATTTATTTATTAATTAGATTTGCATGCCGTTTAATATAATAAAACCACTAAGGATGCATTCCTCAATCTGTTTAGATATAGAAATGTCTTACAACTCCCAGAATTCCCCAGCCAGCGCTGGCTGGGGAATTCTGGGAGCTGTAGAACTTTTTTCTGTCTAAACATGAACAGGATCGCACCCTAAGAACCTGCAAAAACACACACATGTAAGCCGGAAAACCATCTAATGGTCAGTGGTTGGGGAAAAGGAGATAGAGTTATAAGAATTGGGCATGGTCATTTGGTAAACCGCAAATGGAGCGTTTTGGCTCAAAGGTGCGCCGGAGTTAGCCCTGGGGCCTCCAGTTCACCACACGGTATGTATATATTTATTTATTCACTACTTTTCTATACCCACCGATAGCCAAACCTCCCTGGGCAGTTCGCATAAATTAAAACCACAAAATGCAGCATAAAATATAGTTAAGAGCAGTTTTGGAGTCCTCCTCTCAGAGCCACCACCACAGGAAATGAGGCAGGCGACTACTAAGAGACAGGTCTTTTCTGTGGTAGCACCCTGGTTGTGGAATGAGCTTCCTAGAGAGTCTCATCTGGCGCTTACATTGCGATCCTTTCCGTGCCAGGCAAAAAAGACTTTTTTATTCTCCTAGCCATTTTAGTTTTTTCATCTTGTTTTTCTCTGGTGCTGTATTTTAAATGTCTTGCCACCATCTCCCCTTGATTATTTTATTTTCTGCATTGCCATATTAAACTTTTACATCACATTTTGTCGTCGATACTTTATCATTTCGTATCTTATCGTTTCAGCGGTTGTGAACGGGCCAGAGCGCTTCAGCCGTTGGGCGGTATGAAAACGTAATAAATAAATTTGTTTAAAACTGCAGTCCAAAAGTAAAATAAGATCTAAAGAATGAATTTCCTTTATAGGTCTCCTCCCCTGCCCCCATATTTATAAAATCTAACACTGAATGGCCAAATCTATACCTCTGATGGCCAAAGCCCATCACGGTAAAGCTATACCCCTCTCATGGATTTATACCGCGCAGGACACACAATCGACGTTTGTAGAGGTATTTTGGATAATGTGGACTAAAAAGGCGGAAAGAACGCTACGATTGTGGTATAGAGCGGGCAGATCTAGTGTAACGAAATAGTTCCAAGCGCCAAACGGAGACCAAATTGAAAGAGTCCAGTCTTTATTTCTTAGGAAATTCCTGTGTGTGGAACGCAGCAGCTATTTACCTGGAAGTGGGTATTTGATCAGTTGAACGCAAGGCATGGATCGATGCCTTTAAATGGCGGCTACGGTTACACTTCCTGGCAGCTCCTGGTCGTTATCTCTTCTTCCTGCTCTCAGATTCCTATGTCACTCGTTGGATGAGAGAGATGGAGAACAGGTTATTTAGGCTGGGCTTCAGAAGGCCCAATCTCTTGTCGTTCAAAGATTAATAGACCTTGATCTACAGCATTTAAGAACTGCTGCTAACAAATCGTGTTCTCCATCACTCTATAATACCTTTAATAACTACGGACTCACTGCAGCTTCATAGCTGCATACGTTAACCATCCCAAAGTACAGGAGAGCATTTACCCGTGCTCGCTTTAATGTGTTGGCCATCAGCGCTTCTAGAAGGACGGTTTAGTAAAATCCCGGTCAATGAGCAGATAAGTCCCTGTAGCACTGGAACAATACAATCTGTCCAACATGTCCTTTTGCATTGTAGCATGTATAAGGAATGCAGAAAGAAGCTAATCTTTCCATTATTAACAGCCTTTTCTGGAAGTAACCCCACAACTTTGGTATTAATTTGTTTAAGGGATGTGTCCTCCTGTATTACTGAAAGGGTCTCTAAGTTTTTTTTATGACATCAACGCAAATTAGGGGGGAAATGTTGCAATCCTCCTGAGAGAAGGACGTCTACAAAGCTGAATCTTATATTCATGTCACTTTTTAACTATCTTTTCTAAGTTTTATATTGATTTTGCTGGTCTGTGACCGTAATAAATGATTGATTGATTGAGAGATGAGAATTTCTAGTCTAGCAGATTAACTATAGCTATATATTGGTTTTTATTTTTCCAGTGGGGGATTTTGCCCTCTAGTGGTTATTTGAAAACTCACCCAACCCGCCAGATCGTGTTGCTATTTCGCCTTCAAACAGCCTCCAACCTGCAGAGGGCACTTGGAGGAAGAAGTAAACCCAAAGAGAAAGAGGGAAATATTTCTGCAAAATTTAAAAGTGCAACCAAGACACTGAGCGGTTACTTGCTTCCGCTTCCTGCATCCTGGAGAGACAGAGAGAGAGAGAGTCAATGCAAGTAGGAGGGGAAAAACGGAATTTATAGAAGGAAGGTTGGTAGGGGGAAATGGGAGGAAAATAAATATCATCATGCATGCATTTTGCAACTCTTGTATTGCCGCCTGTAGCAAAAGGGGGTGGAAATTCTAGATTTTTTTTAGCTGCTGAGCATAATGACAATGGGTGGAGAGAAAGGGAGGAATTATCTTGTATCTTGCTTTTGCAGAAATGGTTGAACTTTTAAGGGATTTGCCAGAGGGTGGGTGCAGAGGGCTTGTTAAATTGCAAACTGGGAATCTTCTACTTGGTTCATTGGTGATTGCTGTTTATAAAACTCTGGTTCGGTGGTTTATAACTCTGGTTCATCACAATATGAGGGGGAGAAAACATATGGTCTATTGCAAAAATAGGAAATGGGCGAATTAAAGATAGATCAAAGAAAGTGACTAATCATTCAGAAGTAACAGACTTAAAATGTAATCCTGTGCATGTTTAGACAGAAACAAAAGTCCTACAACTCCCAGAATGCACCAGCCAGTTTAGGATTTGTAGGATTCCCCCATGCATAGGATTGCGCACAAAAAAGTCCTAGAATCTCCAGCATTCTCCACCCAGTATGCCTGGCTAGGGCATGCTGGGAGTTGTAGGGCTTTTTTTTTCTTTTGTAGATATGCATAGGATTGTGCCCAGGCTGTAATCCTATACCCATTTTCCCAGGAGTAAGTTCCATTAAACTTAAGAGGGAATTACTTCTGAGTAGATGTGTCTCTTCTTGCCCTGCTCTATACACTGGCGTTTGGGAGTGAATCCCATTGGAGACTTACTTCTAAGTGTGATTGCACTGTTTATAATTATACCAATTCCTTGATACCAATTCCTGGTTGGAATTCGACCACAGGGCACGGACGATGATTTCCTGCCGGACGCATCCATGCGAGGCGCGGTGTGCCTTCCCCATTTTAGCGGGGCCAAAAAAATGCCAGCCTCTTTTAATTTAAAGCCGTTGCTACCACGTTTTGCGGACAGGCATTTTAATTTTCTGGAACGGGGGGAAAAAAATAAGTACGCCAAAGTCCCGAAACCACGGAGTGATGGGCGACCGAGGGGAAAGGGGCAGGGCCATGTGGAGAGCCTCATGGGTTGGAGGGCCGAGGCATGCCCAAAGTGAGGTTCTGCGCCCCTGTTCTGTTGTGACCAACAGCTGCTGATGACTGCATCCTCTGTGATTCACGCTGATCAAAGGTGAATTTGAATATTTAGGTTTTCTGACAAGCGGTTTTTAGATAGAGCTTCTCTGTGTCAACACAGTCTGAATCTGCGCTGTGCCTTTCCGAAGGGACGTGTTACAAAGCCAGAGAGTAAACGTGACTCTTTTCTTTTTAATTTTTCAGGTAGGCATAGCAGGAAACTTGCATTTAGGTGGGAGACCGGAGATTCTTTTCTGGATGACCTTCGGCCAGGGGGTACGATGCCTTTTCTACACGGCTTCCGTAGGATCATCTTTGAGTACCAACCGTTGGTGGATGAGATCTTGGGGTGTTTGGGGTTGCAGGATCCTGAACGACAGGAAACGCTAGAAAGGTAACTGGCTTTATAGAGATAGAGATCCATTGCATTCATTAATCTGGCAGAGCTCATGTGCCAGCGGTCGGACTTGATAGAAGGTCACTTCCTCTGATCTGTTTTAAAACAACTGCTTCATCGGAACCCTGAGGACTAGGGTTTTACTTGGATTTTAGACAGAATGGCCGTAGCTCAGTAGCAGAGCTCTACTAAGCCATGAATATTGCGTCAATTAATCCGGAAAAGCCAACGTAAATTGGTACAAGGCAGCGTTCTATGATCCACTTTAAAGCAGCCATTTTATCAGAACCATGTGGACCAGAAACTTACTTTGTTTTTAGGTGAAATGGCTGTAGCTCAGTAGTAAAGCTCTAACCGAGTAAAGCTCAGTAGAAAGTGTCTTCCTATTTTCCTAACCTTGGGAAGAGAATAGGAAGATCAGCAAGCCAGATTTATTTGGGGTGGGGGGACAGTCCAGGAGGAGGGGACAGAAGAGCTGTAGGAAACCATCCCCCCCCCCCCCCATGTTCATTATGACTTCCTCTTCTGTACAGCCCCAGCTATGTGGCTAAAGATGACCATCGTCTTCTGGTCCTCCATGAGCTGCTAGACAGAGAAGCCCATGCAGCTTTCTACCAGGAGGGCGTGAGCTACGCTTTGCTGAAGGTGGCGGAACTGGGCCTGGTCCACGCTGCCGAAACCCTCCTCCGCCATGGGGCAGGCATCATCTTTGAAGGTGGCGTTTCTGACATTAGGGGCTTGTGTTTTACGCTGCTGCTTTCTTTCTTTTTCTTAGAAATGATCACCAAAATATCAAGGATGACTTGATGCAGGATGCAAGATTTATTGTAATTTTTTTGGCATGGATTGTTTTCTGAATTTTGGGAGCAGATTTTGTTTAGAAATATGCTTCTTCTCCAGGCCTGTCTGTCTGTCTTTCATTCATTCAGTTCCTGCATTTTTACTGCACTCTTCAGCCAAAAACAAAAAAAACCAGACCCTGCTCTCCAATCTAAAAGACACGACGCAAAAGGAAAAAGCATTGGGAGGGAGGAGGAAAAGGAATCAAAGCTCTGGCACGAGTTCTTAGTTTCAAAGTTCTCGTGGATGTTCTTTCTGGCAGGGAAAGGTGAATCTCTGGCTGATGTATGGGAGCCACATTGGTCTCCCCCTTGCTGTGGTATATTGGTAGGTAGGGGATGCAGCCTGCCACTGGGCCTGGGTTCACTGGCCAATGGATGAGGCCAGGGTCTGCAGCTCCAAGGAACTCTCCACTGAAGCTGTGTGTTTTTCGGGGCAATCCCTCCTTCACTGGCATTGCAATGCCTGTTTTCTTGCACTGGTGACGCTGTAGCACCAACTTCATTCCGTATTAAAGCCACAAGGAGGCTATTCTGCCTGGCGCTAGACAACTGGTGCTCTTAGTTTATTTACTTACTGTCCCTCCCAACCCAATAGTGCTCAGGGAGACTAAGGATACAATCCAGATGAACAAAGCCTTCGTTAAAACAGCATTCAAACAAAAACATTGAAAGCCCAACTAAAAAATTCCGCCGATGTGTCCATCTGGCTTCGCCCTAAACCACTCAGCGCAAGGCCATTTTTTCACTGTGCCATAACAGGTGCCGCTAAGCTCTATCCCCTACACCAACAGGGGGTGGTGCCTTGTCAAGCCCCGCCCCTCAACTCCCAGGCTCCTCCCCACCAAGTCTCAGGGTCTGAGGTTCTGGAGATGCGACAACCCTAGTTAGATGTCTCGGGAATATGATGTCACACCAAGATTCCTTATTGGCTGTCTCCATAGCAACATGGCTGCTTCAAGGCGATGTGCGCTTGATGGTGCGTGCGAGCGCCTCTGACCACCTGGATGGCAATGGGGCCCAAGTGGGTGGAGGGATGCTGCTTGTCCTGCTGGCTCCCTTATTGTGGGGCAACCATATACAGCGGTAGGCATTTTCCTTTTCCCTCCTCACCCCTCTTTCGTTTTCTGTCGTGTCTTTTAGATTTGTAAGCTGGGTTTGTCCTGTTTGAGCAACCACGGACCCTTTCAGCTTTAAATATAAATAAATAAACACTTTTCTCTCTTTTCACCTGTGCCAACGCCGGCTTTGCAATGCAGGGCAGCAGCAGCCCTGACGTCCAAAGGCTGGATAATAAGGATGTGACGGAATTCTCCTCAAAACTGGGAAAAGCGGGAGTTTAAATGAATTTTCACCTGCTAGGATACTCTGATGTAATCATTTTATTTTATTTTTCAAAAAAAGATCCTGTCACTTATTACACGGCTCTCCATATCGCGGTGCTCCGGAACCAACCGGACATGGTGGAACTCCTGGTACAACAGGGTGCGGACATTAATCGCAGAGACAGGGTAAGTAGCAGGCCAATGGCTGTGGTGGTGGTGGGAGACTGCTAAGGCTATTGAGGAGTCAATGCCCTTGGCCACGACACCCCCACCCCCCCGTGGAACCCCTCTCTCACTAAGACCACCTTCTCATCACCATGTTCACCAGCTCCAATTGCTCCTCACCTTCTTCCTCATCATGGCTCTCACTTGTTTGACAGGCAGAGAGCCAGGGAGAAAGGAGGCCACAGCATCTCCTGCTCCTGGTTCTCACCACCTCTGTTGTCTTAGCGAGAGGGAGAGGCCGGTGAACAGGCAGGTGGCAACTCCAGGGCACTCCTCTCAGTGGGCCCCTGCTGGAGTGTGGGCCCTTGGTCGATGCCCGACTGTGCCGCCCGTTGGCGCCGGCCTAGTTGGGGCATCGACCCTCTTTCACCCCGAGGGCTAAAGTTCATTTGGGCAGTTCGCAGAAGGGCAGCCCTTGTAGCAGCAGAAATCAGTATAAGAGTCTTGGGGCACCTTTGAGGCCAAACGAATTCCATGTTGGGTAAAATTAGGAAAGGAATTGAAAAGACAATTGCCAAGATCATATCCCCGTTATGCAAATGTGTGGCGTGGCCACCCTTAGAATGCTGTGTCCAGTTCTGGTCGCCGTGCTTAGAAAAGGGCAACTCAAATGATCCAGGGGCCAGAGCATCTCCCCTAGGAGGGAAGGTTACAACAGCTGGGATGGTTTAGCTTAAGAGTCAAAGTGAACAAGGTGAGGCAAGATAGAGATTCTCCAAAAGAATGGAGAAAGCGGACAGGGCGACATTTTTCTCCCTCTCAAAATACTAGAAGCCAAAGCTTCTACAAAGCTGATCGATGAGAGATCCAGGACAGATCAGACTTCTTCACACAGCGCAGAGTTAAACTATGGAATTCACTACCACCGTGACGTCGTGATGGCCACCAATGTGGAAGGCTTTAAAGAGGGATTAGATAAACTCCTGGAGGAGAAGGCTACTAGTCCTGATGGCTCTATGCTACCTCCAGTATCAGAGAGAGTGTGCCTATACACCAGCTGCTGGGGAGCATGGGCAGAAGGGTGCTGTTGCACTCATGTCCTGCTTGTGGGCTTCCCATAGGCAGCTGGTTGGCCACTGTGTGAGCAAAATGCTGGACTAGATGGACCCTGGGTCTGATCCGGCCTCAGGGCTCCTACGTTCTTCATCGATTTGTCCTGGCATCAGCTTTGGAGGACACTGTTCGTGAAAGTTTATCCCAGGCTAAATTAAGTGGTTAGTCTTTCAGGTGCCCCAACAGTTTTGAATACATTTTGGAGCAGTTCTCGGGGGCAGAATTCCAGATTGAAATTGGGGAGGGGCTCAATTTAAAGTGTTTTGAAGGCCGATCCTGTTTGCCAGTCGTAATTTGAAATAAACGCAGGTGTGGGGGGGGGGGTTACCTTTTCTTCTCCCGTTATCCTTAAAGATTCACGAAAGCAGCCCTCTGGACCTGGCTAGCGAGGAGCCGGAACGGCTGCCCTGCCTCCAGCGACTCCTGGATCTCGGGGCCGACATCAACGCCGCCGATAAACACGGTCAGTGCCCCCTTTCTCTGAGCTAAAGAGGTGTCTGTGGGCGGGGGGGGGGGGGGCGCTGCCGCATAGTGAGAAATAGCGGAACTAGAGGCCGGGAGGGGGAAATAGCGAGGCGAAGGGGTAAAGGCCAAGGCTCCACGCTAAGAGGTGGAGAAAGAGCGGGCTAAAGAAGAGAAGATAAAAACAGCAAGGCTCGAAAGGGAGAGAAAGAAGACCCCTGAACATGTTCCAAGGTTTTTAATTTAAAACATTTGTCGAAGGGGACAAGGGGTGGAGAGGTTCATGCCCCCCCCCCCATGGCTGCTGTGTCGGGACCCTTGGTATGAGGAGCAGCAATGGGCCGCATGTGGGCCGCAGGCAGCCCTCTCCTGGCGTAAAAGGAGGAAGGGGCATTGTGTTAATCTTACGCTACGCCGGCCGGCAATTCTTGCTGCGGTTCCCTTTTTCTTCCGTGTCCGCCATCTCCCTTTCTCTAATTCCTCTGTTCTGCCTCTTCCTCCCCAGGAAAGACGGCCTTACTACACGCCCTGGCCAGCAGCGACGGGGTCCAGATTCACAACACGGAAAACATTCGCCTCTTGTTGGAAGGAGGTGAGTGAAACCTCCTGCCCCGCCCTGGCAGCTCCCTTTCTCGGACACCCACATTTCCACGCTGTTTATTGAGCAGGAATTGGAACTGGGGTCACGCCAATCTAAAACGCAAGAAGCTCTCGACCCAAAATGGCCCTAAATGGCTAACAGATCCATGACATTTCTATCCCATTTTTTCCTTTCCTTTTTTTTAAAAACCTCTTGCAAGGAAGCAAAAGCAGCTGACGCCATGCGCCCCTCTTTTTCGTCTTCTCCTCCTCACAACAACCCTGCAGGGTAGGTTAGGCCAAGAGACAGGGGCTGGCACACAGTCACCCAGTGATGGTCAAGGCCGAGTAGGGACTAGAAGACGGAACTCCCCAGTTCCAGTCCAGCACTAGCCACTATACCACACTGTCTCTCCACCTAAGCTTTCGTGGGCAAATGAGACAAATACCTGGGCTCCCCATTGTACTGCCTATAGTCAACAATATGGCCATGTACACCTCTCTTGATACCCGACCCTCCTGATTTTCACTTTATTCCTTAAGATCCTTTTTTTAAAAATTATATTTGAAACTCGGAGTTTGGTATGTTGCACCGTGAATTTCTACTCTCCTGCGCCATCTTTACTTGGGTTCCAAAGAGAGTTTTTGCACTTCGGAGTCTGTCCCTCGGCCTTAGGCTTCGGTTCTAGGGCAAGTGACTTTTCTTTTAGTCCCACCGCGTTGGCCTTCTTGGCACGTGTTTTGTGACCCGCCACATCCACCATGGCTGCCGGGTTAGCAATGGGCAAGCCGCCCTGCCGCGGCCATTTTGCGAGAGCACCCACGACCCTCTCTCCAAGTCCCCGAATGGGCCCACCGACTCCCAAAAAGGTTGGGGATGTTTTCTGCGCTTCACTTGCAAGGCTGTTCAGGGAGCTTATGTGACTTCTAAGCCCTGTGGTGGCTGTGAATTGACGCTGCGTCATCTATATGATGCAGCTGCTGATTCGCAGCCACCGAGGGGCTTCCCCATGAAGACATGTATTTTAAAAGTTGGCCACTTGCCCCAACTTTTACCACTGAAGCGTGGTCATCATGGCCCTTCGGCCATCGGACTTCGCTTCGGTGTCGAGGTGGGGCATTCCAGGGCAGACGGCAACCCCGGATTGGCTGGTGGAAGCCAGGCAGGGGGCAGGCCCAGAAAGCCCATCCTGCCTCCAGATATTGGGATTCCCCACCGCCACCGCGCAGCAGTGAAACCGGGGTGTTTGCCAGGAAAGTGGCGGCAAGGCAGGGCCATCAAGGCAGGGGCCCAGGAGACGGGTCACTTGTTTTGAAAAACCCCTCGATCCGTTGGTCTGGTGTTTTGCTTCCGTTCCTTGCCCTCAGGAGCCGACGTCAAGGCCGCCACCAACGACGGCGACACGGTCTTCACCTTCATCAACTTCCTGCTCGGGGAGACGGTGGGAAGCGACCCGGAGGAGGCCAAGATGATCCACCGCTTCTGCTTCCAGGTCACCCGCTTGCTGATGGCTCACGGTGCCAACCCCAGCGAATGCCCCTCCTGCGAATCCCTCACCCACCTCTGCCTGAAGAGTTTCCGGTTCCATTTCCCGCTCCTGCGCTTCCTGCTGGAGTCGGGGGCCTCCTACAACTGCTCTCTCCACGGCCCGTCCTGCTGGTCTGGCTTCGGCATCGTCTTCGAGCGGCTCTGCTCCCACCTCAGCGAATCCGAGGAGGACAGCTTCTCGGCCGACCTCCTGCAGAAGGCCGAGACGGCCCTGGAGCTCATGGCGGCCAGCTCAGCCACCATCCAGCTGCCCAGCAACTTTGAGGTCGACCCGAGCGGCTGCCGGTTCCACGGGGAGAAGATCCGGGCCCTGTTCAGCTCCTTGAAGCAGTTGGAGCGATCTCCGGCCAGTCTGAAGCACCTTTGCCGGGTCTGCCTCCGGCAGCGTCTCCGGCCATGGCCGGTGGCCGTGAAGGTCAAGGCTCTCCCACTGCCTGACAGGTTGAAAAGTTTTCTCCTCCTCGACCAGAGCAGTTCCATGGAAGAGGACATGTGTCCGGGAGGCCTTGACGGGGGTCGCAAAACATCACAGGTGGAATTGCTGCGGCGTCCCGTTCGCACGCCGGCCGTTTCTCCTCCGCGGGAAGATCTGTACCTCTTTGAAGGCTGCGGGTCTCAGCCGCTGGAGACGGAATTGCAAAGGAGGGAAACATCTTTGGCCGAGCCTTGACCGAAAGGAATTCGGACCGGCCTGTCTCGGGCTGGAGGACTCCGTTTGGAACACTCCTCCCGAGCGAACGTTCTGACCTTCCAGGCATAGAGGGGAAAACGCAGTTGCCTCCAAAGCCATTAAAATGATGTGTCTGCACCAGTTCAGCTGTGTCGTTTGTAAACACGATGTCCATTGAGAAGAAAGGGGCGTTAACGCATTGCCACGAGCCATGTCAATAAGGGTGCAGGACCTAATGCCTCTCCTACTTTAAAAAACAGAGGCTACTAGTCCTCATGAATTTTTCTGACTTGCTTAGAGGCATTGCTCTGGGGAAAAAGATACTGCTTGGTTCTTCTGTGGAAGATGTTTTGGCCTACGACTACCATCAGCCCTAGCCAGCATAGCCAGTGGCAAAAGATCATGTGAGTTGTAGGCCCAAATATCTGAGGGTCATAATTTTGCCCGCCTATTTTACACCCATTCCCCATGATCTCTTTTTGGCAACACAATGTACGTCGGCCATATACAACTCTGAATTTCATTTTATCTCGTCCATGGTGGTCCAGCCAGATTTTATTCAACTTGAAGGAGCATTGAGCCTAAAAACGGCTTGGGCAGTAGTGGTGCTGGAGTGTTGTTGGAGAGTGGGAAATGGAGGGTGGAAAGAAAGGATTAACTGCTCCTCCCATCCACATAGTCACGATTCCCCTGCCCGCCCCCTGCAATCTCCCACCAATCAGCTTCAAAGGATCACCCCATTGGGTTCTAGGTTAAACTTTGTAAAAAACAGCGCTGGTTTTCCTCTTCCCTCCTGGTGCCCCTTTCCTTTCTAGTCGTATCACGTATTTTCTAGTGCTGTGCCAGAAAATGTCTCCCACATCTTCTTTCACCATCCTCATTCAATTTGATATAAAAAAATGCTTTCGTGGAGCAGGGGATTTGCAAAAAAATGACACGGTCCACACAGTAGCTAACCCACAAACATTTCTCCCACATCTTTTTCGACCCTCCTCATTCAATCTGATTGGAAAGACATCGCTGTCGAAATGAAATTCAACGGTGAAGAAAAGTTGGGAGAAATTCTCGTGGGTTGGGTTCGGGTTTCTCGTGCGTACCTTTGCTGAAGAAGTGGCCGAACAAAAGGCGCAACAGACCTGGTTTTCATTGCACAATCATTTCTCTGGCAGACGGCAGCCACCTCAGCTTCCCACACTTCAATGGCAGTCCGGGGGAAGGCATCGTAATTCCTCCCGCAGCACTTTTTCAGATCAAGAAATGCAGGCAGCCTGGGAGGCTGCAGAGCAATAGAGAAACGTGTAATAGAAAGAACACACACGCACACGCACACACACACACACACACACACACACATATATCACAAAATGAAATTATAAAACATCCTGAGAATGAGACAGAAAAATGGAAGTCCCTTTTCGTGGGGGAAGACAACGTTCAGGACATTGCGGAACAGATTTTGGCACAGGGCTAGCTCCACCTCTTCCCGGCAGCTGGACACAACGCTGCCCCCTCACATTTGCATGGCGGAGGCTGCAAAATGGGGGCCAGGCTGTCAACACGGTAGATGCTGCCGCCACGAAAGGTGAGCCCTAACCGTGAGAAACTGTTGGAGAATTTCTCCTCCCCCCTGGAGAAATTCGGTGAAACCGTCCCCCCAATTTCACAAAGAAGGTGGAGAATTTCAAAAGGCCATTTGCGCACAGCGCCAGTACTTTTAAACTGTCTGCGGCCTTTTACTAGGGGTGTGCACGGACCCCCCGGATCGGATCGGGACCCGGATCGGGACCTCCAATTTTGTCCCGGACCGGTTCGGACAAAATCGGAGGCCCCCCGGACCGGATCGAGTCCGATCCCGACCCAAAAATCGTTAATTTTTGGATCGGCCGCCATTTTTTTCCCCATAGACTTGCATTGCAATGCAAGTCTATGAGAAAAAAATGGCGGCGGGTGGGTGAGGGGGGGCCTAACTCCCTCCCCCCCCCCGGGGCCGTCCGCTGTGGACAGCCCCGGCAGGAAAGCCCCCTCCCCCGCGCTCCCTACCCCCCCTGGGGCCGCCCGCTTCCATCCGCTGGCGCCCGCGGGCGCCAGCGGATAGAAGCGGACGGCTCCGGGTGGGGGGGGTAAGCCCCCTTCCCCGCCACTGCTTACCTTCTCGGCCCGTCCGCTCCCGTCCGGCGCCGGCGGCTACTACCAGCGGGCTCCGCGGCCTACTCTCGAGTAGCGCGCCGGGTGATGACATCACCCGGCGCGCCACCCTAGAGCAGGCCGCGGAGCCTGCTGGTAGTAGTAGGCGCCGGCGCCGGACGGGAGCCGCCGGGCCGGGAAGGTAAGGGCCCCCCTCCGCGCGCCCCCTCCTCCCCTCCACGCACCCCCTCCTTACCTTCCCAGCCCGGCGGCTCCCGTCCGGCGCCGGCGCCTACTACTTCCAGCAGGCTCCGCGGCCTGCTCTAGAGTAGCGCGCCGGGTGATGACATCACCCGGCGCGCCACCCTAGAGCAGGCCGCGGAGCCCGCTGGGAGTAGCTGCTAGTGCCGGACGGGAGCGGACGGGCCGAGAAGGTAAGCGCCCCCCTCCTCCCTCCCCCCCGCTGTCCACTTTCATCAGCGGGCGCCCGCTGGCGCCCGCCAATGGAAGCGGCGGTGGGCGCCAGTGGGCGCCCGCCGATCCGCCGATCCTCCGAACCGGTTCGGAGCCTTTTCGGACCGGTTCGGATTGGATTGGCCGATCCAGCTGCGGGATCGGAAATCGGATAATTTATCCGATTTCCCACTGGACCGGACTCGGATCGTGGATCGGGTCCGATCCAGTGCACATCCCTACCTTTTACTCATCCTATGCAAGCCCCTCTTAGGGCCTTCTTGGCTGCAGATCAGGATGCTTTAAACGAAGGGTGTTGAACCTCTTTCCGCCCCAGGGCCAAATTCCATTTCAGAGACATTCTCGGGGGCCGCTTCCAGTGGTGGGCGGGGCCAAAGGCAAGAGGCGGGACCAAAACACAAGCATCTTTTAGCGCTTCCTTCCTGTCACTAAGCCTTAGGAGTGGCCCATGACGATCCTTTAGCAGGAGGGGAAACGGCGCAGGAGCCGGAAAGCCATCAATTGAGTAGCTGTCAGGAGAAATGGGTGTGGCTAGGGGAAAGGGGGCGTGGCTATCTGGGAAACTGAGGTTCAACTGCCTTGCTTTAAATGGACAAAGCAGTAAACCCCATTTTTTTTGCAGCTGGCATTGCATCTTTGGCACAATACTTTCCAGAGGGATTTTTTTCTCCTATGGGAAGAAGACTGAACGCGGAGCCGGAAAAGCGCAAACACAGGGGCAGAGGAGCCCCGCCCACACGCCCCGCAACTCCAAACAATTCCAATTCATCAAAATAAACCCTGAAACCGTACAAAGTGTATTTGGCAGATTTTCCTCCGACAAGAAAAACAGCAGCAGAAGGCTGGAAGACCAGGAAAGGCTCAGGTTTACTTCTCCCCCACAACAAAACCGGCCATGATCCTGGCGACGCCCTCCCGATATCTGAACCGTCTTCTCGGGTCGTTCATCTCGGACCCTCTGTCCCCGGAGCCGGCTCCGCGATGCCCCCACCCCCGGGAAAGCCCTCTGTCCGCGGCTATGGAGCTTTCATCTCATGGCCAGAGTATAGACCTGATAGATTTCATCCGGGAAGTTCTCTTGCTTCTCTTGGGCCAAGAGGCTGAGGCCGGCGTGACGGACAATCTTGCAGACCAGGTCCAGGTCCCGGCAAACGCTGCTGTCAACATCATCCATGATGACGCCTTCTTGCGCCATATTGTCTTTGATAACAATGATCCCGTTGGGCTGGAGGCCGAGGCGGCAACGCTTCAGGAAGTCGGAGAGGTGGTCGTCCGTCAGGTGTCCTGTTTGGGGAAAGGGGAGGAGGAAAGAGCAGAGGGACATCGGAAAAAAAAAACCCCTGCTGAGTCAGGTCAAAGAGAGCGTGCTGCCATGAACTCCAGGTCCGGGGGCCAAGGGGTGAAATCTGCCCCACCTAGGCTCCCACTAACCTTGGGCCATAATAATAATTATTATTATTTACCTACAATATTGATATACCACTCCGTATCTTAAATAAATTATGAAGCGGTGAATGTAAGAAATAACACAGTAAAAAGATTTTTTTAAAACTAGAAGAGCGTATTAAACGTATTCATTTTAGAACAGAACGCCCAAAAAAGTCATGAGCGGTCAGTTAAGGAAGGCTTTCCTGAAATAAAGATGTTTTCAGGAGACGTCGGAAGCAACTCAGCGTTGACACCTGCCAATTGCCAGAGGCAGGGAGTTCCATAGGAAGGGGGCCACCACACTGAAGGCTCTTCTCCGGGTGGACTCTAATTGGGCCAGGAGTCCATGTGAAACCACCAGAAATAAGACCTCTGATGACCTCAGTGACCAGGCAGGTTGGTGAGGGAGAAGGCGCTCTCTCGGGTAGCCTGGTCCCAAGTTGTTTAGGGCTTTGAACATTAGCATCAGTAGGGGTGTAAAGACCATGTCGCCACGGGAGCTAGTAGTCCGAGAAGGATAAACCGACACTCAACCGTAAAACAATAGGAGACTGTTTGGCGTGGAGGAAATAAGCAGACTGTTTGGCTATTCAAGCTCGAGCTATAAACATTTTCAGGTTTCAAAAATTCCTGCACATCTACACTGGTAGATCTGGTAGTGTAAGAAAGAAGCCGTACACTACCATATTCTTATGCAGAAGAAATAATAATAACAATAATAATAATAGCCTGCTCTCCACCGCCATCTTGGTATGGGTCCTAAGAGTGGTTTTGAGCCAGGGTGCTCAGCTCCTCATGCTCTGCTTTGTCTTTTGCTTCTTTGGGCCCAGCGACTTCGCTTCCAGTTCCACCCCTTTGCCTTTTGGGAAATGTTGTGCCAGTGGCCAGGCCCGCCATTTTGTGAGGGCGCTTGCCACAGCCTGCCACAATTCAACGGCGTCCACTGGCCCACAAAACAGTTGGGAAGCCTCAGCCGATTTCACCTGACTTTTGTGAGGACAGGGAGCAGAGACACTTGGACGCTGCTCTTGAATCGTTGGAGGAATGGCGGGTGAGCAGCCATGTTTATCCCTCAAGGTGGGCACCAAGGGTCAGCATGGTGGGGCACCTGCCTCTGGCCTTGACCCAGACAATGGTGGTGGTGAGGAGGACCAGGAGATGCTGCAGCCTCCTTGATCCTCGGCTCTCCGCCTACAGAACAAGCAAGCGATAGCAGTGATGAGGAAGAGGAGGAGAAGCAAGACAATGGGGGTGAGGAACTAGACTCATGGAGGGTGGCTTGCCCAAGAGGGTGGCTTGCCCAAGAGTCCTCCAAATCCTGGAGCCAGCCGTGTTGACCCCACTCAAGGGACATCCAATGAAAAAATCCTGGCCATACCAAACAAGGCAGCCAGCTTAGAAACATAAATCTTTGGACTCCCTCCCAGGCCATGGAAGGAGAGGCTCACCTATTACCCACTGGATCCAAATGACATCATATGCGCTGGGCTCGGGGCTGAAGTCCTGCAAGCCACAACAGAAATAGTTCCGGACGCGCCGGCCCTCCTCGCCAAGGTAGGACCGGGCTTTGTTCAGAAAGTCCTCCGTCACGTCCACCATGTCCACCGCTTTGAAAAGAGGCAACAAGAGCCGCTTGGTGATCCGGCCGATGCCAGCGCCGCAGTCCAAGGCACAGGCGGAACCGGTCCTGTTCGGTCCATCCTGATTGGAAATGGTCAACGAGGGAGAGAAGGATCCTCAGCATTTGATTTTGTTAGTGCAACTTTTATAGCACTTAATACCCTAAAACCTCTTAAGCGGGTGAATGTTCTCAAGATGTTTGGGTCGTCAACTCTCAGAAGCCCCGGCCATCATGTCCAACTGTCAGGAATGCTGGGAGTTGATGTCCAAAACATCTCAAGAACTTCTGGCCATCACTCTTCTACGCAACTGAATCATGACCCTTCCCTTAAGGCAGATGGAGAAAAACAACCGGCTGGCTCCATCCCCAGGGATATCTACCATCAGCTGGCCTGTGGGCGGATTCTGGGAGAGGGAAAGAGAAGTAGAGGAAGATATAAACAGACATCTGCTCCTTCACGCCTTGACACACACACACACACACGTATCTCCGCCACTTCCCGCAACCCCACCTTGGAAGAATCCACTTACCCGCAAGAACCGAAGCAAAAATTTCCTGGAGCTGTTGATATCGATGCTCGAAATGTGCCCATAGCCGCCCAACATCCCATCAACAGTGGCTGGGATATCCTTCCAATACTTCTCAGCTTTGGAGTAGAATTCCAGCTCATCCTCCACCCCGTCGCTCGCCATGTTTGCGCTTTTTCGTGGGCCAAACAAAACTGGGGGGGGGGCAGGGGGGTGCCGTTCTCTTCCTGAACAGGAAGAGGAGAAAAGAAAGAAAAATATAAGTGCCTGATGTAACCCATCCAGCCCCAAAATTATTATATCCAGATAAAGTACCGCAAGGGGAAAAAAAAGGGGGGATCCTGAGCCAATACAGCTTTCCTCAGTCCAATGTTTTGCACCACAAGCCCCATCCTCCTCAGACAACACATCCAATGGTCTTGCTGCCTGGGGATGATGTGAATTGTAGTCCAACACATCTGGAGGGTGTCGGGTTTGGGGAGGCCAGGCTAGCAATATTTTGGAGGATGAGCAAAGGCAAAATATGGCCTGGTGAACAAAGAAAAGATTTATTCAAAAGATTTATTTGTAAACCGCTCAGAGAGCTTCGGCTTTGGGGCGGTATAGAAATGTAATAAATAATTATTATTATTTAGATTGAAGTAACATGGTTAATCCGTATCCCTAGCCCACAGGCCCGGAATGCAGGAAGGTGCTAAAACAGCCTACAACTCCCATCATCCCCCAAGCTGCGGAAGCTGGCATGAAGAGACTTAAAAACAAAAGCCAACGCCGTTCTAATCGGAAAGATATGCGCAACATGAGAATTGGCGCTAAATATATCTATACGGCTTGCTCGGGCGTGCCGCCTTGATCCCAAACATGGAAATGGGACACAGGGTCGTTCAGCGGCTCTCAGCTCAGAAGAACTCGATCCAGGCAGAGGCACGGCCCAAGATACACGCCCCCCCCCTTTCCCCTGCTGCAGTGCCGATAATTAATCCAGTGCGAGCAATCCGTTATGAATGGAGGAAGAGGAGCCCGGTCACAGGGGCTTTTCCAAGCCCACCTTCTTGAGAACAAGGTGAGCCCGAGGAGCCCTTCCATTGGCTCGCCTTGTTCTCAAGAAAATGGGCTTGGAAAAAGCCCCTGTCCAAGAGAACACCCAATCAGCACAGTGGCTTAGAAGGCCCAACAATCTGACTCCATATACGGCCGCTCCGTCTCTTCAAACCACGGAGAGGAATAAAGGACGGAGAAAAAGGTTTTCTACATACACTTTATTCTGCCACTTCCAAACCTGGCGGCCTACAGATGTTTCGGACTTCAACTCCCAGCAGTTCTAGGAATGCTGGGACTTGTAGTCCAAAACCAGTAGAGGGCACCAGAAAAGTTTCAGAAAACCATTACGGCAGAGTCCTTGCCAGTCATTTTCCTGAACGCCCCTGTCCGCCATACGAGCAATGACTGCAGACATCACGGGACTCGCACCCATGGCCAGGCAGATCAGGAGCATCCTGCAGGCCTGTTTGCTCCATCCCCTCGCCCCTCCGCCCTCTCTCTCTTGCTAGCCCAATCATCGGTTTGGGGACCCGCTTCTAAGTAGGGTTGCCAACGTGAGTTTGACCCTAACTCTGGTGATCAAAAATCGCTGGAAAAGATCTAACGCTGCACCATGGCTTGCGCCCAAACAGGAACAGAGCATGAGAAGAACATCAGTACAGACGATCAAGCCACAGGTTACACAGGCTGTGATGTTAACCTCGGTTAACGCTCCCTTGAAGGCTAGAATTCGAAAACTATGGTTATGTGGGCACCACTTTGACCCGGCAGCGCTGCGCCGTTCACTTAAAGGCAACTTGATTTATTTAGCTTCGTCATTTGGTTATTTACCTCATTGGTTTACTCGATTCATTAATATCCCGCCTTTTGAGGCGGCTAAAAACACAACCCAGATTACAGACAACATCTTACTGAAAACATCATGGAAACTTAAAACTGCAATTAAAAACCCAGCAATCAAAGAAATAAAAAGCATTCAACCAACTTTAAAAGGAAAAAAAAACTTTAGGAATTCCATTAGACCTCCCAAAGTATTTATTATTATTATTATTATTATTATTATTATTATTATTATTTCCATTTATATACCGCCCCATAGCCAAAGCTCTCTGGGCAGTTTACAAAAAATAAAAACATTGAGCATTAAAAAACCGATATACAAAATGTAAAACCTTAAAAAGCATACAAACATGTTATAAATACAATACCATTTAAAAACAACTATGCTGAGTCAATGGCATCCAGGGGTTTTTAGGCCCCTTCGTGCGTTACATATTTAGGTGTGCACCTTAACAAAATACAGAAGTGTGCATTTGACAGATGGATTTCCACCCACCCACCCACCCACACCAGGCATAACCGTCAGGTACCTAGCCTTATCAAGCGAGTTCTCAATGACAATGTTAGGTTTGCTACTGTCTGAAATGGCCTTTAAGATCAGAAGACTGGATTTGATAGTTTGCCCAGGCTTCTCTACAGCCACTTATACCGTCTGCCGAATCACATGGGGTGTTGATGGAAGTTGATAATTTTCAAATGCTCCCCACCCCATGGGTGGGTGAGGGGGAATCTCTGCATGCAGAAAGCTAGCAAGTCCAGGAAAGGATTTAAGCTAGCTTTCTATGTGCGAGGATTTCTGGCTCTCAGGCCCATGACCCCACATCTGCAGTGGGGCAGCCCAGGAAGGGAGGAGACATCATAGCATTCTTCCGACTGCGCAAACAGGCTCTCTTTCTCGCCTAACTACATGCCAGCCCAGAACAAGTCACAAACATCGAGTCCTGAACCCTCTCATCCTGAATCCCAAAACCTACCCAGCAAGCTATGCAAGTTTGCCTGGCAACAGGGCAGAACTATCGGCAACTGAGGACTAGGAACTTGGACAGGCTGCATGTTCTCACCCTGCTCCTGTAACGCCAATATATTTGGGATTGGTTTATGATGCAAATGGAAATTTGTTTCACAGGGGTACAGTCACCTTTTGCAAACAGGCAGGAACTGGGTGCAGAGCGGAGGGAGTTACACAAGGCCAGCTTCAAGCCCCAGGACCTCTCAACAGGCACCACCATTATCCTATCGAGGCAGCATTATATATAATTGTATGGAAATCTAAGAGGCTAGGGTTCAACTCCCTTTTATTCCTTCCATTTCATGGTTCCTCTGCATCATTCCTTTGTATTTACGTATCCATGCAGTTGGAGGTGGAGCTGTTTATGAACAGTACTTCTTAAACAGTGGTTTTAAACTAGGCTGACCATCTGAAAAGGAGGACAGGGCTCCTGTAACTTTAACAGTTGTAGAGAAAAGGGAATTTCAGCCCATGTCATTTGTATGCAATTAGTTCCTCGTGAAATTCCCTCTTCATCACAACTGTTAAAGTTGCAGGGGCCCTGCCTTCTTTTGTATATGGTCACTCTAGTATAGTGCCTGCAACTTTAACTGTTGTGATGAAGAGGGAATTTCACCAGGAACTAATTGCATACAAAGGACACTGGCTGAAATTCCCTTTTCTCTACAACTGTTAAAGTTACAGGAGCCCTGTCCTCCTTTTCAGATGGTCAGCCTATTTAAACATTCATTTTATTCTCATTTTTTGGGGGAAAAAACACATTTATTTATTTACCTACATTTCTTCTCCGCCCAATAGCCAAAGCTATACTGTATATAAACCACGTCCGGCGCAATCCAAGGCATGCTTAGACATCAAAAAGTCCTACAACTCCCAGCATTCCCCAGCCAGCCGGCTGGGGAATGCTGGGAGTTGTAGGACTTTTCAATGCCTAAGCGTGCCTTCAAAGTGCATCCTTAAAGATCTTATTCTATTAAGCAGCACGCACGTCTGCCTAAGAAATAAAATAAAATCTCAGCTCAGTTGGGGTCTTAACCAGATGCCCACAGGCAAATGACTTCTTGGCAGCCTCGGCTTTCTCCACTGGCAAAACAACTGAGACCCCAACCTGACGCCCTCCAGATGCGATGGGACTACAATTCCCAAAATCCCCAAAACAGCATGGCTACGGTTCCGGCACGCCGGGCAGTCGCAGCCCAACACGCCTCCCAGCTTTGGGGGAAAGGCGAGCTTAACGCTATCTCAAGCCGCATGCCAAACGGGCGGGAAGGGGGAGCTACTCTGCACATGCTCAGGAACACAGCCTCCCAAGTTCTTATTACAATTCATGCCCCCCCCCCCCGCTTCTCGAATTAAACCCTCTCGTTCCATGGGGTCACAATGGGTGGAAAGCTGGGAACCTCGGGGCGCGTGGCTAATTTGGAGCCCCTCTAGAGAAAGCATAAAGATGGGCTTTTTGGAGGGGGGGTCTTCTTTCTCCCACCCTCTCAGGGACCCCCCACCCCAACTCCACTCCTCCTCCTCTCCCTCCAGGCCCCTGCGCCACGTGGGGACGCGTCCCATGCGCCTTGCTCGTTTGCCCGCGCCCCTCCTCCTCCTCCTCCTCCCGGATCCACTCTGGTTCGGCCCCGCGCCCGCGTAAACTCACCGGATCCCACTCGCACCAGCACCGTGGGCCACTAAAAGGGGAGGGAAGCAGGAAGAAGGGGCGCCTCGCCCGCTGCCAGAGGGCGCTGGGGGGAAGCCAAGCGGGCCCCCGCCGCCGCGCCCCCGAGCCCTCTCCAAGTTGGAGAGCCTCCCCCGGCTCCCCCGATCTCGGCTCCCCGGCAGCGACCGGCGGCACATTGGGCCCCAGAGTCTCCGCCCCTCGGCACGCAATTTCCTTAAATAGCGCGGCTGAAACTGACGAGCAGGAGGAGGAGGAGGAGGAGGAAGGCGGCGGCGGCGAAGAAGAAGAAGAAGGCGGCGAAGAAGAAGGCGGCGAAGGCGGCGAAGGCGAAGGCGACAAGCCGGAGCGCCCGCGCCAGGCGATGCCAGTTGCGCCCTAGCGAAGCTGGTACAGCCCTTGCACAAAGGGCTGTACCACTGCAGGCTGGAGGTGGGCGAGGCTGGCGAGGCCCTTCCCCAAAACGAAGGTGCCCCCCCCATGCCGAAAGGTTAGATAGATAAGAGACTATCTATCCATCCATCCATCCATCTAATGGACTGACCCTGTTCAATGCGACTCTATGCTAAAGAGAGAGAGAGAGAGATACTAAGTAAATAAATAGAGAAATAATTAAATAAATTATTCTGCCTATTATCTATCTAGCTATCTATCTTTACTTATTATTATTATGTTTATATCCCGCCTTTTTCTCAGGGCTGGGCCTCAAGGCGGTTTACAAAGTTAAAACGTGTACAGTTAAAACATATAAATATAAGTTTACCTGCAGTAAAATTAAAAACATTTTTTTAAAAAATGATTTAGTAGATTTATGTACTGCTGACCATATGTTATGCTGCCCTATGCTGAAAGATGAGATAGATCGATATTTTATTTATTTGTTTACTTAGTGGATTTATATACCGCTGACTATATGTCATGCTTATCTTATGCCAAAAAGTTACATAGATAGACAACAGATAGAATACTTTATTTGCTGATTTATTTATTTAGTAGATATTTATACCGCTGACGATTTTTAATGCTATCCTATACTAAAAGGTTAGATGGATGAGAACATCAGAAGAGCCTTGAGGCTGGATCAGACCAGGGTCCATCTAGTCCGACACTCTGTTCAACCAGTGGCCAACCAGCTGCCCCAATGGGAATCCCATAAGATATGAATGAAACTGGTAGATATTATCTATCTATCTATCTATCTATCTATCAATCATCTTATAATATAAACAGATAGAACACTTTAGTGCCAATGAAAGCCCCATTTCTTCACCCGTGCCTTTCCTGAATGAGCATGAGACCCCCTCTAGAAGGATTCGCTTTGGCACCTGGCTGCCCGATTATGCGCATATTCGCAGAAGCACATTTACTCCTAATCCCTCTGTACGAGAGGCGGCGAAGCGCATTACGGGACGACCGAAACGCGCTTTACACTTGTTGACATGCGGAGAATCACATGTTTACACGGCGGCAAGGAACTTTAACTGCCGTCGCAAATTAAAACTCTCGGTGTTTAACGTGCATTCGATAATGCGCATAATCGGAAGTTTAAAGCTCCTCAGCCCCCAATTTGCGCTCCTCTCTTGTAGAGGTAAAAATTTTAATCAGCCTTGAAAGAGCTTTAAACCTCTCTTGTAGGGCAGCGTGAGTTTGTTCGTTTGTAATTATGGCGTTGTATTGGTTTTAACTGGCTTTAATGATTTTCTTAATGTTTTATGTAAGTGTTGTAGCCATTACTATGTATTTTAACGTATATCCTAAAGTAGTTTAATATGTTTAATTTTCTGGAAAACCGCTTAGAGATATTTTTAAATAAGGTCAATGGTATATGCATCTATTAAATAAATACATAATAATTAAAATAGCATGTCTCCCAGCTATCTACCACTCTGTCTCTATCTATCTAATCTTTTAGCGTAGGGTAGCATTAAACATGGACAGGGATATATAAATCTATTAAATAAATCAATACTATATTTATTGTCTATCTGTCATACCATAGATGATTTGTTTAAGGTGCAATCGTATGTGTGTATAGACAGAAAAAAGTCCTCCAACGCCTTGCATCCTCCAGCAAGCCGTACAGGGCTTTATAGGTCCTGATGCCCCCTTTGAGCCTCTGTGCTGGTCAAGTGTTTGGGAGTTCGCGAGTTAGAAAATGTGTTTTGCCCTCTTTAAGTCTGGGGTGTTGAACGGCACGCCTGTGGTATTCCAGATAGCCACGCCCCCTTCCTACTGCTCCTCCCTCTTTCCCCTGACCGAACAACAATTTTCTGGTTTCCCAACTTTTTCCATGGATTCCTCCCCCTCCCCATCCTAAAAGGTTGAGACGCCTCTCTGAAAGCTACGTCTCTGGCAGTAAGAGCTTGAATCGAAAATCTGCTGATACATTTTGGTATTTCGGCCCCAGAGCTTTGGCCACGCCCACTGCCAGAATGTGGCCCGCGAGGGTCTCTCTGAAATGGAATCCGGCTGTTGGGCCAAAAGAGGTTCAACACGCTCAAGTTGATACCACCATCTCTTATAAAGGGGCTGATCTGGGGGGGGGGGGGAGGCAGGGGGGTATCTTTGCAAGCTGTCCAAGAAAGGAAAGGGGGGAATCAAAATACCAGTTACCTTGGTGTTAGATGTGGCAGTCCAGCTGATAGGTTACTGAGGCAACGGCATTCTGTTGACAATACTGGTCTTCACACTGGCCAGTAAGAACAATGGCTAATGGGAAAGGGGAAAAAGCTGCTGCCCAGCTGCGGGATCGTGTTTGGTTCTGGCTAAGTGCAAAATAGAGACAAGGTCCAGTATAAAAAATAAGGTTAAATGTCTTGGAAATACAAGGAAAAAATAAATTAAAAATCTACATTTATCTATTATTACATCACCATCATCATTATATTTAATATCCCAGCTTTTTTGCACTTAAAGGATCACAAGGTGACTTTATATGGTCCTCTTCTCCATTTCGTCCTCACAACAGCCCTGTGAGGTGGGTCAGACTGAGCGTCAGTGACTGGCCAAGGCGGCATACCTGATCCTCCTCCGTTTCACTGTGTCCTCACAATGACCCTGTGAGGTAGATTAGGTTGGGCCAAATTTACCCAGTGAGGTTCATGCCTGAGTGGGGAGACCCGAACCCAGATCTCCCCAGACCAATGCTCTAACCACTGTACCCCATTGGGTCTCTTTCTGTTTGTTCACGACATTGAAAGACCGCACTGTATCCAGCACGATTTCCATGGGAAGAACAAGAAGGGGAGGGGGAGAGAAAAAAGAATCCACATACAGAATGAAAATATTTAAAAATCAAGGTATGCCAATATAAGCCTGAGTTAATATAGATCAGATAGTCCTAGTTTGGAGAGAGAACCACCCCCAGATCTTAGATTTATGGGGCGCTCTAAAAAGTTAATAATTAAGTCCATAAGTAAAGAACACTTTTGACTATTGGCACTAAACCGCTGAGAGCCAGGGTGGAACTACACATTACTTCAAATACATAGCGTGTTGGTGGAGCTGATCCTCGTCATTTGGTTTACCTTCATGTAAGCGATTGGAGCTTGATCTGGATTGGGGCCTTCATGGGTGAGTAGGGAAGTTTTAAAACCTTCCTCCCAGCCACTCCCCCAAAAATTAACCTCCCACAATACACATGTAGGGGCTAAAAAGAAGAGAACCCTTTATATCAGGGGTGCACTTAGGTGCAACACCCCCCCCCCCCATTCTTAAAGATTGAAATGCCCCTACTAGGGCTTAGTTCCAGGCAGTAAGTTCCGAGCTATGAGAAGAACTTTGTACGCTTCAGGTTTCGAGCTATGAGAAGAACTTTGTGTGGTTAAGCAACAAGATATATAACGCTGGGAGCGAGAGCAGTGGATCATTGGCACACGTGCAGGCCTCAGTTAAGTCTCACAGGTCAGCAGGCAGGTGACCGGGTGGGGGGGGGGAGCAGGTCGGACGGACCTGGGGGAGCAGCTGGGAGGGAATGGGGGAGTGGCTGCGGAAAAGCTGAAAAAGTGTGATACTGAGCAATAAAATACTAGTGCTCAGATGGTCTGAGTGCGAGTCAAGCTAGTTATTCTTTTCACCCCATCCTACAGTCCCCAGAGAGCGTCCCAGGTGCCACAGGATCAATCAAAAACCCCTCCCAGAGTCGTAGACGCTGCTAGGACTTCGGGAGGGGGACTCCAAAATCCAATTGCTCCCTCGTAGCCACCAGCTGCTTGGCGTGGTTGCAACATTCAACCTCCGAGGACCTTGCAGAGGTGCTGGTAGCCGCCCAGGTGGATATTTGAAAGCCTCTGATGTTGGAGGAGACATCTCATGGGGGGTGCAACGGATGGGGTTGCACCCCATAAGCATGGATGCATCCCATTTAAAAGTGTGTGTTGGGGGGGAAGCTTAACAGAAATGCAGACACACAGAAACATATATACACACAATAACGTAAGAAGAGCCCTGAGGCTGGATCAGACCCAGGGTCCATCTAATCCAGCATTCTGCTCACACAGTGGCCAACCAGCTGTTGACCAGGGACCCACAAGCAGGACACGGTGCAATAACACCCTCCTGCCCATGTTCCCCAGCAACTGGTGTACACAGGCTTCCTGCCTCTGATACTGGAGGTAGCACATAGCCATCAGGACTAGTAGCCCTGATAGCCGTCTCCTCCAGGAATTGGTCCAATCCCCTTTTTAAAGCCATCCAAATTGGTGGCCATCACTGCATCATGTGGTAGCCAATGCCATCGTTCAACTCTGCGTCGTAAGACGAAGTCCTTCCTTTGATCTCCCACCCCTCAGCTTCATGGGAGGACCCCGTTGGGTCCCAGTATTATGAGAGAAGGAGAAAATCCTCTCCTTACCCACTTTCTCCACACTGTGCATACTTTTGTACACCTCTATCATAACACACACACACAAACACACACACACACACACACCATACATTTTAATCTTAAGAGACAAAGACTCAGGGCATCTGATAGACTAGGGGTGCCCAACTTTTTGGAGTCACTCAGCACATTTGGGAGTGTCGTGGGTGTGCTCACAAAATGGCTGCCATGGGAGGTAACGCACCCAAGAATCGAAGTCCAAGACAGAGGTGGGGTCTGAGCTTCCAAGCACAGGAGCACTCTTCCCTCCTGCTTCTTAATTTCCTTCCCCTAACCCTTTTTTCTCCCTTCTCATCTTTCTCTTTTCTTTCTTTCTTTCTTTCTTCCCTTCCTTCTCATCTCTTCCTTCCTTCCTTTCCTTCCTTGCTTCATTTTTCTTCCTTCCTTCCTTCCTTCCCTTCTCATCTCTTTTTCTTTCTGGGCGTGTCCAGATGACGGGCATCGGAGGGCCACCACTGAGAAGGCTTTTTTGTGCAGGTTCCGGCTTTTCCTCTTTGGCAGATTTTCCGCGGTTACAAGAAAAGAGGGAAGAATAAGAAGGTGAGGAAGAAGAAGGTGGTGGTGAAGGAGATCAAGGTGAAGAGGAGGAGGAGGAGGAGGAGGAGGAGGAGGAGGAGGAGGAGGAGGAAAACACGGGACGATCACGAGCAGACGGCGCCACCATCTGGACCCCCATAAAATCCCGTGAGCGAGGCAGGCCAATGGCGCAATAAAAGCCTTCCCGTTCTGCATCTGCAGAGTCCAGCAGGGTGATCCTGCGCAACAACGCACAGATGCTTATACGGCAGAGATGCGCAACACCACCACCCCGCATCCCAGCGGATCCGTCCCTCTGCTGGGTTTCCTTCTCCACAGCTCGACCCGGAACGGTCGTCTTTCCACAGTACCCACCCTTGACCGCATGAGGGGAGTGTTGGATTTCCATCAGCCGGGCCCGGAGTGGCGCTGTGCCTTCCACTTTTAATCCGAGCCCTTCTGCTCAACTTTATTCCCTCCTTTGTTAATGGATTGGAAACTCCCCCCCCCCCCTCCATCTCTCTTTCTGCCTCCCTTTGCTTCCTCTCCGCTGTTCGGAGAGATCATCCTACGCTGAGCGGCCGAGCGCTCAGCGCCGCCTGGCCATCAACGTGGTATAGGCTTTGTCACTTGCGGTCTCATCCTGCCCTGCAATTCTCTGTATGCAAAAAAAAAGAAAAAAAGGGGGGGGGAATAAAGGAAGAATTGAAAGGCAGAGAAAGGCCTCGGGAGAGAAGCACAGGGTACAAAGAAAAGGGGGGGGGGAATCAGGCCAGGCAGATTCGCATCAATCCTGCCAGCTCTGAGGGTTGGTGAGTGAGTCAGAAACAAATTCCAAACAGATGGGGGAGAAGGATGCAAAAATGGTTTAGATCGTCCTTTTCTCCAGATGTGTGGCCTATAACTCCCATCATCCCCAGTCAGCCTGGCTGGGGGGCGATAGGCGCGTAACCCCCAATGTTCCTCTAGCTCTAGCCCCATTCATTTCAATGGGTCGACTCAAAGTCTAGCTAACGTTGAAGACAACCCCTCATCTCCATGTTGTCTCTTTCAAACTCTCTTGTGGATTTTAATAATAATAATAATAATAATAATAATAATAACGATTTATTTCTTACCCGCCTCTCCATCTAGATCGAGGCGAGGAACAACAACATGATAAAATACATTTATTTTTAAATAAATCTCCTCCTTTTCGATACAGGAAAAAATATCACTAAAAAGAAATGTCTGTTGTCTTGTTTTTAATTCGATTGCATGGGCAGGCAGGCTCTTTGGTATTGACTGGCCATGGCTCACCAAGGTCTCAGGTGGAGAAAGGTTTTGGAATTAGCAGGGGGGTAGATTGGATGACCTTTGTGGTCTCTTCCTGCTCTTCTAATGTTATCACCTACGGCCTGATCCTTTTGATTGGCTATGATGGGATTGAAACAGAAGAACGGAAGAAGAGCCCTGCTGGGTCAGACCGAGGGTCTAGTCCAGCACCCTTGTTCACAGAGTGGCCAACCAGCCGCTGACCAGGGACCAACAAAACAGGACACGGTGCAACAGCACCCTGCCACCCATGTTCCCCAGCAACTGGCATACAGAGGCATACTTCCTCTGCTACTAGAGGTGGCACATAGCCATCTGGACTAGTAGCCATTGATAGCCTCCTCTACCTCCATGTATTTGCCCAACCCCCTTTTCAAGCCATCCAAATTGGTGGCCGTCACCACATCTCGGGAAACAAATCCCAAAGTTTCACACTGCGTATTTTCACCATAGGGACTGAACCTAGAGTGGCCACTTCCGTGGCACCAAATGAAGAGGGGGTGGGGTGGAAAAGAGCACACCCACCTCCATTACGTTTGCAGATTCAGAGATATATATATGTATAGTCACACTGAGCAATAATAACTATTTTTACAGCCAGTGTAGTGTAATGGTCAGAGTGTTGGACTGGGGAGACCCGGGTTCAAATCCCCGCTCAGCCATGATGCTCACTGGGTGACTTTGGGGCACTCGCTGACTCTCAGCCCACCCTACCTCGCAGGGTGGTTGTGAGGATAAAAGGGAGAGGAGGAGGTCCATGTAAGTTGCCTTGAGTTCCTTGCGAGAGGGGGAAAAGGCGGGATATAAATGTAACGATGAATAAATGATTTAAATAGAATTACAATGTATTTCACCATAGTGACCAGGTGACACATGGGCTCAGTCTGCTGCCCATGTGCTAAGTGTTGATCAGCAACTTCAGGGTCCCTGCTCTGATCTCCCTCCTGGTTCTCAATCCAGATTTTGACTAGACAGCCCATCAAATAGAGGAGACCTTCAAAAAGAGGACTGTCCTCCTCCACCAATTCAAAATAGAGGACAATTCTCTGAAAAGTAGGACACCCCCCCTCCCCACAATTGAACCTGGGGTGTTCTGTATATAGAGCGGTCTACTCCTGGGTGGTGTCGTGGTGTGAGTGTCAGGCGGGGATTCGAGAGATCTGGGTTCTAATCTCTACACAGCCATGAAACCCACGGGGTGTGTTTGGGCCAGGCACTGACTTTCCGCCCGACCTCCCTCACAGGGTTGTTATGAAGACCAAATGGAAAAGAGGAGGAGCACGTAAGCCCCGTGAGCAGAAAAAAGCTGGGATATAAATGTTTCAAATAAACCAGCAGCAGCTTTGTTTGTTACCCAATAGACTCCAGGGTGATGAACAATCTAACACACACACACACACACACACACACACACGCAATTCATAGGAAGCAACAGCCTAAAAAATAACCACCATACAACAGATTGGGCTGTTAGCATAGAAAAAGGGCTTGAAAAGGGGGATGGATAAATTCCTGGAGGAGAAGGCTCTCGATGGCTACTAGTCCTGATGGTTAGGTGCCACCTCCAGAATCAGAGGCAGTATATGACTTATCACTTCCCTAATCACAGACAGAGACTCTTACAGCACAACCCTTCACATACCTCAGCAGCCTATACTGCAGGAGATGAGAGTGTGAAGTCTTGTTTTTTCCCCTCTTCCCTCCTCACTCCTTTTTCCTTGTGTGCCATGTCTTTTTAGATCAGAAGCCTCGGGCAATGAGGTCTGGTCTGTCTTGTTTGACTGGCTATATGGGCAAGGAGAAAACATTACTTTAAATAAGTACACAAAATAAACAAATAAGTAATATCTACTCAGACATAATCCCCACTGAGTTCAATGGGGCGGACTCCCAGGTAAGCGTGTATAGGACTGCAACCTTAAACTGCATACCAATTCTGCCACATCACCCCAAAGACACCCACAACTTTCCACCCCCCATACTCATACAAGAAAGAAAATGTAAATTATTAGTAGTAATAAAAATAACAACTCTATAATTTTGCAGAAACATGCACAAAAGCACAGAGATTGGGTTCCTGAAACTTCACTCAGCTGGGCTGCTTTTCTCTGCTTCCAAGTTTCTAGTCCTCAGACATCTGGGCTAGAATGTTTGGAGGGAAATGTGCAAAAGGTAATGACAGCCACCTCCAAACCGACCAATTGGAGGTCCTGCCGAGAAACCTGGTACCCCGCCTCTGGCCCGAAATGAGCGCTAATCACTCCTACACCTCTTCCCAACAGCAAATGGGTCTCCGCCGACGGAGGGAACGCCCGCTCAGCAACGCATGGAGAATCTCAGCCCTCGGAGTGCCGCACGCAAAGCGTATGCAAAGCGCTCTCTTTTGCATCGGCGTTCGAGAGAACCCAAAGGCAGGGAAAGAGACCATTGAGCTCAGAGAGATGCCAGTCAGGCAGGTGGAAAACACTAGGGATGTGCACTGGATCGGGTCCGATCCACGATCCAAATCCGATCCAGGGGGAAATTGGATAAATTATCTGATTTCCGATCTCACCGCTGGATCGGCCGATCCAATCCAATCCGATCCGGAAAGGTTCCGATCCAGATCGGATGGATCAGTGGATCGGTGGACGCCTGCTGGCGCCCGCCACCACTTTTATTGGCGGGCGCCAGTGGGCGCCCGTCGATGGAACCTGACAGCGGGGGGGGGGCTTCCCTAGCGGGGCTGTCCACTTCCATTAGCGGGCGCCAGTGGGTGCCCGGCAATGGAAGCGGACAACGGGGGCAGGGGGCGGCGGACGGGAGCAGATGGCCAGGAAAGGTGAGCGGGGAGCTGGGGGGAGGGCCCCCCGCGCACACCGCTTACCTTCCGTGGTCGTCCGCTCCCATCCGCCGCTGGCCACTACTGCGAGTGAGCTTCGTGGCCTGCTCCTGGGTAGCGTGCCAGGTGATCATAGGGGCAGGCCGCGAAGCCTGCTCGCAGTAGCGGCCAGCGGTGGATGGGAGCGGACGGCCAGGAAAAGTAAGCAGGGGGCAGGGGGGGGAAGGAGCGCG
This sequence comes from Anniella stebbinsi, assembly GCA_029215795.1. Classification (NCBI taxonomy): domain Eukaryota; kingdom Metazoa; phylum Chordata; class Lepidosauria; order Squamata; family Anniellidae; genus Anniella; species Anniella stebbinsi. The sequence continues at coordinate 99,318,691 of JARDYH010000008.1, read as the reverse complement.
GGGGAGGGGGCTTTCCTGCCGGGGCCGTCCACAGCAGATGGCCCAGGTGGAGGAGGGAGTTAGGGCCCCCCACCGCCATTTTTTCCTCATAGACTTGCATTGGGGGAAAGCTTTCTTTCCCCCAATGCAAGTCTATGGGGGGGGGGGGGAATGGCGGCCGATCCAAATATCGGAAGTTCCGATATTTGGATTGGGATCGGACCCGGTCTGGTCCGGGGAGGCTCTGATTTTGTCCGATCTGATCCGGGACAAAATTGGAGGTCCCGATCTGGGTCCCGATCCGATCCGGGGGGTCCGTGCACACCCCTAGAAAACACACCGTTTTGGTGTTGTTTTGAAGGGCCCTCTTCCGGAGGTGGAGAAAATTCCAGGACCGGTCACTATACAGGTCCCCGGTCGACAGCTGGATGGACACGGTGTGAACCGAGCGTTGGACTAGATGGACCCTGGGTCTGATCCAGCCTCTGGGCTCTTCTGATGTTCTTATGCTCTTATCTCCCAGGAGAATTTATGAAACTTTTGTGATACCTGTTCAAGTTGAGCCTCGATCGTAGTCCCAGATAGACACTGCGCAGGTCTACCCACTACCACTACCACAGGCCTGGACCCCCCCCCCCCCTCCAAATTATCATTCAGAAAGCGGCATGCGATGGAGGAGGCGGGGGGGGGGGAACAGGCCCAGTATATCAGTAACTGGATTGGCATGACAAACCCACCTGAATCTGACGCAATTTGCCGCAGCATCTGTTTTTCTCTTATTTCTAAATATCTTAGAGTTTGGGGGTAGCCGCCGGGCCTGTGCAGGGTTACCGGAGGCTCATTTTATTATTTGTGACATTTATATCCTGCCTTTTCCTCCAAGGAATCCAAAGCAGCTTATGCGGTCCTTCTCCTCTTCATTTTTTATCCTCGCGACAACCCTGCGAGGTAGGTGAGGCTGAGTGTTATCCACAGGTCTAAAAGTCACCCAGCGAGCTTCATGGCCAAGGAGAGGGGGACTCAAACCCGGAACCTCCCAAGTCCAATACTTTAACTATGACACCATGCTTGCTCTCTGTCATTTATAATATATTTGTTTATTTATTTATTTTCTGCATTTCTATACTGCCCAATAGCCGGAGCTCTCTGGGCGGTTTACAAAAATTAAAACTGTAAAAGCCATTCAAAATATAAAACAACGACAGTATAAAAACATTATTTAAACTACAGGATAAAAGCACAACCCGGATTAAAAGACCCAACAGCCATGCAGAAATTGATAGGGATTTAAAATACAAATTTAAACAGCAGGTTAAAAATCAAAATAAAGAACTGCTAAAATATTGTGAAAGTAAGAAGGTCTTCACCAGGCGTCAAAGGAGTATAATGTAGGTGCCGGGCGAACCTCTCTGGGGAGCTCATTCCACAGCCGGGGTGCCACAGCAGAAAAGGCCCTCCTTCTGGTAGCCACCTGCCTCACTTCACTTTCCTTAGTATATGCTGAGTCAGACCCTTGGTCCCTCAAGCCCAGTATTGTCAACACGGACTGGCGGCCACAGCTCTCCCAAGAATTTCAGATGGGGTTCTTTCCTATCCCTATGTGGAGATGCCAGAGCCTGAACCTGGGACCTTCTGAATCTAAAGCAAGGACTCTCCCACAGAGCTACGGACCTTCCCCAGGTTAGGTAAGCACAAGCACCGTGAACCGAACCCAGGAGAATTTCTCCGAAAGCTTCTCCTTGGAATTCCTTTTCGAAAGCCATTTCTTTCCCATCGAACTGGATGAGTGTGGGAGGCGAAAACGTGGGAGGCATTTACGGCACAACGCTACGTGCCACACAAGGGAGTCGCTCCAACCCCTTGATCGTTTTGGAGGCCCTTTTCTGCATCCTTTTTGAGATGCCGTGACCCGTATTCCAAGGGTGGTCCCACAATGCATGTGTACAATGGCATTACGGTATTGGCAGTTTGGTTTTCAATTTGCCCCCGCGCCACCCACCCAAAGAACCCTGCCATGGAATCCACTTTTTCCCAGCTGCCACAGACCGAGCCGGCGGTTTCATTGGGCGTCATGACAATCCTGTAAAATAGGGAGGCTATCACAGAGGCGTACAAAAAGAATGCAGATAGGGAGAGATTTTCCTCCCTCTCTCATGATACCAGAACACCAACGGGGCCGTCACAGGACACTGACGGATGGGAGATTCAGGAGAGATCAAAGGAAGGACTTCTTCACACAGTGCAGAGTTAAACTACGGAACTCTCTGCCACATGATGTCGTGATGGCCACCAACTTGGATGGCTTTAAAAGAGGGTTAGACATATTCCTGAAGGAGAAGGCAATCAGGGTCTTCCGATCCGGATGGCTATGGGCTTCTTCCAGTATCAGAGGCCGTGTGCCTATATACATCAGTTGCTGGGGAACGTGGGCTGGAGGGTGCTGTTGCACTCATGTCCTGCGTGTGGGTTTCCCATGGGCAGCTGGTTGGCCACTGTGTGAAGAGAATGCTGGACTGGATGGACCCATGGTCCGATCCAGCACCAGGGCTGTTCTTCTGTTCTCATGGGCCTCCTCCACACGAGACGTTTAATGAGCCTTGAAGGCTCATTAAAAAATTTACCTCCACAAGCACGGAGCGCAAAACGGGCGTACAGGCGCGTTATCTCCCCGATAATGCGCATTTTCGAACGCGCGTTAAATAGCGACTTTTATTTTGCTCCGGCCGTTAAAGCGCATTTTCGCGGTGTGAACAAGCGATTACGCACATTAACTGCTTGTAAAGCGCTTTTTGGACATGAATTAATGCGCTTCGCCGCCTCTCGCCGCCTCCGGTGCAGAGGGATTAGGAGTAAAAGCGCCTCCGCGATAATGCGCATAATCGCGGAACCGGGCGCAAAAGCGCATCCTTGTGGAGGGGGCCATGTTTTTCTTCTTATTGTACTTCTTGTTAGCCATTTCCTAAGTTTACTGGCCAGGGACGTGAGGAGTATGCAACAACATGACGGGATAAAAGGCCAGCAATTTCCAGCAGAGACAAGGGCTGTTGCCTCGTGACGCAGGCAAGAGCCTTCAACGTCCCACTTTCCAAAGCTGGCTACAGACGGACCGTCCAGTCAGGGCTGCCAGCTCCCCCCCCACACACACACACACGGAGGTGTTTCCAGAAGCCACGCGATCCACGGCTGCTGCCAGGCCCCCAGCGATGGAGGGGGGCGTTGGAAGAAGGAGAAGAGACATTAAAAAGAAAAGCCCACCCTGCAAAAAAAAAAAAAAAAAAAAAAACCATCCTGGTCTGGCTAGTGCTTTCCGGGAGATGGTGCATTTCCATTGCTAATGGATGGAGCGGAGCCAAACAGTTTCCTGGGAAAAGACGGACGCTGATCCAAGCTGAGGCCGCCGTGAGCAGCTGGGCTGGTTTCTTTCCTCCCCCCACCCCCCCTGCACCCAGCCAGCCTATTCCTCCGAAAGCCAGGAGGGAGCAGGTTGCAATGCATCCTGGCATCAACCCAAGCTGATACCTCTTCTCTGCGTTTTGCTTTGACCAAGGTCTCTCTTCCATGACTTTTTGAATTGAGTCTCTCTCTTTCTCTCTCTCTGGGCTCCATATGCTTCAGAGCAGAGCAGGGGGGATGCCATATGCTCCCAACGGTTCCTATAGATCCAGCACAGACCCTGGATTCTCTCCCCAGTCCATTCCCTCTCTTGCATTTACTACGGGAGCTGTTGGAAATGCCTTGTATTTCTGTGTGTGTGTGTGTGTGTGTGTTTAATTCACGGGCACCTCTCTTTGGAAGCCACCTGGTGCCCTGCCCTCCCTGATTTTGATTTTAATTTCTTTTTAAAAATAAAAATATTGCTTAAAAAAACCGCCTGGGAAACTGGCACACAACTGACTTCGAAAGATGGGCTTACTGAGGGCTTCTTGGACAAGTTGCTTGCCTTTTGGTCTCACGATTGGCCTTCCGGGAAAGGAAAGTCATGGAAACCGTTTTATAAATGAGCAAAGCCCCCCTCCCCATGGCAGCCATTTTGTGAGAGCGCCCACAGCACTCTCCCCCCATTTCCAAATCTGCCCACTGTCTCCAAAATGTCTGAGGAGCCCTGGCTACATTCATGGCAAAGATTAAAGACTCCCAAGTCTTTATAAAAGGAAATGGTTTCAGGAGAAATCATTTGGATGCAGCAAACTGCTTCAGAAGCCAGACCAAAGGAGGTTGAGTAGCTTAGTGGTTAGTTTAGGCCTGGGGTACCCTGGCCTTGGTTCCAACTAAGTATGGAGTAAACTTTCCAGGGCTCACAGGAACGCAGCACCAGGACTATTTTATTAGCAGGGTTGTGAGATTTTCTGCCACCCATCTTTGATTTCCCTGTTCCCTCTGAGTTCAGCTCCAATCCTCACACTGGCTGGGGACACAGATTTTCCCAGCAATGACAGATTGCTCCCTGTTGCAATGCAAAGTATTTTGGGACTGCTTGGAAAATTAAGACCCACCAGCTTTACAAACGACCAGCTAGGGCTGGTTTGTTGAGATGGATCCACCCCCCCCGCCTTTTTTGACTCTACTTGGAGTCCAAAAATGACTTACTTGAAGTAGATAGTGGGGGGGGGGATGTGGGGGGGGGAAACTGGAGGTACATTCATAACAATCAGGAAGATTGCATGGGGGGGGAGGACTGAAGAATTCCCCCTGCTAAGCTCTCCGTTGTTTGATGAATGTGACTTTCTGTTTGATAAATTTTCACCACCAGTTTAAATATGCAAAGCATATTTGCAAGTTTGCAGCGGGATTAATGGAACTTAACTTGTAAAATGAAATTGCCATGTTAGGAAGCGCAAAGACTTCTCCTTAAAGCCATGCTGGGGGGGGGGGGGAGCCAACCTGAGAAAAGAACGGTGACGAGACACAATTTGCCTCATTTTTTCCCTTTCTTTTTCCCCCTCCTTCCAAATTCAGGTTGGAGAGCGACAAAAAACAAAGAGTTGGATCAGTGAATGAGCAATATTTGAAATCTCGCTGCACCTCCAATACCCCGTTTCCGTTTGCAATCGCTGCTCGCTTTGGGCGAACGGGAAAACGGCGCAAATCGAGTACCAACGGCATGGAGGATTTGTGGTTTCCCCGAATTTCTGCCACTTTCCTCCCTGAGGTATAGCGGGACCGATTCCAGCCCTGGAGGAAATTTGCACCAGTTTGTAAAGTTGCGTCAATCGACCCAAGGCGACCATGAGCCCTCGCTGGACAATTTACAGATGTTTTCGGACCTTATGTGCTTACGCTCATGGCTGGTGCTTCGAACGGGGTGTGCTCTCTTGCTTTGCAAGCCAAACCAAGTTTCGGACACATCCCCGAAAGAAAGAAACGGAACAGCAGCAGATCTACGGAAATTTCATTTCGCCAAAGTGTAGGTGGGTGGGGAATGGTTGGACGCATGTTCGGTAATGCTCAGGCTTGACTCTGGGTCCTTTCCTCCCCCGTATCCTGTCCCTTCCCAATCATCGCCTCTTCTTTCCCCTGCAAAACATCAGGGCCAAGTGGAGATGCCCGTTTGGCACACAACCCCTGAGATGATGCCCGCAATGTGCTTTGGGAAAGGACAGAGGGGCGGAGAGCTTGTTCTCTGTGCGGGACACCCATGTCCAATCCCTGCAATGGCGCTGTCGAGGAATTGTAGACCAGTGTCAAACCGCAGGCCCAGGGTCCCTGAAGTCTCTCAACTTGGTTCTCTAGAGTTCCCAAAGTGGCCCCACCCTTCCCCCTGGCCCCGCCCCCTTATCCCCAGTGGCAGCTGGTGGCCTCGATGTCAGTACAGCTGTGAATCCGCCCTGGATTTCAGCCGTAACTCAAAAGGGGCTATTCAAGGTGTCGAACCCACTTCGTAGGAAGGATGTCCACGTTTTTTCACCCATGGCCCAAATGCTCATTATGAGACCTGCTCCTGAATTAATTCATTTGAACAACCATACATCTGAAGCTAAGAAGAGCCCTGCTGGATCAGACCCAGTATGTGGTCTCCTTTTGCGATTCTAAGATAGCCTGTGTGCCTATGGGACTGGTAAATGCTCATTCTGGTTTGGCCTTTTTACTGAATAATTCCATCAACAACTGGAGTGCTTTAACACACATCACTCCTGTGTTTTGGACTGGGAAGGGGGATGATTTTCCCTATTAATATGTAATAATAAATAAAATATTGGTGGATGCCTTCCTTATCAGCAGTGGTGTAATGGACCCTGGGCTCACAGGGATGTAGTACCACTACTTTTGTATTAGCAGGAAGTGCTCACCCCACACACACCCTCTGACTTCCGTGTTCCCTTTGAGCTTTGATGCAATCCTCAGAGCAACTGGGTGAGAAATATATATCCCTAGTAACACTATATTGCTCCCGCTAGTAACGCAAAGGACTTTGGGGTGGGCTGATCTTGGCTGTGCAATTAAGACCCATTCGCTTTGCCAAAGACCTGCTCCTAGTAGAAATGAAATGGCTACACCTGATTCGTTGATATGGATCAATGCAGCCACCCAGATTTCTGGATTCCCTTTGGAGATTTAGCTATGGGGATCATTGTTGTAAGATAGCTTCTGTTGCATGTGGGTCTGGTAAAAGCTCATTCTGTCTTGCCTTTTGTTTTTTCCCTCTGCTAATTGCCTTTCTAACAGGAAGCAGCATGAGTAGATAATTCCATCAGCTCTACGATGTCTCCCTCTGCTACTCTAGCTGGGCCAAGCCGGCTCCCGCCTTCTTCTCTAGTCTCTCAACATCTGACTTGCGGAAAAGTACACAGGCACGGATCGCAACAGCTTGCTATAGCTGGACTAGTTTTACTTGTTTTCTCCTTGGGGGAGGGTTGCCCAGCAAGGAACAAATGGTGGAGAAAAGGGGAGGGGCAAGGCTGGCTAAATTCCCAGACTCCCATAAACTTCATGCTCGCTGGACCCGCCTTTCAGTTCATGTCCATCAAACTATCTGTCCCGTTAGGACAATTATGGCACACGCCTGGAAGGATTCCCAAACAGAAGAAATTGATTGATTGATTTGATTTGTTTTGAGTTGTACATCGCCTTTCTATACCCCAAAAAGGAACTCCAGGCAGCTTAAAATCATAAATAAGATGGGAGTAAAACCATAATTTAAAAAATGCATTGAAACACAGTTAAGACGCAACAAAAACAGAACAAACGCAGCACCCAGTTCAGCAGACCCCTCTTCATGTCAAAGGCCTGCTTGAATAAAAAGGAATGAAGGAGAGGGTAGCGGCATAGACTCCTTTAGCAGGGAGTTCCACCGCCTGGGAGCACCCACCGAAAAGGCCCTGCCTTGCGTCCCCACCAAACGTGATCCTGAAGGCGGTAGTTTTGGAAGAAGGGCCTCTCCTGAAGATCGCAAACCCTAGGCAGGCAGGGGAGAATGTGGTCTTTGGGTAGCCTGGTCCCAAACCATCTAGGTCTGTATGGGTCCTAGCCAGCATATGATGCATTTTAAAATATCAGCTGATTTCTCATGTCCCTGTAACTAATTCTTTTTTAAACTGCTTTAATTGTTTCTAAATTATTGTACATGAACGTTCCTTTTTTAATATTGTGTTTTCGTTTTGCCATTTCCGTGAATCGCCCAGAGAGCTTTGGCTATTAGGCGGTATGGAAGCGAAATCAACCAAATGAAATGAAACTCAAGTTTCTAGCCCTTGTTGTGGCAAAGGCTGGTTTGAAAACTGGTGAGCAATCCCAGCTGGAATTTCAGAAGTTCAGTGCTTTGACCATGAGTTTCCATGGTTGGAGCCTGGGGGGGCTTCATTGTCCTTGCCCCTCCCCTGAGTAGCAAAGCCAGCATCAATTCCGCAAAGCCCACAAATGCTACAGGGCAAATCATGCGCAAGGAGAGAAATTATGCAAATCTGCTCACTTTGCATACACGTCTACAGCCTGCGAGCACACACCCCTGTCTTCAGTATTATACAGGTCAGTGGTATCATTGCACCTTCAATTTTCCCATCACCTTGCATCATGGGCTTTGTAGTATCCCCTGGCCATGTATACGGAGCAGCTCTGAATTTGTCAGGCGTGCAAAATTACTTGCTGCAGAATGTGGATCACTCTGGGTGCAGCGTTTTCTTTAAACCCCCCCCCCCCCCGGTACACCCTGTTTATAGAAGGGTGGCTGAGCTTTCTTCATTGGTACAGGAAACACGATTTTTCCCTTGCCCCGACTTTATTTATTTATTTTTCACAAGGAGCGAAGGAGAAGGGGGAACACAGCGAGGCTGCAACCGGCAGACACGTCGGCTGATTTCTAAAGCTCTGAGCAGAAGGCAGCCTGCGCAGCGGAGAGCAGGCAGGGGAGAGAGGGAGGGGAGAGGGAGGGAGGAATAAAATAGCATTAGCAGAATGCAGTTAATCTAGGTTGCGATACAGTTTCATAAGCCTCCGGTCTGCTGTAAACTCTGGATGGCGTCGTATCGTATCACCCAACCTGGAACTTGGTCGGGCGCTGGTGTTTCTGTACCCCCAGCTGGCCAAGAAGTGACTTTCCTGTCCTCACCCAGGCTTCACTTTTGCAGAGGGCAGGAAAGACAAGTTGAACCGCAAGTAGGACGCTCCTGTTTTACGAATGAAAACCCCTCTGTGTTGCCTCTCCCGACCGGTCCCCCTCCTTGTGAAACAGCCACCCAGCCCGATCTGCACTCCAGTCCAGGTTTTCCGGCTCCTTTCTCCTCTGAAAGCATTTCAGCCCTGAAGGAGTCCTCTACCTGTCTGACACCAGTGAATGGCAGGCTGCTTCAGACCAACCCAGTTCACCTGGGACAGTGGCAGAGAAATCCCAGGCTGGATTTCAAGCCTGGTTCTGGAACGGATTGCCGACTGCCTGCCGGTGTACATTTGGGGGGGGGGGGGTGCAAAGGAATTGTATCAATCACACGCCATCCTTTGTTTCTCCATACTGGGAAAAAAAGAGAGAGAGATTACTTCCTCCAGAGAGTCTGCTGGTTTTGAAAGTCTGTGTGTGTGTGTGTGTGTGTGTGTGTGTATGTGGCTCTGTTATGAAAAGCAAAGGGGGTGAGAAACAGGGTGTCAAAACCCTTTCAGCTCCAGGAAGTTCCCGGGGGCCACATTCTAGTGGTGGGCGGGGACAAAGGCAAAGGGGTAGAGTCAATGGCAAAGGGGCGTGGCCAAATAAAAAAGATACCTGCATAGTTTAGCTTAAAGCCCTTACCGCTCAACGCGTTCACTCAGGAATCAGTCCAAGGAAACCCTAGTAGAGTTTACGACCAAGTAAACCTGCATTGGATCAAGTGGAATCTCAATCAGTAAACTGGGATGGGGTGGGCCTGGGTGTCGGGTTGGTTAGCGGAAGTAAGGCAGCCACTGACGCATCGCCAAAAAGAGGAAATGCGTCATCAGAAATACAGGACAGAAGAGGGTATGGAATTACATGCAATTTGCCCAAATGAATTTATATAGGTTTAGATTTGGGATGTGGGAGAATTCCACTTGCGGAGTGGAGTTCGATGTGTTTTCTTAGGTTTATTTCCTCCGGATTTGGGTTCGATTCCTGCTGCAGCACCTGACTTGATATTTCCGGCCATTTTGCGTTTTTGGTTCTGTTGTTGTTCTTGTTCTTGGCAGGTTCTGCAATCTGTGTGAATTTCTGAGCAATTAGAAATATGACCAGATTCGGGCAATTCAGCCAACTCCACGTAAATTTGGCCCCGATTTGTGCAGATTGCTTGAAAATTTGGACAAATTGCCCAGAAGTCTGCGCAAATTGCAGCACCTGCCAGGAAACGTGCGCACACACACACACACAGACACACACACAACGCTTCCCAAGGTTTGGGGGAAAACTTGCCGCTTGGCTTGAAATTGCAAAGTGAGTCGTACGGACCGCAGAACTCTGCAGAGTAAGAAACAACTACAACACCTAGATATCCCTGGTTTAGATGAAAATGTTGATAGAACTGCAATAATTTTAATTTTAATTTTTTTAAGTCATCCCTCTTGCCATAGTGTGGACATCTCTAACCAGGAGACCTGTGGGTCTGCTCAGTCTGCTGTCAGGTGTGAGCCAGTGACATGCAACTTCAGGGCTCCTGTTGTCCTCTTTTCTGATGGTTGTTTATCTTTGGACTTGGAGTGGACGACCCTTCCAATTGAGGACCCCTTCACAAGAGAGAGGGGAACTATATTTGTTCCAAGGGGGATTTGCCTTCCCCAGATCTCTCCATGTGTGAGTCGGTGTCGGGGCCATGCCCCGCCAGTGATATCAGGGGCAGCGCCCCACCCAGTGACATCTCATGGGCTGGCCCATTTGATGTTTGGCCATCAGATCTAGTCTATTTTAAAACTCCATTGCAAAAGCTTCAGACTAGCAACAAGAACAGGGAATCCTGGGAGGGGAAGTGACAGATGACATCAGCATCCCTGCTAATAAAAAACTCCTGATGCCATATCCCCGTGTGCCCTGATTCCACTACACCACCAAAGAGCAGAGCTGCAGCGCTAGTATCTAGCACAATAGAATCTTTCTGCTTTCTGTGCTTGAAATAGCCTTTCCCAAATTCTTCATCTTCTTTGCTAGTGGTAAAATTGTGTGGGTTGGACCCGGGTTCTGCCTTGACGGCAAGAAAAGGGCCTTCCATGAAAGGAAGGGCTCCGCTCACAGAAGGTCCCTCCACCTAATTTTGGGAGATCCCACGTCCCACCACAGCTGACCCAATTCAGTGTGGTCTCTTGATGTTGTGTCTGCAGGCTCTACCGTGGGAAGGGAAGGCGGGTCCCAGAAGTTCACTTCCATGAGCACAGTTGATCCAGCGTCAATCTGGATCCAACCCTCTGTGTTTTGTGTGTGTGTGTGTGCGCGATTCCATTTAATATACTCTATGGGAAGTGAAGAGAGACGGGGACTGAATTCTCCAGAGTTTTGGGGAATGAAAATGTTCCAAAAAAAAAAAAAGTTTTGGAAAAGTCTTTTTCTGAGACATTTCAGCTTATTTAATACTGATTTGCCAAACCACAGCTTTCACTTGATTAGCAGACTGAACAGGCACTAGGGATATCCATTGCTGGGAAATCCAGTCCATTTTAGGATCGACGGAATTCTGCGCTATGCCTGATTCAGTTTGCATTCACGAACCGACCCATGGATTTCCCCTGAACTCTGGGAATTTTTGCGTATGTGTGAGTGTGTGTGCATGCGTATAGACATGCGTGCCAATCATGATTGAAATTGCGCAAACCTGTGTAGCTTGCGCAAAGGCGTAATTGACATGTTTTGAGCAAATTTGCAGAAAACCCGGCTGTCATTTGCATGAATTAAGCAACACGAAAAGTCCGCTACATGGGCTGACTCACTGCAGACTGAGTTGGGCTCACAGTGGAAAACTACGGGGGTCTCCAACAAATGCTCATGGAACTCTCCCCCTCCCCCACCCACAAACAGATACCTCTGACATCTTGAGCAGACTTCTATGGCGAGGTGTATTGTATTTCTATTTAAATGACAGCAATCCGTTCTCAATTTCCATCTAAACTTATCAGTTAGCCCCTGCAATTATTTTTCTGACCCTCTGTCTTCTTTTAATGGGGGGGCAATGCATATCCTCTTCCCCCCCACACACACAACAAGTAACTGACCCATCCTGTACGTCACTTTGGCCCTAGCTGCATGCACAGCCTTAAGCAACCACATAAACAAATAAACAAATCTTTGGAATCACACGTGGTTAGGAGGACTTAAAATCTCAGGGATTTGCCTGGGCATCTCTTTGTAGAATGGGGGACCGGGGCAGAGGGATTGGGGGTGGAAAGGAAAGGCATGCGAAGGGTTAATCCTGACCTTCTGTGCAAGTTTACAGCTCACCCCGGTCATGTGGCAGCTGGCCTGATCCCTGCATGCAATCCGTCCCCACCCCATAAATATCTAAGTCTTTATCCCCACCCCCCACCACACCACTGGCACCGGTCCCCAGCTGAGACCTGCAATAATGCCCCTGCACTGCACCCAGCACAGAGACAAATTGAGCCTCTTGCGTCCTCGGCGTTGCGTCCCCCCATGGTTGTGGCCCTCGCCTCAACTGTCAGTTTTATGGGAGAGAGATGGAGGGGCGGAGCGGAGCGGGAGAACGGATCGGAGGCGGGGGAAGATGCAGCGGCTGATGGGGCCTGCAGGCTAGCAATTAATTCTGAAGTTTCCATTTGCCCTAAAAGCCTAGCACCGCTAGGATTAAGTCTGTCTCTTTTTCTGGTCTGGTTCCAGCTTCCTGTTTCTACACACACACACAGACGCCCGCCCGCCCGCCTGCACACACACAGTGCAGCAAACCTCTGCAAGGATTCCTGTGGAGCACTGAGCATGGAAACCATCCCCACAAAAATGCCAAGTGCACTGACTGAACGGGACGTCCACAGCTCTACCCTATTCCCTGCCCTCCTTGCGGCTGAAAGTCACAATTCGTCGGCTCGTCGGTGGAAACTCACCCATTCACCATAGAGCCGTGTGCAAAGGGCCTCTCAAAATTCTCCACCCGGTTTGCCTGCAGGTAAATTGGGGGAGGACCGTTTCACCAAATTTCCCCAGGGGGGAGGAGGAATTCCCAAACAGTTGCTCACAAATAGGACTCAGAGGTTGGATCACAGCTTTTATCTCTCCTCCACAGACACCCATACCTTTTTTTCTTTTTCTGCAGCAAAACATATTTTTGTGGAGCAAACATGTGGGCAGTCTGGTCACCCTTTCGCATCCTCCTCCATTCATTCCTGTCATTCAAGGCCAGTGCATAGGGGAGAGGGCCGCCCCCAAAACGGTGGAGAAAAATTAGCGTTGGCCAAAAGCGCAGTGTGTGTTTTCTTTCTATTACATGTCTCGCCATCGCTCTGCAGCCTCCCAGACTGCCTGCACTTCCTCATCTGAAAAAAGAAACTATGGGAGGAATGACCTCATCATGTCTTCTCCCGGGCTTCAGCTGAAGTGTGGGAAGCTCAGGAGGCTGTTGGCTGTTAGCTGTTGAAAAAAATGAAAGTCAGGACATTCACACGCCATCCTCGGACACCTTGTAAGTACAACAACCAAGAGCCCATGAGAATTTCTCCATGGCTCTACTTACGTTCAGATTTGAGGATTCAAAAATAAGTTCATGAAGGAACAGGTCTCATAACGAACGTATGGGTCATGGACCAAAGATATGGACGTTCCCACCTGTGGGTTTCCCACAGGTAGCTAGTTGGCCCACTATGTGAACAGAATGCTGAAACAGGTAGGAATTTGGGTCAGATTCAGCAAGGCTGTTTTGTCACCACACTGAAAACAACGGGTATTGTAGAAAGTGCAGAAAAGAGCAATTAGAATGATCAAGTTCCCTGTGGGGAGAGATAACAACGTTTTGGACACTTTAGGTTAGGAAAAAATGTGGGTATCAGGAAGACGTGATGACGAGCTACCAAAAGATGCACAATGTGGAGAATTTGGAGACATATTACTCCCTCTCTCGTCATACTAGAACCCAGTGGGGTCATCCCATAAAGTTGGTTGGAGGTTCAAAACAGATCGAAGGAAGGATTTCTTCGCACACCGGAGAGTTAAACTATGGAATTGTCCACCACAAGACGCAGTGATGGCCACCAATTTGGATGGCTTGACAAAGAGGATTAAACAGATTCCTGGAGGAGAAGGCTATCAATGACTACTAGTTCTGATGGTTAGGTGCTACCTCCACCCTATATACACTGGCCGCTGGGAAACATGGGTGGGAGGGTTCTGTTGTGCTCAGGTCCTGCTTGGTTGGCCACTGTGTGAACAGAATGCTGGTCTAGAAAGGACCTTGGCCCGATTCATCAGGGCCCTTATGTGCCTGTGAGTCATAATGAAACCATAGTGCCTCTGTGTACATACAGAGGACTGAGCTACTATAAGCAACATCAAGCATCCACTTCTCTCTTTTTGGAAATCATGTACTGGAGCGGCCACCCTCTCCTGATCTCCAGATCTCCCGACCATTGTGGAGAGATCTTCCGCCCACCTCCTTCCTTGCCTCCCCGAGAGGCCCAAGGCCTGAATGTTGCGGATGTGACGGGCTGGCGAGCGTGACGCCAGCAACCTCCCGAGAGGGCTTTTGGCCTGCACCCAATCCCGGGCTGAGTCAGAAGCGCCGTTGTTTTCTAAGTCAGAGGCAAAGCGGACTCCCATGCGCCAGCCGTTTGGTGAGCCATAGACGGCACCCCTTTCAGTTCGGGACAGGCAGGGCGGCCTTCACAAAAGAGCGACCTAGAGCTGGAAAAAGGAAGCCACTTGGCAGAACTCTCACGGAATATTCTCACCTTAATTCTCTCTCACACATACACATGAACACAAACACATATGCAATAACGTCCCATTGCAGAGCATGCAAAACGGAAGCCAGCCTGCCAGCAGCCGTTCAATTCACTTTACTTTATTTATTTATTATATTGTTATTTTTAAAAACCCAAGAGCCGAAGCTCTAGGTTTTGGAATGCCCTCGGGAAGGTGCCCTTGATGCTCCCCCCTCCCTTACTGAATCTACCTCAGGGATGTGAGGAGCGGCGATTTCCAAACGCACCAAAATTCTCCCTTAAATCGCTTCGAATATCGTTTCGCCTTGCTGTCGCGTTCATTTTCGACCGGTTTATCGGATCGTTCCTAACGGGAAAAGAGTGGCTCAATTCGGACGACACAATAAACAACTGGTGTGGGGAAAACAATCGTCAGTTGTTTTGACTATCGTGTCATCCGAATGCTGCCATAGTCAACTCAGCGCTGATCCTAATCCACACCACAGTTGATTATTTATTACCATGTTGTGTGGGGAGTACCCCCTAGATGAACAACTGTAAAGTTGAATATTACCCCACCATTGACTATCGTGTTGTCTGAATTGATCCATTGTCTTCCGAATGGGAAAAGTCTGCATTTCTCTGTATATTATTTTTCCAAAGTGCGCACTTCCGCCCTGTTGGGCATGAAAATGTGTACATCTTTTTAAAAATAAATAAATAATGTGCATTCTAAATAAAAAGTGCAGTTTTCTAATGCTTGAAACATTTCTAAAAGCAAAGCATTCCTGCTCGCATTCATCTTCAGGATTATGAATGGGACACAGACCCATGATTTGGGAATAGGAACAAAATTCCCGTACATCCCTATTCCAATTTCTCACTGCCATTGTTACCCAGAACTCTTGCTCCTCCTCCACCACCTCTTCCTCATCATGGCTCCTCCTTTTCCAGAGTTTGGGTGCGCTACAGGAGAACACCCATTCCCACATGCCCAATGAAGGGACTTCTGCCAGTGAGAATGTCTTCAAAAATGCCTCTCCTCCTGATCTTAGCAACCAAGAAGATTCACCCCCAAATCGGTGGTACTTCAGATAGCCACGGGCTAAGTCTTTCAGAGTTTGAAAGGTAAACCCCAACCCTTGAATTGAGCTCAGAAAACAATTGGCACCCAGTGCAGATCTTTCAGGATTGGCGCGATGTGCTGACGAAACCATGCACTACGTAGCAGACTACCAGATGCGGCGGGGTCTTTCCCGTGGTGGCCACCCAACTTTGGAACAACCTCTGGAAGGAGATACGACCAGGGCTGGCTTTGCTTTCTTTTCAGAGCCCGATGAAAACAGTTCTGTTTCCCAAATGGTTAATTGTTTTAGAATTTGGCAGCTGAATTCATTCCTAAACAGAACGGGCCATTGTGCTAGGTTGGACTTGTGGGTTGAAGAGCTGCCATTTTAATTTGCCTTTTAATGTGCCATCGTGGTTCGTTAGTTTGCTTTTAATGTCGTGTGCACCACTCTGGGGTCTCTTGCGGATGAAGGGGATGGCTGATAAATCTGAAAAATAAGTAAGTTAATAACAGCAGCAGCAGCAACATGAATGAAATTCTCCAGCACCCTTAAAGAGTTGGAAGACTCTTCGCTGGTCTTGTGCCAGACGGAGGGACGCATTTCAGTTGTGGGTTCTCCTTCCAAAATTACTTCTCTTGCTTGGTCACCAATCATCTCCTCACCAGGAAGGAGCATTCCTCATGGTAAATCAGTGACCAGGCTCACTGGAAGAGAGGAACACAAGGTCATTTTTCTTCGCTGACGCTCTGTGGCCCCAAAGCAAACCTTTTCCAGCAGGCCGTCCAAGGCCGTTGAGTTCCCAGTCTCACGTTCCCCCGCCCCGCAAGATCTCTATGGTTACTGTTGTCACGGTACACGGCAGCGAACAACAGACAGGGTTTCTAGTGTTCCTTCCTAATTCTTTACGGTTGGAGACGTTGGGGTGGCTTGCCGTTTTCAGATGAAGGAACAAAACCCCAGCGCATGAGGGCCCCTGTGAAAAGGCTCGCCAGTAGGCCTAATTAGGGTAGGCTGACCAGATAAAATCCAGGTCAGGGCTCGTGTAACTTTAACAGTTGTAGAGAAAAGGGAATTCCAGCCTGTGTCATTTGAATGCAATTAGTTCCTGGTGAAATTCCCTCTTCATCACAACAGTTAAAGTTGCAGGCACTATACTAGAGTGACCATATACAAAAGAAGGCAGGGCCCCTGCACCTTTAACAGTTGTGATGAAGAGGGAATTTCACCAGGAACTAATTGCATACAAATGACACTGGCTGAAATTCCCTTTTCTCTACAATTGTTAAAGTTACATGAGCCCTGACCTGGATTTTATCTGGTCACCCTAAATTAGGGCGAGATATTCGAGAGGCCTTCTCCTCATGCCGTGCCCAGGGTGAGACCTGGATAAGCCTGCAAAAGGGTAATCCAGGGTTTTGGGAGATATTGGTAGTCACTGAAGTGGCGTGAATAATGGGATGCGTTTCCAGGGCTGTGGATTTAAAAAGCCAGGTATCGATGTGCCCAGAGGCTTAGTAAGGGCAGCCCGCTAGGCAGAAGTGGCACCATTGCAGCACCTTGTTGGTTTTGTTGGGCAGCCTATCACAGTTACGCACATCCAGGCATCAAATGGAGGTGATGAGAGAGAAAGAAAAATTAGAGTCATGGACTATGTGCTGAAAGAAATTCCTGTTCCAAATCTCCCCCATATTCCGCACCAAAGGAAGATCAATTCTGCAACCTGCACAGATTATGCAAATGAAGAACATTGTACTAGTGATGGGTGAATTTAGCCTGTTGTGATTTGGCAACGAAAGGATGCCTCCACGCAACTACGCAGCTTTGAATCAACAGGTGCCCACCATCGCTGAGCTGTGCTCCTTTGTAGTTGTGAAGCTTTGAATCAACAGGCTGCCCCCCCACAAACACACACACACACACACCCCTTTGCTCATGTGCTCATGCAGTGACATTAGGGTGACCAGATAAAATCCAGGTCAGGGCTCATGTAACTTTAACAGTTGTAGAGAAAAAGGAATTTCAGCCGGTGTCATTTGTATGCAATTAGTTCCTGGTGAAATTCCCTCTTCATCACAGCTGTTAAAGTTGCAGGGGCCCTGCCTTCTTTTGTATATGGTCACTCTAGTATAGTGCCTGCAACTTTAACAGTTGTGATGAAGAGGGAATTTCACCAGGAGCTAATTGCATACAAATGACACTGGCTGAAATTCCCTTTTCTCTACAATTGTTAAAGTTACATGAGCCCTGACCTGGATTTTATCTGGTCACCCTAAGTGAAATGGAGGAGTTATGTCTGAGTAGATAAGCAAACACCCGCCCTCACACCTCCCTCCCTCCCTACAATGGTGGTTGCGCCACCAAGCCTGGATGAAGTAGCAAAGCCTGGGCTACCCTATCTTGAAAGCGCAGAACTGCCCAACTGCGAAATAGTGCAGCAGTAATGAGTGGAAAGGTAGCAATTGAGCCCATGTTCGCAGCAGCACAGTTTCAAAGCAGCCAGGCTGGCTCCCTCCCAACCCCTCTACTTAGCAAAGTGCAATGGAAGGTGATGAATCCTCTTCGGGTAGCCATGTTTAGCCCTCTACTCTCACCATGCCCCATCCCACACAATTTTCCCTTTGGCCAATCAGCGCCACTTCCACCAGCCCACGCTGAAGCCAGCTGAGGCCATGCAGCCCCCCAACCCACACTGAATCCACAGAGCCCCCCCCCCGCAATTGTGGAAAGATCTCCCCAACAAGGCCCGCCTAGCGCCGACATTGTTATATGTTCCGCGCCGGGTCAAGTCTTTCTCTTCTCTCAGGCATTTAGCAAGATCGGATGAGCCTGGGTCTGTTTTTTTTTTGGGGGGGGGGGTAGGCTTATAGCTTTTTAAAGTTATTATAACGGTTTAAAATGTATTTGCATGTTGTATGTTTTTGCAGTTTTAATTTTTGTATATTGTTTTTAAATGTTTTACTCTTATGTAAACCGCCCAGAGAGCTTCGGCTATGGGGCGGTATACAAATGCAACGACTAATAATAATAATAAATGAGTTTGGAAATAAACTGAATTTAGGGCCACGCTAGTTACAGAGAGGGGCGTGTGCCATCTGACACAATCGACTTGGGGCTGGGGTAGAACCGGATTAAAAGCTCCATGTAGATGTCCCACTACCCTTCAGCCTGGACTATGGCTGTGCCAATCCGCTGAACCATTCTGGGTTGACAGTCCGAGGGTCGAACGCTGCCTCCTCAGTTCCTGAAGCACGGGTTCCCTTCCCCGGTCTCCCGGGCTCTAGATCTTCATTTCCGGAAGCGAGGGAGCAGGCAGGGACGTTCTTTGGCTCGCTGCGGCGGACCCAATAAAAATTGTGCTGATGCTGCAGCTCCGTGAGGCTTTGCTGACAACTTGAGCTGCTTACTGTTAGCGGTGTGTGTGTGAGATGGCTTGGTGCTGGGGAGAAGCAGTAGCTGGCGGGGCTACCTCCATCCTTCCACCCCGCTGCCGCCTGGGCTCCTTCATTCCCAGCTATCCATAATCTCGACAGCTTGCTCTTCCCCTTTCTATTGAACCAGAGACCTGGACATGCAAAGCATCATTTTGCAGAGAGAGAGAGAGAGAGAAGGCTGGGGGGGGGGGGGGGGAACGGAGCAGGAGGGGGGCTTGCTCTCCAGGTTGTTATGGATCCAGCGGCAAGATATACGGCACTTCGATCGAGGCAGCGAAGCCGCGCAGTAAAGGGGGAGATTTATCGCAACAGGCGCTCGATCCGTCCCTGGGTTTGCCTGAGCAAAACGTGTGAGAAATATCCACTCATATCCTATGTGTCAGGCACCATTCAAGCATCCCTGATTGTCAAGGATGACCGAGAGTTGAACTTTTTTCTTTAAAAAAAAAAAAAAGAAAAAAAAAAAAGATGGCGCCTGGTTGCTTTCTCAACATGCCCAGCTTTTATCACATGGGTCCGGTCTCCTCTAGATTCACCAGCATGCAATGATGGCTGGAAACCGTTGCGGCGCCTACGCGGCAGGGGAAATGATTAGGGATGTGCACTGGATCGGACCCGATCCACGATCCGAGTCCGGTCCAGTGGGAAATCGGATAAATTATCCGATTTCCGATCCCGCAGCTGGATCGGCCGATCCAATCCGAACCGGTCCGAAAAAGCTCCGAACCGGTTCGGCGGATCGGCGGATCGGCGGGCGCCCACTGGCGCCCACCGCCGCTTCCATTGGCGGGCGCCAGCGGGGGGGGGAGGAGGGGGGCACTTACCTTCTCGGCCCGGTGGCTCCCGTCCGGCGCCGGCGCCTACTACTACTAGCAGGCTCCGCGGCCTGCTCTAGGGTGGCGCGCCGGGTGATGTCATCACCCGGCGCGCTACTCTAGAGCAGGCCGCGGAGCCTGCTGGAAGTAGTAGGCGCCGGCGCCGGACGGGAGCCGCCGGGCCGGAAAGGTAAGGAGGGGGTGCGTGGAGGGGAGGAGGGGGTGCGCGGAGGGGGGAGGGGGGCCCTTACCTTTCCGGCCCGGCGGCTCCCGTCCGGCGCCGGCGCCTACTACTCCCAGCAGGCTCCGCGGCCTGCTCTAGGATGGCGCGCCGGGTGATGTCATCACCCGGCGCGCTACTCGAGAGCAGGCCGCGGAGCCTGCTGGAAGTAGTAGGCGCCGGCGCCGGACGGGAGCCGCCGGGCCGGAAAGGTAAGGAGGGGGTGCGTGGAGGGGAGGAGGGGGCGCGCGGAGGGGGGAGGGGGGCCCTTACCTGCCCGGCCCGGCGGCTCCCGTCCGGCGCCGGCGCCTACTACTCCCAGCAGGCTCCGCGGCCTGCTCTAGGATGGCGCGCCGGGTGATGTCATCACCCGGCGCGCTACTCGAGAGTAGGCCGCGGAGCCCGCTGGTAGTAGCCGCCGGCGCCGGACGGGCCGAGAAGGTAAGCAGTGGCGGGGAAGGGGGCTTACCCCCCCCCCCCGGAGCCGTCCGCTTCTATCCGCTGGCGCCCGCGGGCGCCAGCGGATGGAAGCGGGCGGCCCCAGGGGGGGTAGGGAGCGCGGGGGAGGGGGTTTACCTGCCGGGGCCGTCCACAGCGGACGGCCCCGGGGGGGGAGGGAGTTAGGCCCCCCCTTACCCACCCGCCGCCATTTTTTCCTCATAGACTTGCATTGCAATGCAAGTCTATGGGGAAAAAAATGGCGGCCGATCCAAAAATGTACGATTTTTGGGTCGGGATCGGACTCGATCCGGTCCGGGGGGCCTCCGATTTTGTCCGAACCGGTCCGGGACAAAATTGGAGGTCCCGATCCGGGTCCCGATCCAATCCGGGGGGTCCGTGCACACCCCTAGAAATGATGTAATTTCCGGAGCCTCCATTCCTGCATACGGTGGAGGTGCCTGATGAGGGCAGATGAGCTTGTGATGTTGTCGGATGCTCACCAAGCTGCAAAGGAAGCTGGCGGCTGCAAGTACGGCATCAGGGCGAGCGCCTGATAAACCGGACTCCGGTGAGTTCGGCCACCCCTACCTGCAAGTGGGGCTAGGTCTTTAAAAGAATTTCCCATCAAAGCCTCAAGGGAATAGGAACATCTTTGGCTAATGCCAAAATGATAATGGTGTTGGTTGGAGAAGGACTTCTACTATATATGGGTGCCGCCACAGAGGTGGCCCTGTCTTTAGAAGCCCCCACCTGAAACATTGTAAATTTAAAACACAATCTGTGGGCCACAAGGAATAAAGGAGAAGAAAAGGTCAAGAAGATTTCTGATCTAGACACACCATCTTTCTGGTAAAGGGTATTTGACATGTCGTCTGATATTTCACACACACTTGAGACATACTTGAACATCCCTATTTTCTGACCCTACGGAACAAAGCAGGCTGTAAACCTAATCAATACATATTTTTCACAACCAAGATTACGTTCAACATTTCCCCCCTTTGCCCCATTATTCCCTCTCATTGGCAACGTGTGTGGTGGAGAGCCGAACCATTTGGAAACAGAACGGGACCACCTGAAAATAAGATAGCAGCTTCTCTTGCTTTGGGTGGCTCCATGGGTATTTTATCTATTGGAAATAATAGGATTTTGGATATGATTTTGTTAATGAAAAGATGGATTTTGTAAAAAACACACAAATAAATTAAAAAATGCATTGAGCTTCAAGGACCTTTAAGCTTCCAGGGCATCAATGGAAAGTTGAGGGAACAGAAGTAAGAAATTGTAGAGTAACTCATCTCATTGTCTCAAAAGGGAACTTCAGGGTTCATATAGTAGAATGATCAAAGGAGCAACCAAGAATGAGCATTTCATAGAAATATGGTTTCCCTTTATAACATGAATTAATGAAGGTTCATCTGGACTGCATCTCCCAGATGCCCAAGCATCTTTCTGGGTTGGTACACTCACCTCAAAGCAAAAGAAAGACATTTACGGTTGTTCGATTGTGCGTGATAGTAAACATACCCATGAAACTGTTGATGAAGATACTATATTTAGCTGCTGGGGTTTTTCCTCCATTTCTCCTGTTTGTTTGTTTTTAGTGCTGAAGCTCCTGTTTTGGGTTTACAAACATTTAATTTTAATCTTTTGTACACATGAAAAGACAATAAAAATGACTTCGACAGCAACAAAAATACCTTTTGCTTGTGTGTGTGTGTGTGTGTGTGTGTGTGAGAGAGAGAGAGAGAGAGAGAAGCCTAATCTACACCTACAGTCCTTTTGCAACTGAGGAGGGATAATTGCGAGTGCCCCATGACGGCGGTTCCGAATGTGTATCGGGAGAAGTGGGCAGCACTGGACAGATGGGTACATGGCATGGATTTTTTAAAATAACTCCTCCGAGATGCGCACCAGTGCAGACATGCAGCAGCACAGGGGGGGGATAGGTACTGTGTCGAAGATGTGCTCCTGCGCATCGATATGTTTGTGTTAAAAAAAATGCACACAGTTGGCGCCAAAACACGGTGATAACCAATCAAACATGTGCCAAAAATGACGGACACCCACTCCCGCACACGTTCAAAACCGTTGGACATGCCCCTGACAGCGGGCTGGCTGTTCACTGAGCCGGGAGCTCGCGCCGAACCGCAACAGCTTTAAGAAGAGGAGGAACGCTAGCCGCGGACGTCAGGATTGTAGTGAGAGAGCCGGGAAAGCCGTGACAAATCCAGCCAGGCAATATTCCTGATAACTGAGGGGTCGACCCAAGATCACCCGAGTAGGTGAACGTCATGTGGTCTGGTACGGACGACTGTGATATTATTCGGATATAAATGGCAGGTGCAGAGACACGGCCTGAAGTGGCTGCCCAAACACACCTGTGCTAAACTCCCAAATTGGCCCATTGTTTTCCATAGGCACTGGCAGCTCTCACTTTCTCTGAGTCCAAAGTGAGAACTCAGATCTGCTCCTGGAGCAGGACCATGGGCCACAGTGATACGTTGGCAAACAGCCTCAAGGTTGGGTGGAACCGAGGAGAAAGACCATTCTTAGAGTAATATCTCAGGTATCCCCAACCCGGTGATCTCCAGAGATCTTGGACTCCAGCTTCCATCTGCCCCAACCAGGGTGGCCAACGGTCAGGGATAATGGGTGTTATAGTCCAATACAACTGGAGGGCATGAGGTTGTGGAAGGCCAATCTCAAACTTGAGGAGTGAACGTAAGAACACGAGAAGAGCCCTGATGCTGGATCAGACCGTGAGTCCACCCAATCCATCATTCTGTTCACACAGTGGCCAACCAGCTGTTGACTAGGGACCCACAAGCAGGACTCGAGTGTAACAACACCCTCCCACCCACGTTCCCCAGCAACTGGTGCACACAGGCTTACTGCCTCTGTTACTGGAGGTAGCATAGAGCCATCAGGACCAGTAGCCACTCATGGCCTTCTCCGCCACGGATCTGCCTAACCCCCCTTTTATAGCCATCCGAGCTGGTGGCCATCCCTCCATCCAGACGAGGACATCTGTTTCGCAGGGACCGGCTCCAGAAAACAAGCCCTGTCCCCAATAAGGAAGCCTATCGGCTTTCCCCCATCCGATCCGTTGCATATAGTCTTGGGCAAATTGGAGATTCTAATCCGTATTACTGGTTGTTGCTGCAGAAACAGCTGGTGTCAAGAATTCCAGAGCCATTAATGCTACAAGACCTGTTTGCATTCAAAGCGGCTTGGTTTCAACTGAGGCCCTGATTTCAGACTCCCCCCCCCCCCCCCCCCGCTTTCTTTCTTCTCTTTCTTCTTTTGCTTTTTGCCTGCTCGCCTGCCTGTGTCTTTCTCCGGCTACCCATCCTGCCGCTCTTTCTGGCTTTTTATTCCCTCCCACGTCAGACGGGCTCTCGCTTCCCTCCCCCTCCTTTCGCCTCTCCCTCTGCCAACTCGGCTGGCTTCTCGCTGTGACCTTCAGCTGGTTTCGGGAGAAGGTTGCACAGCTTCTTAAAGGAGCCATTGGCAGCAGTACAGGCCGCTCCGTTTGAGGCCCCGGGCTTCGTGGTAGGGCCACCCTATGGAAAGGAGGACCGGGCTCCTGCATCTTTCACGGTTGTATAGAAAAGGGGATTTCAGCAGGTGTCGTTTGTAGGCATGTAACACCGGGTGAAATCCCCGCTTCATCAAAATACTTAAAGCTGCAGGAGCCCTGCCCTCTTTTCTATCTGGGCACACTAGCTATACTCCTCCAGCTCTACCAGTTGGGATAAAGGGGGAATTTCACCAGGTGCTGCATGCATACAAATGATCAAAATATTTGAGGACAAGGATAGAGCGTCATCGCTCTGGGGACAGGGTTCAAAGTGATGCCAACCAGGAAGAGCGATGGTCACGCCACGCTGCAGTCTTAGTCGTGAGAGATTCTATTGATTAGCCACCCATTTCAGTCCAAAGCCGGCTCTCGGAAGGCAATTTTTCACCCCGGGATTTGCACAAGGTGGACATGAACTTCAGTGGGTTGAACTTTTGAACCTCCAATACAACATTTCATCTGAGAGGGGAAGTGGTCGACGCACACAGCAGCAGGAGCCGGGAGCATCCTGAAATGGTCAAAATAGCACCAATTCAGCGCACAGGGGAGGATGCCTTTATTCAACACATCTCACGTAAAAGAATATATTTTTTTAAAAAAAATCAGTGCAAGTTAATAGCTAGCACATCAGGGAAATGTGCTAGGTTTCTATTTGCGGGGAAAACAGCAGCTTGCTTTACGTTCTACAAGGTGTTAATTATCTTATCAACAACAGGCTGTTCAACACTCATGGCGTTTATTGCAAGAAAAACTTGGACGTTTTCCTTTTTCTCATCCTCTAGAAAAAGGTTACTTTGCAGAATTTTCTGTAAATGGTCTGCCCCATCATCAACAACATCATCACATCCATAACATGGCTGGCCATTGA
Source organism: Anniella stebbinsi (assembly GCA_029215795.1). NCBI lineage: Eukaryota > Metazoa > Chordata > Lepidosauria > Squamata > Anniellidae > Anniella > Anniella stebbinsi. The sequence continues at coordinate 99,293,998 of JARDYH010000008.1, read as the reverse complement.
GGACGGTGGTGAAGATTTATTAGATTTCTTAAATGTCATTCTGAAAAATGACTCAAGGCGCCTTGCCACAAAAACATACAGAAATGTAAAACAATTTAGGTCAGCTAAATGCAATTAACAACAAAATACCGCAACCTGATAGAACCGCTAAATGAAGGGTGCAACCCTGTGCATGTTTAGGCAGGGGGGAAAGAAGCCCCACAACTCCGAACCTTCTTTACAATTCCTGCAACTCCCAGCATGCAACCAACTCATAGAATGAATTTCTGGTTCTATACAAATATTGTAGACTTGAACTTTTACGTTTTATATCGTATTTTACGTTGTATTTTGTCGTTTAAATGGTTTCAAACCATCCAAAGAGCTTTGGCGATTGGGCAGTATAGAAATGGAACAAACAAATTCATAAATTGGTTACAGTGTATGGGTAGTTTCATAGAAGAGGCACGTCATCATCAGTTTCTTATATCCTGTCTTTTTAACTCCCGCAAGGAACTCAAGGCGGCTTACATGATCTTCCTTCTCCTCCTCTCCATTTTATCCTCACAACACCCCGGTGAGGTAGCTTAGCCTGAAAGGCAGTGACTGACCCAAAGTCACCCAGTGAGCTTCATGGCCAGGTGGGGATTCAAACCCGCTTCTCCCAAAACCCAGTCCAACACTTTAACCCCTTCACCACACTGGCTCTCAGTTATTGTGGTCCCTTGCTGGGTAAGGCAATAAAGTTATAAATTTCATCAGGATGCCGATGCAGAAATACAAAACCAAGAGCTTCGCCCCCACACAGCGAAACCCTCAGCAAGCAAGCTAGAAGCGATGCTACGGCCTCATCTCATGGTGATCGCCTTCCTGGAGGCACTGTCCAAGAACTTCTCCTCCTTCCCCCCCCCCCAGGAGAAACTCGGGGACACGGGCGCTGCCATTTCCCTGCTGCCCCGTGATAAGGGGGCCCTGTGCGCTCAGCTCTTGTGCGTTCTTCTGGACCCAGAAGTCAGGTTTCTAGCGAGATGATTCGGATAAAAATAGAGAGATGGGCGTGAGAACGGGGTGAGCTACAATTACGGAGGAGGGGAAACAACCGGAATCTGAAGAAGTAACGAGAAGATAGTCTAGTCATTATAGTACAGCTCAAGATGTCTGAAGTCTGCGCCAGTATCGCTTTTCCCTCTCTCTGTTTGCTTTTCTTCTCTGCCTGCCTTCCCCCCCAATCTCCCTCCCTCCCTCCTTTTCCCCTACTCTCTCTTCCTCTCCCCTTTCCATCTGCTCTTGAAAAACACACACATGCACACGTTGAAAGATCTCAGTGGTAGAGCGCATGTATCTCCAGTTAAAAACATCAGAGAAGGGGGGGGAGAGCCAGTAACATTGGGCGAGATGGACAACTGGCCCGACCTGATCTAAGGCAGTTTACCATGTGGTGTCCACTGGTGGGGTGCCACTGACCAGGACTGGCGCCAATTGACCAAGGCTAGTTGGGCAACTGCTAGGAATCCACCCCCCCAATAGAGGGACACTGAGAAGAGTCTCCTGGAGTTGCTCCTCCTCTTCCTCATCACCACCTGCTTCTTCACTGGCCTCTCCCTCTCACTGAGACAACAGCGGTGGTGAGAAGGAGAAGCAGGAGATGCCACACCCTCCTTGCTCCATGGCTCTCCGCCTGCCAAGCAAGCAAGTGGGAGCCATGAGGAGGAAGTGGAGGAGGAGCAAGAGGAGCTGGCAACCATGGTGGTGAGAAGGTAGACTCGCTGAGGGAGGGGGGGCATTGAGGGGGCCTTTCCCAAGACCCCCCCAAACCTAGAGCCATCAGTGGGTCTAGGGGATAAACGGGGAGGCCTGGTAGGTCAGGAAAAGAATCCTAGTGACATCTTCAAGGTAGACCCTGCCTATAGTTGGGGACTTGGGGTGGAGCCTGATGGAGATGGGGAGGAGCTAAAGCTTTAATTGAGGTAAGCAAAACATAGCCCCCTTTGGTTCTGGCCCCTCCTCCTGATGTCTTATTCTTTCCCCACAAGACCCCCAAGGAAGAGGCTTAAATCCTGCCAAAGTCGGGAGCCAGTGTGGTGTAATGGTTAAAACGTTGGACTGGGAGTTGGGAGATCCGGGTTCTAGTCCCTACTCAGCCATGGAAGCCCACTGGGTGACTTTGGGCCAGTCACAGACTCTCAGCCCAGCCTACCTCGCAGGGTTGTTGTTGTGAGGATTAAAAATAGAGAGGAGGAGGTGGATTATGTATGCTGCCTGGGGTTCTTTGGAGGAAAAAAGGCGGGACATAAATGTAATAAATAAAATAAAAATGGGTGGGGGGAGCCTATGACAGCACGCCAGGTTCCACCCCATAACTGGATTCCTCCAACATTCCTGCTTTGGACACAACCCTGGAGAGGAGTGATGAAAATGACTTTTTCGTTTATTTGCAATATTTCTATACTGCTCCACATTCGAAGCAGATTATGGAGTGGTGAACAATAAAAGGGTAAAAAGAATAAAACACCATATTCATTGTTCCTTCTTCTTTTGAACAGAATACCAATAAAGGCCGTGGCTGGTCAATCAAGGAAGGCTTGTTGAAATAAAGATGTCTTCTGCAGGGGCCAAAGCCAACCCAATGCCTGCTTGACCTCCAGAGGCAGGGAGTTCCACAGAAAGGGGGCCACCACACTGAAGGCTCTTCTCTGGGTGGACTCCAACCAGGCTATAGGTCCATGCAGAACCACCAGGAACAGAGATCCGTGCAGATCATGTCCTGCAAGTGGGTTGCCTGTTGGCAGCTGGTTGGCCTTGTTGTGAACAGAATGCTGGACTAGATAAATCCTTGGTCTGATCCAGCATGGCTCTTGTTAAGTCTCTCATAATACTAGAACCCAACAAGGTCCTCCTATGAAGCTAATTGGCGGGAAATTCTGGACAGTTAAAAAGAAGGACTTCATCACACAGTGCATAGTTAAACTATGGAATTCTCTACCACAAGATGTGGTGATAGCCACCAATTTGGGTGGCTTTAAAAGGAGACTGGACAAATTCCTGGAGGAGAAGGCTCTCAATGGCTACTAGCACTGATGGCTATGTGCTACTTCCAGTATCAGGGGCAGTAAGCCTATATACACTAGTAGCTGGGGAACATGGGCGGGAGGGTGCTGTTGCACTCACATTGTTGGTTCCTGGTCAACAGCAGGTTGGCCACTCTGTGAACAGAATGCTGGACCCTGCTCAGATCCAGCAGGGCTCTTCGGATGTTCTCAAGTCCTCATGGGTTGTCTCCGTTGGAGATCTCAAAGTTCATTGCCCAACCATGATCCCCATGAGATGGATCAACCTCAAGACGTCCACCCACCGGATGCTTCCCCGCCCACAGCATCACCTCAACGCTCTGACACAAATCCAGAGCTGCAAGGACTTTCTTCCTAAAGCAAACAAAGGGAGGAACGGGAGGGAAAGTTAGAGAGGGGGCAGAGAAAAAGAGAAAAAATGAGTTTTCCTTGCTGCCCCAGCGGTGGCTGGGATTGATCGGGCGCAGGTTAGTGAAGAGCTGCAGAGAGAGCTTCATTCCCAACTTGCTAGCTCACAATTATCGGGGAAAAAACTGCTTGGCTGCAGCGGTGAAATTAGTTATTGATCTTTTGTCTGGGTGACGAGGCTGTGTTCTCTTCTCTCTCCTGCTGAAGCGGGGTCCCTGGGCTGTTCAGCCTGTCTCCCAAGTACCTCCCCCCCCAAATCCCACCTGCCTCTCTCTGAGTTCATGGAGAGAGAGGTACGCGAATCGGTGACCTTTCCTTGCCTGGGATGCGGTGGGAAATTTCTGAACGCAACGGGGGCTGCAAAGAGGCAACAGGAATCTACGGAACAGTCAATTCAGGAGGAGGAAATGAGAACTTCTCTTCCTCCTTTCACTGGAGATGGGCCAATTGGCAAACCCCGAACTCACTGGAGACCTCCGAATTCCATTCCGAAGCGCGTCTAAGTTTGCAAACTCGTTTCCCCCCCTTGCACACGAATTCCGTGCATCTTTTTCCAAACGTCCGCAACCGTTGCGCCCATCTTTGAAACATGCCCGTTCTTCTCGCCATTGATTAAAGCGTATTTGGGGGGAATTTTTCAAAGCTGCACATTTTCATGAGCATTTTTCACAGGTATGCCTGCTGCCGAATCCAAATTTTTGGTCTACAAATCACCTTGTCAGCTCGGGAAATGTACCGACTTTGAATGCAGATTACATCCGAGTCCATGTACGTCTTCACACAACGCAGAGTTCAACTATGGAATTCACTGCCACAAGACGAGGTGATGGCCACCAATTTGGATGGCTTGAAAAGGGGATTGGAGAAATTCCTGGAGAAGGAGGCTATCAAGGGCTACTGGTTTTACCATCTCCAATATCGGAAGCAGTAAGCCTGCATACACCAGTTTTGCTGGGGAACATGGGTAGGAGGGTGCTGTTGGACCGTGTCCTGCTTGTGGGTCCCTCAACCGGAAGGCATGACGTGGGTAAATTTGGATCAAAACTGGACTGAAATGAATTTCCCATAGACCCTTATTCACACAAGCCATAAATTAATGTGTGGGATTCCTTGCCACCAGATGTTCAAATGGCCACTGGTTCAGGTGACTTTGAGTGAAATCTGAACCACAGACCTGGTGGCCCACAACCCTCTGCCCTATTTTTGGACTTCTCTATTTCTTTCCCTTGATTTTTCATAGATAAAATTCTATTCAGAGAAACCGCTTATGGATCATTGAATCACGAAGGTGAAGGGGACTCGGAGGTCATCTAGCCCAACCCAGCCCAACCCTCTCAATGCTGGCTCTGCCCTACAGAGGGCAGCTAAAGCATCCCTGACAGAGGGCCACCAGCCTCTGCTGAAATACCTCCAGTGTAGGAGCACCTGGCATCTCCCGAGGCCAAGCATCGCATTTCATTTATTACATTTTGATAGCAGCCAACAGCTAAAGTTCTCTGGGTGGATCACGACCCGATAAAACCAAATATAAAACCTTTAACATAGACAGATTTAAAAGAGTTCAAAACTGTGATTTAAAAAAAACAATTCATAATAAATCTGCCAGGACCTGATATGTATATATAAAACCAGAACGTTAAAAAATAATCCCCCGTCATATGTTGTCAAATGCCTGAAAGTAGTGGAAAGTCTTAGCCTGGCACTGAAAAGATGACCATGTGGTGCCAGGCGGACCTCGCCAAATTCTGGAGAACCCGAAAGCTTGCACCATTTTTGGTGGAATTTGCATGGGTCCTAAAATTTCCCCACTGTGGATTTACAATTATTATTATTTCATCTCTTTCTCGCTCATGGTGGTTTTTCTAGATGGACATGATGGACTTTGCCAAGTCATGCTGTCTTTTACAGATTCAGCAATTTCCTGACAATTGAGCATGTTTTAAGTATGACTGCTTTCTGGATATTGGTGTGGATGTCTTTTGGTAGGCCCAGTTTCTGAAGGTTTTCTGTAACGTTTTTTGATGTGATGCTGGTGACTGATGTGACTAATGGAGTAATTGTGACCTTTTCCTGTTGCCGTAGTTCTTTGATTACCATGGCCAGTGGTGTATATTTGTCTCTCTTTTCTTCTTACTTTCCAACAACGTTTTTGTCATTTGGTATTGCTATGTCAATGAGGTACGTGTGTTTTTCTTTTTTGTCTATGACTGTTATATCTGGTCGGTTGCAAGGTATTGTCTTGTCCATATGAATTGTTCTGTCCCAGTATATTTTATGATCTGCCTTTTCCAAGATTGTTTCGGGTGAGTATGTATAGTATGGTGTAGGTTGTTTGATGAGCTTGAATTTGATGGCCAGTGGTTGGTGAATTATTTTTGCAGCTGTATTGTGTCTGTCTGTATAGTCCATTCCTGCCAAAATTTTACATGATGATGATGATGATGATGATGATGATGATGATGATTATTATTATTATTATTTCTATACCCCACCTTTCTCCCTCTTATAAGGAACCCGAGGTGGCTTGGATTGATCCTCCTCCTCTCCATTTGATCCTCACCACAACCCTGTGAGGTGGGTGGGTTAGGCTGGCAGTCAGTGACGGGCCTGATGTCACCCAGAGCAGACGTCACCCAAAACTTATGGCTGAGTGGGGGATTCCAACCCGAGTTTCCTGAGCCCCAGACCATGCTGGCTCTCAATGGTCTTCGAGGCGCCACAAGACCCTTTGGAAGTGGGGGGGTTGGCCATGAAGCGGGATGTCAAATCTCCAGTGAGGAAACAGCTCGCGAACCAACGGAGGTACAGCTGGAAGCGTATCGAATCTCATTAAGAAAAGGATGGGTGGGTGTGTAAATGTAACGTGAGCTTCTTTTGGATTCTGTTCCAGGCTCTGGTGAGGAACCCAACCCCCCAAGCGAGCTGGACCCTGTTTGCAAAAAGCCTGTGGGGGTGGAGGAACGGTTAACAATGGGTGAAAAGGTTTCGAAATTCAGCATCACCCCCCTCCTCCCACGGGCTAAACAAATACCCTACTCCAGGCCTCTCTCCACCGTCCCCCCGCCCCACACACCTACCCCACTGCTGACATCTGCCTCCTCCCCTTTCTTCCCTCTCGGGGACCTATTATTTGGAACGGCCCTTTTGTCCGGAGAGGGAGAAAGGCTGGCTCCTCTTGGCTCCCAACGCTAGTCAGATGGTACCCTCAAGGTCTGCCCATCAGACGGTGCTAAACATCACCCCCGACAGCTCGCCCGTGTTGCCAAGAAAGGGGGCCCATGGGAAGCAGAAGCTTGGGGTGTCAGTATTTAGACACCAACGTCCCCCCTCCCTGAGGTTCTGCCTCGGAAAAGAGGACAGATCTCATCTGGTTGAGAGACTCTGTTGGGGGGGGGGCATACTTTTCTACATTCTCACCCCATAAGTCCATTTCGATTCCTCCCCCATAAAAAATAAACCCTGATTTTTCCCCCCATATGTCTTGCTTTTAAATGCCCTGATGAATTCCCCGGAACCTCTCATGAAAGCACAGAATGGATAAATGCCCCCCTCTCCAAAGGAGGACATGTATCACTGGAAAAGAGTTCAAACGAGAGCATAAAATGTGCAGGTGTTAATGTAGGGCCCTGGGTGCAAATTTATTTATTTATTTATTTATTTATTTATTCTATTGGCAGTATTTATATACCACTCCCCATTCAAGAATTTCAGGGTGGCGGACAAATCAAATAGAACGGAATAAAAACACGGCAAACGTACTCTTTTGAAGGAAAGGAATTTAGACATTTTGAGGATAATTTAGGGCACAATCCTATACATGTTTAGACAGGAAAAAGTCCTAAATGAACACATTGAGATGTATGGAATTATTATTATTATTATTATTATTATTATTAATTATTATTTTACCAAAATGCAATGGTTCAACTGAGTTAATACCCTGGGCTTAGGGTGCAATCCTATGCCTGTTTAGACAGAAAAATTCTCAAGCTCCATGCTAGGAGTGGTAGGACTTTTTGTGTAGGGACCTTAAATAGAAATGCAATCCATATCACCAGCATGCGAAGCACTGTGACCCAGGTGACCTCTGTGTGTGCTCAGAGGCTGCCCAGGCGCCGTTGATGAGTAACTTCAAGGGCCCTGAGCTCTTTCTCTGAGCTGGTTGGCCACTGTGTGAACAGAATGCTGAACTAGATGGACCCTTGGTCAGATCCAGCATCAGGGCTCTTCTGAGGTTCTTCAGTTCTCCTGGGAGTTATTGATCTTAAAACCAGATTTAGATTGTACAGCCCTGCAAACATAGGGCACCATCAAAGCAGAGGAGAGAGACCAACAGTAGTCCTTCAAAGAGAGGACTGCCCTCGGTAAAAGAGGGCTCGGTTAGCTTGTGTGCCGAGTGTCTCTGGCTGCTGGGCTCCAGCCCCCTCTCGGACTCCCGCGACATCTCTGGATCCAACCCACAGTTGAAGAAAGGGCGCAGTACAACAAAACCACTCCTTAAAGGGGGGAAAACAGGGAAATAACGATGATGAGAGAGAGAAAACAGGTAACTCACTGATTACTCCTTAGATCTTCATGGGTGGGCTTGCAGGGCACTTACAATAGGCCGGCCCCAGGAGAATTTCACCAGGCAGCGACAGAGCTCCGAGGTGTAAATTGCGTTAGGCCTCAATGTGTCAAGTTACCCAGCTACAGAGCGATTCCACAAAAGACAGAGCACCGCAAAGACGCACCCTTGCGCACGCCCAAGAGGAGATGGTGTGGCCTAGTGGTTAAAGTTTGGGACCTGGGACCGATCTACACCAAGCAGGATATGACACTTTGAAAACGTTTTGAAAACTGTCTCTGGAGCGTGTCCTGGGCCCCAACAGTTGTCACTCCTGTTATAAACCATTTTAAACCATTTTAAAGCAGTCATGGAGCTCCTGCCCCGGAGCGGGTGAGACAGGGCTTCAAGGTGCCACTCAGCCGTGACGCTCGCTGGGTGACCTTGGGGGACGTGTCAGCACCCGTCAGCTGAACACACCTCACTTTCGGTACTTGAAAATTGCTGTCGTATTCCCTGATGAGTCTTCTCAAGGCTAAACAGATGAAGGTCCTTCCATCTTTCTGCATAGGACTTTCCCCCCCCTCGGCCCCTGACCGCCTTTGTTGTCCTTCTTTGAATTTGTCCCAATTGATCTGGAACCCTCCGTAAAAGTATCCAGAACTGCACACGGCATTCCAGGCGAGGTACGACTAGCCCAGGGTCGATTGGTACTATCACTCCCCATGGTTTAGTTTCTTGATGCAACCTAAAATGATCTTTGCCTAATTTATTTATTAATTGCATTTTTTGAATCTTTAACCGAAAAGGCTCCCCGGGCCGATAATGAGGATGAGAAGACACAGCACGAAAGGAAAGGGGATGGGGAGGGAGGAGGAAAAAGAAAACTAATTTCAGGCACTAATTTTTTAGCTGCAGCCGCACCTTGCTGCTGACTCGTATTCAGCTTGCATTCTTCTAAAACTCCAAGATCCTTTGCGCACGTACTCTTACCAAGCCAGGTATGCCCCATCTCACACCCGTACTTTTGATTTCGTTTTTCTAGACGATGAAGGCACTTTGGAGCGGGATCAGGAGCAGGTTTCGGGCAAGAAGGACCTCAGAGCACATCTTTACAGATAGCACCTAGCAGGAAGTCAAGTTATCTAAAGACCTTTTGTTGGGAGGAATAGGGCCCTTTTTGTCTCGCCGGGTTGCCTGCCGGGGGGAGCGGGGGGGAGGCAAGTCTCTTTCTTTCTAGCGGCCAAGAAAAGTAAACATTCCCCAAAGACCACCAGGGACAGGCTGGCTGGGAGGGGGAGCAGGAGGCGAGGCATGGGGGGGGGGGCGTTGAAGCTCGCAGCTGCTTTCAAATCCCTGGGTTGGTTACCCGGAGTCCGGAGCCCGTGGAGACCCCAAGAAGGAGATTTCAGAGCAGAAGAGCTTGGTTTTTCTCAGGCTCCTGGTCTTCGGCAGGCGGATGCAGCTCTTTGCAAACCTCCTTCATGCAAGGAAGCGTTTCCAGCTTTGGAATGGGCTGGGTCCCCCCACCCCCGTGTGTCCTGCGGAGGGTCCTGATGGGTGTTTGGTTTGAATTTCGCAAGGCTCCCCGCAGTCACTGATGTGCATTCCGCGTTTGGTGACAGAATCCATGCTCTGGACCTTTCGACAGAACAGTTGTAACTGGTCGGATTTAAGTGATCCCATGATGTTAGAGTTGAGTGAATACATTTCTTTTTTCTTTCCCTCCCTCCCTCCCTCTTTTCTTTTTTCTTCTCTGTCCTTCCTTCCTTCGCTTTAATTCTTTCCCTTCCTTCCTCCCTTCCTTTCTAATCCATCACTCCTTCCTTCCTGCTAAAAGCACCCAAGCTTGGGAAGAGGTGACTGGCCTCTGGGCTGCGGTGTGGTAGCAAGGGGGGGTGTAAATCCCCCCTACACAGCCAGCCCTCCCCCCACCCAATAGGTGCAATTAGCCACAGGGGGAGCATATAACTCTAACGTGTAAGTTTCCCCCTCTGCAGCTGACACGTTTAGCAGGAGTGACATCGAGGACCAACATGGCGGGGCACGTGTTGAGGGCTGCCACACCCCAGCAGGGATCCATGGCCCAGGCAATGGCGGTGGTGAGAAGGAGGAGCAGGAGATGTCACGCGCCCCCCCCCCCCCCGGCTCCCTGGTTCTCTGCCTGCCGATCAAGCAAGTGGGAGCAATCAGGAGAAGAGGGGGAGGGGCGAGAGAAGCTGGTGGCCACGGCGGTGAAAAGGTGGACTCGCCGAGGGAGGGGGCCGGTGCCCAAATGCCTTCCAAAACCTGGAGCTGGCACTATTTATTTATTTATTTATTTATCTACAGTATTTTTATGCCACTTCTCTGTCCCCCTTCAAAAAAAATAAAGGCTTACAGAGCAGCTTACAATCAGTCAGTAAAATAAGACCGACAACCTAAAATGGCACAGCACACAAGGAAAAAGCGTTAGGGAGGGAAAAGGAAAAATAAAAAGATCAGAAGTTTTTCAGCAGGGCTGGTGGAATGGGCCTGCTTTGCCCCTTATCTCTCCAGGGTCGGGGGGGGGGGGGAGTTGGCCCTGATGTACCTTCTGTCTCCCTTGCGCTTCCTTCATTCCTACATGGCAGCTGACATAAGTTGATGTGTACTAGCTGAGAGCTATACGAAATGGTGGCATGTGGTATTCCTAGAGGTGTAGGCTCCGTATCCCTGATTTCAGCCATCCTTTGCCAATGCAATCTCCTCTGTGGGCCATAGTAGCTAGGGATTATGGGGGTTGTAGTCCCCCTTCCCAGATTGGGGGCTGGTAGCTCTAGGCAGACAGAGCAAAGGAGACGTGGCTCTCTGGAAAGATGCCTTCTATCTCGCTAATGAATGCGGAAGGAGGCCTTCCTCCCGTCCATTAGCGTAATGAAAGCCGCCCGCCGAGGCATGACCTGACTATGGGAAACTTTATTCGTTTATCAACCAAAGAGCAGACAGATGCCTGGTGTAATCGCAGAATGTCTTGACGGCAGGACCATAATGCAAAAGGTACTTGGTGGAAGAAAATAAGATTCACTCGCGGGTTTCTGAAAGACCGACTACAAGCTTCCCTGCCTGGCTTCTCCATGTTGCCACATGAAATGGAAAGAGGGAGATGCCACGGATGGCTTTTCCTGCAGCAGCACACGAAGAAGAATTTCAAACAGAGTCCTCTGGGGAGCATTGGAGAATTTAGTTTCTCTTTGCAAATTGTGCAAACATGTCCCATTTGCAAAACAGAAGGCAAAGGCACACAGGAACGCTTTTCCCCTGCAAAACATCCACACTAAGGATGCTGCGAGCACCCGACTGCGTGCAGGAGTCCTGCGGACCCCCCACGTCTACCCCTCCCAAGCCCAGTCAGGCACTCCCAACACGAACGCGGACCCCCACCAGAGCGCTCACAAGGCCCAGCGAGCGCTCAGAAGCCACCTGCCTGCACGCTGAAATTGCGCATTTCCCCTTCCTGCATCAATGGAAATTGTGCGATTCCCCCATTGCGTGACTGGCGGCCGCCATTGACGCAGGAAGGAGAGGCACGCAATTTCAGCATGCGGGCAAACAGCTGTCGAGTGCTCGCCAGGGCCTAGCGAGACTCTTCTGAGACTCGCATGGCCTGGTAAGCGAGGGCGGGCGGATGCAGGGGTGAGGCGAGTGCTCGCCAAGGTGAGCGCAAGTAAGTTGATCAACCCCAAGTCCACACAGTCTTGATTTATCATCATCATCATCATCATCATCATCATCATCATCATCATATAAAATCTGATCAGAATTTGCAGTCACGTTTTTTTCAAAGCACTTTGAAATGCACATTTTCCACACACAAAAACGTACATTTCCATGCTTTGTATAATGGGAAGAAAGTGCCAACTTTTGAAATGCAGACATATAAATGCACACTTTTCCCATTCAAACTGCGCACTTTTCTCATGCGTGCGTGCCAAAGGGTTGAGAACGAAAACCCGAGCGAGCTGAAATCCGCTTCGGGGTGATTCGGGGTGAATTTAGGCGAGCTGGGGGTGGGGACGCCGGTTCTCCTGTCCCAGAAAATGTTTGCCTGATTCGCGAACAGGAGCAGTGGGATTAAACCCGGCAGCCATGTCTGACTACAGCCCATGATGTCAGCATTGGCTTGTCAGCCAGCTCTTGATGAACAGGCTGCCTTCCAGCTCCGAAGCGGGGGGGAGAAAAGAGAAAGGAAATGGTGGGGGGGGGATGGAGGAAATGAAGCCATCTCCCTGCTGCACCCCCGCCAGGTTTCTGACGTGGGCAAGACTTGCAGAAAGGTTACATTTGCACAAAGTGCCTTCGGAAAAGGCGGGGGAGACTGAGCAAAGGGAAGCCGCTTGCCGGGAGGACAGAGAATAGCAGCAGCTGCTGTTTCGTTCGGGCCGCGTCATGGAGAAGAGCCTCAGGCCGAGGCAGGAGGAGACGCCGCAGCGATGCGGGAGGAGCTTGGTTTTTCCCCCCAAGTGCTTGCGTCTGGTTCTTGCCAGACCCAACCCAGGGAGGGAGCACAGCATAGGGATAGGAATAGGAGTCCCAACCAAACCCGTTCATCAAAGTTCCCCAAATTCCAGCATAGAGTTCTTTCCGTCTCGTGTCCCCATCAGGTTGTGATCTCTGCTTCCATTAATTCTTTTTCATACATTTCCCCAAATGCCCACTTTCCTTGCGTACACCTTCTCCTCCAGTTGACTGAAGCGTCTTATGGACGTAAGAACATCCGAAGAGCCCCGCTGGATCAGACCAAGGTCCCATCCAGTCCAGAACTCTGTGCACACTGTAGCCAACCAACCGTTTGACCAGGAACCCACAAGCAGGAACCAAACCAGCTTAGCCAATATACAGCAGTTGCTGGGGAACATGGGTGGTAGGGTACTGTTGCCCCGTGTCCTGCTTGTGGGATCCTGGTATTTCCAAAAATATTCTTACTTACCATTTTGCTAGTTATAGTTTGAGGGGGAATGTAAGAGCGGGGAAACGGTAATGCATGCTGAGTTGAGGCAGCTCAGGGACCACCAGAGGACCGAACTGGTAAAAATTCGCAAACTTTCTCCCTGAAAACATATTCCTCCGACATCCCTATCCAAGGAAGGGTGAATCCCTCTGCATTCTGTTCACGCTGTGCTTGCAGGGTGAGCTCACAACTTTTTTACCATTATTATTATTCATGAGCTGCAATTTTGTGCAAAATCGCAACTGGGAACATTTACCGAAATTGCAATTTGCGCAAATTCACAGCCGCAAACAGCACGATGTGCGCAAAATTGCAAGTGCAGAGGACCAGTTACGCCTGCATTTTTGCATAAACTGCCTTATTAACACCCACGAATTTGTGCAAATTGCCATTTCCATAAATATCCCCACTTGTAATTTTGCAAATTGCAATCCCCCCCCCTCAAAAAAGTGGTGAAATTGCGATCTTGCCTAACTCGGTCCATACCCAGTCTAGGCAGCTCAGGGATCTTTGAACTGGCAACCGTGGGACCGAACTGGCGAAAACTCACTGAACTCCACCCTAAACTGGATTCCTCCAACATCCCTATACACTGCTACCTCTGACTTGTTCCTAAAATTTTTCACAAGATCTGGATAATGGTACCTTGATACAGGAAAATAAATTCCCATAAATATACTTAAGCATGATCTACAATTTAGGCATAATTGTGGTTGTTCAATTATGACGGTACCACCATCCGTGGTTGGTTCCACATAGGTAGATCCTTGTCACGAATTCTCATTGCTCTTCCACTGTAAGCTAGAAGCAGAATTGGAATTGACTTTCACAGTATCATAGAATCACAGAATAGTAGAGTTGGAAGGGGCCTATAAGGCCATCAATTCCAACTCCTGGGAACTTTCTACCCAACTGGGAACATTGCATTTTTCTGTATTTGATCCTGCTATGTTCCATCCACACCTGGCCGTTTTGGGAAAAAATAATAATTCTGAGCAATCCTTAAAATAATAATAATAATAATAATAATAATAATAATAATAATGTTATTTCTTAAGTGCGAAGCACTCCTTAATTTGCCCATTACTACACATGACATGTCAGAAACATCGTGTTAATGTTTGTTTTGGATGAGAACCGTAGATTGGAAGCATTTAATTAGTGGGGGGGGGACCACATTGCTAAAATAGCGCTGACCAGAAAGGGTCCCGTCCCCCCTATCATTTTTGAAAGAACCAGTGTTCTAGTGCTGTGGTGCCTTAACACCCTTTCATTAAAGTGATGCTTTGCTAAGGTTATATCCATGTGTTTTAACATTAATTAAAAGATTGATTTTAAGAATTAACGGGGTGATAAAAAAAAGAATAGGTTGTACTATACATGTGCTGAGTTGTGATTGGTTCACCTGCCCAGTGGGTCATTGCATACAGCAAAACTGGGGATGTCTGGAAATTTTGTTTTTGCTCACAAAACGTCTCAACGTTCCCCATTCGAAGCTCCAAAGGCAAATGATGTGTCGTTTGTTTCTTTCAGCTTTTGTGGTTTACATTTTTATAGATTGGTTTTTAACTGTGAAATGTTTTAAATTTTTGTAAACCACCCAGAGAGCTTCGGCTATGGGGCAGTATATAAATGTAATAATAAATAAATAAATAAATAAATAAATATTAGCAAATTGTCAAATGCATGCTCACATTTGTCTTGTTTTTCCGTTTTTTCATTCTCTCTTTTTCTCTCTGTCTCTTTCTCTTCCTTCCTCCCTTGTTTGTGATTTGATCAGTTCTGATCTAAACTGAACTGAAATGAAATTCTTACCCATTTGGCGTTGGCCAAATTCACTATGTATAGGGCGGACCCTGTGGAAAGGAGGGCAGGGCTCCTGCATCTTTAACAGTTGCATAGAAACGGGAATTTCAGCAGGTGTCATTTGCATGCATGCAGCACCTGGTGAAACCCCCTCTTCATCACAACAGTTAAAGCTGCAGGAGCCCTGCCCTCTTTGGTCACTCTAGTATAGCTCCTGCAGTTTTAACTGTTGTGATGAAGAGGGGGTTTCACCAGGTGCTGCATGCATACAAGTAACACCTGCCGAAATTCCTTTTTTTCAGTACAATTGTTAAAGATAGGCTGACCATATGAACAGGAGGACAGGGCTCCTATATCTTTAACAGTTGTATTAAAAGGGGGAATTTCATGTCATTTGTATGCATGTAGCTCCAGGTGAAATTCTATCTTCATCACAGCAGTGAAAGCTACAGGAGCTATATTAGAGTGACCAGATACAAAAGAAGGCAGGGCTCCTGCAGCTTTCACCGTTGTGATGAAGAGGGGATTTCCCCAGGTGCTGCATGCCTACAAATGACACCTGCTGAATTTCCCCTTTCAATGCAACTGTTAAAGATACAGGAGCCCCGTCCTCCTTTCCATAGGGTCACTCTAACTATGTAGAGCTGTTCCCAGCATAGAGAGGCTCGCAATGTACTTGGATAACACCCTAGCTGCCCACCTCTGCCCTCCATAAAGCCTCAGCCCCCCCCCCCCATGGCTTCTCAAACCCGCTTGGCCTGGAGACGAGGGTGGCCTTGGGATGGATTGTTGCGTGGAGGCACCCCTGATCAAAAGCTATGTCTTGCTCTGATTGCCGGGAGGGTCTCACAAGCCCAGAGACAATGGGAGATCTGTTTGCCTGCTCTTGTTTAGGGCCTGTGAGTCACTTTCGTGTCACGACACTCTCACCGGGGTCTTTGAGTTAAGTGGAATGGATACTAGGCCAAACAATTGTTCAGAGAAAAGACGGCGGAAGAGGGGGCGGGTAAATCAGAAAACAAGGCAGGTCAGCAGGGCTAGAAAGAATGGGAGAAAAGATAGCGGAGGATTTAATTTCAGTTTGGTTTTGATAAGAATTTACCCAAATTCACAACAGTCTCCATATTGGGGATAAAAAAAAAGAAGACGTTTACTTAAAAAGAAGAGGCGATTTGTGACAAATTTGTCCATTCGGACTCAGGCTTATGAGTACTTAGGTGTTAAAAATCTGGGTTTGACATTTTTTTTATTATTTGTATTATTATTATTATTATTATTATTATTATTACATTTCTATCACACCTTTTCTTCCTCTTGCAAGGAACTCAAGGCAGCTTGCGTAGTCTTCTCTTCTACATTATAACTTCACAACAACCCTGTGAGGTAGGTTAGGCTGAGGGTCCATGACTGGGCCAAGGAAGGGATGTGCAGAGCAGCAAAAACTCATCAAAATTCTCCCAATTCCATCTCAACACTCTTTCTGAGTCAAGTCCATATCAGATTGCGAGCTTTGGGCTTTTTTCTTTCCACATGACAAATCTGTGCGTATTTTCATGTGGTGTTCCCCCCCCCCAATGAATGCATTTTCCCCAAGTATGCATTTTTCATGCGCAATTTTTCAAATGTACATATGATATTGAATGCAATTTGGTTTGGCCCTTAAAACACATCACAAGGTCAGAAACTACCACAGATCATTTCCAAATCTGTGTTTGGTCTGGAGGGTGCAAATGAGGTAAATCCTGATAATACCCCCCCAACCCCCCCCCCCCCCACTGAAACCAATTTCTCTAACATTCCTCGTCCAAAGTCACCTAAGGCCCAGTGGGGACTAGAACCCGGATCTCCCCTGCCAAACGCTCTAACCGCTACACAACACTCGCTGTGTGCTCAGCCTTGCAAGCATTAAGTTAGAGTCACTCTCTCGTTTCTTTTTTAAAAAACTGCAGCTTTTCATCTTTAACAGTTACATGGCAGGAAGGTAAATCACCATTGCTTTCCTAAAAAAAAAGTGGGGAGGAGAGTGTAAAACTTTATTCTGTGCATCTGCACATCATGCGCAGAAATGTACTCTATTTCCATGTTCCCGCCGTGTGTGAGAGAGAGACATCCACTGTGGGGAAAGAGCAGTGCTTGCTTACCCTTTCGAAAACAAAAAGTCACATTCGGAAAGTATGCCGTGTATTTTTAAACCAGCCGGAGAGACGGAGTGAGCCGACGCTCATGTGACGGCCTTGCGTTAACCACAGGCGAAGAAGGCTCCACGGACTTTTGAATCGCACCACCAGTATTTCTGGTCCGAAGGAGACGCAGGGGTTAGAATGGGACAATCGTCAATGCAGAAGGGGAACCCACACCTTGCTTCAACCAGGACACGTCTTGCTCCAGGTCGGTCTCTTTGTTGATCTTAGCGTTCCTGCTCTATTTCTCAAGACAACGATAAAAGGCTAAGCAAAACAGTGCAAAGACAGCAAACAAATAAACGCTCAAAAGTCCATAAAAGGAGTACGCTTTCACAAGGGTTCTGTTTCCTTTAAAAAAAAAAAGGCCATCAAAATAACAACAGGGGGGCAGGACCTCACAGCCAGAGAAATTCAACAAGCCTGGGGGTCCAATCCTGCCCTCCGGAGTTCCCCAGATGGACACAACCTCTTCCCATAACGCCACCCCTTTGCTCTCACCAATAGTTTGGTAGGTTCCTGGCGCTTACATATTTCCTCCTGATTCAAAAAGGGTGAAATGGTTCTCTGTTTTTCTCAATTGCTCCTAGTCCTGATGGCTATATGCTCCCTCCAGGATCAGAGGCAGGGTGCTGGGGAACATGGGTGGGAGGGTGCTGTTGCACTCATATCCTATTTGCGGATTTCCCGTGGGCGGCTGCTCGGCCACTGTGTGAACAGAATACTGGTCAAGATGGGCTCTTCTGTTCTTGTGAGAAAGGACTGAAATTTCCCAAACTGCAATCCATCTTAAAAAGATTCTGCAGGGAAAGAAACAAGCGGCTTCATATGACAACCCCTTCCTTCAAAGGGACTAGCCGCATAAGTCCCTCATTTGGTTTTGTTACTGGCAGCGAGAGCTTTTAGCTGGTATTTAGGTCCCGCCTCCTTTTGCCTTCGGCCTCTTTTGCATTTGCAACTTTTTTATGCAAAACAGACCTTTGACCAACAGCTGAGCAGCTGATTTGTATCGGGGCCCATAAAGCCAAAGATAAAGATTCCGGATGGACGCTTCCTCACATTACCCAATCAAGACCATAAACCACATTCCAAAATGGCATTCATATTCCACGCTGTAGGGGAGAAGGCGAATAGCGCTTTTAGTGGGTTGGATCCAGATCGATGCTGGACCAACTGCAGAGATGCCGTGGCAAGTTTTGAAGTACAGGCCCTCATCCTGACGACCTCCACAGCCGCCACCACCAAGAAGAGTCTGAAATTGCAGGCACCTGTGTTGGCCCAGGTCAACAAATCTACCCAGGTAGTTTTCATCTCTGCTAGGAGCAGGTCTCTGGTAAAGCCAAAAGGTCTTGGCTGCCTCTCTCTACAAGAGCGATTTAAAGCTCTTTCAAGGCGCATTACAGATTTTACCTCTGCAAGAGCGGAGCGCGAATCGGGGGTTGAGGCGCTTTTTCTCTCTGCTTATGCGCATTATCGAATGCACGTTAAATAGTGACTTAAAATTTACCGTGGGAGTTAAAGCGCCTTATGGCCATGTAAACATGCAATTCTCCGCATGTAAACAACTTTAAAGCACATTTTATACAGCCCGTAATGCACTTCACCGCCTCTCGTGAATAGGTATTAGGAGTAAATGTGCTTATCCGTAAATGCGCATAATTGAGCAACCAGGCGTCAAAGCTAAAATTTGTAGATTGCCCATTCGAAGCCAAACCACCCCAAAATACTTTTCATCACAACCGGGAGATAGAGAGAGAGAGAGAGAGAGAGAGAGAATCACCTCAACTACAGCGAGGATTGCGGCTAAGTTCAAAGGAAACATGGAAGTCGGACTGGGGTGGCAAATGATGCCAGCATCCCTGGTATTAAAAAAAGTCCCAGGACTTCACCCCTGTGTGCCCTGCCTCCACTCCACTACTGTTTACGGCAGCTTCTCCACCTCCCTGAAAATGCTACACAGAAAGTCAGGAGACCCCACTGAATGGGATGAGTTGAAGGGGGTAGGGAAAAGAAGACCTCCAAAAACCGGACAGGGAGACCTCTCACAGAAAGTCCCTTATTCCTGGACCGAACTCTGTACGCAGGGCCGTGCAGATGGCGGGGCAGTTGGCCCAGGGCCCACGATTTTGAGGGGGCACTCTGATGAGGAGGTCCCTCCACAGCTTACGCTACTGCTTCCGTAGAGTAAGCCACCCATCGAGAAATGAGGAGCCCGCCTTGCGGAAACAGCACAGAAGCCGTCCATAGTGAATATCACGGTCAGACTACAAGCTTCAGAGGGCCATACTGCATGCGGGGCGGGGATATACTTGTGCCTTGAGGTGTTGTAGAACAGGTTTAATATGAAGGTGTTATGTAGAATGGACATGTTGGTCCTCCTTTTTTGAAATGGGAGGGGCACACACTTCCCATCTGGCCTGGGCATATTACTGGCTCCGCAAGGCCCTGTCTGTCTGTATCCATCCCACTATGTTCTACCTGCACAAGTGGATATGATGTAGCCGGGCGGGGGGGGGGGGGGAGCCGTCCTGAGCCATGCCATACTGGCGGCCTTTTAAATCCTCTCTTTTGGGGATGCAGCACATATTTACTGAATAATAATATTTACTACTGTGCAATCTTTCAGCATTGCTGTTTTAAGGCAGTCTCAAAAGTGTTTTAGTGCTAATTAAATGATACAAAAGGACCAAAAAAATAAATAAAAATGGTGCTAAAAGAGGGTGCTGACCGGAAGGGAAGTGTGTTGATTTCTTTTTAGTCATTAAAAAAACAACAACAATTGGCCAAAACACTTTTTCATTTCGGTAGTTTTGCTCAATAGAAGAAGACATTGGCTGAATTCGGATGACACAATAAGCAACTGATGGGGGGGAGCAATCGTCAGTTGTACTGACTATCGTGTCGTCCGAATGCTGCCATAGTCAACTCAGCACTGATCCTAATCCATACCACAGTTGATTATTTATTACTATATTGTGTGGGGAGTACCCCCTAGATGAACAACTGTAAAGTGGATTATTACCCCACCATTGACTATCGTGTTGTCCGAATTCAGCCATTGTAGTGCAAAATTCAGCTCATCTGCCTGATACATCACGTCACACCATCTTAGAATCATCTTATAAAAGAGCAGCATATTTTACCTGATAGCTCTTGCTTCCAGGAATTAAATCTGGGGAGGAACTACCAAGTGATTGGCAGGTGAGGAAAGGGGGTGGAGCCAGAAGGAAGAGGATTGTCCATTTGAGGTCAGCTGGATTTGGTCCACAGGTGTAAGCTACATTTTGCAGCCTGAGCAGGAAGACCCAGCCATAAATAGTACCTCTTTGGGCCAAACCAAAGCAGAGGGAGACCTAGAATGTGTCTTATGCTAGGCATGAAAAAGGTGTGTTGTCTCTGCTACTGAATACCCCAATCGCTGTGTGTGTGCACTGTGAACCCAGAATGAATTTGTGTTTTTTTTGTGTTACTGGTATGAATTTTCTGGTTGCAAATGAAAACCTTTAATTTAAAAAAACAACATGGTGCTCCCCTTTACGGATCCCATGTATGGAAGCCAACCGGACTGGATCTTACTTCAAAGCCCATAAAAAGTGCCGGACAGGCCGCATAGCACTCACGGCGAGGGATGTACAGATTTTAATCAATCCATCTCATCTGTGGTTCACGGATTGTCAGGTGACTTTCCTTCCATCCTCCGCTCATCAACGGAAAGACATTTTTCTCAGTTCCCTGAGCTTTGCGTTTGCATTGGAAACGGTACAGCTTCCCCAAAATGCACAAATGCGTAAATCCCCCCCAAAGCATGCTTTCACACTTAGCCTATTGTAGAGGGGAGGGGATATACTTTTTTGGTGGGTGGGTGGGTGTGTTTAAATTTTTCATCTCGTTGCTATTTTTGTACAACTAAATTTGCATACAATTCTGGAAAGTAGGAAGAAACAGTCCGCTAGTCCACATGACTCGGGAAAAGCTGATCTTCTGCAGCATCCATGAGTTGGATTCAGAGAAATCTGAACTCGTTTGACTCTGTTGTGGATTTCTCCTACTTCCCTACTCAGGAACAGCTGGGGAACTCAAGAGGAATGGCTAGGGAGGCGATTTTCAATCTCACCTAAATCTTCCTAAAATCACTTTGAAGCTCAATTTGACTCACCCCCGTTTTTGTTTTTTAACCTGTTTTGGGGGGCTTGTTCAAACAGGGATAGTGTGGGTTTCTATGCGGGTTTTTCGACAATTTGCGTTTTCCCCCCATTGACTAAAGTGTGAAAATGCACTTTTTAAAAAGTGTATATTAAACTGTACATTCAACTGAACATGTCAAGGTGCACTTTTTTTAAAAAAAAAATGCAGTTTTTGAACATGATCACAGAGTTAAGAATTTGCAGACATTTCTCACGTTTGCCTTCGGGATTGGGCTATGTCTGCATGACTATAGAACTCCTACACTGCGCCAGCTGCACTGGCTACCTGTGAGTTTCCGAGCCCAATTCAAAGTGCTGGTTTTGGCCTTTAAAGCCCTAAATGATTTGGGATCAAGTTACTTGAAGGGCTGCCTTCACCCATATCAACCTGCCCACATTTAAAATCAAATAGAGAGGCCCTTCTCACCCGCCCACCGGTGAGAGATATTAGGTGGGTTTCCACATGGGAGAGGGCCTTCTCAGCAGTGGCCCCACACCCATGGAACAAACTCCCACTGACGATCCGCCATGCACCATCCTCACAGGCTTTCGAGAAGGCCTTAAAAACGTTTTGTTTTCCTATGGCCTTCCCTGAACTACTGTTTTGCTGCTGCTACCCTTGCTGTTGTATTACTAGTTGTTAGCTTTTGTTGTTTTAATTGATATTTTACGCTTACATTTTTATTGCTTTTAATGTGTAAGCTGTTTTTATATATGGTTGTAAGCCGCCTTGGGAGAGCTTCTGCCCTGAAAGGCGGCTAAGAAATGTTTTAAATAAATAAAATAAAATAAATTTGCAACGAGAAGCAAAATTCTCAGACGTGCATACCTTCTCCTGCCAATGTGAAATTTGAACTGCACACGAGCCATGTCCTGTTCGGTCCAGATGAGCGCAGGGGGGTTGTGCCTTCAGGCGGTGCTTCTGGGCCGGGAGAAGGTACAAAACCACAGGAAGAGGGAATGGAACTCAGTAAAAAGAAGAGGATAGACCCCGGTGCATCCCCAAAGAAAGACGGGAGGGGAGGACAGAGAGAAAGAGAGAGAGAGGAGAAATTGTGTGGGGTGAGAGAGTATAAAAGCACATGAATGTGCAAGAGAGCAAGACGGAGCCCGACCACAGGAGCATGTGTGGAAGTCACAGCGAGTGAAGGGGCCTCTTTGATTTCTGTGTGCCTCATTCCAGACACTGTCTAGACTCCGGCAATTATTGTCAGCTCCGAAGACCTCGGTGCTGCCGTTGCAGCTGAAAAAGAGCTTAACAAGAGGGGGGGGGGGAGAAAAGAGGGAAAGAAAGGGGGGAAACCCTGCCAAAAGAGAGAGGGAGGGAAGGAGAGCGCTAAGTCTTCCGAGGGAGCAAGGGGTCCCTCGTCTCTCTGCTCCACCGTCTGCAAGCGACTTGGGTGAATGGCAGCGCAAACCGACCCTGCGGGGTGGGCGGGTGGGCGGGTGGATGGGAGAAAAAAGGAGATGCTGTTTCTGAAATCGGGGGGCGGGAGGCGGGTGGGCCAGGGATGGAGGGAGGAAGAGGAAGGAAGGAAGAAACTACTGGCAATTATCACAGGATATGTAGCAAATGCCAACAATTGTAATGGCCTCTCTAGGGCAAAGATGGGCAACTTGTGCCCCCCCCCCCCCGATGTTTTGGCTTCTACAACTCCCATCCTCCTCTCCATCAGCTACGCTGGCTGATGGGAGTGGCAGGCCAACATATCCGGAGGGCCCGGAGGTGGCCCGCAGCACCGATCCAGGGCTTGAACAAACTTACGGGCAGGGGATTCTCACTAAAGTTCATCTTCTGGATTTTTCAGCACTCGTCCTACTTCAAACGCATGAGAAATATGATCTCTGTTCTGGGGGTTTGGGGGAGTGGGGGGTGGGGGGAGGATCTCCAATAGGTGGTGCATCAAATATTTGGCGCGCTTGCAAAAGATCCCAAGGCGTTTTGAACATATTATCGCCCTTCGGCGACTCCAAATTAGAACGAGTGGGACAGCACATTCCAAGCCTTTTCTGTCTTAATTCATTTCAGAGTTTCCACTGTCTACCAGGATCAGGTATTTGTATTTGAAAACTGAATGTCCAGTGGGTTTGCTAGTTGACCCGCATTGTTGGAACTCAATAGTATTGGACAGCTGACAACGTAAGGAACTTGATGTCTGACCCCAGAAAAAAAGCATACTATTGAGAGGCTGCCAGGAAACAATGGTGTTTAACCTTCAGCTCATGGGCCACATCTGGCCCACCAGGGTTACCTGGATGACCGCGTCCCCTTCCCCAGGCTCCATCCCCTTTCACTGACCACCAATGATGTCCCCATTTAGAACACAGTTCCCTCCCATCCAAAAAGGTTGAAACGCCTCCCACAAAGGCTTAGTTCAGACAAATTCAAATTCAGAGAGGGTCTCGGGGGGGGGTGCATTCCAGTGGTGGGCAGGGCCAAAGGACAAAGGGGTGTGGCAAAAAAAACCCACAACGTACCAGCACGCTGTAGCTTAAAGCTATTACTGCCCATAATGAAGCCTTAGGAGAGCTATTTCACCTTTTTAGAAGGGGGGATGGCAGGAAGGTGGGGAAACAATGAACAATTGATGGATGGGGGAAAGGAGGTGGGGCTAAAGGAAGTGGGAGTGTCCTTCTGGGGAACTCTGGAGGGTTGGATTGGGAACACAGTGGGGCCATCTTTGGATGCTGCATCTGACGTTTCCCACTCTGGCTGTTTTGCTTCAGTTTGAGGGATTAAGCAGAAAGGAGGAACAGCTCAGCCTGGGAGTGTTTAGGGAGTGGCCGTTTACGGGAACAGGCAGATGCCAGCTGAAGGCCAATGCAGCTGACAGCAATTCCCAATCACCACCATCCCCATAAAAGACATGCCAGGACCAAGAAGCGACTCTGCAAATAACTATTGTTCTTGGTGCTTCGTTTCGTCGCTTGTATACCAGCTCCTTGATCTTGCCTGGACCTATCCTGACCTTGGACCGGACTCTGACTACACTTTAGCGCATTCCTGAACCCGGTATTGTTTGACCTGGTTTTTGACAGATACTTCGGCTTTCGACCACGGACTATTTATTGACGTTTCCCTCCTGCTTATCTAGCTAACGCCGGTGAATTACGACACTGGCTTTGCTATTGGTAGAAAACCTTTAAGGTCAAATGTGCTGGCATTTTGCCCTCCCCCTTTTTCTTTTAGCACCACCCCTTTGGTCTTTGCCCCGGCCCACCAGTGGAATTTGGCCCTCGAGCGCTTCTCCAAAATAGAATTCGGCCCCAGGGCTGAAAGAGGCTCCATGTGCCAGTTAGAGATGGACAAGTAGAACCTGGAGTTTTGCCCGGTTATTGGTTCCTCTTCCTGCCCCCCTGTAAAGATTCGTTGTACTTCTGCAAATCTTGGAATTCCTCCATGCCTGGCGATACCCCTCCTTCTTGTAGGTCACTGGTGCCATTTTGACTACAGAAACAACGACACCGCCTGAACACCTGAAATGGAAGGAACGATGGGACAATTAGGGAAACCAATCCTCGAAATTATGACTTGATTTTGTTTGGGGGGGGAGGGAGAGACCAACATTTTTACTTCCACATTGCAATTCAAAATTTTTCATTTGGATTGGAAGATTGAAGGCCTCTTCTGGTTGGACATACTCCAGTCAAGCTCTGTGTGTGTGTGTGTGTGTGTGTGTGTTTCTATCAACATCTCTCTCTCTCTTATCAAGGAATTTAAGTTCAAAATTAAGCTATCTATCCATCTATCAGGAAGATAGAGATGTTCAACTCCTGATTCCGACGTCCAAATTTCCTGTGGGTGGAATTCTCAGCTCAAACATTGCTTATTCGTTGCTAAAGAGCTTCCTGGCTGTTCCCCCCCCCCTCCATCTTGCCCTCTGACCTTTGACCCCACAGGGGGCTTTTCCATACTAGCTCAGCAGAGCCCTGGGTGGGAATCAGCAGGATCCTTGGGAGGGAATTCCATTTGGATGAAATCATCCAAGCCGATGGCTAAGTCAGGAATTCTTCTCGTTCAGAAAACATCCGATACCTTCTGGTGGGAACAGACGATCGGAGCTTATTACAGCGGGACCGGGTCCAATGTTCTGGGGGTTTGTAACGGATTCACAATCCCAGGTTAGAAAGGGCTCCACAGATGTTTGGCATTATGCTGAATGGACGCCATTTTTCCGCCTGTTGGGTTGCTGATCAGGATTGTCCCAAAACATTTTAGAGCAGGCAAGGTGTCCCAATTTGCATCCGTAGCCTCTCCAGTTAAGAGGGTCAGCTAACAGCTGATCAGGGGTACCACGGAGTTGATGCTAAGTGAAGAAAATAGACCAGTGGCTTTACACAGTCTAAGTAGTAAGACAGCAATCCCAGGGTCCCTGGGTGAACATCCAGGACCGTAGGAACGCTCAGAAAGACAGCATTCCCACCTCAGAAGGGGGGATTTGAAATCTGACCCCAGACCCTTCCCCATCGCAACCAGCATGGAGAGAAACTGGGTCAACTGCTGACCTCAGAGGAGTGTTTCAGTTCAGTCAAGTGAGTGTTTCCGTTCAGCCATGCAACAACTGAGATGAAAAATGCCTATCATATACTGCCAAGGGCCTGGGAGTAGAGGAAAGTCTTAACCTGGTGCTAGAAAGAGGGGGATGTTGGTGCCCGGCGGACCTCACATGGGAAGGCTTTTCTCAGCTGGAGGGGCCACCACTGAGAAGGCCCTCTTCCTTGTTGAAATCCTCCGAACCTCCCATAGAGGATGCATTCAAAGGAGGGGCCCAAGTATTGATCGTAGAGTACTGGTAAAACTCGCCCACCATGGCTGGTCTTGCTCTAATCCCTTCTCAGCTTCATGTGGATAAGACAGGTCCTCCCTCTCCGTCATTCTTCCGGAAACAGGTTGAAACCTTCCTTTCCTGCATCACATTGCATGATGTGCATCTGCTAACATGCTGGCTGAATTCGGACAACACGATAGTCAATGGTGGGGTAATAAACAACTTTACAGTTGTTCATCTAGGGGGTACTCCCCACACAACATGGTAATAAATAATCAACCGTGGTGTGGATTAGGATCAGAGCTGAGTTGACTATGGCAGCATTCGGATGACATGATAGTCAATACAACTGATGATTGTCCCCACCCCACCCCAATTGCTTAATGTGTCGTCCGAATTCAGCCGCTCTCTTACACACACACACAGCGTTTATGGGCCGTGCTTCTATATTGCATTGTGGTGAATTGTTACAGTCTCCATACCCACATATTTCAGCCTTTTAGAATGGGCACAAAAGCCAAGAAATCACCAAACCATCATCAGTCAAGGGAAATAGCATGGAGCCTAAACCGCATTCAGACTTCAAGAGAGCTGGATTTGGTCCCTGGACAAGACTTTATGTGGCAAGGGCCTCTTTACACAGCAATGTCGTGTATTAAAGGAGGCCAGATTCTGGCTGGACATCAGGAAAAGCTTCCTGACTGTTAGAGCGGTACGACAATGGAACCAATGAACTAGGCTCTCCCATGTTAGAGGTATTCAAGAGGCAGCTGGACAGCCATCTGTTAGGGATGCTTGGATGTGGATTCCTGCATTGAGCAGGGGGTTGGACTTGATGGCCTTATGGGCCCCTTCCGACTCTACTATTCTGTGATTCTATATTTCTATGATTCTGTTATTTCACATGTGCTAAGTTGAGTACTGGGTGAGCTCCCGGACTCTTGCCCTGAAGTCCAGCCCAGATGGAACATCTGACTCAGAGCGAGGTTGTTGCCTGGAGTAGAGGAATTCTGGACTGGACTCCTTCAAGTTCCAGGGGTGGGGAAGAGATCTACATTTTTTTTAAGGCTCTGACACATTTAAATAAAGGACACCTCCTTGCATGTAAAAGAACTAGCACATCAGGAAAGACGGTTGAGTGCAGCACTCTTCCTGGCATGCTAGTCTTCTATGTTCAGGGATTCGCCCCCCCCCAAAAAAAAAACAAATAAAAATGTCCTGGGGAGAAATCCTGTTCACACTTGCAGTCTGAAGCAGACCTGCTGAGACTGAAGCCAGTAGCTTCCCCATGGAGTAGAATGAGGTGGTAGAGCCATGAGGTGGTTTAATGGACTGGGGGATGCCATTTTTCTTTAATGCCCCCTTCAGGTAAGACAGACAGACAGACAGACAATCCCTGCATGTAGAAAACAAGCACAGCAGGGAGTGACTTGCAAGGATCTTTTCTTTTCTTGTTTTACAGGGAGGAACATTTAACAGTGGCATCTGCACATCCACTTTGTGGTACACTCCCCTTCACCAGCTCAGGACTCTACCACTTCATTCTGCTGCCTGGGTAGGCCAGAATTGAGAGTGAGGTAGAAGACACCAGGGTCCAGAGCAGGTCCTATTGATATTCTAATGGGGTAAGGCAGCACGCACGTCACAAAGGAATTGCACTCTGCACATGATCAGGGGTACTTTTACCTTAAGGCGCATTTCTACGCATGTTGAGTCACAAAGAAGTCCTACTGGGAGTTGTAGGGCTTTCATCTGCCTTCACGATTGCACCTTTGGCTTCTTACCCCATTAAAAAGGCAGCCCAACAAGCGTTCCTTTCCATGGTGGAAGGCGCCTACGTGCGCCCTCCATGGAACCCAACTGCCGTGTCAGGATATATTTTGAAAAAGACAGCCAGCCTGCTCCAAGCAGAAATTGTTGGCCATGTGCCCTAACCCGTTGGAAGAAAAAGATATCGTTTGTTCAGAAAAAGAGAGAGAGAGAGAGAGAGAAGACCTCAAATGAAGGCAGCGATGAGGCGAAGGATAAAGCGCCGAAGCGCAAGCCTGTAGCTCTGTCACCATCTCCCATCTAGCCAAGCCTGCCCTTCTTCTCTGCAAAGAATACTCTGTATGCCAGCAAGTTTTTTTTTCCAGCCTCCCCCCCCTGCCACCCCTCCACCACCCCTTTCTTGGGTTAAAAATAAATTCAAGTTTCTGGGAAGCGGCTCTTTTCCTCCTCCCTTTTCAGAGCCCCTGAGACTACATCTCTGCAGCTTTCAAGACTCAACCCCTCCCTCCCCCCCTCCCTCCCCAGCTCTCTTCTACCGGGATCTAGCTAATAGGCTCATGCTTGGTTTGCCAGTTCGACTGGAAAAGAATTTAACCGTTTCAGGACCGGGAGGAACGGCAAGTCCTGCAGCTCCAAAATGGAGCCTGTCCGGGGACATTTCGACCGCGGTGCGGACGGGGCCAGAACTCAGGGCACGGTTGAAATGGCCAGCCGGAGGGATGTCTGAGACCTCCGGAACAGATGCAAATGAGTTTGTGTTGTTGGGTTTTTGGATGAAATTGATCTGCAGATACCGCAAGAGAAAAGGGTTTTCAGAGTTGCGCAGACTCCGCGGACTTGCGTATTTTTTTTAAAAAAAATCTGGAATTGAATGCACGTTTGGTCATACAAAAATATGAAAAATACGAAGCTGACAGAAAATGCACATTTCCCGCTCTACTGCGCAAATACATATGGAAAGATTTGCGCACCCGTGCCATGTTGGAAGTGAGCAGTTGCGCAGCTGCCAACTTTTTGACGTGAATGCAAGATCAACAAATTCAGAAAAATCCGATTTCGTGAATGAGCGGACGCCAGAGCAAAGGTGCCTGACAATCCACAAAACACAGACGGAGTGGGTTTAACAAAACCCCATTTATTTCTTTATAGTATTTTTATCCCGCCCCCTCAGCCAAAAAGGCTCCCGGAGCGGCTTACAATCAGTCAGTAAAGGAGACAGTCCCTGCCCTCAGGCTTACAATCTAAAATAGACGTGACAAACAAGGAAAAGAGGATGGGGAGGGAAGAGGAGAAAAAGAAATCAAGGAGACTGTTCAGCAGGGCTGTCTCCCTAGCCAGAGAGTAGCATTTGATGGAGCAGTCCAGTAGCAAGGACATGTCAACACCCCTGGGGATGAGCTCCAGTTATCCCACCACCATCTCCTCTTTCTTTCAATGTTCTTGTCAGGGGCAGGCAGGCTGGATGCGCACACTTACAGAGGCTCACTTGATTATTTTCATTTTTACATTGTGTCCCCTCGTTCTAAAGCAAAACGGTGCTCGGGGGAAATTTGGACATGCAGTCGCTCATCATGACATTCTTCATAGCCACGCCCACAAGGAGCGGCCAAAAATGCAGGTGTCAAGAAAGCTGTTCCAGCCGTTTTCACCTCTGCCAGGAGAAGGACCTTTGCAGAATGAATGGGTCTGAGCTGCCCGTTCAAAACGAAGCCTCCTCAAAGTCTTTTTCCATCGCCTAAGAGCATACGAAGAGTGCTGCTGGATCACGCCATGGCTCCATCCAGTCCAGTGCTCCATTCACACAGTGGCCAACCCACAAGCAGGACAGGAGTGCGACAGCCCTCTCCTGCCCATGTTCCCCAGCAATGGATGTACGTAAACACATTGCCCCTGAGTTGAAGGACTTATTTTCTATATAAACATGCACAGGATTGCACCCTAAGTCTAGGGTTTAAAATTAGTGGTACCATTGCACCTTTGGTGCTGAAGGTAGAAAAATCCATATCCGTCATCAGTACCTATTTACCAGGGACCGTCCCCATTTCTTCCACTCGGTCGCTAATCACCAACTAGTCACGGCTGACACCATTTTGTCCTGTTTTTTCCCCACCTTGTTAGTGTGGATTTTGTTGTTCTGAGAATTTGGGTACAGGGTGACCTGTAAATACCAGAAATCATTGTATCGGTTGATTTGATTTTGTATGATTTGTACCTCACCTTTTGCCAAGAAAAGACAGCACTCAAGGAGGCTTACAATCATAAATAAAACTTGGTGAAGGGTGCAATCTTATGCACGATTCAACAGAAACAAATGCCCTACAACTCCCAGCATGCCCTAGCAAGCACAGCTAGCTGGGGCATGCTGGGAGTTGTAGGACTCATTTCTGTCTAAACATCCATAGGATTGAGCCCTGAAACAATAATAACACAAATGCATTAAAACACAATTAAAAACACAACAATAATTCCCCGGTGTTTATCTCTCTCTGCTACCCATTGCCCTGATTGCAGTCCAATTCCATAAGCTCTTACTGCTTGTATTTATTTTTATTTATTTTATTTTACTATTTTACTTTATTTTATTACGTATCTGCATCCTGCTCCTCAGCCAAAAAGACTCCACAGCTGGGGAGTGCTGGAAACCGTAGTTATTTTTTCTGTCTAAAGAGGCATAGGATTGCACCTGAAATTAATTTAATTAATTTCATAAATAAATGGAATTAGACACAGACACAGAGAGAGAGACACACAGAGCAGCAGTGATTTTGATTACTAGAGACCCTGGCTCTAGGCAGGTTGGACTACAGATCCCATTATCCCCAGACAGCCTGGCCATGATGGGAGTTTTACTCCAAGAGATCTGGAGGTTGGGGGAATCTGTTTTAAGAGAAGCTCGGGACAGATATAACAATGGCATAAATAATAAAAACCGGCAAACGTTAGCAGTGCCAACGACACCCACAGCATTGTTGGGTGAATTCACTGCTGCTCTGTTAGCCTTGGGTAGGTTTGTGTAGGTGTGGAAGGCACCCCCAAGCGGGGGGGGGGGGCAAAGCAGGTGGGCTGGTGATTCACGCAAAAGAGACTCTGGCGCGTTCTACCTGGGGAAAGGACGACTCATCGCCCACAACAGGGCTGCGTGATGAGCAATGCTGGGGAACGCTTGAACAGCAAGCGCAGATACAACACCACGCCTCCCTAATTAATAGAATGGCATGTTTGGCCCATAAAACAACTCTGACTTTGGTTCGCCTTAGGCTGTGTCTATGCTAATGTGACTGATGTGCAGAGAGGGGGGGTTGTAGTTTGCTGTAGAAGAGGTTAGGCCTGGTATCAAGGCAAGGCATGGTCGGGCTTACAATCTAAAAAACACAACAGAAAAGGAAAAGGGGAGGAGGAGGGAAGAGGAAAACATGCAGACTCGGGCACAAAGTTCCAGAACGGCTAGCTGGAATGGAAAACAGTTGGTGGTGATTACTGGCATAGATGGCTTTAAAAGACAGATTAATTGGGGAAAGCAGATCTATTCACTGCTCTTGACTATGATAGCCAATAATGGAACCTCCATGTTCAGAAGCAGTATATCCCTTAATGCCCATTGCTGGGAGAGGGAAAACAACAGGGGGTTGCTGCTTTCATTATCCTGCCTGCGAAGTTTGTAGAAGCAATAAGGTAGCCTCTGCTGGAAGTGGGGTACTGTTACACTAGATAAACCCGGGGTGTCGTCACAGGTAGGCATGACTGGGCACCTGCCCAGGGCCCACAGAGCAGGGTCCCACCGACAAGAACCTCCTGGATAGGGATTTACGAGAGTTCCATGTTTGCTCGCAACACCTGTGAGCGTGCCCAGTTTGAATCTCCAAACATGAGCATCAGCGTGAGCACATGGCCGCCCAAAATATCCGCAAACGGTCGAACGCGGGATCGCGTTGCTCTCATTTTCAATTTGCACAAGTTTCTGCCACAGACCAAATCAGCCCCACTCTCGTCTACGGGGGAAAGTTGTGGGAATTTGGGGGAACTCGCTCAAATCTTCCGTCCGGTCAGGGCTCGGTTTGCATGCGTTTGCCTTTGTGATCGGAGCAAGCAGGGATCGCAAACGCAAATGGGAAAGGGAGGGGCGATGTTGCGAGACGGTGTTTGGAGAACGATTCATTCGCCCATCTCTTCCCCAACACTTATTCCTCCTCTCTACCATCACGGCCTGCTTGTGCTCTTTCCTCTTTCTCTGATCCAGACAACAGAGGTGGTGAGAAGGAGGGGCGGGAAATGCCATCGCGGCCATCTTGCTCCCTGGCTCTTTGCATGTCAAGCAAGGGAGCCAGGAGGAGGAGGAGGAGGAGGAAGAGCAGCTGGGGATCAGGGTGGTGAGAAGGTAGGTCACAGAGGGAGGGGGCCAGATTTGGAAGGTTTCTGGCCCAAAGTCCCTCCAAAACCCAGACTGAGTGCTGCACATGGGCTTCAGGTACTACCAGTGAGGGACGCCTGCTCAGTCCACCCCTGCAGCTAACCAATCGTGTTGCTTTTTCCCTCTTGGGCTCCTCTCCAACCAGAGATCATTGGCTCATTGCTCCTGCTTTCTCCTCGCTCTCCCCAGCAGCCACCTTACTGCTGGCAATCGGCAGGGCCTCCTGACTCCCTACCCCCAACGCCTCCTGCGGCTGCCCAGATCACAGCAGTCAGACCACTGCTAAAGCAAACCACAAGGGAAAGCTAGAGAGCCCCTGCTGGGAGGACACACACAGAGAGAGAAGCCACACTTGAAGAGCTCAGGAGACCTCAGGCCTTGCAGTGAAGAGTGCTGGGCTAGTCAAAGCGTGTCTCTCAGCATGCGCAGAGTGGATTTCCCTCACTGAGTCACTCTGGCTACCCCCACCCCTCCAGGATTCTCCCATGAGAGGCCCCTGGGTCCACAGGCATCCAAGTTGGTGTGAACCCTGAAAAAAATGAGCGTCACGCAAACCTTCCCACCTTTCTTCACAATCAAAGCTTGGAATGACTAAAGAAAGGATTTTTCGGGGGGGGGGGGGGGAGAACGAAAAATCTGTTAGGACCCAGGAAAGTAACACTGCGCAGCCGAGAAGCCCTGAGCCCTGGGTGGGGCTCATGTGACTGGAGCCGTGGCAGGATGTGACTCATTGATGATGATACTGTCTCTGCAATGAACATGGTCCTCTTTTATTATGTAAGCTCCATAGGCACAATGACATCTTGCTGATTCCACAGAAACAACCCTTTTCTTTTCCACCTTAGGGCTTCAAAGAGTTCTGTGCTACCCGAGGGAAATTGGAACCAGAGAAAGACCCTCAGTCTTGCATTTGTGCAGGCTTCACGATGCTGGCAAGCAGTTGCGTAGAAATACATTTTGAAGTGTGGGTGCTCACCATTACAGTCCCCATAACCGCGTCTGGTTTTCATCTCCCCCCGGAGCAGGCCTTTGGTAAAGCTGATTCCCAGTTAAGAGCCGCAAATACTTCGTGTTGCAACGAGGAGCAATATATCAGGACTGGGAAAACTGGTTTGCCACCACCAGCAGTTACTCTGAGGATTGCGGCTCAGCTCAGAAGGAACAAGGAAGTTGGAGCGAGGTGGTGGCAGGTGATGTCAGCATCCCTGTTACTAAAAATGCCCCAGGCCCTCGACCCTTTGAGTCTGGGTTTCACTACACCACTGCTTATATGTCAATAGAATCATCTTGAACCCAGTAATATATTGCCAGCCAGCTCAGCTCTCTGAGCAAAGGCAAAACATGGTCGCCGTAGGATGCCTCACTGAACAATCTAAGTACCAGATTCTGCACCAACTGTGTAACCAAACCTGCCTCAAGGGAGGCCCCTCACAGAGCAGTCATCCAATCTTAGGGTGATCAAGGCATAGATTGCTATGGCCAGACTATCCCTCATTCATTCATTCCATTACATTTTTATACCATCCATTCGCCGACGCTCTCTGGGCTGTTTGCATGACAAGAACCACAAAATGCATCCTATTCTAACCATACATTTAAAACGGAACAGCACTAATGTCATAGCCAAGATAAAAACCGGTGGCACGACACCCCTCTGAGGTAGGCTGGATGGAGAGAAAGCGTGACTGGTCCAAGAAGCTCGACCCACAAGCATCGTGGCTGAGTGGAGATTTGAACCCAGGTCTGCCTTGTTCCTAGCCCAGCGCTCCAGCCACCATGCTACGCCTGCTCTGGGGAGAAGAAGGAGGCAGACGGGTTGTCTCATTTGGCTGAATTCCTGGCACAGTCACAGGTCACTGTCATGCAAAGCGATCGAGGACGTTGCCTGGTGATTTCATTGTGCAAAACAGTGTGTTGCCAACACCAATTGGATAAATGATGAGGGTCTTTTCCCCCTACCAGATTTGGGAGGATGCAGCCGTTTGGAGGGTGGGGGGTAGGAAAGAATCCAGGCCCCCATTCTCCTAGAGGAGCTAGCCTTTCCACCTTTCCAAACCCCGAGGCTGAGGGGCGAAGCCAGCCGGACGGGTTTACAGCAGTGAAGCACACACATACACACACACACACACACACACACACACACCAGCAACAACAACCCTGGCGCTGCTGCGCCTTTGCGCATGGTGGGTTCGTTATCTCTGGCTTTACGGCTGGAGACGGTGCGGCTGGGTTACAGAAGAGCAGGGGGGAATCAGCAATTAAAGAGATGGTGTGTCAAGAAAAAATTAGTGGGGAGGGGGGGAGAGACCCAGAGAGAGAGAGAGAGAGAGAGAGAGAGAGGAGGAGGAGGAGGAGGAGGAGGAGGAGGAGGAGGAGGAAAAGCAACCCCCTTCCAAATGGATTGAAGTTGAAGGCTCTGTTTTCTCCTCTTTTTTTCCATCAGAGAACAGGATTTCTTTCTCTTCCCCCACTTTCTTTAAAAAAAAAAAAAAAAACCTGCCAGCAAAAACTGCACTCTACAACCCCCCCACACAAACAGCTCGCCCTGTTCCCAGTGCTCCGAACCCAGCGCCTGCATCCGTCTTGCTGTGTCCCTGCATTTTAATTACCACCTTATTAATATTCATGAGACTAGGCACTCAAGGGGGATTACAGTCTGTCATTCTCTCTCTCTCTCTCTCTCTCTCTCTCTCTCTCTCTCTCTCTCTTTCTCTCTCTTTCTCCCCCCCCCCACACCAGCAACCACCCCGCTCCTTCTGCCGAATCTGTTTTTCATTTTCCCCTTCTCCCAAACAGGCACGGCACTGCAGACTCTGTTATACGGCGCAACCCATTCTCATCTGCATATGTGATTTGGGTTGAGATGCCAGAGTTAGCAGATGTGTGTGTGTGAGAGAGAGAGAGAAACAGAGAGAGAGAGAGAGAGAGAGAGAGGCACACACAGAGAGAGAGAGAGAGAGAGAGAGAGAGAGAGAGAAAGAAATTTGGGATTACAGCGAGATTTGAACCCAACCCTTCATATATACCCCGCAAATTCTCTTCCTTCCTAATAAATGTGCTATAGGGATGTACATTGCTAGGAAATCCAGCCCGTTTGGGGCACATCTGAGTTCTCTAGTTGGCCCAACATGGCTTGAATTTGTGAACCAAACTGCAGTTTTCCCCTCCAACGCCTTGGACATTTTACATCTTCTCATGGGTGCGTGTGTCGGCCATGATTTGCGTAAAGGACGGCCGAAATTAGTGTATACTATGCACATATGTGCAAATTGCAGCTGTCAGCCAGCGCCAAGGACTTGGGGTCCATTTTCCACCCACCGGCCCAACTCAATTCGCATTGAGCCAGGCCAGTTTGTGGATTTTCCTCCTTCCACCGCATAGAGATGTGCACAAATTTGAGCACAAATTAAGCAAATTGCAGATTTTTTTAAAAAAAAACTATGCAAAAAGTTCCCACGTTTTAGGAAAAATCCGCACCTTGGCCCACCAACGCAACCCAAGTTGGGCACACTGAGGAAACCCATCAAGCTAAAAAGGAGATGGATTTCCTGGCCATGGACACTCCAAGAGTAAAGCGAACAGCGATTGAATAGCATATTTGTGTGGATCGCCCTTAATTTGCAGAAATTTCTTCCATAGACTAATGCGAGGCTGATTCCGTCTACTGAAGGAATTTGCGCAGTTTGGTGAATTTGCGCAAATCAAACTGGGAATCGGGGACAAGTCGACCCGAAAACTTCTGGAACTGTTCAGTGGAGACATGCTCGCGAAGATGTTTGGGTTGTGAATGGCCCACGTCCTGCCAAAAGTTACCGTTGGGGTTTCCTGCCTGTGAGCTTTTTGCGCCGGGCCATGGCGGACATACGACAGTGCCCTCATCGGCATGGTAACAACACGTTTCGGCCAACGCCAGGTTGCCATGGACAGCTGCAGGGGGGGAAAAGTGCCATGCACCTGAGCCCCCGTTCCTGGCTGCTTCACAAAGCTACGTTGAGATCCAATCCCCAGCATGATTTCGGCAGGAGAGAACATTGAAAACAAAGCAGATCTGGAATGGAGAGAGAAAGAGAGAGAGAGAGAGAGAGAGAGAGAGAAAGCGTTCCCACGCACGGAGAGCCTGCAGCGTCGGCAGATCCGGGGCCTCATTTGCCAATCCCTGCATTGGGCAAGAGCAGGATTTGACTCCCAGTCGGGATTCAGTGTCCCTAACATTTTAGCTTGAATATTCGGGAGAAGAGGCTCCAAAGAGGTTTCTCTTCCTTCCTTCCTTTGTTTGATGCTAATCAAAAATGGGGGACCCAAATTGTGGATCGCACCATGGGTCGCAAGCAGGATAGTGTGCTTTTGGAGACTCCCGCAAGTTTTTAAAAACAGGCCCCCCCATCCCTGGTATTACCCTTCCTCTGACTTTCACTCACCAGCTCCACTACACTGAGACATCCCAAAATCTCCTACTCCCTAAAAACCATTTTTCCCGGCTCCGCTCATTTTCCCATCATATTCCTCCATAGGGGACCCTCCCTTACTTCCTATCAGTCCTCCTTCAAACTCACTGTTTTTCAGGAGGTTTGGGGGTCCTATACCTTAGCACAGAGGGTTTCAAACTTCTATTAGCCCAAAGGCCAGATTCAATTTTGCAGAAGTTCTCGGGGGCTATATAACCGTAATACCTGACACATCACCTCTCCTAACACAAACCTACACTATGCTCAACATCTAAGATCCTCCTCCGGGTGCCTCTTCCAAGGGAGGCTTAGAAGACAACAGCAAGGGAGAGGGCATTCTAGGTGGTGGCCTCCCCAATTATGGAATGATCTCCCCGATGAGGCCCGCCTGGCGCCAGAATTGTTAGCTTTTCAACTCCAGGTCAAGACTTTTCTCTTTTCCCAGGCATTTGGCAGCAGATGATGAGTTCAATCAATTCTGAATTTGCCTTCCAATGTGGCCAATTGCTCAAAATTGCTTAGATTTATGTCGTCTCTATGAGTATTGCCTGTTTGCGAGCATTTTACGTTTTTAAATTTTGCAATGTGTTTTTTACACTTTTAATCTTCATAAACTGCCCAAACAGCTTCGACTATGGGGCAGTATAGGAATAATAATAATAATAATAATAATAAACCAACCACTGGCCATCAAATTCAACCTCATCAAGCAACCTACACCATACGATACATACTCACCCGAAACTATCTTGGAAAATGCAGATCATAAAATATATTGGGACAGAACAATTCATACGCACAAGACAATACCTTGCAACCGACCAGACAAAATGTTCATAGACAAAAAAGAAAAACACACATACCTCATCGACATAGCAACACTGATTGACAAAAATGTTGTAGAAAAGGAAAAGGAAAAAGAGAAAAAATATACACCACTGGCCATGGAAGTCAAAGAACTATGGCAACAGGAAACAGTCACAATAATAATAATAATAATAATAATAATAATAATAATAATTTATTTCTTACCCGCCTCTCCGTCTGGATCGAGGCGGGGAACAACAACATGATAAAATACATAAAACTGATTAAAACATGACACATATTATTAAAACTGCATTAAAACATCCTAAAACATCCTTAAAACATTATCCAATTAATCACATCAGTCACTGGCATCACTTCAAAAAAACTGTACAGAAAACCTCCAAAAACTGGGCCTACCAAAATACATCCACGCCAACATCCAGAAAAAACATGCTCAATCATCAGGAAATTCCTGAATCAGTAAAAGGGAGCATGACTTGGCAAAGCCCGTCATATCCGTCTAGAAAAACTGCTGCAAACAAGAAAGAGATATAATAATAATAATAATAATAATAATAATAATAATGTCTGAAGAAAGGCATTTCAACCATTTAGAACAGGGGGGGAAATAGTCTAAAACCAGGATACCATCAAACTATTGGCAGTCTGGGAAAAACAATGGGACCGGGGCCTGGCTTTAGGGATAACTAGGACCCAGGTGAACTAATCTGGTTTGCAGGCCTGACGTTCAACCTGCCTGACTCATTGTAACCAAGCCAAGATACGTGCAATTGAAGTAATTGCATTTTCTTCCGCTGACTCCTTATCCTGCTATTTCCGCTCCCTCTGTTTTAGATTGTAAGCCCCCTGGGGCAGGGAGCTCTCATTTCTGCTTTTTGTCAAGTGCCATGTACAAAAATGCAGGGATGGACTGATTTTTCATTTTCTGCGGCTCGAAGTTGCTTGTCTTTTTAACTTTCATCCCGTTTTTGGATCCGTTTGCAAGCTCCCCTCCCCGCTTTTCGGCACAACATAACCATTCCGTTTCTCATATGCCTTTTTCTTCTAATATATGCCATGTGGATGCAGTATGCTTAATATATACATTTTGGCCAGCAGTTTCCCCAAATGGAATGCTTTTATTACACATTATTTTTTAACAAAGATATGGCTTTTCCCCCACTCTTTCCACATATATATACCTTTTTGTAAAACGGAGCCAAAACACTATATTCAGAGAAATGCAAATACTGAAGGATAACTGTGTTTCAGTTTGTATATTGATTTGAGAAGTGCCTGTTAGGTAGGGTTTGTGTTAAAATTCAAAGCAAACAAATTTCTTCCTCTTCGCTTCATAGATGCAGTACAGCAGGAGCGTACAACTCCCAGCACACAGGGCCTCACAAATCCAGCCTGCACAGCCATGGGATCCTCCAGGGGTGGGGCTTGGAGTCCAAGTCCCGCCCCCTGGAAGGCTCCTTGCTGATATCTCTGATCTAAGATTGGAGGGACTGTGAGGATCCCTTGGCCAATACTGTCTGGTATAGCCTAGCTTTTGTTGAATGACTTCAGTTTAGAAGCATGTCTGCTGAAACCTCAAAACCGGATGGAAACCCAGAAGGGCAGAGCTCGCTGCCCTGCCCTCCATAATTTGGGGTTTGGGGTGAAAAGTGTGCATTTCCACAAGTGCGCATTTTCACAAATGCAAATTTGCGCAAGTTCGAGAAATTGGAAATCAATCTGGTTCCGCCAATGAGCGGACGACAAAACGAAAGGCCCTCAACAATCCACAAAACACTGGAGGAACAGATTTTACAGAATCTGTAAGTGTTGCCAGAACAGGCTTAGCTCTCCTTTCCTTTCTTTTCCTGAAAGCGATTTTCATTCCTCTTCTTAGTAACTCACACTAAGTCCCCATCATACGTTTCTTAAGGCCTTAACAATTTTATGTATGAATAACACGGTAATGCCGTCTCTCTGTTTTCGAAACACAGTTCTTTCATAGCAGGACTCCACTTCTTTTCCAACTGGAATTAGCAACGGTGAGAAATTCAGTTCAGCTAGGTTTTGACAAGAATTGACCCAAATTCACAAACCTCTCCATATTCAGGACAAAGAGAACTTGAGTGGTGTTTTTTTTAAATGAATGTGGGAGGAATTGAAATGGACAGACAGCTTTGAGCACCTAGGTTTTAAAGGTCCGAATTTGAATCCCTGAGCATTCAACCCACTTAGATTGGCTCCTCAAGCAGGTATATCATATTTATTTATTTGTCTGTTACATTTATATCCCATCTTTTTTCCTCCAAGAAACCAAAAGCGCTGTACGTAATCCTCCTCTTCTCCATTTTATCCTCACCACAACAACCCTGCGAGGTAGATTGGGCTGAGAGTCCATGGCTGGCCCAAAGTCGCCCAGTGGGTTTCCATGGCCAAGTGGGGACTCGAACCCAGATCTCCCGACTCCCAGTCCAACACTCTAACCACTACACCACACTGGTTCTCCTCTGTGCTGGGAATAGCTATTCTGATCAGAATATTTTGGGGGAAAAAATGAATTCAGGAGAAAGCGAATCCCATGGATTTGCCCATCCTTTGATGGAATTTGGCAAGATCATAGCCATCCTAGCTGGACGGCTGCAGCCACCAGCCATGGTCAGCACGGATCCTTCTTTGCCTTCTACACTGTGGCTGCCACTTGTTTCTCTAAACAGATCTTCAGTACAGCACCAGAAATCACGGCTGACCTCTCCTCCAAAGGAAACTAACCTTGCTCTCCGAGCACTCCAAAAGGAGAGGGGGTTTCTTTGGATGCAGCTTCTGTGCGGGACCCCATCGTCCAAACCCACCCAACCCTTTGAGGCCCAGATCCACGCGACGACCGGAGTTGAGATGCAGGAGGGTTTCTTTTCGGTTTGGTTCGGATAAGGATTTACCCCAAATTTGCAAAGTCCTCTGAATTCAGGACTAAAAGAACTTGAGAGAGAGAGAGAGAGAGAGAGAGAGAGAGAGAGAGAGATGATAGATAGATAGATGATAGATAGATAGATAGATAGATAGATAGATAGATAGAGAGAAGAACGTGTAAGAAAGTGAAACTGACAGGTTCACTCATTCCAACCAGGACTCTGAGTTAGTTCTGAAAAGTTTGGGTTTGAATCCCTGTGTGTTCAACATCAGCGCTTTGTTACGGTTGCCACTGTCATATTTGTTATTTTGATTATTTTTCTGATGGGCTCCTCACCTTTAACGGCTCTGTGTTATATCACAGTCCTCTGCATGCTAGGAATAGCTGTACCTGTGCAGATGAGTGCCTTTCAGTTTGCTTTGGAGAGGAATGTACACACACACACACACACAAATTCATATTCCAAGGAGGAAGGACTGGAAAAACCAAGAAGTCGAATGCTGGAGAAAAATAAACTGCCGGCTTCGCCCATCCTTAGACCAGAGGCCGGGATTCAGGCTGTATCACAGGGGTGTGATTTCTCCGTGGCGCCTGTCTCTGGCAGCCCCTCGATTTCCCCCTCTGCTGAGCACCTGCGACAGGCCTGTGAGGAGGAGCCACTCCCTGTGCTTCCCTTGATGTCCCACTAGCTTGGCTCCACCAATATTTGAATTAAGGTCCCCCGGGGAGACCCCGTCACCACGTCGCTGATTTCTCCTCCTTCATTATAGCTCGGCGTAATTTACCGAGGGACGGCGTGTGCCGCTGATGGAGAGAATTCCCAGCAGGAGCCTTGGAGAGCGCTTGCAAATCAGGCACCGGGGTGGGTCGGAGGGGGGGGGGGGAGAGCCATTAGAATATGAAAAGGTGAGGCAGACTGCGGGATGGAGGGGGCCGCCCCACGAGCCCCCCCCCTTCTCCCTCATTCCCTCTCTTCCTTTCTCTCTTGCTCCCCGGGATCTGGGAATAAAGCCACTCTGCCCTCCCTCTGTCCATGACTTCTAACTAGGCCAGTGCTTGCCCCCAGGAGGGAGGGCAGAAACGGCACGGATCTGGCAAAATGAGAGCATTTGGGTGACTTGCAGGCTCATGACAATCATAGGCTGAATAAGCAACTAGGGGTGGGGAAACAATTGTCAGTTGTATTGACTATCGTGTCGTCCGAATGCTGCCATAGTCAGCTCAGAGCTGATCCTAACCCACACCACAGTTGATTATTTATTACCATGTTGTGTTGGGAGTACCCCTAGATGAACAACTGTAAAGTTGATTATTACCCCACCATTGACTATCGTGTTGTCCGAATTCAGCCACAGTGTGTGTATCAATTGGCTGTACGAAACAAATCGTTGTGGTTGTTGTTGATGTTATTATTATTATTGTTATTATTATTATAATTATAATTATTTACATTTCTATACCACCCCATAACCAAAGCTCTCTGGGCAGTTTACAAAATATGTCTCTCTTCAACCCCAGTTCCCATCACCTCTGTAGAATTTATGACTTGTTTGTTGTTCCAGGCTTCTGTTTCCCTGAACAAGATGATTGATTGATTATGATGATGATAATGATGATGATGATAAATGTAAAACAAAATAATAATAATAATAATAATAATAATAATAATAATAATAATAATGGGCTATATGGACAACCACAATACAGCTGCAAAAATAATTCACCAACAACTGGCCATCAAATTCAACCTCATCAAACAACCTACACCATACTATACATACTCACCCGAAACAACCTTGGAAAATGCAGATCATAAAATATACTGGGACAGAACAATTCATATGGACAAGACAATACCTTGCAACCGACCAGACATAACATTCATAGACAAAAAAGAAAAACACATGTACCTCATCGACATAGCAATACCGAATGACAAAAACATTGTTGGAAAGGAAGAAGAAAAGTGAGACAGATATACACCACTGGCCATGGAAGTCAAAGAACTCTGGCATCAGGAAACGGTCACAATTATCCCATTAGTCCCATCAGTCACCAGCATCACATCAAAAAAAGTTACAGAAAACCTCCAGAAACTGGGCCTACCAAAATACACCCACGCCAACATCCAGAAAGCAGTCATACTTAAAACAGGCTCAGTTGCCAGGAAATTCCTAAATCTGTAAAAGACAGCCTGACTTGGCAAAGCCCATCATGTCCGTCTAGAAAAACCGCCATGAGAGAGAAAAGAGATAATAATAATAATAATAGCCATAACAAGAATAAGGGCTTGGATCCACCTTTATGCTGGATTAACTGTGTTGACAGAAGTGGACTTTCTCACCCCCGACATCCCACACAGAAGCCCCCTGAGGATGCTCCACAGAGAGTCAGGAGACCTTGCTGAATAGGACGGGCTGGGGTGGACGGAGGCAGAAGATCCTCAAAAATGAGGTGGAGGGAACTTCTGTGAGTGAACGTCTTGAAGAAGGTCCCTTGAGGAAGGCATTTCCTGGATCCAACCTCATCACTGCCGTAACGCTTGAGAACAAAGTAAGATCCTTGATTCTAGATGGATTTTCTCATTCACTAGATGACCTTGAGTTGTGTTCCAGCAGCGGTGCCCAACTTTAACTTAGCTTTGTCTTTCCCAGGCAAAAAGGAATTCCGACAACATGGTTTTGTCTGCAATTGCTTGTCTCCCGTAGCCAGCAGTCTCACTCAAGCGGGTTTTGAACCCGCAGCCCAACTATGTTGCTCTTCAAGCCATCGTTTTAAAAGCACACACAACTTTTCCCAAAAGCATGGGGACTTCAGTGTGTGTGTCGGGGTGGTGCTGGCAGAAAGTGGATCTCCAGATGGAAGTTCAACTCCCAGACTTCCTGACTGTTGGGCATGCTGACCAGGGTGGGAGGCCTTCTGAGAGCTGAAGTCCAGAACATCTGGATATCTAACTTCTGCCCACCCCTGCTTGAAAGGAGGCAGTTCACAAAACTGGTCTATTTACAAATGTTCAGGCTGAGCAGAATTTGAACAGGGGCCCAGAAACCAGCATGCGAGCAGTACCAAATGTTCCCAGTTGCTACACAGACATGTGCACACAACCTCTCTGTTTTGTTATTATTATTATTATTATTATTATTATTATTATTATTTATTACACTTATATACCGCCCCATAGCCGAAGCTCTCTGGGCGGTTTACAAAAATTAAAAAAGACTGAGCATTAAAAAGACAATATACAAAATTTTAAACCATAAAACAGCTGTCATTAAAACACTTTAAAACATTCTAACTGTTAAGCCTGGCCACAGTGTCAATCAAAACCTCAACTTGAGCTATTAAAATGCCTGGGAGAAAAGAAAAGTTTTGACCTGGCGCCGAAAAGATAATAGTGTTGGTGCCAGGCAGGCCTCATCGGGGAGATCATGCCATAATTGGGGGGGGGGGCACCACAGAGAAGGCCCTCTCCCTTCTTGCCATCCTCTGAGCTTCCCTCGGAGTAGGCACCCGGAGGAGGACCTTAGATGTGGATCGTAGTGTACGGGTAGGTTCATGTCGGAAAAGGCGTTCCATCAAGTATTGTGGTCCCAAGCCGTGTAAGGCTTTATAGGTTAAAACCAGCACCTTGAATCGGGCTCGGAAACATACAGGCAGCCAATGCAAGCAGGCCAGAATCGGTCTTATATGTTCAAACTTTCTGGTTCCTGTTACCAATCTGGCTGCTGCATTCTGCACAAGCTGC
Organism: Anniella stebbinsi; assembly: GCA_029215795.1. Taxonomy (NCBI): domain Eukaryota; kingdom Metazoa; phylum Chordata; class Lepidosauria; order Squamata; family Anniellidae; genus Anniella; species Anniella stebbinsi. Next base: position 99,250,003 of record JARDYH010000008.1, on the reverse strand, counting down.
AGCTTCCGAACCATCTTCAAAAGCAGCCCCACGTAGAGCGCATTGCAGTAATCTAACTTGAAGGTTACCAGAGCATAGACAACTGAAGCCAGGTTATCCCTGTCCAGATAGGGGCGTAGCTGGGCCACCAGCCGAAGTTGGTAGAAGGCCCTCCTTGCCACTGAGGCTACCTGAGCCTCAAGTGACAGAGATGGTTCTAGGAGAACCCCCAAGCTACAAACCTGCTCCTTCAGGGGTTGTGCAACCCCATCCAGAACAGGTTGAAGACCCTTCATCTGGTCAGCGGAACCCCCCACCAACAGCATTGTTAGTTGTTACACTTGTTACACAGTCCTGACCTCATAGAACCATAGAATGGAAGAGTTGGAAGGGGCCTCTAAAGCCATCCAGTCCAACCCCTTGCTCAGTGCAGGAATCCACCTTAAAGCATCCCTGACAGATGGCTGTCCAGCTGCCTCTTGAAGGCTTCTAGGGTGGGAGAGCCCACCACCTCCCTAGGTCATGGGTTCCCTTGTCGTACTGCTCTAACAATTAGGAAGTTTTTCCTGATGCCCAGCCAGAATGTGGCTTCCTGTAACTTGAGCCCATTATTCCACGTCCTTCACTCTGGGATGAGCCAGAACCTGAGGATGGATGAAGATACGCTCCAGGGTTGCCGACGAAGAGCAATATAACTGCCCATTAGGGTCCGTTATCAATGATGGCCACATACATCACTCCAGAATGAAAGCAAGAGCAAAGGAGAGAGAGAGAGAGAGAGAGAGAGAGAGAGAGAGAGAGAGAGGATCAGAGGCAGTACACTGAGGAACATGGACAGGAGGGTGCTGTTGCTCTCATGTCCTGCTTGCAGCTGGTTGTCCACTGTGTGAACAGAACGCTGGCCAGAAATGGCAAACGGAGTTCAATGTGAACAAGGGAAAAGTGATCCACGTTGGGGCAAAAAATCCCAACTCTGCATATAGGCTGATGGGATGTGTGCTCACAGTGACTGACCAATGAAGAGATCTTGGGGTTGCGGTGGACACGGCTCAATGGAAGTGTCAACCCTGTATGTGCAGCTGCTGTGGGGGGGATCAATGTTAGGGATAATTAGGAAAGAATTGAAGATAAAACTGCCAATATCGTATACTACTCATACGAATCTGAGGTGCGAGCACACTTGGAATACTGTGTACACTGTACAGTTCTGATCGCAGCACCTTAAAAAAAGGATATTATTGAGCTGGAAAAAGAGCAGGAAAAGGCAACTAAAATGATCAAGAAGATGTGGCACCTCCCCTATGAAGGAAGGTTACAACATCTGGGCCTGTTAAGTTTTGGGCTTTTCTACACCAGGCATTTATCGTGCGCTCATCATTCTCTACTCACAGCTGTTTACAGGTCCTGTAGATGATGTTATGACCCTCCAGTTTCGCTTCTGCATCTAACCAGCACTATCAATGAGGGTTTTTTAGAGAAGGGAAAATATGGCATTTCATTGTGAAAGTAAAAAACAGCACAATTTCCTCTTACATATTTGCACTGTTCTGCTATAACACAGTGCCACCTAGAGGTTATGTAGCAGAAAAGAAGGAAAGGAAAGGCCACTGATGTACTGCTCGGATCTCAATTCTGTGACAAAACCAAAAGTAGAGACTCAACCTAATAGAACAGCCCTGTGTAGAAAAGCTCTTAGAGAAAAGGCGTGCCAGCAGAGACATGACTGAGGTGTACAAAATTATGCATGGGGTGGAGAAAGTGGGGAGTGAGATGTTTTTCTCCCAGTCTCATGATTCTAGAACACAAAGGGTTCATCCCATGATGCTGAATGGTGGGAGATTCAGTCCTTCAAGGGAAGGACTTCTTCACGCAGTGAAGAGTTATGCTACGGTCTTGTGGCTACCACCCGATGTAGTGACGGCCACCAACGTGGATGCCTTTAAAAGGGTTTGGACCAATTCATGGAGGAGAAGACCATCAATAGCTACTGGTCCTGATGGATGTGTGCTACCTCCAGCATCAGAGGCAGCATGTCAATGTTCACCAGTTGCTGGGGAAGATGGGCAGGAGGGTGCTGTTGCGTTTATGCCCTGCTTGTGAGTTTCTGGTGGGCAGGCCCCTGTGGGAACAGAATGCTGGACTGATCCAGCAGGGCTCTTCTTCTGTTCTGATACAGCATCGCTTGCTTACTTAAACCTGAACGAGTCTCTCTTGCTTGGATTTGAGGGTTTTCAACATTCCACAGTTGTCCACCCACAAGAAGTCCTCAGCAGGAAGCCTAGGAGAATCCGGCACCTCCTGGTTGAGTCTTTCTCGCTGGAGTGATGGGGACCTTTTGTTTAAATGCTCTGATGTGTCACGGAGGCGAATGAGGAGGTAGGGCGCCTCCTGAAAACGCATCAAACCTACCCCCAGACCTCACGGCTCCTGTGCTACGTGTCGGAGCGAGGTTTTCACAACAGCCCACGGCCAGGGAACTCTGCGCCATCCATGTGCCTACATGATGCCGATTGCTGAGATGGGTCTCCTGCGCAATCGTCCTGGAAGAATGCCAAGCCCATGTAACGGGAGAGTCAAATCGTCCCCTGAGGATGCCTATTGCAGCAATGGTGGGCAGCCAGTGTGGAGCTGTTCCTAGTATGTTAGATTTTGATGGGGGATGGAGGGACCTGGGTTCAAATCCCCACTCTGCCAATGAGACTCATTGGCACTCAAATAAATAAATAAATAAATAAGGTTATGGATGTGTTGATTTTATTATTTTCACTTTTTCAAACACACAATCCTTTTCTATGATAAAGGGTGCTCATCCCCCAAGTCAAAGCGAGAGAAGCCAGTCACAGGTGGTGCTAAGATTTAAGTGGGTTTAAAATGTGAGCGCGCACATGTTCAGAGACTACATAATGTTAAATATCAGGGCTGTCAAACAGTTTTGTTTTGTTTTTTAAATTGTTGCTCTAACTCATCAGGAATGGGGAAGCCAGAGTAAAACCCAGAAGGAAGCAGGGAAGAGGAATTTCATTGCATGCTTTGCAGCTGAAGTAATAGGCCATTTAAATGCGCCCCCCCTCCATAAAACCATTAAATCCAGGGTCTAAAATTACCTAGCTGCACCCTCTGTGTTAGAGGAGTTTTTGAGCAGATCTGTAATTTGGGCCAGATCTTGTGCAGGCCCAAGTCTGTCACGGGATGAAAAAAGCAACTTGAGCCAAGATCACCAAAAGACCGGGGGGGGGGGGGGGAACCCTCAGTTTCCCTCCCACTATAACACAACACTCCCAGCTGGCTTTTTTTTTTTTTCTGGTGGTGGGGAAAGAAAACCCTCCATCCAGAGGAAGCAGACCTTTCAGGCTGGCCAGTCCTGCAGAGGTGCCCCCCCCCTCCCAGAAAGAAGATCAGCACCATTTCAGGAAGTGGGGGACAGACAAAACCGTCCCCCCCACTTCTGAATTTCTTTTGGAAACTTGAGGGCTGTGACAGTCACACGCACACCAAAAGACACCCCCCCCGCCACTCCTTCTTCCTTCTTGTGTGGAGTTGGCAGGAGGAAAGGCTTAGAGGGAGGGGGGCTGTGTCCCCCCAACCCTCTTTGAAAATCAACAACCCAACCCATCTTCCCCCCCCCTCACAACAACTCCTCCTCCACCACCACTCTTGGGGCTCCATTCCACGCTCGCTCGCTCGCACGCACCCTTCCCTTCACCCCCCCAACCACACACACACACCTATTTCTCCGACCCCCCCCTTTTTTTTATTTATTTATTCCTGAGACTGCGCTTTAAATAATTGATCGCTCGGATAAATAATAGATCGTGTGTTTGCTTGGGGATTTCCCCCCCCCCTTCTTGTTGTTGTTGATGATGATGCTGTTGTGGGGGGGTTCGTTGTGGTTTTGCTTTGTTGTCGTTGTTCTGCTTTTGATCTGCCTTTTCCTTATTTATTGCGTGCGTGTGTGTGTCCCGTGCGTGCCTGTGTTGTGCAGAGGGTAAGAGCGATCCTGGCTGCACATTTAGGATTGGGGTGAAGGGGGGGGAGGATTTCAAGTGTGGAAGGAAGCAGAGCTGAAAGCGGAGGGGGGGGGGCATTCCGGGGAGATAAAGCGGTGTTTTGATGTGTGTTCGTGTAGAGGGGCTATTTTTTCCCCTGTCTTCTTCTTCTTCTTTTCCCTTTTCCCTTTCTTTTTTTTTTTCTGCATTGCATTGCATTGCATGCTCTCTTTCTCTCTCTCTCTCTCTCTCTCCCTCTCTGTACTTTTATTTTATTTTTCTCCGCCTTCTTCCCCCCCCCCCCCTTCCTCTTTTCCCTTCCCGGAGAGGAGCCTGGCGCCAGCAGTCTGGAACTGGGCTGACAGGCTTTTGAGTTATAGAAAAAGAGGGAGGGGGGAGGGCGAGGGGAAGGGAGGGGGGAGGGCGAAGGCAACGAGAGAGAGGAGGGGGGGCGGAGAAGCAGCTGGTGTGTGGATTATTTCAGGAGCAAGCAAGAAAGCAGACACAAGAGGATGGGGGGGGGAGAGAGAGAGAGAGAGAGAGAGAGAGAGAGAGAGAGAGAGAGAGAGCAGGATTCGAACCGGCAGGCGCTGGGATGCCTGTGATTTAAAAGGAGAGGGAAAAGACCCACACAGAGAGGAGCAAGCGGCGAAGCTGTGTGTGAGGCGCGCATGACTCACGCCGGGGTGATGAGGACTTGTCCAGAAAAGCAGTTTTTTAAAAAAATAAAAGAAAATGTTGAAGCGAGGGGGAGAAGGCTATGCGGGAGGGAGGTTGCAAGCGACCCGGGTAGGCACACAAAGGGAGAAGCGCAGGCCGGGTGCGCACAGACGGGTACACACGTAGCAAGGCAGGGCCCCCCGGTGTGCCCACACCGGTGCGCACCCATGATGCGCACCCATCTCGATGCACACATGCCTGTTCAGAGCCAGAGGTTCAAAGCTTTCAAAAGATCCGGCTTCCTTCCGAGGGACTTCTGGCTGGGGTTAAGCTCCGCCATCCCGAGAGAACATTCCTTTCTGCTGAACGCAGCTGTCCCCCCCCCCTCACGAAACCTTCCAGAACAGAGGAGACTTGGCTCAGCTGCTGGCCCACCTCCCAGCTGCTTTCTCTGCACCCCCCCCAAGCCTCCCCCATCTCCGCCTTCCCTCGCCCCGTTTCCGTTAGCCAAAATGCTGCCTCTAGCATGTCATTTGTGTGTGGTTACGGCACAGTGGAAAGAAGTGGTAGAGTCCTGGGCGGGGCGTGAGAAGCGACTATACCGCTTCAGGCTGCCCTCTAAGGGAAGCATGTTTTTAATGCCCATTCCTCGCATTAAAAAAAAAAAGTTAGAACTGATTCCCTGCAAGGAGAAAGGGAGCAGAAGGGAGCAAACCAAGTTTTAAAGATCTCTCCCATTCTCTCTGTTTAGGTGATGTGCTAACTTTAAAGCACTAGGGTTATTTTTGTTTCGTTACAGAAGGGGGGCATTAAAAATGGGGCACCCCCTCCCAATAGCAGCTGAAAGTGGCATGGTGTACTCTACAGCCTTAAGTTTCTACTACTCAGCCTCCCAGGGGAGGAAGGACTTCTGCGCAGGGAAAGCCCCTCTGCCTGATTTGGGGGGCTTCCCACAGCTCGCCCCATTGAGCAGGTTCTCCAAAACTCTGTGTAGCATTTTCATAGGGCTGGAGTGACTGCCATGGAAGTCCACTTCCATCAACGCAGCTGATCCAGCATAAACCCGGATCTAGGCCAAGTTTAAGCCTGCCCAGGTTTTGAGGTCTTTGGGACAGAAACGGCTTTTAGTACCTCTGTCCTCAGAAGCGTGTTTTGTGAATACGGGGCCTTCTCGGTGAGTGATCCCTAGGTTGGTTCCCTGTCTGTTGCCCTTCCGCCTGCAGGAAAATTCATTTTTATTCCAGCAAGCCTCTGGTGTGCAAGGGGGACAGCGAAATTTCTGTTCCATTCTCGTTGTGTTTTCAGTTGTGTTTTTAAAATCAAAGTTTGATTTCTCTGTGATTGTAAACCATCCTGAGCATCATTTCCTTGGCAGAAAGGTTGGCTACAAATCAAATCGATGAATCCGTTCATTCAGGCTTCGATTCGAGCCGTGGGCTTTCCCTGGGAGTGAGCTCCGTTGAGCTCAGTGGGGCTTGCTTCTAAGTAGACCTGAGTGCGCCATAAGAGATGAGGGATGTTAGCTGAAGGAGCCACAAATGATCCCAACTCTTTTCCCCAAATCAAGCACTCACTGGATGTGCCGGGCTTACTGGGGACCTCTGGAGATTGGGGAGGTCTGACGGGACCTTTGGCTACTCATGAAAATTAAGGTGAAGCTGTTCTGGATGCTGTTAAAAACCCGGCATTGGTATTTATTTAATCACTACATTTATATCTTGCCAATTTTTCTCTCCATGTAGCCCAAGGCAGTGTACATGATCCCCTGCCTCCTCTCCATTTTATTCTCACAACAACCCTGTGAGGTAGATGAGGCTCAGAGTCAGTGACTAGTCCAAAGACACCCGGTGACCTTCATGGCCATGTGGAGATTAGAACCTGGAACTCCTATGGTAGGGTTAAGGCTCCGATTCGATCCATCTGCTTTCCCTGGGAGTGAGCCCCCTTGAACTCAGTGGGGCTTACTCCTAAGTAGACCTGAATGTGCCATAAGAGATGAGGGAAGTTGACCGAAGGAGCCGCCAGAGTTCTGTCAGGGACACCAGGTGGGAATACAGAGGATGGTGCGCCTCACAAGCTCAGGGGAAAACAGGCAAGTGTAACGCAAACACCTCACTTCCTGTTCCTATTTGAAAATGGCCATTTTGGGTGACAGGGCTTTGGCACAGAGGTTCTACATCTACATCTCTATTGGCCAGAGCAGTGCCGGCTCTTGGTTTTGGAGGTCCCGTGGGCAAGACCCCTTGAATGGGGCCCCTCCCTCAGTGAGTCCACCTTCTCACCACCATGGTCACCAGCTGCTCTGGCTCCTCCTCCTCTTTCCCATCATTGCTTGCCTGACAGGCAAAAAGCCAGGGAGCCAGGAGTTTGCATCATCTCCTGCTCCTAGTTCTCACCACTTCTGTTGTCTCAGCAAGAGGGAGAGGCCAGTGAACAATCAGGTTGCGATGGAGAAGAGGAGGAGCAACTCCAGGGGGCGCTTGTCAGTGAGCCCCTGCTGGGATGTGGGCCCTGACCAGGTGTCCCACCATGCCGGCCTTTGGCACTAGTCCTGCGAATGTGGATTGGTACACTCCCTGTGTGATTTAATGGATGCTGGGCACACCGAGGTCAGCCCTCTCATCTCGATACCTGAAAATTACTATTCATCACATTTAAAGGCCATCGTTCAGGGCAGCCTTACATAAGGGTTCTCTCAATTCATCTTCACAACAACCCTCGAGGGTAGGTTAGGCTGCTCAATCAATGTCTTCCTCAATGACCCTTAGGCAGAGATTCAAAGGTTGGTCTCCACATGGAAGTCAATGACAAGAACACATACAGCCCAAACAAGGGGGAAGATGTGACATCCCAGACGGAGGACAAAAGGATGACACAGGCTCACATCACATTTGCATATATTAATGTAGATGCATAGATGCAAATACAGGAATGATGGTCATTTGAATAGAAATACAAAACATCTCGCTCTAGTTGGGAAGACAGTGACCAGATGACATCCTAGGTAAAATGAAATGCAAGTCCCACTTAGAGTAGAACCATTAAAACAAATAGGACTTAAGTTAGTCATGACCAACTTAAGTTTCATGCATTTTAATGGGTCTAAGTAGGACTTATGCTGGATTTTACCCCCTGTGTTAGTTTGCTCAGTCTGCTGTCTAGATGTTAAATGTCACTGAGCAACTTTTAAGGCCTTTAGCTCTTCCTTTCGGTGGTTCTTGAGCTTTAAACTGTGGACAGCACATCAAATAGAGGACTGTCCTCTATGAAATGGGGCACATGGCCGCACCTTCCTCTTTTCGTTCTAGGAATCCAGATGAAAGTCGTGCCCAACAATCGCAAACCTGCGTGGTTTCCATCATTGTCCACCATTTCCAAGCGCTAATTTCACCCTACTCAAAGCTCCTGATACAAGTGGAGAGCAAAAACTTTCAGATGCAAACTGAGTAGCTCTATTGCCTCACCTGGTTTGGAGGCATTGTAGTCAGGTTGGCCCAAAATCCTGCCCTCACCAGCCTTCACATAATCCGTTAAATGTTCCCTGTCAAAACTGACAAGATGGCTGAAAATCTCACTAGTTTCTCCTGCCGTGAAACACACAGAGACACAAAGCCAAACAGGCGAAGTTAAATGATCATGGTGCGCAGCAGTGCTGATATGCATTGTGCCCTTTAGTGTTGCGATTCACCATCATTAACTAGATAAGCAGGAGGGAAACGTCAATAAACAGTCCGTGGTCGACAGACAAAGTATCCGTCAGAAACCGGGTCAAACAATTCTGGATTCAGGAATGCGCCAAAGAGTAGTCAGAGTCCGGTCCAAGGTCAGGATATGTCCAGGCAAGATCAAGGAGCTGGTATGCAAGCAACGAAGACAAGGCACCAAGAACAATAGTTGCTTCCAGCACCGGCTGTCACTGCTGGCATGTCTTTTATCGGGATGGTGGTGATTAAGAATTGCTGTCAGCTGTGTTGGCCTGCAGCTGGCTTCTGCCTGTTCCTGTGAAGGCCACTCCTCAAACACTGCCCAGCTCAGCTGTTCCTTCTTTCTGTTTAATCTCTCAAACTGAAGCACAATGTTTAGTGAGTCTGTATGCATGTCTTGGGGGGTTTAAATCACACACACACACACACACACACACACACACACAAATATCATAATGCACAGCAGTACTGATATGCACCATGCCCTTTAGTGTGTCACTGATATGCACCAGTGAGTGTGTGTTTGTGTGTGTTACTACTAGGAGTTGCTGGGGAGTTGCAGGAAATTTTTCAATCTGAAACATGCATAGGATTACACCATTCTAAATGAAAAACAAAACTACACACAGACACTGAATGGCATGGTGCGTATCAGCACTGGGGTGCGCCACAATCATCTGACACTGGCTGCATTCGGACAACACATTAGTCAATAGTGGGTTGAGTAGCCAACTCACAGTTGCTTATTTTGTGGGTACTCCCCACACAACATATTCCTACACAACTGTGGGTGGTTGGGGCTGGCATTGAGTGGACTAATAGTTAACCCAGCATTTGACTGACACAGCTCCTGCCCCTCTCCCCACCCTCCCTCAGCCCTCCCAGTTCTATCCCAGCAGCCTCTGCAAGTTGCACCAGTTGTAGGAGAGTGGCAGCCGCCGCTTTGGTCGCTCTTGCTGCCTACCTCTATGGGCTTGTGTTTTAACCCACTCACCACACGCCATTAACACACTCACCCCTCCACACAACACTTTAAACAACTGGCTTCGAGCTAAACAACTTGCAAGCCAGTTGTTTCTCTCAATTGCTTATTTGGGCAGAATAGCATACCGTCAGCAGTTTGTGAGCAGCGTGTTACCCTCCACACAACACAATAAGCAACACAACTGACGATTGTTCCCCCCCCCAGTTGCTTAATGCGTTGTCCGAATGCAGCCAGAGTGTGTGTTTTAAAAACACACAAGTGCCCACGTTCTTTAGTGTCTGTGCATGTGTGTTTCCAAACATGCACCCACAATTAGACGATAACACTCTGCGCACCAGGGCTAATAAGCATCATGCCCTTTTGTGCCTACGTGAGGTTCTTTCTCAAGGCGCCATCCTATGCATGTTTAGACAGAAAAATGTCTGACAACTCCCAGCATTCCCCGGCTAGCCAGGAATGCTGGGAGCTGTCCAACTTTTTCACCCTATCTAAACCTGCATGGGATGGCGCCCTGAAAACTGATTGGCGCAGCAGAACTTCGCAATAGGGACGGAGGCAGAAGTCTTGGCTTGGTGAGCAAGCGAAGCTGCCCACACTCTCGCATGGCCCCGTGAAGCATTGAATTAGTGACGCACATAATCTCCCCAAGAGACCAGATGGGAGTAGAGTAACCAGCACAGCCTCTCCACCTCCCCACGGGACTCCCTCTCTCTCTCTCTCCTGCTGGAGCTGCTGCTCTTTCGAACTGGTGATGCAGTGGGAAGTCAACAGCGCCGCTTCAAACGCGCCAAGCACATGGAAGACTCCGCGTCTCTTAGCACTGTGGTGGGGCTCAGGCTGGCATCGCCACTGCCTCCCTGCCAACCTCAAGCGCCGTCTTCCTCCCTACACGCGTCTCCCTCTTTTCTCCCAGGGCACAGCACCCCTCCGTCTCCGACAGTTCACGGCAATGCGCTTTCAGATGACAAGCAACGTGCTGTTGGCACCTGGGGTCTCAAAAACATGCACTTGCCGAAGAACAGGGCTAGCGCTTCAGTAGCACGAGGAGAACGTGAACCACTTCCTTTTTAAAAAAAGGGAAAAGAAGATAACAGCAACAACCCACACACTCTGTTATCTGGAAATACCATCCACGCACTATGCAATATTTGGCAGGGGTGCAAACTACACACACCTAGGTCTGTACATGGAGGTCTGCAACACGGTGACGTATCCATAGAGGCCTTTCTCGGGGTTGGGGGATGTCGGAAGGATCTATCCAGGGGGTGAAGATCAGCCGAGCTCAGCTTGACCCCGGCAAACTTCGGCTCGCTTTTCCGCGAGCAGCAGGAGCGATGAAAATGTGGGGCTGGTCCATTTGGGGATTACTGACCTCAGCATATGCTTGAAACATATCTTAGCACAGTTATGGGGTGGAGCGGGGAGAGGAACCGATTTAAAGCACAAATATTGACATAAAATACTGAAGGCTAGGGTACTTTTCAAGGAGTCTGGTTTAAGGGACTTTAATGTAAAGTGGTCTGGGTATAGGGTCAACAATGAAATGAGATGAATAGACTCCTATGGAAGGCTCTCAATTTCTGCTAGTCATGACACCTATAGATTACCTCCAGTATTGGAAGCACTATGCCTCTGCGTACCAGTTGCTGGGGAACATGGGCAGGAAGGCGCTGCTCCACTCATGTCCTGCTTGTGGGTTCCTGGTCGACAGCTGGTCGGCCACTGTGTGAACAGAGTGCTGGACTAGATAGGCCCTTGGTCTGCTCCAGCAGGGCTTTTCTTATGTTCTTATGAGTCAGGCCAACTCGTGGATTTGTGCAAACGAGGGCTGAGATTGCAGGTGCAATTTGCGCGAATTGCTTTTGATGCAAACTGCCTCCCCCTCCCCTCCGAAAAGATTCCTGGATTTCAGGAACAAAACCTCGGCTCATCTTGCAAATGCAAGCTGAGCTGGGGGGGGGGGCCACCGTGGGAATCTGTCGGGCCTAAAAGGGTCAGATGTCCTAGTGACGGACATTCCTACTCGGTGCCTCCCAGGTTCCCTGCCTCTCCTGATTTTGCCATTATCATTTTTAAAACATATCATCCTTCCTACAACAAAATGGTGCTGATTCCCAAGTCGATGTCTTTGGTGGCGGAAGCAAATCCCATTTTCTTCCCGCGGTTATGGCTGGAGTGCTAAGTTTGGGGAGCCTCAAATGTGGAGTCGCACTCGTTCGAAGTATCTCATCATGAAAACGAAAACCGGGGATGTCAAACAGGGTTGGTGTTGTTTTAATGGATGGGGGGTGGGGTGTTGCTCTACTTTATCATGGATGCTGAAGCAGCGGTACAACGTGCAAGGACGGGGGGGGGGGGGAAGAAGTGTGAGTTGTGTGCTTCACGAGTGAATTAAGTCACATGGAGGGTCCCCTGTCAGACCATTCTGCCCGGGTTCTAAGATGACCTACGCAGCACACCGCCCAAATCGAAGCAACAACAACAAGAAAAAGCGTGGAGAAGTAAGGGTAGCTTATGATCTTTCAGAAGGGCCTTCTCCAGCTCTTCTTTAGAGGAGAGAGAACACGAGAGAGAGAGAGAGAGAGAGAGAGAGAGAGAGAGAGAGGGATTGACAAGTAGAGGGAGAGCAAGATTGCAGGCAGTGGATAATCTATTCCAGACATGCATGGCAGAAAGCCCAGAAAGAGGAAGGAGGAGGAGACCAAGGTGGCGAGCTTGTGCCGAGCAGAGGAAGCGGGACTCTTAGCCAGCCTCCAACCATAACTCTTCCATATGTGCAATGCACCACCTCTTTCCCAGTTGCGGCGGATTCTGCCACCTCCTGGGTTCCTGGTATATACCTGCCTGCTTTTCACCACTCGATGGGCAGTGTCTGGATTTGGAAACCCTGACCATTCCAGCTAGCAGAGGTGGGCGGTGGCAATGCTCGGCAAGGGAGAGCAGGAAGAGCCTTACGTGTGCCTCTGAATCCCAGTTCCAAATCCCAGTTCTGAATTCCAGTTCCGAATCCCAGTGGGATGATGATGCTGTTCTCTCACCTTGCTGGTGAGCTTGTCCGAATGATCTGGTTGGCCACTGCCAAGATCTTAGGCTAGATGGATCTTTGGTCCGATCCAGCAGAGAACCAGTGGTGTAGTGGCGTCAGGGCTCACAGGGATGCAGCACTGGCACCCTTTTATCTGCAGGGATGCTGAAATCATCTGCCACCCCTCAGGCTTCCCTGTTCCCTCGGATCTTAGCTGCAATCCCCGGAGTTATGCGGAAGGGATGGATTTTTCAAGTCACAATACATTGTTCCCCGTTGGAAGGCAAAGCATTTGTGGGACTTGAGCGGGCAATCCAAAGACCTGCTCCTGGAGGAGATGAAAACCGCTAGAAGTGGTTTGTTGATCTGGATCAACACAGCTGCAGGCATATTTGGACTCTCCTCAGGGGGGCGTGGCTTTTAGGACTGTCACAATGAGGCGCTTCAAAGTTTACCCGTATGACACCGGCTGTACCTTAGTGGTAGAGTCCTTGCTTTGCACACAGGAGGTCCTAGTTTTATGCCCCGGCATCTCCAGGTAGGGCAAAGAGTCCTGCCTGAAACCTCAGAGAGCTGTTGCTGCCAGTTAGTGTTGGGAATACTGGGCTAGATGGGCCAAGGGACCGAGTCAGTACAAGACAGCTTCTGATGTTCTTAGCTGATTCATTCCTCTTTTCAGAATCATGTAGACTGGGATCTTACCGTAGTTTTAGGAGAAGGACAATAGCTCAGTGGTAGAGCAGCTGCTTGGCATGCAGACGGCTCCAAGTTCAATCTCCAACAACATCTCGAGGTACAGTTAAGGAAAAAAATGCCTGAAAGCCTGGAGAGCTGTTGGCTGCCAGTCAGTATCAACAATACTGGGCTACATGGACCGAGGCTCTGACTCCAGTAGAAGGCAGCTTCTGGTGTTTCTATGGATCAAAACAGCTGCTTGAAGTTTTTGTGCAAATTTCTGCAAATGCAAATTTGCGTGAATATGAATTTGCGCAAATTCCAGAAATCCGGGGGGGGGGGGGAATTCTGTCAATGAGCAGACGACAGAAGACACCCGACAATCTGCAAAATACAAATGGAAGAGATTTTACAACGTCCACACATCCCTAGCGTGCCTTGCTGTAAGCTGGTCTGAGAGCTATTTTGACTACACAGTGGTGTAAATATGAATTTGCGCAAATTCCAGAAATCCGGGGGGGGGGGGATTCTGTCAATGAGGGGATGACAGAAGACACCCAACAATCTGCAAAATACAAATGGAACAGATTTTACAATGTCCACACATCCCTAGCGTGCCTTGCTGTAAGCTGGTCTGAGAGCTCTTTTGACTACCCCGTGGGGTGTAAATGCTATAAATAAATAGACAAATAATACTCTCTTCCATGTTGAACTCCTTCTGATATCACACGACACTGCGCCAAATCTTGTCTTAGGCCTTTTGTGCTAATATATATCTGTGTGGGGAGTTTTGTTTCGTTTTAACTTCAGAGCAGAATGTGGGGAGGGAAATTAAAAATCAATGTCCGAGGAAACGGGATAGATTCATGGGAACGGGTATGATTTTCTGAGTAAATTCGGAAAGCCAGATTTTCTTCCCAAGTGGGCCCACTTTGGCCCAGATTTTCAAAACCCCTCTGGTAGATTAAGGCAGGGAGCATTGTCTGAATGGGGCAGAAACATCCTACAAGGCGTTGGCCCTATCGGGAGGCGTGGAGGCCAATTTGGTTTGTCCTTCAAGTCCGTGGGCCATGCCATGAGACAAGAAGGGGGCTTGCATGAAGGAGCTGAGCTCCTTTGAAAGATGATTCATGCTGAGTGAGCAAAGCGCAGCTCTTGGCCAGCTAAGTCCCTGGGTTCTTCAGCTTTCCCCCAATGCTGCCCAGACGTTACTTTCCCCGCTAAACATCACAGGCTAACACACAAGTGAAAGAGGATTAGGGTGTGTGCTCAGTTTGCAAAGCGCCTGATGTTGAGGGCATTCTGTCCGGATCAGGATCGGTCCCTGGCTTCTTGCAAAGAGAGAGAGAGAGAGAGAGAGAGAGAGAGAGAGAGAGAGAGAAAGCTAAACCCCGGGAAGCAGTTTCACACCCGCCCTGTGTCCCATCTGTATCCTGCCCCACTTCCTTTACACCTCAATGGTTGGATTCCCCACCCAAGGCGGTGAGGTCACTTCCTCCCATTCTCCTGTCCGTTTCCTTCCCTCCTGCCATGCACTTCCTTTCCCTTTTCATGTGCCGCTCCCCGGGACCATCGTTTCCCTCTCGGACGTTCGGCAGTTCCCATTGGAAGCCTTCTTTCAAAGTGCCCCCTTTGTTCTGCAAATCCTCCCCCGTCCAGCCCACAGCGATTTCATTACAATGCAGGGTGGAATTGCACCGGCTGGACATTCAGGAGAGTTCCCAGCAAGACACACACAGCCTAGAAGTGGAGGAAGCCGTTCCTGTTTTTCGAGGCTCGCAGTTGTCTGTTTAGAAAGGAGGTGTGTAACCTCAGGCTCCTGGGCCAAATCCAGCCTTTCTGCGGCCCCCCAAAGCCACGCCCCTTTCCTGTAGTCCCACCCCCTTTCTCCCAACTGCTGGTCTGGTGCTTTTCTGAGGTTTGCAGAATCTCCCACACACACACACACACACATTCTGAAAGGTTGAAATCCCATTCCTAATTTATTTATTTATTTATTATTTATTTATTTACTGCATTTCTATACCGCCCAATAGCCGAAGCTCTCTGGGCGGTTTACAAAACTTAAAACCATAAAAAACGTTCAAAATATAAAACAACGACGGTGTAAAAACGTAATTTAAAATACAGTATAAAAGCACAATGAGGATGAAAACCTAAAGGCCTAGTTACTGGCTGTAAGAGCTTGAAGCTAAAATACGCCTGTGTTTTTACTCCTCCTCTTCTGCCTTTGGCCCCGCCCTCCTCTGGAATGCGGCCCCCGAGAGCTTCTCTGAAACTGAATGCAGCACTCGGGCTGGAAGAGGTTTGACACCCTGATTAAGAAGATTTCTAACCTCCCGTTCAACAGAATCATCCTCAAAGCGGCTTGTGCGAGGTTGCAATGATACACACACACCTGAACACCAAGCGTGCAGAACCCAGCGGGCGTTGGATGGGGCCGACATGTGCTTCCCTTTCATGCAACGGTCTCAGGGCAACTGGTGGGAGCCAAGCGTTCATTCCAGCAGGGCAGGGGGATGCAATCTCCTTCCAGCTCCTCCTTCTCTGGTCAATGGCTGGAGCCCTAGACACTGGCTGAATTCGGACGACATATTAGGCAATGGAGGGGTAAATAGCATACTGACCGTGTGTTAGGCAGGCGGTGCTCCCCACACGACATGCTGCAGCCGGCGCTGCTCGGCACCAGCAAACGCCCCGGTTGCTAATAACGGACGGCGGCCATTTTGGTTGCAGGGTCTGCTCCCTTCCCCTCCTTCAGTCCCCCAGCCATATCCCAGTATTAGGCTGACCAGATAAAATCCAGGTCAGGGCTCATGTAACTTTAACAGTTGTAGAGCAAAGGGAATTTCAGCCAGTGTCATTTGTATGCAATGAGTTCCTGGTGGAATTCCCTCTTCATCACAACAGTTAAAGTTGCAGGGGCCCTGCCTTCTTTTGTGTCTGGCCACTCTAGTATAGTGCCTGCATACAAACTAATTGCATACAAATGACACTGGCTGAAATTCCCTTTTCTCTACAACTGTTAAAGATACATGAACCCTGACCTGGATTTTATCTGGTCACCCTACCCAGCATGCACTGTGAGTTCTGCCGGCTGTATAAAGCGGCCGGGGTTTTTTGGCTGCTCTGGCCGCAGAACTCTATCCCCAAATAGAATAGTCCATGGAGAAACGGGGGGCTCAATTCAGACGACACGTTAAACAACGGGGCTTGGGGCCAAACAATGTGCAAGCCGTTGTTTCCTTCCGTTGTTTAAATTGCCTGATTAGCGTATTGTCAGTTGTGTGTGCGTGGTGTGTTACTCCCCACACGACACAATAAGCAACACAACTGACGATTGTTTCCCCCTCCTCCATTGCCTAATATGTCGTCCAAATTCAGCCATTGACTCTCAGCCTCACACGACCTCACAGGGCTGTTGTGAGGATGAAAGGGAAGAGGAGGAGGACTGGGCTCCTTGGAGGAAAGGCAGGATATAAATGTAACAAATGTAGAAATAATACACCATTTGCTCCAAGTGACCAGGTGCCTCTGGGAACCCTATGAGCAGGACATGAGCGCAAGAGCCCACTGTGGCTCAATGGCAGAGCTCCTGCTTTGCACCCAGAAGAACCCGAGTTCGATCCCCAGCCACATCGCCAATTCGGATGAGGAAAAACTCTTCCCATGGCTGCCAGACAGTGTCGACAATACTGGGCTAGATGGACGAGGGATCCGACTCAGGATAAGGCAGCTCCCAATATTCCTAGTTGATTCAGCAATCTGTTCAGAACAATGAGGACTAGAATCCTACACCATAGAGCACCTTCCGGCATTCCTAGGCTGTTGTCCCAGCAACTGCCATCAGGAGACAGACTCCATTCCTGAAACCCCACGGTTTTGAAGTACATTGGAAGAGCCCGGCCGGACCAGGCCAGAGTGTGCCATCCCCACAACAGCTCAGGGGGCCGGCAAACAGTTGAGGGTTGCAACAGGATCTGGCCTTGTCCCTCGCCTCCTACAGGGGTCAGGCAACCTTGTGCCTTTTCGGACCATAAATCCCACCATCCGCGACCAACGGCCATGCTAGCTGGGGCTTATAGGAGCTGCAGTCCTGAACATTTGGAGGTTGAGTCCCCGCGGCCTACTGCCTCCGGACTTGGTGAGGTTGTCCTTTGCCATCACGGTGGATTATCCTGAGCAGACGTCCTTCCACTGGGTCCCTGGGAAATCTTTTTTTTGTGTGTGTGGGGGGGGGGTCAGGGGAATTTTTGGGGGGGCCATGGTAGGGTGGAAGCATGGAGAGGCGCAAACGTTTCTCTTGATCAGGGATGCTGAGTCGTCCAGGTCCTCTGCAGCGCTCCGGCTGGCCTTGGTCGGGCGCTGTTTCCCCCCCAGCTGCCCCCGCTGGCGAATCGCTTCTCTGTGGCGGTTGCTTTTTCCTTGGCAACCCTGCTTCTCTCTCCCTCCCTCCTTCCCTCCCTCCCTCTCTCTGGGGGGAAAAAGGTCATTGCGCAAATGATTAGTCAGAGCTCAGTTGCTACAGCAACCAGCCTCCGTATCTGGGACAGGCAATGCATTGAGGACAAGAGAGAGGTCGGCCGTTCGCGGAGGCTGCTGCGGCTGCCGCCCGACGTTGCCGGATTGGAAAGGCTTTGTATTGGCTTCCAGGGGAGGCTGGAGAGGCGAGGCAACGGCAGCTTCTCTGCATCCACCCACCCCGGCCATCGCCCCCCAGCACCGGCGGCTGCGCTCGCTCCAGGCCGGGCCCAGGCCGGGCAACTGAGTTTGGCGTTGGTCTCACATGTGTCTATGTGTGTGCTGTGCCGTGGCGTGCGTGTGTTCATGTGCATGTATGTCCACAGCCACAGCCACAAGGAGAGACATGCACATAGACCCATACAGGCACACGCCGCGTGGAGACATGTGCGCACAGTGAGACGCGGGGAGATTCACACAGAGGGAGGCATGGATACAGCGAGAGAGAGAGACACACATACATACAAAGAGACACAGAGAGAGAGAAAGAGAGAGAGAGAGAGACGGACAGAGAGACATACACACACACATACATATATACAAAGAGAGACATACACAGAGAAAGACAAAGAAAATTAGAGCGAGAGAGATACTGGCAGAGAGAGACAGACAGAAACTGATGAAAAGACAGAGAGAGACATACACAGAGAGAGAGACTCACAGAGAGAGACATTCATACACAGAGACACAAACAGAGAGAGAGAGAGAGACTCAAAGAGACACTAATAGACACACACACACACACACACAGAGACACACACAAAGACTCACAGATGCACAGAGTCACACATAGAGACACAGACACACAGAGACTCAGAGAGAGAGAGAGAGAGAGAGAGTCTGAGAGAAGTCCGGAAGGTGGCACCAAGAGATAGGCCTTCTCAGTGATGGCCCCCAAATATATCTATATCTATCTACATATCTATTTGCCTGTTTTAATTTGTTTTTGTATATAAATGCTTTTACATTATGGTTTATATCATACTTTTAGGTTGTTGTTGTTGTTTTTAAAAAAAGAGTAAATCTTTTGTAAACTGCCCAGAGAGCTTTGGCTATTGGGCAATAGAGAGATGTTAATCATAATCATAATCATCTACCGTATTCTCCACACTGTATGCCTTTATCCACCAGTAAACAGTATGCAGCCATCAGACTGCCCACACATTTCCATCTGACCTTGTGCAACTCAGTGAACTTCATGGCTGGGTGGGGACTTGAACCCTCATCTCCCAAATCCCAGTCAAACACCTTATTTATTTATTTATTTATTTAATTTATATCCCTCCTTTTATTCATCCAAGGAACCCAAGGCGGCATACACAATCCTCCTCCTCTCCATTTTATCCTCACAACAACAACCCTGTGAGGTAGGCTGGGCTAAGAGTCTGTGACTGGCCCAAAGTCACCCAGTGAACTTCCATGGCCAAATGGGGACTAGAACCCGGATCTCCCGACTCCCAGTCCAACACTTTAGCCACTACACCGGTCCTTCTATTCTCTATTTTTATCTTCGCAACAACCCTGCAAAGTAGGTTAGACTGAAAGTCAGTGACCGGCCCAAAAGTCACCCAGGGAGATTGCTGGCCAAGTGAGGACCAGAACCCGGGACTGCCCAGCCCCAGGCTCTAACCACTATGCCACACATAGTTTCAAGAAGTAAGATGCTGGGATATATGCTTCTCCGACCTAGCAGGGCTGGTCTTACGTTCTCACAGACCCGTGTGCAGCTGCTCGCCTAGATGCCCCAATTCCGTAGAAGGGCCATTTCAGACTCCATTTTCTCTCCTGCTGACACAGCAGCTTTTAAAACGTTATTAACATTCAAACCTGTCCATCTTTGTCTCTAACTCCCTCCTCTCCTTCCTACTTTTCTCCTTCTCTCTCCTGTACAAAACAAGAAGCGGTAATTTCTTTATTTAAAGGGGAGGGGTTGGTTTGGTGTTTTTATCCCGATTCTTTGCCAAAAAGGCACTCGGGGCGGCTTCCGTTCAGTAAAATGAGACGGTCACTTTTCACCTGCAGGCTTACAATGTAAAATGACAAGACACACAAGGAAAAGAGAACAGGGAGGGAAGAGAAGGAAATGAGTCATCTTTCAGCAGGGCTGGTGAACGGGCCCGTTTCCTCACTCTCATCTCCCTCTGTAGATAAGACAAATTGGTGGTTGTATTGATCGGAGGAGATAACCACCAGCTGAAGACTCTTGCCCTAGAGCAGGGGTGGAGAAATGGTGACTCGCTAGATATTGTTGGACTCCAACTTTCATCAGCCCCAGCAGGCATGATGGGAGTTGGAGTCCAATATCAAGAGGGACACAGCTTGCTAGAACCCATTTATCCTGTTATTATAATGAGCTCTGCACCAGGGTAGCAGCTTGGCACACAGAAGAGGCAGTCAGCATATATACACCCGTTACTGGGGAACATGGGTGGGAGGGTGCTGTTGCACCGTGTCCTGTTTATGGTTCGCTGTGCGAACAGAGTGCTGAACTAGGTGGACTCTGGGTCTGATCCAGCATCAGGGCTCTTCTGATGTCCTTAAGTTCCATCCCTCGCATCTCGGGTCGAAAGAACCAGACGAGGAGAAGAGAATATCCTTCTTTGCGTGGGACCCTGCAGAAAAAAATGCCGGATAGAACAGCAGATGATGCCATGTTACGACAGATCAATGCGCTCTCACCTGGTATAAAGCATCTTTTGGCTTTTGTTATTATTATGGCTGTGTTGACGTTGTAAGTCACTTTCCAGCCTTGATGGGTTCCCAACAAACGTGGTATTAAAATCTGCACAGAGGTACAATAGAGATAGGGATCTGTTGGTGGGTGGGTGTGACAGTGCCTCTTTGTGCGTGTGGTAGGGCATGTGTTTTTATGGCGTCTGGCAGAAATGGACACAAGAGTAGGCATGATTGGGAATCTGCTGAGGGCCCACATCCCAGCAGGGACCCACTGACAAGAGCCCCCTGGAGCTGCTGCTCCTCTTCCCCATCGCCACTTGCTTGTTCACAGGCCTCTCCCTCTTGCTGAGACAACAGCGGTGGTGAGAACTAGGAGCAGCAGATACCACAGCCTCCTTCCTCCCTGGATCTCTGCCTGCCAAGCAAGCGAGTGGGGGTCATGATGAGGAAGAGGAGGAGGAGGAGGAGCAGGTGACCATGGCAGGGAGAAGATTGGCCTAGCAACACCCTACTACAAAACAGATCAAGGGACCCCATTAGTTTCAGTCTGGCAGGCTTGCTTCGGAGGGCTACTTACCAAAATCACCCCCTATGGGGGGGAGCAGAAATATTAAGTTACTTGTTCCCAGAAACCGGTTGTGCAGTCATGCCTGCCTTTTTTTAAATAAATAAATAAATAGACATGAATAGCTCGCTCTTCCTCTCAAAGCAGAAAAGGGGGCAGTCCTGTTTTATCATTGCAACCATCCAGTAGAGCAGGAAAACGGGGGGGGGGGACCACCACTCCTCCAGGACACAAGCTGAAGTCTCAGGGAGTTCATCCAGATCCTGCTTAGGAACTCTAGACAGCCAGTGTGGTCTAGGGCTTAGAGGGTTGAACTGGGTTCAAGTCCCTGCTCGGCTATGGAGCTCATTGGGTGACTTTGGACCAGTCGCTGGCTCTCGGCCTGACCTACCTCACAGGGTTGTTGTGAGGATAAAGGAGGAGGGGGAGGACCATGTATGCCATCCTGGGTTCCATGCAAGGGGGGGAAGGAAGGTTATAAATGTGATGGTGATGATGATGATGATGATGATGATGATGATGATGGAATAAAATAAGAAAGGGGGAAGAGTAAAATTTCAGGGTGGAGCAGAATCCACAGAACAGGAGGCTATGTTCTTCTGAACCTGTGGGATCATGTAAGCTCCTGGTTCTGTTCTCTGCCCCAATCTGACTCCATTAGACTCCACACCATTCCAATAGATTCCATCCCCTGATCTTGCCAGAAGTGCTATGGGGACACCGTGTCTGTGGGACATGGTTTGCCTACTCCTGCAATAGAACATCAGTGTGGTGTAGTGGTTAGAGAGCTCGACTGGGACTCAGGAGATCCAGGTTCGAGTCCCCACTTAGCCATGGAAGCTCACTGGATAACTTTGGGCCAGTCACTGACTCACAGCCCAACTTCCCTCACAGGGTTGTTGTGAAGATATAATGGAGAGGAGGAGGACCGTGTAAACCGCCTTGGATTCTTTGCAAGAGGGGAAAGGATGAATATAAATGTTTTAATAATAACAAAAAAAAATCATAAATGTATTAATAAGTGTGGTACATTCATCCATGTTTGTGGTACTGAATTAGGACCGTGGTTTCCTTTTCCCCCCCGGAAAGGATGCTCAAATGGGAGATTTTGTCTATTCTATGCTGGATTGCCAAAGGTGCAAAATTAACTAAGGTCCTGGAGTAGCTCCCCTGTGAGTTTGGATGGCTGAGACGTGAATTTGGTTCCATTCGTGATAAGAATTTACCCAAATTGGAAAGAACATGAGACTGAAAATGCATCAGCAATTTGAATGCGGGAGAAAGCAAAATTCTCAAGATTGATGAGTCGGTCCGTTTTCGCTTTTCTCCCACATTTGATTTAAAAAAAAAAAAAAATCTCCAGTTTTTTCTCTCTCCCAGATATGAAGGCCATTGCAGATTCCGGTAAAATAGTATCAAAAAGGAACTGAAATGAAAATTCTCATGCACCTGTGCCGGCCTAATTCAATAGGTACAGCTTTTCCCCGACATAGAGAGGACTGTGGCCTCATCTACAAGAATTTGCCTTTATGCCTGGTTAGGCGATTATGCGCATATTCACAGAAGCGCATTTACCCCTAATACCTCTGTATGAGAGGCGGAGAAGCGCATTACTGGATGACCGAAACGCGATTTAAACTGTCGACATGCGGAGAATCGCTTGTTCACATAGTCAAAATGCGCTTTAACGGCTGGAGCGAAATAAAACTCGCTATTTAATGCGCATCCGATAATGCGCACAATTGGATGTTTAAAGCACCTCTACGCCCGATTTGTGCTCCATTCTTGTAGAGGTAAATTTTTTAATGCACCTTGAAAGAGCTTTAAATGCCTCTTGTAGAGGCAGCCCTAGTTGTAGTTGCCGTTAAAGATGAAGCCTGGAGCCTGTAAGGGGGGGGGGGGAGAAGGTGTCAGTCTCTACTCTCTGAGGAAAGGGTACAACATCTGGGACTGTTTAGCTTATTAGAGAAAAGGCAAGGAGGAGGAGGAGATGTGACAGAGAATATAACAACGTAAGAAGAGCCCTGCCGGATCTGACCAAGGGCCCATCTACTCCAACACTCTGTTCACACAGTGGCCAACCAGCTGCCCATAGGAATCCCACAAATGGGACATGAGTGCAATAGCACCCTCCCACCCATGTTCCCCAGCAACTCATGTACCTAGGCACGCTGCCTCAGATACTGGAAGTTGCATAGAGCCATCAGGACTGGTAGCCATTGATAGCTTTATCCATGAATCTGCCCAATCTTCTTTTAAAACCATCCCAGTTGATGGCCATCACTATATCTGGTGGTAGTCGAATGAAGAGGTCCTTCCTTTTCTCCGACCATTCATCTTCATGAGATGAACCCAATGGGTCCTAGTATGATGAGACAAGGAGAAAAGGACCTCCCGTCTCCTCTGAAGAAGGCAAACACCCTCGAAGGGTTGGGTGTGTCCTGCCTTCTGGTCCTGGGTGCTCTGATCAGATAAGAACCTCAGAAGAGCCATGCTGGATCTGACCAAAGGTCCATCTAGTCCAGCATTCTGTTCACACAGTGGACACCTCTGACCAGGGACCCACAAGCAGGACATGGTGCAAAAGCACCCTCCCACCCACGTTCCCCAGCAACTGGTGTATATAGGCTTACTGCCTCTGATACAGGAGGTCACACGTAGCCATCAAGCGTCCAACATTATGTATCGTGTAGAGTGATATGACAGCGAGACATTTTGCTTCCTCTCCCATAATGGAATGGTGGGAGAGTCCAGACAGATCAAAAGAAGGACATCTTCACACCGTGCAGAATTGAACTATGGAATTCACTGCCACCAGATGTAGTGATGGTCACCTTGAATGGATGTAAGATTATACCATAAGCTATAAACCTGTCTTTGGATTTTTATTGTTGATTGTTTAGAATGGCTGTTGTATGTAAATTGCCTTTATAGTATGTTTTATATTGTATTTTTAAGCTTGTTCATCTGTTGTTAACTGCCCAGAGAGCTTTGGCGATTGGGCAGCAAAGAAATGTAACAAATAAATAAATAAAAGATGGTCAGACAATGAGAAGGCTAAGAATAGACACTACTTATGAGGGTACATTCTATCTTCAGTGCCAATGGCGGCATGCCGAGGTAAAGCAGTTGCTGGGGAACATGGGCAGGAGGGTGCTAATACGCTTGTGCCCTGCTTGTTTCCTGTTGAAAGCTGATGAGTGGGAGTTTCAAGACAGACAAAAGGAAGGTCTTCCTCACACAGTGTGCAGTTAAACTATGGAACTCACTTCCACAAGAAGTAGTGATGGCCACGCATTTGGACAGCTTTAAAAGGGGATTGGACAAATTCAAGGAGGAGAAGGCCATCCATGGCTAATGATGGCTATAGACCACCTCCACTTTCAGAGGCAATGTGGCTACGTGCGCTGGTTGCTGAGGTGGGTGGGTGGGAGCGTGTTGTTGCCCCCATGTCCAGCTTGTGGGTTTCCCGTGGACAGATAGTTGGCCAACGCGTGAACAGAACGCTGGACTAGATGGACCTTTGGCATGATCTAGCACTCGTCCCATGTTCTTAAAAAAGGAAAGAAGGAGAGAAAGGAAGAAGAGAAATTGAAGGAGGAGAAGAAGATGGGAGAAATATATATATGGGGGAGGGAAGCAAGGAGTTTGGGGGACTGGAAAGTGTTTTCAGCGTCCAAATTCGTACTCGGAGCCCATGGGCAGTGAGGGTGGTTTTGCACGGGGACCAGGGATGGTGAAGGAACTGCCATCAATGGCTCACATAGACCCAGATACAGAAACACCCAGAGACACAAAGACACACAGCTGGACGCAGAGCTGCACACACACGGATCTTTGCCGCTCTCCGCTTGGTCTTTTCTTTTGGAAATCCGCAGCGCTGCTCCCCAGCCCAGATGATCCCTCTCCGCCGTGGGCCTTTGTGCGCTCGCAGCCTCACCCGTGCTTCATCAGAGGGACCCATCATGCCGCCCCAGCTGGCTCGAATTGCTCCCTCCCTCCCTCCCTCCCTCTCCCTCTCTGTTAACAGAGGGGGGAAAAGAACTCCGCTTTCAAGGCCTCGCCCTCACCCTGTGGAGAGCTCCATCCTGTTCTTGTGCAACCGGACTGCCGGGAAGGAGGAAGTGGGCGAGACGGGGCATGGGGGAGGAGCAGTCACACTGGAGCCAGGCTGCCTCTGAGCTGTTCTGCCTGGAAGGCTCGGCTCACGCAAGAGAGCAGGGGAGCGGGGGGAAGAGCCGAGCTCTCCGTGCTGAACTTGAGCCAGCCACATTCTTCCGCATCGCCCGCTTTGCTGAGGCTGCATGTGGGTGCGCACCAGAAGGCAATGTTAAGAGGAGCGCCGGCTTATTGTGCCATCAACCTATGGGCCTTTCTTTCCTCCGGATTTGCCGGTGGCGTAGTGGAGAGTGGGTTTGTAGGGTCGAGGCCCTCTGGTTTTTTTAGTAGCAGGGACGCCGATGCAGAATCATAGAATCGTAGAGTTGGAAGGGGCCTAAAAGGCCAACCCCCTCCTCAGTGCAGGAATCCAAGTAGCCCAGTATTCATAGAATCATAAAATAGTAGAGTTGGAATGGGCCTAGAAGGCCATCGAGTCCAACCCCCTGCTGCTCAGTGTAGGAATCCACCTTAAAGCATCCCTGGCTCTCCAGCTGCCTCTTGAAGGCCTCTAGTGTGGGAGAGCCCACAACCTCCCTAGGCCATTGGTCCCATTGTCGTATTGCTCTAACAATCAGGACACTTTTCCTGATGTCCAGCCAGAATCTGGGTTCCTGTCACTTGAGCCCATTATTCCACGTTAAAGGTGCAGGCACTAGACTAGAGTGACCCTATACAAAAGAAGGCAGGGCCCCTGCAACTTTAACAGTTGTGATGAAGAGGGAATTTCACCAGGAACTAATTGCATACAAATGACACTGGCTGAAATTCCCTTTGCTCTACAACTGTTAAAGTTACATGAGCCCTGACCTGGATTTTATCTGGTTACCCTAGATAAAAATGGCAAGTATAACCTGACGGGATGTGAGCTGGCGGTGACCGACCAAGTAAGAGATCTTGGGGTTGGGGTGGACAGCTTGATGAAAATGTCGATCCAGTGTGAGGCTGCGGTAAAGGAGGCAAACTCCATGTTAGGCTTCATTAGAAAAGGAATTGAGACTAAAACTGCCAGTCTCTTATTGCCTTTATACAAATCTATGGTGCGACCACCCTTAGGATACTATGTACAGTTCTGGTCACCACACCTAAAATAGGTATTATAGAGCTGGAAAAAGTGCAGACTAGAATGATCAAGGGGCTGGAGCATCTCCCCTATGAGGGAAAGTTACAACAACCAGGATTGTTTAACTTGGAAAAATGGAGGCTAAGGGGAGACATGATAGAGGTGTGCAAAATCATGCCTGGTGTGGAGAAGGTGGAGAGGGAGACATTTTTCTCCCTCTCCCATAATACTAGAACCCAGTGGGGTCATTATCCCATGAAGCTGATTGGTGGGAGATTCAGGACTAATAAAAGGAAGGACTTCTTCACACAGCGCAGAGTTAAACTATGGAATTCACTGCCACGAGATGAAGTAATGGCCACCACTTTGGATGGCTTCAAAGAGGTCAATCGACAAATTCCTGCAGGAGAAGGCTGTCGATGGCTACTAGCCCTGATGGCTCTGTGCTCGATTTCAAAGCATCCTCGATTGGAAAGGCTGCCCGCTCCAGGGTCCCCTCTACAAGGATTCGCTTTTGCGCCCGGTTAGGCGATTATGCGCATAATCGCTGAAGCGCATTTACACCTAATACCTCTGCACGAGAGGCGGCGAGAGGCGGCAAAGCGCATTAACGGATGACCAAAATGCGCTTTACAAGTAGTTAATGCGCATAAGCGCTTGTTCACATAGTCAAAATGCGCTTTAACGGCAGGAGTAAAATAAAACTCGCGATTTAACGCGCATTCGATAATGCGCATAATCGGAGAGATAACGCGCCTCTACGCCCGATTTGCGCTCCGTTCTTGTAGAGGTAAATTTTTTTAAGCGCCTTGAAAGAGCTTTAAACCTCTCTTGTAGAGGCAGCCTATGTCTGCTTGTAAGATCAAGAACCGTAAGAAGGGATTGCGAGGGTGAAGACGAGGGCTTGAATTTGCCCGTCAACACTTTGCAGCACCTTGACACCAGACTGAGCAAGAGGTACGCCGCTCACCTGGCCCCAGTGTTCCCCTTTAGGGTGAGATGCGTTGGATTTCTATTTAAACTATATAGTCATAGGTGTCTACATTTGGAGGAGAATCAAGCTCTTCGGCTGAACGGGACGCTTCAAGCCATGCCTGACTTTCAGAAACTTGAAACGGCAAGTTCTAGCTTGTTGCAAGTGGGGAATCCGTTACAGGTTTACACCGCTTCAAACCAAACAGGCAAGGGCTCATACACGCCTAATGCATGCATTTTTGGTATGCATTTTTTTGCCTAGTATACATCACTTTTTTGCAAGCAGTTTTCCTAATGTTTTCACCCATCCATTTGTGGCATTCATCTCCGCCTTCCCCCACCTCTCGCAAGGAAGCCAAGGCGGTTCACATGGTGGCAACCATTTTGAATCTTCACTGCTTTCCCACAGTGGCTGACCAGCTGCCACAAGCAGGACATGAGCGCATCAGCACCCTCCCGCCCACGTTCCTCAGCAAGTGGTATTCGCAGGCCAATTTGTCCTTTGGCTTCCCAAAATCTCACCTGAGGTAATACATATCACCTGAGCCAATACGAAACCACTCAGTCCCAAACACAACCGTCTCTCAGCTCATCCCGTGCCATCGGAAAGGTGACTAGAGGGAAGAGAGACCATCAACCAGTGCATGCTGGGTAGGATTCAAATCCCACGATGAAGGGCTGAGGCAATTCCTCCCTTCCTTCCCTCTTTCCGTCCTCCAGCAGATAGAAGGGATGGGGGGGGGGGGACATGTTTTTGAGTGGCTGCCAAGAGCCCAGAATATGCGCCTCTGCCATCACCGAGCCAAGTGATTATTCTGCGGATCTCCCCGGCTGTTGATGAACAACACGTTTGGCTTCAGACATTCCAGTTTAAATACCAATATGTAGATGGGGTATATATTCACCAAAATAATTTCCGTAACCTCGGGAGGGGCAGCGGGGAGGAGAGGGTTAAAGAAGGTGTTTGCAAACAACAACAAAGTCCAAAGAAGAATGCAGGGTTTGATAACGAAACGGCGACAGATCCTTGGCCACCTCCAGATACAAGCAAGTGAAATTAAAATTCCACGCAGCTACGCAGCTACGCAGCTCCGAGCCGACTTACTCATTCCAGCGTTAGGTTCTCCTGAAATAAACATCCTTACAACGAACAGGAGTTGAGGTTTTTTTTAGCCAGAGGCGGGTGGGGGGGTGTATGGGGGTGTCACTTGGATTTTCCACCTCAAACACAAGGTAGGGATGGGAGAAGGATTTCTTTTCAGTTGGGTTTTGATCCTTATGGATATTCACAATGTTCTCCTTTCGGGGGAGGAAAAGGACTTGAGATTCAAGGGCCTTGGTCGCTTTGTGCATGGAAGTGCAGTTTGGGATTAGAGCTGGGGGCAAATGGATTTTTGAAATTCCCCGCCCTATTTGTGGGTGGAGAAACTGGCAGGGATGAGATAATGTCACTGAATTTCTCCAGGGGGAGGAGAAAGTCTTCATCGGTTTCTCACTGGTAGGGCTCACCGTTGGCAGGAGTTGTGTGGTCATTGCAAGTGGTGGGAGCATCCACTGTGTGGGCAGCTTGGCCCCCATTTTGTATACACCACAACGCAAGTGTAAGAGGGCTACAGTTGTGTCCCACTCCAAGGAAGAGGTAGAGCTAGTCCTGTGCCAAAATCTGACCTCTAATTTCCTGAACATCCCCACTCCCAATAGAAGAGGCTTCCATTCTTCTGCCTCATTTTCAGGGTGTTTTCTAATTCCTTTTTGTGATGTGTTTGAACTTACCCAATGAGTGCAAGGCAGCCAAGGATGTCGCGCGTGTGTGTGTGTGTGTGTGTGTGTGTGTGTGTGTTTCTTTTCCACATCTCTCCACTGCTCGGCAGCCTCCCGGGCTGCCTGCACTTCTTGATCTGAAAAAGCTCTATGGGAGGAATTATGGTGTCTTCCCCTGGACTCAGATGGAAGTGTGGGAAGCCAAGGATAGATGATTGCCCTGTTGGCCACCTCCTGAGTAAGATAAGCACAAGAAAAGCAAATCAAATTTCTCTGAAATCCCCATCACCATTTAATTTATTTTTGAAAGCAATGCCTTTTCTACCAAATTGAGTGAGAATGGTCAAGAAAGATGTGGGAGAAGCTTTTGGTACAACAGTAATACGCCCTGTTAATGCTGAGTTCAGGTTCCCACCTGTGGGGTATTCTTTCCCTGACATGTTCCTTATCTTTAACAGGGCAGGTAGCTACACTCATGTTTTTCTCCATGTCGGAAATAGCTGTAGCTATTGAATTTTGGCCGGTGCAGATTGCTGAGACTTTCCATCTGGTTTATTTTTGCAAAGAATTGGCCCAACTTTGCACTGGGTGCGTCCGAATGGGCTGGACATGGGGAGGGGGAGTCCATTGCCCATGTGGACACAGCCAGGCCTTCGTGCCATCCCTGCGAGAATTCCATTCCTTTCATTTTTTATCAGAATTTCCCTAAATGTTCAAGAAACATTATGGAAAGGACTTGAGCTTTAAACAATTCAAATGCAGGAGTCCATGAGACAGATTCGTCTGTGTATGTGCGTATATACCAGATTATATTCTAGCACTGGAAAGAGCCGTGTTCACCCTTTACACACCATCAGACACCAAAAGACAATATTATCTTACTAATTAATATCTTAATATCGTTAAACCAGAAAGGAGAAGAGCCGTGTTCATCCAATCAATCGAAAGATAATTTCCTACGTTCTGTCACACTTGGGCACAGGATGTCCCAACCGCAGCTCCCCCGATGTGATGGGCCTATAACACCCATCATGCCCAGCCACTCAGCATGACCAATGCCTAGGGCTCATGGGAGTTGTGGTCACACAACACCTGGGGACCCGAGTTTGGGGAAATCTGCATGACAGAATGTCTGAAATTATCTTTGGAATGAATGGATGAACACCGTGATGCTTTCTGGTTTGATGATATTAAAATGTTTACCATTAAACATTAATATTTAATTAATATTGGACCAACGGTGTGCCGTCAGGTAGCGGTGCACACGCAGGCCTCCTCGGTGGTGGCACCCACCTGCTGAAATGCTCTTTCCATGTGTAGCTTGAGAGGCAGAAACTGGGGCGAGATTCTAACACCTCTTGAAAATCTCTCTCTTCACTCAGGCTTTCCCTGATTTGCAATTGATCATGACGCGGCTTTGTTTTTTGTTGTAATTAGGGTTGTTGGACCCGTTTGCCGGCATGGCACAAACTGCAAACACCATTAATAACCCTCCATAAGTTCGGGTTTTCCAGCAATATAATGTTACATATATGGTGGCTGTAAAGGAACCATTTACGCAACATTACAAGCGTAAATGGTCCTTTCATGCCTGCAATGTCGCATAACTGGACCCTTTGCGGATGCCATTCACACAACATTACATTTGGGGGAAACCCTGAAGCGGCATTTCTTAATGCAAAATGGCAGCTCTCTAATAGGACAGGAGGCCCCACAGCACTCGCTGGGCTGTCCAGCAGCTCACGCAATGAGCGGGAAAAGGCCGCGGATGCGAGAATGCTCTGTTCAAAGCTGCAAAGGCAAGGGTGAGCACATGTCAGCTGAGAATGCCCGCAAATTGTCAGACATGAGCTCACACTCAATTTGCGCAATTTTCCCATTCGTGCAGATTGATCGCAATCGTGGAAAGGAATAGGCCACGACTTGAGCAACGAGCCAATGTGTGGAAAATTCGATGGATCTCAAACATCGCTCATTCTCCCGTTCCTCGTTGTAATGTTTTTAAGGCTTGTATCGTTTATGCCGTTTTTATAGTGGTTTTTCTAACGTATCGTAGCCGTTTCTGTCTAAACTGATTGGAAATGATTCCAGAGGCAGGCAAAAAAAAAAAAAAAGTTCCTACAGGCCTTTGGAGAATAGTCTGGACTTCTGTTTACGTGTTGGGTTTTTTTAAAAAAAAATGTTATTTGTATTTTTTTAATGGTTTAAATGTTTTAAGGTTGCACCAGGTTTAATTTTAATTTTAAACTTTTGCATATTTCTATTTGCAGAATAGGAGGAGGGCCTTCTCTGCTGTAGCACCCCGGCTGTGGAATGAGCTCCCCAGAGAGGTTCGCCTGGCATCTACATTATACTCCTTTCGACGCCAGGTGAAGATCTTTTTATTTTCACAGTGTTTTAACAGTTCTTCAGTTTGATTTTTAACCTTGCTGTTTAAATTTGTGTTTTAAATCCCAATCAATTTCTGCAGGGCTGCTGTTTTTTTAATCCTGGTTGTGCTTTTATATTTTAAATAATGTTTTTATACTGTCGTTTTATAGTTTTAATGGTTTTTATGGTTTTAATTTTTGTAAACCGCCCAAAGAGCTTTGGCTATTGGGCGGTATAAAAATGCAATAAATATACATAAATAAACAAATAAAGCCTCTTTGAGTCCCAGTATGGGGGAAAAGGCGGGATACAAATAAATATCATCATCATCATCATCATCATGAGATGTCAAGCGATACAGAATCACAGTGTCAGCTAAAGATAATGTGTCTCCTCTGAATGAATGCTTGGAGGCGGTAATGGGCTGGATGAGGAAAAACAAACTGAGGCTGAATCCAGACAAGACGGAGGTGCTTACTGTCAAGGGCCACAACCTGGGGTTGGAGGTGTGTCAACCAGTTCTGGATGGGATTACACTCCCCCTGAAAGGCTGTGTTCGCATCTTGGGGGTGCTCCTGGATCCGTCGCTCCAAATGACAGCTCAGATTGATGCGACGGCCAGGAGTGCCTACTATCAGCTTCGGCTGATACGCCAGCTGCGCCCCTTCCTAGGGTTGGAAGACCTAAAGATGGTGGTGCACGCGCTGGTAACTTCGAGGCTCGACTTCTGCAATGTGCTGTACATAGGGCTACCTCTGTGCCTAGTCCAGAAACTTCAACTAGTTCAAAATATGGCAGCCAGGTTGGTCACTGGTACATTTAGGGGTGACCATATTACACCTGTTTTAAAATCTCTTCACTGGCTGCCAATCAGTTTCCGTGCAAAGTACAAAGTGTTGGTTATTAACTTTAAATCCCTACATGGTTTGGGTCCAGGTTACCTACAGGATCGCCTTCCCCCATACAATCCGCCCCGCACGCTCAGGTCCTCTGGGAAGAATTTACTACTGTCAACAAGAACTAGACTAACAACTGTTACCCAGAAGACCTTCTCTTCTGCCTTTCCCAGATTGTAGAATGACCTGCCGGGAGAGATTCGCCAACTCACCAGTCTTCAGGAATTTAAAAGATCTATGAAGACTGATCTCTTCCGGCAGGCCTACCCAGATGAATTTTAAAGTGTTTATTGGTGTTTTATTGGTATTTTAATGATGTATTGGTTTTAAGTGTTTTAATCAGTTTTGTATTTTATGTTTGATGCTGTTCCCCACCTCGATCCGTTGGGAGAGGCGGGTAATAAATATATTATTATTATTATTATTATTATTATTCAATAAACATTAAAAAGTAAGATAACTTATTTGGTTTAAGGGGCTCCACCATCACCACCCCACCGTAGGGATAAAAGAGTCCAAACTCTTCTTGATGTCGCTTGTGAACCTGGCATTTATTCAGATGGGAATGTGTCACTTATGAATGAGAGAGAGAGAGAGAGAGAGAGATGTCTCACTCATGAATGCAAAAGAGAGGGGGGGTGGAATTCATCAAGGCCTCAGGAAGCTATGCCGACCTTCCTGTTCAGAGACGCTTTGCATGGGAGCGCTGGGGCCCTCTCCCCACAGAGCCGCCTCCATGGGTGGGCGGCTTCAGTCACCCTTCTGCCAATCTCGCTCTCTTTGGTGTGGCGCCTCCTTCCCGTTGGGGAGGGGAAGCACCATGCAAGGGACAGATAGAGCTCTTCTGCTCGCGGCGGGAGGCCGGGATCCAGCTGAGGCTCTTCAACGCAGACGGCCTGTAGTGTAAATCAACTGGACAGGCAAAGAGAAGAAAAACAGGGTGGAGAGAGAGGGAGGAGGAAAGAAAGAGAGAGAGTGCATTGGGAGGGGGGTGATGAAGGGGAGAGAAAAGGGGAGAGAAGAGGGTAGGTAAGAGGGGAAATGGGGGGAAAGAAATGGGGCTGGATGTGACCAATGAAAACAACGCAGAGAGAGGCAAGCTGGGTTGCTTGGCAGGAGATATTCTCTGATTTGTAGGTAGGGGTTGTTTTCAGGAGGCATCGGAAGCAGCCTAGTGTTGGTGCCTGCCTGACGTCCAGGGCCAGGTAGTTCCACAGAGAAGGGGTCACCACACAGAAGGCTCTTCCCCTGGTGGACCCCAATCGGGCCATCAGGCTGTGTGGAACCACCAGGAGCAGGCCCTCCAATGACCCCAGTGACCGGGCAGGTTGGTAAGAGAGAAGGCGCTCTCTCAGGTATCCTGGTCCCAAGTTGTTTAAGGCTCTGTAGCTTTGTACACTGGTACCAAAACCTGAAACCTGGCCCAGTAGCCCATAAGCAGCCAGTTGAATTCCCTCAGCAAAGGGGAAAAAGCTGGAAAAAAGTTCTTGGATTTCAGGGGGAACTCTGCCACTGAGCTCCAGCCTACTGACTAACTGTTGAGGGGGAACCTGGAGCATTCCACAGCTGAACATTTGACCCTAAGTCCCCCTTGCATATGCTAATCAAGAACTTGGGCATTCGGTTCTGATGGTGGGGATTAGAAAGAACCACAGGGAAGGATCCACATGTTCAGGGCTTGCAGAAATGCAAATGATCTTTAGCGGGGGAACACCTAAGAGGGAATCCAAACACCAGTCCGATGTAGGCATATCAGCCACAGAATACCGACAGGCTATTGAGGAGGATGGGGACAGAAAACTAGGTGGAATGGAGTATCTAGAAAAGGGCATTTCTCCCTGACCGGCACTCCGAACAAGGTCATGTCACGAAGTCACATTTTATTTTCAGGTTCAACTTGTATGCCATCCCCACCCTCTGAGATGCTGGAGCGGGGGCAGCCTTCTGCGAGGGAAATCACAGTGGTGACTTATTGTGCCTCCGTATGCAGAGCGCATAGAGATCCATTGTGCACACACACACACACACACACACGTGTGCGCACATCTCAGCAGGGATCACTCCAATATGCCGCCTGCTTCTCCCGCCTGCCATCTGTCACAAGAGCAGCCTATTTTCCAGTGTGAGATAACGGCTATTTCCTGCTTCCGGGAAACATGTAGAAACAAAACATTGGCCGTCCTGACAGGAGCTTCTGGGAGTTGAAGTCCCAAACATCTGAAGATCTACCTTCTGCCCACTCTTGATCCAGCCCACTACTGCCTATTCTGACTGGCAAGGAAGTCTCCAAGGTCTATAGGAAGAGATTTCCCCGGTCCTGTTCGCCAAGATCCTTTAACTGGTGGAAGACTGTAACCTATAACAATAATCCCCCGGAGTTATCCCTCCTCTTCCACATTGCAACCTGATTGTTTACCCACCTCTCATTCTGACCCAGACGGTGGTGGTGAGGACGAGGGGGAATAGACGACACGGCTTCCTTGCTCCCTGGCTCTCTCTGTCAAGCTAGCAGTAGGTCTACCCCAAGAACGTTGATGTCTGGAACTAACAGATTCATGTCTGGATCCTACTGAAATCAATGGTTCCCGTTAGATTGGAAGCTCCAAACGAATCAATGGACCTGCAGTTATTGAAAAAAGAGGATGAAACAGAAGATAAAAATATCAGTTCTGTACTGAAAATATAGGCACAAGCATACTTGCTGTTGCAAGTGAAAGCCCAAGGCCCAAAGTGGTCATGGGTCCAATATCTTGAAGGTACAACCTGCCGTCGATAGGAATCTGTGGATTGTGTAAAATTCATGACAACTGTGTTTTGCGGATTGTCAGGTGCCTTTCATTCCGTCGTCCACCCATTGAGCGAATCAAATAGTTTTCTGTTTCCGAATTTGTGCAAATTCACACTTGCAAATGCACAGATTCCCCCAAACTCACAAAATGCGCAAATTCATACATTTGCCCATGGGGGGAAATGCACATTTTTGACCAGATTTTTTATTTTTGGCATTTTTATGACAAAAGTTGTGCAAATTTCCTGAAGGTTAGGAGAATGGTGCACAAGGCCGTGGACTCCGCCCAACAGGAGAAAAGCCAGTAATCCACTGTGGAATCTATGGATTGGCTTCATAAAAATCAAAGTTCATTTGGATCCGTTGCAGATTTCTCTGACTAAGCTACCTGTGGAGGGCCCACACCTCATCAGGGGCTCATTGACAGGAACCTAGAGTTTCTCCTCCTCTTCCCCCTTGCCACCTGCTTGTTCACCTGCCTCTCGCTCTGGCCCAGACAACGGAGGTGATGAAAAGGTGGAGCAGGAGATACTGCGGCCTCCTTGCTCCCTGGTTCTCTGCCTGTTGAGCAAGCAAGTGGTGGCAATGATGAAGAAGAGGACGAGGAACAGTAGCAGTTGGCGACAATTGCAGTGAGAAGGTGGACTCACTGAGGGACGGGGGCCATGAAAAGTGTCTTCCCCAGGGACCCTCCAAAGCCTGCCGTTGGCCCTAATGCGAAATATTCTCTCTGCAATTGAGATATTTTTTCTGCCCATATAATAGATTTAATATTTTCTTAGACCAGCCGTCCTTAATATGTTGCCCTCCAGTTCTTTTGGACCATAGCAGGTGGGAGCCATAGCACCACAACATACAGAGGGACGCAGGATTCCCACCCCAGAGATCAAAGTGACCTGGCCCATAGAACAGCAGTCAGGGACCTTCCATCATGCTTGGATACAGCTTTGGAGGAGACACGCACCCCTCCTTCCTGCGGGCAACCCTCACTACCGAGACCACCAGGGGGAGAGGACGCCCCCTCCATCACATTTCGATCCATTACCCTCCCCGCCTCTTACCCACTGCAACTGCGGAGGACTCCAGAGGAAGGAAAGGAGCAGGCCGTCCAACGTGTTTCGACCCAAGTCCGTGACCCGCTGAACTTTGCAACTGAGAATCTAATGCCTGAGTTTGCTTATTCTTTTTTCCCTCCTCCTTCCCCATCTCCTTTCCTCTTGTGTCATGTCTTTTACACTGTAAGCCTGCAGAGAAGGGACTGTTTTATTTCTTCGCTTTGTGAGCCACTCCCAATGTCCCTGTGGGTGGAGGGCAGGATTGGGGTGCAATAAATAAATAAATAAATAAATAAAATTTAAGAAGATGTGGTAGGGGCAATATTACTCGTTCCCCCCTCCCGGCCCTCCAGGCCCTCCATGGGCTGAATGATTTCACCTGATACAACCATACAAACATTTTTGTATGCATTTTTGGCCTAGTATACATATTTTGTTGAAGAACCTTTCCTAATAGAATGTGTTTTCAAACATTGTTTCTCCCAATATCTACATCTTGCGCTCCTCTTTTAACTCCGGAACTCGGTAGATAATTTCAGAGAACTGTAAAAATTGAAGGGTAACTAAGCTTCGCTTCACATTGGGGTTCTCAGCTGCAAAAAGTGGGGAGTTCACCTTAAAACGGGAACTGAATGGATTTCCGCCCCCCCCCATCCCTAACACCTCCAGTGATTTCTACCCACAACGGGACCCCCACCGAAGCTATTCTGAAGCCTCCCGCGTATTCAGCATGGCATTCAAGTTTGCCGCATCTTTGATCAATGGATATTGCGAGGTTGATGGTAGCAGGAAAAACAAACGTGGCAGCCATGATGAGGATTTACGGTGTCGAGGGCCTATCAACCGAGCAATTGGGTTGCCATGTGCCTGGGTGAGTTATTGGATCCCACAAGCTGATGCCCTAAGTGGGTAACAAGAAGCCTGAGAATGGTTAGCAGCAATCTTCTTCCCTTCGTCTGTATAACTCACACACAGCATTCATTTTGAGTAGAGAAGGTTGCCAACTGATCACAACACTAGCCTGGCTCTGCCCTGCTGCAGAATTCAAGCAATGGGGCTTTTCAGAGGCTAGAGAGAAACATTACAGCCTAGCCATGTCTACAAATCAAGCCTGCTCATAAAGTCGCAACTAAAGATGCTGGGTGAAAAGTATCCTGTTCTGTGGCCCCTTGAGGTTTGCAGGGGAAGCTGGTTGTAAGATCAAGGCAGCAAGAAAGTCGGACCTTGGATAGCTCCGACTGAGTCCTAAAGGCTGAAACACTTTCATAGGAAGACAATAGATGGATGTTGTCTCAGCAGAGAGCTGAGGCCGACTGAAGCCTTATATAGGCTGACGAGAGCTGTAGTATGGTGATTTCCACCCCTCTTGGGGGAGATGAGTGGATTGTTAAAGGGACCTCACCTGATTTTGTAGCCAGGAACTTCTGCAAGTCTGAGGAGAAAGAGGTTCTGCTGTAAAATCATCCCCTC
The DNA here is from genome assembly GCA_029215795.1 of Anniella stebbinsi. Lineage (NCBI taxonomy): Eukaryota > Metazoa > Chordata > Lepidosauria > Squamata > Anniellidae > Anniella > Anniella stebbinsi. The sequence continues at coordinate 99,212,691 of JARDYH010000008.1, read as the reverse complement.
AACTAGAGAACAATGGCATGTCCTGTGTCCTCTGCCTAGATACTGAGCCCAGCAGTCCCAGGGTCCAAGAGATCCCCTGCAATAACATAACTTTGTTTTTATATTGTGTTTGGAAGCGACTTCACAACTTCATGATTTGCAAAACCAGTTTATCCCTGCCATATAAAATGGTTCAGGGGCAGGTTACCTGACACAACCTCACCTCTTTTATGTCCCTACCCAGGCATTAAAATCATCTCCCCAATTCTTCCTGCAGGTAAATCCTGCCAAATGAAGAAAGGCAGGTTGTTGTAAGACACACACACACACACACACACACACACACAGAGAGAGAGAGAGAGAGAGAGAGAGAGAGAGAGAGAGAATACCTTCTGAATGGCACCCCCCCCCATCTGAGGTATGCCCTACCCCAATGATAGTCACCTTGTGCCCATATTCTGGTATTTTTGGCACCAGGTGAAAAGCTTTTCATTCTCCCAGGCTTTTTCAAATTTATTTATTCATTTAGCACTTTTAGTGTTTATTCTGCTGCTGTTTTTAATTTGGTTTTACATACAGGGAAGGGTTGATTCTTTGAAATGTTTATCTTGCTTTTTTCTGGGCTGCTTTTTCCCTATTTATTTATTTATTTATTTATAATGTATTATTGCATTGACATCCCAGGTGTTTTCCCCCTTTCTTGCAAGGAATCCAAGGTGGCTTAGGAGGTCCTTCCCTGTCTCCTGCGAGGTAGGCGAGGTGGAGAGTCAGTGGCTCAATTCGGATGACACAATAAACAACTGGTGTGGGGGAAACAATCGTCAGTTGTTTTGACTATTGTGTCATCCGAATGCTGCCATAGTCAACTCAGTGCTGATCCCAATCCACACCACAGTTGATTATTTATTACCATGTTGTGTGGGGAGTACCCCCTAGTTGAACAACTGTAAAGTTGATTATTACTCCACCATTGACTATCGTGTCGTCTGAATTGAGCCAGTGACTGGCTCAATTGTGCCCAGTGAGGGACTAGAACTGGGATTGCCCTAGTCCCAGTCCAACACTCTAACCACTACACCACACAGTCTCTATTGTGGTGTAGTTTTATTGATGGCTTTATTTTCCATTCCTTTCCCAATGATGCCCAATGCGTCTGACCCAGCCCTCCTCCACACTCCCAGCAAACACTGCTCCGGCAACGTACATCCACCGAGAGGATGTGTGCCAACTTCTCCCCTCAGCCCAGCTCCTACGCCTTAAAGCAGGAGCCTGGCAGATGGAAAGGCAAAGATGACTTTGGCACTCTCCCGAACGCTTGAGGTCTCTCCGCGACTGGCTGCTGTCAGAAGAGCAGGAACGGCGGGGGGGGGGGAGGAGGAACGTTGGCAACCCTGGCCTGGCACTGAAGCGAGTCACAAATCCTGCCTGTGTTGGATTTGTTCGCATCAGGCAGCTGTGGAAGGCGGAGGAGCGGGTTCGGGTGGTGGAGGGAGCTGGCGGAAAACAAAGGAACGAAACCATGCAGCCAAGGCTGCTTGTGAATTGCATCTTTTTCTCTCCCTCTCTCTCTCTCTCTGTTTCCTTCCCACTCTTTCTTTTTTCAGCTTCGCTACCAGAGAGAGGGTGGATCGGGGCCCATAAATTTAATGAGCAACCAGCAACGGTAAGCGGAGGGGGGGGCTTGCGTGCCTTTCATCGGAGTCTCTCTGGTAACACGCTCCCGCAGGCAGGCAAGAACACAGGCGGAGCGGAGGGGGGGGAAGCAGCTCAGCTCTTGCAGGCCTCAGCAGAACGCGGTTCTATTTTCTGCCGTTTCCTCTTCCTCATTGCACGTCGCCATAGCAACCGTGTTGGCTAAAGGAGCTTTGCCTCCCATCTTTGCTCTCCTTGCTTCCTCTCTCCATATATATATATATACATATATATCCTCCTCTTTCTCCCTTTCCTTCTTTCCATTTTTAAGAACATCAGCCCTGATGCTGGATCAGACCAAGGGTCCATCTAGTCCCGCATTCCGGTTCACACTGTCTCAACAAGCAAGACGTGAGCGCAACAACACCCTCCTGCCCATGATCCCCAGCCACTGGTGCATATAGGCTTATTGCCTTGGATACGGGAGGCAGCACAGAGCCATCGGGACTAGTAGCCCTGGATAGCCTCCTCCTCCTCCAGGAATTTGTCTAACCCCCTTCTAAAGCCATCCAAATTGGTGGCCACCTCTATGCCTTGTGGAAGTGAGTTCCATAGTTCGGCACAGAGGGAGATAAATGTCTCCCTCTCTCATCATATTGTTTGGAAATGCCTACTTTGAAATGTGCATTCCGCCCCCTCCCAAATACACATTTTCACACATCAGCCAATGGGGGGGGGGAGTGTGCAATTTGAAAAATTTGTACATTTGGATGGCACACTTTTTTTGCATTTGAACGGGCTGAAACCTGGGCCAGATTGAAAACAAAAATGAGACCCGAAATGAGCTTTGAAATGAATTTTGGTGAATTTTCACAGGCTTGAAAAGCTCTGGTTCTTCCATCCCTGGTCTGCTCTTCGAGAGGGAGACCTCAGCTTCCCCCTCCCAACTTCCCTGGAAACTTCTGCTGGGTCTTAGCTCTCTGACATAAAAGTGTTGCCATTGGTACAGGCAAAAAGGGGATTGATTGAGTGGAGAGTCATGGGTGAATCCAAAACATTTCCAGTCCCCAGACATGCCCCCTACATGGGGTGGGGAAAGTATGCCAACCCTGAAACTGGTTGAAGGAGAAGGAAAATAGTTCAATTTTTTTAAAAAAACTGGTAGAAGAAAGCGAGAAAAATGCTGAAAAAGACCCCAAACACTTGTCTTCAGAAGACGAGGCTCCTGAATTAACTGTTCAGGGAGAAGGCTTGGATACAGAAAGGCATAACAAGGTGTCCAATTGTTTCAGACCCAGTTCTCCAGGAACCACCAGCACCTAAATCCAGAAGAGGTTGCATAGCCATCCTCAGACTCTGAGGACTCCAGTCAGGAAAACACTGGCATGCCATAACCACCCCCACATCAGTGCAGCCTGAAGCTACTAAAACAGATCAGGCCCCTGTAAGAGGAAAAGGCATTGCCAGTGTGGAGGTGGGACTAACCAGCCTAAATGAAACCAAACCCTTACTTAAGGCTCAGCCGTGATCTGCTGCTTGTTGGAGTCACATTCCAGCCAGCTTGGCTGGCTTCCAGCATGCCCGCACTTGGAGCTCTCCTTGGCGCTGTCATATTCCTGTCTTTCTAGGAAACCTGATTGGCCCCAAACCTTGCAAAGGTGTGATCCGTAGTGGAGCCTTGTAACTGAAGCCTTAGCAGCAGCCAATGACACTTGGCCTTCACCATCACAGATGGCCAGTAGGAGTGCTCTGTTAAAGGCACAATAAAGGTTTGCTAAAGGGATTTTTTTTTTTTTGAGTGGGTGGATACTTCTGCAAACCTTGGGTTTTCCCCCATAATCAACAGGCGATTGCATCAAAGCCCTGTTTGACAGTGGAAAGGGCCCAGGCCATTTATTTTCATCTTCACTTTACAATTGCTCTTAAGCCCCCTCTCCCACTAAGTCAAGGTAAACACACTCCCTGGTTTGCAAAGATCCAATTCAAAGTGTTGGTGCTGATCTCTAAAGCCCGAAATGGCTTAGGACCAGAGTATCTAAAGTAGTGTCTCGTCCTGTATGTACCTGCTCAGACTCTTAGGTCATCTTCAGTCCTGTCCTCTGGGTGCCCCAACGGAAGGGGGCTAGATGGGTGTCTCCAAGAGAGAGGGACTCCTCAAGCTGTGGCACCCCACTTATGAAAATTCCTCAACTAAAGAGGTTCACCAGGCACCCCTGTTGTTACCTTTTCAGCATCAAGCCGAGACCTTTCTTTTCTCTCAGTCACCTTAGAGACGGAGATCTACATTTTGGGGGCCAATTATCTGTTCCTCCGCTATTTGTTCTTCTGTACCGAACGGTCTTCTTGTAAATATTTGTACTGCATTACACATTTTTAAGATTTTCTATGGCATTTTAGTCTTTTAACTGGTTGTAATCTGCCTCAGTGAATGTCGATTATTGGACAGATTAAAAATATAATAAATAAATGAGTGAGAAAGTGTCTAAAGCAATGTTGATCTTCTCCTTCTGAGTTTTCGATCATCTCTCTTGTGGGCACTCACCTAACTTTGTTCCTTGTTATGGGGGGGGGGGGGAATGAAGATTTTGATAAGTTCTTATCAAAACTGAACTGAGCTGAAATTCTTACCCATCTCTGGTTTAGCTTCCTTCTTGCCAGCTCTTAGAAAAACTAATCGCCATCTGCAGTTTTCCATTTTGAAATTGCCTGTATTCAAAACAATTAAAGTGTTGTTGTTTTCAAAATCCACTGTCCGACTTGTCAGGAGCTCTTTTAGTGGATCAAAACCTTCCAGCCCCTCTAAAAGGTAAATGTTGCAGCCCTGCAGATAATGGTTTCATGCAAACTGGTAACTCGTTCCATTGACGGGAGTGAGCAAGAAGACTACAAAATCTCTTTCCCTCTGGCAATGTTGCCTCCCAAATTCTCTGCATGGTGCCTCTCTCTCTCTCTCTCTGTGTCTTCCACCTTCCTTCTTCTGCCGAACACAGATTTATGGGGGATACTTATTAAAAAACATTGCAACCGTTTCCCTGGTTGTTGTTGTTTTTATGACATTGACGGTGAGCGTTATTTACTGTTATTGTTTTCAGCCTGGATTCCTCTGTCGGCAGCTCCACTGCTCCCTTGGGGAAAGGGGTTCAGTTTTAAAAATGGGGAAGCGAGGAGGTGAGGGGGCCATGCTACAGTGATAAAGGAACGGAGATGTGCCTTCGGGATGACCGTTCCAGAAAACAGGCCCTTGGTGGCCAGGAAAACGCAGCAAAGGGGATCCCAGGCCAGTAAGGCACACATACCCATTTGTCATTGTTTTAAACACCCTCCAAAAGGGCCTCTTAACTTTGGCTTCTTTATATGCCTTCCTAAAGTCCTTGGCAATCCTCACAGGGCTTTACCCTGACAACAACCCTGCGAGGCAGGTCACTCTAATTACAGAGGCGAGGGTTGCCAACTTCAGCTTTAACTGGGCCAGTAAAACCACTGATCATCCTTGGGCCAAGCCTATGGGATTTATGTTCGCCAAGGCTAACTTATGCCCCATCGAGTTCAATGGGGCCATGCTAAGAATGACTCAATCTGCACCTGACTCATTGTATCCCATAACTGCCCTGTGGGGAAGAAGATGTAGCAAGGAACCTAAGAGCAGGTTAACTCCTTTAGAGTTCTGGCTAAAAGCCCAGAGTGGATTCACGGCCCCAATGATATTGGAGACAGCAACCTCCACTGCTGAAGACACCCACTCCAGGGAAGGCAGGATCAGGGGACTGGATCCAGATTTAAGTTGGATCAGCCTCACTGGCAGAGATGGAGTTCCCCGACCCCACCCGTCCCACGGCGACCGCTCCATCCCCCTCTGAAAATGGACCGAATGGTGTGAATCCAGCAGAGGGACCCTATGAGCGGAGCCCCTCCTCTTGCAGAAAATCCCTTCCTCTCACGGAAGCCAGATCCTGGATCCATCCCAGGAACAGGTGGCCCTCTGGCTGTGTTCAGCCTGATGCTAAAAGTTGTCTGATTGTACCACGGAATCGTGCAGCTGAATCCAGGCATCCTGCAAACACCACAACATCCGTAACTTCAGCCTTCTCTCTCTCTCTCTCTCTCTCTCTCTCTCTCTCCCTGCTCCCTGGCAGCCTCTGACAACAGCCGTGTCTCAGAAGGGCTTGTAAACGATGCAATGAGGGATGGGGGGTGGAGGGGAGAGACAATCCATTATTCTGTGGAACCTTCCACTCCAGGTACTCCGAAGCCTACATGCACACACACATACAAGAGACAGAGACAGAGAGACAGACAAAGCAACACAGAGACAGACAGAGAGACACAGACACACACAGAGAGAGGACAGACAGACAGACAGACAGAGAGTAAAAGTTAGAGACAAGGACAGAGAGACAGAGATAGGCAGACAAAGAGAATCACACACACACAGACACACACAGAGAGAGAGAGAGAGAGAGGAGACAGAGAGAGAGAGACAGAGAGAGAGAGAGAGAGAGAGAGAGAGAGAGAGAGAGAGAAAGAGAGAGACTCACAGAGACATAGAGAGAGACAGACTTCTTGCTGTGCCTTGGCATCCATTCACTTTTTTGCAGGGCGGAAAATGCCCATTTGCATGCATAAAAGCAACCTTGTGCCACCTCAATGGGCTCTTGAACACATACGAAAGCGTTCCACCTTCAAAATAACACAGACAAGTTCTTGTTTCTTTCTTTCTTTCTGTTTTGAAAGCAAAGGGCTCCAAATTGAGGCTGTGGTTAAAAGGCTGATTGTATATGATTGATTCATTTATAACTTGAGCCTTCTCAATCCTGCCTTCTCCCAACAGCTCCGAGCGAGTGGGGTGTTATTCAAAATAATGCAAGAAGAGCTTCACTGGGTCCGATCCAGCATGATTAGGGGCACAAGGTTACAATTTTCCTCTCCTGGTGGTATCTCCCAAGGGTTTCGTTTGTGGGCTTCCCGAATAGCCATTACGGTTTGGATGCCATTACGGGTAGCAGAGACAGATCTGACCTACGGGGCGCAGCATGGGCAGTGTCAAGGGTAGGTATAATTGGGCACGTGCCAAGGGCCCACACCCCAAGAGGGCCCCACTGACAAGGGGTGGCCACCAAGGGGTGGCCACCAGGTCTGAGAGTGACACATCCAAAGCCAAAGGCACGCAGGAGCAAGCAAGCTAATAATCCCAGTTGATGCGCTTCTGAATTCTGAGACGCCACCTGGAGGACCACACTCGCTGCTCCATCAACTTGACCACCCTCGCCACGTTACCTTCTCCCCATCTGCAAGTTCACCAGGGCGACACGGAGCACTTTGATCTTCATGCACGCAGGAGAGTGCTCTTCTCAAATTGACCTCCCTGGAGAGGGAGCTGAGCAAAGCCAGGAGTGCAACCCGAGATCAAAAGCAAAGGCGCGGAAGGGAGTCAGGAAGGAGGACGGACGAAAGGAGGCGTCCCGGCGACAATGAAGTGATCAAAAATGAAGAGTAGCCTTCACAAAGGGAACTGGTAAGCTTGCCTGGCTCTCAGATGTCAGAACAAAGCGAGGCTGGAGGCACCCACAAAAGAGTCTGGCTGCCCTGGAGAATCCTGGGAAATTCCCTGGGCTGCTGACGTAACACACGCAGGCACTGAGAAGGGAGACTCTGCTCTACATCTGAGGAGAGCAGAGACGAACAAAATCGAAGCTATCTCAGTGGGTCAGCTTTGGTAGATGGGGCACGGTGGTCAAGGGACAAGTGTGAATTTTGGTTCACTTCAGTTTTTGAAAGGATCCGCCTGAATTTCCAAAGTTCTCCAAATTCGCGACAAAACCCTGCCCAAACTGACAGATTTGTCCACCCATGGTGGGACATGCAGAGGGCCTTCTTCGTTGTGGCACCCCGGTTGTGGAATGCCCTCCCCTTGGAGGCCCAACTGGTGCAGAAGCCGGCTTCATTTTGGCACCAAGTTAAAACGTGGCTTTTTATCAAAGCCTTTAAGGGCTAAATTTGCCTAAAGTTGCACATGACTTCAGTTTTTATTGTTCTGGTTTTTAAAAAAAAAAATCCTGGTATTAGTTTGTTAATGGTTCAATACCTTCTTAGCTGTGTAGATTATTTCTTGTTTTATACTGTTTGGATTGATTTGAGATCTCAATGATATAGGATGGGATAGGCATTTTAATCAATCAATCAATCAATCCAGGCCCAGGGCTTAGAGTCTTTCACTCTGAAAAGTCTGGGTTTGCATCCCTATGTATTCAGTCTGTCACCTTTTTTTCTGACTTTAACAAGCAGGTACAACATGTTCCTCTGCGTGCTGAGAATAGATGTTGAATTTGCCCGGTGCAGGGCTGGTAAGAATTTCATTTAAGTTAGTTGTTCATACGGATTAAACAAAATTAGCAAAGTCCTTCATATTCAGGAGATAGAAAACTTGAGATTTTTTTAAAAAAGTATGTTGGAGGAAGTGAAATTGATGGATTTGCATATCCCTATGCACAAAATGGGCTCTTCCTTTGACCATTTCCCCCCTCCACCACCTTGAAGTTTTAAAGGACTTGTCTGGCTTTGAGTATGTTCATTCCAGGATCCTGAGGCCTATAGCTCACCTGCTAGGGTTGTTATGTTTTGGTCTCAAAATTAGCAAGCTGAACCACCCAGAGATGTTGTGAAATGCCCAGAGAGCTTCAGCTCTTGGGTGGTATAGAAATTTAATTAATTCATTGATTAATTGATCAATCAGGGCAGGATCTACTCTACTGCTTTAAAACAGTTTATAACAGGAATGACAACTGTTGGGGCCCAGGCCGCATTGCACATATACAGTGCTCAGACTGTTTTCAAAGGGTCATATATTGCTTGGTGTAGATCTGGTCCTAAATCTAATTTGAGATGGATTGGAAAACTACTGGCATTTTAAGGCCTAGTAGCAGTTGTCTTCCAGGACTCCTTTTTTCCTTATCTTAATAAATATTCAAGCTTTCTTCTTTTTCTTATAGAGGTTTAGTTTGCTGTTGTTTACTACGGCTTGTTTGTTTCAGATATTGATCATGATCGTTATCATTGTGAGGTATGTGTGGTGTTGTTTCTGTTTTTATTTATATATATTTTGATATATATAAATAACTGGTCCAGGTTTTGAAAGCAAAAGGCAGAGTTCTTAATAAAAGAAGACATTTTTAAAAATGGACTGTCTCTTCCTTTTTTCCCTAAGTCTTTGCAAGTTGTCTAGAGGGGGGCATATGCAGTTCCCCTCCCGTTTTATCCTCACAACAAACGTGTGAGGTAGGTCAGAAGAAGAATGACCTTCTGGCTGGCTCTGGAATCTCACCTTCTGCACCAGGGAAAGACTAAAGCAGTGGCGTGTGTATGGAAAGATACAGACTTGCAAAATGGACTGCACATAATTTTTCCGGCAATTGATGTCTAATTCTGGAGGGGGGGAGAGAGAAATCAAACTATAGGTCTTTAGAAGACCGAGAAAAGTTTAGCGAAAACCATCATCTCTCCATCCATGCAGTTCTGTAAATGCTGCAAAAGCGGACCATGTTTCAAGTTATATATATAAAAATATATAGAATGGGGGGGAGGGGGAGGGAAATGGTCTCAAGCCTTAAGCACTGTCACAATGGGTAAATGCTAAACCCAGTTCTCTCTTTGAGTTCCCACATGGCAATGTATAGCCATCCTCAAAATACTGACATGTAGAAAAAGGAGGTCAATGTAGATGTTTTTTTCTGCACTGACTGCCGGCTTTGGATTTCCAGCTCCTCTTGAGTAACACAGTTAGGTGGCCCTAGGAAAGAAAAATAGTAAAAACAAGGAATGGAGGATGTTTCTTAAGGGAGAGTGTGCCATGACCCCCCTCCAGCCCTCGGATCTTCCAATCTTCAGCAGAGGATTCTGATGAGACCAAAGTAGAGGATACTTCCTTGGGGGTGGGACAGTGGCTGCTTTATTAAGCTCCCTCCCGGTTGGAGGGCATAGCCTTGTCCCTGTCCTCTTGCTCAGAGGATGAGGCAGAACATCCATCTCCCCAGCCCTGCAGATGTCTCAGGATTCAAAATCAGGTGAGGGGGCTTTAATACTCCAGCCAGCTCCCCCAGGACCACTCACATACAAGAAGGGTACAGGATTCTGTTTCCTTTTGGGACGGGAAGCTTGCGACATTTTTGTGACACCCGTCAGTTTCCAATTCGACCCGTTGAGCATGTGGGAATTAGGCAGACCACTTCTGCGCTTGTTTCTGGCTTTTTGTGGTTGAGTCAAGCGCTTGGAAGATCTATACGCAGCCTTGATAGCCTTCTTAACTATTTGGTTTTGGAAATTGCTGTGTGTGTGTGTGTGTGTGTGTGTGTGTGTGTGTGTGAGAGAGAGAGAGAGAGAGAGAGAGAGAGAGAGACATGACCATTTTCTCCAGGTTTGCAATTTGACAAAAGTTTAAATGGCATTTGTTTCGTAGCCTTTGGCCACCCATTCATTGATCTGCCCACATCTACCTCCATGGGGGAAAATCTCCTTGCATTCCTATCCAAGGCTGGGTACATTTCACAGAGCAAGCGCTTCTGAAGACCTCCCAAGCAGAAGTCTTTAGCATTGTGATCCTTGGCTGAGCTTGCGGAGTTGCAATGCAAGGCACAGAATAAAGAAACACGTCCGGGAAATGCGTACCTTTGAAAAACATTCACAATTTGGAGGAATGTGCAGAAAATGAGGTGTGTGTTTTTTCAGAGGGTGAAATAAACAAAAAACAACAAAGCTCACTGCCTGACACAGACACAGTTGGAACAAGCTTCGGGGTGCGGATTCGGAGAATTGAAAGGAGCTCAGGTCTGGCAGATTTGCAAATTCAAAGAACATCTCTTTGCTCTTGAACTTGGTTGGCCCTGGATCGAAGTTGGCAACACTGTCCACTCCAAGAACTGGATAGGTACTATGAAAGAACACCAGAAGAGCCCTGAGGCTGGATCAGACCAAGGGTCCATCTTGTCCAGGATTCTGTTCACACATTGGCCAACCAGCTGCCCATGGGAAACCCACAAGCAGGACATGAGCGCAACTGCACCCTCCCACCCATGTTCCCCAGCAACTGGTGTACACAGGCCTTTGCTGCCTCTGATACTGGAGGTAGCATATAGCCATCAGGATGAGTAGCCACTGATAGCCGTGTCCTCCATTTATTGGTCTAATCATGCTTTCAAAGCCTTCCAGATTGGTGGTCATCATCACTCCAACTTGTGGAAGTGAATAGTAGAACCAGTGTGGTGTACTGGCTAAAGTATCGGACTGAGAGTCGGGAGATCCAGGTTCTGGTTCTCACTCGGCCATGGGTGACTTTGAGCTAGTCAGAGATTCTCAGCCCAACCTACTTCACAGGGTTGTTTTTATGAGGATAAAATGGAAAGGAGGAGTGTTAGGTACGCTGCCTTGGGTTCCTTGGAGGAAAAAAGGCAGGATATAAATGCAATAATAAATAAATAAGCCCATTGGGTTCTAATATTATGGAGGAGGGATAAAAATGTCTCCCTATCCACTTTCTCCACACCAGGAATAATTTTGTGACCTCTTGAATGTCTCCCCTTTCACATCTCCCCCCCAATCCCAAATTAAACCGTCCCAGACTTTGCAACGTTTCTTCCTATGGGAAAAGAGTGATGCCCTTATGGCTCTGCAATGTATTCATATTTACCATCCAAGCCCAGCCAGCTGCCTTGCTTTCTAACTTTAGCTCCCCCGTCCCCTTTCCAGGCAAATTGGCTATTTCTCCAGAGGGCAGATCCTACATCTCGCTTTTCACATGCTCCTGAGCTCAAAACGGAGGGCTCAAATGCTTCACTTCTGTATCCACACATTGCGTGGACCAGCCCCATTGTCTGCAAGGTATGTCCATTGTACGTGAGTTGTACTCATCCCTTTTGGCCCGAATCTATCCCTCCATAGTTGTCATACCTTCAATTGGGGTTTTTCAAATTAGCCATCTGCCTCGTGGACCATTTGCACGGTCGCTGGTGAAAAGCTTCCCCACCCTGGAAGAAACGGAGTCAGCCCGGTGAGTTTCTGGAGCCCGAGGAACTCTGCTCACATCTCTGGATCTCTCCGGCTGCGCTCAGCATCTCTCGGCACCAAGGTTCAGGAGGCGGTTGCCATAACAACCACCGGCACTCTTTCCCCCCCCCCATCTCACATGCAAATGAATTACAATGTTATTAGTGTGCTGGGTTTCAAGGAGCTGGGCACGCTTCGTAAAGGAGATCCTGCTCCAATTCATGTATAGGAGGAGGCACATGCACCTCTGGAGAGGCGGGGGTGGGGGGAGGCAGCGTTATAAGAGCCCCAGTTGTAATTAAGGTAAACCTAAACACATGCAAATCCATTGCTTAACTCAGAAAGGCTGGATGCCCTGCCCTCCATCATGCAAAAGGTGGGAGAGCTGAGATGCATGACAATTCTCTTCCATTTCCATTTCGATCCGAATTTACTGGATTTTGCAAAGTTCTCCATATTCGGGGGCCCCAAAAAACTTGTGATGTATCCAACGGTGGAAGGAAGCCAAAATAACAGATCCATCCGTCCAAGCCCTGGGCTTTGAACGCCTTTCACCTCAAAGTCCTGGGCTTGGCTCCCTGTCTGTTTGAAACCGTCTCTGAACTTCGTTCGTGTTGCCACGTCTTCTTTTTCGGGCAGGCTGTTTTCAGCTAAGTGGCAACCAAATGCAAAGTCCTCGCCATGCTGGAAATAGCTGGATGTGCCCAGTGCAGAGGGGTAAGAATTTCAGTTCAATTCCGATGTGGGAATCAGCAAGAAAACCAAGGTGGCCGAATTTCTCCAAATTCCATTCCAATGCTCCTTCCAACTCAGATCCATCCCAAAATTGCGAGTTTTGTTTTTTCACGTGAAAATCCAGGCATCGTTCCATGCATATTTTTTCCAGATGTGTACATCGCTCGTGCACATTGGTGAAACATACACCATGGTTCTCCCACTGAATAAAGTGTCCTTGTGTGCATTTCTCAAAAGTATGCTTTTTTTTTAATGTGCATTTTTCAAACATGTGCATGCTGTCGAGCCACAAATGACATTGCAGGCTTGGAAATGTATGAATTTGAATCCGAATTCGGGTTCAATTTGAAAGAGCCGAGCTGGTCAAATCCTGATCAAAAGGAAATTGGAAGGCCTTTCTCCTGTATCCCCAGTTTGAACAGAATTTGCCCCCCCCAATTCAATTTTCTACATATTTCAAATGGGAAAAATCTGAAATAGAGAAATATTTGCATGTCGGAGAAAACACCACAGACAGGTCTGTCCATACAGGCCTGGGGATTTGAGACCTTAGCTTTCAAAAGCCTGGATTTGAATCCTTGTGCATTCAGCCATGTTCATGCTTAATTTCAGTTACCAATTTTTTTTTCCTGACAGCTGTACCTCCAGAATTTGTCTGCTGCAGATAGGTGAGAATTTCATTTGAGCTAATTTTTTAAAATAAGAATTGACCAAGATTCACAGATTTTGCATTCAAAAGAGAAAGAACTTGAGATTTTAAAAATGCAAATGTGGGAGGAAGTGAATCGAAGAGATCCATGGGAAAGACAGTGTGGTGTAGTGGCTAGAGTGTTGGACTGGGAGGTCCTGATTCACATCTCCACTCAAATATGAAGCTCACTGGGTAAGTTTGGGCCAGTCGCCAGCTCTCAGCCTAACCTACCTCACAAGGTTGTTGGGAGGATAAAATGCAGAAGAAGAGGATCCTATAAGCCACTTTGTCCTCCTTGGAGAAGAAGGCAGGATATAAGTGTAACAAACAAACATATGGAGCTACCTTCTATTGAAATAAAGCCTTGGTACATTTCTTTCTTTCTGTCTGTCTGTCTGTCTGTCTGTCTTTCTTTATTTAATACTCCAGCATTCTATCAAAAAGAAGACTGTACTCAAGGCAACTTACAGAACCAATTCAAATTGATTAAAACAATACAATAAAATACAATAAAAACTAGGGGTGTGCACGGACCCCCCGGATCGGATCGGGACCCGGATCGGGACCTCCAATTTTGTCCCGGACCGGTTCGGACAAAATCGGAGGCCCCCCGGACCGGATCGAGTCCGATCCCGACCCAAAAATCGTACATTTTTGGATCGGCCGCCATTTTTTTCCCCATAGACTTGCATTGCAATGCAAGTCTATGAGGAAAAAATGGCGGCGGGTGGGTAAGGGGGGACCTAACTCCCTCCCCCCCCGGGGCCGTCCGCTGTGGACGGCCCCGGCAGGTAAACCCCCTCCCCCGCGCTCCCTACCCCCCCTGGGGCCGCCTGCTTCCATCCGCTGGCGCCCGCGGGCGCCAGCGGATAGAAGCGGACGGCTCCGGGGGGGGGTAAGCCCCCTTCCCCGCCACTTACCTTCTCGGCACGTCCGGCGCCGGCGGCTACTACCAGCGGGCTCCGCGGCCTACTCTCAAGTAGCGCGCCGGGTGATGACATCACCCGGCGCGCCACCCTGGAGCAGGCCGCGGAGCCTGCTGGTAGTAGTAGGCGCCGGCGCCGGACGGGAGCCGCCGGGCCGGGCAGGTAAGGGCCCCCCTCCCCCCTCCACGCGCCCCCTCCTCCCCTCCACGCACCCCCTCCTTACCTTTCCGGCCCGGCGGCTCCCGTCCGGCGCCGGCGCCTACTACTTCCAGCAGGCTCCGCGGCCTGCTCTAGAGTAGCGCGCCGGGTGATGACATCACCCGGCGCGCCATCCTAGAGCAGGCCGCGGAGCCTGCTGGGAATAGTAGGCGCCGGCGCCGGACGGGAGCCGCCGGGCCGGAAAGGTAAGGGCCCCCCTCCCCCCTTCGCGCGCCCCCCTCCCCCCTCCGCGCGCCCCCTCCTCCCCTCCACGCACCCCCTCCTTACCTTCCCGGCCCGGTGGCTCCCGTCCGGCGCCGGCGCCTACTACTACCAGCAGGCTCCGCGGCCTGCTCTAGAGTAGCGCGCCGGGTGATGACATCACCCGGCGCGCCATCCTAGAGCAGGCCGCGGAGCCTGCTGGGAATAGTAGGCGCCGGCGCCGGACGGGAGCCGCCGGGCCGGAAAGGTAAGGGCCCCCCTCCCCCCTCCGCGCGCCCCCTCCTCCCCTCCACGCACCCCCTCCTTACCTTTCCGGCCCGGCGGCTCCCGTCCGGCGCCGGCGCCTACTACTTCCAGCAGGCTCCGCGGCCTGCTCTAGAGTAGCGCGCCGGGTGATGACATCACCCGGCGCGCCATCCTAGAGCAGGCCGCGGAGCCTGCTGGGAATAGTAGGCGCCGGCGCCGGACGGGAGCCGCCGGGCCGGAAAGGTAAGGGCCCCCCTCCCCCCTCCGCACGCCCCCCTCCCCCCTCCGCGCGCCCCCTCCTCCCCTCCACGCACCCCCTCCTTACCTTCCCGGCCCGGTGGCTCCCGTCCGGCGCCGGCGCCTACTACTACCAGCAGGCTCCGCGGCCTGCTCTAGAGTAGCGCGCCGGGTGATGACATCACCCGGCGCGCCACCCTAGAGCAGGCCGCGGAGCCTGCTAGTAGTAGTAGGCGCCGGCGCCGGACGGGAGCCACCGGGCCGAGAAGGTAAGTGCCCCCCTCCTCCCCCCCCCCCGCTGTCCACTTTCATCGGCGGGCGCCCGCTGGCGCCCGCCAATGGAAGCGGCGGTGGGCGCCAGTGGGCGCCCGCCGATCCGCCGATCCGCCGAACCGGTTCGGAGCTTTTTCGGACCGGTTCGGATTGGATCGGCCGATCCAGCTGCGGGATCGGAAATCGGATAATTTATCCGATTTCCCACTGGACCGGACTCGGATCGTGGATCGGGTCCGATCCAGTGCACATCCCTAATAAAAACTTCACAATTACAGATAAAAACTATTGAATACGGCACCCAACCCACCCAACCCACTTATCAGCCAAAAGCCTTCTTTTAAAAAGCAGTCTTTAAAATAAGAACCTAAGAAGATCCCTGCTGCATCAGGCCAAGGGCCTGTCTAGTCCAGCATTCTGTTCACACAGTGGCCAACCGGCTGTCCATAGGAAAGCCCCAAGCAGGACACAAACACAACAGCCCCCTCTGCCCATGTTCCTCATCATCTGGTGTACATAGGCCTTTGCCTGGCAGCGGTAAGACAGCAGAGGGGCAGAAAACCCCGCCTCCATCGCTTGGGGGCCACCACTGAAAAGGTCCTTCCTCTAGTCACCGCCAAATGTGCCCCTGAAGATGGGGGTCTCAAAAGAAGAGGCTCTCCAGAAGATCTTAGGAGCCAGGAAGGTTTGTATTGGAGAAGGCGGCCTTTCCAGTAGCCTGGGCCCAAGCCATCTCCCCCCTTGCTGCCAGCTTTCACTGGCTGCAAGAGCTCTCCAAAGTTTCAAGACCAGATTCTTTCCTAGTCCTACCTGAAGATGCTGGGGATGGAATCTAGGACCTTCTGCATGCCAAGCAGGTCCTCTACCACTGAGCTACAGCCCTTCCCCTAAATCCACCCATTCGTTAGGGGAAAGTACAGATGCTCTGAGGCAATGCTCTCATTCCCCCCCCCCAAAAAAAACCACACAGTTCCAGTGTCCTTGGGAGACACCCCTTGGCAGGTTTCACAGATGAAAACCGGGATGTGGTTGCAACACCCCCATTCTCTTTCCAAATCTTTGGGAGAGAGACTCCAACACCAACACCCGTCCTTATTATGCTCCTCAGCTACGCATTCCCGCAAGTGAGAGGCAAATGAAGTGCAAAGCTGAGCTGCATAACAAAGGGGAGAGTCAGTCTTGCTATTCAGAGAACAACACAGAAGAGCCCCCTCAGGACTCGGAGGAAAGTTCCTAGCATCTGACTTTCTATGCTGGCCAACTAGTGACCTCTAGGAAGACCAGAGCAGGGTGTGGAAGCAATAGCCCCCTCCTCCCATTGCTGTCTAGCAACTGATATCGTTCAGCGATACAGATGCATGGAATTTGGAAAATCCGTTCTGTCTGCTTTTGGTGGATCGTCAGGTGCCTTTCCTCCCATCATCTGCTCATTGGCGGCATCAGATATTTTCCAATTTCCTGAATTTGAACAAATTTGGATTTGCGCAGATTCGCATTCACACCAATTCACAGTTGCACGATTCACGCTTACAAAAATATGCAAATCTCCCAAAAATACATGAATCCCCCCCCAAAAAATGCACAAATCCAAATGTGCAAAAAAAAACAAAAACATGCAGGTATTCATGGCAGAAATGCAGATTTTCTTCCAATTTTTTTTAAAATTTTACTTATTTTTCAAAGACTAAATTTGCATGAAATTTTGGAATGTAAAAATACCAGTCTGCAAGTCCACCAAATCCATATAATTCAGGAAAAGCTAGTTGAATTCGGAACTCTGTGGATCAGATTCATCTAAACACAAACCTGTTTGATTCCAGTCCGACTTCCTCCGGCATCCCTATTCGGAGATACCCTGCCCTTGATTGTGGAGTTTTTATTTACCACCACAGCTAATAGCTATCGACAGCCTTATTTATTTATTTATTCATTCATTCTTTTATTTTAAATAACTCTTAGCTGCCTTTCAGGGAGGAAGCAATAAAATACATAAAACCAATACGGTATTAAGAACAATCAAAGCACAATCAAAACAGTCAGACCACGAATCACCAAAAGTTTGGTGGTTACCCAGATTTTGCGAAGTTTCCCTCCTCCCCCCTATTTTAAATTCTTCAAATGCCTCTCCCAAGTCTTAATTACTTAAGCAGGTGCTGGGGTGGTAAGTAGCTTAAAGTTTTCAGCTAAAGTATGGGGGTGGTTTGGGAGTTTGGCCTTAGCACCCTTGAGTTTGGTCTCACCCACCCACCCCTAGGATGTGGGCTCTAAGAGCTTCTCTGAAATTCAGTCAGGCTGAAGGAGGCTTTAACACACACACACACGGTTTTAAAACCATCTAAACTGGGGGTGAGTAGAAGGTAGATAGATCCCCTGGTTGATCCCCGGGCGATTTGCCTTCGATCAGGTAAGGTTTCCAGCTCATAACCCTCCTTTTCCTAAATTAGGCCACTGAGATCAAGGACAAAGATGGGAGAACCAGCGATCCCTGAGCTCGCTGAAATTCTCTGGACGTTACTGTTGTGCTTCAGTTTGAGGGATTAAGCAGAAAGGACAGCTGAGCCTGGGAGTATCTGGGGAGTGGCCCTTCATGGGAGCAGGCAGAAGCCAGCTGAAGGCCAACACAGCTGACAGCAATTCCCAATAGCCACCATCCCCATAAAAGACATGCCAGAACCCAGAAGTGACGCTGGAAGCAACATTGTTCATGGTGCTTCATCTTTGTAGCTTGCATACCAACTCCTTGATCTTGCCTGGACTTATCCTGACTTTGGACCGGACTCTGACTATTCGTTGGCGCGTTCCTGAACCCAGTATCATTTGACCCGGTTTCTGACAGACACTTTGGCTTTCGACCATGACTGTTTATTGACATTTCCCTTCTGCTTATCGAGTGATTTACAACAGCTACTTCAAAGCAGGTTATTTGTCCTTAGCCATGCCTCTCTTGGCAGCCATTTTGTGGTGGCACCCCCAGCACAGTTGCTATCATTGCCAAAGGTGCCCAAAATGTTGCGCAACCCTGAATAATAGTGGGGAAGGGGTGCACTGTGGCGGATAGATGGATTTGCAGTGCATGAGGTGGCAGGGAACACTTGAGGGGGTGCCCGTGAGCCCTTGCTATGACTTGGAGCCATCCCTGACCTATGTCTCCAGGGCAGGAAGCATGCAGAAGTTATCCAGACCCTGCCCCACCTCCACCATCTTTTTATCCTCCAAGAAAGTCCTTCTCAACATGTCAGAACATCTGTTTACGGCTTACCTCCGCACACCCTCCTTTAGCCTCTGGCTGGCTTCTTCGCTTGTCTCGTTGTACGAATGAGTCAGACTTTCCGGGAGATGGAGGCTGCAGCTGCAGCCTTCACTCTCCAAGTAAGTCATGAAAACTGTGACCAGGGCAGGGACGGCTCCGGGATATTTCATGACTGACTCAGACCCACACACGGCGTGGAAAAGCTACAACGGCAGGGGAACCTCACAGAGCCGCCTTCAGACGGTCGGCTCAAAAGCTTGAGAGACGCTCCCTAGATCTGGTTTTGGGATGTTTGAGAAATTCATTTCGATGCATTTTTTAAAAAAATAATAATATCAGGATTCACCCAGTTTATGCCTTCTGAACCAAACATAGACTTGGGCACAAGCTTGCAATGTGGTTCGCGGACCCAAACCAATGCATTTGACGGCATGCACTCATCGGGAAAATGGGCATGGAAAAATTCCAGGTTGGGCAGAATTAGAAAAGGAATCAAAAATAAGGCTGCCGATATTCTAATGCTCTTCTACAAAGTTGTGATTGGACCACAGTTGGAGTATTGTGGCCAGTTCTGGTCACTGCACCTCAAAAAGGGATACTGTAGAGCTGGCAAATGTACAGAGAAGAAAGGCATCTAAAATGATCAAGGGGCTGGAGCAACTCCCCTATGAAGGAAGGTTATGATGTTTGGAGGTCTTTAGTTTAGGGAGAAAGGCTGCATAAGGGAAGACGTATAAAATTGTGCATGGTGTGAAGAAAGTTGGTCTCTCATAATTAGGGGTGTGCACGCCAAAAAATATCGCCGTTTATCATTATTGTCATTTCGGACCAAAAAAATTATCATCTTCATTCATATCATAGGTGAACCATATCGTCTTCACGATAATTATCGTGAAAAAATGATATTTTTTGCAGCCCTATTTTTAAAGAAAAAATGCCTATAACTTCTGTATTTTAAAAGTTAGAGGCTTGAAACTTGGTCACAGTGCTTATGGGCTATGCCTAAGTATGTGTATGAAATTTGAGATCGATCCCTCCAACCCTTGATTTTATATGAACTTTTTAAAGATCGTTTCAGTTCTGACAGGTCTGAATGAACACACGTGGTGAGCTGTCATTCTGATCTGTCAGAATTTGAACGATCTTTAATAAATTCATATAAAATCGAGGGTTGGAGGGATCAATCTTAAATTTCATACACATACTTAGGCATAGCCGATAAGCACTGTGACCAAGTTTCAAGCCTCTAACTTTTAAAATACTGACAGTCCAATAAAATGATAAAATCACCCGAAAATTATAGTCTCCAATGATTATTGTAGGTTTTTGTATCGTATCGTCATCGTTAAACACATACACGATAACGACCTTATCGTATCGTTATCGTACATTTTAACGATATGATACACATCCCTTCTCATAATACTAGAAACCAGGATCATCCAATGAAGCTGAATGGGGAGAGAATCAGGACAGCTAAAAGGAAATACTTCTTCACACAGCATATAGTTAAACTGCAGGATGTGTTGCCACAAATTGCAGATATGGCCACCTGGAGATGTATGAGGAACTCATTTTCATTTTTGATCCGGATTGACCCAGTCTGCACCTTCCAGACTGACACAAACGCAGACGTGATCCGCAGCCAAAGTCCGCACATGTCTAATTTTGCAATGTCATTCGGGGATTAAAAAAACAAAAAAACAAAAGTGTTCGACGGTCTGCTTACTTTTGAAAAATGTGCACAAATAACACTTTAATTAATGGAAAAAGGCGTACATTTCAAAGAGGTGCACAACTAAATATGCACGGATTTTCATGCCAAGAGGAAACAAAAGCTAAGGAGAAGGAGAAGGAGAGTTGGAATGAGTTCGGACAAAGGCAACAAAGATGATCAGGGGACTAGAAGCTACGTTCTTATGAGGAAACATTGAAGGAACTGGATCTATTCAGCCTTGAGAAGAGAAGACTGAGAGGGGGTATGATAGCACTTTTTAAGAACCGAAAGGGTCCTCACACAGCAGGAGACCACAATCTCCAGGACACGAAATAATGAGCTTAGGTGATTAAAAAAAGAAGAAGCATATTTTGGTTGACCCTCAGGAAAAGCTTGCTATGGTCAGAGCAGTCAGACCATGGAACCAACTGCTGACGGAGGTGTTGGGTTCTCCATCGCTGGAGGTATCCAAGCAGAGACTGGGCAGCCATCCACCAGGGACGCTTGAGACGGGATTCCAGCACTGAGCAGCAGGTTGGCCCCAATGGTCCCTTCCAACTCTAGGATTCCATTATCCAAGTAAGCATCCTTAATGTAACTCAGAAGCAAACTGGGTACCAGTGAAGCCCAAATAGAACAGGTGTTGTGTGCTCCCTGGTGCTGTGTCCCTAAATGGCCCCTTCAGATTCAAGGATTATATCTGTTTTCACCGTGGGATGGAAGATCCATCTATTTCTTGACTTTTGTCAATGTCCCGTCATAAGTCTGTTCTGTCCTATTTCCACATTCGTGCATTATCTAGCTGACCGTCTTCCCTTATTTGTGCCCAGTCAACCCTTGGGTACTTCTGAAGAGGCTTTCTTGGTCATTCCATGGTCCACAGGATGTTACCAAGTAGCAGTGACATCCCATAATAAGCAGGCCTTTTCAGTGGTGGCACCCACCCTTTGGAACACTCTCCCATGTGTCAATCAAGAGGCAAAAATGGTGGCATGCTGTTGCACAGGTTTCCCCTGACCTGTGCGGGACTCCGTTATCCCCCTATTTTATTAGTATGCTGGTGTGATGTTTTTAAATGTTCTGTAATTTTGAGCTTGTTTCTAACTTGTTATATTGTATTTTAAATGTGTGCTGCTTAGGGATTTAACATATATTAAGTGGCATTGAAGTATTATAAATAAATAGATGTGTGATTTGGGGAGGGGGGGTTGTAAATCCCCATTAAAATTCACGTTTAAATGCCTCTTTTTGAATACGTTTTCTCACCACACCGGCATTCCGACATGGATTTTCTCTCTGAGTATCCTAAACGTATCTGATCCTAAAATCTGCATTTTTAATGCATTTTTGTTTTGAGCCGGGTCCTGCATCGCAAAAGCCAGAGAACGACGAACTCCGAAGGATAACTCTGTTGCAATCTACACATTCCCATGGGAGGTGCGCATCAGCGTGGTTGGATTCGAATGGTGGACCGTGCAAATTCTTTGAGTGCCCCTATATTGACTCTTAGATTTTAAAAAATAATAATAATAAAATAACGATGTTCCCAACTGCCTCAAGTTCAAATCTCTTCCCTGGTTAATCAGGGGACTATTTGCATGCTAGAAAGGGAGCAGCTCCTCTCTTCAGAAAGGAAGAGTGACGTGCCAGGGTAAAGGACAGCTTGCTACAGATTTGCACCCAGCCTGTTAGGGGCGAATTCTTCTGACTCCAGAGTTTCAGCCATCCAGGGCGTCTCAGCTAAGCTCTCCCTGTTTTCTCTCCCTCGCTGGTTGAAAACCTTCCCAAAAGAGCTGAACGCGGTGCCAAAAACGAGGCAAAGAGTGAAAGTGAGCAGCCTCTAGTGAAAGGAAGTGATAAGCACAGACAGCTAGAGCGGGAAGGAGAGGAAGGGGGAGAGCGAAAGCTTGCTTGGAGTGCCGCCTTGGCCATGATCGTTTCCCCCACGCCGTTTCCTGAATTCTCACCTCAACTTTCCATTCACTTCAGCCCTTTATAGCTTCAGCATCTCTGCAAAAACATCAGAAGAGCCCTACTGGCTCAGTCCAAGGGTCCATCTAGTCCAGAACTCTGTTCACAAAGTGGCCAACCAGCTGTCGACTAGGGACCAATAAAGTAGAGCATGGTGCAACAGCACCCTCCTGCCCATGTTCCCCAGCAACTGGTGCACATAGGCTTCCTGTCCCTGATCCTGGAGGTTGCATTTAGCCATCAAGATTAGTAGCCATGGATAGCCTTCTCCTCCAGAAATTTGTCCAACGTCTTCTAAAGCCATCCCAATGGGTGCCCATCGCTCCATCTTGTGGTAGTGAGTTCCACAGTTGAACTATGCTCTGTGTGAAGAAGTCCTTCCTTTGATCTGTCCTGAATCTCCCACCCATCAGCTTCATGGGATAATGACCCCGTTGGGTTCTAGGATGACGAGAGGGAGAAAACATCTCCCTATCCACCTTCTCCCAGTAGTCTGTCACCGACGTGTGTGACCAAGGGACAAACTCGGGAGCGCATATTCGGTGCAGTTCCTAGGGGGATAGGGCAAGTTTGGACAATTTGAGAAAAGCATCCACACACATTTTATGCGGTCCTAAATGTCTTGCTGCGGGTCTGTTCTCATGCGCATCCCTCACAACACCACACCTAAAAACATATCATAGAGCTGGGAAAAGGGCAGGAAAGGGGGCAATGAAAATGACCAAGGGGCCGGAGCATCTCCTCTAGGAGGGAAGGTTACAACAGTAGGGATTGTTTAGCTTGGGAAAAAGGAGGCGAATGGGAGACAGGATAGAGGTGTGCAAAATCACGCCTGGTGTGGAGAAAGTGGAGACATTTTTCTCCCTCTCTCAAAATACTAGAAGCTGATGGGTGGGAGATTCAGGACAAATAAAAGGAAGGACTCCTTCGCACAGCACAGAGTTAAATGATGAAATTCACTTCCACAAGATATCGTGATGGCCACCAATTTGGATGGCTTTAAGAAGGGGTTGGATAAATTCCTGCAGGAGAATTACGTGCTACCTTCAGCGTCTGAGGCAGTAAGCCTGTGTGCACCAGTTGCTGGGGAACATAGGTGGGAGAGTGCTGTTGTACTCCTGTCTGCTTGTGAGTCCCTGGTCGACAGCTGGTTGGCCACTGTGTGAACAGAGTGCTGGACTAGATGGACCCTCAGTCTGATCCAGCATCAGGGCTCTTCTCATGTTCTTACATGAGAAGAATTTGTCGCCCTGCGACAGACGAAATGGCACCACCAGTATAAAGCTGGCAAGGTGTCAACCCAACCAGGTGGCTTCCCCTTCTCAATCCAGGGTTTCCCACTTTCTTTCTGTTTCCCAATTCTTCCCCCCCTTTTTCCCCCCTTCTTCTTCTTCTTCTTCTTCTTCTTCTTCTTCTTCTTCTTCTTCTTCTTCTTCTTTCCTTTTCTTTTACCACCTCCCTTCCCTGCTTTCCTTTCTATGGGACATTGATTTTTCCATCCGTCAGCGAAACGCCTGAGGAAAATGAAAGCGCCTCTTCGCCATCGATCCGTGGAACTCTGCAGCCTTGGGTCAGGAAAGGTTTGGATCTCGCACTCCCCTGGTATATAATTACCCCCGGTCTCCCAAGAACAAGGCGCTTTAGGAATCCCTGCAGGGAACGGCATTTCCAGCGAGTTCCAGGGGGCTGAAACAAGGGGGTCTTGTATATGGCCCCCAGGAGATTTAATCTGTGCTGGGAGCCGGAGTACCTTGCATTGTGTTTCAGAGTCACTCGCGAAAGTACGTTGACAGCTGTGTGTGTGTGTGAACCTGCATAGATGGGTTGCTGGTCTCTCTGCTCGGCTGCAGGTATGTTGCTGTTCTTCAGAGGGCTTGTTAGTCTGCATTTTCCACCACAGCAAGCTTGGAGCCATGTTATGGCTGCAACGTTACACACCCTGCAATATACGGCTGCGATATGACACAGGTGGAAAGTGACACTTCGTATAAAAGGGTGGAATTGTATCTGTATCTGTCCTATCAATCAGAGATGGATTATCAATTAACAATTGAGCATTAGAAGACATTGCCTGTCTGGGGGATTTTTTTAGCCCTCTCAAAAGGAAAGAAAAAGCGGTGAGCTGCAGCAACGAAGTGATCAATTTCAGTCTCCCCCATTTCCCCTGTATTTATTTTTCCCATCTTCACTTCGGCTCATCCTGAACACTGAGGATTTTTCCAAACTCAAGTTCCATTTCTCCTGAACTTTGAAAATGTCTTTGTCTAACATTTTGTACACAATTTAGCCTAGTACACCCCATTTGGGCAAGCCATGTTCATAATATAATATATGAATGTTGCCTCTTTGAAGGAGGAAGTTATCATACGGATAAACTTTGTATTGGAACCCTCCTTCATACTTACTGATGTACGTGGCCTTGCTTCCTGGAAGTTAACACGTGGTCAGCATAAATGGATTTTCTATGCCCTTTTGACCACTAAAGACTGATACTGCAACCCTGAGAGGAAAAATGCTCACCTCCCATAATGCAATGGTTTGAAGACCTAACAATGCTAGCAACGTTTGAAAGAGTGGTGAATGGGCACCACTCATGAATGGACCTATATAGAGACATTTGGTCTGCTTTTATTGAACCTTATGTATAATCTACTTTTTCTAGATTGTTGTAATAATTGAAACTGAGACTTTTAAAGCATGGAGTTATATATATTTTTCTTTCTTTTATCCCTTTTTTCTTTTCCTTTTTTGTACACATTATTTTCTGCTTTTTGTTTTTGTGCTGTTCCACCCATGTCCTGCTTGTCTGCCAGTTGACCACTGTGTGAACAGAATGATGGTCTAGATGGACCCTCGGTCTGATCCAACAGGGCTCTTCTGATTAGGGATGTGCACGGCCGAAATTATCATATTGTATCATTACAGGAAATTCCAACATAAAAAAATTCCGGATCCTATCACATTAGGGGGTACCCAGATTTGATTGGATTGGAAATCCAATAAATATCGGAAGTTCTGATACCATAACAGTGTTTTTCCCCATAGGTTTGCATTGGGGGAAAGAAAGCTTTCCACAATGCAAGTCTATGGGGAAAAACACTGGGCCGGCACTCCCCCTCCCTCCCCCCATTCGTGCTCCTTACCTGTCTCTGCCTCCACCGCCTCCGCTTCCGCTGCCTCCACCTCTGCCTCCACCACAGCCCCATAGTACTGCTAAACAGGCTTTCCAGTCTGTTCATCAGTACAGAGAAGCGCCGAGTGATGTTGTCATCACTTGGCGCAACTCTGTACTGACAAACAGGCTAGAAAGCCTGTTTAGCAGTACTACGGGGCAGCGGCGGGGAAGGCCAAGGTAAGGAGCACGAGTGGGAGGGGGGAGGGAGGGCAGGCCCTAGGTCTGATAATCTGATATGTCCAATAGTTATTGGACTTATGGATTTCAGATTGGATCAGATAGGGCCTGAGGGAATGTGTATCGTTATCGTTAATCAGATGTCTGATAACGACCTTATCGGTTCATTAACGGCCATCGTAATGATACGATACACACCCCTACTTCTGATGTTCTTATGACAGGCCCCAAAGATAATCCAAAAAGTCAGGTGGCTGCGTTGATCCATATCCCAAAACCAGTTCTAGTAGGATCTCCACCAGGGGCAGAGCTTTTGTAAAGCAAATGGCTCTTGATTGCCCATCCAAGATCAAGTCATCCTCAAAAGACTTTGCATTGCAAGAGGAACTATCTGTTGCTGGGGGGATCTGTTTCCTACCCACCTGGAGCTACTATGAGGATTGCAGCTAAGCTCAGATGAACTGGGAAGTCTGAGGGAGGTGGCTGATGATATCAGCATCCCTGCTGGTTAAATAAAAAGTGTCGGGGCTGTGTCCCCATGAGCCCTGCCTCCACGACACCACTGATCTCTACCCAACACATAAGACACATTTAATCTTCCACTGGACACACTGTCCAGAGAGAGAGGGAGCACTCCTCATGGCGATGCATGGCATCAGGTCTCCCGAATCCTTATGGAGCCCTGAAGTAACAACTGCCATAACATCTCCGGGGCCCGAATTTGACCCTGGGAAGCCGGCCCAGGTGGCAGCTGTCAGCTCAGGGTTTTTTTTATAGCACAGGCTGTCACAAACAATGCTAAAAATACATCAATGTTTCCAAGTGTTCTGGATCTGGAAAGCCCAGCTCACAACACCTCCACATGCTCCAACCTTTGATAGAGAAAACATTCTACACTCGGCTTTTGTTTTATGTTTGCATTAAGAGTCCAGAACCCAAAAGAGGTCAGTGGGATGCCGCCTGTGTTACAGTCCTTTCACTGGGGGTTGAGCAACCCTTGGAGGACGCGAGCACATCTGGCCCTTGATCCCCTGTCCTGGGCACCACCACAAAATGGTTGCCATGGGAAGCATAGGAGAGGACAGGAAACCTACCCAAGGCTGAGTGCAAATTTGGATCTCAGCCTCAACATGCTATAGAATGGCTGCATTCGGACAACACGATAGTCAGTGGTGGCGTAATAATCAACTTTACAGTTGTTCACCTAGGGGCTACTCCCCACACAACATGGTAATAAATAATCAACTGTGGTGTGGATTAGGATCAGCGCTGAGTTGACTATGGCAGCATTCGGATGACACAATAGTCAATACAACTGGCGATTGTCCCCCCCACCCCCCGGTCGCTTATTGTGTCGTCCGAGTTCAGCCACTGTCTTTGAGCCCACAGCTTTCAGCACCAAGAGAAACCTATTTTCACAGGGACAACTTGGTGGGTTCCAAGAAATATGTCCTCAGACATCACGTTGTCTACCCTTGTCCTACGTCCATGACCATATAATTCTGAGATCAGGAAATGGGAGTAAAATCTAGAGATGAGCCAAAGAAATCCATTTCAGCTTTTCCCTCTTTGAACTTCTTTTAAAAATTCTCAAGTTATTTCTTTCCTGACTTTGGGTAAATTCTGATCAGAAATGGACTGAAACAAAATCTCCCCCCCCCCCCCATCTGCACCAGACAAAGGCCGTAGCCCTTGTTCTGAAATAGAGGAGTAGTCATACTGACTACTGAAAGAAACGAATAAATGTCAGTGAAACCATTCCACACTTGGGCTATAGAAAGGCTGAGCGCTGATCAGGCCGCAAAATCGATGAGACAGCCTCCCCCCCAAAACAGTTTCGGATTACAATCCCCATCAGCCCCAAGAACTGGCCATGCTGGCTGGGGTTGATGGGAGTTGTAGTCCAAAAGATCTGGAGGGCGCCAGGTTCAATGATCACAAATGCAAACAGGAATCGCGCAAGAGCCGGGTGATTGGGCGATCTTAAGAGAGAATTTTGCCTATCTTGAACATCGCTCATTCGTCCATTCCTATCGGGGATGGAAGCAACACCATTTCTGAAGGAGTCCAGATTCATTCAGCAGGGGTGTCCCACAAGCCAAATTCTGCCCACCTAGGCCTCTGGGATTCCCCAGATGACCAAACTCCCTATACCTGACCCACCCCCTTTCCAGTGCTGGATTTAGGAACAAGCCAAGTAAGCCATGGCTTAGGGCTTCATATTAATGAAGGGCCTCTAAATATGTTGGAAATAACTCAGATGTACAATAACTCAGATGAAAGTTTTTTGGCTTAAATGTGTTGGAAAGTCTGGTGTGAATGACAGACGAGTTGTTTTATATTTGGAGAAAGTGCGGCAATGCAGTGTTTAGCATTTGGAGGTCATAAGCGCAAACTAGGGGCAGTTTAGAAGTTCAGATCAACTTTCTTTATTAGTGGTTTTGTACCCATCTTCACAGAACGCTATAACGGTTTAACTACAAGCACCCCTTAATGCTGGGTGGTATCCTTTTAGTACCCTTCCTAGTGTAATATAATTCACCCTTTTCTCTTTATTTTGATGGTACTGGGCCTCTGAACCTTGATATAAGGCCTCCGCATGTCATACTCCAGCCCTGCCCATTTCCCCCAGCCACTGACCCTTTGGCGATTCCTTGGCTTTTTGCAGTGTCCCCACCCCATTCTAAAAACCTGCAATTTGTCTCCTAAGGCTTCACTGCTGGCAGTTAGAGCTTCAGGCCGCCACACGCTGGGATGTTTTGTCTTTCGGTCTCACCCATTTTGCGTGTCTCCCAGCCCACACCTGAAACACAGCCCCTCAAGAGCTTCCCCACAACTGAATTCTGGCTGGAAGGGCGTCCACACCCCTGCCCTTAGAGAAACAGCATTCGAAGCTGAGGCCTGAGCTAGAAGCTACAGCAGCGTGACATCTGAGCTGTTTGGGGAGAGGGATTTCAGCAGCGCCAAGAAACAGTTCTCCCGGATTCCTGCTCGGGACTTCAAAAGGAGCCCAACCGCCACGGCTCAGAGTTGCCGTGGCTTAAAAGGGAATGTGGCGGATTATAAATAGACACCTCCCTTCGTCCACACATCTGTTTCAGGGACAAGGTTGTGGGCATCCGCCGACTTGTTGTTCCAGGCTGGGAGGGGGACCAGGTAGTTGGAGGGGGGGCAACAGATGGTTATTTAATTCCATTTTTTGGAAGAAAGGTGAGATGAAGAATAGAGGGTGTTTGTGTACATGGTTAGGCAGCCTCAAGGCCCCCTTTTTTAACATTCCAGAGATCATGGCTGCATCTTGGAATGAAACAACCTGATGTGTTGTGAGCTGGCAGTGACAAACCAAGAAAGAGATCTTGGGGTTGTGGTGGACAGCTCAATGTAAATATCAACCCAGTGTGCGGCTGCTGTGAAGAAGGCAAGCTCCATGTTAGGCATTATTAGAAAAGGAATTGAGACTAAAACTACCATTGTCATCCTGCCTTTATACACATATATAGTGCTACCACACTTGGAATACTGTGTACAGTTTTGGTCACCGTGCCTAAAAAGCTCAGAAAAGGGCAACTAAAATGATCGAGGGACTGGAGCATTTCTGGAGCATTTCCCCTATGACAGAAGCTGACAGCAGCTGGGATTGTTCAGCTTGGGAAAAAGGAGGTGAAAGGGAGACATGATAGAGGTGTACAAAATGATGCCTGATGTGGAGAAGGTGGAGAGGGAGACATTTTTCTCCCTTTCCCATAATACTAGAACTCAAAGGGGTCAATCCCATGAAGGTGATTGGTGGGAGATCCAGGACAGATCAAAGAACTTCTTCACACAGCTCATAGCTAAATTATGGAATTCATTTCCACAAGATGCAGTGATGGCCACCAATTTGGATGGCTTTAAAAGGGGGGTTGGATAAATTAATGGAGGAGAAGGTTATCGACGGCTACTAGCCCTGATGGCTATGTGCTCCCTCCAGGATCAGAGGCAGTAAGCCTCTATACACCAGTGGCTGGGGAACATGGGAGGGAGGGTGCTGTTGCACCTGTGTCCTGCTTGTGGTTCCCTGGCCGACAGCTGGTTGGCCGCTGTGTGAACAGAATGCTGGACTAGATGGACCCTCGGTCTGATCCAGCCTTAGGGCTCTTCTCGTGTTCTTAGGAATGCTTCCAACATTTTTGCCCAAAGTCTTTCCTGGCTTTTGGAATACCCAATTACCTGGTCTCGTTTCTGCAGTGAAACTGAGCCGCCCGTCTTCTTCTGTTTGTATTTCCTGATTTTGTACAGAGGGAAAACAAACATGGCAGCACAGGACTCTGGCTTAGAAACATAATGAATCAATAAAACTAAATAAAAATGAGCCACGCCAATGGCCCATCTAACTCAGTACTGTTTACACTTAGGGGTGTTGAACATCAGAGCCGCGGGTCAAATACAACCCTCGGGGTTCACCATTTGCTTTCGGACCTCATCCACCACTGGAATGGAGCTCCTGAGAAGTTCTCTGAAATTGAATCCATCCATTGGGCTGAAAGAGCTATGTTTGGGGCTGGACCATCAGCAAGGGAAATGATGGAGCACCATTCCCCCTGCTGAGGGAAGAGAAATTCTCCAACAGTTTCCCGGAGACTGAGGTGCCCTCAGCAGTGATAGGGTAAAAGCCAACAGAAGCCCTGCTTAGAGAAGTCCCATTGGAATAAATGGGACTTAAGTCCCATTCACTTTTATGGGTCTACTCTTAGAGGTGTTTGCCTATGCTCTTCACAGTGCCAGGTGAAGATCTTTTTTATTTTCCTAAGCATTTTCAGCATTTTAGTATTCCAGTCTTTTAGCTGTATGAAATCTGCTATTGCATTTTAAATCTCTGCACCGCTGCTAGGTTTTCCTCTGGTTGCCCTTTTCTATTGTCGTTTCAAGCGATTACATTTTACGTTGTATTTTATGCTGTATATTGCGGTTTTAATTTCTGTGAACCATCCGAAGAGCTTCGGCTGTTGGGCTGTATAGAAACGTCATGAACTGAAAATAAATAAGTAAATAAATAAATAAAATTGGCATCTGCCACGAATCCTCATTTTAAAAGGGTGGATTGGAGAGCTGCCATTTTAATTTCCCACAATGCCCCAGACACAGTGTCACTTCGGGGCATTGTGGGAGATTAAAATGGTGGCTGGCTCACCCACCCAATTTCTGTTCAAACGTCTCATAAGATTGCTCGTTCATCTCAGTTTTAACTCCTACTTTATATTTCAGGTTTTGCCTCTGGTATCACATCTTGCTTTAAAAACATTTATATACTTTAATATGTGTATGTTTCAATGACTATGTTTTTATTCCTCTTTCTGTTGCATACTTATTGAATGTTTGTATTTCTGTGTTTTAGGAATTATGATTTATTTTGTTTTAATGGGTCTGTGATTGTACAATAAATGATGATGATGATGATAATAGGTAATAAATACATAAATAAATAGGAGTTATGTTGGATTTTACCCATAGTCACTGTCTTTCTTCCTTTGTTTCCACCTCTCTGCTTATGCTTTGTTTCTCTGTTAGCAGCCTGGACTCCATTTTGCATCCCCCACAATGCCCCCAACCTGGGGCCTTGAACTTCTTTCAGCTGAAGGTTGGTGGGCGGAGCTGAAGGCAAAAGGGGCGGAGACAAAAGCTTAAATATAAAAAAGATTTTGGAAATATTTTGAAAGCAGCTTCTTTTAGCTTCAAGCTCTTCTTGCCAGTGATTAAACATTAGGAAAGGTATTTCAACCTTTTAGAATTGGGGGGGGGGGGGAGGTCTGCACAAAAGCAGGGAAAACATCAAATGATTGGTGGTTGAAGGGAAAAGGGGTGTGGCCAGGGGGAGGGGCGTGGCCATTTGGACACCAGGTGGCCGGATTTGGCCCAAAGTTCTGAGGATCAACACTGTATCGTTTCAGGTCATTCCGAGGCAGGGAATAACTGATACCACAAAAATAAGTGGAAGCGTATTTGGAGACCACGGAGGCTGGTGGCTCTGATGTCAGTAAGGCTGTGAATCCACGCTGGGTTTCAGTCAGAACTAGCCAGAGATCTAAAGGAGCGACTCAAGGTGCTGAACTCATTGGGGGGTGGATAGGGCTCGGCACTTCGGATGGCTCCTTTGGAGTTCTGAATGGTACCAACTGGAATCCAGAACGGATAGCCCCGCCGAACTCGGAGCCACCAGCCTCCATGGTTTGGAGAAACATCCTGCAAGGTGGGAGGCAGGAGGGAGAAAAAGAAAAGATCTCCCCCCCCCCCAAAAAAAAATGCCGACAGAGAAATGGCAGATCAGCTCCAGTTTGGACTCACGCTCCACAGCGTTCCAGAACATTCGTTTTCAGTTCCGCGAATGCACTACTCCATCACGAACATTACGTCTACCTTCTTTCAAATGGGATTGCACATGGGAACCAAGCAAGGCAGGAAAAAACCTTGGGGCACACCAACGTTTTGGCCCATTGGGAAGTGAGGGGGAGCCTGGCTGTTTCTTTGGCGCATGTGGTGAAACCAAGCATCTCGCGGGAGAGGAGGGGCGGCATTTTGCAAAAACCCTGGCCCGACACTGTTGCGCGTTTGCGGGGTTTTGGTGCGGGGTTTGTTGCTTTGTTTTGGTCTCGTTTTTCCCAAGCAACTGTCCCCAGAGTTCAGCAACCTCCCCCCAAAACCCCTGGGGAGAGCGCCCCTGCATTTCACCATCCCGAAAACCGACGCCTGAGGTCGGGCCGCCCAAAAGAAGGATGGAAGAGAGAACTGGAACGGGAGAGCGCAAGCGAGAAGTTTTCCTCTGCAAGGAGGGAGAGGCTGAGAGCGAAATGATGGCAAATGGGGAGAAGGAGGGAGGGAGGGAGGGAGGGAAAAAGAAAGAAAGAAAGAACAGCAAGAAATCCGCCCTGCAGTGGTGAAACGCGCGTCTCTCGGTCTGCTCTCTCGCGCAACTCAACGCTGGCTCATTAATCACTCAATACACAGCCAGGAGGACGAAACGGCCCAGGACGCCTCCGCCAATCACGGCGCCGTTGCTACGGCAACGGCCTTTGGCCTTTCGAGGCTTCAAAGGCTGCCTCCCTCCTGCCTCCCTCCTGCCTCCACTTGTTGTGCAGCGGGTGTGTGCGGGTGCGTGTTTTCCCTGGGAACGGGGAGGCACCGAGAGCTCGGATCATGTGAAAGGGGGGTGGGGGGGAGAGAAAGGAAGGAGGAAGAAAGACCATGGGAAGAACGAGCGAAGTCGTTAACAAAATGCATCTATAGAAAAGCATGTATGGATTGCAGATATATATAGTAGATAGATAGATATGGATTCCATATATATATATATATATATATATATTTGCATACCAACAAAAATTTCTACAAACCCTGCTTTTTCAGATCCTCACTCCCATTTTCGTCATCCTATATTATTCATCCACGCATTTCTCCCCGAAGGGGCTTGGTCGGATTTATTTTCTTTTGAGTAGGGGGGGATGGACAAGGCGGATAGCTGCTTGCGTGAATTTTTTCCCTGTTTTTATTTTTCGGGAAGAGCGCATGGACGCAGATCATCGTTATCCTCCCCGTGTGGGTGTGCGGCCGGCGTTTGCTTCCTGCCAGAGGTGGAAGTTAGATATGGAGGTGGATTTTATATGTATCGAAACAACACGGTTGCACCCACAGCTCTCGTCTGAATGCTGCTGTGCAGCCCGTAGCTTCCTCTTCATCTCTGTCCTAATGATTTGTTTGTTTGTTTTGAGGCATTTGAGTCCGCATCTGCAATCCTTCCCTGTGTGATTTAGGACACAATCCTATGCATGTCGAGACAGGAGAAAAGTCCTACGACTCCCAGCATTCCCGTGGTTGGGGAATGCTAGGAGTCGTAGGACTTTTTTTTGTCTCAACATGCATAGGAGGGCACCCTCAGCCTACTATCTTATGCATGTGTAGGCACAATAAGTTCTAAGTATTGGTTTCATATGCTTACGTTTTGATGATTTGTGTACCCCCTTTGAAATCTGTAGATATCTACTCCCAAAGAAATAAAATAAAAATAAAGACATCTCTCTAGAACAAGGTTTAAGGGCTGGTTTCAATTTCTGAGAAGCTCTCAGGGGCCACCTTCCAGTAGAGGGTGTGGCTTAAGGCAAAAGGGGAGGAGCCAAAATACCAAAAAAAAAAAAAAAAGAGCAGCCTATTGTTGTTTTAAGCTTTTACTGCCAGGAACAAACCCTTAGAAGAGGCATTGCAATTTTTTTAGAATCGGGGGGGGGGGGGGGGGAGGGGAGGAAAGGAACAGTGCAAAACCCAGGAAATAGTCAAATAATTGGTGATTGGGGAAAGGGGTGGAGCTAAAGGATGGAGGCATGGCTATCTGGGGAGCCTAGGAGGGCCAAATTTGGCCCCTTGGCTTGGAGTCCCCTACCCCTGCACTACGGGAACCAGAACTCGGTTATCCTTCTAAAGATGCACTTCTCCAGATTTTGGAATTGAGCTCTCTGTAAACTGAGTAGCCCTCAGTAGACTGAATCAGCCCCGTTTTAGTCCATGGAGGAACCTTTGGCAACTTTGGGGACATTCACTCAAATCTCCTGTTCAATGGCTGTTCAATTTGTGCAAGTATCCCATTTGCAAAACGCGTGGAGCGATCGCAAATGTAAGGATGTCTCTACAGCCCTTTTTGGGGCTCGCCAGGTTTCTATTGTACCCTGATTTGCCTTGCATTTGTGAAACGAGCTGCAGTTTTTCCAGAAATCCGGGAACTTTTTCAGGGTTATTATTATTATTATTATTATGCTATTATTTCGAGTTGTGTGCTTTTACAGTAACAGCTCATAACATTATGGTTCATTTCATCTGACCAAGCTATGCATTGCCATGGGTGTCCCACCTTGGTGGTTGTCTGTGGAACAGTCAAAACATGTCTGGGGGAGTTTGGGTGGTTGTCTCGTTTCATTGCCTGTTCGTTTCTGTTTTGGCCGACTGTTAGGTTCGTGCAGCGTTCTCGGCCTTGACGCTGCCCATTCAAAGCTGTTTTTCTTCTTTCCGGAACCATTTTTTCACATTAGCAAGGTGGTTAGCCCTGACTAGTGGTGGTTGGCTAGGGTCCGCAGGTGTGCCATGCCCGTGCAATCCCTTGTGGGATTACCCCTTGCAGTTGTTATTCTTATCATTTGAATAAATAGCCATTTGTGCAATTTGCAGTCTCAATTTGATGAATTCACACAAATCCAGGCCACAACTGAGTGCCAATTACACAAACCGCAGTCCCAGTTTGCACGGAGCAAAGAGAAACAGAGAGGGAAGATCCACCAGGTGGCTGGACTCACTGCGGACCAAGTTGGGCCAGCTGGTGGAAGTCGGAACGGAGTCCAGAAGGCTGAGCCGTCGAAGGTTCATCTAATTCCACCCCCAACCAGATTCCACTGACGTCCCTATGCCCTACCTTTGACAAGGCTGTTCCAGCCCTTAAGCATGGGATGAGCAAAGCCAAGATAAATGGTAGAGCTGTCTTAAAATCCCATTTGTACCTGCCCAGACCCTAGGATCATCCTCAGGGGTCCTTCTCCATGAGCCTCTGCCAAAGGAAGCGAGGCAGGCGGCTACCAGGAGGAGGGCCTTCTCTGCTGTGGCACCCCTGCTGTGGAATGAGCTCCCCAGAGAGGTTCACCTGGCACCTACGTTATACTCCTTTTGATGCCAGGTGAAGACCTTTTAATTTTCTCAGTATTTGAACAGTTCTTCAGTTTGATTTTTAACCTTGCTGTTTAAATTTGTATTTTAAATCCGTATTAATTTCTGCATGGCTCGTCGGTTTTTATCCTGGTCGTGCTTTTATACTGTATTTTATACTATACTGTCATTGTTTTATATTTGAATGGTTTTTACGGTTTTAATTTTTGTAAACTGCCCAGAGAGCTTCGGCTGTTGGGCGGTATAGAAATGCAATAAATAAATAAATGAATAAATGAATAAATGAATAAATGAATTGGAATTTGTTTTAGTGTGTTTGTATGTTTGTGTGTGTGTTAAAATAGGAAGAAAATTATGGAAGAAGGAAAGCAGGCGATGGAACGGCAGTATTCACCAGCTTGTTTACTGATTGATCAGTTAGTAAGAAATGAAATTTAACTAATTCTGGAAGTGGTTCATTGGGAGGGCAGGGAGAATGAGCCAGGAGTTGAGGGCCAGGAGGACAGGATAGGAGGGAGAAATCATCTCCATCAATCGACCCTGGGTCACAGAAGGAGCAAGAGGCAGGAGGTGAGGAAGGTGGATGGAGAAGAGCGTTGAAGGAGATGCGGTGGGGATCACGCAGCAGGAATCCTGCAGCAGCAGGTTCAAGGCCAGAGCAGACCTTGGTGAAGCGAAGATCAAGCGAGCGCCTGCGGCGATTGAGCGAGGGGTCGATGCAAAGGCAGGGGTTAGAGCAGGATGGCGAGGAGAGGATTTGGGAAATAACGGGGGGGGGGGGATCAGAGAAGTGTTGAACCTGAACGTGGAAACGTCCAAGGAGAAAAGACGGAGGAAGTCAAAGGCGGTGCGCTGAGGGTCAAGATCTGGAATGAAAGGGGGTCAGGGGAGGGATACGACGCAGCGGCAAGGAGATGCCGGGGTGGAGAAGCAGGCACAAAATGAACTTCAGAAGGGATGGGATAATGGGTGAGATAAATTTCATGGGGGGAGGGGGGAATCTGGTGAGATTTGGAGGGTGGGAGGCCAACAACCCTGCAGTGGCATTCAGAGTAAGATGTGGGGGAGAAGGAGAGGTGTTCAAAGGTGTCTTGTCCCACCACCTGCCTGGCAGGACATCTCTGGAATTGTAGGAGGAAGAGACCTTTCAAACCCTAATCAGCTTGGGACCTCGGTACTTGAGGGAGTGCCACTCCCTATATATGCTTGCCTGAAATTTAAGACCTGTTGGAGGAGCCCTCCTCTGCGTCCCACCAACGCGAGACATACATTATGGTGGGACATTACAGGAGAGGGCTTTCTCTGTTGTAACCCCCGGTTGCAGAACACCCTCCCCTTAGAGGCCCAACTGGCCCCGCCTCCGGCTTCATTTCGAGCCCAGTTGAAAATGTGGCTCTTTATCAAAGCCTTTGAGAGCTAAATTCCCCATAGTCACACGTACCTTTAATTCTTTTTCATTTTTTTTAAAAAAATTCTACTGGTTTTAATTTGTTAATGATTTAATGCTATTTTAGCTGTGTATATTTATGTTTACATTGTTCTGATTTTATCTGTACACCGCCCTGAGATCCCAGGGATATAGGGCAGGATACAAATGTTTTAATAAATAAATAAATGAAATTAGAGGATCCTGTCGCTGGTCCTGGTGGTTGCAAGGGTCAGGTGACATCAGGGGATGCTAATAGTCAGGGTTGGCGCCAAGGGTCGGCATGGTTGGGCAGCTGCTGAGGGCCCATAGCCTTGCAGGGCCACCAACCTTCACTGG
This sequence comes from Anniella stebbinsi, assembly GCA_029215795.1. Lineage (NCBI taxonomy): Eukaryota > Metazoa > Chordata > Lepidosauria > Squamata > Anniellidae > Anniella > Anniella stebbinsi. Next base: position 99,175,790 of record JARDYH010000008.1, on the reverse strand, counting down.
GTATAAGGACATGTGGTTTTAAGATCCACCCACAATCGTCTGCTCCAATAGTTACTATTATATACCACCCCTTAGCTGAAGCTCTCTGGGCACTTTGCATGAGATTAAAACAATTAAAAACAATACACAAAATTCAAAACTATAAAATCATGCAGCATGCACAAAAACATACATCGAAAAACAACTATAAACAACTTTGATCTGTTTTTAGGTCAGCCAAAACAGATCCGGGATCAGTGAAGCTCGTTGCATATTGCTAAATGCCTGGGAAAAGAGAAAAATCTTGACCTGGTGCTGAAAAGATCGCAATGTTGGTGTCAGGTGGGCCTCATCAGGGAGATCATTCCATAATTGGGGGGACACCACTAAGAAGGCCCTCTCCCTTGTTGCCATCTTCCAAGCCTCCCTTGGAGTAGACACCCGGAGAAGGACCTTAGATGTTGAGCGTAGTGTACGGGTAGGTTCATGTCGGGAAAGGTGTTCCATCAGGTATTGTAGTCCCAAGCCATGTAAGGCTTTATTTATTTATTTATTTATTTTATTCCATTTATATACCACCCCATAGCCGAAGTTCTCTGGGCGGTTTACAAAAATTAAAAGCATTGAATAATTAAAACACCGATATATAAAATTTAAAAGCATAAAGCATAAAAACAAGTTAAAATTACACTATCCTTCTGGGTCAAAGCACAACAACAACACAAAAACACAAAAACCCTCATCATATGCTGTTAAATGCCTGGGAGAAGAGGAATGTCTTGACCTGGCGCCGAAAAGATAACAATGTTGGCGCCAGGCGAGCCTCGTTGGGGAGATCGTTCCATAATTGGGGGGCCACCACTGAAAAGGCCCTTTCCCTTGTTGCCACCCTCCGTGTTTCCCTTGGAGTAAGCAACCAGAGGAGGACCGTCGATGTGGATCGTAGTGTACGGGTAGGTTCGTGTCGGGAGAGGCGTTCCATCAGGTATTGTGGTCCCAAGCCGTATAAGGCTTTATAGGTTAGAACCAGCACCTTGAATTGGGTTCGGAAACGTATAGGCAGCTAATGCAAGCAGGCTTTATAGGTTAGTTCCCTCCAACCCTTATATGTTGAAACATAGGCCCATGGCTCAAAGGTGGCCAACTTGTAGTTCATCATATTTGGGACAATCGGAACCGCTCGAGGTTTTTGACTGCTTAGCTTTTAAGAGCCTGGGTTTACATCATTTGTATTCAACCACGTCCATGCTGTTGAATGAAGGTTGCTATATCTTTTGTTCTGACAGGATCTCACCTTGAACAGCTTTATAGCAGGCAGGTACATCACTGCCCTCTCCATACTGGGAATAGCTCTGCCTATTGAATTCGACCAGGGCAGACGGGTAAGAAATTGATTTCAGTTCGGGTACCCAAATTTGCAACGTTCTTCATGCTCAGAGAAAAAAGAGCTGGAGGTTTTTTTTAAAACTCAGCAATGGGGGGGGGGGGGGAGAGATAAACTGATGGATTTGCCTATCCCTAGAGGAAACACACACTGAGACACAAGCACCTCTACAAATATTTCCCCGCACTTCGCTTTAGCCAAAATTTTGGCATTGGCTCAACTGTCGACACGTTGAGTTGGTTCTAGGATCTGCCTTCCACGAGGGGGAAGGGCTTTCTGTCCACATACGCCTCAAATCATCCCATTTGACAGGGTCGCGTGTGGCTCTGCGGGGCATTTCAGGAGGTTTGCATGGCTGCCATAGGAAGGTTGGCACAGGGACGTCCATTTCCGCCGGAACAGATGATCAGGAGTAAATCAGGTCCAGCCTAGGGAAGGCCAAATGCACGGACAGGGGGCCGTGAGCAAACTGAGCAGCCATCGAATGGGAGATTTGCACCCATTTCGCCCATGTTTCTTCACAGGCTGAAGCAGCACCGATCCAGTCCGCGAAGGGAATGTGCGCAAATGAGGAAATTGGCAGAATGGGGGATGAGAGACATGTGTTCAGCAATTTCTGCACACGTGGGTCGACGATTGGCGGATATTTTCGGCGGACATTTTGCACTCGCATTCAGAGCTTCGAACGGGGGGTGGGGCCATGCTCACACGTTTTGTGCGCAAAAACAAAATCCTCGTGCATTCCTAATCCAGCCCATTGCTGTTGGCTTGCATGCATCACATGGGATGCATCCTTCACCTCCAGGTTCAAGTCATCTCCTCCTTCTCACTCAGTGATTTTGCATAGATTCAGACCTCCTTGCCTATTTATTTTCCCTCCATTGCCCCCCCCGTCTGCTTCCCCTCTGCTGAAATTACGAAAATCCGTCATTTATCTCTTCGTTTCCCCTCTGCATCTCCATCTATCAGAGTTTCAAAGGCAGTCTCCTCGAATGCAGAGCGGAGCCGGAGATGGAGAAAGGTTTAATGGCAAATCCACTCCTAACTGTGCAAACCCACACAAGGAGGCTGCATTTGCATACATATTAAACGAGAGCAGTAAAAAAAAAATGCCGACGTGCAAACCATTCGGACGAGGTTCCGCTTCTGCGACGCGCCCTGCCGGGGGAATCAATCTCCGGGTTTTCGGAAAAAGGGGGGAGTTTAACAGCTGATGAGGGCAAGGGACCGATGCAAGTTAGGATAGAAAGGTCGCTTGTTCTGTCTTTCTTCCTTCTTTTTGAAAGACCGCACATAGAAAAGCAAAGTTGAGATGCTCAGAATCTGCTCCCGTTCCTCCCGCCGTGCAGTTGCGAAGTACAGGCCTTCCCCACTATATGTTTTGGGGTACAATTGGGGATATGGCCCGTGGCTCAGTGGTAGAGTCCCTCTCTTCCATGCAGCAGGTCCCAGATTGGAGCCTGAGTTAGGCTATGGATGGGGTTTCACTCCCTTTGAAAAACCCAAGTCCAGCGGTACTCCTAGATCCCTCACTGTCACTGAAGGCCTAAGTGGCCCCGGAATGTCTTTTACCAGCTATGGCTGGTTCACCAGCTACGGCTCCGCTGGGACGGGCATAGCTTAGCCACAGCGGTACAGGCAGTAGTAACTTCAGATCGGATTACTGCAATGCGCTCTATGTGGGGCTGCTCTTAAGGCTGCTCCGGAAGCTGGAGCTAGTGCAGAATTCTTCAGCTCAGCTGTTGTCTGGAGCTGCCCCTTTTCAGCATGCAACTCCTCTGCTAAGGGAGCTGCATTGGTTGCCTATTAGCTTCTGGGCCAGGTTTATGATTCTTGTACTAGTGTACAAAACCCTAAAAGACTTGAGACCAGGATACCTGAGAGAGCGCCTTCTCCCCTATCCACCTGCCCGGTCACTGAGGTCATCTGAGGGCCTGCTCCTGGTGGTTCCACATAGGCCTACGGCCTGATTAGAGTCCACCCAGAGATGAGCCTTCAGTGTGGTGGCCCCTTTTTTATGGACCTCCTTGCCTCTGGAAGTCAGGCAGGCACCAACACTGTGTTGTTTCCAGCGCCTCTTGAAAACAGCTTTATTTCAGAACGCCTTTCTTAACTGATCAGCCATGGTTTTATCAGAATTCTGTTTCTTTTTATATATATATATATATATATATATATATATATATATATCTGACATGGAGTTTTAGTCTTTTATTGTAGCTTGTGTCTTTTCTTGCTCATCACTCCGGATATCTGTCCAGATGTGGAGCAGTGTGTGAACGTTGTAAAGAAATTATATTATTATTATTACATTTATATCCCCCCCTTTTTTTTCCTCCAAGGAACCCAAAGCAGCTTGCATGATCCTCCCGTTTGATCCTCACAACAACCAGGGCCGTACTTCAAAGATGCAAGGCTTGTGACACAAATGTGTGTCTGCGCAGGGATGCAAATTCATATCGACTATCATTTATTTCCCTTTCACCAATGTTAGCAAAGAAATGACTGCGAGATAAAAAGTGCCTCTGAGCATATGCAGAATGCTTTTGTTGTTGTTGTCACTGAGCAATTAGAGCTTCTTCCTCCCCAGGTACTTTATAGCCATGGACTATATTCCACAGAGATTTAAAACCTCAGCAATTCCCCCTTAAAGATTCATCACTGACCACACCTGTTCCAAGATCACATCCCTCCCCATTTTTCCATCCTCCAGCAACCCTTCATAAAAACAGGTGTTTTGCTTTTTGCAACCCCTTTTTCCCCTCCTCATTATGTGCAACCTCTCGTCTCCTCCTTTGTGCGAAAACTTCACCGGGATTCAGCCAAGAAGTCTGTTTTCAATAGTACAGCTAGGTAATGGAGACACTGTAGGGTGACCAACTGTCAGGACTTCCCGGGATTTGTCCCGGTTTTTGTTCTATCCTGGGTGTCAGGGGGGATTTTCTGTAGTTTTCTATAATGTCCTGGAAAGACACGCTTTCCCCTTTCAGGCCACCATTAGTGTGGCGGGAGAGAATGGCGTGCTTTCTGGAGGTGCGTCATTTCCCTCCCACTGGTCCAATCAGGGCCTTGAAGGGGAAAGTGTGTCATTACCGGACATTATAGAAAAGGGCCCAATTGGAGCAATGGAGGGGGTGGGAATGATATGCTTCCCCCCCTCCAATCCAATTGGGGCCTTTAAGGTGGCCGGGGGGAAATGACACGGCCCTGGAAAGCCGCTTTCCCACCCGCCCGCCCCCACTGTGTGTCCTCTTTTTTGGTTTCCCCTAAAACGTACTTCTTGACCATGTACTGAGTGCCTTTCCCTCACTTCTGTAGAGTCCTTGCAAAAAAAGGAGGTGGGGGAAACGCATGACAAAACATGCATGGGATTGGGCTCAAATGGTAACCATGTCAGTGGAGTGGAATGGGGTGGAGTGGGATGGGCAGTTTAGTGAACCTGTAGTACCCTGCTTAAAGCCTATTTCTGAGAAAAGGTGCAGAGTGGCGGGGCCCAGCCCCCCGCTGCCAAGAGCCCTTGGGGTGATAGGGTCTTTGGCAAGGAGAGGGAGTTCACCCTCTCCAGCCAAATTTCAGCCAATTATCTTCCCCAGGCATGGGGAGGGAGAGAGAAGCCAGATGGTGAGAAGCTAGAGGGAGGAAGAGAGGAGACAGAAGGGGAGAGGGAGGGAGGGAGGGAGGGAGGGAGGGGCACCAAAGGGAGAGAAAGAGAGACAGAGACAGAGAGAGAGAGAAGTAAGTCAGAGAATAGGAGAAGCCAAACAGAGAAGGAAAGAAGCCAGAAGGGAGGAAAGACAGGGAGAGGCATCAGAGGGGAGAGGGAGGGAGGGAGGGAGGGAGGGAGGGAGGGGGGAGACAGAGAGAAAGAGAGAAGCCAGAGAGAGAAGCAAGTCAGAGATCAGGAGAAGCCAGACAGAGAAAGAAAGAAGCCAGAAGAGAGGAAAGACAGGGAGAGGCATCAGAGGGGAGAGGGAGGGAGAGGCATCAGAGGGAGGGAGGGAGGGAGGGAGAGGCAGACACACACACACACACACACACACACACACACAGAGAGAGAGAGAGAGAGAGAGAGAGAGAGAGAGAGAGAGAGAGAGAGAGAGAGAAGCCAGAGAGAGAAGCAAGTCAGAGAATAGGAGAAGCCAGCCAGAAAAGGAAAGAAGACAGAAGGGGGAGAAGACAGAGGGGAGAGGGAGGGAGAGGCATCAGACGGAGGCAGGGAGGGAGGGAGGGAGAAGAGCCAGAGAGAGGGAAGCAAGACAGAGAAGGAAGGGAGCCAGAAGGGGGGAAAGAGAGGAGGGGGAGATAAGCCAGAGGTTCCACAGTTATATATGTACACAACAGAGTTAAGGAGGAGGCAGTCGCAGCACTTTTAGGGTTGCCTCTGATTCCCCCCCCCCACTACAGAAGCCAATTTGTGATGGTGCCCAGGGTACTTTTCAAAATAGCACATATGTCCACAGGCCCACAAAATGGGGGGGGGGCACAAAGTATGATGGAATGAAGAGAAAAAGACAGACCAGGATAAGGGAGGGATGAAGAGGAAAAGATGGGGCAGAGAATTTCACAATCCAACTGGCTCCTTTCGGAGGGGTAGCGCCTCAGAGGAATTTGGGAAGGGGCGGGAGAGTTGTACATGCCTTCATGACTTGTATGGGGAGAGATGGGGGGTTTTTTAAAGTTTTTATCCTGCTGTTTCTGCAATTGTAATTTGTATGGGCTGCACAAAGAGCTTTGGCTATTGGACAGCATAGAAATAAAATGAATGAAGGGATGGGTGGCTGAGAGCTTGTTCTTGCTTTTTTTTCCACCATAAAATAACTCTGCATGTAGCTTCCCCAGTACTTCCTGGGAGTAAGAGAGGGAGAGAGAGAGAGAGAGAGAGAGTAACCAGATAGAGAAAAGGCGTCAGAGAATGAGAAAGAGGAGGTGGAGGTGGGAAATGAATAAGTGGCTGAGGCCATTTCCTTGCTTTATTATATACCTACCGTAAAACTTATTGAAAAGCCTCGCACCTGCTGGCAACGCCATGTGGCACTCTGCACACCGCCTCCCTGGCATATCCTCGAACACGATGCCCTAACCCTTCTTTTGGGATAATCTGCTGCCTGCAGCTATGTAGGAGAAGCGAAAGGTGGCGGGAGCAAAGAAGCTCATGGAGGCTAATTAAATCTTTTTCTGTGCTGAAGCTACTGAGCTTCTGCAGAAGCCAAAAGTTCCAGTTTGGGGCAGTAAAATCAGATGTTGTGTAAAATTCCAGTATTTTACAGGAAGCTCTAACCAATTCCCCCTCCCTCTTCAAAACCTTCATTGGAAGCAAACATTGCAAGGAGCAGATTGTGGAAAGAAGGGTGAAAGTGGAGTTTACACTTCCCTATTTTGAGAAGACTGCCACCTCCAAGGTACCACCCCCTATTGGTTGGGTGAGACCTCAGGGGTGAGTCCTAAGGTCTCCTAGTCACCCCAAGGCAACTGAGCTTAAAGGGAAGAGACTGGCTTGTATTAAGACAGATGGTTGTTTTTATTGTTAATTTCTTATTATAGAATTTCAACACTACGAAACAAAAAAAGAGGGAAAGAAACATTGTAGCTATATAAATTGAATATATCCGTTTTAATTCATGGATATTAAAGCAGATGATGTCATTGGGGCAGCTCAAAAGATTCGGGGTGCAGCTCAAAAAGTTCTGGGGCACATGCCCTGGTGGACCTTGAAATGACACCCAGGACAAAACTCTGTGCAAGCAGGTTAGGCTGAGAGTCAGCGACTGGCCCAAAGTCACCCAGTGAGCTTCATGGCTGAGGGGAGACTTCAACCTTGATCTCTCGAGTCCCCGTCTAATGCTCTAACCGCTACACCACACTGCCTCTTGCCAAAACTGATCTGAACTGAAATTCTTGCCATCACTAGGTAGGAAACAGGTAGCTAAAAGACACGAAATGCCGACAAAACTGGGCCTTTGGTCCAGCCTACGGGGGGGGGGGGGGTCCTCTTCTCACGTTTTGAACCAGACCTGCTCAAGGAAACAGCTTTGGTTGGCACAAGCCGCATCCGGCCCGGCTGTTGTGCAAAGCAGCCCTGCTATCCGGCAATCCAAGTCTCAGGGAGAAGCTATTCCGGTGATTTGCCTCCCGTTCCCCCCCCCCCTCTTTCTCTACATAGCACACATTCCAAGCAGCCTGGAAGCCGGCAACCCCAGGGCAAAGAGCGTCGGAGACTTAACCTCTTCGAAACCACGGCTGTTGCGACAGGGAGAGAGAAAAAGACTCGGACATGTGTGCATGGGTGAAGTGTGAGGTGAGAAAGCTTGGATGTCTTTTGACATTCCAGGGGGCTGGGTTGTGTGTTAGGGGAGGCCCCTCGTTTCCTTTACTTCTACCCCTCTGCTCCACAATGTCTCCCTGTAACCAGCCCAATTGTGGGGAGTTGCAATGATGTCGTTTCCAGATCAGCATTTAAGAGTTTCCAGGTAGTGCTAGGAAAATATCCTCTTAGAAACCATGGAGAGCTGTTGCTACCAGTCAGTGTCTACAATACTGAGCTAGATGGACTGAGGGTCTTCCCTCATGTAAAGCAGCGTCCTATGCTCCCATTTTTTTCAGAACCATGAGGACTAGAATTTACTTTGCTTTAAGGCGGAGTAGCTATATCTCCGAAGGAGAGCCCCATGCTCTGCAGGAAGAAGGTCCCAGGTTCTATCCCAGGCAGGGCTGGAAAAACTCCTGCCTGAAATCCTAGATTGGCATTGCTGCCCATCACAGGGGTTCTATCAAACTGTTCACAACACTAAACATTACTGGAGAACAAAAGGAGGAAAAGACATTTCAGCTAAGGATGGGGGGGGGGGGGAGAGACACAAATTCAGCTCCATCCACATTTTTAAGCAAACCAGCCTAAATTGCAATTCCTGAACAAATACTCTGGCTTTATTCTGTGCTCCCTAAAGGTAGCGAGATCAAGGCAGGAAGAAAGTAGGACCTTGGATAGCAGCCTGCTGGCTGGAACTCTGTCTTACTAAGACAATAGGAGGACGTTGTCTCAGCAGGGAGCTAAAGCCAACCAAAGCCTTATATAGGCTGACAAGACCTGCAGGGTGCGCTGCTCTGTCCCTCCTGGTGGAGCTGAGCAGACTGTTAAGCAGTCCTCACCTGAGACCTCTGCAAAGGTGGGGAGGGGGAGGTTCTGCTGGGGACTCATCCTTTGAGCCAGGGGACAAATGGCAGGGCTGTAACCTCTGGCCTAGAAGAGCCCAGAAAAAGGCACTGACTCTGCTCGGCTGCACACTGGAAGACCTAAGGGCTGGGGGGGGGGTGTTAATAAGACCGGGGGGGGGGGGAGAATGGGCTGTGCACTTCTCCACATTTTGTTTAGTGGGGGAGATCCACAAAAGGAACTGCAAATATCAGAAAGTGCTATTTTTTTAAAACAAAACGTTTGCGGACCGGTGCAGAAATGGGAGGGGGAGAAACCGAACACGTGGGAAACTGACACAGAAATGAAACGTACAAATTCGGCCATCCCTGCTTTCAAGAGGAACCATGCTTTGGACATAAATTTTACTTCCTGCCTTAGGAAAAAGCTTGTATCTTAATTGAGAAGAGGGGTGAAGCAGGCCCGTTCCACCAGCCCTCATGAAAACCACCTCCCTGGCGGCTCCTCCTCCTTCAACTGTCGCCGCCATCAGCCATCCCAGCTGGCTGTACAGGGGGAAATGAAAGCAGCAGCTTTCTACCAACCCTGCTGAAAGGCTTCATTATCTTTTTTTCCTCTTCCCTCCTCCTCACTTTTTCCTTGTGTGTCATGTCTTTTTAGATTGTAAGCCTGTGGGTAATACGGACTGTCCAGTTTTACCAATTGTATGTAAGCTGACAGGATGGGGGATAATAATAACGATGATGACAATAATAATAATAATAATAATAACAACAACAACAATAATAATAATCTCTTCAGAACATGCAAACATGTCCATCTTCCCTGGGGTAGACAACCCTTGGCCAAATAGATGAATTCAGAGGAGGAACATAAGAAGAGCCCTGATGCTGGATTAAACCAAAGGTCCATCTAGTCCAGCATTCTGTTCACACAGTGGCCAACCAGTTGTTGATCAGGAACCCACAAGCAGGACATGAGTGCAACAGCACCCTCCTGCCCATCTTCCCAAGCAACTGGTGTATCTAGGCTCACTGGCTCAGATACTGGAGGTAGCACCTACCATCAGGACAAGTAGCCATTGCTAGCCTTCTCCTCCAGGTATTCATCCAACCCCCTTTGAAAGCCACCCAAACTGATGGCCATCAGTACATCTGGTGGCAGCGAATGCCATAGCTGAATTCCGCATGAAGAAGCCCTTCCTTCAACCTGCCCTAGATCTCCCACCCCTCAACTTCATGGGATGACCCTGTCGGATCCTAGTATTATGAGGAAGGTCTTCTTTGCCAGCTCTGGCCCACAAAACTGGGCGTGTGTAGCCACATCTATGGGGGGATAGAACTTCCTGCGGTACCCACATCATTCCACGGCTGCCACCACCCGTAAAAAGAATAATAAAAAAATAAATCCCCACAGAGGAAAACCTCACACTGCTCTCTGCCAAGAGGCGAAACACTCCAGGAAAAAAGAAGGGGGGAAAAAACCCACAACCAAATGAACAAATCGGAGCTGCGGCGTGGAGATAAGCCGAAGGAACTGCGCCGAAGGAAGTCCGTGACACAATCTCAGCTCTTCTATTAATTTCAGCTAATTTCCTGCAAGCTCTGCCTTCGTTTGGGGCTTTTTCCCCCCTGTGTGTGTGTGTGTGTGTGTGTGTTTTAAAAAATCCTTTCCCCACCAGCAAATGCGGGACTCAGAAAGGTTAACGCGTAACCTTGTCTAGCTGCTTTGCGATTCGTTTCATGCAAATCTCTACCTACAGCCTGGTAATTATATGCATTTCCAGAGAGCCAATCAGCTGTCCGCTTGACAGATACTGATCTTCCCATTTTATTTTTAGCTCTGTGCTTCCCCCTCTAGATCCAAAAAAATATATATTTCTGTTTGTTCCATCTCTGTCTTTCTCTCTTGCTCTTTTTCCCTTCTTGACCTTTTTTAAAAATTATTATTATTTTGGTTATTTGGATGCTGCAGTCTCTTCCTTTCTTCCCTCCAGCCGACGGCACTCTAGCAAAGCTTGAGTCAGCATGGGCGAGCCGAGAGGACCAATGCGGAAGAGCTCCTGCAAAACGGGAGACCTTCACGGCTCCCAGGCAAGGTGAAAAAAATTACTCCACCCCGCGCCTCCCGTGGAGAGGTGGTGAAGGGAGAGGAAGGAAGCAGAGCGGGGGGAAATGAGGGGAAGGCATAAGACAAGCAGAGGGCAAAAGGTATCTGTTCAAATTTAGCACATGCATGCAGTTTTCTGACTGCGACCCCAAAAATAGGGTGCAAAACTGACTGGAGGGGGACAAGGGAGGGGGGAATCCTTCACCTTTGAGCCTGCAGCCACCAGCAGCTGGAGTTCTGCTCAGTTCACCCTTTGCCAAATTGGCGCCCTCTACGTGTTTTGGACTACAGCACCCAGCATTCGTGGCCGTTGGCCATGCTGGCTTAGGCTGATGGGGGTAGAAGTCAAAACCATCTGGTTGGGGAAACACAGTGCAGATCAGGGATGGGTGGAAGGTACTTCTCTGGATGGGTTAGACTCCAACTCCCAGAAGCCCCTGCCAGCACGGCCAATGGTCAGGCATGCTGGGAGTAGCCAACGCGTATGGGGACCTCCTTTCCGCCCACCCTTGGTGCAGATGACCCAATTCGCCAGCTGATATCTGCACGCCGCTTTTCAAGGCCCAGGAGCACAATTCTTCTTTTTTAAAAGAAAAAAGTTGGCGACCTCGATACGAATCGCTTTGAGAGAAAGGGTGGCTCTGCAGTTTTATGCCTCACGCTCAGCCTCAGTGACTGTCGATTCAAATTCCTGGCCCAAAGGGGGACCAGAGACTCTGCCTTTATGTTCTCGTTTTTTAAAATATATATATTTGGCACATTTGCAGCGAGCTAAACTACAACCAACTGAGAAAACCAGGAAGTTCGTCCCACATACACATATTTCCTGCCCTGTGTGTGGTCTTTCTGGAACCATTTGTCAGGCCATTGTGGTGCACAAGGTTTTGAGCCGGATCAGGAGGCGAGTTCAGTTTTGGAGGAGTTCTCGGGGGCAGGGGTCGCATTTCAGGAAGCCAGCTTGGCCCCACCTCAGAGGCCCGCCTCCTGCCTTCACTGAACGGACAGAGAGAGATAGAAGTGGTCAGATGAAGTCTTGCAGTACATCCTCAGACCCTGACACAAGGGTGCCGGGCACTTATCAGCCCGTGGGGAACAGGGGTGAGGACCCCAAACCCCAAAATGCCAGCGTATTTTAGCGTGAAGCTCTTCCTGCAAGGAACTAAAGCCTTTGGAGACGAGAGCCAACCTTTCCGATTAAGGGGGAAACATGCTAAAGCCACAAATTCAGTGGTGTTGTGGAGCAAGGACTTCACAGGGATGCAGTGCTGTGACTTCTTTATCAGCAGGGATGCTGGCATCATCTGCCATTGCTAAGGATGTCCGTCGTCTGCAAATCAGACCCTTTTTAGGTGGATTCCCACCGCCCACCTGGCAAACACGAGCCGAGTCACTTCCCCCCGCCCCCCCAAAAAAATCTTGGAACTTTTTGAGTGGTGGGTCGTGAATAGAATGTTCTGCAACTTGCAGCCACAATGTGAACCGAATTATGACGGAGATTTGCGCAAATTCGCACAAACTTTTTATTTACCAAAAACCTCTGGAAAATCTGCAAGCTGGGAAGTGAGCCAAAGTCCCGTGGGGGGGGGGGGGTATCCGACAACAACTCAGTGAGCTCCACCCCTGGGCAGATCTGTCCGACATCCTCCACCCCCACCCCACCCCCTCCCACTTCCCAGTTTTCTCGGAGCTTAGCTGCAACCCCGGAGTAGCTGAAGGGGGCAGATTTTTCCAGCAACAAGATTTTTCTGCCTGTTGCAATGCAAAATATTTTGGGGGTGCTCACATAGATTGGGCAGTCGACCCATTCAGGTGTTTTTGTTGTGTGTTTAAAAAAAAAAAAGCCCTGCTCCTGATAGAGAAGAAAAATTGCCAGGACAGGTTTGTTGATGCAGATCAACATGGCCGCCTGCGGTTTTGGACTCGAGGGCATCTCAATGGTGAACGTCATAATGAGCACCTGAAATTGGCCGCTGCACCATTGCAGGAAGCCACAAACACCTGGTAGTCAGGGGAAATGTAGCGTCTCATCTCCTTCCGATGGCCTTTGGTTGCCCATTCTGGGAAACAAGACACTGGACTCAATAGGCCTTCTGGTGAATCCAGAAGAGATTTTTTTTTTCAATAGAAGAGGCCCAGATCCATAGCGCAAGCCAATAAAAAACTCCAGCTTCATTCGTTTAACTATTGGCATACGTTTGCTTCACCTGCGCTATTGAAACTGTCTCCTTTGCAGCGTGCGTGTGTCCTCCCCCGCCGCCACACCCCCAAAAAGAATTTTGAATCTTCAAGCAAGCAAAGAATGCTGGAAGGGGAAACAGCTTGGGGATGTTTGTAATCGCCGCTTCAGAACCATGAGGACTAGCAACGGCCTTTGAAAAATGAAAGCAGGGGATCTCTTTACCTATACTCTGCACCAGCCCCGAGGCTTGACAATTGTGCGGCAAACATGCAGGCCTAGGGGAGGGCACCAGCGGTGGCGGGTAGCTCCGGTGTCAGTGGGGCAGTGAATCCGCTCCGGGTTAGAGTCGGAACTCTAAAGGAGCTATGCAAGATGCGGAGCTCTGAAGGAGAACTCCTTTAGACTTCTGACTGTGGTTCCAACTGAAACCCGGAGCGGATTCACCGTCCCCGCTCCTTCAAAGTTCTGACTGGTTCTGATTGAAAGCTGGAACAGATACACCTCCCCACTGACAACGGAGCCATCAACCTCCACTGGACCGCATACAGGATCGCATACACCTCCGGCCATATCTAGGGTGAAGAAGGATGTGGGAAAGTTGACGTCACTTTCTGGTCCATCTCTGAAACCTGCCCTTTCGTACCATAAAGAAACGCAGAGTTCCTAAAGTTCAGGAATCTTCTCATATTTTAGATTCCTCCCACGGAGAGGGCAAACCCTTGACTATAAACCTCTCCATCTTCAGTCCCTGCCCATCCAGATGTTTTGCGACACCCAGAAAAAAAGCAAAACAGTCTAGGAAACCAGCACTGAATGGATGGTGAGAGACAGGGGTGGATGGTCGAGACTGCAAGCGTGTGCTGCAGCAAAATGTTGCAGTGCATCGTTACGCCTTGAACATGGGGGTACCGGAACCCCTTTCAGCCCGAAAGCCAAACTGAGTTTCAGAGAAGCTCTTGGAGAGCTCATTCCAAGGGTGGGCGGGGCAAAGGCAAAAGGGGTGTGGCAAATGGGGCGGGGCCCAAACGCCCCCATATTTCAACTAGAAGCGCTCACTGACAGCCTTGGGAGAGCAACACAACATGGCCTCCGAATGGCTCCCTGAAATGGAGTCAAGGTCCTCCCTTCTCCCAAATTCCACCCAACGGGGTAAGCAAAGGGAGAGGGACACCCCCTCTGTTGGGAACCGCCACTTCAAGGCGCCGGAAAAAAACTTGAAACGACGGTTCTTGAAGGTTTCCCTCACCCCAAGCCTTTCTTGACAGGAAAGTGGGAGAAAGCGTTTGCATTTCTGAGTTGCACGGGGAGAGACAGGGTGGGTGTGTATAAGCCTTGGCCATGCCCCCATTTGATTTGGCCCCGCCCACTGCCCGTATCCAGCCACCCGAGGGTGAAAAAAAATGCTTCCTGCCCTTCGAGAAACAGTTACTGGCTCTCCCTCCCATTTTACTTTTCCAGGGACAGCTCAATATTCCACAGCTGCCAGTGAGCACTCAAGAAAGCGGGTGGAAGGGGCTCTCCAAACCCTTTTGAATATATTTCTTTTAAGGTTTCATCCTTCTGCCTACCTCAGAGCATCGTGCGCCCTGAACAAGCAGGTCTCTTGTTTCACAGCGGGGCCACGTTGCCTTCATTTCCGTCGGCACGGAGGCACGGACTCTGCCGTTAGCAGGAGCGAAGGGCTGGCAGCACATGTACAGCTTAGCTTTTTTACTTCGTCCTGGGAGGGGGACATGTTGTTATTGCCTTGGGATCTTGAACCTTTCAGTTGTGTTAGGTTAATGGGGAACAATATGAATATTTAGAAAATAGTTTAGCGATGCTTAAAAAGTGAAATTTCACTACTGTGCTCCATCTGAAAAATGGGTGTCTGTGTGTTTTTTTCTAGCCTGTCTTCTAAAGACAAACAACCTGCTTTAAGAATGCTTAATGCCTTGCCAATATGCTACTTGATGTGTCGTTTGCGGATAAGATCAGCTGATACATTCCATTTCATTGCTTTCAGTTCTTACATTTCTATACTGCCCAATAGCCAAACCTGGACGGTTTGCAAAGTTTACAAACCTTTTAACTCAAATGCACAGCAGCAAGATGGGGGAATACGTGGCTCAGCAGTCCTACAGGTGAGAAGGATCTTGGAATTGTTGTAGATCACAAGCTGAATATGAGCCAACAGTGTGATGCGGCAGCAAAAAAAGTAAATGCTATTCTGGGCTGCATTAATAGAAGTATCAGTTCCAAATTGTGTGAGGTACTGGTTCCCCTCTATTCAGTACTGGTTAGGCCCCATCTTGAGGATTGCGTCCAGTTCTGGGCGCCACACTTCAAGAAGGATGCAGACAAGCTGGAGGCGGTTCAGCGGAGGGCAACGAGGATGATCAGGGGTCTGGAAACAAAGCCCTATAAGGAGAAAGTGAAAGAACTGGGCATGTTTAGCCTGGAGAAGAGAAGACTGAGGGGAGACATGATAGCACTCTTCAAATACTTGAAAGGTTGTCACACAGAGGAGGGCCAGGATCTCTTCTCGATCATCCCAGAACGCAGGACACAGGATAACGGGTTCAAGTTACAGGCAGCCAGATTCTGGCTGGATATCAGGAAAAACTTCCTGACTGTCAGAACAGTACAAGGGAACCAATGACCTAGGGAAGTGATGGGTAGGCTGACCATATGAAAAGGAAGACAGGGCTCATGTAACTTTAACTGTTGTAGAGAAAAGGGAATTTCAGCAGTGTCATCTGTATGCAATTAGTCCCAGGTGAAATCCCCTCTTCATCACAACAGTTAAAGTTGCGGGCACTATACTAGAGTGACCATATACAAAAGAAGGCAGGGCCCCTGCAACTTTAACCATTGTGATGAAGAGGGCATTTCACCAGGAACTAATTGCATACAAATGACACGGGCTGAAATTCCCTTTTCTCTACAACTATTAAAGTTACATGAGCCCTGTCCTCCTTTTCATATGGTCAGCCTAGTGATGGGCTCTCCCGCACTAGAGGCCTTCAAGAGGCAGCTGGACAACCTCCTGTCAGGGATGCTTTAAGGCAGATTCCTGCACTGAGCAGGGGGTTGGACTCCATGGCCTTAGAGACCCCTTCCAACTCTACTATTCTGTGATTCTAAATACAGTATTATGCATCATATCAAAACAGTTTAGCTACAAACATGTAAACGGAGTGGACACACTCAGGCACACACCCATACCCAAACAATAGCCCATGATCTGAAAGCTCATTCTGTAATTGCTAGGGTTACTGGCGAGGTGTCCATGTGTCGCATTTTACAGAGGACTGTCTTGTATTTGGAGAGGTGTCAGATGCAAGCCTGCTTATTTCAAGGCATCCTCTATTGGATGGGCTGCCCCGTGGAACAGTTGCGATTTCCCAGCAAACAATATATTGTACCTTTCTGGTCATGCCAAGATTGTTGGGATGGCTTGTTCTTCGATGTTCTTCGCTTTACGTGAGAACTGCTCCTGGTTGAGACCAAAACCACAACACCTTTCTTAGCTGTAAACGTGGACGTGAGTTGCAGGGGTGCAGATAGGCAGGACCTGGTGGCCAGATCCGGCCCGCCAAATCCAGCCCACCAATCTGGCCTTCCCAAGTTCGGCAACATCTGGATCCACACAGCGGCCTGCATTTTTGGACCCTCCATGAGGGTGTGTCTAGGGGTACTTCCCCGCTGAACACCCACGCTTCCAAATTGGCGACTACACTCATTTTGCCACTGCTTCTCTACCCCTGATAGGTTGGAGGAACAGGCAAACCCAAAAACTGGCTGGCCGTGAAAGCGAATGAGCAACGCCCTCATTTCAAACCGACTTAAATCGTGATGACGGGAATGAAATCAAGGCCACCTGGCGACCCGCCTGCAATTTTTAAAAATGTTTGTCCTTTTAAATAGGAAAAGAAGCCGCTGCAAGAAGTGTCAGCCTTGTTAGGCTGGGGGGGGGGGGAGTAGTGCTAGGTTTGTTTGTCACTGCCCCCCGAGCTGGCATCAAGGGCCAGCATGGCTGGGCATCTGCTGAGGCCCCACACCCCAGCAGGGGCCCACTGAGAAGAGCCCAAAGGACTTGCTCCTGCTCTTCCTCATTGCCACCTGCTTGTTCACCGGCCTCTCCCTCTCGCTGAGACGACGGCGGTGGTGAGAAGGAGGAGCAGGAGATGCCACAGCCTCCATGCTCCCTGTCTCTCTGCTTGCCAAGCAAGCAATGAGGAGGAAGAGGAGAAGAAGCGAGAGCAGCTGGCGCCCATGGAGGGTCTCTTGTCCAAAACCTGGAACCCCCAATACCTGCCACTCTCGGGTGGTCATTTGGGAGCGCTCTGGCCTGCAGGGCCCTAGATTTGGCGCTGAGATCCTGTTTCTCTTGCGACGTGGTGTACTTTTCAGAGAAGCTACCGTTCAAGATTTTGACCTGCTCTGAGCCCTTCTCTTCAAGCAGGAGGTGGGCAATTCTGCCCAAAAGTAGGGAGCTTTCCATGCCCTACATGCGAGGAACAGAGTTAGGGTTGCCATAGTAACCCTAGCAAAGAGCCATCCCCCTTCCATTTTCACTCGCACCCACGACTGCCGTGCCCTGGGAAAGCCACACGGGGGATCCTCCGGCAAACGGGTTGGCCGGCATCTTCCTTCGCTGGAACCGTGCGCGTGGCTTGCGACACAGCAGGGGTGCAGAAATGCAGGCCTGGGAGCCATATGCGGCACACCGAATCTGGCTACCGATCTGGCCCTCTCAGGTTCTGCAGATGGCCACCCCCTCTTTCCTTTGACCTCCCGTCACTTGGTGTTTTCTGGGCTTTTTCGCAGTCCCCCCCCCAGTTTGAAAGGTTGAAATACCTCCCCTAAGTCTTAGCTACTGGCACGAAGAGCTATAAGCTAAAATAGGCTAGCATTGTTGGTATTTTGACTCTCTCCCTTTAGCCATGGGCCCAGCTTTCTTCTGCCCCATTGCTTGCATAGCTGTTTTCATGGAGGGGGAGCAGTAAAATTTAGGCCAGAACAACAGCAGCTAGAAGAGATATCACATCTGTAGTTGCTGGGCAACTACACAAGCATCCTCTATTTATTTATTTATTTATTTATTTATTTATTTATTGCAGGTAACAAAAAAGCCATGTGACCCTTCCTAGATCAATGCCTCCCAGCCAACTCACCAACGGGAAAGTTACGCCTCCACCATACCTTAGTTTAGTGGTCTTCAACTGGTGGGTCGCAACCCAAAGGCGGGTCGCGAGGGGCAGTCCAGATGGGTCGGGGCAACATGTCCCGCCATGTTGGGCATAGAGAAAAGGGCGAAAGGGGTCCCAAGTTGTCCAAGTTGGGTCTCAGGTCTGGACCAGTTGAAGACCACTTCCATAGTTCATGGGTAGGCCACCGCATATGTTTGGACTACAACTCCCATCATCCCTTACTGGATGGAGCTGATGGAAGCTGTAGTCCTAAACATCGGGAGGGAATTGGGTTCAAGTGAGTGCAGTGGGTGGATCGATGAGACAGCCAGGTTCCCCCTCCCCCAAATAATTTGACACAATGATCATGGCGGTCTTGGGTTCCACGTAAGATGGCAAGAGGCATGCTGGTACATTCAGCCTGACGTGACCCAATGAGAAGGCCCTCATGATCAAATCAAGGGATTTCTCAAAGGAGGGAGGAAGCTAAACACACACACACAGAGAACAACTGATGGATAGAACAAACATGGGTATTTTGGTCACTGCCCATGAATGCAGATGCAGAGAGCATGGCACAAACCAGGGAACGGAGCTGGGTGTCCGATGGGTTCAAAGCAATGATGCCAGAATTGGATGTTTCCCAGCATAAATCCACAGCGCAGCTATTCCTGGCCTCCTTCAGCCTTGCTCGTGCCTCTTGACAGCCATCAGCTGCTAAGTGCGCTTCCCTCCATTCTGCGGCAGGGTGCTGAGGACCATAGAGTTCGAGGGCCAACATGCTATCTAGGTCAGACTCCTGCCAGAAGAGAGATCCCCCGTGCCCCCTCCAATCAGGACGCAGAGGCCGGCAAGCAAGGAGGAGCGGGTGCCAGGATTTATTACCATCATCTGCCATTGCTGAGGTTCCGTCCCTAAATTGTTACAGTCTTCATATGCTAGAAGCAAGTCCTTAAATCGTAAATTTGCATAAATGTATAAATTTGAGTAAATTTTTACAAATTTCAGAAGCTTCTTTCTCAGGAAATTTTTCAGTTTCCTGAGCTGATGTTCACATTTGAAAGCATGCACTTCCGCAGTTGCACACTTCCAAAAATTCACATTTTGCCCTCCCCCAAAACCCATTTTCACACTTTAGCCTACGGGGGGGTGCATTGGGGGTACATGCTTGGGAATGTGTGGGAAGGGAGTGTGGGGACATTCATAGTGGTTTAATCACTTAAACCCCAGCCAGCCAGAGACCCCTGAGGTTCCGGGTTCAAACCTGCTTTCTGCCCCTACACATGGTCATCTGTCAGGCTCTGGAACTCATCAGCGGGAAATCACAGGGAGCAGTGGCCATTCCTTATTACTCAACGCCTTCTCTTTGCCTTAATTTTTTTTTTTTAATAAGGACTCATTATTGGTTTATCAATACGTGTCCACAAAACCGTGCTTCTTTGGAAGGAGAGTTTGCAAGGTTTCGCAGAAAGCAGAACCGGGATGGAGATGTACGGATTGTGCTAGATCTATTCCGCCTGTTTCACACGACTCGGGAAAAGCTGTGGAATCCACAGGCCAGATGCACTGAAATCTGCACGGACAGGAACCCGTTGTGGATTTCTCCCACAGCCCTGTGGCGAGGTGCACTCGGGAGAAGCGATGCGGCTGGAGGAATATTCCGAAATGGGGCGCCTTCAGGATGAAGGCCTCCCAACCCAGAACCTCCTTTCTTTTAGGAATCAACAGCTGGTTGTGAACTCTGTCCAAACGCCCAGAAAATGCATGTCGTTTACAAGGTGCCGTCACTGTAGCGAGGGCTGCCCAGTCTGACACGACATCTGTTCCTCCTGCTAAGCCTCTCCTGCAAATGAGGTTTCTTGGACGCTGGCAAATTGTAATCAAACAGGAAACAGAGAGCGAGAAGGACAGGGGGGGGGGGGGGGAGAGGAGGATAGCCATTCTTTTCAAATGTCTTGTGTTCCCTAATAACACCAGGTGTCATTATATACCCAAATCACCACGCTGCCTCTTATCTGGCTACCAAGGGAGGCGAAACAGACGCAGGCGTACAGAAGGGGGGTGGGCGGCCCAAATTCTCTTCCCCTCTAGGAGAACGTCTCTATGCCGTTTCTTCAAAAATGGCCAGGGAGGGGATGAAACAGGCGTAAAAGATGCTCTCTTGTCTTCAAGATGAAATTTGAGGGAGGAGGAATTCCTAAATGTATCAATGGCTCACTAGTCGACGAACCAGCATTGAACAACACTCAAGAGCCAAAGAAGAGCCCTGTTAGACCAGATCAAAGCTCCACCTGCTCCGGAGTTCTGTATTCAACAGTAACCAGCCAAATGTCTTCAGGAAGTGCATAAATTGGGGACCAAAGCAGTCACCCATCCCTTGGGTTCCCCTGGCATTCCTATTTGTCATTTATTAATTTATTAAGTCTTTTTAATCCTACTCCTCAGCCAAAAAGGCTGCTGGGGTGCCTTAAATATATTCAGTGAGGAAAAAAGACAGTCCCTGTTGCCTGGAGACTTACAATCTAAAAAGACACAACACACAAGGAGAAAGGAGTGGGGAGGGAGGAGGAAAACAATTAAGTCTCCCAACATAGCTGGCAGAATGGCCCTGCTTCCCATCAGAACATCAGAAGAGCCTGCTGGATCAGACCGAGGGTCCATCTAGTCCGGCGCTCTGTTCACAGAGTGGCCAACCAGCTATTGGCCAGGAACCCACAAGCAGGACATGGGTGCAACAGCACCCCCCTGCCCACGTTCCCCAGCCACCCTCTGATACTGGAGGTAGCACGTAGCCCTCAGGACTAGAAGCCATTGATAGCCTCCTCCTCCAGGAATTTATCCAACCCCCTTTTGAAGCCATCCAAACTGGTGGCCGTCACCACATCTTGTGGTAGTGAGTTCCATAGTTTAACTCTGCGCTGTGTGAAGAAGTCCTTCCTTTGATCTGTCTTGAATCTCCCACCCTTTGGGTTCTAGTATTATAGGAGAGGGAGAAAAATGCCTCCCTCTCCACCTTCTCCACACCCGGCATCATTTTGTACACCTCTATCCGGTCTCCCCTGAGCCTCCTTTTTTCCAAGCCAAACAGTTCCTGCTGTTGTAACCTTCCCTCGTAGGGGAGATACTCCGGTCCCATGATCATTTTAGTTGCCCCCTTTCTGCCCTTTTTTTAGTTCTACGATAAGTGGAGAGTTTTGCTCCCTACTGATTTTGCTTCTCCCGTGTTATTCGTTTATTGCATTTCTGTACCGGCCAATAGCCGAAACTCTGTGGGTCATTTACAGCGAGGCTTCAGCTTCTGGCCGGACACGAGCAAGCGGAGTCGAGAAGACTGGCTGTTATGTGACTGACAGCCAACAGCTTTTCTTCTGGAAGGTGGGGAGCTTCTCTCTTGTCCTGACTGTGGAGAAGTCCTACGATAGTAGGACTTCTTGAGAACTTTCCATGTATCGACCCAGATTTTTTAAGTGAGCTTGAAGAAGAGGTGGCCTGTTCTCCTAAATGCTTCTTTGAGGTCATGATGTGCCTGGCTTTCCATTGCAGTGATAAATCAGGATAATTTCTCTCTTCCCAAAGTTCAATAATTTTGTCCCCAAGTGTTGCATTTGGCAGAATCTTTAAACAGCTCCAAGGAGGCTTCCCCACCCCACCCACCGCCCCAAAGAACCAGCTGGGCTGTGGTGCTGTGCTGTTTTATTTCTGTATTCTTTATTTTATTTTTGTATTTATTTCATTTCTAGGCCACCCCATAGCCGGAGCTCTCTGGGCGGTTTGCAAAAATTGAAACCATAAGGTAACAGCGTGAAATGGAAAATGTGGAAGCTTAAAACCACAATACAAAACCATGATATAAAAGTACACCCAGAATAAAACCAAGTAGCAATGCCGAGATTACAGCTCCATCATACCAGCGATCGAGTGCACTCTCGCCATGCCTGGTGTGCGGATTTGCAGCACGGTACTCACAGGACGCCATGCCTGTCCTGCTGACGCCCCGCCTCTTCCCCAGCCTTTCCTAGAATGCTAAAAGTCTGGATTATTTTCCCTAAGTGCATTTAATGTGCCCTAAGCCTCCATGTAGTTTTAAAGGAACTGGGAGCTTGAATGGGTTGCATCAGGTCCTGGCAGGGAAAAGCGATCTCTCCCAGCAGCCAGTCTGCAGTATATGGATGGGACAGGTTTAGCCAAATCCATACATCCTTACTGTGCACTTACACAAACTTTTTTTTTTGTTTGAGCATGTGACACTACACATTTGATATAGTGTGCAGTTCATCCCTGGCTTCCCTCTCTGGTGAACAGGCGAGTGCCTGTTTACAAGCCTCCTTATGAAACCCAGAATTTAGTCCAGAATTGCAATATTTGGCCCAGAATTGACCCCACATCAACCAGACTAGAATGATGGTACACACACACACTCACACACACACGGGAAGTAGGCTCGTCCACCTGTCCTAGGGAGATTATTTGTGCATCCTTCACCCAGCTTCAGATGTCGCCTTCAATCTACCCACTTTCCCTGTTTTCCCACTCTGCAAATAAAAAAACAAACAAAAACAAAACCCGGAGCAATTCAATTCGCCATGAAAAGCCGACCAGCCGCGACAAGGCAAAGCAGGCGGATCTCCTTCCCCACACGCACGCAGGCACCCCTTCCTCAAAGCGAGCTAAAGAGTTAATCCAGCAGCTAGACCAGGTGTCTCAGGTGCAGGGAGACGATGGGGCTTGCAGGACGCCTGCTGGGACACGTCTTTAAGCGGAGGCTCCATCCGCCCTTTCACGTCTCGCTCTCATCCGCCTGAGGAAGAGGAGGAGGAGGAGGAGGAGGAGGAGGAGAGAAGTCTTGGGGGGGGGGGGGAGAGGAAAGAATAGGGTACGAAACGGCAGATTTTGCAAGCTTACAAGCCCCAGCAAACCAAAGCCTCCAGTCGGTGACTCAGAGAAATCCAAGACTCTGGGGCGGGGGGGGGGGGGGAGGCAGGATTGAGAAGGCCAAGGAAGATTTTCAAAAACCAAACCAACAACAGCAAATGAATGGAGGATGAGTCCCTCAACTTCCCCTCTCACATGCTGCCTTGAGACAAGATCACGAACTGCACAGGACGGGAAGGGGAAATTCGTTTGGTCGCATTTAACCCTGGACGTACTTCATTTCACCACTCCAGTGGGAGTCAGGAGGTCCGGGTTCTAGCCCCCACTCGGCCACGGAAGCTCCCTGGGTGATTTGGAGCCAGTCGCAGACTCTCGGCCCAACCTACCTTGCAGGGTTGTTGTTGCAAGGATAAAAATGGAGAAGGGTTGTGTATGCCACCGTGGGGTCCTAAAGGAGGGGAAATGGCAGGATATAAAGGCAAACAAATGCAATAAATATTCATTTCAAAGCTCCGCGCAAACCGGAACGCCGTTGCCTTTCAAGATTCGCCCTTCTCCGAATGTTGCGGCGGAGTCCGGCAGGCGAAAAACACGGGCAAAAATGCATGGGTGAGGGGGAAATCATGCTCCGAAAGGAATTATGTAGGAAAGATGCTTTGGAGGAAAAAAAATGTGTTTTAGGCATCAAGGCATGCATTTATAGAAATGGGCACAGAGCCGGCTCCAGGTTTTGGGGGACCTTTGGACAGGACACCCTCAATGGGCCCCCTCTTTCAGTGAGTCCACCTACTCACCACCTTGGTCAACAGCTGCTCTCATTCTTCCTCCTCCTCTTCCTCAACATTGCCGCAACATCTTTGCTCGATGGGCCAAAATCCATCGATGGAGGAGGCCACGGCAACCGCTGCTCCTCCTCCTCCTCCTCCTCCTCCTCCTCCTCCTCCTCCTCACCACCTCCGTTGCCCGGACCAGAGCAAGAGGCAGGGGAACAAGGTGTTTGCAAATAGTGAAGAAGAGGAGCAGCACAAGGGGCCTCTTGACCATGAGACCCTGCTTGGGTGCAGGCTCTCGGCAGGTGCCTGGCCGTCCCCACCCTTGGCACCGGCTTTGAACGTGCACCAAAACGCTCGTGGACTATCCCAATCCCCCAAAAACCTCAACGTGCAGGATGGAATCACCTGGAGAATGGAGAACTTCCCAACGTTCGAGACTGACCAAACGTTAAGACTGGGGAAAGGGCCGACTGAGAGAAATTGAAATTGACACACTGGTCTGTCCCTACCAACGCCTCTCGCATTCTCACGTTGAGTTTTCTTTCTTCCAAACCCTTCAGTTTCTTTAAACCAGAGATGAGCTGGCTTCTGTATTCTGCGGAACCAATGTGTTTCCTAGGCAGTGGTTAGATCAATTTGCACAGCTCCCAGCCAAGCCTCTGCCATGAGAGCACCCACCATGTTCCTCAGCATCGTGTTCCCAGTTTCTATGTTGGTTGGGCAGATTTACTGCCAGCTTTTCGGCAAATTGTTCTCCAAGTGGGTCGCAACTGAAGTTCAGAAGAAATTAGCAATAAAATTCGACCGAGGACTATAATAGAGCAGATTTAAAAGTGAGACATGTTACGACACAGAGTGGGCAGCATCTTAAGGTGCAGGAGGCTCACCAGAAGAGGGGAACGTCTTGGATTAAGCCCTTGGATCTGTTGCACCAAACTCAGCAGTCGGTTTCAGAGATCAGGGGCCACCACCCAAAAGGCTTGATTGCCAATGACCACCGGCCTAACAGATGGAAGGACTGTCAAAATATTCCTCATTCCCAGGCAGAATTTAATAGATAGGGAGGGACATAAAGGAGGAAGCATTCCATCAAGTTGCCAAGATCTGGGAAGTAATAGTTCTCTGCCCTGAACTGGTCAGACCTCACCTCGAATACTGCATCCAGTTCTGGACACCACACTTGAAGAAAGATTCAGATCAGTTGGAACAAGCTCAGAGAAGGTCAACAAAGGTGATTAGGGGACTGGAAGCTAAGTCCTTTGAGGAAAGATGGGAGGAACAGGGCCTGTTTAGTCTTGAGAAGAGAAGGCTGAGGGGGGATATGATAGACTTTTGAAGTACCTAAACAGCTGTCACACAGAAGAAGGCTGCAACGTTCTCTCTCTCATCCAAGACACAAAATAATGGGCTTAAGTTACAGGAAGGCAGATTTCAGTTGGAGGAGGAAGAGGAGTTCCTAAAGGTCGGAACGCTGAAGAAGGTCACTGTCAACAGCTGGTTGGCCATGATCCAAATAAACATACTTAACATAAATCAGAAACAAATTGGTAACCAGTGAAGCTCATAGAAAGCAGGTGCTGCGTGCTCCCTATGGCTAACACCAGCTATGAACCTGGCTGGACCAGTGGAAGTTTCTTTCTTGGCCACCCTGTGTACTTCCTTCTGCACCCCTGTGATTCCTATTCAACCTATACATTTGTAATTAAACAGATGGTTACAAGGACATCCTCAGTCTCCTGTGCTCTGCTTTTCCAATGAAAAGTGTCTTATGAAGCAGGCGTGTCAAACCTCTGTCAGCCCGAGGACCGGATTCAATTTGGAGAAGCTCTTGGGGGCTGAATCCATTTCATTTCATTTAATACATTTCCGTCCCACCCAATAGCTGAAGCTCTCTGGGCGGTTTAAAAAGCTCCTTTGTCCTCCTCCGGGTGCCTCCTCCAAGGGAGGCTCGGAAGGCGCCAACAAGGGAGAGGGCCTTCTCAGTGATGGCTCCCCAATTACGGAATGATTCCCTGACAAGGCCCGCCTGGCACCAACGTTGCTATCTTTTCGGCGCCAGGTCTTTTCTCTTTTCCCAGGCATTTAGCAGCTCATGATGAGGTTTTAATCGATCCCGGATCTGTTTTTTAGGTCTCGCTAATTGCTCAAAGTTGGTTTTAAATGTATGTTGCCTTTGTGTATACTGTCTGTTGTGTGTTTTACAGTGTGAAATTTTGTATATCATTTTTATTGTTTTAAACTTTTGTAAACCACCCAGGGAGCTTCAGCTAAGGGGCGGTATAAAAATAGATAGAAGTGCTGGGGAGAAGCCGTTTCCTTTTCAGGATGCCATCGTCTCTGCTTTTCACAATGAATTTTTAAAATATCAAGAAACAAGATAGAAAATCAGAAGAGACAGGGACCTTAGCAGGCACCAAGAAAGGTATCCGCAGTTGTCAATACTATTATAAACCATTATGAAGCAGTAATGTAGATCCTGCCTTACTTCTGAGTAAGCTGGCTACTGTATATTGTTTTCAACTTCTCAGCTCTTTGTTCAATTATGGCCAGAATTGCCCTGTTTTTCAGACACGGCATCACCTCTCCAGTCTGTATGGGCCCACAGCATCCATAGGATGTAGTGATGGCCGCCGATTTGGATGGCTTTAAAGGGGGAATGGGCAAATTCCTGGGAGAGAAGGCTATCCAGGGCTACTAGCCCTGATGGCTATGTGCTCCAGGATCAGAGGCAGTAAGCCTGTATACACCAGTTGCTGGGGAACATGGGCGGGAGGGTGCTGTTGCACCATGTCCTGCTTGTGGTTCCCTGGCCGACAGCTGGTTGGCCACTGTGTGAACAGAGTGCTGGGCTGGATGGACCCTCAGTCTGATCCAGCAGGGCTCTTCTGATGTACATAGGTACCTGTCTGAGCCAGCAGTTGATGCAGTTAATTGACTCTAATCATTTCAACTGCCAAGAATCAAGACAGCATTGAGAAAAGGGAAGAGTCATGAAATTAGCAGGCTTGGAGAAAATAAGGCAGGGGGACTGGGAAATTATTCGCATAGCTGAATAGACTGGAAGCCCACTTGTAAAACAGAGATTTTTTTAAAAAAAACCTGACACTATGCTGACTCTGTGTGTGTGTGTGTGTGTGTGTGTGTGTGTGTGTGTGTGTGTTTATGCGCACGCGCGCGCAAGCGCAGGGAAGGGCCGTTCCTGATCCAGGAAGGCCATTTACTCACATGTAACTCATAAGTCTTTCTTTGAAGTTGAAAAGCGGTTTCCAGCATCGGGCTAATAAACTCTGATGGCGTCTGCTGAACAAGCAACCGCGCGACTCCCGAGTTACGACCGCCATAAATTCCGGACGTTGCAGGGAAAGTGCACGGCTTGAGCGTCACCTTTTTGCATTCCTGGCACGTGGTCCAAAAGAGGGACCTGCACATTGCCCTGGAGAGAGGAGTGAGAGCTGTACAGTTTCCCCCCCCCCTCAAAAAAAAAAGTCTTGCGCAGCTGCGTCTCATCATGGCCGAGACACACCGGGTTCCTCTTCCTGACGCTCAAGTAACAACAACCCCCCAAAGTCGAGGTTGTGCGTGTTCATACTTTGGATGGATGCTTCTCCATTTTAATTAAGTGATCCTAAGCATTACTTGCTCTCCTGGGCGGTTTAATTGGTTTCCCTGCACCTTGAAGAGGGTTGGACTAGATGATCTTTGTGACCCTTTCCAGTTCTATGATTCTATGACTACCCAGAAGAGGGACTTGATTCTGAGTAAGCATGCTTAGCGCTGCCGGTTCCAGGTTTTGGAGGAGCCTTGGTCGAGACACCCCCGAATGGAAACCCCTCTTTCAGTGAGTCCTCCTTCTCAACACCATGATCACCAGCTGCTCTTCCTCCTCCTCCTCCTCCTCCTCCTCCTCCCCCCCCTTCCTCATCATGGCTCCCACTTGCTTGCTCAGCAGGCAGAGAACCAGGGAACCAGGAGGCCGCAATGGCGTCTGCTGCTCCTCCTTCTCCTTCTCACCACCCCCAGCGACTGCTTTTGATATTAGTGCTGCTGGCTAGCCCTGAACTGCACGTCTTCAACCCAATACGTAGAAGTACATTCCACTCAACCCGTTGCGGAAGATTGGCTTGGCTTTGGTTGTGGTTCTTTGGGATTCTTCCATGCCTTGGCAATTCTGGAAAAAGCCAACTTAGAAATAAAGTAGTTGATGATATAGAGAGAGAGAGAGAGAGAGAGAGAGAGAGAGAGAGAGATGCATATCAGGGGGGGAATCATCCTCATAGGGGGGTGAAATGTACTTGCAATTGATCAATTCATGTAACTGATCGAACATTATGGCTGTGTGTGTGACCAAGAACCAGAACCCTGAGTCAGGCTATGTAGCTGAAGGGGTGTGGCTATGCAAAGAGGAACAGGCTTGATTCCCTCTGGTCCCATTAGCCTCCACCTGGGGCACAGTGAAATATTCCCCCCAATAAGGAACAATGTCCCCACGTGTGACCCCTTCTTTTTTTTTCATTTCTCTCATACGTTGTCATTCACTCCTATGGCAAAAAAAAAGTAGAGTTCTTGGCGGCCCTATTCCAACGAGGGCACAACCTCTGATTCTGTCTGTGTGTGTGTGTGTGTGTTTCTGCTTGTGTACGTCTGTCTTTCTTTGTCTCTCAGTGTGACTCTGTGTGTGTGTGTGTTACTGTGTTTGTGTGTGTGTTTGTCTCTATGTCTCTGTATATGTGTATATGTGTGTCTTTTGTGTGTATATGCCTCTGTGTGTGTGTGTTTCTGTGTGTTTCACTGTATGTCTCTCTTTCTCTGTGTGTGTCTATATGTGTGTATGCTTGTTTGTCCCTATGTCTCTGTATATGTGTATATGTGTGTCTTTTGTGTGTGTGTGTGTGTGTTTCTCTCTGTATGTGTGTCTTTCTCTCTGCGTGTGTATATGTGTGTGTGTATGTTTGTTTGTCCCTATGTCTCTGAATATGTGTGTCTGTGTGTGTGTGTGTGTGTTTCTCTCTGTACGTGTGTCTTTCTCTCTGTCTTTCTGTGTGTGTGTCTCTGTGTGTCTCTGCATGTGTGTGTGTGTGTCTGTCTGTGAGCAGAGCACACAGAGATACCGCACTTCGCATTCCAGGAGCAGTGGCAATCTACAAGCCTTCCCTACTCCGATAGGTCTGCATGCCCGCCCACCCTCGCAGGGTCCATCAGTAATGGCAATGGGCATTTGCTCATCATCGGGACTGCCTTCCTAGGGAACCCGTTTAGGGTCAGGCTTGTAACTCTGTTCAACACACACACACACACACATATTTTGGAATCTCAAAAACAAATCCCAGCCACCTTTTTCTAAGTGAAACACACATAGGCAACGGCTTCCCCCACACACATCGGGGACTTTGCTTTGTTCTACAGGGTGTTCATTTATTTTGAAGGCGCTGGGGGAAAAAACTCAAGACAACTTCTTTCTTCCTTTATGGTTACTGTGCTCCTCTTTCCCCCCCCCCTCCTTTCTTCCCTCCAGCTGCTGCAATTGCCTGTCTGCTTCGTTCCAGCGCCAGTGAGCAATTTTTTATCTGGGTTCCCTTGAAAAGCTTGTTCAGAGGATAACCTGTAGGGGCAACCCGAGTAGCCGATACGCACACCGGGTCTCCCTTCTCAATTCTCTTCTCCTTTCCCTTTCCTTTGTCTCCCGGCCTGTCACTCTCAGATGCACACGCCACAGCCTTTGCTGTCAAGTTCCTGCATGATCCGGAGGGACGCGGTTTTCTGGTTGCTCGAAGCCGCCCGGCTCCAGCGCTTTCACTGCTAGGCCCCCCCACCCCTCGCCAAGAGCTACGGTAACCATAGAAACAGCAGCCAATCAAAGGGCTCCGTTGCAAAAAGGGGGTGTTGGTGCGGGGAATAAAAACCCTAAGAAACACAGGTAAGGAGGAGATTACTTTTTTTCCCCCCGCTGCCATCCTACAGGCCGAAAATAAAAGGTTGCAATTCATACAGAATTTGCTGGTCAAATTGACTGAAAGGGGTTGATCAAACACTCACACACACACACAACTTTGCATAGGTGAAAATAGGGGCTTCTATGTAATCCCCCTTCTTCAACCCACGTCTGCAGCCCAAACCCACCCATCACTCTTTTCCGTTGCTAAAGGTTGTGTTGTTTACTTTGTATTTATTTACAAAGCCCTAAACAACACGGGGCTGGGGAGGCTGTCTCTACATCTTATGAGTCCTGCGGTGCTATGAATTGGCGCCGCGTCGTATATATGACGCGGCTGCCGATTCGTAGTCACTGTGGGGCTTTTCCCGAAACTGCATGTTTGAAAAGTCAGGGACTTACCCCGATTTTCCCCAAAGAAGCACCATGGTCCTTCCAGGGTCGATTTGACTAGGGGGGGGGGGCGTTCCTGAGCAGATTCTGGGCAGATGGCAACCGGTGCTTGGCCGCCGGAAGCCATGAAGAGGGTGGGGGGTGGACTCCAGTACCGGCCAGGAAATCCTGCACTCCCTCCTGGCATGGGGATTTCCCGCCCCACCCTGCAGCAGCAATACACAACACCTGATGGACCACAATACCTGATGGAATGCCTTTCCCGACACGAACCTACCCGTACACTATGATCCACATCTAAGGTCCTCCTCCGGTTGCCTCCTCCGAGGGAAGCATGGAGGGTGGCAACAAGGGATAGGGCCTTTTCAGTTGTGGCCCCCCCAATTATGAAATGATCTCCCTGACAAGGTTCACCTGGCACCAACATAGTTATCTTTTCGGCACTAGGTCAAGACTTTCCTCTTCTCCCAGGCATTTAACAGCATATGTTGAGGGTTTTGTGTTGTTGTTGTGCTTTGACCCAGAATTGTTGTTTTTAAAGGATATTGTAATTCTAACTTGTTTTTATGCTTTTTATGGTTTTGAATTTTGTATATCGGTGTTTTTAATGTTCAATGTTTTTAATTTTTGTAAACCGCCCAGAGAGCTTCGGCTATGGGGCGGTATATAAATGGAATAAAATAAATAAATAAATACTGCGGGGTTTCAGGCAGAAGGAGCGGCAAAGCAGTGTTGTGAAGACAGGACCCCGGGATGCTTAACAGACAGAGTAGACCTCTGAGTTGCTGCGCTTGCCGGGCGATTTCCCTCCCAGTGGTACCTACAGACATAGGAGAACGTTCTTCCAGTTCGCAAATCGCTCAAAATGCAACCTCAGATGCGACAGGGAGCTTACGCTCTCTGGGAAAGTTTACAAGGCCGCAAAACGGCCTTTGCATGTGAAAACGTGCACCTTAAGAACGCTTTTCTTTTTTTAAGGAATGCATTCAAAATGTCACACTTTCAAAAATTCCCATCGTTGTACCTTAGTCAATGGAGGAAAAGTGCACCTTTTTGAGAAATGCACAGAGAAATCCACACTTTTTTTCCCGTGCGAATCAAAAACAGGCGACAAGCTAGACTGGGAGCAAGCCCAAGAGAGCTTTGGGTTTCCGGAATTTACCAAAAAACATCCCTTTTCCAACAGGTGTGTCCAGGAAAATAAATTTACCTTCCAAATAAAGACCCCTTTTTTCTTCTTCTTTTTGTACACTGCTTATTAATTTCTTTTGCGTAAGTGATCCGTAACTATCGTTAAATAAATAAATTAAAAATTAGCCCATCCTCCATTGGCAAAAGGAACGCTAGAGTATCAGATGTAGCTCTTTCCCCTGCTCCAACGTTCTTCCGACGTACTGGGGAGGGTTGTGTTCTCTTCTTTTGGGATTCCGGTTCCCGGTAAATCGCTGCCTTTATTCAGTTATTTAACCTTTGTGGGGTGGGAAGCCTTCCTCAAACGCAGCTAGGTTTGACATTCTTCAGCGCTGAGTCCTCAATTTAAATCTGTGTCAAAGCAGGGTGGGACGGAGAACACATTTTGCCTTTAGTGAACAATTGTGTAATTGCTCATGCAGGAACTGGCATGATCTGGGCTGGTCTTTAAGGTGACTGCCCCTCCCCTCCATTTTGTCAAGTGGGTCCCTCAAAGTCCTGCTTCCAAATAGCATACCCTATTTTGAAGTGGCTGGTTGGAGTTGTAGTCCAAGGGCATCTAAGGGCATCAGGCTAAGAAAGGTTGCAAGATTTGGGAGTTTTCTACACAAAAGGTCCCAGATTTGATCTCCGGCACCTCCAAGTACACCTGCCTGAAACCCTGGAGAGCTGTTGCTGCAAGTCAGTGTTGACAATACTGGCCTAAATGGATCATGGGCCTGATTCAGTACACGACAGCTTCTTATGTTCATAATCTCTGGTTCTGGGGAAGAGGTGTTTTTTTCACAGGAAAAAATACATCACCCATACATCACCAACAAACGGTGGGCGCGTGAGCAATGATGAGCATAAGAACATAAGAAGAGCCATGCTGAGTCAGCCAAGAGTCCATTTAGTCCCGCATTCTGTTCTAACCAGATCCCCATGAGAAGCCCACAGGTAGGACATGAGTTTTACAGCACCCTCCACCCATGTTCTCCAGCAGCCAGTGTACATATAGGAGGTAGCACAAAGCCATCAGGACTAGTAGCCATTGATAGCCTTCTCCGCCGTGAATTTATCTTTCAAAGCCATCCAAGTTGGTGGCCATCACTACATCTTGCGGTAGGGAATTTCATAGTTTGACAATGCACTGTGTGAATATGTCCTGAATCTCCCATCATTCAGCTTCATGGGATAATGATCCCATTGGGTTCGAGTATTACGAGAGAGAGAGAGAGAGAGAGAGAGAGAGAGAGAGAGAGAGAGAGAGAGATCTCCCTCTCCACTTTCTCCACACCAGGCATAATTTTGCCCCACCTCTAATGGCGTACATGGTGGCACATTTGCACCCGCGAATCCAATCCACCTGGGCAGATTGGTTAAATCCCATGTGCAAACGGTGCATCAAAAAAACCACCCCTTTGGTCTAGGATCATCCCTGGAACACTGGAGTGGAAGAAGAATAAAATGATGTGTCCATGTGCATTGAGTTCACATATGCGCCTACATTATCGTCAAGATGTATCCATCTCACCCAGGCTGAGATGCAAGAGTGGGATGGAAATCCAAAGAGGTGGAATCCATGAGATGTGCATTCCCTCTAACAATGTAGGTCTTCGTCTTCGTCTTCTAAAGGCATCCCAAGAGTCTTTCAAAAGCAAAATTGGAGCACCATTTTTCTAGCGACACGTATCAGAAAACAGGAGACCATCTTTGGTAAGTAGAGACGGCCAGAGCACAATGGCTTTAAACTGGCCTTCTCTGTCCTGGTGCTTCCACATTGGGTCGGACTGCAACACCTATCATCCTTTGGTGGTTGGGGAGAATGGGGATTGCAGTCCAGCCCACCTGGAGGTGGAGGGCTATATTAAAACCACTGGCAATGCAACAGCCAGAGGTGGAATATCTCGTATCATGGTTCGCCCTCCTGTTGGGGAGTGGAACACAGCTTTTTATTTATTTCTTTGCTTTTTTTTGAAAGATTTTTTATTTTGTTTCAAAGATTTTTAGGCCTCCTGGCAGGACAGTCTCCTCTCTGGGTGCCTTAAGTATTTTTCTTTAAAGTCACCAGCTCTAAAGGCAGGATAAAAGTGGGGCTGGTCGTCATGGGTGGGGTGGAGGATGTGGTTGCTTCAGCCTCCCAAACTGTGAGACGTTTTTGAATTCCACCACTTTCAGGGCGGCTTTGTATTTTGACAGCTTGGCTCCGGCAGCTGGCTGGAGGGGGGAAACGAAAGCAAAACCAGATGGGAATGTGGGGGTTTGGTTTCATGGCTTTCATGGTTGAGGGGCAGCCCCACACACACACACACACTCCAAGTTCAAGCAAGCCCTGTAGACTAGAGATAAGCAACTGGCAGCCTGAGCACTCTATCTGGCCCTTGGTGGAAATTTGTCCCAATCCGTTTCAAAACCCAAAGTTCACTGGCATCAAGGGTAGGCATAGTCAGGCACCAGCCATGGGCCCATATCACAGCAGGGGCCCACTGAAAAGAGCCCCTTGGAGTTGCTCCTCCTCTTCTCCATCACAAGCTACTTCTTCACCAGCCTCTCCCTCTCGCTGAGACAACATCAGTGGTGAAAAGCAACAGATGCTGCAGCCTCCTTGCTCCCTGGTTCCCTACCTGCAAAGCAAGCAAATGGGAGCCATGATGAGGAAGAGGAGGAGGAGAAAGAGCAGCTGGTGATCATGGTGTTGAAAAGGGGTGCTCACTGAAAGAGGGAATCCATTGGGGGTGTCTCGCCCAAAGGCCCTCTGAAACCTGGAACCAGCACTGAAGATCTAGCAGCCACCCGTTCACACAGAAAAGTGGAGCTCTGACCAGAGACTTCTGTATCTCACTGCTCCATCACTTCACCCCTCTCCCTTTGGCATGGAAGCAGGTCTCTTTGGTGGAGGCTTTTTTTATGCTGTCATTGTTGTGTTTTTAATTGGGCTTTCGTGCTTTTGGCTCTACCAAACCAAAGTCAGCGTGCGGCTATTCCAGGACTGGCGCCAAGGGTCAGCATGGTGGGGCAGCTGCTGAGGACCCACATTCCAGCAGGGGCCCTCTGTTAAGAACCCCTGGAGTTGCTCCTCCTTTCCCCCATCGCCATCTGCTTGTTCACCGGCCTCTCCCTCTCGCTGAGACAACAGTGATGGTGAGAAGAAGGAGCAGGAGATGCCGCGGCCTCCTTGCTCCCTGGCTCTATGCCTCCCAAGCAAGCAAGTGGTTGCCATGATGAGGAAGAGGAAGAGGAGGAGCAAGAGCAGCTGATGGCCATGGCAGTGAAAAGGTAGAATCACTGAAGGAGACCCATTGAGGGTGCACAATGAAAGAGGTCCTGGCCAGTGACCAAGGTAGGCATGGCCAGGCATTTGCTAGGGAGCTACACATCAGCAGTAGCTCCGGAGAAGGTAACCTTTGGTCCATGGCGATGCCCCATCTGGCTCACAGACTGGGGCTGCTTTTTATCTTTCCTGGATCTCCTTCCATTCAGTGCCATGGGAACCCCAGTTTGTAGCATTATGGGACTAACCCTCTTCCCTCCCTCCACATCGTGCATCATTTTGCACACCTCCAACGTGTCTCCCTTCACTCACCATTTTTGCTCAGCTAAACAATCCCAGACTTTTCCTCATGGGGTTGTTGCTCCAGACCCTTGGTCGTTTTTGCCGCACCTTTTCCAAGTGTACGATAATTTCTTCTTCTTCTTTTTTTAGGTGCATTGACCAGAACTGTACACAGCGACACACGGAAGTGGAAGAGATGACTGGGCGCTAGGCCAGAGTGGAATCCAAAAATACAATGCAGGGCAGCTAGTGAAGAAGAACCAGGATACGATGTGGTGGATAGAAGGCTGCAGTGAAATGGAGAGCCCTGGGTTCACATCCTTGCCCAATCATAAAGCACAGTTTTGGGGCGACGCCAATCAATCAACCCTACCGCACAGAATTTGCGGTGAAGATAGGAGCTCCGTCAAGAAAGAGCGTCGTTTTTTTAAAAAATTGTGATGCTCACATCACTTTTCAAAAGGATCTGTCCTTTGATTCCTTTGCAAGCACCATGCACAGGTGTGCGGGCCAAATCCCACCCATCTGAGGTTCAAATCCAGCCCTCTGGGGTTCTTAGGAGGGCCACACACCCTTCTCCTGCCACCTGAAACGACTGCCACGTTCTGCCTCATAGTAGGGCCGGCCCAGAGGAGAGCCAACGGGCTGTCTGGGGAGGAGGGACGTCAAGAGGATAGCATTGCCCATTTGCCCTCTGGACCACAGCCCGCCATGGTGAAAGATGCTAGCACACAGTTGAGGAGGTTACTGGCTCAAAACTAACCCCATGCCGTGCAACAGGACTCCACAATCGTAATCCCAACAGTCAGTGGGCTCCTGGCACAGACCTGGATGGAGCTCGCAGGAAGAGGACGTTGATCTAAGGAAGGGGCAAGCAGGGTGGGAAGCATCCAATCAAGGAAAAGAGCCAGTTTCGAACCTTGCAGGAAACACAGGATCGAGGTCCTGGGTTCCAGTTCAGCTCTTGGAAGACCCAGTGTTTTGACCCCTCACTGTTAGTCCCCCATGGAACAAAGATGACCCACACTGCAAATAAAGATATCACGGGTGGACCAACCAAGGGGACCCTGGGTCTGCCTTCTGCGAGAGGAAAGGACCTTCCACAAAGGCTCTCAGCTCATGAAAGATCTAATTTGGGGGGATACCCCCCTTCCCCTGCACAAACCACAGCTCACCCCATTCAGCATGGGTCTCCTGACCCCTTGTGCAGCATTTTCAGGGAGTTGGAGGGCCTTCCACCTGAAGGAGAGATTGGCTAAGTCTTCTCCCACCAGCCCGATGTCACCTACATCTGAGTCCAATTTGTTGTCCTGTGTTTCAGAGGACCATCTGTTGCATCACAGTATCAGTTTGGTAGGGCGCATTCCATCTAGCATCCGGGACCATTTCAGAGCCTTGGCAACAGATTGATCATGGGAATTTGGCTAGTTTACCAGGCTAATGACACCAGTGATATTTGCATTTGTATACCGCCCCATAGCCGAAGCTCTCTGAGCAGTTTACATAAGTTTAAAACATTTAAAAACAATATACAACACTTAAAACTGCAAAAACATACACTATATACATACATTTAAAACCACGTTAATAACTTAAAAAGCAATAAGCCTAAAAACCAAAACAGACCCAGGCTCATCAGATATTGCTAAATGCCTGAGAGAAGAGGAAAGTCTTCACCTGGCGCCAAAAAGATAACAGTGTTGGCGCCAGGCAGGCCTCATCGGGGAAATTGTTCCACAATTGGGGGGCCACCATAGAGAAGGCCCTCTCCTTTGTTGCCGAACTCCGAGCTTCCCTCGGAGTAGGCACTCAGAGGAGGACTTTAGATGTTAGTTGTGGGCACATGGAGTCCTGTTCCCTGAGCCCCAGATCTATAAGTGTAGAGATGTATGACGATTTCGTTTTTGCTCGCAAAACATGCTAGCATACCCCCTTCAAAGCTCTGAATGCAAGCATGAACACAAGCAGATGACCATAGGAAATATTCGCAAATTGACAAATGTCCTCATTCCCGATTCCCAGTTTGTGCGAATTTCATTTATGCGAATTTCATCATTTGCGCAAATTTCCTCCGTAGACTGAATCAACCCGCTTTAAGGGGAAAGTTGCACCCATTAGGAAATTTGTGCAAATTTGATGGGAAAACTCTCGCAAATCTCCTGTTCGATTGCTGCTAGATTTGAGCAAGTTTCCCATTCACACAGAGCGAGCAGTGATTGTAAACGTGAACCGGAATCGGTCATGAGACAAGCAGAAAGACGGATGTCACTCATTCGCCCATCCCTACCAAAGCATCAACTAATGCCAATGTAGGACTTATTTTGTGCCTTAATTGCCATGCTGGGGGGGGGGGGGATTTTCAAGGAGACTTGCACCTAGGAAGGGAAAGGTTCACTCTTATCTTCTCCACAAGCTGGAACACTACCACCCCCAAATATATCCCCACATGGCAATTAAGTTTAGGGGGATCTCTTCCCGACCATTGCAGAATACAGGACATGGAATAATGGGCTCAAGTTACAGGAAGCCAGATTCTGGCCAGACATCAGGAAAAACTTCCTGGCTGTTAGAACAGTACGACAGTGGAACCAATGACCTAGGGAGGTGGTGGGCTCTCCCACATTAGAGGCCTTCAAGAGGCAGCTGGACAGCCATCTGTCAGGGGTGCTTTAAGGTGGATTCCTGCTTTGAGCAGGGGGTTGGACTCGATGGCCTTAGAGGCCCCTTCCAACTCTACTATTCTATGATTCCATGGTATTAGCAGAAGCTTGCCCTCCACGTTTAATTGCATGAGGTGGGGGCAGATTTCCCTCCAAGCGGGAAAGAAAGAGAAGAAGGGACATGTGGATTGACAGAGAGAGGTTGCAAATTTCATTGTAACTGAAGAGGAACTAGGGTGAAGTGTAAATTAATTGAAGAATTTTTTTTATTTGAGTTTAGTTAGATGAGAAATGAATTGGCTTAGCTTCGTCTCCTCTGAGATTGAAATAAATCCCAGTCATTCTTTCTGAATGTGCATACACAGATATAAATTAGCATATGCAAAATTGATGCAGATTTGTGTCCTATGGCTCTGGGCTTTATAAATGCCTATTAATACACTTTCCTGAAGGCAATGTTTTCTCCCCTTAATCAAGAATGTCGTTCTGCATGATCAGGGTCAACATTCAGCACCCAGGTCGTCCGAGGCACCCTAAGTATTAGAAGAGTCCCCAAAAATGGGGGAATTCAACACGTCTTCTGAAATGGCTGTGGCCCTCCCATACCGCCTGTAGGGAGGCCCGGGTATGAATATTCATTTCGGTTAGGTTTTGATGAGTATTTACCAAAATTCGCAAAGTTCTCTATATTTAGAATGAAAAGAACTCAGGATTTAAAGTATCTGAATGTGGGAGAAAATGGAACTGGCTTTCCAATTCCTGTGAATTCAACAACTTTAGTGCTTAATTGGAGTCACCACCTATTTTTTTCTGATGGGCTCCTCATCTTTAGCAGCTACATTGGGCAGGAGGGTGCTCTTGAACTCGTGTCCTGCTTGTGGGTTATCCTGTGAGCAGCCACTTGGCCACTGCATGGACGGAGTGCAGGACTGGATGGACCCTCAGTCTGATCTAGGAGGCCTCTTCGTATGTTCTTATGTAGGTGGCATATGTGACCCTCCTCCTCTCCATGATTTTCTCACAACAACGACCTTGTGAGGTAGATTAGGCCGAGAGACTGTGACTGGCCCAAAGTCACCCAGTGGGCTCCCTGCTTGAGTGGGGGCTGGAACCCAAGTCTCCTGAGTCCACGTCCAATGCTCTAACCTCTATACCACACTGTCTTGTTAGCCCATTTGTACCAGCATTGATGAGAGGGGCATCGGGGGGGGGGGGGGGGAGAGACAGAATGTGACAAGTATGGAGAGTTTACAAGTATGTAGGTTACCAGTATGGAGAGATATAAACACACTCAATAAAAGCAAAGCTCCTTCCCTGATATCAAGCATATGCACAGCTTGCAGCAACACAGCTAAGAACTAGTGACTCCACCACCCGCCCACTCCCGCGTCATCTCACAGGCATAAATACCCTGGAAAAATAAGTCATTTGGACACAAACAAGATGAAGCCTTTGAGATGGAGGAGAAAGAAAAGGGGGGGGGGAGACCTCCCTTACTCAATTCCTATTTTGGGCCGGAACACAGCCAGGACGGAACACGGCGCCTTCAGCTGTTTTTGCGCCGTCCGCAACCCACAGACTCGGTCAGTCTGATGCGAAGGCTCGCGTCCCTCCATCAATGGCTGTATTGTTCCCAGCTGGGGAATCAGCTGGGAGCGACAAGCCGGCCCCGTCTGGCTTCTCCGGCATGGAGCCGGGAGGGCGGGAGGCGGGCTACAGCTCAAGGAGTCGGGATGGGCAACATGACCTCAGTGGCTTGCTTTGGAGATAGCAGGGAGCAACGAGGAAAGGCAGAGATGAGGTGGAACAGCCAACCCAGCATAAGATAGTTGGCAGGGGAGCGGGGGAGAGAGATCACCTGAACCAGCAAAGCACCTGGACTGTAAACAGAAATGTTTGTTTGTTCGTTCGTTTATTTATTTATCATATTTTTAAACCTAGGGATGAGCGCAAATTTCGTTTGCGCTCTCAAAGCAGGCAGGCAGGACCGTTCACAACGCCAAACGCAAGGAGGACGTTTCCCCGAAAACATTCACAAACCCTCGAACCTGCACTCGTTTTGAAAGATTGAGCGCACGTCCGAAGGAAAAGCTGTCCGATACGGCGCAGTTTTGAAAAGATGTGTTATTTCAAGCTATCGCCTACGGGGGAAAGTAGCGCATCTTTGACCGACGCTCACATTTTTTGCTGTTGGGTCGCAGCAAAGCACTAACGCGCAGATGGTCTGTGCGAGTCAAGCTAGTAGTTTTCACTTATTTCTCTGCAGTCTGCAATGAAAAATGCTAGAGGTTTATGCTCCCAACCCCGCCACGCCCACATTTCATTTCAGTTCCTACCTCTCAGTGGAGGCAACGACCGCAAATCTTTGGTACTAAGGAATCTAGAGACCCGTCAACCGGCTCCAGCCAATTTTTGTAGATGTTTACACGTACAGAAAAAAAGGAAAGTATCTGATCCAAAGTGAAGCACTTCTGCGTTCAATGGGAAGGAATTAGACAACCCAGGCTCATAGTTTTGGTGTTCCCCTTACGCTAAAAAGTAAAAAGAAGGACTTCTTCACACAGCACATAGTTAAACTATGGAACTCACTACCACAAGATGTAGTGATGGCCACCCATTTGGATGGCTTTAAAAGAGGGTCTGATAAATTCCTGGAGGAGAAGGCTATCAAGGGCTACCCATCCTGATGGATCTATGCTACCTGCAGTATTGGAGGCAGTAAGCCTATGTTGCTGGGGAACATGGGCAGGATGGTGCTATTGCACTCACATCCAGCTTGTGGGTTCCTGGTTGACAGCTGTTTGGCCACTGTGTGAACAGAATGCTAGGCTAGATGGACCCTTGGTGTAATTCAAGATGGTTGTTCTTATGTTTTTAGATCCAGCAGATGTCCCATCAGTCTACAAGAGGGGACAGAAGCCATCTTCATCAAGTAGCGTCTTTCCCTCAACAGCCATCCCCACAGTCTTTCCATTTGGTTGTAGCGGAAGGAGACACCACTCCGTCTGCTAAAGCTGAAAGCACGGTCAGCTCGGGTTAGAGTCAGCAGTTTTGGCCTCCTCCTCTTTCCGTCCCAGTTGGCGATGCCCAGAACACCCAAACATTCCAGCTGCATTGGTCATGATAAGACCCATCTGGCATTCAGAATGGGCGGTGGAGGTTTCTTCTTTTTCTCTTCCCTGCCTATCCTGTTTTCCTCTTATGTCGTGACATTTTTCAACGTAAAATTATGTACAGGCGGGAACCACTTTGCTTCAGTTTGCTCTGGAAGCCTTTCCAGTTGAAGAATGGGCTTTTTTAAAATGCAATAAAGAATAAATATGCAAACAGCGAGTGCCTACACCAGCACAGGGCACTGGGATCTTTTGAGCAGGCAGGCTGCAATCTCCACAACCCTCACCATGGCTCCTTTTTTATTTGCCCTGCCAAACAGCTTCCGTCGTTTCAGGTAGACGCCGTGCCGCAATCACAGACCTATTCGCGCACACAGATACTAATGAGATATTAGCCGGCAGGGGGTTACAGATTCATAATGACCCCGAACGCCCATCCCTTCGTTTAGCCTCACTGTCCTTCACCAGCAAGCCTTCAGATACATTTGGGAGAGGGAAATAATAATGTGCACTTTTGAATGGCTTGACCTCGGGAACCGGCCGGGTGAGACCTCACTCCTTAATGCCCTCCAGCCATGCTCATTGAAAACATAGGCAAATTCGTGGAAGGTCAGGCTTAGGACAGACGGGCGGGCTTGCCGGGTTCGGGAGCGGTGGGCGCTCGTGGCCTTGCTCTCTGTGTGGTCTGTGAGTGTCCCGCAGCTATACACTTTCCCTGTGAGCTGCCCACTTCTCCCCACTGTCTGTAAATGCTGGGATGCCGAAAATGCGCAGCTCAGATCTTGCGCACCATGGCTGCCGTAAATGGGCATTTCCGCAAGATTAGGGGCGTAACAGGGCCCTAGTATTATGAGAAAGGGAGAAAAATGTCTCCTAATAATAATAATAATAATAATAATATATTTATTTATTTATAACCCGCCTCTCCCTCCGGATCGAGGCGGGGAACAACAACAAATATAAAACACAAGAACCACAAAATAGATTAAATAGTAAAACAAATAAAAATGAATATATCATTAAAAACATCTTAAACTTCAACTGGGTAGGCCTGCCGGAAGAGATCAGTCTTCACGGCTCTCTTAAATTCATAAAGACTGTAAATTTGTCGAATCTCCTCCAGCAGGCATTTCATAGTCTGGGAGCGGCAGAAGAGAAGGTCCTCTGGGTAACACTCGTCAACCTAGTTTTCACTAACTGAAGTAAGTTCTTCCCAGAGGACCTGAGTGTGTGGGGCGGATTATACAGGAGAAAGCGATCCCACAGGTAACCTGGACCCAAACCATGTAAGACTTTAAAGGTACTAACAACCAACACTTTATACTTCGCCCGGAAACTGATTGGCAGCCAATGAAGTGATTTTAAAATTGGTGTGATGTGATCACCCCTAGGTGTACAAGTGACCAACTTGGCTGCCATATTTTGAACTAGTTGAAGTTTCCGGACTAGGCACAGAGGTAGCCCTATGTACAGCGCATTGCAGAAGTCGAGCCTCGAAGTTACCAGCGCGTGCACCACCATCTTTAGGTCTTCCAACCCTAGGAAGGGGCGCAGCTGGCGTATCAGCCGAAGCTGATAGTAGGCACTCCTGGCCGTCGCGTCTATCTGGGCTGTCATTTGGAGCGACGGATCCAGGAGCACCACCAAGCTGCGAACACAGCCTTTCAAGGGGGGTGTAACCCCATCTAGAACTGGTTGACACGCCTCCAAACCCAGGTTGGGGCCTTTGACAGCGAGCATCTCCACCTTGTCTGGATTCAGCTTCAGTTTGTTTTTCCTCATCCAGCCCATTACTGCCTCCAAGCATTCATTCAGAGGAGACACACTATCCTTAGCTGATGCTATTGTCGAAAGCATAGAGAAATAAATTTGGGTGTCATCAGCGTACTGATAGCACCCCACCCCATGCCTCCGGATGATCTCGCCCAGCGGTTTCATATAAATGTTAAACAGCATTGGGGAAAGGATGGCACCTTGTGGTACACCACATAGCAGCTCCTTCTTTGAAGAGCAGCTATCCCCAAGCATCACCATCTGGAACCTGCCCGAGAGGAAAGATCGGACCCACTGAAGCACAGTGCCCCCGATTCCCAATTCCCCCAGGCGCTCCAGAAGGATACCATGGTCGATAATATTGAAAGCTGCTGAGAGGTCCAGGAGTACCAGCAGGGACACACTCTCCTTGTCAATACTCAGGCATAGATCATCCACTAAGGCGACCAAGGCGGGCTCAACTCCGTATCCTGCCCTGAAGCCGGTTTGAAATGGGTCTAGAAAATCCGTGTCATCCAAGACTGCCTGGAGTTGGAAGGCAACCGCCCTCTTGATCACCTTGCCCAAAAATGGAAGATTTGATACTGGCCTGTAGTTATTAAGGTCCAGGGGATCCAGGGAGGGCTTTTTTAGAAGCGGCCAAACCACCTTCTCCACACCAGGCATCATTTTGTACAGCTCTGTCATGTCTCCCCTGAGCATCCATTTTTCCGAGCTGAACACTCCCAGCTGTTGCAGCCTTCCCTCAAAGGGGAGGTGCTCCAGTCCCATGAACCTTCGAGTTGTCCTTTTCTGCATGTCCTGCTCTGGGCTTCCCAAAACAATCTGGCTGGCCACTGTGTGAACTGAATACTGAACTAGTCCCACCACGGCTGTTGTTATATTCTTATTTTATTACTCCACGTACCTGTAGCAGGTACGCATCAAAACCCACTGGGCTCATTGTGAGAACAGGTAAAGTATAAACAAATTATTCTTATGAATTGATTATTATCATTATTGTTATTGACAGAGGAAGCAGGATTGGAAATGGAGGCTGGGTGAACAGGAGCAGGCTATGCTTCCATTTTAGTTCCACAAACTTTTTGGACTTGATCCGTAGGATGTGCTCAGCTTGTAGAAGGTCCCCCTGCCTGATTTTGGGGGATCCCTGCTCCCCAATACACACCCCAGCTCTTCCCCTTCAACAGGGCCTCTTGATTCTATGTGTAATTTCAGGGAGGGTTGAAAGGAGCGGGCGGGGAAATCCTTTTCCATCAGCGGTGCTGATCCAGCATAAATCTGGATCCAACCCCTTAGATTTACTTATTTTATTCAGAAGCAAACAAACAAACAAGCATATTTCTAATTCCCTCTCGGAATCACATATTCTCATGATGGACTCTCTGGAAATGTCTTTGTGGCGTGAACGGAAGGTTTTGACCTTGTATTTCGATCCCCCTGTATTTTGTTTTTCGGGTGAGATGTGGGGATGGCAGGAAAGAGAGGGTGACTTCCATTAAAAACTGGACGGCATCCAGGTCCACCCTCCAACAGCAGCTACAAAAAATTTTTGCCCGGGGACAGCCGGGGTGTGTGGCAAACGAAGCAGATGCGACCCAGTAGGTGCGTCAGGAGGAGCAAATATTTGGAGATGTGGTTTTAGCCCTCCAGCAGGCTTCTTGGGGATATCAACCGCATTCTCGTCTTCTTCTGGAGAGATGACGAAGACTCTTCACTGTTTGCTTTTCCAACACGGCAGAAAACAGCTTGGTCATCGCACCAAGGTCCCAGCATAAAAGTCTCCGTGCTTCTTTTGTCCACACTGGGCTCCAGCGAGAAGTCGGAAAGGAGGAATGTTCCCCTTGGAAGGAGGCAAGATCACTTTAGAAGAGAGGCATTGAAACTCTCAGGGGCTGCAGTGGGCGGGGCCAAAGCCAAAAGGGGTGGAGACAAAAATAGTCACCACATTGCAGCTTAAAGCTCTTACCACCAGTAACAGAAGAGACACTGGCTAAGGAGCTCTGTATGGACATTTGGTATCACCCTGCTCTGAAGAGCTGGGCAAAGGAGGGCATACAAACCCCAATAAATCCACACACACACACACACACACACACCATTCTGCAATTGGAATACAGCCCCACCAATCCAAAGTCCCAGCTTTCCTGGGTGTCCACTAAGCAGCTGCCGACCTGCCTTGAGTATCCAGATCTCGCTTCGGATCTGGATCCGGGGCAAATCGGCCCAGGCCCGAAGCGCCCTGACTCAAATCGGCCTCCGAAGCAAATTGGGGGGGGGGGGGGTCCATGCACAGCCCTACTGAAAAGGTTGTGCACCCCTGATCTAAGCGCTCAAAACCCTGGGCCTGGCTGGAAAAAAAATCTATCCGTTGCACTGTCTCCTTCCTTCCGTGTATTATTATATTTATTTTCCAATCTCAAATTCTTTCTCTCCAGGAGACGGCGACATTTGAGGGTTTGGGTCCACGCTTCTCAAAAACAAACACAAATGGAATCTCATCCAGTCCCGGATTTTTTAGATCCGCGCCATGTCGCGCTGAGATGGGCCAAGAATT
Organism: Anniella stebbinsi; assembly: GCA_029215795.1. NCBI lineage: Eukaryota > Metazoa > Chordata > Lepidosauria > Squamata > Anniellidae > Anniella > Anniella stebbinsi. The sequence goes on along the minus strand of JARDYH010000008.1, from coordinate 99,131,019 downwards.
TCTCTGCAGCGTCGATTCGGCTGTCAGAGTCGCTCGGGTCACATACCGCACTTTACAGCTGTTCTACCTGGGAAGCCCTCCTTCCTATTGATGGCTGTTGGGGTGCGTGGGGGACGCTTGCTTCCTGCCAGGGGACAGAAGAAGCCATCTGTGTTGTAGCTGTGCTATAGACCCTCCAGGAGGAAGTCCCCCCCCCTCGCCCTCCCCAAGAGGCAGCAGGGAAACCTGGGCTGTCCACAGGGGCAACCGAACGAGAAACGTTGACGAACCAGAACTCGCCTCCTTGAGGAAAGAAACCACAAACAGGCTTCCTTTATCCCTGGGGCAACTGTCAAGGTTCTTACACAACTTCCCTCCTTTCACCATTTTTATATGTTTTTTCAAGTTAAACAGTAGCGGCACGAGCCCAGGAGGAGGAGAAATCCGTTTTGGGGGTGCCCTTACGCATCCGTAGGACAGCCACTCATACATTGCCCCCCCAAAAAGGAAATGCATTGCCGAAAAAATGGAGACTGTGTGGTGCAGCGGGTAGAGCTTTAGACTGGGACTCTCGGCCATGGAAGCTCACTGGGTGACTTTGGGTCAGTCACTGACTGTCTGCCTAACCTACCTCGCAGGGTTGTTGTAAGGACAAATTGGAGGAGGATCATGTCAGCGGCCTTTGGTTCCTTGAAGGAAAAAAGATGGGGTGTAAAATAATGAATAAACGAACAAATGAATGAACGGGAAAAGAGGCCTCCTATTTGCATAACATTAGCATATGCTAATCGACATCTAGCAATGCAAAGTTTAAAACTATGACTATAATTTAAATAGATATTCAAGACATCTCACCTTAGAGCTCACTGCTAGGAAGTTTCTCCTAATGTCCCCCCCCCCCTCCTAATACTTAGCCAAAATCCACTTCCCTGCAATTTTCACCCATTGGTTCTTTTTTCCCTCTAGGCAAAACGCACCTGGTTCTTTTTGGATTTGAATTCCAGATCCCCTCACCACACTGGTCGCTCTTCTCTGGGCATGCTCCGACTTGTCAAGGTCCACCTTAAAATGGGGCGCCCGGAACAGGACGCAATGCTCCAAATGAGGCCCAATGCGGAACAGAACAGAGTGATTACTTCCCAAGACTTGGGCTATGCCTCTGCTAATGCAGCCTAAAATCGTATTCGCTTTTTAAGCAGCCACATCACACTGCTGGCTCATGTTCAGCTCGGGATCCGCTCAGGGTGCAATCCAATGCATGTAAGTCCTACAACTCCCAGCATTCAGAATAGACAAAAGGAAGGACTCCTTCATACAGCGCAGGGTTAAACTGTGGAATTTGCTACCACAAGACATAGCGATGACCACCACTTTGGATGGATTTCAAAAGGATTTATCAAATTCAAAGAGGGGATGGCTATCCATGGCTACTGGTCCCAATGGCTCTATGCCATCTCCAGTATCAGAGGCAATAGGCCTATGTGCACCAGTTGCTGGGGAACATGAGTGGGAGGGTGCTGTTCCACTCACGTCCTGCTTGTGGGTTTCCTGTGGGGAGCTGGTTGGCCACAGGATGCTGGACTGGATGGACCCGTGGGCTAAGGCACTGTTTCCTCTCTTACAAGGCATTTGATGGAGTACCATGCGCTCTCTCCTGCCTCTGTTGACTTGTTTACGGCTCGCCGTGATGTTTCCGTGTTTCATGGGCCGCTGCTATTTTAAAGGATTTTTCTCTGTTTTGAATTTTGTATGTTTTAATTTTGCTGCAGGGTGCCTTTTTTTTTTTGGGGGGGGGGGGGGACAGCCTCTAAGAAATCTAACAACAACAACAATTTGTAGCCCACCTTTTGCCCAATGCTGGGCCTAAAGGCAGCTTTACAGAATTAAAACATATACAGTTAAAACCTAAATAGAAATATACAAAAATTAAAAGACATAATTAAATTCGCTTCAGTATTAAAACATTTAAAATTCATAACAGTTTTAAGAATCCTAGGCATAGACAGGAGTCCAGACTATTCGCCAAAGGCCTTCCGGAACAACAATAATAATAAATAAATAAATAAATAAAGGCCCACGTGAGATATACCTGTGGCTCCTTGGAGCCTGAAAGCTTCTCTTAGTCACTCCTGGGATTGTGTCTATCAGCTCACAACTGTACAGCTGCTGCTTTCGCTGTAACCACCTACTCTGGTATTCATAAACACACACACACACTTTGAAGGGAGGGTTTATATTAGCTATGCTAATGGATCGGTTCGGAACATCAGCCAGACGCAATCCCATCAACCTTTCCACTCATCAGAGTCGGTTTGCCGCTGCAGAAAAACCGAGTTTCTGAAACGCACCTCCTCCCCTTTTCACCCTGTTATTACTTGGAACTAGGGTGGCTGTTTTCTCTCTCTCTCTCTAACTCGCACTCTGTGTGTGTCTACATTTCTTGCTCTCCTAATGTCTGCTCAGCAGCAGAGACGGAGGACTGGGGGGCAGAGGCCTGGGTTGACATTTGGAGCACGCGTAGAGTGACTCACGAGCCCACTTGGGTCCGGAGCCCACGCACGGCAGCCTCCATCGGCTCAGAAAGCAACAGCCGGGTGATGCTGACAGGGACTCCATGTCACGTATTCCAAAGCTGCTGTTCCTAAACCAGGGAGAACCCCACATGCCATGCAAAAGAATCAGGTGGAGCCAGGGAAAAGAGAGTTTGCTTGGGATCCAGATTAAAAACTTCCCTGAGTCGATATGGCATCAGATGTGGGCATGATCCTGTAGGGAAAAAAGATGCCTTCCATTTTGTTCTTCGTGTTATGTACATGGTGACGTCATAGGGCCCCCAAAGGATTTCCCCTTCCCCATCATCCTCGGAAACAGCAGCCAATGAGGGATAGCGGGGAAATGCATGACATGGGCATGATGACATCACATAGTAGCATGATGACATCACAAGGTGGCAGGATGACATGACATCACGGTTTTTCCAATCACCAGTCATTGCAGGGGAGAGATGAGAGGATAAAAGTGGGTACGACTGCAAATCGGAAAAATAAATGAAAGTAAAACACTACGTTGCTGGCATCAGGCCATTCTATCAGGGGCGTTTGACCCAAGGGCCGAATTTCATTTCAGAGAAGCTCTCGGGCCACGTCTCAGGGGTGGGAGGGGCTGAAAGCAAAAGGGGTGTGGCCAATGGAAAGGGGCATGGCCTAAAAATACCAACCAATTAGAGCTTCAAGCTCTTCCGGAGAGAAACTGAGCCTTAGAAGAGACATCTAGACCTTCTAGGATGGGCAAAAAACTGCACAAAACCAGGAAACCCGAGGGCCGAACGGGGACCCCAAGAAGGCCAGGTCCAGCCCATGGGCCTAACGTTCCCTACCCCGGCACCACAAAGTAGACAGGCACCAACCCATCCTTTTTCCAACCTGCGTTCCCAATAACGTTCAGGATTTAACAATGCTCTTCTACGATATGATTTTATACATGGCTTAGAATGTCTGTTAATGTAAAAGATGCATACGGAAAGTTAAATGGATTAAATAACGGTGAGCAAGCTTTCACATTCTGCAGAACTCTTCATCAATCTGGATGCTGTAAAAAGCAGGGGACGGAGGAGAGGCCAGAACCCCAAAAACATACAAGAATTGGCTCAGGTGCTGCAGCCATGAGGTTTGCATTTTTCAACCCTGTCACGAGATGGAGATTGCAGACTGAATGAATTAGTCCCTGTGAGGTGCTGCGGGTATCAGGTTACACCTAGGATGCCGGGACAAAGAGCCAAGGGCTGAGCCTCAATTTTGAAACAGAAAGTCCTGCTGTTACCCAGATCCATCCCCAGCTTTGGGTGAAATGTGCGGGTTCTTGAGTAAAGAGAAACATGGCAGTTTTTATATTAGCCGAGCCAGAGATTGGTTTTAGTTGGTACACTGGGTTGTGAAGTCCATTGAAATGCAACACTACTACAGTTTGTGTAGAATTGCCTAGTGGTGAGAGGGAAAATGCAAACTCCCTCTTCAGTGGGTAGAAAAACCTTCCTCCGGTTGGAGATTCCATCCTGACTGGCTAAGGGCACAATCCTATGCGTGTTTAGGCAGCATAGGCACGCACAGCTCATTTCATTAGGGTGTGCCCCTTAAAGGCCCCGATGGGAGCAGAGGAGAGGGAAGCGCACTTTCTCACCCACCCTACTGCTTCAGTGAGGGCCATAAGGCCCCAAGCTTTCCAGGGCCTCCAGAAAGTGCATAATTCTCCTCCACCACACTAATGGCGGCCAATATTAGAGCGGTAGTTGGGAATTCTGTACTTTGCAGAGGCCCCAGAAAGCACGCTTTCTCCTCCTTTTCGCCAATCGGGGCCTTAAAGTGCACTTTCTCTCCACCCCCCACTGCTCGAGGAATTACGCACTTTCCAGAGGCTCCAGAACGTACCTTCCCATCCTCCTTAAAGGCCCTGATTTGAGCAGCGAGGGGCACAGGAAACTGGAGGCAGCCCGGAGATATTAGGATGTGCCTGTGCACACACAGAACACCCTATGTACACAACTATGTTCAGCAGAAAAAAGTTCCTATAATACGCAGCATTCACCATCCTGGCTAGGGAATGCTGGGAGTTGTAGAACTTTTTTTCTCTGAGTTTTTTTTTTCTCCTGCAATGCATGAGTGTTTGGCCAGCCATGGCAATGGTTGGAATTGCCCAGCCTTTGACAACAGAATGCTCATGTACATGTGAGGATCTCCGCCACTGGGAAATTCCAGGTTGTTGGGGTTTGGGTGCTCATCGGACTTCCACGGCATGTACGATTTCATTTACTTCTGGAGCTGAGCCGCAGGCTGTCCCCTGGACTCCAGGAATTCTTTTTGCATCTTTAAGGTTCTGCAATTCGCAGAAATTTTTGAGGAATTTGCAGAAATTACGGCTGAATTTGCAGGCCGGCTTTTTCAAAGTCATGCACATTCCTTGGACTTATCGACCCATTTTTCACTGGCGGTGGGAATTTGCTGTAATGTGCATTCACTAATGCGTATTTGCACAAGCACTGGTGAATTAGGGGCTAAAGCGCATTCCTGCAGGTAGAGTGAAATTCCGGTTTCTAAAAAACCGTTTCGTCAATAAGCAGGTGTCCGAACAAAAGTCGCCTGGCAACCCGCAAAACATGGGCAGGATGGATTTATCGGAATCCGTACATCCCTACTCAACCCCCCAGGAAATGTCTTAATTGGGGGCCCGTCACACCTAGCAGAGCACCTGATAAACGATGCTGAACATGTTTAAGGCTCTTCTTTATCATTCGTCACCACAGAATGAATGAACATCACTCCGTGCGCCCACAAAATAAGACCCCGTGTATACAAATACCCACAAGAGCTGACTTCAACGATTATTGTTGTGTAATAAGTCGTGGTTTAGTCAGCAGCACAATGCGGATGAAGTTAAGTTGTTCCTCTTCCCCCCCCCTTCTTTTTTTTTAGTTCTTAGTAGAATCTGGTCTCTTTCGCCTTGGACTGGGCTAAGGGAGAACTTTCAAAAGCTCATCTGAGCTTGCTCAGCTGAAGATTCAGAAGTAAAAGTTTCAGAGTCAATGGGCTCTGAAACTTTTGGGGTCAATGGGCTCCTACAAAATCAACAAGAACTTTCTTGGGCAGCAGCTGCAGACATGCGTACCCAGTAGTGATTGGGAGAAAGAGGTGGAGCCAGGAAAAGGGGGCGTGGCCCTCTTGGGAAACCCAGGAGGCCAGATTGAGACCTCCAAGTAGACAATAGTCTACATCCCTGCTTGACATACAGAGGCACACAAAACATTTCCCAGAAGGCCAATGGTGAGGCTAAAAGAAAAACCACTCAGGCATGGAGACCTAAATCTGAGCTCTAAAAGACAACAGCCCCTCTTTGGAACCCAAATAAAGATGGCACAGGAAGGTGATTCTTTGCTTTATAATATGCCAACCTCCCAGATAGATAGATAGATAGATAGACTTAATAAAATAAAAATCAGTATGGACAGGGAGCCTTACAGGCAGCAAATGTTGACAGCTATGGGCATCGTCCAACATTGGCGCCCATGGGCATCACATTTCAGAACCCCATTCTACGCAGTGCAGAGGTATTAAGCAACAAGGTCAGTTCACAATCTAACGGACATGATACAAAAGCAAAAAGGAGTAGCGAAGGATGAGGAACGGAAGCTTTGGAGCATCTGTCCCTTTGTGTAATCAAAAGACAACATCATTTATGACCAGCAGATATATGGACGGATCCTTACTACTGGTGCTACCTGATCCTTACTCTTCTGCTGCAACCTCCATGAGGAATTGCAGTTGAGTTCCAAACACTTGGCCGGAGGTAAAGTGAGTTTTGTGCATGGACATCCCATGATGCTTCCTCTCCACTAGTCGTTGTGACTTCTCCGTGTGTTGTGAACAGGGAAGAACAAGTCACCTGAATGTGACATTAAAAAAAAAAAAAAAATTTTGGATGCATTTTTTCATTTTTTTATTTTTTATTTTATCAGTGCTCTTTCACAATAACTTCATGGGCAAATAATGGGGGGGGGGGTTGCCCGTTCATAAAATGGCTGCCACAGAGGGCGTGGCCAGTCACAAAACACCAATTTCCCAGAAACCATCACTTCTCTTTGAAAGTTGACACCCCTACATACTTTCATGTTCCAAGTCCAAACAAAAGTGATGGGACTTACCTTTAAATAATTATTAATATTTAATAATAATAATAATAATAATAATAATGGACTCCCCAAAGATATATATCAATATTATTTAATAATAGGCAGAAATAGATCCAATAATAATATTAATAATAAGAAATGGGCCTTGTGAATGCCAAGGAATGTGTCATTGAGGGCACAGTGTAGGAGACCCTATGCTTAGGGGTTGTTGTGTGGCATGCATCTTTCCGCTCCCCCAACATTTGGCTACCCTCTGCTCTGTGGCATCTGCTGCCTGAAATGTGGCCTCGCTCATCCTAATGGTAAATGCCAGTTTTTCACAGCCACGATCTTGTGTGCTAGGTTTTGGAACAAGTCCCTCTGTCCTAGCCACATCACAACGCACACAGCCTTACTTCTCATGGCTCACAAAAGCCATAATCTGAGTTCTTCACGCCATGTACCTGGGGATCAACGCTACGAATTTTGTTAAATCCATCCCGTCTGGGGATCACGGATTTGTCGGGCGTCTTTGGTTCCGTCGGCGGCTCATTGACGGAAACTGACTCCTTGTGGGGAAATTCCATTCCTTTGCAAATCCCCATTTGCGCAAATCCTCCCCGAAAAGTTTTTTTAAAAAAGAACAGTCCACCAACCCACGTCACCTGCACGACTCAGAAAAAGGCCTTGTCTGCTGTGAACGCTGAAGTTTGGATTCGCAGAAATCGAATCTCATTTGAATCCATTGCAAAATTCTCCAACATGCGCAATCAACACCATCATGTTAAAAAAAAAAAAAAAAAAAGATGTAGGATGCAATCCGCCAGGAACATCTGCTGAGCAAGACTTACTGAAATCACGAGTCTTGCACCGGAGCCAAAAGGGATGCAACAGACACAGGAAAGACCCCCCCCCCCGATCCTTCCTAACCCAAATCTTTAACCCCATCTGTTTGTCAGTAACATTTTCCCCCGTCCTCGTTTGGCCAATCTTTCATTGCCTTCCTCTCTAATTCCTTACCCCACCTTCCTGCTGCTCTCTGTTATTTCTCGCTCCCTCCCTGACGCGCATGCTCTCTCGCTCTCTTTTCTCCCTGCCTGGCGGCTTCCTAGAGACGGTACGCATGAAAGATATTCGCTCAAATAAAGTTGGATTGCACTATATTATTGAAAAAGTGACCTCCAGTGGCCACTGGGCATCTCACCCATCAGCTACGGCAACTTAAAGACTATTGTCAGGGAGACATTTCCCGAACCAAGAGGGGAAATAGGTACAATGGCTTCAATGTCACCCCCAGTCACCAGACCCCTATATATTAATGCTTAAAGATGCATCCCCTTTGCAGTCTCACGAGTGGATTTCACACAGGCAGCAGACGGCACCCGGGTTGAGACGGGAGCAGAAGGCGTTATTCCCAAGGACCGAAAGCCAACGTTTATTTCGTCTCTAAGCCTGCCCCAGCAATAACCGCTCCGTCTAAACGCCCCACTGCTTCGTGTCTATCCAGAACAAAGACACCGATGCTTCGAAGAAAACCTCTATAAAGAACCCCCCCCCAAAAAAATCCCCCCAAAACAATTGTTTTGTTTGTAAAAATGAGATCTTGAAAAAAAAGTGAAATTGACAGTAAAGTGAAATTAATAGACACGTCCATCCCCACTATGGAAGCGAGATTAGGGCAAAGGCTTTTTCTCACTCCACAGCAGTGCTTTGACGGGAGGGATTGGAGCTCAGGGGGGAAGCATATATTTTAAGCACAGAAAATTTTTGGATCAGGAGTGTGCTGAAAAACTTCAAAGTGCAGGCCACTCAGCCTCCCAGACTTGTGATTCTGAGCCCAGAATTACAAGTCTGGGCAACATCTGTAGCTTCCCTGACTGATCACCTAGAGGCAATTTTTATCACACTGCAGGACACCAGACTGTGCAGTTACAATGCCTAGGCAGCCATATGTATTTTCCGCAGCCTGGAGCTCGGAAGCATGTCTTAGTCACACCTGGAACATCTTTCATGGGGAAAAAAGTAAGCAAGCTCTTGAGTCCTCCAGAACTCTTTGTCAGGCTCATCATTGGGTCCTGGTAAACAGGATTGTACTGATCAATTTTGAAGTGCAGGAGCTTGTCATGAATGTTCCCATAGCCACAGCCCCAAGGAGAGCCAGTGTGGTGTAGTGGCTAAGGTGTTGGACTGGGAATCAGGAGATCTGGGTTCTAGTCCCCACTCAGCCATGGAAAGCCACTGGGTGACTCTGGGCCAATCACAGACTCTCAGCCCAGCCTACCTCACAGGGTTGTTGTTGTGAGGATAAAATGGAGAGGAGGACATACGTGCAATAAATAAATAAAAATAAATGAAAGTCCAAAATAATGGGCAGCCGTGTTGATCCAGATCAAGAAACTGGTTCAAACAGTTTTCATCTCTATCAGGAGCAGGTCTTTGGTAAAGCAAATGGGTCTGAATTGCTCATTCAAGACCAACCAACCCATACACACACACACACACACAGCGAGTTGCTTTGAGAATTGCAGCTAAGCTCAGAGGGAACAGGGAGGTCTGAGCAGGGTGGCAGGTGATGCCAGCATCCCTGCTGATAAAAATATCCTGGTGCTTCAACCCTGCGATCCCCACCTCCACTACAACACTGCTTTGGATTTCCAGCTAAAGGGCTCAGGTAGCAGAAAATGAGGAAAAGCCCTTGCCTTTTGGAGCAGTCCGGATGTGGGCAGCATAAAGCTCATGGGCCATGTGCCCCCGCCAGACACTTTTGTACTCCCTCTTTCCCCACCACCAGCAAATAAAAACAGCAATTTTCAGGAGTACAGTCGTGCCCTCGAAAATCTCCCAGGAACACACCTTTTCTTCCAAACCCAGCACACCTTTTCTTCCAAACCCAGCACACATTTTTATTTTATTGGGGGGGGGGTGTTGCCTCCATGCAGCTGGATTTCAGCAGCAAATTTGGCAGGCAGGGAGGGGGAGACGCGTGAGCTCCCTGACAGTTGCGCAACCCTGAAGTAGATAATACTCGCAGAGGTGTAGTGGAGGCAGGATTCGCAGGGACGCAGCACCGGCACTTTTTTATTCTTAGGGACTCTGACATCATCTACAACCCCGCTGCGGATTCCCTGCTCCCTCCGCGCTGAGCTGCAATCCTCCCACTATCTGGGGAGGAAATAGATTTTCCCAGCTGCAGTACATTTTTCCTTGTGGCGCTGCGATATTTTGGGGGGGGGGGGTGATTCAGTCTTGAGAGGGCAATTGAGACCTGTTCCTTACGAACGCCCTGCTCCCACCACATGAAAACCGCTAGAACTGTTTTGTTGAGAGGGGGCAATGCAGCCTCAGATTTTGGGACTCTCCTGGGAGGTGCAACTCTGGAGAAAGTTAGGACAAGCGCTGCACTTAAAAAAATTCCCGCTGCACCCCGCAAAACTGGAATAGAGGGGTGAACAGACCAGGTCCTATGACTTAGCCAATCGTCCACTTTGCCTCTTCTTCTTTTTTTCCCTCCCCAGATTGCAGCCTGGCGCCCTCACAAGCAAATCCTACCGGCAGCCTTTCTCGGTGCCTAATGCAAAGTGATGGTTACGCTGAGCCAGGAGCCTCAGAGGAGCGTAAGGCATGGAAAACCCGCCGATGAGCGGCTCCATTCCAACTTCAAAGATCTGATCACTCCTGACAGTCAAACACACACACACACACACACACACACATCCTGGAACCTTCTCTCTTGCTCATGCTCAGGATCCGAGTAGAATCCACATGGTTTCTGGTCGCCCTGGATTTTCTCAACGACGAGCTATTCCGTAGCTGCCGGGACACTAGAAAGTTGAGGGTTCATGTTCACCTGTGGATCACCTTGCACTGGGCACACCTTCCCAACCTCCATGGGCCCCCTCCTTTAGTGAGTCCACCTTCTCAACGCCATGGTCACCAGCTGCAATTGCTCCTCAACCTTTTTCTCATCATTGCTAGGGATGGACAGAGTCATGTGCATCCGATTCATCGCATGTTCACCCCGTCGCATGCTCACCCCTATCACATGCTCGCTCCGCTCCATCCACCCTCGTCCAGAGTCTCCGCTGTGCACAACAACGGAGGCTCCAGAAATTGCATGTTTCCCCATTGCGTAAATGGAGCCTTTGCGCCTGCGATTTATGCAATGGTTGAAACTGCGTCATTTCCGGAGACTCCATTGTTGCGCACAACGGAGACTCCGGACAAGGGCAGACGGATGTCGGATATTCATCGGGCAATGTGGGCACTCCAGGCGCGGGTCTGCTAATGCACTGTGGACACCCAACTGGGTCCGGGGGGGCAGATATGGGGGTGTCTGCTGGACTCCTAGATGCAATCATGCACCCACAACATCCCTGATCACTGCTACCACTTACTTGATTAACAGGCGGTGTGCCAGGGGGCAAGGAGGCAGTGGCATCAACATCTTGTCCTCTTCCTCCTCTTCCTCACTACCTCTGCTGCCTGGGCCAGAGCGAGAGGCAGGTAAACCAGCAGGTTGCAGTGGTGGAGAGGCGGCGCAACTCCAGGGGACTCTGGTCGATGGGGTATGGACCATTGCCCTGCCTACCTTCCATGCTGGCCCTGTGTATATCCCTAAGGAGCATGTGGCCAATTGCTGTTCATGACAGGATACTGGATTAAACAGATCTTGATCTGACTCAGCAATGTCTATGTGTTTCTATAGGATGGATCGGGGAATGGACCATGCGTCTCCTTTTAAAGCAACACAAGAAAAAAAACTGGAGGCTCCAGGTTGGAGGAACCTTGGGTAAGATACCATCAATGACGTGTGGACCTTTCACAGGTGCCCATTCATGTCTCCAGCCCTGATCCCACATACACACACACACGCCCTAATCAAATACTCCCAGTTCTTCGACCCTGCCAATCCTGGGTTGGCTACACTTCTGAGTCCCAACACGGCCATAGGGCACCGGGCTCGAGAAAGCTGCTTTAAACCATCGTCTGTGGTAGTGGGCAGCTATGTCTTGGAGCGGCCCTCTTAATTTCTCCCAATGCCCCAGAGCCTGGTGTCACTGGAGGTGTTGTGAGAAATTCAGCCAAAGTGGTTCCATCAAAACGCTGCCCACAGATCAACCCACTGATGGAGAAGGGGGCATGGTGGCCGGGGAGGCCAGGGGATACCCATATAGGTGAACTAGGCGGTTGGCTACGGCGTCAAGTTAAGTAGGTCGCCAAATTTGAGGAAAATACAAATTTCTAAAAAATCGAACGGAAAAAACAAACAATTATGTCTCTATTTAAATAGATATTCTGCAAAAACAATTATATGAAAAGAGGGGCAAAATGTTCCCCCGTTTGCCAAAATAACTCAGCCAAGATCTTTCCTTGAAGTTTTTTTTTGGGGGGGGGGGGGAGGGAGGGCAAATGCATGGCTCACCTAGGAAAAAAGAGGAAACGTATCACCAAACGATGCCACACCCTGTGCAAGAGAACTCACAGTCCTGAGTCATTGCGGCTGTTTTTTCTGGATGACTTTTTAGGACGTGACAAAGAAAACGCAGCAGTGTCTTTAAAAAGGTCCTTTAAAACACACACACACTGCAAGGTTATAAAACGTTCCCATTCAGGCTTCTGTGTTCAGCTAAAAAAAAAAATTTTTTTTTTCCAAAGTTCTTTGTCACCGGTTCCCTAGGTACGTGTCCCAGTTACCCAAAAATTCCATCTGACTGATAAAGAACAATTAACTGTACAAGAACATGGCGGCGTCTCCTTTCACTTCTACCACAGGCAGAGCCGATACGTTTCAGTGGGCAAACCATACATCAAAGGTGCGGAACGGAGGGCCGAAATCCATTTCAGAGGAGCTCTGGGGGGCTGCATTCCAGTGGTGGGCGGAGCCAGATGCAAAAAGGGAGGGGCCAAAATACCAGCCTATTCTAGCTTAAGGGTATTCCTGCCAGTCACTAAGACATGGGAGAGGCACTGGAATTTTTAGGATGGGGGAGAAAATGGGACAGAAGCTGGGAAATAATGGGCAGTTTGGGAAAAGGAAGTGGGGTGTGACCATCTAGGGACCCCTACATCAGTTCTGCACCCCTGCTATACAGAGGCACGCACCAGGCCACTTACATTACAGCCTACAGCTCAGTGTACAGACAAGGAACTCTTTCTCAGGAGGATCCATTCCACATCTTTGAAAGTGACAGAGATTGGACAAGCTGCCCTGCCATGGCACAATCAGCCCCGGTGTGAGAGCAAACTATGAGGCAATCCAAAAATGTAAAGCAACAAAGCAGGCCAATGGTCAGGCACAAAGTTCCAGTCTGGTCTGGGATCAGGCAAAGGCAAAGGCAGGAGCAGCCCAGCTGCAAGCAAAATTCAAAGCACTGCTAGACAGGACATTACAATGCACAGTCCAGATGCAGCATGAAATAGGAGTCCAAGGGTCAGTTGCACAGAAGGTCCATCACAAGGCAAGGCCACAAAAGCAAGGCACAGGAGCTGATGAATGATATTGCTCCAGCACTGGCTAGACTAAAACTGAAGGCTTATATAGCCAGAGGTTCCTGAGCCCCACCCAGGGCTCAGCTGCAGTACATTACAGGCCCTTTGGCAAAAGTCATACTCAGGAGGAAGGCCTGGCATCTAAGGAGCCCTCCTTTGTAATCAAACACTCCTTCTTAGAGGAGCCCTAGTGACCTGCCTCTTCAAGCAGAGATGCTCTCGGGGGCTAGGTGGTTGTCCAGCCACTGCCAAAAAGATGGAACTCCCCATCTTTCTGGCAGGGATAGACTATCAGTGATCTCCTCTGAGGGCCCAGGCTCCCCCAGATCTCCTGACATGAGTGGCTCCTTGCCGTTGTTTCTCTCTGGCAGCTCTAGCTCCTCCTCAGAGGAGGATTCCTCCAGCAGGGCCACGATGCAACCACATCTCTTGGGCGGCGAACAGGGTGCCGAGATGAGACCTGAAATGCAGCCAGTGAAGACTTCCTTCACACCTCGGGGACACAAAAAGGAAATATTTCGGCGTTTTGTCGCCAATGGCTGTGAGCTGGTAAAAGAACCTGCATTTTGTAAGAGTGTGATCCACTGTGTACATCTCTTTAAAAAAAAGGGTTGTGCAATCAAAATATGGTCATAGTCGTTTGCACAGCTGTAAATAATACTTTGCTTAAATAAAATTTGGGATTCTCACAGAACCTGGATTTGTTTTTCTTAAGCCCTTGCTAGCATTCAGTTTTTTGGAGGATCTTACTAGGGGCTGTGGAATCTTCCTGAAGCTGTAGATGCTGCTACAACTCTGAGAGGTGGACTCCCAAGAGGAAGGAGCAGATATACCCCTGGGTATGTCTCTTAGCTAAACGAATCCCATCCAGTCAATGAATGTTGTGACTTTCCTCCATTCACAAAAGTTACTCCCGTGGGAGTTATCCACTCCAGACACCTAACACAGATCGATGCTTTTGGCTCTTGGCTCGGTCTTGTGCCAACACATCAAATCCCAACGTTGTCCCTCAACGCTTGCCAAATGCCGAGAGTCAAAGAGTTTGATGTGGTCGTCTGTTTGGTTGTGTCCCAGTAACTTGAACGCACTGTAATGTGATAATTCATAGCTGGCAGCAGGCAAAAGAAATCGGAACCCCGGCTGCTTTGATGTGGGTGTTTCCCCGTGTTCATAAGCATCCCAGATGTACCTGCTGGCCAGTTTTATGCCAATAAATTTATGTCAGTGTCTTCTAGGGATGTACATGGTTTTTTTGTACAGGGATTTTGTTCATTTGCAAATGCACAGTTGCGCAAATCCTCCTCCCCAAAGTAAAAAACAAAAACAAAAAGTTCACAAATCCACAGAATTCACACAACTCAGGAAAAGCTGTTCTGCTTAGAATCTGCAAGTTGGATTCAATCTCACTTGAATCCTTTGCAGATTTCTCCAACATTCCCTGCAGAACTTTAAAACTTGCTGCGCTGTGAAGGCAGTTGGTTCGATAGACGATGCCATCTAATCTGAACCGCACATTTGCTGACTCTCCAACTCGAATCCCTCTGTGCAAGTTGAAAAACCAGCACAGCAGCTGCCTCACACACCTTTCACCCCGATGGGCTAGCTTTCCATGTGTGGGGCATTTTGCTTTGTTTCCATACAGAGAAGCAAATCAGAAGTCGTATCCTAGGAATTGCATTCCAGCACATCAAGAGAGTGCCAGTTTGGCAACGGACGATGTCTGACGAAGCGTTCTGGAGAGCTTGACTGCTGGCGCGGCATTTTGTGATAGTTGGGTCAGCCGCTTCATGATCTTGCGCCCAGTCTAGACGATGTGGATTCTGGGGGGTCTGAAGCAGCTCCTTCACTTGGGCCTGGAGGCCCGGTAAGCACTGCAAAACCTTTTCATTTTTCACACACACACGAATACTCTTGTTCCTGGCTGAGCTCAGCTCTCAGGCTTCCCAGGAACTGCAGTGTGCTAGAGGCGCAACTATCCAGCCAGGCAGGGCCACAGCACGCCACTAGCAGAAGTGAACAGCGCGGCTCCTTTCAGAATAACAACTAGCACACCGCAGCCGACCTGCAGCTTCATCCCCAACCGCTAAGGTTCTCCCACTAGGAGGGAGGGGACAGGAATACCATAAGCCACCGTTGCTTTATGATCCAAGGAGGGACGCTGGGTGGGGATGGGAGGGGGGGTGCTGGACAGCAAAGAGGGGTGACCTGCACGGAAGGCTTAGCCACATTTCTGCCTCAGAAAACAAAGGCAAATCCCGTGTTGGGCACAATGGGGAAGGGAATTGGAAATTGAGGGGGCAAGCACATTTGAACTACTGTGTCCAGTTCTGGTCACTGCACCTCAAAAAGGATGTTCCAGAATTAGAGAAGGTGCAGAAAAGGGGCAACGGAAATGATCAAGGGGATGGAGCAACTCCTCTCTGAGGGTAAATTACAACAGCACCCTCCCGCCCATATTCCCCAGCAACTGGTACACACAGGCTTCCTGCCTCTGATACCGGAGGTAGCGCATAGCCGTTAGGACTGGTAGCCATCAATAGCCTCCTCCTTCAGGAATTTAACCAACCTCCTTTTAAAGCCACCCAAATTGGTGGCCATCACTACATCTTGTGGTAGTGAGTTCCATAGTTTGTGCTGTGTGAAGAAATCCTTTGATCTGTCCTGACTCTCCCAGCAATCCACTTCATGGGATGACCCCATTAAGTTCTAGTGTTTTGAGAGAGCGAGAGAAATGTCTCCCTCTCCACATTCTCTCCACCAGGCATCATTTTGTCCACCCCTATCACGTCTTCCCTTAACATCCTTTTTCCCAGGCTAAACAATCCCAGCTGTTGTAACCTTCCCTCCTAGGAGAGATGCTCTGGTCCCTTGATCATTTGAGTTGTCCTTTACTGCCCTTTTCCCAGCTTTGAACAAGGGGTTCTTCGTGGCACCTGAAAAACTCCGCTCTGGGCCATGATCCTGGAAGGCAAAAGTCCTCATATTGGCTGGAGAATACCTGGGCTTGTAGGACTTTTCTCTGTCTAAACGTGCCTAGGATGGCACCCTTAGAGATTTTTATTATAGGAAGGGGGACCGGAGTATTACTAATCAATACATAAATACTGGAAAGTAGAGAGATTGGCCGAGGAGGACATAGATCCAAAGGAGAGGCAGACAAACCAGGGCACTCCAGATGTTTTGGACTACAACTCCCATGAGCCCCAGCATGGCCAATGGTCGTGGGTGGTGGGAACTGTAGTCCAAGACATCTGGCGAGTGCCTATTCCAAAGCCTATGCCCCTCTCCACCCTAGATTTCCACCGCACGCGGGCGCCAGGGGGGGAAATCCATCGTATATCAGTCCTGTGTAGAACAGACCCATTGAAATGAATGGGGACTCCGGCGTGGCGAGCTTTTGCCCGAGCGAAGGCAGCGGCCGCGGCGGCGGGGAAAGGGTTACGCGCGCCAAGGCCAGCCTCCCGGGGCTCGTGGATCGCCCAAGGGCGGGCAAAACAGGAGAGGTGGGCATGGTTCGGTTTTTATCTGGTTTTATTTAAACAGCCCGCGTCCTCGGACTCAGCGCTGGGATTGCCGATCTACCGGCGCGGCTCCTTTAAGGGCATCCAAAGGGCCACCCCCACCCCACCCCACATATAGCTCCTCCCTCTTTTCCCCCCACAGCAGACTTAAACCCAATGATGGAGGAGGGGCTCCAGATGGGTGGGCTGGGGCTGCAACTCCTACCAGCCGCAGCCGGCACGGCTGCGGATGATGGGAGTTGCAGCCCCAGCCCACCCATCTGGAGCTCTCCCCCTCCCCCTCCCCAGCATTAGAGAAGGGCTGTCCTACAGGGAGCTAAAAAGCCCTGGGGGAGTGGACCAAAGGAACTACAATTCCCAACATGCCTCGCTGCCTAGCTGCCACGGGCAACCGCTGCGGATAATGGGAGATGCAATCCCACCCCACCCATCTGGAGCACCCTCCCCCACAGCTTTGAGGGGAGGGCTGCCCTACAGGGAGTTTAAAAGCCCGGGGGCAGCAAAAGAACTACAGTTCCCAGCATGCCTCGCTGCCCAGCTGCCGTGGGAAGCAAGGGGAAAGAGAACACTGCCTCGCCTGGGAACTGTAGTTTTTTACACGCACATACTCAGCAAAATAGAAATTAGGAGGACAAAAAAGAGGAGGGGGAAGTTGCCATTCTGGGAACGGCTGTTTTTCCCATGGGGGGAGGCTGGAAGAGCCAGGCAACCGTTTAACCCTTCGGCTCCCACGATGTGTAATCCATCCAGTGCGTTTTTTCCCCCGCCGCCATGAGGCTCCGATCCCCGCAGGCGCCCTGACCCGAGAGTAAAGCCGCCCTTGAACTCAGGGGAACTTCCTCACGAGTAAACAATGCCCAGGGTTGGGTCGCTTTGCCTGCGCGTTTACTTGGGGGGGGGGGGGTCATTTTATTTATTTATTATTATTATACTTTTTATATCAATAAAACATTTTTATTTTATTTTATTTTGAATTGTTGTAAACTGCCCTGAGAGCTTTGGCTATTGAGCGGTATAGAAATGAAATCAAACAATAATAATAATAATAATAATAATAATAATTGTTCGATAACAAGATAAAACAGATAGATAGATGATTGATAGATAGATAGATAGATAGATGCTTAAAAACATTAAAATGCTCAATGATGCAGGGGCTGGAGCAACTCCTCTTCGGAAGAATGGTTACAACAGCTAGGACTGTTGTTTGGCATAGAGGGTTGTTGTTTTTTCGGGGGGGGGGGGGGGTAGAGACAACGAATTTAGAAATTGATGATCAGAAATGGTTATAGTTACTTTGATGATACCACTAATTTCTTTTGCATTTTTCTCAACGTTCGCAAGTGGGTAACTGAAATTTTGTGTTATCGGAAGTGAAATCATCATCATCATCTATGGCAACAGGAAAAAGTCACAATTATTCTGTTACTTACATCAGTCACCGGCATCACATCAAAAAACTATGCAGAAAACCTCCAGAAACTGGGCCTACCAAAAGTCATCCACACCAACATCCAGAAAGTAGTCACACTTAAAACATGCTCAATAGTCAGGAAATTCCTGAATCAATAAAAGACAGCATGACTTGGCAAAGCCCATCATGTCCATCTAGAAAAACCGCCAGGAGCTAGCAAAGAGAGATGATGATGATGATGATGATGATTCAGGGTTTAAAGTTTTTGAACTGTCCAGAAAGTTCTGGCTATTGGGCAGCCTAGAAATGTAACAAATAAATAAAAATATTCTTTCTCTCTTTCTCCCTCTCCTTTTAAATCAGGGTAGGCAAACCATTTTTTCTCTTGTTCTTTGCTCCTGCATATCAGGAACGTAGACGCGGTTCCACGAAATGAAGTGACACGCAAAGCTGTCTAAAGGGGAAGGGAGGATGTAAAAGCAGTCACTCCAGGCTCTGAAATCGCCTAGCTGCGCTACTGAGGGTCGGACCCAATTTTTAGAAAGCAAATTCAGGATGCAGCCGGTGCGACTAGCAGATGGCGACTGTAGGATTGGGATTGGTCCTTGCTTTGACGTTGTGGTACGTTTCAACTCCCTCCTGCCTGAGCAAACCTCTGACGCCCGGAATCCAGGCACTGCGCACGGTCGACAACCTGGCTCTCTCTGATCCTCATTTGACCGCAGCTGTCGGCCACCCCAGGCTACAAGAGGCCCCGACAGGAAGTCCCTCCGTGGCGGGACAGCTGCCTGGTTTCCTTCCCAAGGCCCAAAAACATTTAGCCGTGACTCTATCCGTTTCCTGACTTTGTGTGCAGTGATAATAATCTTCTGGGCTGCATGCAGCAGGTCCCCCTGTACACTCCCGGGTTCCTGATGGACTCTGCCCTAACGCCTGCGCAGAACGCGGCATCTTTCATGCATCCGTGGGCGTGACGCTCACATTCTGCTATCCGGTGCAGAATTTGCGTCTTGAGAATCTTCATTTAGAAAACAGGCGAGAAAGGGGGGTACATTTTTCTCCCTCTCTTGAAATACTAGAACCCAACAGGGTGATCCTGCCATTAGAGACTGAGAACAGACCAAAGGAAGGATTTCTTCCCACAATGCAGATTTAAATTATGGGGTTTGCTACCACAAGATGTCACGGCAGCCACCAATTTGGGTGGCTGCAAAAGCCCATAAGATTTTACCCTGTCCTTGAATTTTGATTGCTGTTTTCAATTGTTCTTGTATGTAAATGGTTTTTATGGGAAGTTTTATATTATATTTCTATGGGGGGGGGGGGGGGTCATCTTTTGTTAACCACCCAGAGCTTCAGCAACTGGGCAGTACAGGAATGCAATCATTCAATCAATGGGATCAGAGAAATTAATGGAGAATAAGACTATCAATGGCTAACAGTCATGATGGCTCTATGTTATATTTTCTCCCTCTCCCATAATATTAGAACCCAAAGAGGTCATCCCATAGCACGGAGTTAATGGAATTCCCTTCCTCAAGATGTAGTCATGGCCACCAATTTGGATGGCTTTAAAAAGGGGTTGGATAAATTCCTGGAGGAGGAGAAGGCTCTCGATGGCTACTAGCCCTGATAGCTATGTGCGGCTTCCAGTATCAGAGGCAGTAAGTTTCCATGCACCAGTGGCTGGGGAACATGGGTGGGAGGGTGCTGTTGCACCGTGCCCTGCTTGTGGGTCCCTGGTCAACAGCTGGTTGGTCACTATGTGAACAGAGTGCTGGACTAGATGGGCCCTTGGTCTGATCCAGCCTCAGGGCTCTTCGTATGTTTGTATGTTCTTATCCCATGACGCTGATTGGTGGGAGATACAGGATAGATTAGCTGAATAAATTCTCTAATCGGCGTGTCGGGGTACTTATTTAATTATAGTATTGCATATTTCTAAGAATCCAACGTGCAGAATCCTCTGCATCCCCAGGTTGCAAAGAGTCTGTGGACTTCTGGATGAGGATGAGGATTATGATACTTTCCTGAAATTTACACAAATTCATTCCCAGGGAAATACGCACGTTTCTCCTAAGACATATGCCATGCTGGAAAATATATGCAGGGAAACGTCAAATGGAATAGGGGACAATACACTAAATGTTATATACTGATATAGTATGTAAATCCTTGAGAACATTCTTTCGGAATTATTTGCTTATTTTTCCACATAATGGGGGTGGGGAATCGAATCGGTCTGTGAACAGCCACCAGAACAAACAGCCCTGCACAATCCGCAAATCACACGCAGGATGGATTTCACAAAATCTGAGCATCCTCACGCCCACCCAAAGGAGGTATGAACAGCTCCAAGGTTGCTTTGTTTTCAGCCCCCGATGAGAAGATCTCTATTGGCTCAAAGGTTTTTACCATCTTAAATGTTTTAGCACTTAAAACGTTAAATTTCATGTCTTTTTAAACTGAAACGACTGTTTGTTGCGCTTTCGTTTGGCTTACTGCTTGAAGAGTTGCTGTTTTATCATTTGTCTTTTGTCTTTTAACATGTTACTTGGGTGGTTCTTATATCGGAGTTTGTTTTTAACGCTGGGTGCACTGCGCCGGGATCCCTTGCAGGCAAAGAGCGGTTTATAAATTTTTAGAAATAACTGCATGAAATAAGATTGGAGAGCTGTCCTGCTGCATTAACAGTATAATCCTACGTTCCAGGGCTCACAGGATGAATCAGAACTCCCCTCTGGAAGCCTTTTCACAAATTTCTCATAAGGTTTAGCTAAAATCGTCTACCTTGCGATTTCCACTCGACGGTGGAAATAGACCTCCGGAGCAATAGAGCAGGGGTGTTGAACCTGTTTTAGCTCGGAGGGCCAGATTCTATTCCGCAGGGGCTTTCGAGTGCCATGTTCCCGTGGTGGGCAGGGCCCAAGGCAAAAGGGGTGGGACCAACATTACCAGCATGTTTTCGCTTTGTCCTCTGACTGACAGCAACTAAGCTTTAGGAGAGGCGTTTCAACTTCTTAGAACAGGGAGGAAAGCTGCACAAAAGCCAGGAAACCTCAAAATGGCCACGGGAAAGGGGTTAGTTCCAAGAACAGGGGGCTGTGGCTGAGTGGTGGAGGCCCAGGTTCAATCCCCGGCATCTCGGAAAGAACCTTCCTGAAAACCTGGAGAGCCATGGCTGCCAGTCAGTGTCAACAATACTGGGCTAGATGGACCAAGGCTTTAATGTCATGGAAGATGGCTTCCTATGTTCCCTTTAAAACCTTCTTTTCCCCCAGAACCATGAGGGCTTAAGTTCTCACTTTATTTTTTAGGGGAAGGCTGTAGCTCGGTGCTTTGCACACGGAGGACCCCACGTTCGATTCCCGGCAGCATCTCCAGGTAGGGCGAGGAAAGAATCCTGCTTGAAACCCTGGAGAGCTTCAGCTGCTGTCAGTCAATGTCCAGCAGCAATGGATGGGCCAAGGGTATGGCTCAGCAGAAGGCAGCTCCCTCAGTTCCCAGCTTGCGTGTTTCCTTAACGTGCTGTAAAGTAACCAGACGGGAGTCTATATATCCAAAACAGTTCACCTGTTTGATGTTGCGGCAACCAGGAGCTTTGGCATCCGGTGACATTTCAGCGGCCAAACTGAGGCTGTACAGGGCTTGGGCTGATTTGGCCGATCCGGTGGCTTGACACATGGTTGCCAGCAGTTCTCTGTTTCCTGCCCCTGGAGCACTGGGACAGCTCTGTGTCTCCGCATTTGCAGCCACATGTGCTGAAAGAGGAACTGGATGCAGGATTCGGCATCCTGGTATCATCGTCTCCGTATACGTTGGGAGGAAGGGAGAAGTAAGAGCCCTGCTGCCACAATGCATGGCACCCGTCTAAAACGCTGCCCCTTCCTTGTCCATCGGAAAATAAAGACACAAAGAGAGAGAAGAGAAAGCTCAGGATGGATCCACCCGTTCACCGACCCTGCTTATGGTGATAGGATGTTTTCTTATCTGCAGGGCTTACATCTGTCTTTCCGTGCGGTTATGACCAACAGCTACGTCTCGGGGTCTTGTGAATGAGAAAACCAAGTTGCTGATTGCTGGTTTGTTCCTAGATGTCGTTCTAGAAGATCATATTGACAGATTCCCCCAAGGAGAGCAAAGACGTCTCGAAATTTCTCTTCCCAAGCAGAGCCAGCGGGTCAAAGGCCATGCGTGTGCATATGCGTGTGCTTGTGTTTGGGTTAGCCACAAATGCCCCTGTTCTGCTGGCGAGGTCTTCACTTTTCCCCAGTATTTTTTTCTGGGTATGTTATCCTATTAACTAGGAGTGGGTAAGAATTTGTTCGGTCTGCTTTTTGGGGAATGAAAACGGAATGGGCACATTTCTTCATAAATGGCATGTAAAGAACTTGAGATTTTAAACAGGAGAAAGGTTTGTCCATTAGGCCTAGGGTCTCCAATTTGCCCATGGGCAGCTCTCTCGATCTTTCTTTTATTCCTGAAGAATGGGGATTTTTTTATAACACCTTTAAAACAAGAACTGGGAGGTTAGGCTCCCCAATTTTTTTCTTTGATGTATTGTTTTAATTGTTTTTCTTTTACTGGGAGGCTGGCACGCTGCAAAGTGAGGCACTGCCCTCCAGCGCCAACTTTATTTGGTTCAAAAGTGGGGTTCTGTTCTGGAGCTCCGCCCTCCACCTCTGCATTGCTGTTCTTAGACAAGTGACTTCACTTTTAGCCTCATCAGTTTGCCTTCTGGGAAATGAGTGTTTGGTGACTGGCTACGCCCATCCTGACAGCCGATTCATGAGAGCAACAGAAGAACAGGGACTTCTGCTGAGACACCAGCTCCTTTTGGCTCCTCCTCTCCCTAAACTGTTGAGACACCAGCTCCTTTTCACTCCTCCTCTCCCTGAACTGTTTCCATCCTTGCCAGTAATTCTAAGAGCTTTGCAAATGTCAGACCCAGTGTCTGAGTTTTCTTGTCATCCTCTTCCCTCCCTGTCACTTTTTCCTTTTCTATTGTATTTTTTAGATTATATGCTTGAGGGCCTTTTCAGCTGAAGGGTAGGCTAAAAACAATTGCTTTCAATAAATAAATAAATAAATAAATACTGTTCCTCCTTCACTTAAACATGTCAATACACCTCTTAAAATAGAAATACTTTAAAGAGTCGCAGGACAGGTTTTCTTTCTTCCCCACCCAAGGAGAGAAAAGAGCATGTTTAGGTGGAAGGGGGGAGTCCTACAACTCCCAGAATGCCCCAGGGAGCTATTTAAAAAGTCACATGAATTTCTGACAATTTCAAACAATCATTTATAGCCTAGTCTACCAGAAGAAGAAGGAACAGCGGTTTTTATGAGTTCCCTATCAGTTTAATTGCCAGGGCTTCCCCCGAAAAATTCTGGGAATTGTAGTCTGTTCATGGTGCTGGCAGTTCTGTTCGAGAGTCCTTGTCTACTTGCAGAACTGCATTTCCCAGAATGTTCAGGGAAAAAGGAAACGACCAAGAAATCTGTGTAAGACCTTCTGGGCATCATGATTTGATTACCACCAACCTAGATGTCCTCTTACTTTCTCTTGACTCTTCTCACATGACCTCCTATTTGACTTCAGGCCTATTTACAGATGCAAATGAAC
This sequence comes from Anniella stebbinsi, assembly GCA_029215795.1. Taxonomy (NCBI): domain Eukaryota; kingdom Metazoa; phylum Chordata; class Lepidosauria; order Squamata; family Anniellidae; genus Anniella; species Anniella stebbinsi. Next base: position 99,107,335 of record JARDYH010000008.1, on the reverse strand, counting down.
TAATCATCATTTTTATTCCCCAGGGAACCATGGGAACTGTGACTCCAATTCCCAGGGTCCTTTGGGGAGGATCTGGTCCATTAACACTCCCTCTAATTCTGAGCTCAGGTGGTGAGTGCCAGTGGAAATTGGGGCGAAACTGAGAAAACAGGAGAAACCCCACATCCTTGCATGTTCAGAGGAACCCTGAGGTTTGCAGAAGTTTAAAAAAGAGAAAAAAATAAGGGGGCAAAACCCAAAAACCCAATGGAGACTGAGCGTGCTTGGTATTCATTGTGTGGCAGTTGGAAAAGAAAAACAGAAAACTGGGAGGGGGGACAAAATGGCCTTCTTGGCCTGGGCATGGCTGGTTCAACCCCTGAACAAGAGTGGTCCTTTAAGGAGGCGAGGATACGCTGCACTATTCCGTTGCAGCGTGTGCCGGGCTTGTACTGGCATATCTAGGGTGTCCGTGGGCCTTTAGAAGCAGAAAGTGAAGTTGTACATTAGCCTTCTCCAAAACTGATGCGACACATCTGGAGGGCACCAGGTTGGGGACGGTGGACATAGGCGTTAAAATACATGATATGCAAATTTGTGGCCTATAGGCCTGGGTCTTGATTCTTTTAAGGCACAATCCCATGCATGTTCAGACAGAAAAAAGTCCTACAGCTCCCAGCATTCCGGCTGGGGAATGCTGGGAGTTGTAGGACCTTTGTCTGTCTAAACATGCATGGGATTGCACCCTAAAGCACACTTAAATTCATTGGGTTGGATCCAGGGTGTGCCTCTGAACATAAGAAGAGTACTGATGCTGGGTCCATCTAGTCCAGTACTCTGTTCCCACAGTGGCCAACCAGCTGTTGAGCGGGAACCCACAAGCAGGAGAACAGTGCAACAACACCCACCCCACCCATGTTCCCCAGCAACTGGTGCAGAAAGGCTTACTGCCTCTGATACTGGAGGTAGCACAGAGCCATGAGGACTAGTTGCCATTGATAGCTTTCTTTTCCAGGTATTTGTCTAATCCCTGTTTCAAGCTATCCAAACTGGTGGCCATCACTACATCTTCTAGCAGTGAAGACCATAGTTTGACTATGTGCTGTGTGAAGAAGTCCTTCCCTTTATCTGTCACGAATCTCGCACCAATCAGCTTCATGGAACGACAACTTTGGGTTCTAGTATTATGGGAGAGGGAGCAAAATGTCTCCCTGTCCACATTCTCCACACCAAGCACAATTTTGTACGTCGCTATCAGGTCTCCCCTTAGCCTCCATTTCTCCAAGCAAAACAATCCCAGCTGTTGTAACCTTTCCTCATGGGCAAGAGGAAGCTGCCTTCCACAAGACAGGAAGGTCCCTTTGCCTGATTTGGGGGTGGGGGTCTTCCCCAGGGGTGTCCTGATTCTCTGTGTTGAATTTCAGGGGGGATGGAGAAGTCCACATCCCTCCACGCAGTTGATCCAGCGTAAATCTGGATCCAATCCTACAATTCTTATTCCACTTGACATCGTTATTACTGTTATTTCTCCGGTCTTAATTCGAATTATGATTTAACCGTTTCATCTCAGTGTAGATTTATTCATGTGAAATGTTCTCATCAGCCTATGTGTCAGACTATTTTAGTGTTGTTCTAGCTTGTAACCATTAGAGAACAGTCTGGAAATGTTGCTGTTTCATTTACATTTTCCCCATGCTTGTTGTAAGCCACTTTTGAGTAGGGTTCTGCACGATGTTGATGGATGACGGGTTACTACCAGGTACTTCTTTGTAGTTTACACACACACACACACACACACACACCCCTGTGGAATCCCCTTTGCAGGGAAATCCGTCTGGTGCCTTCATTTAGACAACGTCTCCCAGCAGGCATTTAATCTTCCATAAGGATGTATGAGAAATTTGTTTCAGTTCAGTTTTAATCAGGATTTACCCAGTTCATACTGTCTGGGACAAACACGGACAGAAACGCAAGCTCAGGTTGAAATCTGTACATTTCTGGCTTCCAAAGTGACCACCACCACTCACCCAAAAAGATGTGTTCCACAGCATTCCACAGCAATACCTACGTTCTAAGGATGGTTACACTGGACGCCTACATTTGGAATATGCAAGGAAATACCCACATTTTCCATTTGGAAAGAAAAAAACGCCTCTTGCAATCTCGCGCAGAATCTGGTCAAAATGAGCTTCAGAGAATTTCCACACTTCGGGTTTTACTGGCGCTCACATCTCTAGCCTTTAATCTGTTGCTCTGATTATTAACTTTACTGCCAGCTCTTTAGCATTTTTAATATTTTTAATGCCTTTAATGTTGATAATTATTATTATTATTATTTTTATTGTCTTGTTATTTTCATTGTTGTATTTATCATCTGGGTGGTTGTTTTTGTGTTCGTTTTGATGGTAGAATCGCCCTGGAGGACGTTTGCCAGTTGAGTGTCATATACATTTTATAAATAAATACATCTGATAAAGACACTCCTTGAGTCAGCTGAAAGACTTTCAAACACTGATGATAACATGATGCCTCTCTTACTTGACAAGGTGTGGAGGTCTTTTCTCCTTTGCTTAGCAGAATTGGTGAGGGTCGCCTCCTTTCCACCAACCCCTCTGCTGCAGCCAGAGAACTTTACTTCCAACTTTTCTGTGTTTTTCTCTTCCATTTATTTTTAAATTACAATGCCATTTTTTCTAGCTTGTCGCTCTGCACTGCGAGGGTCTGTTTTAACTTGCTTCGGATAAGCATGGCATTTTCCCTGCTTGTGTAATGCACATTGCACATGGATCTCTCTCTCTCTCTCTCTCTCTCTCTCTCTCACACACACACACACACACACACTCACACACACACACACACACACACACACACACACCCTTCAGGCTGTTTTGCCTCTGTTATGCTACCAAGCGCCTGACGCAGCACAGTATAACATTGGATTTTCTTTAACATGTTTGGGCTGGGATAAACTGGTGTTACTTGCACTCAAACCTATTCCGTCCTGTTGACATGTTTGTGTGGAACTTCAGGGGTCTTGCTGAGCAATTTGATGCAATAAAAGCAAAAATCCCCTATAAAGGAGCGAGGGGGGCACTTAAAATGACAGATAAATAGGAAAGAGGTTGGGACAATCGGTGTTGTAGTGGAATCAGGCCTCGCAGGGTTGAAGTGCCAGGAAATGAATTTTACCTGCCACAATCTATTGTTCATTGTTAAGAACCTAATAAGAGCTGTGTTGGATCAGTAGAAATGTCTCCAATGAAAATGACATCAAAATGTAACCAAAAAACAAAACAAAACAGGGACTGTCAAACAGATTGTCGAACTGCAAGAGTTCATTCAAAGGTCTGGGTGAACTGAACGGCCTTCACCAAATACCTGACAGACCACAGGGATGGCGCTAGGAGGTGAACCTCTCTGTGGAAATGCTGTTCTATAACTGGGGCATAACTCCCAAAAAGGCCCCGTCTCTGCTAAACTCCCACATCGCATTTGGCAGGAGCACTCGGAGGAAGATTTTAAAGTTCAGGGTGTGTAACCCAGTCTCAAGCCAGTTAGGCAAGGGTGTAGGACCAGAGACCCTTGTGTCCAATCCAGGACTCCATGTTTCCCTATAGGGCCACTCCTACACCAACCCCTTTCCTGCAACCACCATCATAAGAGTGGTTTCCTGACTTTTGTGCAGTTTTTTCCCCACAACAGCAGTGCAGCTACCAAAAAGGCCCTGCATTGATTCCCTAGCTAACTACCTTCGGACAGTGGGGTCTCTGATGTTGATGTCAGTTGCAGAAAGTCACATGTGGAAGAGCCATGCCGGCTATCATTCCAGTATCATCCCGGTAATCGTCCCGGTATCCTGTCTGTAATATATTTGAGCCAGGCTTTGTTCTGTGCTGCCCCCTAACTTTGGGACGCGCTCTCTCAAAAATGATGACTTGCCGCCGCTCTCTCAGCTTCGAGAAACGGGACGAAGGACCAGCTTTTTAATTTAGCCTTCTCACCGACGTAGTTGTTTTAATGTTTTAAAGTTATTTTTAAAAATGTGTTAAGACTTTACTGTTTAAAGTTGCTGTATCCCTCCTTGATGGCTTTTTTAGCAAATAAGGTGGCATGCAGAGGCGGAGGAGGTCAGATTCAGGATCTTTTTTCCATGAAAGGAAGTCCTCCCTCCATTCACGGAAGGTCCCTCAGCCCCGATTTTTGGAGATCCTCCCACCTCAGCTTATCCCATTCAGCAGGGTCACCTGACTATGTAGCATTTTCAAGGGCGTGGAGGGGCTGTCATGGGAAAACAGGGGCCAAGGGACCTTCTCTTCTGTCAGCACAGTTGATCCATTGTAAATCTAGACCCAACCTAATAGCATTGCTGTTTTATTGTTGTTAAATTATATCTATCGCTGGGATGTCCAGTATATGATCATCATCATCTCTTTTTCCTCATTTGTGGTGGTTTTTCTAGACAGACATGATGGGCTTTGCCAAGTCATGCTGTCTTTAACTGCTTCAGAAATTTCCTGACTATTGAACATGCTTTAAGTATGACTGCTTTCTGGATGTATTTTGGTAGGCCTGGTTTCTGAAGGTTTTTTGTCAAGTTTTTTGATGTGGTGCCAGTGACTGATGTGACTAACAGGATAATTGTGACCTTTCCCTGTTGCCATAGTTCTTAGCCAATGGTGTATATTTTCCTCTCTTCTTCCTTTTCTGCAACATTTTTGTCATAAGGTATTGCTATGTTGATGAGGTACACGTTTTTCTTTTTTGTCTATAACTATTATGTCTGGTCGGTTTGCAGGGTATTGTTTTGAATTGTTCTGTCCCAGTATATTTTATGACCTGCACTTTGCAAGATTGTTTCGGGTGAGTATGTAGAGTAGGGTGTAGGTTGCTTGAAGAGGTTGAATTTGATGGTCAGTTGTTGGTGAATTCTTTTTGCAGTTGTATTGTATCTGTCCGTATAACCCATTCCTGCCAGAATTTTACATCCTCCTGTTACATGGTCTATTGTTTCGTGGAACTGATATTTCCTACTAAATCTGTTGTAACACTGTTATCTTTTATGATTTTTTTGGTAGTTCTTGGTTGCTATAACTTGGTCCTGTATAGCTATTAGGAATCCTTGTTTCTGGAAATAGTTCACCCTTCCTGAGCCATTCATACAATTGTTCTTTGCTTACTTGTGGGTCCTGTATTAAGTTGTAGGGCTTCCCATGGAGTGTTTTCTGTGCCCATTTTTCTTCTTCTTTTTTTTCTCTACAAGTGTGAGTGGTTGTGTTTGGTCTTCGTTTTTTAGTGCTAGGTCGAGTGGGATGTAATTTTTATCTGCTTTTACTATGGCTTTATGAATGGGGGTATTTTTAGCATGAAAGTATTCTCTGAGTGTTTTTATTTGTTTAGCATGCATTGTGTCAATGTCCAGCAGACCTATTCCTCCTTCTTTCCTGCTTTCCTATAAGTCCCATCACTTTGATTTGGACTTGGAAAATGACAATAAGAGACATGAGATGGGAGTTCTCTGCCCTGTCCGCCTGGCTGCAGTCAAGATCTTAGCAGCTGCAGTTTTGAAACAGCTGCATTCTGAAGTTTCTGAGCACGCCTCCAAGGCAGCCCCACGCAGGGTGCATTACAACAGTCTAATCCGGAGGTTTCCTAGGCATGACATGTGGTAAAGGACATCCTTTGCATACAGAAGGGGCTGGTAGCGCTTGTGTCGTGAAACTGGCCTGCCGGGGAAGAGGGGAGGATTCACTTGTAACCCCACCCACCCACCCACCCACCAAGATTCCCCATCACTTCTTCCATTCATTTTCTTACTGTGCCAAAAAAAATCCACTCAGGAGGGAAAGACGGAATGCCTACACCATGCCACTGGTCTCCCTTCCGAGTTTTTCTTCACAACAACCCTGTGAAGCAGGAGCAAAAAAGATGGGATACGAGAGATCTCTGATCAAATTGCTTGACATGTTCCTCCTTCTTTAGAGCAACTATGGTTGGAGATGCTCTGGTTTTCACCACTGCAAGGGAATAGGGTATTTAGTCTATTCTTGCAGCTGCTTTCCAGATCTAAATCTCCCCCTGCCACCCCCCCAAAAAAAATCTAAGAGCTACTACTAGCCCTAGAGCAAACTACAGCTGGCCAGCAGAGCCACACAAAAATCTCTGCTCAAACACAACCAAGAAATGCTCCTATTTTACAAGTGAGGAACTGAAGGACAAGTCTTGTTGAAGAAAAATCAGCATGGCTTTCACAAAGATAAGTCCTGCCTCACTAACCTTTTGGAATTCTTTGGGAGTATCAATAAACATCTCGACGGGGTGATCCAGTAGACATTGTTTACTTGGACTCCAAGGAGTTTTTTGGGGGAAAACTCTCACCAAAAACTCCTGAGGCAAGCTTAGCAATCATGGAATAAGAGAGGTCCTTTTATGGATCGGTAACTGGTTAAAGAACAGAAAGTAGAGAGTAAGACTAATTGGTCAATTCTCCCAATGGAAGGATGTAAACAGTGGGCTCCCCCAGGGATCTGTATTGGGACCAATGCTTTTCAACTTGCTCTAATTTGGAGTAAGCAGTGAGGTGGCCAAGTTTGCTGATGACACCAAATTATTTAGGGAGGTTAAAACAAAAAAGGATTGTGAAGAGCTTCAAAGGGATCTCTCCAAACTGGGAGAATGGGTATCAAAATGGCAGATGCGGTTCAATGTAAGCAAGCGTAAAGTGATGCACGTTGGGGCAAAGAATCCCAACGCTGATGGGATCTGAGCTGGTGGTGACCGGCCAAGAATAAGAGCTTGGGGTTGTGGTGGACAGCTCCATCAAAATGTCAACCCAGCGTGTGGTGGTTGTGGGAAAGGCAAACTCCAGGTTAGGCATCACTAGGAAAGGAATCAAAAGTCAAACTGCCAAGATCATTCTCCCCTTATACAAATCTATGGTGCGACAGCATTTGGAACGTGGTGTACAGGATGCAGTGCGCCACCTCGAAAACGATCGGAGCGCCAGAGCAATTCCCGATAAGGAAAGATGACCGTTTGGAAAAGGCCAGGTTGAGGCGTATGATGAGGGCATGTAGCCGCTTTGCAGGTGGAAGTCAATGGGGCCACATACATTTTGTTCTCGTCCTGGCCAGGGCCCAGAGCTCCTTCCCGAGAGTAGACGTGTCCCTTTCTTTGAGAGCTCGCAAACTCGCACCTGCTCTTGGCGAGGAGGAGGAGGAGGAGGAGGAGGCTGGGACGCAGCGCGGAGGGCTGTCCCTTTCGACGCCCGGCCCCCCTTCCCGGCACATGGCGGCTCAGGGGGCTCACCTGAGAAGGGGGGGCCCATCCCGCCTCCCAGGAAGGCTCGCGGCCCTTCTACCAGCCGCAGCCTCCTCTTCCTCCTCCTCTGCTCGCCCCGTCTCTCTTTCCCCGGCTGCTGCTCCGGCTGCTGCAGCCTCGTCTCGCTCGCTTCTCTCCGGAGAACCTTCCAGCCCAGCCTCTCTCGCTCCTCACTCTCGCTCTCCTCCCCCCCGTCCTCCGTAACCAAAAAAATAATAATAAAAAAAAGCCTGTTCGGTATTTGAATAGCACAAAGGAACCGCCTCGCCCGGATTGGCCGGCTAGGCTTGGGCTGGGCGGTCGGCGGCCGCCCCTTGGAGCCGAGCGCGGCGCGCCATAGGCGGCCGGGGGGAGCCGGGGGCGTGTCGGGGGGGAAGGCGGTATATAGAGCAGGGGTTGGGGGGAAGCGAGCGCTGAGTGCCCGGCACGCCGAAGCGCGGACGGCTGGCGAAGGAGCGCGAGCCGGGGCGCAGGGCAGCGGGCGGGCGCGCTTGGCGAGGCTTTGGAGAGCTGGGCGTGGGGTGGGCTTCGCCGGCGACCTCTCCAAGAGCGCTCGCGCGCCCAGGGCGCATGGTGCTGGCCGGCTCGGCGCCCCTCCGGCCCGGGTGGAGGCGGGCCCGGGCGGGCCTCCTCGTTGTCGCTGCCGCCGCCGCGGGAGGCGGCCCATGCCACTGAGGGCCCGGCGGGCTGGAGGATGGAGTGCGCCCTCGACGCCCAGTCGCTGATCAGCCTGTCGCTCCGCAAGATCCACAGCTCGCGCACGCAGCGCGGCGGCATCAAGCTCCACAAGAACCTGCTGGTCTCCTATGTGCTCCGCAACGCCCGGCAGCTCTACCTGAGCGAGCGCTACGCCGAGCTATACCGCCGCCAGCAGCACCACCACCAGCAGCAGCAGCAGCAGCCGCCCTACCACGGCGGCGGCGGCGGCTTGGCGGCGCTCGGGCCCGCCGCCTTCAGCCCGCCGCTCCAGCCACCCGTCGAGGCGGCCGAGGAGGAAGACGGCCTCGTCCAGGCGCGCGGCTGCGCCCTGGCGAGGGGCGCCGAGGCGCTGGAGATGCCCGGCGCGCTGCTGCCCCACGAGCCGCCGCCGCCGCCCGCCCCGTCGGGGCTCTGCAGGGACTCCCCGCTCGCCTTCTACCAGCGCTGCTCCGCCGCCGCCGCCGCCGCCTCGCCCGGCTTGCTTTACGCGCCGCCGCCGCTGCCGCCGCCACTGCCGCCCGGGAGCTGCGACTTCTCGGCCGCCGGCGCGCCGTCGGGACTGGCTCCGGCCGCCTCGGCGCACTGCTCCAGCCGCACCACCGTCTTGGACCTGGACACGCACGTGGTGACCACGGTGGAGAACGGCTTCTTGCACCCGGACTGCGGCGCGCCATGCCCCTGCTGCTGCCAAGGCGCCGCTGCCGGGGGCTCCCCGCCGCCCAGCCCGGGCTCCAAGCGCAAATACTACCCGGGACAGGAGTGCGATTTGAGCGGTGCCGTCGAGGCGGCGGTGGCCGGCGCCGTCAGCGGCCCCGCGGAGCCTCACCCTCCTCTGCCCGCTCCTCCTCCGCTGCCCGCGCCCCCTTTTGTCCCCTGCCCCAAGCGCGCCCGCTTCGAGGACTTTCCGACGGAGCCGCCCGCCGCCGAGCCGTCCAGCAACATCTCCAGCCTGATCTCCATCTTCGGCTCCGGGTTCAGCGGGCTGGTGAGCCGGCAGACGCAGCCCCCGCCGCACCACCACCAACTACACCACCACAACCACCAGCAGCAGCAGCAGCCGCCGACGCCGCAGCCGACGCCGCAACAGACGGACTCCGAGCAGCCCCTCAACGGGCAGCTCTGTAGCAAGCAAGCCTTGGCCAGCTTGGGCGCTTGGACGCGAGCCATCGTGGCTTTTTAGACGGGGCGGACGCGCGGGGGGGGGGCGAATTCTTGCTGCTCTTTTTGGGAGGAGGGGGTCGCAGTGAAGGCGAAGGCGACACCCCAAAACAAAGACTGAATTGGGTCGATTTGGGGGGAGGGAGGAGGGGGTGGGTTTGTTTTGTTTTTAAGCCAAGCGAATGTTTTCCTTTTTTTTTCTAAATTGTACCATAGGATTGAACTTCGAAGATCCGGGCGGGGGGGGGGGCTTTTATTTTTGCAGAGATGACAATGAGGATGACATGGGACCTATTTAAAAACAAGACAGAACTTCTTTTGAGTCTTTTTGCTCCGGTGGTGTTGGTTTCTCTTCCCTCCCCCCGCCCCCTTTCTCTTGTTTTAACACCCTTCCAGGGTTGTTGTGGAGGTGTGTGAATATATAGAAGGTCTTTTGGATTTTCTGAAATTCTGCTCTGTCCACCACGTGAGGAGTTGGGGGAGGGGGGAAGGGAACTTTGGAGCGGAGAGAGGAATAAATTGCACGCCTGTGTGAGAAAGAGAGAGATTTATCCACTTACTTTGGGGGCTGAAAGTCACTAAATTGGGGGCAGGCTGAGACAGACATTTAATATAGCACACACCCAAGGTCCCATTTCAGTGTTGCAGAAGGAACACCTCACCCAACTCAACCCAACCCATAATAATCTGCAGTACACATAGGTTGGGGAAGTTTTAACCTTCTAAGATAGCCAGGTGGGTTTATTTTTAAAACCTATAGCTATATTTTTTAATGCCAGATTTTTAATAGCTCTTTCCCCAATAACTCAGATTGACGTCGGTGTATTCACACACACGCCCACAACACTTTTTGGGGTGTCTCAGTTCCACTTTGCAGTAATTTGGACTCAGCGGGGGGGGGAGCACCCTGGCTCTCCCCCCCCCCCATTTAAATACATACACACACATTTTTCAAAAGTGGAAAATGAAAACAACTTTTCTGAGGAAGTTGTCTGGTGTGATTTGGTACTGATGTAATTGAATGGGTTTCTTTTCTACACTTCCCCTGTGTTTTACTGCTCTTTCTGTCCAACATTTCTTTCTTTTTTAAAAAAAAAAAAGATACTTTGATTTGGGGAGGGAAGGAAGGGACGAGATGGTAACTACTTTTCCCATCATGCACAGCTCTCTGTACATCCTCCCCCACCCTTCCCTGCCTGCCTTCTCAATTTGTGTATCTGCCACCTAGGGGGAGGTGTGTGTGTGCCCGTGTGAATGCCACAAATACATGTGTTTAACCCTATTTTAACGTCTTTAAATATGCTGGATGCCTTTTTTTTCCTCTCTCTCTCAAAGATTTGAATGCTCCTAATTCAGCCAGCATAGTTTGGTCCTGTGTGCAAAAAAAATAAGAAAAAAGTCTTGTGTTCCTGTAACCTTTCTTTTTTAAGTAATAAATTTAAAAATTGTGTTCTTTTTATTAAAAGGAGAGAGAGTGTGAGAGAGAAAACACCTTTTGTTGTAAAAAGGTAGCTTTATCAGCCGGCCATCCAAACGTCACATTAAAAGCACTGTGTGTATTAAAAGGACGCTTTGCCAAACGTAATAATTTTTTTTCCTTTGTATCTCTGTATATTTGTGTGTGTGAGTGTGTGTGTGTGTGTGTATGAGCGTGTGTGTGCATTACTGAATTGTATATCACCGGGTAAAACTGTTCAGATTTGTTTAAATTTATAATCTTAATAAAAAGTCCAATTATAAAAGTTAAAGGTGTGCTCTGCTTCCAACCTACCCTTCAAAGAAAGTGACTAGATACTTTCTGCAAATGTCTGAACAGATAACACCAGGGTTGAACTCGCATCTAGAGCCTAAACTTTTTTCTCCTGTTCCTTGCAAATAAATCACAGTGATCATCTGTTAGGGCAGCCCTGGTTGAGTTTTTAAGTCCAATACTGATTCATGAAGACTTCTTAAATCAGCTGGCCCCTTTCTTTCCTTGAGTTTACACTTTCTGTAACATACACAACTCTTTTTTATTTCCCTACATGCAGTGCTTTGGAGGAGATCGGAACTGACCAGAAGATAGGTGCAAAAGATTAGTTGCTTCTCACAATGTGGTCTTTGGGTGGGAATTTGTAACCCACAACATTTTAGCAGGGGGTCCCTTATCGGCAGGAGAGATACCAAAGCCGAATGGAGAGGGTAGCTTAGAACTCAGGAACTACAAAAGGAGGGAAGATAAACAAAGGAGGGAAATACTCTGAATTTTAGGTCCCTAGAGCTTCCACAAAAGATTTGGGGTGGAGAAGAGATGCGAGGAAAAACTGGCTACATTTTTGAAAGCATCACTCCTCGTTTGATGTCGAGAGAGGGAGAATCCGTGCCATTAAATCCGCATGTTTACAAGTCGGCCTTGCCCGATGTGTTGGACTGCAATTCCCATCATGCATGCATGCTGGGAATTGTAGTCCAGCTGATTTGAAGAGCCCCACAAGAGCTCTGGTCAGTCCGATGAAAAACACACCCAAGTCCAGGGTTTGTTCCCAAGGAAGTCTGCGGATCGCATACTGTGCTCAGCTAAATGTTCCAAGCATTGTTTTAAAGGGTGCGTTTGAATAAAGGCGGCTGGAGAAATAAGAAAATGGGTCCCAGTAACACCCCTTCTCGGATCTTGGATGCACTTCTAAAAAGTTTTTTTTCCTCCCTTTTTTCTTTTATACATCTTGAGTTCTGTTATCTCTGGTTTGTGCCACTTGGTGGAGCATTGTGTGTGTGCGTTCCCCACACACACACAAACCTCTCTTTAAACCAAATGAACGGAGGTAATAAAAAGATTTTCTGACCACCTACAGGCATGACCTCAGTATAATATAGCGTGAGGGTTTTTTTTTTATTCCTCTTTAAACCGAAGCAGCCGCAATTGCTGTTTGCTCTTCAAGCACAGCTGGAGTTGGAGGTTTTCAGCTCTTTGCAAAACAGGTATATTTACATCGAAACGTTGTTGTTTACTTCTTTACTTGATTGTTTTGAGGTTTAAATGTATTGTCTGGAAAGGGGGGGGGAGTTCTTACTGCTTTTCTCTCCCTCCCCCCATGTTTTGCATCTTTTTGAATTGCAAAGATCTAAGCACCAAGATTTCGATCTCATGCCCTAAAACCCCATTGTCAATCCCTCTCCAGGAGTCAGTCTTTCGGGTAGAAAAGTATTATTAATTAGTTCTTTATTTTTATTAATTGCTCCGCACTTCGGTATTATAAAGCTTGCTTTAGATCAGAACCGGAATCCAGGCTTGGCTGGACCGGTGGCGTGGTTGGTTGGTTGTTTTTTAGCAAGATTTGTGTGTTCTTTAGTGCTATTTTTGTTTAAATTTAATTTGTTTTTCCCCCAACTAAAACTCGGAATGGGGGTGGGACGCTTTATAGCTCCGGGTGTTTTTTTGTTTTTTAAACAGAAAAGAGCAAGGCAATTGCTAGAGCTCCTCCTAGCGATCAGCTTGAAGAATAGCAGCCTTTGGCTCCCTTAACTGGGAGAAAAAGAGCAAAAATTCATTCTTGCAATGGTGCTGATGGGTTCAGGGGAGGTGGGGGGGGGGGAAAGCCGATTGGGGGCTGCTGTTTATTTCTCCTCCGAGAATGATGCTTCAGATGAGACTGGCACTTATTGCCACTCCGCAACAGGCTGGATCCTATGTAGAGTAGACCCATTGACATCAATGGAACTGGTGTTGCTCAGGTACAACTTAAGTCCGGTTGACTTTGAGGGAGCTGCTCAGTGCCTATTTACGAGCCAGCAGAGATGGGCGTCCTGCTTCCCCCTCTTTCCACGGCAGCCCCCAGCCCTGAAAATGTCACACTGAAAGCCAGTCGATCCTACATAATGGAGTGAATAGGGTTAGCTGGGGTTATTTTACTGCTTATTTATTTAATTGAAGCACTTTTGTCCCGCTTCTCTGCCCACCCTAGCAAAAAAAAAAAAAAAGGCTCCCAGAGCAGTGCCCAAACAACCAGAAATCAAGTATTTCCTCCCTCCCTAACTGCCAAAGATCTTCCCAGGGTTGAACCCATGAGAACCTGGCACTGGATCAATTTCCAAGGGCTCCCACTCAATTTCCCAGGGCCCCCCAAAACTTTTTCCCAGGGGACCCCAATCTATTTCCCAAGGCCCTGAGCGTCCGTAAGCACCAATTGAAATGTTTTTTCAGCTTCATTGCTATGCAGGGGGCAATTTTCATGGTGGATTGCAGCTGGGGAGGGAACAGTAAACTCTGTCTGGGGACATTTTTCATTGGTTTGGGATGATCCAGGGCAGAGTGCAATTTAATTGAAGGAGTTATTTTATCTGAGGTGACGTGGCTAAGAAATGAAATGCTTGGCTTTGCTTCCCATGAAACTTGAAAGAAATCCTAGTCATTATTTCCAAATGTGCATATATTGATACAAATTAGCACGTGCAAATTTTAGGCAGATTTGCCCCCTGCCTGTTCTCTGTTTGCGATGGCGAAGAAAGATGAGAAGGGAAAGGGTGAGGAAAGTGCACTGGGACTTTGAACAGCAGCAGCGGTGACAGTGAACAGGGTGTACTCAGGTATTTGGTAGCGATGGGGAATTATTTATATATCCCGGCTTTCCACCCAAAATGGCACTCAAGACGACGACCAGGAGTAAAATACGGATCAAAGGTTGCGTAATAAAACAAAACCACATTAATTAAAAACCATGTCAAAATAAATAAATGGCACTCACTAGTTAAAAACTGAACTGCAAACAAGACCATGTAACAACCAAAAGACGGCCTGAAAAGAATGCATCTTTGCCGGCCAGAAGCTGTTCAGTAAAGATGGAACTAACCTTGGCTAGGAGTTCCAGAGCCTAGAAGCAGACACCAAGAAGGCCGTCTCTGTTGGAGAATAGGAACAACTCCGCATGCTTCCACACACTAGGGGGCGATAGAGAATATGTTGCATCAGCAGATGATTGTCTTGCTCACCTCGCTTGTTGTCTGACCAGCTCTTTTTCCCTGCTCCCTCCCCTCCCTCTTCCTTCTCCTCTCTCTTGCCTCTGCAACAAGCGCCATGCGGAAGAAAGGAAGCAAATAACTGCATCTCATGCCTTCGCTCACTAACGCACCCACCATAAGGGGTTGCTTGTAATTAAGCACCGTTAGATAGGCTTCTCTGACAATGTGTACAAAAGCATGAATGAAGTAAGTCGATTGGAACTTTTTCTAAACTGGCTCTAGCCTGCGTTTATTGCCTCCAAAGCTAAACGCTGCGTTGCCACGCTTTCTCTGTATAAGGCAACTCTGCTGCAAGACTTTCCAACACTCCCTCGTATTCCTCCCAAACGTGCCTCTGATGGAGGCAGTCTCGAAAGACGGGCCTCTCCAGGCAGGCTCATATGCTCCCTGTAACTGGACCGGGTCAACGGTCTGACTGCAGCATTCTGGACTGGCTGAAGTTTCGGAAGAGTTTCTAAAAGCAGTTCTTTCAGCTCAAGGGCCGAATTCCATTTTGGATACGATGTCAGGGGCCGCATGCTGGCAGTGGGCAGGGCTGAAGGGGAAAGGGGGCATGGCCAAAAGCATAGCTTACTGCCAGTTACTAAGCCTTCAGGGAAGCAATTCAGCTTTTAGAATGAGGAAAAAACTGCAGACAAAAAGTGATCGGTGGTTGTAGGGCCTGGGAAAGGGGGTGTGGCCTTCTGGGGACCTCTAAAGAGCCAGATGTAGGCCCCAGGCCTGAGGTTCTTCACCCGTGAAGTAGAGAGTGCTACAGTAGTCTAAATGGGTTGTAACAAAGGCATCATATTGGTGTGTCACTTCGCATGCTGGCTGAGCAGGGGGGGCAGGAAGACTGACAGGTGCCAATCAATGTTTTTGTGGCCATGTTGGTACCTGTGGCTGCCATGTTGGCCCTAGGGCAAGAAAAAAAATGCTAAAAAATTCTAAAATGCTACAATATTAGTGTACTGGATGCTCCGTTTCTGGAACGGTGGTAGAAGAGGTAAGTTTAAATAACTTATAAGTTACCAGCCAATTGTGAAATACAGGAACTGGTGACCAATAATACATTTCAAAGATTCTAATTATTTAATGCGAATGGTGCCAATCGATGAATTAATTAATGAACTCTGTAACGCTCTTCTAAGAACAATGATTACTTCATTCTACTGCGAACGGCACTTTTGGAGTTTGGATGATCAGGGCTGGAACCTGGTTGGATCCAGATCTTGCAGCGTTAAGCATAAACCCATCGAAATCAATGGGGGAAGCGAACCGCGGTGACCATAAGTCCCATTGCTTTCAGTGAGTCTACTCTAAGCCAGGCCCAAACCCAATGGCTTTTCCGCAGTGACAAAACAGGAGAGTCCCACTTTCCTCCCAGAGTGCCAAAGTCCCAAGGGGTAACCATGGAAAGGCGGAGGATTACATAGCGGCATCGCTAGGGTCAGATTTGGGGGCCAAGGCCCCTGACGCTGTCATCACCTGGTTGGTCATTTGGTTGGTCCCCTCCAGGGTTACTTCACAACCCCCCGGCCTCGTGGTTTCAGGGCCAAAAACAGAGGCCCGGGTGCAAATCCAGCCGGAGAGGGATTCACTTTGCGTTTCCCTTGCCGGTGTCAGCAGAGCAACTTCCTTGTTTACGCAAGGTGCGACAGCGGCAATGGGGAAATGCATAAAAAGAACAAAATCCAAAGGATGCCGGGGGGGGGGGGGGGGAGAGAGAGAGAACCAATCTGAGAGAAGGAACCAGGAAAGGGGGGGGGGGAATCAACCTTTAGCTGTCGCCTCTTTTGCAGCCTGAGCATTACTGACATCATGATTAATTTATCAGCTGCTTATGAATATGCAGATGAGAGTGGTTTGAGGCTTTCAGGAGAGAGAGAGAGAGAGAGAGAGAGAGAGGGGGGGGGGAGACTGTTATGGAAAAGCAGCCTGTATCAACGCACCGCCAGCCTCCTCCAAAAAGGTGCCTACGTTGATGTGCCAAGGTGCCTTTGCGTTTGTTTGGCTATTCCCCCCCCCCTTTTAAAACAATGACATTCAATCCCATTTCGTCACTAAACAGGATTTTTGTGCAGCGCATAGTGGTCTTGAGTCATAGGTGCAAACGTGTGGAGAGGGGCGCATGGATGCTTTGGACTTCGGGCACTCGGGGTGGACTTTGCATGGTTTGCCCAACAGCCACCAACCGGAGCCGGGTGCAAAAGATGGACACTTTGCCCTGACAAAAGGGTGTCACAGGGAAGATGCTCAAGGACTATTTTCCACTGCCACAGAAATTAGGACCTGAAATAATGGGTACAAGTTACCTAGATTTCAATTAAATGTAAGGAAGAACTTCCTGACAGTAAGATCTGCACAACAGTGGAACAGTCTACCGACGGAAGTTGTGGGTTCTCCATCTCTGGAGGTTTTCAAGGAGAGGCTGGGCAGCCACCTCTCCTGGATGGCTGAATTGGTTTTCCTGCACGTTGCAGAGGGCTGGACTAGATGATCTTTGTGGTCCCTCCCAACTCCACAATTCTACGATTCTATGAAATTCAGAGCCCAGGAATGCGCTGTCAGGACTAGAACCGAACTGAGCTCATGCTGCTTCCACACACAAATCCAATCTTGGTTACTCCTAGCTTTTTTTGGAGGTGGGGGTAGAAATTTTGTTGTTGCTTTTGTTTAAAAAAAATGGGTGGGGGTCAGAGATCCTTGCCAATCTCCTGCAAATTACTGAAAGATCTACCAGTATGTACTGACTTGCTTTCCGCTGTAGTGCTTTTACACCAGACAGCCCTCTTGCTTGGTTGCCGGAGCGGACAGTTTGCTGTAACGCAGGGGGTGCTGAACTTCCGGCCCACCTCGTGGGAGAAGAACCCGATTGTCCTACAAGAGGCTATTGGCCGTTCGAAATCTATCTCGTCAGAAGCAACGTGCAAAACGACAGTGTCACACTTCTGCATGATTGCGCAGAATCCCTCCATTCATGCTCCGTGGCTTGACCGCTAGAGCCAAAAGCAGGGGTATATCCACTTTCCCCTTGCCAGATTTGTTACTCTTAGATCTCCAGGATACCTGAGAGAGCGCCTTCTCCCTTACCAACCTGCCCGGTCACTGCATGCTCCTGGTAGTTCCATATGGACCTTTGGCCCAAATGGAATCCACCAGGAGAAGAGCCTCCCATGTGGCGGCCCCCTTCTCTTTAGAACTCCCTGCCCCTGGAGGTCAGGCAGGCGCCAACAGTAGGCTGCTTCTGGCGCCTCCTGAAAACAACTCTATTTCCAGGAGCCTTCCTCAACCGCCCAGTCACTGTTTCGCAAATTGAGCAATTTTAATTTGCTTTATCAATCTCCTTTTCCTTTTTACTGTTTATCCCTATGTGCACCGCTCTGGAATCTAATTTAGATAGGGAGCGGTATATAAATATTGTAAATAAATAATAAACAGCAGTGTCCTGGTGACACCACCAGACTCCCTAACCCTCCTGGTTTTTATGTTATTTCCAAAGAATTTTTTTAAAAAAAATACTTTTTAACTGGGAGGTGGTCATGCTGCGCCTCACTTCAGCACTACCTTTGCTGGGGTTCAAAAGAGTGGTTGAGTGTTTTGAAGCTTGAACCTTGGCCTCCGCTTCTTGGGCAAGTGAATTTTTCTTTTCGTTTCACCAGTTGGCCTTGTGGGAAATGGCTGTTTTGTGACCCGCCAGGCCCACCGTAGCAGCCATTTTATTAATGGGTAACACCCCCCCCCATGGTGGCCATTTTGTGAGAGCACCCACAACAACCTCTCAAAATTCCAAATGGGCTCACCGTCCAAAACGGTTGAGAACCGTGTTCCCAATCTCTGTTTTTTAAAGTTAACCTTCCCCAAAATTCATTGGTCTTTTCTTGTTGGTTGACTGGGAAATCCCTGATCCTACTTGGAATATGTTGTACAGTTCTGGTCACCACACCTAAAAAAGGATATCATAGAGTTGGGAAAAGTGCAGAAAAGGGCAATTAAAATGATCCAGGGGCTGGAGCATCTCCTCTATGAGGGATGGTTACACAGCTGGGGTTGTTTAGCTTAGGAAAAAGGAGGCTACAGGGAGACATGATAGAGGTGTACAAAATTATACCTGGTGTGGTTTCCCTCTCTCTCATAATACTCAAACCCAAAGGGATCATCCCATGAAACTGAATGGGGGAAATCCAATCAGGACAGATAAGGAAGGACGTCTTCACACGGCTCAGTGTTAAGCTATGGAACTCACTTCCACAGGATGGAGTGGGGGGCTATCAATTTGAACGGCTTGAAAAAGGGATTTGATTGGAGAATAAGGCTATCAATGGCTGTATATTACCTCCAACGTCAGTATGTCTATGTAAATCAATTGCTGGGGAACATGGGCAAGAGGCTGCTGTTGCACCCATGTCCTGCTTGTGGCTTTCCCGTGGGCAGCTGGTTGGCCACTGCGTGAGCAAAATGCTGGACTAGATGGACCCTGGGTCTGATCCAGCCTCAGGGCTCTTCTGGGTTCCCTACATCTGGAGATCTACATTCTGCTCATCTCTGCTTTTAAAACGATGGCAATCTAGTCTCCAAAGAGAGAAATCGAGACTCCAAGGCCCATCCTCTCTTTCTTCGGGACAAAACGACGACCACCTCCACAAGCCGTGGAGAACGCCATTCCAACGAGCTAGCGCTGACTCAACGGCAGTTCAATGAACCGATCATGTCGACTTGGAAACACAGCTAGTCCATTTCAATGGGGCTTGCTCCCACGTAAGCAAATCTCTGATGGCAGCCTCAAAGGGCCTCTCCTTTGACAAGGTTGTGATTGTGGTGATGGGACAATGACTAATCCAATCACCTTAGCGTGCTTGATTTGAGGGCACGGTAAAGTAGAGAATTGAACTTTTCTCCTAGAGGTTATTTCCAAGCCTTGAGAACAGCTTAGCCCAAATGCATGCCCTTTAGATTTTTTGGGACTCCAACTCCTATCAGCCCCAGCCAGCTTGATCTATGGTCTGGAATGCTTGGAGTTGTAGTCCAAAACCTCTGACAGGCTGATTTAGAATATATTCCTCGCTTTTATGACAGTAGAAATTCCAGTTTTAATGGTGTGCGTCCCATAAGAACCTTTGGTGGGGGAAAGACTAGAAGGCCATTATGGACAATTTTGACGAGGTTTGCAACATCTCGTGAATTAACTGATTGAAAATGCTTTAATCGTGTTCAGAGGAGGGCAACAAGGATGATCAGGGCTCTGGAAACAAAGCCCTATGAGGAGAGACTGAAAGAACTGGGCATGTTTGGCCTGCAGAAGAGGGGAGACATGATAGCATTCTTCAAATACTTGAAAGGTTGTCACACAGAGGAGGGCCAGGATCTCTTCTCGATCATCCCAGAGTGCAGGATGTGGAATAATGGGCTCAAATTACAGGAACCCAGATTCCAGCTGGACGTCAGGAAAAACTTCCTGACTGTTAGAGCAGTAGGACAATAGAACCCATGACCTAGGGAGGTGGTGGGCTCTCCCACATTAGAGGCCTTCAAGAGGCAGCTGGACAGCCATCTGTCAGGGATGTTTTAAGGCGGATTCCTGCACTGAGCCGGGGTTGGACTCGATGGCCTTATGGGCCCCTTCCGACTCTACTATCCTGTGTTTCTATGAATCCCCAGATTTTAATTTTGCCAATATTTTTTTCATTACACATCCCAATAAAAACATCCATGACAGCCCAATCGTTGCAAGTGGATTTTGTGGTCTCCAGACCAGGGGAGAAATTTTGTGTATCGAGGATGAGTACTTTTTGCATTGCGTTGCATTTAGATATTTTTATGGCCTTCATTTTTATATGTATTATTGTACTGATTACGGTATATATCGATTCTTTTATTCCTCCCATTATATTAATTACAGATTTCTGTATTTTGGGGTGGGGGTGGGTCGCTTCGAGACTGATTTTTGCAGTGGGAAACGATGCATAATAATTAATAAATAAATAAAATGAAAATAAAATAGCAGTTTCGGCTACTGGCTGGTACAGAAATTTAATAAATAAGTATTAATAATAATTTTTAAAAACCATAAATGGCTAGGACTATCTTAGAAGAGGCATTCCCACCGGTGTAGCTGGGGTAGAGGAAGCAGGAGACTTATGGAGCCTGATACTAACTGAAATGAATGCACTTTAATAATAAAAAGAAGAGGCATTCTCACTCTTTCCCACCTGGCCGGATGCCTCTTCTAAAATGATGCCGGCTGCATGTGCATCGCCTTGCTGCATTTGATCGGCTTGCCTTTTTCTCATCAGATCCAGGCAAGACAATGGAAGCGTTCTGTTGGCCCCTTGAACCGGCTGAGAGACTAGAAGCGGAGAGTCCATCCGGGCAAGACGGAGGCATGGTTAGTGGGCAATTTGTCGGCCAGGCGAGCACTGTTCTTCCCATTCTGTACGGGATTGCACCCTCCCCAATAAAGGAAGAGTCTGGCAATACTCATTGGTCCATGTGGCAATAGAGCACAGGTGTATTGAACCTCAGGCCCAGAGGTCCAAATTTGGCCCGCCTGGAATCTGAATCTGTCCCTCTGAGATTCAAGTGAACCTTTGCTTCCCTCCTCCTGCACCCCACCCCAATATTTCCAAGCTCTTCCACGTTTCCCCCCCCCCCATTCTAAAAAGTTGAAATGCCTTACCAGCAGTGAAAGCTTTAAGCTAAAGCTAGGCTGGCATTTTGCCCCCGCCCCTTTTGCCATTGGCTCCGCCCACCGCTAGAATGCGGCCCCCAAGAACTTCTCCGCAACCGGATTTGGCCAGCAGGCTGCAAGAGTTTCCTGCTTTCAGTAACACACACTGCTTCAGAAGCCACGGCAGGGCAGAGTGACTTAATGCAGCGGACTGTCTGTGGGTGCTTCCAGGTGAGGCTTTTATCCTGCCCCCAGCCTGCCTCATTTGTGGAATTTTACGGGGTGGGAGGGCGTCCGGACAACGACATCTTCGGCTCGTAACACTCCCGGGTTTTCTCACCGTGTCTTCCGGCTTTTTTCTTACCACTGAAAATCCATAAAGGAGAGAAAGATTGAAAGCCCACACAAGGCCTTTTGATGAGCCATGCGAAGAACCGTCTGTCTGAAAACACCTAGTGTGTGTATATGTGTGTGTGTGTGTCTCTCTCTCTCTGTTACCCTGTGTTTGTGTGTGTATGAATGTTCGTGTCTCTATGTATGTGTGTTTCTCTGTGTGTGTGCGTGTCTGTCTTTCTCTGTGCCTGTGTGTTTGTGTGCGTGGGGGTCTAGCTGTGTTTGGATGGGTGGGAATCTGACCTAGATTGTAGGTAAACTTCTTCCTTGGTTCTCTAACAGTGACTCCTGGATGGAGGATATGGACCTTTCAAAACGTTGTGCCAGTGACTAGCTTGGCCATCCTGCACGCTTCAGCCAGGAGCAGCGAGACCAGCCCGCTCGGGAACCAAGACTACTCCCATGGAGCGAGACTGCAGGGCTGGGAAAGGGCCCTTTCAAGACCTCGAAGGGCCACTCCAAGCCGGAAGAGGCAGCGCTGGGGTTAGAGGGTTCCCATTCTGAGTTCCAGCTGATTCAACCCTGGAAGGTCCTTTCTGGGAAGAAAGGGTCGTTTCAAGCCCCGGTATGCCAAGACGGTCTCGCCCTCAGATCTCAGCAGCTGACCCAAACATCCGTCCCTTACGCTGAACAAAACGACGCAGGCACCAGGTGCAAAACACTTTTTTTTTTAATTGAAACCACAACACTAAGGAAGCCGGGAGCTCCCCGAAAAGAGAGTATTGCGTGTAACGTTTACTACCCCGAGGGACTTCGCACGGCGATTCCAGGCTGAGGGGTAGACATGCATGGGGAACTATTTGTGACGAGTGAGGTGTACGAAGGAGCTTGCTCGGGCAGCAAACCAAACTACCCTCTCAATATTCCACAGGTGAAACAAGCAAAAACGCCGGACCAATGGAAATGTTCCGGATCTTCAGCAAAATGAACCGAAGCCTCATTCTAGTTGTTGGGCCCGTCGGCAGTCAACAGAGGTTATTAGATCTTAATAGTAAATTAAGCCTTCTCAAAGACTCAACATCCAATCCAGTATTCGGGGGTCATGGTCATCTCTCTATGTATGCTGGCATTATGGGCTTACATGCATAAGCATCCATTTCCATTCAAGGAGGGGAGAGCAACTTGCAACCCCCCAAACGTTTTGGATTACAAGTCCCACCGGCCCCAGCCAGCCTTGCCTATGATCAAGAATGCTGGCCATTGTAGTCCAAAACCTCTGGAAGTCACCAGTTTGGCAAAGGCCACTCTACAGAGATGGGAAGGAGGTATGAGCCGAAGATGTGTCCTCCATCCCTTTGCCGTGTACACACCTCATACACAGAATCACATGAAAGCCAGCCTAAAATCATTTACACGCCTAACAGTTGAAACTAACTCCTCTTTTACGCCATCCACTTGAAAGCCGCCCTCCCAAAAAAACAGCATTAGGCTGACAGGAAGCAATCCTTTTTTCAAAAAGGTGAAAAAAGTTTGAAAGAGGCATTGTTTTTGTTCGACTTCCACTTTTGGCCAAACAGGCTCGGCAGTTTTTTGAAACCACGCAAAACCTGCCAAATCCGTTGAACCACAAGCCGCGGTCCCATTTTCAAGCCATTTTCGGCTTTCCCAAAAGGTGGAGGTGGGTGGAGGAAAGAACCAACTGTTTCTCATTGCCCGCTTGAACTGCACTAAACTCCGGGAGCACACCCTGGCCATTTTTCCCCTCTCCCCCTGTAAAGGAAGATCCGTGTCTAAAATGTTTCCGTGGAATAGAAAATCCACGTGGCTGTGGATGGAAGATCCCAAGAGAAAAGAGCAAGTGGGAGCCTGGTCTCTTGCAGGCTTTTTCCTGCAAATTCCGTGCCAATTTTGCCATAACATTTCCGACACATAAACTTCGCGTATCAGAGTGCCGCACAGGAACACTACGATATCCTCTGCCTTTGGACTTTCGCCTGTAGGAATCCTGAAGATGCTGAAATTAGAGATGGGACGTGGATTGGGCAGAACCCCCAATCACCACACCTGCCAAAGCTATTGAGCCAGAAGGATGCAAGTCCCTGGTCCTCATGAAAAAAGTTCTCAACTGATTCCTCAGCACAGAGGCTGGTCGTGTAGCTAATGATACAGAAGTGAAATTTTCCCCTTTCCCAAACAGTTGGCAAATTACTTGGGAATACAGAAATGTGGGACGGAGCAGGGGAGAAATGAAGAGGGCTCAAAGTATTTCCAAAACTATTGGTCAACACTGCAATATTCCATTCACCCAGACGTCTGTGCTGGTCAGAGTTCCCAAAGCAAAGCGATTACCATGCCAAGGAGCAACTCTGAATGCTCAGAGGAAGTACACGCGCACAAATATTTTCTGCTAGATGTAGCAGATCCCGGGTCCCACAACGGGGCAGCAGGGGGAGAGGCCATTTTCAGGAAAGCCGTAAAAATGATAAACAGGAGCCTTCTTCGGCGAGCAAAAAACAGCTTACCGCCACCAAAAGAAACAATGATCCTTCCACTGCATTGGCGCTTTGTTAGGAGGAAAAGTGACAATTCAGAAGTATCCCTCAGTAAAAGAAAGGCTGGAATACACAGACACACACAGACATCCAGGAGTTTGCAGAAACTCTGCGTGGTTGTGGGAACCAGGTGACACTCAGGGCTCTGGCTAAGCCTTTGGTCCCCCGGAGGTATTTTCTGCAGGTGCCTCAGGTTAAATGTGGCCCGCGGGCCAGACTTTCCCCTTCCCTGTGTTGAGGGTTGATGGTGCAACCCCCTCACAGCGGGCCGGCAGATCTTGCAAGATATTGAGGGGATGCTCACCCACGTCCCTGAACTCCCCCGTTCAACACACTGAGAGTACGGTTCGGCATTTCGTCTTAAGCTGGGTTGAAGGTCAAGGTGACTTTAAATGTGTCCCGAAAAGGGAGGAGTCATTCTTGAGAGGTACCCTGTTTCCCCCTTCCTCAAACAACAAGCTCCAGGGCTCCCCGTTAAGGGGCTGCGCGGATTAAACAAGTTGGAGGTCAGTTCGTGTGTGTGTGTGTGTGTGTGTGTGTGTGTGTGTGTGTAGACTCTAGATTTCAGTCAAATTTCGTTCCCACCAACGGAACTGACGTACTTGCTCTGAAGACCACACAGCTGCCCCGTCTAGCATGCAACCTACAATGAAGCGCGCATGCAGGGCCTGGAGACTACAGTTCTTCAAAAGGGCATTTTGTATTTGTTTTTCCTGGCTGTGGGAAGGCAGCCAAGAATCCCTGAACCATTTCAACAGCCGCCGCCGCCGCCAGGATGAGCCTCGACACAGCCCTGACGCTGAAACGCAACGAGCCGGAAAGGAGGGACGCTTTCCCGGAGACGGAAGAGAAGCAAACATGTGTATGCGGCGGTCATGCTCTGATTCTGGGAACGAGAGCCGTTTTGTTCCCGTGCCTTACGCTCCCGCACCTGGCGCCCTTTAACTATGTAGGACGACTACTCCCACCATCCCCAGCCAACAGCCGGGAATGATAGGTGTTGCAGTCCAACGTCAAGCAGCCTGCACAGAGCTGCTGTTACAGCAATGGTATGCATTTGCTCCTCTGCATGACGTTTCAAAGCGGGTTCCTTCGACTGAAAGATGGCACGCGGAGGGAGAAGGTCCCTTCCTTGGTTCTCAGCTCTCTCTGCTTCGTGGCTCGAGAGACTCTGGCGGCTCCCTCTAACTGCTTGGCAATGCTCCCCAGGCAACACCTCAGAAGTACTGGCGCTCTCTTAGCCTTGCTTCCCTTTCCACAGTAAAAATTAAGAAAAGCTACATCAGAGTGAACGACTTCCCAAAAGCCTCAAACCCACCTAGACTTTCTCCTTTAACTATCCCCCCTGCCCCCCAAAAATCTCCATTCTCTTCCAGCAGATGTCCTCAACCCAGTGCTCTCCAGGTGTTCGGCCGGAGTCGTTGGGCATTGCGGTCCAACACATCCGGAAGATGCGAAGTTGGGGAATACGGCACCAGGCCAAGGCAAAAACCTCACACAGCCCTACGGGACGCCCCCTCAATTTAAAGCACTTGTATTTCCTCAGATCGGTATTACAGCAGATCTTTTTTTAAAAACAAAACAAAACACCGAGAGCGCCAAATATGCCAGGATGAAGGACAGTCCGGTGCCGATTGTCGTGGTCCGGAGTCACGTTTAGTTCTTGCATCTTGCGTTTTTCTTCTTTCTTTCTCCTTCCCTTCCAAGCTGCTAGATCCGATTCGGAAGGCCTCCCGGCCTCTCCTCCGACCCGGCTGCACTGCGAAAATGAACGAGGGCGGGGTGGGGATCGTGGGGGCCCGGACAGGCGTGGCGGCAGGGGCGGGAAGGGAAAAGAGGTGCTACGATCGCACTGCGCTTCCTCGCCGGCGCTTCGCCCTCCACTCTCCGCCGAAAAAAATAATGGTTAAAAAAAATAAACATAAAATAAAGGACCTCCTTAAGACGCAGCGGGCTGGATGGGAAGCAGGCTGCCGAACTTGAAGTGTTGAATGACGGGGAACTTCTCCAGGCACTGAAGAGGAGACAAGTGGGCGTGAAAGGACCAAAAAGAAAAACAAGACACATGTTTCGGGAGGAGCTGCAAAAAAGCCACATTTCGGGCACCATCCTATGCATGTTTAGACAGAAGAAAAGGCCTGCAGTTCCCAGCATCCTGGGGGATTCTGGGAACTGTAGGCCTTTTTTGCTGTCTAAACATGCATAGGATGGCGCCCTTAAACGTGAGACAAGAAACAGCAAGGTGTCGCTCTAGAACAGGGGTGCAGAATCTCAACTCCATGGACCACATCCGCCCCCCCTTCCTGAGCTCCCCAGAGGGCCATGCCCCCTAGCCTTGCCCCCTTTCCCTTGACCACCAATCATTGGGTGGTTTTCTGGCTATTGTGCAGTCCCCCCGCCGACACCTTTTCTAAAATGCCTCTCCTGAGACCTAGTTTCCAGCTGTAAGGAAAGCATTCAGCAGAAAGAGGCTGATGGCATGAAGTTGACAGGCCTATCCCATGGTCGCTCCCCAGCAACAAAGGTAGATTGCTCCTGACCCTGGAGGCCGAACGCTGAAAGTTGCAGGGCCTTTTTTTCTGGCTAAACAAGCATGGGATTGCGCCTCTGAAGTTCTTACTGCCAGAGATTCGGTCTTATAAGAGACATTTCAACCTTTAAGAATAGGGGGTGGGGGAGACTGTAATTAAAAGGGGCTCAGGAAACCTCCAAATATCCGATGGTAGAGGGAAAGGAAGAGGGGTCCTCTGGTGAATCCTAGAGGGTGGATTTGGGACTTCAGCAGGGCTGGATTTGGCCCGCGGGTCTACGGTTACCCACCCCTGCAACAGAAGCGGAAAGGACCCAACAGAAAGACCCACCGGAATCCGTCAGAGCCTCCTTCTCCAACCCGATGCTCTCCGGACGTGTTGGACTACAACTCACGGCGGCCTCCTGCACCCACCACCAGCCAACCATCCTTCCACCTTTGCTCACCTCAGCTTTGTACATGCGGATGAGGCCCTGGTTCACTTTGGACCAGGAAGGGACCGCGCTGATGTTCCACAGCTGGTTGGAGTGCTCAGCGAACGGGCCCGTTTTCATCTGGAAGAGAAAAGGAACATGGATGTGCAACATCGGATCTGACATCACCGGCAGGACAACTTTGGACCCCGCGTGGTGCAAGATACCGAGGGACCGATAGGAGAGCAGGGCCAAAGAGAAGTGCAGAGTCACACGACGCCCGCTTCCCTACACCTGCAAGACTGCCTGGGTTTGGCGCTCCCTGCGTCCAATTGGATGCTGCCATCTGGGTGGCAGCTGACGGCAGGTCAGCTAAGTTCTCTCCACGAAGATGCAAAGGCGGACTGTCTCCCCCTGTCTGTGCTACGGACGTGCCGCCCAAATGACAGCTTTCAGATGAATATCAGAAGTGAGAGCTGTGGGGGCTCTGGGGGTTTTCAAGCTGTATGGAAAATATCAGAGGTCCCCAACATTTTTGGAGGCACATCCGGAATTTCGAGAGCGTCACGGGCACTCTCACAAAATGGCTGCCTGGCTCATTTATAAAATGGCTGTCATGAAAGGAGAGGAGTCACATAACACTCCTTTCCCAGAAGGCGATGCGGTGAGACTAAAAGAAAAAGTCCCTTGCTCAAGAACCGAAGTCCCGAGGCAAAGGTGGGGTCCGAACTCCAAAACACAAATCCACTCTTTGGAAACCCAAGTTCAGGTGGCGCCGGAGGGCGGCCTTTGGCTTTGCAGCGAACTAAATTTTAAAAATCGTAAGAAATACCAAGGAATCCAGGAGGGGCCAAGAGAGGGGCTACGTTGGAGACCTCCCCGACTTAGAATTAGAGATGAGGTTGTCTTTGAGGTAGCGATGGGCAGACGAGCCACGTTCAAGATCGCAAGCGTTCTCCGGACATTGTCTCGCGGTTCATCTCGTGCCTGACTTCCATTTGCAACCGCTGCTCGCTTTGCGTGAACAGGAATCTCGCGCAAATCGACCAGCGATCGAATGAGAGTTTTGCACGAACCTCTCCCCCCCCAAATTTGCACAAACCTAATTCGCACCCATTTTCTCCATAGACTAAAGCGAGGCTCTCATCCAATCCACTGAGGGAATTTGCACAAATTAGGACATTGGCCTGAATCGAACCAGGAATCGGGGACAGGACGAACACAAGAGCTCACGTTCGACCATTTCGGCAAAGACGTGGCAGCGCTCACACGCGGGGCTTGGAACGGGGCAGGTGGCCATGTTTTGCAAGCGAAAACAAAACCCTCAGGCATCTTCCCCCCCCCCCGGGAGCCCGTGCTCGGCCCAAGGGTCGGATCAGCTGCAGGCCTTCCTCCAAACGTGTCGATGTGTTTATTGACGACACGCCACACTTGTTTCGTATGGGTCTGCAAGAGGCCTTCCGTGGCATGTGTGCGGTCTGAACGGAGAAATGTAACAGCAACAGCAGGAGTGTGCGAAATCCAAGGTAAGCCCAGAGAACGAGATGCTGGGCACACCCTTAGAATACAAGCCGCTTCTCCGGGGAGGAGGGAAAAAATGCAGCCAAACACGCCGGAGGAGAAATTTCCATGACATCATAAACCACAAGGCCGTAGCCCCAGCTAAAAAGGAACTCTGGGAAGATGAGGAACTTAAGACGCTGCAGGTTTTAAAATAACTCATTTCCTCCTCCTCCTCTTCCTCCTCCTCCTGTCAAGATCCAGAACACACAAAGCGTTCACAGATGCCTTCCGCCCCAAGCAAGAGGGGGAAACCAAGGCTGCGATTCAAAAGCCATTTCTGCAGTAGCAAAAGCCAAGCCGTTTCTTGTTACAGGGCAGACTTCCCCTCTTGCATGGTCCGGTCCGGGTGGAAACATTTCAGAGAGATTTTGAGAGAGAGAGAGAGAGAGAGAGAGAGAGAGAGCATTGCGCGTGGTTGGTGGTGGCGGAGAGAAATAGCTCGCAAGGTTAGAATCCGCTGACTTCAGAGCTGAAGTGTTGCGGGTAACACACACACACACCACACGCACAAAGTTATGTTTTTCTGCCCGTTCCAACAGCTGCAGCGGATGTGAAGTTCTGCTTCCTGTCCGCGTTTTTGCGAGCCAGGAAAGGGCTGGCAAACTTCATCCCGGTGGGCTCGCCCCACCCACGCTTAAAAGAAAAAAAAAAGGTATTCACACGAAACCGGCCAAAGAGAATCGAAACGCCTGTTTTGTTTAAATGAAAAGCGATGCCCGCTTCCCACGATATATCTCTATGGGACTCAAGAGACCTTGTGCGCTTCAACGCAGCCAGGGAGAGAGAGAGAGAGAGAGAGAGAGAGAAATCTATGAAAATTAAAAGCCCACGCCTTTGTATCGGGGGCATCTGGCAAGCTTGCTGTTCAGTGATTGCAAGGGCCTAATTCTCAAGGACTGGAGAAAAGAGGTCATAGATAGGTGCTCACTCCTAGTGTCTCCCAGGATGGAGAGGGTTCCTGGCATCTGCGGTTAAAATGGACGTCCCATGGTGGGAGAAAGGAGGTTTGCGTTGACTAAGACCCCCCTAGAGTTGCAATAAGCTAAGCAGACAGGTTGGAGCTAGATCAGTCTATTTTGGTATAAGGTGTTTCCTAACTGCTTAAAATTTCAGACCAGGATACCTGAGGTCGCAGAGGTCATCCGAAGGCATGTTCCTGGTGGTTCCAGATGGACCTATGGTCCGACTGGAGTCCAGCAGGAGAAGAGCCTTCAGCATGGTGGCCCCCGTCCCATGGAATTCCCGGCCTTTGGAGGTCAGGCAGGCACCAATGTTGTGTTGCTTCCAGCGCCCCCTGAAAATGTCGCTTCAGGAAGCTTTCCTCGAGAGACCGGCCACGGTTTTAGCAGAACTCAGAACTCTGTTTCTTTTCTTTTTAAAAAAAAAAATAGTAACTTTTTACATGGTGTTTTTATTCTTTTATCCTACTCATTGCTCATTGCTCTGAAATCTTTGGATGTGGAGAGGTATATAAATATTGTAACTTAAATAAGATAAAATAAAATAAAAATACAAGACATTTAAAGATGATAGGAAGGATGGTGAACTACTTTTGAATATTGGCTAGTTTTTCTAGACTGACTGATTAGTTCATTAGTTACTTACTTTTATAGCCTGCCTTTCTTCCAAGAACAATTATTATTATTATTATTATTATTATTATTATTATTATTATTACACCTTTCCTCCAAGGAGCCCTAGGCGGCTCACATGGTTGTCATCTTCCTCCTCTTCCTCTCCACTTTTATCCTCGCAACAACCACCCTGCGAGGTAGGTGAAGCTGCGAATTTATTTACAGAAGCTACAGGTAGCAGGCACCGCTTCAGAAGAGGCATTCCCAACGTTCACATTCAGATGGGAATGCCTCTTCTAAGAAATCTTCGCCCCATCTAAAAACAAAGATTTTTCCCCCTCTTCAGAACTCATCTCCTGTCCACACAAATTTATACAGATTTCAGCAATCAATTAAAACTCATAAGATCAACTGATGAAGGGTTCTTCCATTTGGCTAAAAGTGCGAACACGGCTGTTTTTAATGGCCATTTTGTAATTGGGGCTAAGAGGGGGTTCCTGTATTATGTGTTTCATAGCAGATTGCTCTCCGCTGCAAGTTTCCACAGAAATGGATGTCAACAAATACTCACTGACTTTGGATCCAAGGGTTCTGTCAGAGGAATCCTTCAGCCGGAGGAAGGGAACCCTTGGGATCCAACCCATTAACAGAGTTTCTGACTGAGATACTTAGGATTTGCCAGTGCAAAATTCTAGCCCCATCCCGCTCTCCTGCTGCCTGTGATGACGACATATGTTAAACCTTTACAATGATGGCTAATTTTGCCCGGGGCTTTGCAATGGGGGTTGTCCCCTCATCCCTGCTAGGGATGTGCGAATGAGCAAAACTCCAAATTTCACCTCAAAACTCTTTCTGACTCGAGTCCATCTCAGATTGCAAGCCTTGGTTTACTGCATTTTCTGCCCCCCCCCCCGACACACATCAACTGAAACACATTTTTCGAAAGTACACATTTTTTTGTCTCCCATTGCATAGGGCTCCTCAACTTTGGGGAGGTCATTGGGTGAATGTGGAGTTTTGATAGTGTGTTGTGGGCACTTTCACAAAATGGGCACCTCGCGGGGGCCCACCTCCCCAGTCGTAAAACGGCTGCTGCGGTGGGTGTGGCAGGTCCTGAAACACTCATTCCGCAGAAGGCAAACGGGTGAGACTAAAAGAAAAGTCACTTGCCCTAAGTCCCAGGCCGAAAGACGCCAAGAGGCACATCGTCAAGGGGCACCCCTTGGAGAACCCAGGGCTAAAGTACGTTTGTGTGCATTTTTCAAACACATCTTGTCGCCGCTGCTCCACGAATCGCATCGTACGTTCATAAATGCGTTGACTCAAACCACGGTTTGCATTCGGGTCCACGTTCGGTGCCAGGGGGTGCGAACTGGTCAAAGACCAACCGAAACACTTTTCTCGTGGGTCCCTCGCCCGCCCACTGGGCCCACTATCCCTCGCAGCTTTCACTGGACTGATTGCTCAAGGCATACGGCCTCTCAAAAGGGCCGGGATTCCCGCGCCCCCGAGACCTGGGATCCAAACGGGCATCCCGCTCGGAGGTAGGCGCAGCCATCCAAGCCGACATCTGCTCTAGCTGAAAATCTTGCTATTGTTTAGGACCGGGAATGAGGGAGGCGAGAAAGGGAAGAGGGTGAGAAGGGGGGGGGCCTGGAGGAAGGGGGAGGAAAGCCCCAAACAAACCTCAGCTCATTCGAGCCACAAAGGGAGAAGGGAGAAGAAAGCAAACGAGCTGGAGAGAAAAGCGCACGGGAGAGAGAAAGAGAGACGGAGCGAGACAACTGCAGTCCCGCAGTGACCCCAGGGGAATGGAGTGAGTCAGGGCAGCCATATTGAGCAGGAAATTACTCACAGGCGCTGCGTTCCTGCCTCTCCGCTCCCAAGAGAATCAGCCTTTTGTAAATGGTTCCTCTGTCAGTTTAAAAAAAAAAGGAGGAGGAGGAGGAGGGGGGGGGAACGCAAGGGGCAAAGCAGCTCAGCACCTTCCTGTTCGCTGCTTCCCTTCCCGCTGAAATCTGAACCCACCCTTTTCCAAACTCCACATTTTGAAGCCAGGTTGAAACTGGGGGAAGCAAGTGCGGGTGAAGAGATAGGAGAGAAGAGAAGGAGGGGAGGAACAGGGTTGCTTTTTTTGCAGGGGAGGGAGGCCTTTTAAAGGGACACAAACCCAGCCTGGTTTTCTACACGCTCTGAATTCACACGTGGGAAGCAAACGGGCCTTCTGTTCCTAGATTTTCACACGCAAGCCTCCCCCCCCTCCGACCCCGGTGGATCGAAAGAGGCGTCGTAAAGAGACACTCTCTGAAAGCTTTGGCAGGGGCCCCAGCTCTCGGAATGAGGGGTCCCGGCTCCGGAAACGAGGGACGA
The DNA here is from genome assembly GCA_029215795.1 of Anniella stebbinsi. Classification (NCBI taxonomy): domain Eukaryota; kingdom Metazoa; phylum Chordata; class Lepidosauria; order Squamata; family Anniellidae; genus Anniella; species Anniella stebbinsi. The sequence goes on along the minus strand of JARDYH010000008.1, from coordinate 99,075,206 downwards.
GCCGCCCGGAGGCGGGGGGGGGGGGGAACTCTCGCTAAACAAAGGAACAAAGCCGCACCGAGAGAAGTAGGTCTTGCGTGGGAGGCTTTAGGGCTGAGCATCGGCGGAAGAAAGGGGCCGTGCTGAAGGGGGGAAACGGCTGAGCGACCTGACGCCCACCACATGTGTTGGGACTGCAACTCCCATGATTCCCAGCCAGCTTGATGCCAGGAATTATGGGAGTTGCGGTCCAACACATCTGGAGGCACCAAGTTGAGGAAGGGTGAATCAGTGAGATGCATTAAATGAGCCAACAAAAAAAAAATAGAGCGTATATCAACATGGCAAACTGCTTCTGCACCATGCAGACAGGTGAAATTGGGCACACACGGTCCGGGACAACCCCATTATTAGGAAAAAATCTGAAAATAGGAGATGTTTTCAGACTTTCAAACACATGACAAGAAGCCAACATTGCAAGAGTGGCAACGTAGTCCCACGCGGAGATTGAGATGACAGTTACATTTCCCCCAAATAACCAGCTTGGATCTGACAATCCAAACTGAGGGGGTTAACCCGATGAATTGGGTATGCATATGTATCAATGCTATTGGAGTTTGGGAGCAAATACCCATGGGTCTGCGTTGTGTGCATGTGTGTTTCTTAATTATTCTTCTCTGGATGAAAGCAGGCAAAATAGTTCCCCCACCGCCATTTTGTTGCCACTGTAATGGTGGAGCTCTGCCACTAGGGGTCGGTAAAGCGCCGTCGGTGCTAGCACATATCTCAAATGGCCCTCTACTGCCACCTAGTGGCCAAGCACAGCAAAAGAAGAGTGATGCCCACAAAGCAAGACAAATCATCAAACTGCAGCTGCTGTAATCAGCTACAGGAGGCCATGACAAAGTTCCAGACTGCAACCGCGACACACACACACAAAAGCGGCGATCTCGGCATGGAGCGGGACAAATGCAGATTCAAAATGTCGGTAATCATGGCACGCAGGGTGTGCACGGAAGTAGGGATTATACACCACAATCATTCTTGGAGGCAATGTTTTCTGTAAGCTCAGTTTACACAGACGCCCGGGGTCCCACTTCCTAACGTCACGCTGTGGCCTGAAGGAAAGTTGTGGACTGGATTGTAAATGCATAGATCTTTATGCTCCCCTTTCTGTCCCAAACATGGGAACACAAGACCGCTAACACCAAAGCTTTCTCAGAATGCTCCAACCCAAAGGAGTCATGCCATAAAGATGATTGGTGGGAGAGTCAGGACAGATAAAAAGGAGCTTCTGGGAGATCTACCTTCTGCCCACCCATGCCATAAACTGCCCATTCAGGGGTAATTGGGGGGGGGGGGGGGGCGGGAATATATTCCAGCTCAGAAGACGGGATCCCACTAAAGCCAGAAGTACATCCGTTACAAGCGATCCTCCACTTATTGCTTTCCAGTGATATTGGACTACAATTCCCAAATTCCCCAACTAGCACCACCAAAAGCCATGCTGTCTGGGAATTATGGGATCTGTAGTCCAACATATCTGGCTGGAATAACCCAATAATAGCAAGGTCATTACATAAAAGGAGATTTCCCTTCCCAACAAGATTTTTTATACATTAATTTGAAATGTATTTTAATTTTGCCTTAGGTTGTTTTGTTTTGTTTTTAATTAATGCTTCTGCCGTTTGCTCTTTGGCCCAATTTCCCGAAATTGGGTATCAGCTCGCGCGGGAGCAGACTTCCCACCCGACGACTGACTGAGAGATTTTAAATCCAAACGTTTAGATCGATTTCGAAAACCATCGATGAGAAAATATGGATCAAAATAGAACTGGTGCACTGGATAAAAACAAACAAACCAGCAGACAAGCAAAATGGTTTGATGGCCACAAGGTGGCAGTGCGTGAACGAAATTTGAAAGTTAAAGACACTAATCCTGCCTTCCAGCAGCCTTGATGGATACGTGGTTATTATTGCATTCGGCTTGGTAGGTCACCCAGACATGCAGGGTCTGATCTAGTCTTAAAAACTATCTGCCTTCTCTCACATCCCAGGGTATTAACACACAGCACAAGAGGCACAGAAGCAAAAAAAACCCCAAAGAAACCAAGAAAATGTATCCCAAGGAAACAGGAAACCTATCCCAACCCTGAACTAAAATGGGATAAAACAATTGGGACATCCAGAAATATCTGATATTAGGCTAAAACCAAACATTAAAAGACAACAGAGGAAAATGAAACACTGGTGTGCTGTAAGAGTGTGTTGTAGTGGTTAGAGTATTGGACTGGGAGCCAGGAGATCCAGGCTCTAGTCGCCACTCGGACATAGAAGCTCCCTGGGTGGCTTTGGGCCAGTCACAGGCTCTCAGCCCAACCAACCTCACAGGGTTCTTGTTGGGAGGACAAAATGGAGAGGAGGAGGAGGATTGTGTACAACGCCTTGATCTCCTTAAGGAGGAAAAAAGGCCGGCTATAAATATAAATAATATCCAGCAGTTCCAGGAGTAACTGGTACCAAGCAAAACCAAACACACTGGTTCGAAAAAAGGGCTTCATCAGCGGCCTAGTACATAAAAACAGTCTAGTATGTAGAAAAGGTATATAAGAAGTTACAAATGCCATACACACACACACACACATTTGGGACTGTAAAACGTGTCTGTATATATAAGGAACATGGATTGTAAAATGTGTATGTATATATAAGGTTTTTTATCTTCTTACGTACCTTTTTACGCACTAGATCATTTTTATGTACTAGACCATCGGCGAAGACTTTAGGTTGAAACACGTTGGGTTTTGCTTGGTACTAGTTACCCGCAAATTCGGGGAAAGACAGGGTGCCCTCCAGAGAAAGACAGACAGTGGAACGGGGGACGGGGATAATAGATATGAAGCCGCAAGGTCGTCTTGCACAGGTCACCCAGAATAAGTTGCCCCCCCAGGCCATTCCAGCCCTCCCCAGATGGCCACACACCTTTCCCCATACCCCGTCCGACCACTGCTCGATTTGACGGTTTCCCAGCTTTTGATGAACATCCATGCACACGCCGACATTTTCCCAGGTGACCAAGGGGCAGCTTCAGTTGGCTCTGCAACTCCCACCCACCCAAACGTAGGCCAAAATTAAAGATCTAATACTGTATTTCCTCGATTCTAAGACTCACTTTTCCCCCCAAATTTACATCTGTAAAAATGGAGTGCGTCTTAGAATCGATGGTGTCTAAGAATCGCCAGATTTCTCCAGCGCTGGTATGGGCTTGAAGATACACCCCCCCACCCCCCCACCCCCAGCGCCCTCACAAAGGGGCTCTGTATCCCCCCCAAGCGACTCAGCCTTCCCCACTCGCCTCCGCGCCGCTGGCACTGACCTCCTTGGCCTCCAGCGCCACCCCAGTCCTCGCCGCCAGCACTGCCCCAGTCCGTGCCAACCCTGTCCTCCACCGCCAGCGCCGGGGAGGCCACTGCCAGCGAGGAGCTGCCGCCACGGCAGAGAGGAACAGCCTTCCTGACTCACCTCCATCGCTGCCCTGGTCCTCGCCGCCAGAGCCGCTTGCAGCGGCCTCCCCAACCCGGAAACGCAGCGGCGAGGACCAGGGCAGCGATGGAGATGAGTGAGGAAGGGAGGAGGGGGACTCATGCCCAGCCCAGCCCGGCCCAGCAGGTCCCTGGGTGGCGGATCAAGGGGGGGCATGCACAGCCCTGCCGTATTTCTTCGATTCTAAGATGCACTGATCCCCAATATTACGTGTCTGAAAATGGGGTGCGTCTTAGAATCAACGCAGCGCTTTTTTCCTGACGGTGTGTCTTAGAATCGATGGTGTCTTAGATTCGGTGAAATACGGTATTCGACATACTTGATCAACAAGACACCGACATGGAGATAACGGTCCCCATTTTTTTAAATAATGTTTCCAAGAAAATTAGGCCATGTAATGGACTGCATTCCCCATTCCTTTGCTCCTATCATCTTCTTTCTTAGCCTAACTTTGGGGTTGTTAATTAGTTTTGCAGTTATTAAACTTTTTTTTAATTAGTTTTGCAGGGTGAAATCCCATGGGCTTACAAAATAAAAAGTAGTGACACGTGAGGAAAAAGGGAAGAGGAGGGAAGAGGAAAAAACAGAAATAATTAAAGGCGCAATCCTATGCATGTTTAGACAGAAAAAAGTCCCACAACTTCCAGCATGCCTCAAACAGTACTGGGAAATGCTGGGAATTGTGGGACTTTTTTCTGTCTAAAAATGCACAGGATTGCAACCTTAGCCTCAAGCTTAATCAATCAGAATATTCAAGGGGTAACTAAGGGGTGAATAGAAGAGGAAGAAAGGGAGGGAAAACATGATCCAACATAGACATTAGTACTTTTCTACAAAATGATGCATATTTGGAAACGTCAATTCAATCGCAAGGGGGGGAAAGAGAGAGAGAGAGGGAGGGAGAGATTCCCTTCTCACCTCTGTAATGAACCGGATGCACTCAAGAAACATGTAATCCTTATGGTTTTCGTTCACCACTTTCTCGTCAACAAAATGCCGAGGCTCCAGATTTGGATGATCTGAAAATGGAAGGCGCATTTCAGAGGAGCGTTCTGACAGATATCCGAGAACTTAGTGACAACACCATCTCAATGCCAAGCCGTGGTTTATGTCAGGAGTGGGGAAACTCAAGACCGAGGGCCCCCTCCAGAGGTCCACGGATAGCCACGCCCCTTCCCCTGGTCCCACCCTCTTTCCCTCAACCACTGATTGTTTGGTGGTTTTCTATGCTTTGTATGTTTTTTCCCTCCATTGTCTCTCTTAAGGCTTAGCTACTAGCAGAAAGAGCTTTAAGCTAAAACATGGAGGCATTTTGTGTAATTTCGGCCCCAGTTCTTCACCAAAGAGCATCTCCAAAATTGAATTTTGCCCTCAGTCTATGCTACCCATGATTTGCTGCTTTATCCATGAAGCATCTATCGGATGAGCAAACAAACCATGGCTTGTTTTCCCCGATTTGGGTTTGTGTCACTCCCTCCCATTTTTGTAAACCGCCCAGAGAGCTTCGGCTATGGGGCGGTATATAAATGGAATAAAATAAATAAATAAATAAATAACCTTCAGAACAGTTTCATTTTCAGGCTGCCTCAGGGCACACTCCAGCACAAACAAGCCAGGAATAAGCCATAGTTGCAGGATCAGACATTACAACAAGCCACAGTTTCAACAAGCCAGACTTCATGAGCCAACAACAAACCACAGTTTCAATTTGTGGCTTATGGTTTGTTAACAAACTATGGTTTGTTGGGGGGAGAAATGGGTTCAGACACAACGACAAGCCACAGTTTAAACAAACTGCACTATGGCTTTGAGTTGTGTGTGAACCAGGCCAGTGGGGTAAATTAGGGGTTACTGGATCATGCGCAACTGGTTACCTATCAGTTGTGAGCTGCCCCATATGAAGGGCAGGAACTGAAAGTCATCCAGACCCCAGACTCCTTGGCTCCCAGCCGGCTCCATTCGGTAGGTTTTCTGGAGTTTCCGCATGACTTCCAAGTATCTGAAACAAATTAAAACAAAAAAACAGAAAATCAACATCGCCGTGGTGGGACCAACCCATTTTGCCATTAACCAAACCATGGAAGCAGTTGGTAAGCTCCGCCCATGGGATGATGCAAGGCTGCACAGCAACTGGTCAGAAACAGTGCCACCTTCTGGCTAGGAGGAATGAGGATTGGTTGATTGGGACGGGGAAGACGGGAAGGACTGAGATCAGGTGGCGTCACGGAGAAGAGAAAAGGCACAGATAGCAAGATTTGGGAGCTAGACTGCCCCAGGGGGAAGGGTCTCGGGGGCGCATTCCAGCGGTGGGTGGGACCAAAGGCAAAAGAGGCGGGGCACAAATACCAGCATGCTGTAGCGTAAAGCTCCTCTTGAAGGACCGCAATTAAGCTTTAGGAGAAGAATTGCAAACTTCTAAAGTGGTTGCGGGTAGAACTCTGCAAAACTCAGGAAATCTCCAAATGTTGGGCGGTTAGGGGAATGGGGAGGGGCCAAGGGGAAAAGAGGCGAGGTCTAAAAATAACATAAAAAATGCCGGCATATGGTAAAGCTCTTGCTGACAGTAATTAAGAGATGCATTTAAACCTTTTCATATTGGGGAGGGGGAAAGTGTGCAAAACGTGGGAAAGCAACAATCCGGTGGTTAGAGGAAAGGGGAGTGAGAGTGGCAGAAGGGTGCGTGGCCATCTGAGTGTTGCACCCCTAGAAGGCAGGTCACAGCACTCTTGGCCTAATGCCCTGTGGCGGCTTGTCTAAAGCCTTGTATGGTTTAAAATGGGGGACTTCCGCTACTCCAGGTCTGAGCAACCTCGAGATGCCACTTCTTGGAAAGAAGGTCGCCACCTCCGGCTCTCCCATCCCCCGCACATGGCTTCACCTGTTGAACACCTTGAAGACAATGGCCAGCTGGTCGTCCACCCGGAGAACGCCGATTTTGCAAAGGCAACAGAGGAAGGCGGCAAACGCCGCTTCGTGGCCTGAGGTGAAAGAGGACACCTGGGTCAAAACCAGTATGTAGTGTTTCGAGAGCACTTTGGAGGGTTCACGTCACACAGAAGGACACAGGAGCCTAAGAAGAGCCCTGAGGCCGGATCAGACCAAGGGCCCACCTAGTCCAGCGTTCTGTTCCCACAGCGGCCGACCAATTATCGACGGGAGACACGCAAGCAGGCCGCGAGCGCAACAGCACCCTCCCGGCCATGATCCACAGTGACTGGTGAACATAGGCCTGCTGCCTCTGGTAGCGGAGGAGGCATACAGCCATCAGGACAAGTAGCCATTGAGTAAAGTGGGCTAAGCAAGTAGGCTTTTAGTAACCGTCAGGCGATTACTGGTGCCTGATGTATCACAGAGGGGAGGGTCATTCCAGAGGCAGGGGCCACCACAGAGAAGGCCCGCTGCCATGCCGCTGGCGGGTGTGACTCAAGGAGGTGGCATGGACCCGCAAGGCCTCCCTGAAGAGTGCAGCGATCTAACGGGGCCATCTACGGGGAGGTGCGCTTTCACGTCACTTGCTCCTAAGCGGCAGGCTGTGGCTCCAGCGTCCCATCAAAAATGCCAGGGCGGCAGATAAAGAAGTTGACTGCCCGTCCCTGGAGCCAGTCCGCGGCTACTGGCCGCGACGGATGAACAAGGCCCAATCGCAAGGAGCCACTGTGTCCCCTCCGGAGGGAGGGATTCTCTGGAACAGCGACAGGGCAAAGGAAGCTGCATGCCGAAAGGACTGACCGGGTCAGTGCACGCTTGCGGCCCGACAGATACCTGTCCCGTAGTCGATGCGGGTGGAGTTCCCCACAGATTCCTTCAAGTACACGGCCACCTCAGGAATGGCGTCCGCCTGCTGCTTAGAGACCACAGTGGCGACCAGGCTCTCCGCTCCCTAAGGGAGAAACCACGGTCAGAACATGAGGCGGGGGCAGGAGTTCTCGGACCCCCAAGTCAGGGGGGTCCCAAAGCGGTGCCCTCAAAGCTATCCCCTCTCTGACCCCTTCCATGTCCTGCATTCTGGGTTGATCGAGAAGAGATCCTGGTCCTCCTCTGTGTGACAACCTTTCAAGTTTTTGAAGAGTGCTACCAAGTCTCCCCTCAATCTCCTCTTCTCCAGGCTAAACATGCCCAGTTCTTTCAGTCTCTCCTCATTGGGCTTTGTTTCCAGACCCCTGATCATCCTCGCTGCCCTCCTCTGAACACACTCCAGTTTGGGGAACCGAAGAGCCATTTATGCAAAGCACTAAACTTTGAGAACCTTTTTGCCGACGTGTAACGGTAGAAAAAGAACTATTTTCCCTTCCTTACAGATTTTCAGCCTTTTTTTAAACCTGATTAGGGAGAGGGTTTATCGGGAAACCAGGAAGAGGGGGCGTTCTGCTACAATAAATCTGCCAGCCTTAAAAGGTGCCACAAGATTTTCCCCTGCGTTGGCCGTAACAGGCAGCCACCCCTAGAGAATAATTCACGATATGTCTCGGAGACATGCTAAGTAATCAGCAGAATCATCTGATGGCGCTCTTGCTGGACTGTACCACTTAATACTGTCAATGGAAGGGGGTAGGGAGAATGGCAAGTCTGAGTGCTCCCCTGCATGCAGAAACCTAGCATGTCAGGCTACAACAAGCGGAGAACCCTTTTTCCCTTCCAAGGTAGCTTAGCTTGAGAACCAAACAAAAGCTTCCCTCTGGCTCTAAAAAACGGCACAGGAGCCCCGATCGGAAAAGAATTCAAACCCCCCCCCACCTCCACTTCGCTCACCTGGTCTAGTTTGTTGTACCACGTCCGGAAGGCTTTGTTCCCGAAACGAGAGGGCTGGTCCACCGGCGGGGTCTCATCGATCCACTGGTCCAACGTGTCCAGCAGAGCAACCAGCTTTTCGATGGGCTGAAACGAGAGGAGGGGCAGCGGTTCACTAGGGCAGGCAGACCCCACACAGGGGGGGAAAACGGGTCACATGTCCCACCACCACCCCACCACCTCAAGCACCCACCGTAAGCTGTGCTCGTCTGCAGATCGTGGCATCAAATTTCTAAAAAAAAGCCCAGCTTTCCAAATATTTCTATTTCTATTTCAATATTAATAATAATAATGTAGAATTAAATCCTTTGAAATCCAACTGTGCCAGTAAGACCATGGATGGTTCGTCAGGGAAGCCTGGTAATATTGCTATGACTGACTGGGCTCACATAGCACACTAAGCCACGGTGGTTAAGCCTTTTGAGCTCAACATTATGGCTTGGCGTGTCATGTGATCCATGGCTTAACGAGTCGTGTGAACCACTTCTAACCATGGTGGCTGTCTAACCACGGTTTAAACACGCTCTCTAACCATTTGCTGCAAAAGGGTTAGCAGCCTAACCATGGCTTAACGTGTCGTCTGAACAGGCCCATTATTTCTATTGTCATTGCTTCCATTATTATTATTATCATCATCGTTGCTTCTATTATCGTGGTATTGGTTCTATTGTTATTGTGGACTTTTCTATTATTGTTGCTGTTGTTCCTATTATTATTTCCACTATTTCTATTTTTAATTCTATTATCATTTGTAATAATAACAACACTATTATCATTTCTATTATTTCTTCTTTTTATTATTCACCACTCGGATGTTTTATTGGATCTCATGCTCCAGTATTTTCATTCCAGGGGCAACGCGACCGTACACAGCGCAGCTCCCACCGCAGGTATTCCAGGAAGGAGACCCTCCTTGACGGCAGAGACAAAGGACACAGGCGGCGCTGACTTTGCCAGCGGCATCGTTCCTGAAAAATCCCCTGGTCTCCCGGGCGAAAGCTCGATCCCTCAACTCTTGTCAGCGGAAGGACGGGAAACTGCCGAGGCCAGCAACTTTAGCAGCCCTTGACGCATTACCCGAGGGGAGACGACGCTGCGCTGTCTCTGAGCCAGGAGCCTTCGACTCCGGTGCAGAGAAGCTGTGTCTAGGGCAGCCCTCCCCAGACCCTGCCAGATGTGTGGGGCTGCAACTCCCATCGTCTCTCACCAGTGAGGCATTTCAACCTTTAAGAAGCTTGGATCAGGCCAAGGGTCTGTCTCGTCTGGCGTTCCGTTCACACAGTGGCCAACCAGCTGTCAACCAGGGACCCACAAGCAGGACAGGGTGCAAGAGCACCTTCCTGCCCATGTTCCCCAGCAACTGGTGTATATAGGCTCACTTCCTCTGATACTGGAGGTGGCACTTAGCCATCAGGACTAGGAGCCATCGATAACTTTCTTCTCCTCCAGGAATTTATCCAACCCCCTTTGAGACCATCCAAACTGGTGGCCATCACTACATCTTGCGGTGGCCCATTCCATAGTTTGACGCTGCGCTGCATGCAGAAGTCCTGCCTTCGAATCTCCCACCCCCTCCGCTTCACGGGATAATGGCCCCGCTTGGGTTCTAGTGTGAGGACAGGGGGAGAAAAATGTCTCCCGCTCCACTTCCTCCACATCAAGCATAATTCTGTACGCCTCTATCGTGTCTCCTCTCAGCCTCCTTTGTTTCAACCACCTCCAGATAAAAGGATCCTAGGACAGGGACGTTAAACCCGAGACCTAGCAGCCACAGCCAGCCGAGTTGGCCACACCCTCTTCCCAACATGGCCAGATGATTCCTACTCCCACCACCACCACCTGGAGACAATTTTTTGGTGGTTTCCCAGCTTTTCTGGCCCTCACGGGATTGCAATGCAGCCGCTCCCCCTCCCCCTGCCCCCCCCCAATTTATTTGGCAGTTTCCTGCCTTCTGTGCAGGTTTGTCCCCATTCTAAAGTATCAAAATGCCTTGCCTATGGGTTAATACTGGCGGGAAAAGCTGCAAGCTAACAGGTGCTGGTATATTTTGTGGATCTTTTGGGCCCGCCCCTGTCACCTTTGGCCCCACCCACCTCTGAAACGCAGCCCCCAGGAGTTTCTTTAAAACAGAATTCAACCCTAGGGCTGAAGGAGTTTCTCACCCCTGGTGTACGGTGGGGGGGGGGGGGATTCAGATTGGGGAGATGCATGTTTCAAGTCTCAACCCAGCCGTGAAGTTCAAGGGGTGACCTCAGGCAATGCCTCGCTCTCAGCCTAGCCTACCTCGCAGGATTGTTGCGCCGGAGTTGAGAGATACATGCACTTTGCTCTAAACTTCAGAGAGGAAGGGCAGGGATCTCGAGGCTCTCCATAAATGAGGGTGTAGAAACGGATGAAGGGGACAGAACCCAGGAGCTAGGGATCTCACCCTCCTTTCGATCATTTAAAAGAAGAAACAAGTTTCTAGCTCTCAAGGCTGAGAAATCAGGCGAGATGTTGTGGCCTGAGGATCTCGTCATTCTTTTGATGAATTAAAAGTAGAAGAAACAAGTTCCTAGTTCTCAAGACCGAGCAAACAGGGGAGACAGCCGAAGGAAGGGGAGGGAAGGGGGGGGTGAAAGTAGATGTGCAGTGGTTGGGGAGGGGGTGAAGTTTCAGTGTTCCCACATGCATCTTTTTTAGACAGGCCACAGAATTCAGTTCAAGAAAACCAAGCTAGGGAGAGAGAGAAAAAACAGTCCGTCCGTCCCTTGGCCCACCTCCGAGACTTTGTAATCGCAGGTCAGTTTCTTGCCCTTGATGCCTTCGTTCAGCGTGAGGACAAAGCCGATGTAATCCGCATAAGCCTGTTTGGGGAGGAAAACACACACAGACGCGCACAGTGTCAGGACGGGGCAACAGCCCCACCGCTGCACAGAACGCTCAGCAAACGTTTCTTCCCTCACCCTGTGGCAAGACCCAGGAGGGTGCGGCGTGAACCACACGGAGAAGAGAAGCGTCAGTTGTGCGCTTCACAAGTGAAGTCACACGGCTACATCTAAATGACCTCACTCCATCACTGAAGTCGGACCAAATTGATGGATCATCGTATGAAAAACGACTCCCGAGGGAAACGTGGACAACCAGATTTGTCCCTTTGCCCAGCCCGTCGGTCAAAAGTATTTCAGCGTTGCGGCACAGATTTTCCCACACCTCCCTACAACCTGTGCCCCATAGAATCCCAAACAAAGGATATTATGCCCCAAGGAGATGGGGAAAGAAGTAGGGATCACGAGGTGAGCTGTCACTATCTAGCTGCCTCCCTCCTCCCCCCGCCCACAATTGCCACCAGAAGAATGTCTAAAAATACATCTTTCCCTGAGGGGATTGGAGAAACAGGTTAGGCTTGAAGTCAAAGTTAGTGAAACTGCAGAAAAGAAGAGGAACGGGCCAGCCAAGAAGGAGAACAGATGGAGGGCTACCCTGAGTTCAACGGATATATTCCCCCCCATCAGCAAGGTGCACTGAGGGAGAGGAGTTAAGGGAAGCGGAGTCATTCCACCAGCTCTGCTAGAAACTTCCTTTCCCCCCCTCTTCCCTCCTCATCACTTTTTCCTCGTGTGTCGTGTCTTTTTAGATCACACGCCTGCAGGCAGGGACAGTTTGATTGCTGATGGCTGGAAGCCGCTCTGGAAGCCTTTCGACTGAAAAGCGGGACAGAAATGCTTCGAATAAAGAAATAAGATATTCTGTACCTGAGAGCGTTTCCATTTCCCCATGTCAGGGACCATGTTGATTTCCTTTTTGGGGACCATGAAGTTCTGGCAGGGAGGAGGCGCTGCCTCCTCAGGGGGGTCTGGAAAACAGAGGAAGAAGTCAAACCGTGAAGACCGAGAGGATCGGATCCTTGACATCTCCAATTGTGTGCATTTGTTTCTTGAGAAAATACTTTTAAGGCGTAAGCCTATGTACGCTTTGGTAGAAAAATATCCTACAATCCTATGCATGTTTAGACAGAAAGGAGTCCTACAATTGTATGCATGTTTAGACAGAAAAGTCCTAAAATCCTATGCATGTTTAGACAGAAAGAAGTCCTACAATTTCCAGCATGCCTCAGCCAGCCATGCTGGCCCTTTACTGTATGGGGGTCACCAACTGACAGGGTTACAGACCCTCATTTTATTCTCTTTTTTAAAACTTTCAAAATATATTATAGCTTTTTTTGGAACATAACAGCCCTTCTTCCAAAGTCAATGTGCTCTTAGTGAAAGCAAACGCCGTTTCATTCCTGTGAAGTCAAGACCCTGTTATGGTTTCAGCAAGCTGAAAATGCAAAATCGCACACACTTGAAGATCTTGCTCTAATAGGGCACGAATGAAAAAGCAGCAGGAAAGCATAGTGTGTGTGAGAGACAGAAATGTTAGCTGTATGCTTCACAACTGAAGTAACACACATGGTCATTTAAGGGAAGGGCACATAAGACTATGAAGTCCAAGGTCCGACATTAGGCAGTAAAATAGAACCTCCATGTTCAGAAGCTGTCAGTCTTTCAAACTCAATTGGTGAAGGATAAAGTTTAAGGGCTGTTGCTTGGTGCCACCCAGACATGTTGATCTATAACTCGGTCAGCAAGAGAACCAAGCGGCTATACCACAGGCCTCCAAAGCAAAGCCCCATATGTTGGGCAGAGAAAGAAAAGCAGCAGGAAGCTTGTTTCACACTTCCCTGCCAGAAAGAACACCTATAAAAACTTTGAAACTAAGAACTGGTGCCTGTGGTGCGCTTTTTTCCCTCCTCCATCCCCATCCCTTTTCCTTTTGTGCTGTGTCTTTCGGATTGTAAGCCACGGGGCCATTTTATTGCTATTCTTTGTGAGCTGCTCCGGGAAGCAGTTTTTTCAGCGGAAATAAATAAACAAACACCCAGCATGCTGGCTGGGGGACGCTGGGAGTTGTAGTGGAGGGTACCGGGCCAGGCTATTGGCTGCCACGACCCTGCATGCGGGAAAGAGGCATGGGACATTCATCTGACCCGCCATGGCTCGCATGCTTATGCTTTCCATCAGCAGCGCATGTGTGTGAGAGAGAGAGAAACGGCGCAAATGCTGAGGAATTCACATATTCAGCAGAAGCACAGAAAGGAGAAGAGCCTGATATAATCGCTCCCAGGCAGGGTGGGGGAACTCAACGCAAATGCCCACCCTCGCTTCAGAAAGCCATCTTCACCACCACGTCCACCTGGAGGGTGGCGCAAACCGCAGCACCCTTGCCCTGGAAAGCAGAGTCAGAGCTAGCGAGCACTGAAACGTCCCCAGAGCCTTTTGGACTGGAGCCAGGAGGAAAATGCAATTTGCCAAGGCGCAGAGTCAGCAGGATTGGTCCTCCTCCTCTTCCTCCTCCCTCAGCTAGGTACGCAGCTTGGTTCATTTCTCCTCATTAGCCAGGAAGGAGATAAGCGCCCCTGCGCATCTCTCAAAAGTGCACCGACCCCACCGCCGCCACCCGCACGGAGGGAGGCCACCTTTCCCCGCTCTCAAGGATGAATGAGCGCGCACCAGGAGCGGAAGAGCGAGGGGCGCCGCTCCAAGGTGAACGCAGCCACTTTGCCGTCAGCAAGTCGAAGCAGTGTGGTGAGGAAAGGATGGATGGGACATGGGAGAGGAATTTGCTCACCTCCAACCCAAGCCAGAGCCAAACCTTCGAAAATTCCCTCCCATAGCGTGCAGATTCAAAATCATCAAGGGCATTCGTCTTGTACCTTTCCCATTCCAGATAATTTCACCCTGGGATAGGTACCATCACTGATTGATTTTGTAAAACATTTATCTCCTCCCGTTCCCCCACCCCACCCCGAGGTGGCTTACATGGTCCTCCACCTCCTCCTGTCCATTTTATCCATGCAACAACCCTGCGAGGTAGGAGAGGCGATGACCGGCCCAAAGTCACCCAATGGGCTTCATGGCGGAGTGGGGACTGGAACCCGGGTCTCCCCAGTCCCAATACTCTCACCACTACACAGTCACTGCTCGTGGGAGTTGCCAGACAAAACATACAGAAGGCCAAAAGTCACTCGTGCCCGCACTGAACAGAATTATAAGTTCACACTGCAGAATTCTAGGGCCAAGATGGTTGGGTTCTCCTTTTAGAACGACAGCCTTCGATCGTGCACTTTTCACTGTCCGGACCTGGTCAAATTTCATTTCCTTCTGGCGTCACTGTTTAAAATCCCTCCCCACACACAAATCACCGCCATTCAAACCTGAAACTCTCCATAATATCCCATGTATCTGATGAAACAGGCTATAGAAAGATTAGACCCAAATAAAAGTGTTAAGAAGTCTCTTTGGGCATGTTTAGACAGAAAAAGAAGTCCTACAACTCCCACCATTCCCCAGCTAGTTGCCTAAACGTACATAGGATCACGCCCTGAATTGTTTTTGCAAAATTCACATTTCCTGCACAGATTTGGAACTGAATCTGAACTGGTTACCAACAGAACTCGAAGCAGTAAGCTCTGGGTATCATTCACCGTATTTAATATCCCAACTTCCTCCAAGAAACTCAAAAGACCCACACACAACATTCTCCAAATTTAGCTAGCAGGAATTCGAACTTTGGTCTCTCTGCTTCGAGCTTGTAGCTGCCACACACACACACCAGTTCAGTGCATTATACAGACGTTATCTTGTCATCACCCCGACGCCAACCCTGTAAGGTAAACTAGCATTATTATCGCCATGTTACTGATGCGAGGTGGATCAGAGGCCAAAATAGCGAAATAGCAACGGGCCACTTGGTTCCCACAGAAGGCCCCGAATTCGAGGCAACGGAGAAACGGTGATCTGAGATCTCATTGAATTTTAGACTATTTTAGAAAAAGGCTTTCAAATTGCCACCGGGACTTTACGAAATGAGCAACCTACCATGCCACTGTGCCCCAAGGAGAGCAGGAAGGATGCACCACAGCCATGTGCCTGGAGAACAGACAGCTCAAGCAAGTGAGCCAAGGGACACGCAGCAGCGAAACAGACCTATCCCAAGGTTTTGCAGGGAACAGTTTTGACTCCTTGCTAGAATAACACAAGGTGACACTTTGATCCAGGCTGCCTCCAACCAGGTGTTTTCTGGAGGCATTGGACTACAACTCCCATAGAGCTGGCTGGGGGATTCTGTGAGTTGTTGCCCAGCAACCATGGGAGGCACATAGTTATGAGAAGACTGAATTCACCCGCTAGATCGGAAATAGATTTTGGAGTTCCCTTCCCAAGGAGAGTGCAGGGCAACAAAGAAAATGAGATTTCTATGCCTGGACTTCGAAAAAAGCTGACCTTAGTTCAAGAGGCAGGGGCACCCAAAGGACATCTAGACCAACATGGATGTGGGTGGGTGGGTGTTGTCCCATCTAAAGCTCTGTTCTGGAGCCCTATTCTGGTGTTTGCAGGTCACATCAAAAATTGGCCTTACTTAAGTGTAGAACCCATTGAAAGAAATGGGGTTCAGGTGGGACTAACCTCAGGGAAAACCTCATGGAGGGAGCCTACCCCACAAAAAGCAGGCTAACATCACCCACCAGGATATATTTTGTGTATCTTCCCTATCTCTCTTTATCCTGTACACCACCTTGAAGAGGTTTGACCCTTAAAGGTGGCCTAAAAGTAATTTTAAATTCATTCATTAAATAAATGGAGTACATTTCCCCCCTCCTCTTTCCTGTACCCCAAAAGAGCACCCCCCAAGCAACCCTACACATTACACATGAAAAGGTGACCCCCATATACAAAGGCCCCAAACACACCTCCCTAAAAAAGAGGGGGTCATGCTTGCAGGCCCAATTATGGGGACACCCCCCCAACGAAAAATGACCCCCATATCAACCACACTATTCATGGCCTTGCTAGTATGGGACACATTTCCTCTTATAACAAGTCATAGCAGCCCCCCACCCCGCGTTAAGTGCGCTCCATCACACAACACGACAACCCTGCAAGGTAGGCCACCGTGAAAATATTCTGGGCCTCCCCTCAGCCCGCCCACTCCCGCCGGGGGTCCCCTCAGGGCCTCCTACCCGGCTGCCGCTCGCTTTCTGCCATCTTCCCGGAGCCGAGGAAGAGCTGCCGCCCACCGCCGTCGCCTTTCAACTCTTCACCACCTGACAGAACATAATAACCGTCGGTCCGCCATCTTAGGCACGGGCACGGCCGGCTTTCCCCCAATGGGTGGGGAGAGCGAGCGAGACCCCGGCGGCCATCTTAGGGACGGGCCCAGCGTCCCCCGTGCGTGACGTTGCGCGGCCATCTTGGGCGAGGGCAACGCGGTTGTGTTTTGCTAACCCTAGAGACGCTGGCGCGGCCATGTCGATCGAGGGCAACGCCTTTTTCTTTTTTCTATAGACATAGACTTTAGAGTGACACGTGAGGTCGGATTCGGAGCCCTGTGTACGTGTTTTAGCTTTCCCTTCCTAGGAGGAAGTGCTCATAGAAATCAACGAAGCAATCCGGAATTTTAGGGCTTTTCAAAGATTTTTTGGGGTTTTCTCTAATAGATTTAAATGTATTTAACGCAAATAGAGATAATCCAGGCTTGCGTTGGACTATAAATCCCAGCATGCTACAGCCACCTATGAATTGGACTACAAACCCCAGCATACCCTGGCAAAGAACTTGCTGGACTGCATTTCCCAGCATGCCCAGGCGGGAAACAAGTTGGACTACAACGGAGGGCACCAGTTAAAAAAAAAAAAAGCTTTAAAATGCCGCAAGATTCTTTTAGGATTTTAGGGCAGCTGTAATTAAATAGCAGGGCTGGCAAGGCCCTGACCTGCAATATTCAGACTGATCTACACTGCAGGGCTGTCGTAAGCTCTCATTCATGCCCCTCTTCACCCTGTAAATACTAGGAATGATGGGATTTGCAGGCCAGCAGCACATCTGGAAGTCACCCGGCTAAGGAAAGCTGAAATATATCTACAACAGACAGCTTTTAAATTGGAATCTGTGCTGGTTATTTTAAAATTATTTAAAACTCACCCATCCATCCCCAAAATCACACAGTAAACTAAAATCCTGGCTCTCTCCACTGATTTCTATGGCCGCTCTCACCCCTATTTCAATAAAGTGCGTAATCCAGACAATGAGATGCACCATTCTACATTAATATCTCTAGTCTACTCCTTATACCTATTTGCCCTTCTTTCCCACCCTCATGCGGCCATCTTGAGGAAGAGTAGCTTATTTCCTCACCCCTCCTTGGAAGCCTAAAGAGACAAGAAAGGGTAGAATGACATGCAACTCAACACTTCAGGGGTGACTTTAAGCTCATTGTTCCACTTTAATTTCCAATGCAGTGTAGAAAGGTTTGCATCATAGAGAGCTAATAATTAGAGTGACGTCACTGCACCCATAGAGGAGCACAAGCAAGGGCGGCATTCCATTTCCAATGGAAATTCAGATAGTAGGTCAACTCTACATTTTTTTCTATCTCTCTTATAGAGCCAGCTGATCCATCCTCCCTCTGCAGAGGGAGTATTATTGAATGTGTGAGTATAGAGCTAATAAAAATAGAGTACCTCAGCTCTCTGTCTGGAGAGAGTGCATTTCAGAGGTCGCTTTGAACACCTTTTTTGGCCTTGCCCAAAAATGCCTGACAAGAGGGAGTCTAAAAGACATGGCACACAAGGAAAAAGGGGTGATGAGGAAAGAGGCAAACAAGCAAACTCATGCCCCAATTCATCAAGTTACATAGTCATTTCTTATAAGGACCAGCTGGGATGGAAACAGTACAAGGAGAGGAGGAGCCAAACAGAGCTGTTGTCTCAGCAGCATTGATGGACTGGCTCTGCAGCCTCACCTCTCCCACTGCAGTCGCCAATTAAAGTGTGTATGTGTATCTGGCTTGGGGATTGTGGGAGTTGGAGGACACCAGGTTGGCGCCCACCCTTTGTAAAATAAAATAAAATAATCCATCCCTCGTGCAGTTCGGGAGGAAGAAAACATGGTACATTTCAAAAACCCACTTGTTCACCCAGGCTTTCTCTGACTTGTAAATAATTGTAATTGATCAAATGCCGCTCTCTCTTACTGCTTTTTTAATTATTGTTCTATCGGTTATTGTCGTTTTCAAATTGTTTGTAAGAGTGTATTTTAAACACGTTTTGTTGTTGTCCAACTGAAATGGTTGTGAATAATGTTTGAATGATGTATTGAAATGCGATTTTTAATCTTGACATGTGATCTGCTTGGGGATTTTTTAATACTTAGTGGAATATAAATATTATTTTAAATAAATATTTCTCGAAAGCTAGTGTCAACACGGAGCTGATGTTTCCCCGACATCAGCGCAAGTAGCTACGTTATTCTCTCTTAGGCTGACCATATGAAAAGGAGGACAGGGCTCATGTAACTTTAACAGTTGCAGAGAAAAGGGAATTTCAGCCAGTGTCATTTGTATGCAATTAGTACCTGGTGAAATCTCTTCATTACAACAATTAAAGTTGCAGGCACTATACTAGAGTGACCATATACAAAAGAAGGCAGGGCCCCTGCAGCTTTAACTGTTGTAATGAAGAGGGAATTTCATCAGGTACTAATTGCATACAAATGACGCCTGCTAAAATTCCTTTTTCTCTACAACTGTTAAAGTTATATGAGCCCTGTCCTCCTTTTCATATGGTCAGCCTATTCTCTCTGCACGCACAGTGCAATTTTGCAGAAGTAAAACAGGCTGCTTTCCTGTTATTATTTCCCTGTTTCCCCTGGCAAGTCAATCTGGGTGTTTTACTTTATTTTTCTTGTTAGGTGGGACAGAACTCAACTCCAGTGAATACCTGGGCACAGATTATGCCTCTTGGAGACAGAGCTGCCAAGAAAGCGATGGAGGTGAGTGTGAGCCATCCTCGCCCCACAGATACAATTGTTTTGTTCATGG
Source organism: Anniella stebbinsi (assembly GCA_029215795.1). NCBI lineage: Eukaryota > Metazoa > Chordata > Lepidosauria > Squamata > Anniellidae > Anniella > Anniella stebbinsi. The sequence goes on along the minus strand of JARDYH010000008.1, from coordinate 99,055,994 downwards.
GATTTATTTACCTTTCCCCTTCCCTTTTCTAAACTGACCTTTCAGCAAGACAGTAAACCATTATGAACTGGAACTTGAGAAGAGCGAAAGCAAAAGCGAGGCTTTCCCTACAGTCATGTTCAAACAGTGCTCTTCTGGGAAACTCCGACAAGCTTATCAAGAGAGGCATGATGGGTTATGCGTTGCTTGGGCCAACTTGGAGCAGCCCACACTTCTTGAACAAGAACATAACAACATCAGATGAGCCCAGATGCTGGATCAGACCAAGGGTCCATCTAGTTCAGCGCTCTGTTCACACAGCGGCCAACCAGCTGTTGACTGGGACCTACAAGCAGGACACAGGTGCAACAGCACCCATGTTCCCCAGCAACTGGTGTATATAGGCTCCCTAAAGAATGTGGTCAAATTGGGAGTCAGAAACCCTGACTCCCATTTTTCTCTCTCTCACGTAATACTAGAACCCAAATGGGGTCATCCCATGAATGGTGGGAGATTCCAGACAGATCAAAGGAAGGACTTCTCCACACAGCGAAGAGCTAAACTATGGAATTCACTACCACAAGACGGAGTGATGGCCACCAATTTGGATGACCTTAAAAGGGGGGTGGATAAATTCCTGGAGGAGAAGGCTATCAATGGCTTCTAGTCCTGATGGCTTTGTGGTACCTTCAGTAGTGGGGGCAGTAAGCCTATACACACCAGTTGCTGGGGATCATGGGTGGGAGGGCGCTGTTGCACCATGTCCTGCTTATGGGTCCCTGGTCGACAGCTGGTTGGTTGGCCACTGTGCAAACAGAGTGCTGGACTAGATGGACCCGCAGTCGGATCCAGCAGGGCTCTTCTGATGTTCTTGTGTCCAACCCTCCATAAAATAATATTCAAAACACATAGCATCTAATCCCTCCTAATCCTTAGTGCAAGATTAAGGTTCCAATTGCATAGCAATTGTTTCATTCTGACAAATGATGTCCTTGCATTTCGATTCTTGCATTTATCTCTTGCATTTGTTTGTTTGTTTGTTACCTTCGTTGAGCCAAGTTCCTAGATATTTATATTTTGCAACACGTTCAATAGGCACATTGTTTATTGTAACATTAGGCATATTATAATGAAATCACACATCCTCTGTCCCTCAGATCTAACACTACCAGGCTGGACTGGAGGACACTGACCTCTTCCCGCCTGTCCCGATGATCTCTGACCCATACTTCCTTCCCTGCCAACACATCCACCCACAACAGCAGTTCCATACTCATGAGGGGAAGGCCTTACTCATTCTCTCTGAGTTGGGGTCAAAGTCATGTCCACACTTCACAGGAACCAACTGGATCTTGGTGGATTTTGACCAGCAATCAGGTCCGATTCTCTGGCACGTTTACTCAGACATCCGTTCTGCTAAGTCCGACAGCCGATACGGAACGGGAGAGCACGCCTTCAGCCCTGGCCGTACGTTTTTTGGAAAGAAGGCCCGTCGAAAGCCATTTGACTTTCCAAACAGGTCCCTCTCAGGTTTGCACAGCATTCGGAGCACCGTACCAAGGCACGCCCTGAACCAGCCATTTCAGTGGTTTTGGACTTCGATTCCCATCCACCCCAGCCAGCGGATTCAATGGTAAGCAGCCCTGGGAGTTGTCCAAACTATCCAAAAAACCCAAAGGAGGAGAGCATCCACTCAAATCGAGAAAAAAAGGGGGGGAGAAGCAAGTTCTTGGAATGCTGAGATATCTTTATTAATATACGCCCAACGCGTTTTGGCCTGTGGAATTTTATTTGAAAGGCCTTCTTCAGGGGGCTGCAATGCCAAGAATACAGTACATTACTATGACTGTCTAAGGATCACACAAAGCATACTTTATAATTGTAGAAAGAATAAGTGGGAACATTGCCTTGAAAGGCCTATGCCCATATGTAGGTTTGTTAAAAACTGTTTACATAGTATATTTCGAACATATTTAAAAATATATGTAAACAGTTTTTAACAGTTTTTAACAGTTTTTAACAGTTTTAAATACTTTACACAGTTATAAAGTATGCTTTGTGTTATCCCTAGAGGAAGAGGATTATGTACGCCGCCTTGGGTTCCTTGGAGGAAAAAAGGTGGGATATATGAATGCAATAAATAAAGATCATAACAACAACAGTGTCACCTTTTGGGTGTCGGGGTAAAGACACACACTCCTCTACTCCCAGGCATTCTATGCTATATGATGAGGCATCTATGTCTGCTGTTTTAGAACAAGTCTGTTAGAAGAAAGCATTGCTTATTTAAATTGTTCCTAGCTGTTGACATGGTTTTCATTTTCCTACGTTCAAAATTGTAAGACTATTTTTTTATCATGTCGCATGTTGCATTTTTATGAACCGATGTAAAACCGCCCAGAGTGCTTCGTCTATGGGGTGGTATAGAAATGAAATAAATATCATCATCATCATCCCTTGCATGAACAGCAGACAGCTGTTTGCAAAAGACAAGCCGCCCACAACAAAGATGACGGAGCGTGCGGCTTCTTTCGAGCGGGGCCAAAGGAGATGCCCTTGCCCAAGATGGCTGCCCTCCAGCTCCTCCCCTTAGCAGCTGCCAATGCGGGTTGCAGCTGCAGTTCGCTTTGAGGCTACTCCTGAAGTTGCAACTTCAGTCCCTGGCCTTCCTGGGCTGGCCAAGGCCAACAAGCAGGACTTTGCCCTCTTACACACACCTACACACACACACACACACTTGCTCTTTGCAAAGAGGCGGTGCATCAGGGCACAAGCATGTTGGGTTTCATAGCAAGGAGCATGGTGAGTCGGAGTTCAGAGTCTTCTGGCTTTGGGGGGGGGGGGTTGGGGGTCTTGCAAGGAAAAGGGAGCCCAGGCTGCTTGGTTGCCCTCTGCTGGGATCAACCTTGGAGAGGGGGCACCGCCAGGCCAGGCTAGGGGAGACTTGCTGGTATTTTGGGCAAAAGGCTGCCCGGTTCTCCTCTCTGCAGACCAGATCCTTGCAAACTGGGGAAGGGAGATTGACAACTTGTCTTGTCAATATCGCCTTGTTTCGAACTCCTGGGCTGGTCAATGTCCTTGTGTTTTTCTTGTGGCTTTCTGGAGAAGCCTTTTTATTTGGTTGTTTATTTTAACTCTCCCAGCCACCCCACAAAAAGGGGGGGGGGAACATACTGGCAAACTTAGGGACGTAGGGATTATTCTTTGTTTATTTGGGTGCAGGGCACCTTGCCTTGAGAAGGTTTGGTAAATGAGCACTTGCTGTCGGGCCCGTGTGAAAATAAAGGCGATGCGCCAAACGAGGATCCTTCTTCGAGTGTTTTTGAAAAACAGACAGCGGGGAAAGCAAAAGGGAGTTTTTTTCCAGCCAGAAAAGGTGGGAGTGACAGAAGGTGGGTTGGAGCTGTCAAATGGCATCTCTTTGGTGGTCTCCTGGCGGCGTCAACGGGCATCCGGGAGTCCTCAGGGAATGTGGTTTTAACTGGGATGAAACATTTGCACTTTCGGATCCTTGAAAGGTGTTTGCTTCCTTACAACATCCCCTCAAGGTAGACCTGTGTGGTTTTCTTCATACTGTCAACGATGGGGCAGGCTGGATCAAAATTGTGATTAAGCATTTACGCTTTGGACGATCGGGATGTGCTTATATGTCAGATGCTCAGATTATTCTCAAAACAACCCTGTAAGGTAGACCTGTATGGCTTTCTTCATCTTGCCAACAATGGGGCATGATAAAAAATAATAATAAGGTTAAGCATTTATCCTTAGAACTTTTGAGATGTATTTATTGGGGATGTTGCCGTGACCATTGTTACAACAACCCTGCAAGGTAGGCTGCATTATTATTCCCGTCTTGCCGATGGGTGGATAAAAACCTGTGATTTTAAAAAAGTATTAAAAAATGGGACTTTTTTAAATTAAAGAAAGCCTGTCATAATAAGAGTCTCTTTAAAATAACTTGGATTTAAAAGAATTCTTATAGAATCATAGAATAGTAGAGTTGGAAGGGGCCTACAAGGCCATCGAGTTCAACCCCCTGACTTGGATGCAAGCGGAGGTGTCCATGTTTTGGCAAGGCATGACTTGATACACATTGTAAGCACTCATTTAATTAAACTCACTTATATAATCTTAAAATTGGAGTGTGGGCAATTGTAAAAGGCTGAGTTGAATTTCTTTCCTGTATAAAGGTTTAGGGGAAATATGACTTCAGGGGTTAAGCATTAAAATGTCATGATCTGTTCATCATTATAGATTCCTAATAGATCCAATTTTACCTTTTGCTTTTGGAAAGCTGTGGACTCCATTTACGGCCCGATGCTGTGAATGTTTACTCTGAAGTACGCCCCAGTTTATTTGGTAGGATTTTCCTCCAAATATGTAGGCACAGGATTTCACCCTGGGCCTTCTCGGAACTCTCTTTGGTTTCTAACAGACCAATCCTAAACAGTTTTTAAAGTTTTCCCATTTTTAAAAAGTAAAAAAAAAAAAAACAATTAAAGCTTATCAGTTATTTTGTGTTTTAACTGAAAGTCGCCTGGAGCGACTATTTGAGGCCAAAGGTGACTCTTATATCTATAAATAAACTTCTAAATATATAAAAATCAAATCCTGACTCAGAAGTAAATCTAGCCGGGGAATGCTGGGTTGTAGGATTTTTTTTGTCTAAACATGCATAGATATGCACCCTAAGATAATTATAACCTTCCCTTCCATTAAAACAGAGGTGCACACCCTTCAGCCAGCCGTCCTAATCTGGCCTGCAGATATCCCCCATCTGGCCTGCGGATATTTTGGCTCCCTTCCCCAAGCCCCGCCCCCAGGTATCCACCTGGGGCTTGGGCAGTGTTCAAGGTGTCTTAAATGCTTGTTTGGAAAACACAGGAATTTCAAACTGGGCCAGTCCATTTGCATCCATTATTTAAATTAGTTTCTTTTCTTTATTTTTGGTTTCGGTGATTGAAATGATTCCGCCCGGCCGGGGACGGAGGCAGGGGATTGCAGGTGCAGAGCCCAAGGCAGAAAAAAAATGCTTTTTGGAATCCAAATGGAGGGTTTGCAAGCCAGCCTCCCAGTCTTTTAAAAAAGTATAATAAAAAAAGATCTTCAGAAGCAAGATGGAACTTACAAGGGACAAAGAGTCTAGCAGGCACCAAGAGATGTTTTCTATGGGCACACGTTTTTGGTTAACATTGATAGGGTTTGCTATTCCACTCACCAGAATACACCATAGATGTGTGGTAAAGGACCGTTTGCCCCCTCACGAGCCTGCCCCCTCTTTGCACGCTACGTCTGAAGGCCTGTTCAGGATGCGGCCACCTTCAGAGGTGAGATGGGTGTCAACCGGAGATGGGGCCTTTTTGGTGGTGGCCCCTTGCGTGTGGAAACCTCGACCTGGGGATGTTTAGCTAGTGCTTGTTGTGTTGGTACTTGCTGTTTTGCGGGAGGGGAAGACCATTTTACATTCCTGGGATTTTATTTTAATTTATTTATTACATTTCTATATCGCCCCAAAAGTCAAAGCGCTCTTTTAATGGGGTTATTCCTGCTGTTTCTCTGCTGTTGTCCCTGCTAGTTAGTTTGTCACTTTTCATAGTTTTATTGTGTGGATGCTAAACATTACATCTTTCAACATGCCTGTTAGCCACTTTGAATGCTTCTGCTGAAAGCCAAGATAGCAGTGTTTTTAAATAAAATATATCAGAAGGGAATTTTAAGAACATCAGCCCTGCTGGATCAGACCAAGGGTCCATCTAATCCAGCATTCTGTTCACACAGGGGCCAATCAGTTGCCCATGGAAAACTCACAAACAGGACATGAGTGCAAGAGTACCCTCCTGCTCATGTTCCCCAGCAACTGGTGTATATAGCCTTACTGCCTCTGATACTGGAGGTATCCTACCAGATACTGGAATATTTCAGCTCTGTAATTTGGGACTCATACGTTGAATGCTTCTACATACACACACACACACCTGCAAGTAGAAAACTAGCATGTCAGGCTGCAAGCTAGTTTAGAATCCTTCTCTCTTGGCATCTAGTTTTCTGCACGCAGGGATTTTTATTTTTATTTTAGTATGGAGACATATTCATTAGCGAGCCCCCATCCAAACTCTGGAGGTTGGCCAGTAAGGCCTGCGAAATGGATGTCGTTTGGAGGGAACTCCGCTACACCCAGTTGTGGGCTTGTGCAGCAAGGAAACTGACTCTCACCCCTGTTCTCCGCGGGTTGCAGGTGAAACCGTCGAGTTTGCTGAAGCCGGTGGCTTTGGGGAAACTGTCAGGCCGGTACCTCGCCCACCAGGAAGCCCTGCCTCACCTCCCGGTGCCGCCTCTCCAGCAAACCTTGGATCGATACCTCTTGGCTCTGCAGCCCATCATCAGCGACGAGGAACTGAGCCACACCCAAGCACTAGTGCAGGATTTCTGCAAGTCCGGTGGCGTCGGGGAACGGCTGCAGAAGGGGTTGGAGAGAAGAGCCCGGAAAAATGAAAACTGGGTAGGTAGACCCCGGAAGGGGTACGGAGGCAACCCCCACCCGGCTCACCCGCCGTTGCAAAGGTGGACGGATCTCCCACAATCCTTTTCCGGCCAGTGACGGGGGCCAGGACATTTTCCATAAGAAATTTTCCCAAGTGGGATTATTATTATTATTATTACTCTTTCTCGCTCATGGCGGCTTTTCTAGACAGACATGACGGGCTTTGCCAAGTCATGCTGTCTTTTACAGATTCAGGAATTTCCTGACGATTGAGCATGTTTTGAGTATGACTGCTTTCTGGATGTTGGCGTGGGTGTATTCTGGTAGGCCTAGTTTCTGAAGGTTTTCTGTATAGTTTTTTGATGTGATGCCGGTGACTAACGGAATAATTGTGACCTTTCCCTGTTGCCATAGTTCTTTGACTTCTATGGCCAGTGGTGTATATTTGTCTCTCTTTTTCTCTTCTTTTCTTACAACATTTTTGTCATTAGGTATTGCTATGTCAATGAGGTACATGTGTTGTTCTTTTTTGTCTATGACTGTTGTTGTTATTATTATTGTTATTATTAGGATGACCATCCGCCCGGATTTGTCCGGACATGCCCGGGAAATGGGGAGCAAATCCGCATCCAGGGGGGAAAACTGTTTTGGGGGGCCAAATCTGGAAATTTAGCCCCCCAAAAGGGTAACCAGATGGCCCTGGGGCGATCCGGGCCAACCGGGGGGCGGCGGGGGCAAACCGGGGTGGCGGGGGGGTCACGCGGCGGGGGCAGGAGGCAGGCGGCACGAGGCACTTACCTGCTGGGGCGTCCGCTTCCCTCCGGTGCTCGGAATCTACTGAGAAACAGGCTTCGCGGCCTGTCCCTCAGTAACGTGCCGGGTGATGACCACCCGGCGTGCTACTGAGAGACAGGCCAGGAAGCCTGTTTCTCAGTAGATTCCGAGCACCAGAGGGAAGCGGACGCCCCAGCAGGTAAGGAGCGCGGGGCGGGCGGCGCGGGGTGGGCGTGCGGGCAGTGCGGCGCGGGTGGGGGGGCGGCATGGGGGCGGGCGGCGCAGGCAGGGGGGCGGCACGGCGCGGGGGGGTGCCGCGGCATGGGTGGGGGGGCGCCGCGGGGCAGGCGGGGCGGCGCGGATGGGGCGGGTGGCCTGCGTGGGGCAGGCGGCGGCGTGAGGCATGCAGGCAGGGGGGCGGGCAGCGCAGCACGCTGCGGGCGGGGCAGCACAGGCGCGCGGTGGGGGGGTTGTTTTGGGTGGGTGGGGTGGCGGGGGGGGGCCGGGATTTTGATTCTCAAAATCTGGTCACCCTAGTTATTATTAATAATAATACCGTGCCATTAATGCACCTGGTGCTGTTTACTGCCACAACAGTACAAGCCAGTCAATTCACAACCAAACAAACGAAAAGGTGGAGGAAATACGCCAAATAGCCACAGGACGTAATAAAACAAAACCAACATTCTAAAACGGTAAAAATCAGGCTAAAATTCCAAAAGCTTTGGAGAAAAGAAAATGCTTTAGCTGAGTTTTAAAAGCCATGGTTGAACCCATGGTCTGTAAATGTTCCAGGGATTCCTTTTCCCTGTGGGAAAAGTTCCGCTTCGTAAGTTCGTCAATAAAAATGGATGTACGCAAAGACGATCTTAGGCCGGCTTGTCCGTTCCAACGTCGTCATTCGTGTTTCGAGGGTGATTATCCCTAGCATGATTATGTCAGTGAAATACATATATGTGTCACGGGGGAACTAAACTGGAAAATAGCAGCAGCAAAACTGAAGGTGCCCCGGCAACCTCAGCAGAAATGAGTGGTGCTCCATTGAAATGGATGAGGAATTGTCAGCAGGTCCTGCGCAGTTCTGTGGGTTGCTAAAGTTAATGCGCATCTCAATGGTTTTCGGTCCCTTTATTTATTTTGCCTTACATTTAAACAGTGTAAGAGACATACATGCTGTTGCTTTTAAATATTTACAAGAATTCTAAGAAAAGGATCTACATCAGGTGTCCCAATGTGGCTCCTCCGACGGCACCCACAGAACGCTTCAGTCCCTGCCCCCTTTAAAAAATGAAAAATTGGGAAATATCCGGGTGCCAAGTTCTTCTTCCCCTTTCTGAACCTGCAGCTGATCAGCTGTTCAGCGGGCAGGAAGAGAAAATGAGGCAAAGGAGAAGGGACAGACCAAGCCAGGCTGGCAGGGAAGAGAAATAGTGAGGCTGGAGTGGGGGAGGGAAACAGCATAGCTGGCTGAGGGATGCTGGGAGTTGTAGGACTTTTTTCTTTCTAAACATGCATAGGATTGCGCCTTTAATTATTACTTGGGGGGGTTCCCCTCTCCCCTCCTCATCCCTTTTTTCTTGCGTGTTGCTACTTTTTATATTGTAAGCCTGCGGTCAACAGGGGCTGTCTTTTCAGACTGAGTCTTTGTAAGCCTCTCCTGGAGTCGTTTTGGGCTGAGGAGCGGGATCATCATCATCATCATCATCCAAATAATAAATAAACAAATAATGCACCTTCTGTTTTTTCCCCAACCAAGCTCTCGGACTGGTGGCTGAAAACGGCGTACCTGGAGTATCGCTTGCCGGTAGTTGTGCATTCCAGTCCAGGTGTTGTTTTGCCCAAACAGGATTTTCTGGATCGGCAAGGGCAGCTCAGGTAACTAGTCATCGCAGATGCGGCGGTTGTGGGAACACCCTCGTTGGGATTCTCGAGATGCACCTGGACGTGTGAGGGAGGCTTTTGGAGTCTGTAAGATGAAGCCTCCCAAGTTTAGAGGCCAGAACATACCAGCTACTGGGAGTGTCAAGATTCCCTCTGTGTCCTTGACCTCTTGAGCCACGCTTTAAGGATCTCTTACTTCCTTAAGAGTCGCACCGTTCTTTTTTTTACCTTCCCAGTAACGTGGGGTTTAGGCTGTAGACGTGGGATGATGGTTGGCACACCAGACACTTTAGTTTTAACACAACAGTTTACTAGTAATTTCAAACAACCACATTACCATTAAAAGTGTTTTGTCAATAGAGCTGAGTGATACAAAAGGCATGAAAAGAAAAGTTACTAAAACGCAAGTTCTTGTACCCTAGCTGCATTTAGACTTTTCCATCTGCTTCTTTCTTCTGCTCTCATTTTTTCCCCTAGTCTCTCTGGTTGCCTGGCTCTCTCCTCTCTTTTTGTACCCTCTTCCCCCAAAACAGAAAGTTATGTTTCAGCCTTGAAAAACTGAAACAAACTTGGAGAAATGAAACTTACCCAGGGAAATGAATCTTAACCGGATAAATGAAACTCCTCCTCCCAGGGATACCACCTACCAAAAGACAAATCCCAGGCCTCTAAGCCTGACTTTATTACTTTACTTCTGTAGGTCTCAAAACTTCACAGAGAGGCGGGTGGCGATGGGGCATCATGTCCTCCTTGCCTTTTTCATTTTATTGGGCAAGGAGCCCAAGGCGGCTTAAATGATCGTCCCCTCTGTTTTATCCTCACAACAACCCTGTGAGGTGGGTTAGACTGAGGGTCAGAGGTTGACCCAAAGCCACCCAGAGAGCTCCATGGCCACGTGGGGACTAGAACCCAGATCTCCCGAGTCCCAATCCAGCACTCTAACCACTTCACCACACTGCCTCTTTCTGTGAGGTTCCACTGCGGAAAACCAAGTTCCATTTGGACTAATGCAGCACGACTTTTCTAATATATTATGGCAGAAATACAGCTTAATATTTGGAAGCTTTAGTTGTCTTTTTCCAATCTTTACGCCTATCTGCTTTTGCACATTAATGCTGTTGCTAATGAGGAGCATATTATCATTCGTTTCAGAGGTGGAAAACCTCAAACCAAATCTGTCCGCCTAGGAGTCTCAATCCATCTCTTTGTGCTACACAGGTAGTCCCGCCCCCTTTCACCAGCCAGACCCCTTTCCCCATCCGCCCCTCATTTGGCGGATTCCGGGCGTTGGTGGAGTTTGCTCCCCTTTCTAAACGGTCTTCTGTGGCTTCGTTGCTGGAATCTTTAAGCTAAAATATGGTGGCAATTTTGGCTCCACCCCTTTTACCATCGGCCCCGCCCACCCCTGGAATGTAGCCCCCGAAAACATCTCCGAATTGGAATCCAGCCCTCGGGCTGTAAGTGGTTCAACGCCCCCGATGTCTTGATACGTTGCCTTCACTTGTATTTTGCATTTTTCAGGTCCCTGCCCTGAAGTGTGTGCAATATATAATTTGCCCCAGGGGCAACAACCGAGGGAGTGGGGCGGAAACAGAGGCAGGGGTAAATAGTGTGCTTCCTCGGGCCCTTAGGTCATCTCTGGAGTCTCTCCTCTAGGGGGCCCTGCCAAAGGAAGCTAGGCGGGTGATTACAAGAGGGAGGACCTTCTGAGTGTTGGCACCTTTTTTACGGAATAAATACACCAAAAAGGTCCACCTGGCCCCGACGTGGTTGTCTTTTCGGCACCAGGGAGACAGTCCTTCTCTTTTGTAACCTACGTTGTTGTCTTTTCAGCACCAGGTTTTTTAAAAAAAAAAAACACTTCCTTTTCTCCCGAGCATTTTAAAGATCCAGTCCTCTGTTGCTATGCCTACTGTATTGACTCCTGTGCTGTCTCTTGCTTTGCACTGCATGGCATTTTATCCTTTTCAAATCTCTGCGTTGTGTTTTATATTTTCGACCGTTTTGGGGGTGTTTTAGCTTTTCCATGGTTTACATTCCGGCCAGAGTTTAGGCGAAGGAGAAATGTAATCCATAAATACAATGTGTTTATTATAGTTCTTGAAGCACCTCTATGTGGCAAATTCACAGCCCTTCCTCCTTCGGATACACCTCATCACATCTCTTGGCCTGTGCGTGGGTGCAGTTTGGCAGGGGGGGGGTGAGGAAAAATGGGGGAAGAGGAGATCTCTTGCACGCACATGACAGATCCCGAGGTGAAGACGGGACTCACTGGGGGAGAAGTTTGGAGCGCAGTGTTTTCGATACGCCCAGGTGGTAAATCGGATTTCTTGGTGTGCACCTTTATGCCAGATCCGAGGGGATGTGCGTGCTCTCCTTTGTTTGCGCACAGGAGGAGGAAGCTCTGAACTTTGTACAGGATCACCTTTCTCACACTTTCCCTGTCAGCCTCTGTTTCTGTTTTCATCTGTCCTCGGGCTGTGTTTAAAAATACCAGCCAATCCGAGAAAAGACCATGTGGGGTGACGGAATAAAAGGGACTTTTTCCTCTTCGGGAGGTCTTAGACCAGCTGGCCTGTTTCAAGGTTTTCTAGGAGAAATCTGCTCAGGCTTTGGCCCCTGGACCTGTTGAAAGCCTTGACATCTTAGGAGATCAAGCGGCGTATGCAAATAGTTCACATTTCAAAACAACACAAACAAAACTCAAATGAAACCAGGGCTGTGACATTTTAAACAGCAGATGTACACACTCAGTGTCATAGGCCTGCTTACTTGGAAGTTTTACTGCCGTGAAAGCATGCCAAGGGTGGCAGCCACCGGGCTAGACTGCACGCCGCGTTAAATATGGAGCGTGCAACCGATCCTTGTGGGTTTCACTGCCTCCGGTCGGTGGAGGCTGGTGTCTCGGATGTTGGTGGGGTGGCGAATCTGCACCGGGTTCAGTCAGAACCAGTTCTAAAGGAGTTCTCCAAGGAGTCGGGAAGATCCCCCCCCCCCCCACGTTCACACATACACCCCGGACAAAGTGTTCAGGAACTCCCCGCCCTTGTGCCAAAATCGCACACTTCCCCCACTGCGTCGGGTGGCGGCTGTAAAGGCCCCATTTACACAAAGGTGAAGGCATGAATGGAGCCACCTCAGTACAAGGGCAAAGGGAAGTATGCTGTTTTGGAGCAAGGGGCAACTGACCGCCAACCTTAGGGACCCAGTAGGTTCACACAGGGAGAAGCGATCCTGGAGGTATTGAGGTCCCAAGCCACGCCAAGACCACGTCTTGTGCCATGCATGAGAAGGTCAGCTGTAGGGCTTGCCTTTCACCCATCTCCTCCTTGCTTTGCCTGTGATTTATTTATTTATTTATTTTGTCAGGTTTGCAGCCAAGCTGATCGAGGGAGCCCTGGACTTCAAGACCATGATAGACAAGTGAGTTTAACCAGCAGGGATGACGGCCCAGCACTTTTTTGATGAGCAGGGACGCTGATGTCATCTACAGACACCCCCAGAATTCCCTCTTCCCTGTGGGCTTAGCTGCATGAAGGGTTATAAAGATTTTGTTAAACCCATCCCATCCGTGTTTGGGCAGATGGTTCCATCGTCCGCTCATTGACGGCTCTGATCTTCTACATGAAGGTTCCGTTTGTTTGCAAATGTATGAGCACATTTGCAAATAAACGGGATTGTGCCAATCATGGGGGGGGGGGTGGCTGGGGGGGGGGTGTATGTAACAGAATCATCCCTAAGTTCATGGAATCCCTGTGACTTGAAAAAATCCAGAGGCTGGGTTCATAGAAATACAAATTCATTTTCTCCGTTGCGGATTTCTCCTGCACGGGCAAATGGATTTCCCCAGCAACAATATATTCCCTGTTGGAATGCAAAGTATTTTGGGGTCTTGAATGGGCAATTCAGACCCATTTGCTTTACCAAAGAGCTGCTCCCGGCGGAGATGAAAACTGCCAGAAGTTTGTTAATAGGGATCAACACAGCAGCTTGAATTTTTGGGCTCTCCTTGGGGGACGTGGCTAGAGGATCATCATGATGAGCATTTGCATGTCAATTTTGACCACGGCACCACTGAGTTAGAGGCACCTCCTGACTTAGAGGTAGCTTCTGTTAAGAGCAGGGGAGGGGACCCCGGTTACGTCGCTCGACGTCAAAAAAAAAAGCCCCCCTTTCATCGTCCTGTGTGAGCTCCCCGAGAAGCAATTTTGAAACCGGTTTGTCTTCACTGTTCCAGCGAGACCCTTCCTGTGGAGTACCTGGGTGGGAAACCCCTCTGCATGAACCAGTACTACCAGATCCTCTCCTCCTGCCGCATCCCCGGCCCCAAACGGGACTCTGTGGTGAACTACACCAAAGGGAAGAAACCCCCCACTCACATCACGGTGGTCCACAACTTCCAGGTAAGGGAAGGAGCCTTGGCGTGGCCTGGATCAGGGACACTGAATCTTTTTCAACCCTGAGAGCTGGATTGCATTTCAGAGAAGCTCTCGGGGGCTGCGTTCTGATGGTGGGTGGGGCTTATGGCAAAAGGGGTGGAGCCAAATGACCCCAAACACCTGCCAGTAATTAAGCCTTTGGAGAAGCATTCTGACCTTTTGGAATGGGAGGGGACATGCAAATGCTGGGACAGTGGGACAGAGGGAAGTGGGTGGAGCCAAGGGAACTACAGAGGGCCTGCTTTGGCCCGTGGGACAGTGGTTAAACACCCCTGCTGTAAATGATGCCCAAAAGTACCTATAAAGAGCCTCCACATTTGCTTATCTTCTTTTCCTTGGAGGCTCTCCAAAGCCCTAGCCTGAGCATGTTTTCAAAGAGGTGCGAGATTGTTTTGTGGGGGCAGATATTTTGATGGCTGGGGTTTTGGCACTTCCATTTATTTATTTGTTTATTGCATTTGACATGATAGCGCACTTCAAATACTTGAAAGGTTGTCACACAGAGGAGGGGCAGGATCTCTTCTCGATCATCCCAGAGTGCAGGACGCGGAATAATGGTTTCCTCAAGTTACAGGAAGCCAGATCCTGGCTGGACATCAGGAAAAACATCCTGTTAGAGCAGTACGACAATGGAACCCATGACCTAGGGAGGTGGTGGGCTCTCCCACCCTAGAGGCAGCTGGACAACCATCTGTCAGGGATGCTTTGAGGTGGATTCCTGCATTGAGCAAGCCTTGTAGGCCCCTTCCAACTCCACTATTCTATTATTCTACTATTTATATTGAATAAAGGTGTGTCAAGCATTGGTTTCTCTCTCTCCTTTTGCCCCCTCTCTCCAGTTCTTTGAGCTGGATGTCTACAGCAGTGATGGCAGCCCCCTGACGACCGACCAGATTTTCCTCCAGTTGGAGAAGATTTGGAACACTTCCCTTCAAACCAACAAGGAGCCGATCGGGATCTTGACTACCAACCATCGCAACAGCTGGGCCAAAGCCTACAACAACCTCATTAAAGGTCTGCCTCCTCTCTGTCCGAAAGGGGCCCCTATCCGCTACTTCTTGGGAAGCCTCTGTTCCGTGTCCAGCCACCATTTGAGGTTGAGTTATGGGACGGGGGCTTTTTGGTGGTGGCTCCAGGAGACTCGTTTCGGTTTCTCTTTCCTCCCAATCTTCAGAAGGCAAGTCAAAAAACAACTTTCCCCCAATCTGGTGCTCTGCAGAGGCTTAGAACTTCAACTCTCATCAGCCCCAGCCAGCATGGCCAATATTCGGAATGCTGAGAGTCTTGCCTAAAATGCCTGGAAGGCCCCAGGTTGAGAAGACAGGTCAAAACTCCTTGCTGTTTTGGTGTACCTCCGATGTCCTCCAACCACCCCAGGACCTGTTGGTTGTACTGTCGTTTTCTTAAGTGTGTGTGTGTGTGTTTAAATCAATTTTAATGTTTTTAATTCTGTTTGTGAGTTGCTTTGGGGGCCCGAAAGGACTGAAATGCAGCATATATCCCCAAGGATAAATAAGAACATAACATCAGAAGAGCCCTGTTGGATCAGACCGAGGGGCCATTAGTCCAGTACTCCGTTCACACAGTGACCAACCGTCAACCAGAGACCCACAAGCAGGACAAGGAGCAACAGCACCCTCCCACCCATGTTCCCCAGCCACTGGTACACACAGGCTTACTGCCTTTGGTACTGGAGGTGGCACATAGAACCATCAGGACTAGTAGCCCTTGATAGCCTTCTCCTCCTCCAGGAATTGATCCAATCCCCTTTTCAAGCCATCCAAGCTAGTGGCCATCACTACATCTTGCGTTCGTGAATTCCATAATTTAGCTTTGAGCTGTACGAAGATGTCCTTCCTTTTATTTGTCCTGAATCTCCCACCGTTCAGCTTCATGGGATGAGCCCCACTGGGTTCTAGTATGATGGGAGAGGGAGAAAAAGGTCTCCCTCTCCACATTCTCCACACCGGGCGTAATTTTGTACCCCTCTGTCCTGTGCACAGCGTACCTTTTCTCACCCGCTCGCGCCATGTCTTCCCTTCCCAGACAAGACCAACAAGGAGTCTGTGCGTTCGATCGAGAAGAGCATCTTCACAGTCTGCTTGGACGCCCCGATACCGCGGGTCTCGGATGATATCTACAGGAGCCAGGTCGCTGCCCAGATGTTGCACGGTGGGGGCAGTCGCTGGAACAGCGGGAACCGCTGGTTCGATAAAACCCTTCAGGTGGGGAATTGGGGTCAGTGTGTGTGTGTGTTTGTGGTGCAATTCTTTCCTAGAACAGTCTCAAGCCTGCTCCCGCATCAACCTACTTGTACGTCCTGTTTATGACCTACAAAAGCCCTCTACAGCTCGGGTCCAGGTTACTTGAAAGACCGTATCCTCCCTTACGAGCCTGCCCGTCCTCTGAGATCTTCAGGGGAGGCCCTTCTCTCGGTCCCGCCACCATCACAGGTACGCCTAGTGGGAACGTGGGAGAGGGCCTTCTCGGTGGCTGCCCCGGGGCTCTGGAACTCCCTTCCCAGGGAAGCTAGACTGGCTGCCTCCTTGGTGTGCTTTTGGAGGCAGGCAAAAACTCTGTTTCAGCAGGCCTTTGGGGGGCAGTTTGGATCTCTCTTGATGCATTGTTTATATCTTGGATTTCTTTAAATTATTTGTATTTAAAGTGTTTTTAATGTTTTAAATATTTTAATATTGTACTATGTTTAATTATCTTTTTAATTTTTGTAGATCTCTTGTCTGTTTTTAACTGTACGTTTTAATTTGTAAGCCGTCTTGAGTCCCAGTATTGGGGAAAAACGTGGGATATAAATAAACATCATCGTCATCTCAGGGTGCGGGCTGGAGCGCCGATGGCAGAAAACTCGACTTATATCCGACAAGACACGACATAGAGAACATCTTCGTTCCTATGGGGTGGCAATACGTGCAGCGAAGAAAGCTTTCTTCTCTGCACGCATTGCGTCTGCGAATTCACGTCCAGCAGAACTGTTCAGGGTGGTGAGGGGTCTAACCCAGGCACCTTCTCCCCTGAACCTGATTTTAGAGCCTTCGGTAGTTCGCTGTGATGCCTTTAACAATCATTTCTCAGATAAAATCTCTCGGATAAGAGACGACTTAGATGCCATTGTTATAGCAGAGGCTGACAGTGGAGTGTCCAGCAACTCCGCGAGTAGGATTACACTTGATCAGTTTCAGTTGGTGAGTACCAAGGACGTGGACAAGGTACTTGGATGTGTGAGGAGGACGACTTGCCCTCTCGATCCCTGTCCTTCTTGGCTGGTCGTCCAGGGAGGAGATGCAGTTAGATCACATCTACAACATATCATTAATGCATCTCTCAGGGAGGGGAGTTTTCCATCATGTTTAAAAGAGGCGGTGGTAAGGCCACTTCTAAAAACGCCCTCCCTGGATCCCCTGGACCTTAATAACTACAGGCCAGTATCAAATCTTCCATTTTTGGGCAAGGTAATCGAGAGGGTGGTTGCTTTCCAACTCCAGGCAGTCTTGGATGACACTGATTTTCTAGACCCATTTCAAACCGGCTTCAGGGCAGGATACGGAGTTGAGACCGCTTTGGTCGCCTTAGTGGATGATCTACGCCTTAGTATTGACAGGGGGAGTGTGTCCCTGCTGGTACGCCTGGACCTCTCAGCGGCTTTCGATACCATCGACCATGGTATCCTTCTGGAGTGCCTGGGGGAACTGGGAATCGGGGCACTGTGCTTCAGTGGTTCCGATCCTATCTCTCAGGCAGGTTCCAGATGGTGATGCTTGGGGATAGCTGCTCTTCAAAAAAGGAGTTGCTATGTGGTGTACCACAAGGTGCCATCCTTTCCCCAATGCTGTTTAACATTTACATGAAACCGCTGGGAGAGATCATCCGGAGGCATGGGGCGGGGTGCTATCAGTACGCTGATGACACCCAAATATATTTCTCTATGCCTTCGATAACAGCGCCAGCTAAGGATAGTGTGACTCCTCTGAATGAATGCTTGGAGGCGGTAATGGGCTGGATGAGGAAAAACAAACTGAAGCTGAATCCAGACAAGACGGAGGTGCTTGCTGTCAAAGGCCCCAACCTGGGTCTGGAGGTGTGTCAACCAGTTCTGGATGGGGTTACACCCCCCCCCCCCGAAAGATTGTGTTCGCAGCTTTGGGATACTCCTGGATCCATCACTCCAAATGACAGCTCAGATTGATGCGACGGCCATGAGTGCCTACTATCAGCTTCGGCTGATACGCCAGCTGCGCCCCTTCCTAGAGTTGGAAGACCTAAAGACGGTAGTGCACACGCTGGTAACTTCGAGGCTTGACTTCTGCAATGTGCTGTACATAGGGCTACCTTTGTGCCTATCCAGAAACTTCAACTTGTTCAAAATATAGCAGCCAGGTTGGTCACCGGTACACCTAGGGGTGATCACATTATACCAGTTTTAAAATCGCTTCATTGGCTGCCAATCAGTTTCCGGGCGAAGTATAAAGTGTTGGTTATTACCTTTAAAGCCCTACATGGTTTGAGTCCAGGTTACCTGTGGGATCGCCTTCTCCCATACAATCCGCCCCGCACACTCAGGTCCTCTGGGAAGAACTTACTCAAATCAGCCAGAACTAGACTGACGAGTGTTACCCAGAGGACCTTCTCTTCCATCGCTCCCAGACTATGGAATGGTCTGCCGGAGGAGATTAGACAAATTAGCAGTCTTCATGAATTTAAGAGAGTCATGAAGACTGCTCTCTTCCGGCAGGCCTATCCAGATGAATTTTAAAATGTTTTTAATTATGTATTTTTTTTTCTTGTTTTTAAAATTTAAACTGTTTGTGATTCTTGTGTTTTATATTGTTGTTGTTCCCCGCCTCGATCCGGAAGGAGAGGCGGGTTATAAATAAATTTATTATCATCATCATCATCATCATCATCCACGGCGAGACAGGTGGCTAGAGGAGTCAAAGAAATGTGTTTTGGGGGTAGAGTTTTCCACGGGGAACATGATCAAGCACGGAGCTTCTTTTCCCCTTCTTGGCCATACGCAGCGGCCGTTCCTCTCTCATCGCCTCCATTTGCCTTGCAGTTCATCGTGGCCGAAGACGGGTCCTGCGGCTTGGTGTATGAACACGCGCCCTCGGAGGGTCCCCCCATTGTCGCCTTGCTGGATCATGTGGTGGAGTACACGTAAGGCTTCTGTCGCTTTCCTTCTCTGCTCCAGGGGCGCCTTTTTTCCACCCCGAGGGGCGGGTTTTCTTCCGGAGAAGCTCTCGCGGGCACCATCTGAAGGGCACCAGGGTTAGTAAAGCTGGCCAGTGTAGAATGAGGTGTTTGTGGCTGGAACGTCTCTCTTTCTAACTGCTTTTAACTGTGTGTCTGCCTTTCCTTGGTAGAAAGAAACCGGAGTTGGTCAGATCTCCTATGATTCCTTTGCCGATGCCCAAGAAACTGCGGTTTAACATCACCCCGGAAATCAAGAATGACATCGAGAAGGCAAAACAGAACCTTAACATGTGAGTGATGGGGAAGGTGGTCATTTACAGAGGGAGGAAGTTCAGGACGGAGCAAAACGAACAGACGCCCGTGCTGTGTGGAGAACGGCCGTCCCTCCTCGCATCCTGAAAATCCTGCTTCCTTTCCCTCTAACTAAATATGTGGGTGGTGGAATCCAAGTTTCTAGTGCCTATGAGGGCTGTTAAAAAACTTGATGGTTTTCTTTCTGGCCTCAACAATGATGAATAACTTCCGTGGCTCTAGCATCGCGTTGGTGATCTCGGTGTCTTATCTTAGTATTTCAAGGTATTGTTTCCTTCCTCTGCCCGTTTGCAGAATGGTGCAAGACTTGGATATCAAGGCCATCGTCTTCCACCAGTTTGGGAAGAATTTCCCCAAGACGCAGAAGATTAGTCCAGATGCTTTCATCCAGATGGCTTTGCAGCTGGCGTATTACAGGTGAGTCCGGGACCAGAGGTGGGTGGGCGGCTTTGCTTTCCTCCCCGTCCTCAGAATGTTAACAGCGACTTCCTTGGGTCAGGCCAACAGTGAATGTTGTCTCAAATCCTAGAGCTCACTGTTTTAGGCTCTGAATTCCCTAGAGCAGAGGGGCACAACCTTTTGGGCGTCGAGGGCCACATCAGACAGTGTCGGGGGCCACTCAACTGTGCATGCGCTCACACAAACACACTTACACCTAGAAGGCACCATATTGGAGAAGAGTGTACTAACGCAGGGCTACAGCTGCTTAGGACCAAGGGCCAAATTTGGTCCTCTGGGGGTTTCCCCACATGGCCACGCCCCCTCCCCCTAGGCCTGCCCCCTTTCCCCCAACCAATGATCAGTCGGTGTTTCCCTCTCCGTTCTAAAAGGAAGAAATGCCTCTCCTATGGCTGAGTTACTGGGAAGAAGTGCTTGAAGCTGAAATAGGCTTGCTTTTCTGGCCACACCTCTTTTGGCTATGGCTCCACCCACCCCTGGGAAGCGGCCCCCGAGAGCTTCTCCGGAATGGAATCCGGCCCTTGGACTGAAAGCAGTTCTGCTCTAAACAAAGGAACAAAAATCCTGCCGGATAAAACACACTAAAATTCCGCTGCAGCAGGATGAAGCATAGCAGGAATTATTTATCTCTCAGACTCTCTCAGAGAATGAATGGCTGTGTGCATCTGTCTGTCTGCCTTTTCCTGGCACTTTCTTCTCCGCTTCCTTCTAGGATGTATGGCCAGGCCTGTGCCACTTATGAGAGCGCCTCGCTCCGGATGTTCCGCCTGGGCCGGACAGATACGATCCGCTCGACCTCTGTGGATTCTCTGATGTTTGTGGAGGCCATGGACAATTCCGGCAAGCAGGTAGGGGAAGGGACGCTGTTCTTGCCTGTCTTGACGTGATCAAATCCAATTGGCCACATCCTCCTGGCCTCCCCACCCAACACTTTCCACCAGATTGCCGGTCAAACAGGCAAGGCAGGCTTTTCACGTTGTTGCGAAAAACCTACTGGATCTGTTTGATCAGGAGGAGATGGTGGAATATAAAAGGAAGCGTGTAAGGAAACAAAACAGGCTGAAACATTAATTGTTTAGCTGCATATCTGATGATATTCTCTAAAGGTGTTTTACGACTGTAAGTTACTTTTCTTGTGTTTTCATTTCATGTATTTCATTTCTATACAGGCCAATTACATTCTGGGTGGTTCACAAATATTATAAAACCACAAATTATAGCGAAAAAATAGATTTAGTTTGCACATAACACTAACCAATGGTTTATTTAACCCATGGGCTCCTGAATTCTGGGTTGTTGTGATGTGTGAACCCAGCCTTGCTAATAAGCCATAGTTTGCTAACCATGGACAACCCAGAAAGAGAACCATGGTTTGTTGCTGAGCTGTGAACTCTGGATTGATTAAACCATGGGTGATTGTTATGTGTGAACCCAGAACTGTGGCATGTTTGTGGCTTGGTTTGCCAGGCTACAGAGGCATTGGGTAAATGTGGTAAAAAAAACCTCTAGTCACTCTATATGCCCCTTCTACAGCACTGCAAAGGCATGTGGAATATGAGGTAGGAAAAAGGAGTTGGGAAACAAACCAGGGATTGAGAAAACAAGCCATAGTTTGTTCGATCGTCTGCCAGACCAACCGTGGATACACAACAAACCATGAATTAAATAAGCCGTGAGTGAATGTTACGTACGAACCAAGTCATAGTCAGCTTAGAGAATAGCCAGTGCAGCTAATGGGAAGGGTTAGGAATTCCATCCTGCCGGCAGAAATGGCTTTTGAAATGGAGGTGCGGTTTCAAAATGGTGCTTTCTGACCCCTCTTCAGGACCAGGAGAAAGCGGAGCTTTTGAGGAGAGCGACCCAGGCCCATCGCTCCTATACTGACATGGTGAGTGCCCCCCCCAAAAACCACCCCCTAAATCCATCTGGCGAAGCAGCTTCTCTGGGGTACCAATAGATAAATAGAATGGTGGATTTGGGGTGCTTGTTTCTGACAACACTCTCAGTAAGCCCCCTAGCTTAAGAGAGTCAATCTTCTCATTGCTGTGGTCACCAGCTGGTCTTGCTCCTCCTCCTCATGGCTCCCACTTGCTTGCCTGGCAGGCGGACAGCCAGGGAGAAAGGAGGCCACGGCATCTGCTGCTCCTCGTTCTCACCACCTCTGTTGTCTTAGCGAGAGGGAGAAGCCGGTGGAAATGGGGAAGAGCAAGAGCAATTCTAGGGAGCTCTTGACAGTGGGTCCCTGCTGGGATGTGGGCCCTCAGCATGCTGACTTTTGGCGACGGCCTTGATTGCAGCTAAGCTCAGAGGGAACAGGGGAGTCTGATTTGCCTCCCTGCGCATCAAAAAGTCACGGGGCTTTGACCCTGCCTGCCCTGCCTCCACTGGTGCAGCTTATATCACATATAAAACTACTTTGTGCTGGGCCTTCTCTATCCCAGCGTGGTTTATTCTGGTTGGAAGGTCCCTCTGTAAGATGGAAGGATTTTTACCGGCTCTGCTGCCAGGTGGGATCTCCTGCAGTTGACCTCTGAGCTGTGGCCCGTCTGCTCCACCAATACCCTGTGGTAAAGCTGGGCGAGAGTAAGAAAGGTGGACAAGGTTGCAACTGGGAAGAGGAGGAGAAGCTTCAGGGGGCTCTTGCCAGTGGGCCCACCATGCCGGCCCTTGGCGCCATCCAATATACCAATTCCGTGGGCAATGTCCTGGATCCATTTACGGCAGATCAAGGGGTCTTCTGCCCACCCCATTCCTTCCCACAGCCCCCCCCCCCCATGAAAATGTTAAGCAGAGAGTCGGGAGACCCTGCCGAATGGGGTGAGCTGTGGGGTGGAGGGGTGGATTTGCGAGTAGAGCTCTTCCTCTTGGGGAAGGCAGATCTCAGATCCAACCCCAGGTTTTTGAACACAGCGCTTTCCTCTGGTGTTGCTCTTTCGTGACTCAGCCGTGTGGATTTCGTGTCCCCCACTTCTTCCCTTTAGGCGATTAAAGGGGACGCCATTGACCGCCACCTCCTGGGCTTGAAACTCCAGGCCATTGAAGACCTGGTCAGCATGCCTGAGCTCTTCATGGACACAGCCTTTGCCGTAGCCATGCACTTCAACCTCTCCACCAGCCAGGTAAGAGGCCGCCGAGCAATCCAGGAGTTCTCTGGACACCCGCCCGTTTTAGGCTGCCCCAGAGCGCAATCTGGCACAAGCGCAGGCATTTGGAGAGCTCCAGCAATCTCTCTGTGCTCTTGTTTTGTTGTTGTTGTTGTTGTTGTTTTCAAGTTTCTAGTCCTTATGACGGCAAAAGGAACATTCGAAACTTGTGCTCGTGACATCCGGCCAAATTCCTCAGTGGTGTGTATGCAGGCCAGAAAGAACTTCTATCCGATCAGGGATTGGCACATCAGAGCCTTTCTTAAACCCTTGGGTATCGGGAGCAGAATAATTTGTGCACATTTGTGTGAGTTGCTCAGACTCCAGCAAGGACAACTGTCCCAGGATGTGCTTTATTTTGGCACAGAATAAAGACAGATCTGCAGATACCCTTCCCTGCCTAATGAACGTTTGTTGTTGGTTTCTTTGCCCTCATATTCCTCCCCCCCAAACCCTATATCGCAAGATGGCCCTCTCCAGAATACGAGTAGAGCAGGGGTGCAGAACCAAGGGCCAAATATGGCCCCTCCCACAGTCCAGGGTTTTCCAGATGACCATGTCGCCTTTCGCGACCACCGATCGTTCGGTGCTTTCATTACATTGTTTGGTGTGGGGTAGGGGGTCACACAGGCTCAGACATGCACACAAACCCAGGGATTCCCTTGCTTGTGCTAGCAAAGGAATTCCTTGCTTACCTTGGATTTCTCATGAAAAATAGTAGATAAGGAAGGAGAGGCAGTGGCAGCAGATGCAGGCAGGGTCCAGCAGGCCGCCAAAAATGATTTGGCGGGCCGCACGTGGCCTTTGAGACAAACTTTTTGCAACCCTGATTTACAGCAAAAACATTTGTTTTTGATTATTTCATTATTGAGAGCCAGTGTGCTATAGAGGTTAGAGTTTTGGACTAAGACTGGGGAGACCCGGGTTCCTATCCCCACATGGCTGGGCGACTTTGGGACTTTAGTTGTTGTGAGGATTAAAATGGAGAGGAGGAGGAGGAGGAGGGTCATGTAAGCCCACTTCTGTTCCTTGCAAGAGGAAAAAGGCGGAATATAGACAGAATAATTCATTTTTTAAAATAAGGATGATCTCTCGTCAGCTGTTTCGAAAAGATTCCGAACGACGTAAACGACTTGTGTCTCCCCCAACCACCCTTTCCCACTAGGTTCCCGCCAAGACGGACTGTGTGATGTGTTTCGGCCCCGTCGTCCCGGATGGCTACGGCATTTGCTACAACCCCATGGCTGAGCACATCAACTTCGCCATCTCCGCCTTCAACAGCTGCAGCGAGACCAACGCGGCCCGCATGGCACATTACTTGGAGAAGGCCTTACTGGACATGCGGCTGCTGCTCGAGTCGAATCCCAAGTCCAAACTTTGAAAGGCAAAAATCGCCGTTGGGAAACTTTCGGGGCAGGGTGGGGGCAAAGATCATCCAGGCTCCAGATGTGGGCCGTGTGGGCCACCTGCGCTGACGAAAGAGGGGGGTGGGCCCGTTTGCCTCTCCGGGACTGCGGGGTGAATGCAGAAATCTGTACATGTGCCTTCTTGTAGGTTCAAGGAACGGCGGACCTTGAACCTGGGATTCCAAAATTGCCCTGCATTTCCCCCGGAGGTTGCGGATCGATACATCCTCCTATGGCATCGTTTGTTTGTTTTGCTGTGGAAACGAGAATATAGGAAATGCATCCTTCCTCCCGCGAGCTAATCCAGTGGGCAGGGCAGGAATTCATGCTCCCCTGCCGATGCTGAGAAAGGAAGTTGGTGTCGGCCTTTCCGGTAGTTCCACGCCTTCCAAGAACCCCGTTAAGATCCCCTCTGGTGCTTGTCAGGAGAGTAGAGGGTCTTTCCGCCCTAATTTCTCCCAAGGATTTTGGTCCTGTTTTGTTCTGTACCCCTAGAGGGCCCCCCTCTCACCGTCCCCGCCCCCCCCATCCATCCTTGCACGTTTGAAAATCGGTTGCGTGGTACCCGTCCTCGTCACGGGGTCCTTTCTGTGGGTCGGGCCGTTTTTAGCGTTTGGACACGAAGCTCTCTTTACGTTGTGGTTGAAGAAAAAGTTGCATCTCTTCTGGCCAGATTGCTGGAGGGTTGTTTCTTTTTTGCTTGTTTGGCACACCTGATAGTCAAGTATGTGAGCGCCGATCCGTCTCAAAGCTTCGAGGCGTCTCGTCGGCCTTTGGAAAACCGCCGGTACGATTCCTGGGATTGGATCCAGATTTATGCTGTCTTGTTTTCCTTAGCTAGCACTTTTCCCTCATAGAGAAAAATGTCAGCCGCTGACGTATACATAGGAGAAAGAAAGCTGTGAATGTGGAGATCCCATGAGGGTACGGGGTGAAGGCTGCATGGACAAGCCCCGGCCCTAGGCATGTGACAAGAGTCTGGCAAGAAGGAGATGGGATTTTTTAGAATTAGCTTTTAGTTTTCTTTTCTCGACCCCTACCCTCAGCTCCATCCTTTCCCCCAGCTTGCCTTTGTGAAATGCCGATAAGGTATTCGGTGACTCACCTGCACAGCTAACGATTGTTCGAAATCGCCGCCATTGCCGTGTGCTACTTGTTGGGGAACTTTTCCTGTTCTGCACTTAGTAGGTTCGATTTTATGCAGGATCGACAACACTGAATCTTTGGATGTAGGAAATTCCCTGTCCTGGATGGTAATTTTAGGGTTGAAACACACACAGATCTTAAAACTTAGAGGGACCTCAAATTGAACCCCAAATACAGGGGCCTTCACATCTGGAGAACAGATTGCCCTGAAACTCTCCTCTCCAAAATCCAAAGTTTCAAAAAGGAAAAGATAGAAACATTCATACACACCCCCCTAGCAGTGTCTTAGGGTCGGGATCCAGATTTATGCTGGATCAACAGCCTCCAAATTTAAGTGGAGGGATTTTCCGCAAACGGACAGCCCCTTTCTCTCTCCGAAGGTCAGATTCTGAATGGAGCACATAGTCCAGAAGCTGTTAACTCACCAGTAGTTTTAGAAGCATATACTAAGAGAGCAATCCTATGCGTGTTTACACAGCAAAAAATGAACTTTTCCCTGTTTAAACACACATGCGTTTAAATGCCAAAAATCAGAACTGAATGGCAGGTGGTGAGATTAAAATGTAATACATGATGCATTGAATCAAAGCTTCCCACCAATACCTGAGTTAAAACACTTGTATCTGAAACAGACTATGTACAGAGCTAAAAAATAATCTCAGGAGCAAATCAACCTAACAGATGTAGATTCAGTTATTTATTTTGGTTATTACTAACTTCCAAACTGTGTCACACGGCTGGATTAATCGGAGATTGTACTTGGGTGCCTGTCCATAATTTCCTCGACAGGGCCTTTGTGCTGCTGCTTTTGGCAGACTTAAATAAAGCAACAGCTCCATCTGCTGTTGGGGGGGGGGATGACTACACAGTGCACTTCAAAGCACTTGAGTGTGGTTCAGTTAACTTTCCAGTCACACACTTTGAGGGACACCCGCTTGCTACATGATGTGCCATTGGGAGACTTAACGGTGCTCGCTTGGGTGCTAGAAGTCCTTATGTGTAGACAGTTTAGAGAGGAAAGCAACAATAGCCCAAACTGGGATTTTAAGTTTGATTTTAGCACTACGTTCTCTGCTATAGATAATTGGGGAGGGAAAGGGGAGAATTAAACCACTATACTCTTAACGGTCTGCCAAAATAATTATTGCCTTGGCAGCTTTTAAAACCAAAACATCATAGGGACGCGGAGTTCTAAATAACCAAATTCTTCATCTTTTTAGGAGGAGAGGGGAAATTGGGAGCTAGGAAAACTCGGGGAATATTCCACCAGGGATAGGAGGGAGGGAGGGAAGATGAACGCTCAATTTGTTCATTGCAGATCCGTGCAATTACCACGATGCACTGTCATTTCCGTGACAGCATATGACGCCAAACGAAAATTTGCCAAACCCCCTTGTGCTTATTGTACAATGTGCTGAAAACGTTCAGGGGAAACGTTACAGGTGACAATCAAATGCGGATTTCAAGGCCGGGTCTTTGGATGTACTTAAGAACCCTGAAGTCTGGATTGGATCGTGCCAAACAGGGATATGTTTCACTATCCCTTTGCTTCTTTGTTCCCAGTTTTATCACATTTTTTGCCGCCACATGTTCAGAAATTGATCTTGGCAGTCATGAGGGCTAGGAACTTGAAACCCTCCTGCTATAGAAGTGCCTTATATTGCCCACTCCCGGGAACAAAGGGAGATTGTATTATTATTTTTAAGTGTGTAGAACTGTTTACAAGATGTTTGTAAGTAACATTTGGTACGCTGGTGTTCCTAACTTCAATCTTTGATTTCCCCTTTTTTGATGTTTGCAGTGACCAGACTCATATAAGTGCAGGGGATTATAAATAGATAGCTGCTTAAAAGCTGGTATTTATGTATCAGTGTTCTTCATCAAATTAATATATAAAAGTGATGAGAGATAGAAGCATGGACAGGAATGCCTGGTTCAATTCCCACCTTACCCACAGACCTAGTATGTTGTTGTTGTTTTACTCCCTGCAACAATAATACTTACCCACATTACTAGGCCGTTGCAAGGACTGAAATAACTTGGAAGTGCTTTGAACAGTCGAGAGCTAAATAATTCTATTATTTTAAAGTACCAAAACACTTATATATGCTGTTTACCTACAGGCTGTGGTCTTAAAAGACTGTGAAGTTGTGCATATCCAAGCTATTTCAGCGTTAGAATTAGCACTGTTTAACAGATACCGCGACGTTCTTGATGCGCCTGATTTTATATTACTTCCGGCGAGTGCATGCATGGCCTGCTTGTAAATTTAATTAAATTGTATTATTGGTTTTTTTGATAATGTATAAATGGGCCCTGAAAGACACAGGAATTCCGCTTTCTAACCCAATTAAAAAAAAAAAAGGAAGTTAAGGCTCTTGGGAAGTTTCTTCCTACATACGGCTCTGTGTGTTACGTTCCCGCATGGAAGGTACTTACGCATAGGAAGAAGTGAAAACAACTCTAATGTAATAACTTAAGGGGGGGGGTGCATCAGGCACAGCCACTGAATCTGGCCCAGGGAGGGGTCCCCCGCAAGGCCATGCCTTTTACCCACACACCAATCTTTTGGCAATTTCCCTGCTTTTGGCTTTCCCCCATTCTAAAAGGTTGAAATGCCCCTTCTAAGCCTTTGATATGGACAGCAAGAGCTTCTAGCTACAAGCGCAGGGTTAAATTACGGAACTCACTACCACAAAATGTAGCAATGGGGATACGGCCTAGATAAGCCCATAGAGCAGGGGTTTGAACCTCTTTCAGCCCAAGGGTTGAATTTAATTTCGGAGTAGCTCTTGGTTGCGTTTCAGCGGTGGGCAGGGCCAAAACTACCTGCCTATTTTAGCTTAAAGCTGTAAACGTTTGCATATTTGGACAGCAAAAAGTCCTACAACTCCCAGCATTCCCCAGCTAGCTGGCTGGGGAATGCTGGGAGTTGTAGTGCTTTTTTGCTGTCCAAACATGCAAAGGATTGTGCCTTAATGCCAGAAACTTAAGTGTTAGAAGAAGTATTTCAACTTTTTAGAATGGGGGAACGAAACCGCGCAACCCCCAAAGAATTGGTGGTAAGAGGGGGGGACATGGCCCACACCACTGAGGTGCAACAGAATGGAGCGGCCCCAACTTGCTCAAGGTCCTGCTGATATCAATGGGAGGTGACCTGGTAAGGTTTGGCCCCCTGGGTGTATATTTCGGTGTGGAGATGAAGGACCTAAAACAAGCCAACCACAAAGAGAGAAGGACAAAGGTCCCGGTCTCCAAGAGGCATTCCGAAGCAATGTCAGTCCACCTTGTTACACGCGTGAAACAATCACGCTTGCATTCGGGGGTGGGGAATTAATACAGGCAAGGAAGTGACCATAAAAACACTTTTATTGAGTATTTAAAAGTTTTTTGGGTAGCTTAGGGATAGTTCTAAACCATTAAGAACATAGTGATGCCTTAACAGTGCCTCCTTTTAGGGTAAGGGGTTGTTTGTTTCGTTTTGTTTTCGCGTTTTAACAACCGGCAGTAAAGTTTGCAATTGTGTGGGCTAATTTGGGGAGAAAGGAGGGGAGAAGAAGGAGAAAAGAAAAGGGTGATCAGTAAAGTGGAATGAGTCATTAGTACTCGAAAGGAAAAGAAAGCAGAGAAAAGTGGTCCCCAGTAAACCAAATCATTCGGACAAGTAGGAAAAAATATCTATATAAAAAGTTTAGCATAGTGGAGTTTTTGCCACTGTGTAGACACAATCATGCGCACCTTCCACAAATCCCCGTTCCGCTGCATGCGCAGAAACGCTGCTAGTGTTAACAGCAACACTTTGAGTCGGTCCCCCCCCACGAAGATTGATACGAAGTACAGTCAGGATTGAACCAGAGGCCTCAAACCGCCATGGAAAATTTAAAAAAACCAGAAGGAAAAAAGGCCTCCGGCATCCCACCCCCCACCGTTTTAGCTCCAGTCGATCACACTCCTCCACCTTCCCCAGTGGCGATTTGTCGGCTGCCTCCCCAAATGCATGATCCAGTTGGCACCCTCCGCTTCTCCCCCGGCCCCTGTTTTGCAAACAGTCCGTTTGAAAAATAATAAATAGTGTGTATATTGCATGCCGCAAAAAGGGAAATTCAATGGGGAAAAAAGTCACGGAGCTCTCTGTATAGGATTCATTCCCCACACCCCACCCCCTCTCGCTGACAAGACACTAGGTAGACTCTCTGCGTGAGCACGCGCCCCTGGCCCAGCCTTTGAAATTCATAAGCGCCGCCTACCGGAGCCTGTCTTGCGCGAGTCACGTTGAAACTGACGAGAGTCGGGTCGGGCTCTCCGGCAACCCTACCCGCTTCAGCGGCGCTCGCGCAAGAGACGCCCCCAGTAAATCACGCCTGAGAGAAGATTAACCTCTGGCCTAGCTGTGCACCTGTGGATATATAAAAGGGATTCTGCTCTTGTCCGGTCCTCAACATGCAGCAGGGTTGATCCGGCTCGTTGGAAAAGGCCTCTGGTCTTCAGGTGGTCGTCCCTGGCTGGTCCTTTGGGCCGTCGTTTCTTAAAAGGCTCCTCCGCTTAAGTCCCCAGCTACGGCCCCTTCTTTGCTTGACCGAATCGTGCAGTCCAGTTCCTGTGCCTTCAGAGTTCACTGCAGCTTCGTGCCCAGCTTGCGCTGTCGGTTCCTGCGGCGTAAAAGGAAAGGCGTTTTTAAAATCTGATGGAGATCTGTGCGTTGTTTCCGGGGGCCCGGCTGCCCCCTCCTTCCCCAAACCTGCACCTGGATTGGGGCTGCCACCTGAAAAAAAGGTAGCCTCAATGGACCGTATGAGTTTTAGGTCCGCTTGGATGGGATTCAATGGAGTTTACTTCAAAGTAAGTGTCAACAGCAAGTGGTGTTGGATCTCTTTCAGCCTGAGGGCTGAATTCCATTTCGGAGAAGCTCCCAGGGGCCGCATCCCAGTGGTGGGCAGGGCCAAAGGCGAAAGAGGTGTGGCCAAGAATCCCAGCATAATTTATCTTAGAAATTCTTCCTGTCCGTCGCTTAGCTTTAGGAGAGGCATTTCAACCTTTCAGAATGGGGTGAAACTGCGCAAAAGCCACGACACCACCAAAGGAGCAGCGGTGAGTGCAAAAAGTGGTGGAGCTATCCAGGGATGCTTGGACAGCCAGATTTATAACGTAGGCCTGAGATCCACTACAGCTTGAGTTGATCGAGGATGCACTCCTACAGCCAGCTAGCGAACCTCCAACAAATTGTAGGAGAAAGCTAAGAAGCTGGCCGTTTTTAATGTACCGGGAGCGGAGGTACCTAGAGTCTGAAATCATACAGCCCACAGGAGCCTTTGCTATGTCATTCAAAGGAAGTCCAAACCACTAACACCAGGGGGCGCTGAATGTCTTTTAGGCGAATTCTATTTCGGAGGAGACCTTGGGGACCGGGTCACAATGGTGGGAAGTTACCGAAAGATCGGTGGGGTCAAGGGAGAGGCCTTGGGGTCAGGGGAAGGGGGTGAACCCCAGAGGACCGTAGAGGAACCCTGGTCGCGCTGCACTTGGCCTGTGTGTCTGAGGTTGAACACCTCGGGTCTGCAACTTCACAGGCCCACGCCGAGACCTTTGCGCTATGCCCAACACCCTACAGGATCCTAGCGCGAGCAATGTGCTTCTGACGCATCATGCGCCTCTCCACTTTGTACAGTCTCCTGGCCCGGACCTCACCTGGCTTCAGCTCTGGTGACTGTGTATTCGAACCATAGGATATTTGGGATGAGACTGGTGTCCCGGATTAAGAAGAACTCGGATAACGGCCTGAAAAGAAGCGGCGAGGTTTTGCAGGGAAAGAGGAGGGGGGGGGGAGGACACAGAAGAAGACAGAGAGTGAGAATTCAGCTCAGTTCTTATTTTCAAGTCTGTTACTTCTTACAGTTTTAGGGAATCAACAGCGCACAAAGGTGCTCTAACTGAACCGAGAACAAAGGGGCTGAAAGAATCCATTCCAAAGAAGACTTGGATCTTGGCAGAGTTGATGGTGAGAGGCTGGTCTAATCACCTCTTCCGCCATGCACCTGTTCTGCCGTGCGGCTTAAAATATAGACGTGGACCGGTTAGGGAATTGCAGGTGAGGCTCACGTGATCGCAACCACTTTCCTGTGACAAACGGAAGCTGTTTGCCAAGTGTGGTGACATTTTCAGAGGTTCCACCGAGACATCACATCGATACGTTGCTTTTTGCTGAACAAAGCACAACTCGGACCTGCTTGCCTGCTTTCGTTTCCCACTTGCTCTGCATTCATCTGGCTGAAAACTTCTTTCCATTCAACGGTTTGCAAGCCCGCTTTGAAACCGTGGTTTCTGATGAACCATGCCCAGCGGAAATCACACCAAACCATGTTTAAGCTTCCTTAACCGAGTGACGTGCAATACCTGGAATGAGCTATGCTCAACAGGGGTCCCCAACCCTTTTTGGGTCGGCAGGCATGTTCGGAATTTTGAGGGTCGTGGGCGCTCTCACCAAAGAGCTGCCACGGGGGCGGGCCTTGTAACACGGCTGCCACGTTGGGCACAGCTGGCCACAAAACACTCAATTTCCCAGAAGGCAAACAGGCAAGACTCAAAGGGGGTGGGGAACCTAAGTATAAGGCAGATGGTCTGAGCTCCAAAACACAAAACCGGTCTTTGGAACCCAAAATAAAAGATGGCGCTGGAGGGCGGCACTTCACTCTGCCCTGTTAAAAAATAGGTTTAAAAATCATACATAAAATTGAAATCAGGAGGGGCAGGGAGCTTGTAATCATCAAGAGAGGAGCTCATAGGCACCATGTTGGAAACCCCAGAGCTAGTCTTTAAATACTGCATCCCCCCCCACACGCCCAATTCCTAAAATTAGTCCCTCGTTCCAGAGACTGTCTTGCTAGGCATCACACGCTATAATTAACTCTGCCCTCGGCTGCCTGAATAAAGATGCTGATCGTCTGCATGCAGTCCTGTCCTCCCGTCCGCTCCTTCTACAACTTTAGTGACACGGTCCCCCAAAAAGCATTCCCACAGGTTCATCGGAAGGACTTCTGATCTGTTTTTCAACCTGAAGAGATTCCAAAGCAGCGATTGGTTTGGGTTTGTTGAAGGTTTAGACTAGGGCTCCAACGCAGAAGAAAGGCTGGACGGGACAAGGGGTGCTTACCATGCAGCTATCCTCGGGAACAAGGGGGTTAAGATCTCCTGCGTGAAGGCAAACCAAAGCGCGGCCATGATGCTTCCTGCGACCCCTCCGTAGATGACTTGACTCCAGGTGTGGTAGAGCAGATAGACCCTGGAGGGGCAGAGCAGAAGGAGGGGGGATATCAAGGAGGGAAAGTACCACCGCCGTCAAAAGAGAGAAGCTATCAGACACAGGCCCTGCCCCGCTCTCTTTCTCAAGGACAGGCCACCAAGGCATCCCCTACATACAGCCGCTGCCTCTTCCAAGGCCAATTCTGGGGTGACATCTTCCTCCAGGCGCGTATTGTGGAAATACGTGCAGGGAATGCTACCGGCTGGGAGAGACATCATGGCCAAGCCATGGTTTTGTCATCACAGGCTTGCCTTGGACTCTCTCCTACTTTTTAGCATTCCGATGCCTCCCCTTTCTTTCCTGGCTCACGGCAACTATTATTTCCCATGGCACCTGAATCAGGGAACCTTTCCTGGTTACCGCCAACCACATTTCACCTCCAAACCAGGGTTTGGATTGAGGATCTACCTTCTGCAAAAGGAAGGGCCCCGCTTGCGGGAGGTCCCCTCCCCACAGCCCCCCCCCCCCATTCAGCAGCATCCCCTGACTCTGTGTCGCATGTTCAAGGGGCTGCCGTGGGAAGGCGGAGCCAGCCAGTTTACCAACACGGAGGAGATTCAAACCAGGGAATTTGTAGCTCAGTCTCTTACAACGCAACCCTATAAGTGTCTTTTCAGGAGTAACTAGCGCTGAGTTCAATAGGCCCCCCCTCCTAGGGAAGTGGCTAAAGGATTCTAGCTTTTAAAAAGTATGCTATGCTAGCTTTGTAGAAAGCCACTGAGAAATAATCTGTAATTTTAAAATAAGGCAGCTGCAGAACAACCTGCAAAAACACCAACAACCCACTGTTGCGTGTCTACAAAGAGATTTGCCTTAACAAAAAGATCTTGCTTCTCTTCCGGAAGCAACTACGGCTGTACTGCGGATAACGATGCACCAAAGGTAGTGGCAAATCAGGGACCCCAGAGCATTCATCAAAATGGAAGCAACGTACCTACTGTATGAGACTAGAAAGGCCGCCGTTAAGAGGCAGAGGGAGAGCACGTGTCTCCACAGCAAGTCCAGGAACCTGGCGTTGTTGGTTTGGTGCATTCTGGGAGAAAGAGATTGAACTGGATTGACTTCGCGCTAAACGAGCAAGAAATCGGAATCACGATCCAGCAAACTTTCACCCAGCAGCATCCAAGATGTTACAGCTACACTTAAAAGCAAAAAAGAACACCTTGCTCCAAACCCTTAATTCGAAAGAGCAGCGTTCTATTGCTTGATTTTATGAAACGTTGTGGGCGGGAGTGTCATTTTAGGAATGTTTCACACAGAGATATCTTAAGTTTACACCTATAATTGGAAATTGCAGTTTAAGATAAATATCTTGATGCATGAAACATGAATGCAGCAAACCCAGGCATGGTAGAAATCTTTCCCAACATGTTTTCACTTAGTCAACAGCAGCAGAGAGAACTACCTTGTGCATGAGATCTCGGAAAAACAGAGGAAGGGTCTCCAGAGTTTTCTTGTGTTGCCTGAACCGTGCAGCTACACAACCTGCAGCTTTCTACTCTTTATATATGTCCCGTGTTCTGGATCTTAAAAACATGTAGTGAGCTTGCTAGTGAGCAGAAATATGGGCTTCACAGAGTTCCAAAATGCTGCTAAGAGTCCTGTGTAGCCTAACACAGCGAGTAGATTTTAGCAGGCTTTAGCTGACAAGAGCAGGCTTATTCCCTGGATGGGCCTCTCATGGTTATGTCACCCTTTTCTCATAAAGTCTTATCTCTGGATGAGCTGGGAGGTTTTCACTCCTAACCAGGCCAATTCATTTCCCAAGCTGAGATGATTTGAGAACCTGTGAGAGGGAGCCTCCCTGCTCCGTCGGAGAGTGGGGAGGGATGCAGCCTGTCAGCTCCTGAGGGAGAGGCAGGCAGCTAGCAGGTGAACTTATAAGATCCAATGCACAAGCTTCATGCTTTGGTCTCGTTCCAGGAGGAACCGCGCAACCGGCCTGGAGAACCTGCTGTGGCTCAAAGGGAGGGCTTCCGTCTATCATGGCCACCCCGATAGACACCAGGCTATGAGAGCTTGATTAGCTAGAAAGAGGTGCGAACTTTCTTTGCATGAATGTATTCTGCATCCATTTTCCATCAATAAACTGCCATCTTTTTGCACAAGTGGCTTGTTTTCATCTTAATAACCAAAAGAACCTGATTGATGACTTGGACCTGGCAGAGCCAGAACCCAAACTCAACACAAAGCAGAATAGAATATGAAAAATACAGGCAAGTCGGCACGATCTATTTCAAAGGCAGAAGCAACAGGAGTTCTTGCAGTCTGAATTTGACTTGCAGGCGCTTGTGAGCCATGAAAACTGGGGTTCAACAAGGATAGAAAAACAACAAATCCTTCCATCGGGCATCAGATGAATCTAAAACTCAGCTTACATTTGCTATAGGCATACAAATTGCAAAGCATTTGGGCTAAGCCAGCAGAAACCTCAAGTCCAAGGGTCAAATCTGCACTGCATGAGGTTGCCCAGGAGGCCATGACGGCTTACCCTGGCCCCAACCCCTTTCCTCTGACCACCAATCGGCTTTCCCATCTCGTAATTCTGAGTTTCTGGCAATAAAAGCTTTAAGCTAAAGTAGGCTGGTCTTTTTGATCCCGCCCCTTTGGCTCCGCCCACCCCTGGAATGTGGCCGCCCAAAGCATCTCTGGAATGGAAGTCAGCCTTCGGGCTGAAAGAGGTTCAAAATTTCTGATTGAGGTCATCCTTTTCTGAAGGGCGTCCCACCCACCCACCCAAAATTCCAGCTGAATGAAGAAGAGGAAGAGGAAGGGAGGAAAGGATGTGCCTTTTTCCAAGTGATACACCTCCCGGAGCCTTTCAGGGGGTGTCCCCTTCTCTGTGGAACTCCCTGCCCCTGGAGGTCATGCGGGAGCCATTGCTGTGCTGCTGCCGGCGCCTCCTGAAAATAGCTCTTTTCCAAGAAGCCTTCCTCGACTGGCCAGCCGCCGTTTTTATTAGCATTCTGTTTAAATTGAAGAATTTTAATCTGATGTTTTAATTCTTTTTACTGCTTTGTGCCTACGTTCACCACTCCGGAACCTATTTCAGATATCGAGCGGCATAGAAATATTGTCAATAAAATAAAATAAATACACCGCCTTTACTAGGGAGGTTGAAACGCCCCATTTGTCGATGTCGGAGGAAAAGCCACTGACCTTAAATAGAGGAAGAGGAAAGAGTAGACAGCGAAAAACCACACGAACTGGGAATGGCTGGAAGGCATCGCGTTCTTTGAATACACCGACGGATGGATTTCTGGGGAGGGAAGGACATAACGCGGCAGTTAGTGGACTACAGGGGATGATGCCGCGATGGCCGCAAGTCCCAGATCACCTGCCCTTCTGGTGTCCAGTTTCTCCAGTAGGAGGATGAAGAGGGACCTTCCCAAACCAACACCGGACCCCCACCCTTTAGGCTAAATGTTGAGGGAGGGGGATAGCTGTACCTTTGTCACCTAAACAGAAATACCCCTCCTCCACCCTTTTGGGCTGGCGAGAGCCCATTTGGAAGGCTGAGTGTGTGTTGTAGGGCCGTCTCACAAAATGGCTGTCACGGTGGGCCTGGCCACTCACAGAATGCCTATCATCTCCCAGAAGGCAGAGCGGTGAGACTCAAAAAAAAAAGTCTCTTGCCCAGGAACTGAAGCCCAAGGCAGAAGTGGTGGGCTCCAAAACACAAAACCACTGTTGAACCCAAATCAAGATGGCACCGGGGGACGGCCCTTCACTTTGTAACATGATAGCCTCCCGAGTAAAACAAAAAATGCTTCCAAAATTAAATAAATATAAGGAGGCACAGAGAGAGGTGCCCGCACTACGTAGGAGACAACTACAGACCGAAGAATCCAAACATTAAAAACAGACAGCTGTACTTATTCTGTTCAGCACAGCACCGTTCTCAGATCTCCTACAGTGGGGCAAGGATGGGTACCGCCATTCTGTAACCAGCCATGCCTTTCCCCACCTGCAGTACTCTACCTGTACAAGGCCGCGGCTCCTGGACAATATTCTTTATTAGCCAATTCACACCTTCGTTGACCACCAGCCCTGCCAGGAAAGAGATCTGCAAAAGGAGACAAGAGATTCATCAGGGGTGCTTTAAGGTGTATCCCTGCATTGAACAGGGGATTGGACTCGATGGCCTTAGAGGCCCCTTCCATCTCTATGCTTCTATGTGTTATCTGTCACCCAGTACAAAGAATAATGGGCTCAAGTTACAGGAAGCCAGATTCCAGCTGGACTTCAGGAAAAGCTTCCTGACTGTTAGAGCAGTGCGACAAGGGAACCAATGACCTAGGGAGGTGGTGGGCTCTCCC
Organism: Anniella stebbinsi; assembly: GCA_029215795.1. NCBI lineage: Eukaryota > Metazoa > Chordata > Lepidosauria > Squamata > Anniellidae > Anniella > Anniella stebbinsi. The sequence continues at coordinate 99,019,150 of JARDYH010000008.1, read as the reverse complement.
ACCCTAGAGGCCTTCAAGAGGCAGCTGGACAACCATCTGTCAGGGATGCTTTAAGGTGGATTCCTGCATTGAGCAGGGGGTTGGACTCCATGGCCTTCGAGGCCCCTTCCAACTCTACTATTTTATGATCCTATGATTTGGGGAGTCAGCCCAAGCAATGTTCAAAATCCCAAAGTATTTACATGTATCTATTTACTGACTGGATTTGTACCCAGCCTTTCTACCGATAAAATGACACTCGGTACAGCTTGTAATCATTGATCATTTTTTTAAAAAAATGATTAAAACAATAAAACAAATACATTAAAACACAATTTAAAAAACACAACAACAACAGACCAGCTTTCATGCCAAAGCTCTGCTTCAGCAGAAATATCTTTGCCCCCCAGGGTTCCACAAAAAAAAAACATCTTTCCTTCCCGGCTCCATTCTCTTTACCCAACCAGAGATCATTTGGTGATTTAAACGGTGTAATTGGATCCAATACCCAAATTAATAATAATTTTAAAAAAGCAGAAAATAAAATAACGGAAACACCACATAACAACAACAATTCAGGAGGATCAAGGGGAAAAAATGATCACCATCGTCAGGGGACTTGGGTCAGACGCCCTGTGGCCAAACGTGACTTCAGGGAGCTCCTTCCATTTCCGCGGTTGCTGCTAACGGGCAGGAGGAGGCCACGCAGCCGCTGCTTGGAGCATGTTACTGATTCAGCGTTGGCTCCGCACAACTCTGCAACGTACCTACTGCTATGGTTTGGCTCTCCTATTTATACCACTGATCTTGCTACGCCTATTCACCCGGAGTCAGGAGGCCGATTGGCTCTTGTATGCATTTCTGCGCTCTCTCCGCTGCACTGTGATGTACCTACTATGGCTTTTTCTCTTTCTCTCTTGCACTGCTTGATCTTTTGGCCTCAATCTGTAAAAAACACAGGTTTCGTCTTCTTCTCTGTGTACTCAGAGGGCTAGATCCAGGCTTTGCCTTCTGCGAGAGGTAGCGACTTTCCACAAGAGAAAAAACTAGGCTCCCGGAAGGTCCCTCAGCCCAATTTTTAAGGATCCGCCTCCCCACATCACCCCGTTCAGCAGGGTCTCCTGTTGGAAGGAGAGAGCAGGGAAATCCACATCTGTCAGCACGGCTGGTCCAGCGTAAACCTGGATCTAACCCATTGTTTATATACCCACCCTAAGAGGCAGCCTGATAAAATGGATTCCGGTCCATGAAAGCTTATGCCACAATATGCCCTGGTTACCGAAGTACTGTAGGACTCTTGTTTCTTCTGCAACAGACTTATCATAGCTATTCTTCCGTTTAGGTACTGTGCACATCTGACAACATCCTGGACACCAGCCCTCCCCAATCTGGTACCCTCTGGATATATTGGACTACATCTTCTGATGGCTGGCTGCGGGGCACTGGAAGTTGTAGTCCACGACATCTGGAGGGCACCAGTTTGGGGAAGGGTGGTGCAGACTAGAAAGAGAGATGAGGGAAAGCCGCGGGAAAGTGCACGCGAGGTGGGAGACATGGAAGGGCAAAACTCCAGGAGTGGGGAGATGAGAGGAGGCAACAAGCCAGGAGCAGCTCCTGGGCCCTGACAGGAGATGTGAACTCTAGAATGCCAACGGTTAGGCCCACTTCCGGATGGTACGCGGGACTCACCGTGTGAAGCTCTCTCTTGAAAACGATGAGCGTGATGAAGCCGACGAGGATGAAAATGGGACCCAGGCTCACACAGGCGAGGAGATGACCGGTGAAATCACCTGAGGGCAGGGGGAGACAACGACGCAATCACAGCATGCTCAGCCACACCCTCGCTTGCAGTAAAGCGAGGGTGCAGAACCAGAATCGAGCCCTCCAGGTTTCCCCAGACGGCCACACACCCCATGGGAATTGTTTTGTGGTTTCCCTCTCTAACGACTCAGTTACTGGCAGTAAGAGCTTTAAGCTAAATATGCAGGGCTTTCCAGCCCCATCCACCGCGTGGACGCAGCCCCCCGAAAGTGTCTCCGAAAGGCTAACTGCGGAACGCTGGGAGCTGTTGGCCAACACGTCTGAAGTGCACCAGGCTGGAGAAAGCTGAGTTACTTGGGCTCAGGCTTGAAGATCACTGACTGACTGTGAGGCTAGAAATGTAATCAGTCTTATAATAACAGTTTACTTTGTGAACAGCGAGATAGAAAAGGCAGAGAAGCGCAACACCCTCCGAGCACCAGAGGAGAACCTTTGAGGTTTACCGCAGCAGTACAGCCAAACTATGAAAACATAGCCCCAAGGATGAATGGGAAGAACCAAACCACATCCTCTTTACGCAGACACCTCAGCCGCCACCGTTTCCGGCTGGATGTCTGCCTGCGGCAGGACCTCGGGTCGCGCAATCACTCGGCACAGGATATCTGCCACTTTTGAAACACCAAAATGGAAGAAGCACACGGTGCGAAGCGCTCCATTCCAACGGAATGGCGGGGCACCAGTTTGCAACTGGGCCTGGCAACAGCTTCGTCGGGTGGCCTCCTGGACCGGGGATGCAAAACCGCCTTTGGCTCGAGAGTTGAATTCAAAATTTCGAAGACATTTGCAGGGTGGAGGAACAAAAGGGGCAGAACCAAAACATCCAGCCTATTGTAGCTGAAACCTCGTATTGCCAATGATTAGCCTTTGGAGAGGCATTTCAACCTTCTAGAAGGAGGGGGAAAGGTTTCCCAAGTGACCAGTGGTCGGGGCAAAGGGGGTGTCTGAGGAACCCTGGAGGACCAGATTTGAATACTAGGAGAGCTGGATTTGACCCCTGAGGGCCTACACCCCTATTCTAGACACTCTCCCTGTGCACCACTCTTTCCTGCATGTGCTTGTAATGAGAAAACTGCAACATGGGCTCCCAGCAATCTCTCATCCCGACAGATGACCAAGTCCACATTCACGCTGCTGAATCAGGTGCTCCCCAACCAGTCTCTGTGTGCAACTTTTTCGGCCTCGAGGCCTGCGTTGGGCTTTCACCGGCAGCATCAAGGCGCTGACACCCTCTCCCCAGCCACAACCACCCAACCCAACTGCAAAAAAGAGAGGGAAGAACACTCTAGGAACAGGCCCTATGGCTTTTATGATAGAAGCCTCGTTCCTAGAGTGTGCCCAGAATGTCTCAGGAAGCGGACAGGAACCTTTGAGCACAGCTTCCTGGGATGTTCTAGATACTCTCTAGGAATGAGCCATCTATAGCATGAACCACAGAGGCTGTTCCTAGAGCATCGTTTTCTCTCTTTTTTCCAGCTGGGGGCTGCTCGAGGGGGCTTGCGGGGCTATCTGTAGCTCCTTGGCTGCAATGTTTGCATCCCTGTTCCAGGCTTTCCTTTATTATTGTGGGAGGAAGGCACAGGTCTGCTCATGTGCAGCAAACGCAAGGTTGGGAGCTCCATGTTTGTAATCCAACATGTCCCCACTGGCTGGACGCCAAGAGAGCAGGGGACGTCCCTTATGTTGTACATTATATGCCTCCTTTTACGTAAGCGCTCTAGAACGAACAACTAGCGGCGGATCTTTCAGGCGCAGTTAAGAAAATGCTTTCCTCACGAGAACCAGATGACATGTGCAGGATGAGGATTCCTACAGGCCTCTGCAACAGTATAAACAGAATAGAGTGCAAGCAAACACACACACACACACATGCACGCCATACTTCTACACAAGGAAGCCAGGGCAGATGGCCTCACAGCGAGAAACAAGTGAATGAACTGCAGAAAGGGAAAAAATCACCCTGCAGCTTCAATATGGGACAGGTGGCATGCAGGCCCAATCTGTCTCCATAACTGCAGCCTGCTTGCTCACCTGCCTCTCGCTTTGACCCGTGCTCAGCCACACTCTCACTTGCAGTAAAGCAAGGGCGCAGAACCAGAATCGAGCCCTCCAGGTTTCCAGGGGGTGTGGGCAGGTGCCCAGTCTTGCCTACCCTTGACACCTCGGAATGCCGCCCCTAAAATCCTCAGGAATCTTATTATATCTGTTTATTTAAAATTACTTTTAGGCCGCCTCTAAGTTTAAAACCATTAAACCAGAGGGCTTTTGCCATCCCTAGCTGGAGCTGCTGGGAGTTGAACCTAGAACCTCCTACACACGAGGCCGTGGGCTCTAGCACTGCACTGTACTTTTCAAAGCGCAGAAGGTGTGGCTTTGCAGATGTTCAGCTGCCGTCCTGCTCTCCTGCATGTAGGGCTGCTGTTGCTTTTTTAATGATCTGAGGCTTCCATTAGTTAATGGGCTGGGGTGAGGGGAGGAAGCAAGGAACAGGGCATTGATCCTGCCTGAAAGCCATACCCTGTCCCAGTCACACCCTCGTGTCAAAATCAGGGCAACTGACCGATGTCAATCTTTTGTTACAAACACAGGACTCTAGAATACAGCCAGCTTGCAAGCATAAAGAAATCCCATCTTAATGCAGGAAACATGAGACAAGGGAGCTAAATATCAGAGAGAGAGAGAGAGAGAGATAAATAATACATGTGGTTGTTTTTTATATTGCCACAATGCGTCTCACTCCCACAGAGCTTAGTGTCTAGAAAAGAAAAATAACGCCAGGGTGCAGTTTTGCCTGGAAATACCACACCCTGCTAGGGAAGCCCTTCTACTTAATCCCCGATGCGAGGGCTCCCTTTCAGCGGTTTGTGCAGAGGCACTTTCTTATGTTTTGGGGTTGAGCTCCGGCATTAAGAAGAGACAGCAGAAAGAAGAGCTGCCCACAATTTAAGCCCTAAGTCACTAAAATGTACAGAATTCAACTCAGTAATAGACAGAGGTTAGCGAGGTTGGGATGTCCAGTTTCAGAGACTGTGATTCCACCACCCCTCAGATCGTCTGCTCTCTTAAACGATCCCAGCCAGCCTCCATGCCTGGAACTCTTTCCCTCCCTCCTCAAAACTCACCACTTCTGCAAAGCGTTTTGATATTCCCCTACTCCAGCCTTCTCCAATCTGGGTCAGACTGCAACTCTATGGCTGACGGCTGGGCCTGATGGGAGTTGCAGTCCAAGCCATCTGAAGGGCAGCAGGTCAGGGAAGGCTGCCCTGATCCTAATCAGCCACCACATGCACAGACGGTCTAAATATTTGCCACTGCATGCAGTTACATCCGGTCTTCACTGCTTTTTGCATCCCCTTCTTATTTGTCTGGGAATTTAGATTGTAAACTCCTAGAGGCAGGGATTTGTTGCTCTCACACACACTTAGGTTAAACACACACACACCCAATTATGTGCAATGCAGGGTAGGTGTAATTGGCTCTCCCAATATTGTGTTTTTAAAAAGCACAGTTTAAATCTTTTCCTTGTATTTCCAGAACACCTAGCCCCATCCAAAGCTGTCATGAGCCCGCCTGGGGTTGTTGGTGTTGAATACAGTTGTCTGTGCTTTGGGCCCACAGGGCAAATGGCAGCTGAGGGGGAGGGCATTTAGGTCAACAAAACATCACAGAAGGGACAGGCTAATCCTCTCCCACCCACCCACCCACCCACCCAGCATTACTGCTCTGTCCAAAAGTGGAATCCCCTGTAGCTGCTTTAGGGTTTAAAACACACACACACACTACTCTGGCACTGCAGTTGACAGGTTGGATGCATCACATGAATCCTTTATTCTTAGAAGAAGAGTGTACACCAATCGTGCCATATAAAATATGATGACGAGATGTTAAAATTCAGAAACGACTCTCCCGAATTCAACAGGGCAATCCCAAGCAAAGGTGTATATATAGGAATGCAACTTTATATAGATATTGAAACAATCTGAACAGACACCATCTTTTTGCTGCTACAGCAGTGTTGCCCAACCCCGGTGCCCAGCAAATGGTTTGGATTATCACTCCCATCATCCCCTCCCAGCAGGATGTCAAGAGCAGCAGGCATTCCAGCAGGATAAACAGAGGGAGATGAGAGGAGTAGTGGCGTCATTCTACTGGCCCTGTTGAAAGACAACTTAATTTTTTTCCCTCTTCTCTTTTCCATCTCTTTTTCCGCTCATGTTGCCTTTTTAGATTGTACGTCTGTGGACAACAGGAACTGCCTTGTTTTACTGATGGCACGAAAGTCATTCTGGGAACCTATTTGGCCAAGCGATAGTGCAGGGCATAATGCAGCTCCCTGTGTGCGTGTTTTGCTGCATGAGCTAATCTGTTAATTATGACCTAGTTCGCAACTAATTGTACCCCAGAGAATGGGATGTTGAATCCTGGGTTGTTGTTATGTGTGAACCTAGAATTACACCCCAACTCTGGGTTGTTAACCATGAACAAACCAGGAAGAAAACCCATCGTTCGTTGTTGGGTTGAGAACTCTGGATTGTTCCAATTATGGGCTGTCTTTGCTTGTGAACCCAGAACCATGGCTTGTTCACCAATTGTTTTGCCAGGCTAAAGGTGGGGCGGGGGAACATGTGGTTAATTCTACAGTGCTGCAAAGGCATTTGGGATACAGGGAGGGAGTGGGCAACAGAGGAAGAAACAAGCAACCCAGGTTTTGGAAAAACAACAATCCCTAATTACTGCAAGCCGCCTTGGGAAGCTTTTTTTTTTTTTGCTAAAGGGTGGAATGGATTTTTAAGCTATGAATAAATGCACATTCATAAATAAACGCATAAATAAACAACGCTAGGAGGAAGAACCCAGAATGCAACGGGGCATCTGAGGATGAGGGGAGTTGAAAAATCCTCCCCAAACTTAGCAGTTTTCTGCACTAGCAAGCCAAGAGCCAAGGGGTGCCGCGCATGCGCACTCACGCGGAAGGTGGCTCACTCTCTTGACAGCCCCAGCGCGCATGCGCCGCCACCCGCCTGCCAATGCCGCTGGTCAATGGCTCACTATTTGGCAGCTCCCACCCGAGCCCCTCCGGGCCTTCCTAGGCCCGAGCCTCGGCCTAAAAAACAGCCGCCCCAACGCGGAAAGAGTGAGGCGCCTTTACCTGCCGGATACTCGACGTGCGTGAGGGAAACCGGGGTCCACGGAACGTCGAGCGAGCACTCTCCGACTGCGGCCATCTTACCCGGATACCGGGCCGGGCCGCCTCAGCCAATGGGGCGGCGCACGCGTGGGCGGGGGGGCCGCGCTCGGCCAATCGCGGCGCTCGGCAGGTGAGGCGCCGGCCAATCGGCGTAGGCGACAACGCCCCGACTCTCCCGCCTCCCTCTCCGAGGCCAAGAGCGAATCAGGGAAGACTCCCGCAGGTCCAATCCACGGCGGGACTCAGGTAGACAAGGGGGCCAATGGCAGCGAAGGTGGGGGCGTGGCGGCGCTCGGGGATTGGCCGAAGTGTCTCGCCAATCATCGAGTTGTCTTGCTCGTTTCTCGGCCTCGCCCTCTCTTCGATGCCTCCCTCCCTCCGCTGCGTGTTTCAACCAATCAGGCCTTAGCTATTGGATGGCGGGCTCAAGGGCCGCTTGACTGGGAGAGGTGCATTGTGGGTGTTGTAAGCAAACATTGGAGTTTGGCCCTCAGAGTAGCCCCAAAGCAACGACTGAGGGGAACTAAACCTATATAAACATAGCAGTTGCCTTATATCCAGTCACCTTATGGGTCCATTTACCTCAGCCTTTGCCAACCTGGTGCCCTCCAGAAGTTTGGGACTACAAATCCCAGCATCCCCAAACCGCTGGGGATGATGGGAATTCAAGCCCAAAACCTCTGGAAGGCGCCGGGTTAGAAAAACTACATTTTTAGCTCATTATTGTGTCTACTTCAAACTGATGCCTTGCAGGTGTGTTGGACTACAATTCCCATCATCCCCAAAAGATGTTCAGTCTGCAACTTGCACTCACTATGGTTCCCTATCTTGACTGCCAAGTGCGCATGCACAGCCATCCTCCCTGACAGTGCCCAGGGGACAATGGGCGCTGCAGTCCCATCACAGCTGGAGGTCAGCAGGTTGAGGATGGCTGGATTCTGGCTCAGCATCGTGGTACAGCAGACGTGGGCCTCTCCCGGCCCTCCAGATGTTGTCAGACTGCAACTCCCGTGAGCCTTCACCATTGGCTAATCCGTCTAGGGTTGATGGGAGTTCCTGGCCAACATGTGGCCTACCCTTGGTGGTGCAAAGGATAAAGTGCCTGCCAACTCCCCCTTTCCCAACCTGGGGGGCTCTCCCAACATGTTGGGACTCCAACTCCCATAATCCCCAGCCAAAATAGCTGCTGGACTGCAACTACCAGCATCTCTACCCATCTGGAGAGCAGCACAAGCCATACCAATTGCGGGTAGGCGATATATAAACTCATAGATTTTGACAATTTCCGGGGGGGGGGGGGAACAAGGGATTTGGGGGCACCTGAAAAACAAACAAATTTAGGGCACAAATATGCAAGTTTAGACAGAGAAAAGTCCTACAACACCCAGAATTCTGGGAATTGTACGACTATTGTCTAAACACGCATAGAATTGCGCCCTTGTTCTGCCGTAAGTTTTCATGGCCGATAGCCCATTTTACCAGATACATGGAAACTCCCCATAATATTCCATGCATCTGAAAAAGAAGACAGTGTCCACGAGAACTTATGCCGGAATAAATGTGTGTCAAATCTTGAAAGTGGCACAAGACTCTTCATTGTTGTTTTTCCATAGATTTTGGAACTTGGGTGAGATTTGTACGTAAAGAGGCTGGACCCGTACATCTGTAGAAGCCACGGAGCCTGGAAGAGTGGCTTGCTGAACCCGTGGCATGGATACGATTGAAGGGAAACAGCCCTGTAATGAGGACGTGAGTTATCCCTGTTTCTTATAGAAATCTCCCTCCTTTTGGCCAGAGTTCGAGCAGCCTTGAGACACTGGATCCCTGTTCTGCTACAAACAAGGGCGTAGTGAGGGATGGGGCCACGAGGCCAAGACCCCGGATTAATTTCCCAGGGCCCCCGATCTCTCCCAGTGTCTGGAGGGTTCTTTGGTTCCAATGGAAAGCTTTTCCTCCACAACTTCATTGCTGCGATGGGAGCCATTTTTAAGGGAAATTGCAGCTAGGGAGGGGTTAACATTCTCCTTACTGCATGCTACAACACCCCTCCAAAAAACAAAATGTCATAAAAGACAGTATTTTGTTTTGTTTTAAGGGAAGCTAGCATAAATGAGAGGAATTAAATACAAATAACAGCCATGGTTTGCAAGACAGATAGCTCATTTGCTGTACTAACCCCTCGTACCTTGGTGTTTAAGAGGATGGCACTCAAGCCAAGCCAGAAAAAAATACATCTGCCATGTGTAAGAAATATTATCACATAAGGTTCGCATGATGGAGCGGGAACGAGATATTGTTTTCCTTCTTTCCCTCCCCAGATTGACTCCCAGGAGCCTTTCCTCTAGCAAGGCAATTCCCAGGACGTCATAATGCAATTATTAGCAAGGCCAAGTGAAGCCAGAGAGGAGAAAGGAAAACAAAGTAAGGAGGAGAAATGCAAAGAGAAGGTAGTTTGAGTGGCTGGAGCTCATCTCCCTGCTGTTTTCTGTTGCAATGCACAACCACACATCTTCTGCCCCCCACAATTATTCCTGCTCTCAACTTGGGACAGTTCCACCCACATCTGAATCGGTACTGGGCTGAATATCTTCCCCCTCGCTTTTCGCAGGGACCCTTTGCCTCCTGCAAAAGCGTTTTTGGCAGCTTTACAGCCAATAAGGGCAATTTTTTCTCCTTTCACACAGCATCCCTGGGGAAAGTGCTACATCATAGTGATGTTTTGTTAGAGTGATCATACGGAAAGGGGGATCTTTAGCAGTTGTATAGAAAAGGGGATTTCAGCAGGTGTCGTTTGTATGCATGCAGTGCCTGGTGAAATTCCCTCATCACAACAGTTCAAGCTGCAAGAGCTATACTAGAGCGACCAGATACAAAAGAGGGCAGGGCTTCTGCAGCTTTCACTGTGGGGATTTCACCAGGTGCTGCACGCCTACAAATTACACCTGCTGAAATCCCCTTTTCTATGCAGCCATTAAAGATACAGGAGCCCGGTCCTCCTTTCCATAGAGTCACCCTAGTTAAATGATACAGGAGCCCAGTCCTCCTTTCCATAGGGTCACCCTACTTAACTACCGATTGTTCATTAGTTTCCTGCTTTTTGTGAGGGTTTTCTTTTCTACCCATTCTAAAAAGTGAACTGCTCTGCCTAAGTAGCGATAAGAGCTTGAAGCTAAAATATGCCTGACTTTTGTCCCTTCCCCCTTTTGCCTTTGGCCCCGCCCACTCCTCGAAGGCAGGGTCCAGGAGCTTTGAAATGGCATCCAGCCCTCAGGCCGAAAGAGATTCAACACCCCAGATGTAGATGGTCCCAGGAACCTCTCTGTTGATCCTGCAAGCAGATCCCGAAGCAGGGAAAACCACAAACCCTCAAGACCAGTTTGATAATGAAGGAAATATTTATTTGATTTTGCTTTTCAGTGCCAAAACTCCGCACCAGATAAAAAGGTTTTAGTTGCAAAGGGGATGAGAGGCGGTGCAATAAACAAAAGATGGCTATTTACAGCTTAAAGAAGAAAAAAGAAGAAAAGAATGAGGCGCAAAAGTTATTACATTCATTAGCTTCAAATTTCACAGGAATGTCCTTCAAAAAGGGGTAACAGAAGAACCTCCCATTCTTTTAACGTGACTCTCCATATGTGTTGGAATACAACCCCCATCAGGAATTACAATCCAAGAGATATGGATTACAATCCATATGGATTACAATCCAAGTTACAATCCAACAGATATGGAGGGTTCCAGTCTGGGGAAGGCTGCTTTGAAAGGATCTGCAGACATTAACAAATGTCCATGTACAAAATGTTAAAGGCGCAGTCACAGTCTAGGCAGGATTCCTTTCCGTTGGCAACTCCTCGTCACGCTTCTGAAGAAACCAGATCCCCACGCAAGTAACTCAACTGTGCAAAATGTAGTGCGCCCACTTCCTTCCAAAACAGTTTAACCTAACAGAACAGGGCCTGAAATTTGGAAAATGTTCCCGAGTCATGGCCGTTTTCCCCTTGGATGAAATGGGGCACCAAAAACCGTTTTGGGGAGACCCACCCTGTCAAGAGCCTTCAGCAAAAAGAGACAACCCTTCATCAAGGTTAGTTATCCATATTCGCAGCCATCTCCTGGAGATAACATTCAACTTTGTTCTTGCCGCAAATCTTGGAGGAAGAAGGGCAGCGATAGTCTGGTTTGGCAGGATTCTTTGCCAATACTGGTCCTGCCCTAAACAGAATCCTCTGCAGGTCTTCTGTAATAAAATAAAGACTGGGGCATTGGGTGGGATTGCTCGATTGCATCCACTCTGCGCCTTTGAATTCACCCCTGAAATCGAGAGAAGCAGCCGCCACGGCTACTCAGTCCTTATGCGCGCTTCTCTGCCTGCGGCCGTAGCAAGCAGGACTTCAGCAGAAAGAGAGGGGGGGGACAAAAATTGTCACGAGAAATCGCTGCCACATCCCTTGATCGTTAAAAAAAAATTAAAGGTATAGCGTAGTTCTCTGGGTGGCAATCAAAGCGTTCAATCCACCTTCCCCAATCTGGCGCCCTCCGGATGTGTTGAGACTACACCTTCCAGTGCCTCATTGGGGGACTCTGGGAATTGTAGTCCGAACACATCTGAAGAGCACCAGGTCGGGGAAGGCTGCTTTAGGTGCTTCTGTCAATAACCAATTAAGCAATTCTCCTGGAGAGAGAAAACCCAAGAGGCAGAACATCTTTCAGTCACGTCGGATGAATCAAGGAGGGACGTGAGCTCACCAGGCGTGTGTTCTGGCAGTCAATGGAAATTTGAACCTGCATACTGTACAAACCCAAGGAATAGGGGCTGTACCAGTGAGGTAGATAAAACAAAGCTAAAAATGTTGTGATGTTTGGGAATGCAAGAGAAAAAGCCTAGTTTCTTTTCCATTCACATCGCGGCAAGCGTGCAGTCTGGCTCAAAACAATCCATTGACTCAGCAATTAGGCTTAAGACATACGAAGGCTTGGGAAAAAATACTGTGGGAAAAACAGAGGAATTCAAGGGGAAAGTGTTTTTTCCATATTTTCCAAAAATCCCTGGGGAAAAAGGGGGATTTGTTTGTTTAAATTTCTCTTTCCCAACCTGCATATTTTCTCGGGGGTTTCCCCCAAGCTATCATATCTCTAGTTAGCCCTGTGTATTTCAATAGTCCTACATCCAATTGTGCACTTCCGACTGCTGCCTTAGCCAGCAAAATGTACATAAAATGGGCCAGAACAAGAGCCCAATCCGCCAAAAAGTCTCAGCGTGCAAGCCCCATTGAGATCAACAACCGGGCCTGAAACCAGTTCCCCTCTCAGACCTCCCAAAACAGAAGTGGTACAAAAGATTTCTGGGATTGCGTCCCAAAACGTAACAGGATTCACCTGCCTCTGTAAGAATACTGCATGGTGGCAGTTCACTAATATGCAGCCGTACCCAGATGTGTGGGACTACAAGTTCCATTGCCCCAACCATGCGGGTTGAAGGCTGATGCAAGGTAATACTTGAAAAGCTATGGGGAGGTAAGCAGCCGTCCCGGGGGTGTTTCCCCTCCCCTCTAAAAAGCCAGATTCGGGTTAAGAGAAAGATGTACTCATATTGCGTCCAGTTTGAACTGTGGCCCTCAACAAAATCTCTCTAAGATGTGAGTTTGGCGACCAGATTTTTGGTCTAGCCCAAGGTGACAGCTGCTGAAAAGAGGCAGCTTTTTCCAACCTCATCCCTTTGATTTTGTTGGACAATAAGTCCCATGATTCTTGACCATTCAAGCTAGCCCAGGATGATGGAACCTGCAGCCTAACAATGTCAGGGGACCTGAGGTTGCGGAAGGCTGCCGTAGGGCAAAGAAGCACAGACATCTGGACTTCTTACTTGTGTCTACACAACGACAACAGATTCAGTTCCCATGGGGCAAAAACTTCTGACACATGGTTGCCTAGCTACATTTCCATTTCAAGGCCTTTATTTGCAATTTAAGACAAGCAGGCAGGCACCTCAGACTGAAAATGAGTTTCTGTCCTCAGATTCTTTAGTCCTCAGATGGCGGAGCAGATTAAACTCCTAAGCTAGGAATCAGTCACGGTTCTGATCAGAGGATCTATGGTTTAGGTCAGACTTTCCCCAACTCCATGTCTTGGACTCCAGTTCCCATCAGCCCCAAACTACATGGCCAAGGGTCAGGGGTGATGGAAGTTGAAAGGAAGGCTGGCTTAGGTGACTGCAAACACACTGCAGGCTCACACATGCCTCCTTCACATCTAGAAGGGGGAGAAACGGTGAAAGCTTCCGTTTCTGGTTTAGAACAAAACCACAGATCCACATTACATACAAACTCAGGGAACCGTGGTGTGGTTAACAAACCAAGATATGAGATCATGGCTTGATCCTGGTTTGTTTTAACTAATTTGTTATTTGGTCTTTACATTATCTATTTATAAGCTATATATTTAGAATTTTAACCCAGCTTGATTCAGAACAAACTAGAATTCCCAGGGTTTGCATGAAACACACTCCCACAGTGTGTCCTAAAGCAAAAGCGGGCACACTGGGCCCTCCTGGTTTGCTCAACCCAGCATGCTCAAGACGTGCTGGACTACAACTCCCATGTTGGCAGGAGATGATAGGAGCTGCAGTCCAACACATCTCAAGGGTGTTGGATGGGCAAGGCTGGTTTAAAGAATTAGATTGTCTGAGCTTTCACCTCGAATCCTACGCCGAGGAATTCTGCCCAGCTACTACCGCCTACACAACCGACGGGAAGCCATCTCCCTCGACCTCCAGTTTCCCATTATTTCATACCATCAACAGCCTGTGCTATATCCTCCGCTATACGGGGGCTCTCCGGTTCCCTCTGCCTTCGTACAACTCAGAGCTTCCTCGTACGGAGACTCACTTCACGGACGGATTAAAACGTTTGCTACCAGCAACTCTCCGAATACTCTAAAATCTGTCTTTTGTACAATGCTCCGCTTGGAACAGCTCCCCGTGTCGCTTTCCAAAACTCAGCTCACGCTACACACGTTCCCCCATCTGCCAGTGTACATTAAAAGACGCTACTGCCTGTTGAAAGGTGGTGGGGTTGCACGAGGCTGATCATTCCAAACAAATACTATAAAGGCACCGGAGCGGCTTTTATAGTGAGCCCCTCTCATACACGCTATAACAACGCCCACGGGCTGCCCAACAAGGCCTGCATCAGTCTTTCCAACATTTCCTGTCTTCAGAAGACCCCCTTTCCCCCATAATCTGCGCACTGAGATTCCGCCGTATTCTGCAGAGGATTATGGAACCTACCGGGTCTGTGGGTCTAAACAGCCCACTTGCCATCAGGGCACCTTACCCTGCCGACAATCCCTCTGCTATGCCGTTGCGTCGTGAGGGAAGGCCAGCCACGGCTGAGGAAACCGCCATGGCGCCGCACCAAGTTTCTTCCAAGGGTTTCCCAGAACAATTCATTTGAAAACCACCCCTCTAAACTAACACGTGGGGCCAATTCTGTGGCTGCTGAGCAAGGCACTGCAAGGTTCCTGGCCATGGTACGGAGGGGACTAGGAGCTTTATGAAAGCGCTGGGACCCCATCCTAAACATCAGAGAAGCAGCTAGTCGTCAATACGCCTTCACTAGTGGCCGCCTGCAGTTTGGCAGGAAGAGTCCACTCCCCGTTTTTGCTTCCCCGCGGGGCATCATGCAGAACGCCTGTCGTGAGATTTAAGAACAAGACGAGAGGATGAGGGGATCCTCCATGACAAACAGGGAATCGCGGGCCAACTTGGACCTATTTCCCAAGCAAAGGAGCCAACTTTCACACTAAAGACAGCAATGTATTTTGCCAGAGCTGCAACATTAAAATGGCAATCAACCTTCTGGGTTTGCTGCTTGCTTGAGACTGTAAAAACAAGAGTCAAGTAACACTCAGAATACAACTGGCGAGGCTGCATCAGATCGGTGGACCACCTACTCTGCAAGCCTTAAGGAATGACATGCGGGGGTGCCTCCGAACCCAATAAACCCTTCCCTGGGTCTAGTACCTGCCTTCTTGCAGATGAAAGAAGCCGCCCGTGTCTGGACCAATGAGTAGGGAGAAAAACATGAATTTCATCTCACCTATGCAAGCTGGACAATTCTCTCGCAACTCATGGGTTCCCACACAAATTTTCCGTTATACAAAAGCATTCCCAAGCTCCACCTTCTTGCACTCCAACTCCCAGCATGCCACAACCAGCCACATTGCCTGAGGGCGGTGGGAATGGAATTCTAACACACACACACACACACACAGGGCTGTTTCTCAGTGCTTTGCAGAAACGTGAGCTTCCCCCTTGCAGGGGGAAGGCATTCTTCCTGCGCAATCGAGAGATCCTCACATGGACCAAAATGCATAACATTAAAACATAACTAAAGTTGATGAACCTGAATGTACATACAGACACGGCAAAACGAGTCACGTTGAAAAGGAACGGAAGGGAAACCCCTCGTTTTGAATTGGGGGAAAAGTCAGGGCTCCAAACAAACTGCAGAGTGAAACGTTCTGTGCTTCTACCACCCCTGCCCTGACTTTCTGCTCGCCCATTTAAACTGGAGGGAAAGTGCCCATGTGCGATGCCCCTTTGCAAGGCCAGCGGAGCAGTAGAAAGAGTGAGCCCAAGCGTGTTTGCTGTTGTTTAAAAACCTAAAATTAATGAGGAACGACAGGAGAGCACACAGCAAGTTCATTGAGTGTCCTCAAACGCTCTCTGCCGAGCCTCCAGATGCAGCTAGAAACATCTGGGCAGTCAGCCAATGCCCCAAGTCATCCTGGGGACGGAAAAGAGAGAGTTTTTCTGCCACTGATTCAGCCACTTCATTGCGGCGATAGGCCGTTCCAAAAGGAAAATCTCCTAAAAGCCAGGAAGTTTCTGGCCGACACGAGCGAGCTTTAGTTGAACTCCTCCAAGGGTACAATGTCACTGGGCAGCGTCCCGTTCATCTCCGGGGTGGTCTCAACCCCCAAGTATCCCAGCAAAATCTCACTGCGGCGATGGGACAGCTGGAGGATGTCTTCCGCAAGTAACGGCACCGTTGTGTATCTCACAATGTCAAGGTCAAACATGTCTTTCAAATATTGCAATATCTGGTGCTGGGAGAGAAAGATAAACCAGGCCCGTAATGTTTTTAATGAAAGTGGAGAATTACAATGTGTGTCCGTGTGGCTATTATATAGAGATAATATATAAATGTATATATAATGTATGTGTGTGTGTGCGTGTGCGTGTGCGTGCATGCGTGTATGTGTGTGTATGTGTGAGTGTATATATATATATATATATATATATATATATATATATATAAAAACAGGGTCTTCAACCTTTTGGCATCATTTGGAATTTTGAGAGTGTGTCGTGGGCACTCTCACAAAATGGCTGCAACGGGCAGTTTGCTCATCGGAGGCCCACCACTGGAATGCAGCCCCCCCGAGCTTCTCCACAACTGAGAACACCCCCGCTTTAGATGAAGTAGTCGCCAATTTTTTCAAAAGCAAAGTTTACCTTGAAAAAGCCGCAAACTTCTGCCAGGTGTTCCTTTGGACCCAGAAACCCGAAAGCCAGGACGGGGCTGACGTGCTCCGATACGGAGTAGAAGTGAGAGATGAAGCCGTCTGGAACCTGACGCACAGGAGGAGAAAGGATGGACGCGTGCCATTTCTGCGACTCAACGGCCACAAAGGCGGTCAAGGAAGAACTGAGGGAATAGGCAGGAACCCGCTGGAGCATGCTCAGTGGGACGGTTGGGGAGGGTTCCTGCCAAAGGGTCCCTTAGCTGTAGAGCCACTATGTGCGGTGCACAAAGACCACGAAGAAGAGCTGGAGATTCCACAGACAACGTTGTGCATAGCATCACAGAAGCAGATGCTTTCTATGCGCAGATCCAGTGTGGCCTTCTCCTGTGCTTTAGGATGGGGAGGTGGCTGGAGTCACGGAGCTCCATACAGACATCAGAGCCACATTCCTCTGGGCTCCGATTCACACAGCTTGGCCTGGCGCAGATGCAACACCGGCTCACAAGTGCTACGTTATACGCCAATACAAGACAGAGAGTGAAACCATGGCTCGGAGTGGCCCAGAAACACTGCGGGTTGGATGCAGACGTAGTCACACTTAGAGTAGACCCAATGAAACCAATGAGACTTAAGTTGACTAAATTACGTCCTGTTTCTTTCCATGGGTCTGCCCGAAGTATGATTAAATCTGGATCCAACCGCAGGATTCCAAAAGAGCCTCGTCAGCAGTACCCAGGACTACAGTCAGCGTTCATTCTCCGTGTTCCTTTGACTTACCATCAGAAGTCGCCTCTTGGCTTTCAGAACCGACCAGCAGGCTGTGGCGAGGGCCTGGAATTGGAGAACAAAGAAACAGAGCTAAGTCATGCTGCCTACTTGTTCTTGAAAGCAGCCTATCTATATACTTGAATCGCTACAACTGCCTTGTTTCAAGGATGCCACTTAGGAATGTCCAGGTCTGAGGTCAGTAATCCAGTCCGTCAGTCAAAATCCAAAGT
The DNA here is from genome assembly GCA_029215795.1 of Anniella stebbinsi. Classification (NCBI taxonomy): domain Eukaryota; kingdom Metazoa; phylum Chordata; class Lepidosauria; order Squamata; family Anniellidae; genus Anniella; species Anniella stebbinsi. Next base: position 99,001,639 of record JARDYH010000008.1, on the reverse strand, counting down.
GCCGTTCGAAGTCCAGATAACCGTGTTGGAATCGCAAGACGTTGAATCGTAGTCAGGAATCCGGTCCACAGGATCGGGATACATTTGGGCAAGTCCAAGGTTTTCAGGGACACGCAGGAGAATAGTCGAGTCACAATCCAAGGGTCAGAAACAAGGCTTGAATCAAAGGCACGGAGCTGAGAAGCATGGAGCAAAGGCACAGACATCCAAGATGGTTGTTGCTTTCAGCACTTTGGCTGAGCTCTGACCAGACTTTTATGGGACGGGGATTAATGAGCAATTAGCATCAGCTGGCCTGAAGCCCAGCAGGTCTCCACCAACTTCTATGGAGTGTCACTCCCTGGCTCAGCTGTTCCTTATCTCTCTCATTAACTGACTCACAACAACGACTGGAAGTCACCACATATTAGGTCAGTGGTATCGAGCCCACCTGTGGGAGGTAAATATGGCGCACCGCGGGGCCCACCGCAAACTTGGCCCACTGGGGGTGGGGATAAACGTGGCCCATGGGTTTGAAAGAGGTTGAACACCCCAGGTCTGGCTCGGCCTTTCCCATCTTGCTGCCCTCCACAGGTGTTGGGATTCAACTCCCATCCTCCCCGGACAAGATGGGCATTGGGGTCGAACAGACGCACCGTCTCTTTGAAGCTGTCAGAGAGCCACCGGTTGCGCAGGACGGCAAGGACCGAAGAAGGCGGGTTCTCCAAGTCCTCAAAGGCGTCCATGAGGATGAAATCCAACACGATGTCGAAGAAGCTCATGCAAACCACCTGGCCGGAGGACAGGAGAGACAGGTGAGTTTACAGGCAGGAATTGCAAGCGCAGCCCTGACGGATCAGAGCAGAAGTCGCCCAGTCCAATATCCTGCCTCCTATAACGGCCAAATGGGTTTTATTTGGTTGATTTCATTTTACTAAATCAATAAGGCTCCCTCTCTCCAAATATTCTCTGGGCAGATTACAGATCTAGAAAAACAAAACAAACTCCCCCCCCCTTTTTTTAATGCAAAATGTGGCAATGAAAGACAGCTACAATAAAAATGCAGCATTTTAAAAATCCTTCTAAAAGAGACAGCATGAAAGATGAAGAAGCTCAGATTCACACCACGTTGGAGAACCCAAGACTAGGCAGATGTTTGGCCCAATCCAAGATGGCCTGTTATGAAATTTCACCAGGAATCCCCCCCACACACACACATCTGCAAACCTCTCTCTGCATCCACGACAGCTAAATTTTGCTTTAAATATAGGACAGACAGATAAAACATTAAAAGCCAAGATTCTGAGGATGCTGCATTTTGTGTTCAATAGAAAGTTTCACATTGACTGTAACACAGCACCAGGTCTAATAAAGCAAGGGTGGGCAAGAAGGAGATCTCTCGACGTCAATTCCCAGAAGCCCCTGCCAGCACAGCCAATGGTCAGGAATGCTGGGAGATGACGTCCAGAGCACCTGGAGATTTAGCTCCTGCCCACCCGTCTCACACAGCCGTCAGTCCACCCGCAGGAGCAAGGAAAACCGCACGTCACTTCAAAAAGAGAAGAAAAACCCTCCACAAACCCCACGTCCTTCCAGCTCCTTCTGCGTCATCGGCCAGGTCTCCTGCCTCAGTGTGTAGCGCAGCATCTCGTCGTAGCTTTCGAGGAAGCCCTTGGTGTTCTGCCGGGGAAGATACAGAAGACTGACCAAAGTTAAAAGGGAGCCGGTTTCATCGCCACTAGCAAGATCGATACCGAAATGCACCGTGGGGTTTCGCAGGAGCGGCGATCAAGGCGTTAGCGGTGATTTGCAGCGTTGCCTTAACGCAGCAGTCTTGAAACTCCGGGCTGCCGGGGGTCCCCCAGCGGCTGCGCTCCTTTCCCCTGGCCCCACATCCTGTCCCGCAACCGCCAAACGTTTCTTGATTTCCCAGCTTTTGCGCAGTCCCCACCTTTGTTCTAAAAAACTGAAACGCCTCTCCTAAGGCCTTGTTACTGGCAGTAAGAGTTTTGAGCTCAGGTATGCTGGTGTTTTTGGCCCCGCCCTCCACTGGCACGCGGCCCCTGAGAGGCAGACCTTGGGCTGAAAGAGGTCCAGCACCCTGGCCTTACAGTCACGAAAGGAAAGGCAGAAGGGGCTCAATCGGGGCGCATCCGAGACGTGAGGTGGGCCTTAGCACTGTAGCCCTTGGCGGTAGCTGCAGGCCCTGGCAGCCCTAACATGGCAGAAGTGGTGGCTGGCAGTCGTGCTCTGCACAGCGCCCACCGGCTTGGGCCCAACACCGAAACCTGCTCTGGGGTCCCCTTCAGATCTTCACCCTCCTCCCGCCAATGTTCTGGCTGCCATTTACATTTACCCACAATGCCCCTGGGACAGCATCAGCGCAGGGCATTGTGGGGAGACGACATCGAAAGGGCAACTGTCGAGCCAGCACGTCCTGCTTGGAACGCCAGCAAAGGAAGCGTTTGCCCTCGGAGGGACGGCTAAGCTGCTGCTCCCCGCTATGGGGCCTCTTACCTTCTCGGCCTTGGTGATCAGCCCCGTCACCATCTGTTTCCCCACCTCCCCAAAAAACGACTGGTTGCCGTCCTCCTGAAGGAGCTCCTGGGGAGAGACCGGGGGGGGGGGGGGACCTCTTAGCATGGACAGGGAAGACCAGAGTACCTCAGTTATCGGAGGCAGTGTGCTTTTGTAGACCAGTTGCTCTTGCACTCAGGTCCTGCTTTTGGGCTTCCCACAGGCAGCTGGCTGGCCACTGTGTGGGCAGGCCCCTGGGCCAGACAAGCCTTTGGTCTGATCCAGCAAAGCTCTTATGTCCTATTTGTCCGGCCAGGATGCTCTAGCCACCAAATTCCCCCATCCCGCTCCCCCCACGGATCCTGATAAAAGCAAAAGGTGTCAGGATCGCTGGGATACGCGCACATGTGCAGGCGGTGCATGGATGGGGATGTATGCACTTGCGCACCCCTGTTCTAACAGGAGATTCCGGGGATTGAACCGGGGATGTTGCGCCCTCTCGCTGACTTAGGGGTCCCCACCCCACGTCGACCAGTGTTTCATCCTCCCAGGTGTGCGGACGGGCAGGGTTGGGAGAACTCCAAAGGGATCTACCTGAAAAGCTTGTCGGATGCAGTGCAGCTTTGCCAAGAAGTCGTGGTCGTTGTAGCAGCCGAGGAGCTCTGTTCTGGAGGAAGAGGAGGAGGAGGAAACAGGCCGTTTGCACGTCAACCCTGTGCCCCAAGGCAAACGCTGGTTCTTAAGCGCTTCTACGGAAACGTACAGCTTAAAACGGCACGGCCGTTCTCGTCACATTTCCTTTCCACTCCCGCAAGGAGGAACCAGGATTCATCAAGGCAATCACAAGAAGCTGGGTGGCCAAGGAGGCAGGGGAGGGGGAGACTTCCACATTTAACCCACCCCCTCCCAAGCCTTTATTGCAGGGGTGGACACCTTTCAGGGGTCCGCATTGCCCCGGAGGACCACCCTGAGAGCCGCACTGCTTCTCCCCTGCCCCCCTCGTCCAGCCGAACTGTCCAAATTTGGCGACAGGGAGGCGAAAAGGCGGCAATTTTACTCAAAAACAAGACGTATAGAGAACGCAGACCTGGTATGGAAGCAAAACCATGGCTCCCATTTGCCTTGCTTGGAAATAAAATCACTGCTTTGTTGCTATCCTCAGACGTCAAATTTCAGCAGCAAATTCAGCAGCAGTGGGTGGACTGTGGGGGCCGCAGAAAAGTCCTGTGAGGCCCCTGTACGCGGCCTGTGTGTTGCCCACCCCTGCTTTATTCATTTGCTAGACCCTCTGGCATTGCATTCAGTTTGGGAGAAGACAGAACGACCTTAACAACTGGCTTTGCTTCAACAGTGTTAGAGCATCAGGCGCTCCCAAGCTCACCGGAAAGTCCTGCATGGAATTCTGTCTTCTTTCACCAACTGTAAGGCTTCTTCGTAGGCGGCGGCCGGCTTGGAGAGCAGGAACGGCATTTCCCCGATTTGCAAGGAGTCAAAGAGCTGCGCCAAAGGCAAAAAAAAAAGATCAGAGAGGCCTCTAGCCTTAATGCCAGGGGTTATGAAGGCTTTGGGCAAAGGGAGCTAACCAAATGTAAGGGGGTTGTGGCCAGGTCAGTTCTCGCCATGTCGATCCACGCTTCTGTATCTTCCAGGCTAGACGACTGCAGTGCGCTCTACGTGGGGCTGCCCTTGAAGATTACTCGGAAGCTTCAACTGGGGGCAGAACGGTGCGGCATGCTTTCTGAAAGTGTTGGGAGGCAGGCACATATCCAGCCCATTCTGTGCCAGCTGCGCTGGTGGCCAACTTGTTCCCAAGCCAAGTTCAAGGTGCAACTTTGAACCTCCAAATCAGGGGCGCTCAACCTTCTTTCAGCCAGAGGGCCGAATCCTATTTCAGAGAGGGTCTCGGGGGCCGCATTCCAGCAGTGGGCGGGGCTGAAGGGGAAAGGAGGCGGGGCCACAGGCAAAAGGGGGCAGGCCAGAAGCTTTAGGAGAGGCATTTCAGTATTTTAGAAGACTAGGACACAGCCATGTGGTCAATCCCAGAGAGCTGGATTGGGACCCCAAATGGCCTGGATTTGATCCCCATGTGGATGGGCCTGATGTCTGCACCCCTGCTCTAGCAACTGCTTTCCTCTCTGAGCATTATGGGACCGCAAGGACTTGCTCCTGCACAGCTTCCTCCCACGGAAGAGAAGAAAGGGGGGCTTCCGAAACGGCCATCTGACTTTTGTTTTCTCCCAGCCTAGTCCAAGGGGGCTCTTTCAGCTGTTAACCCCCGCCCCCCCAGTATGACAAATGCTTTCCCCTACCAGCCCCACCTCTTTTTCTGTGTAAGCAGGACTTAACGGGTCAGTCTGTACTAACCAAAGAATACAAATGGATACGACCTTTTAGAAAAACTGCAACATTTCAGAACCAGTGAGAGAACATTTTCCTCCCCCAGGACACTCTGTTGCCAACCTGAAAGTCACCATGCTTCAACAAAAGAACTCAAAAAGGTAACTCCAGCAGGAGGCTGCTGGGAAAAAAGAAATTCTAGTTCCGCAAATTCGATTCCATCCCTTTAGGGCTCAATTTGAAGCAGGGCTTTCTCTCACATAGCAAAGTGGGTGAGATTGCACTAAATCATAGGTGACTGCTGTTATGAATAAATATTCTGCTCCTCTTGTATAGGTTTGTGTTTTTCCTCCTGGGAAATAAAGGACTTTTCTTTGAGCCTCACCTTTTTCTTCTAGGGAAATGAGCCTTGTGTGCCTGGCTATGCCCACAGTGAATGGGCAGGCCTCACCCTCCCCACAGCAGCCATTTTGTGAGCGCACCCACAACACTCTCTCAAAATTCCAAATGTGCCCACCAGCCTAAAAAAAGTTTAGGGACCCCCATGAGTTGTAGAAACAGGCTAGGTTTCCACAGAAGGCCATTTTCTGTGGCGGACAAGCCGGCGTGGAAAGGGTTCCCTTAAGGAGTCACCTCAGCGGCAGAGAAGAAGGAGTCCTCGGAGGTCAAGCTGTCTTCGTCATCAGCCCGAAGTCTCAGAGACTCCTCGGTCAAGGGGAGCATAAGCGCTCTCTCTGGGAACGACAGAAAAAAACGGAGTGTAATAATGGGCCGGATAGCATGACACACACACCCCACACGCCCAGCTAGCCAAATTTCTCAAAAATGGGGATCCTTATATTGTACTGACATATTTCTTTTGTAAACCACCCTGGGAACAATTCTGGTGCAAGGGCGGTGCAGAGATGCTCCAATAAATTTTTAAAAATGTAATATATGAGGCGGCCATGCTGAGTCAAACCATTGGTCGATCCAGTCCAGGTTGGCCTATTTTGATGGACAGTTGTGGGTTTTTTTAGAGAATTTGGGCAGAGAATTTATCTGTAGAAGCCAGGGCCTGAACCTGGGACCTTTCACATCAGGGGTACGCCACTCATGGCCCCCTTGATATTTTGGCCAATAACTCCCATCATCCCTTGCTATGGGCTATGCTGACACATGCAACATCAATACAGAGTCCAAGGTGGGTAAGCTTGGATTCACGGGCCAAATCTAGCCTTCTTCGAGTCCTAGTCTGGCCCTGCCAGCTTCCCCAGATGGCCCCGTCTCTTTCCCCCAACCCAACGCTGATCACTTGGCGGTTTCTCTTGTACAGTTTTTCCTCATTCTAGGAGGTCAAAATGCCTCTCCTAAGGTTTAGGTACTGGCAGTAAGAGCCTGAAGCTAAATTACGCTGGTCATTTTGGCCACACCCACCCTTGGGACGCGGCACCCGAGAGCTCTGAAAATCAAATTCAGCACTCCGGATTAAAGAGCCGCAATGGCGCCTGCTAGACCGGACAAGATGCTCTGGACGTCGGTTCTGCCTTTATTTCATCTCTGGCTCCCAGCACCACTCACCCAGGTCTGCCAGCATGCTGTCAGCAGGAAGAGTGGAGCCGAATTCTTCCTGGAGGTGATACGCTCGGTTCAAGAGGGATTCCAGCCTCTCCGCAAACTCTCTTTTCTGGGATTCCTGTGTAAAACAGACAAACACACGCCGTTTACTACATCACGTCCATCGTTATTCTGCTCAAACTAGGTTTTGAGATATACCGTAGCTCAGCTGGCTTTGAATTATTGTTCTGGGAAATGCTGGGTTCTTCATGAACAGCAGCAATGGAGGAGCCTATAATCTGCTGACAACATTTGTCTCCTGTTGTAGGGGCAGATGAGTGGGAATGGATGTGTCTTATGACAGATCACAAACTGCTGGCTAAATGCAGTATGATTTGCAATCAATAGACAAAGATTCCTGATTTCCAATCATCTATCAATATCAGGGTGTTGAACCTCTTTCAGCCCGAGGGACGAACTCCATTTCAGAGAAGCTCTCGGGGGCCGCATTCCAGTGGTGGGCGGGGCCAAAGGCAGAAAGGGCGGGGCCAAAAAGTCCAGCATATTGTAGCTGAAAGCTCTTCCTGAGAGTAACTCAGCCTTCAGAGAGGTGTTTCAACCTTTTAGAATGGGATGAAAATTGTACTAAAGCTGGGAAGGCCCTAATTGACCATGAGGGGAAGGAGGTCAGAAGAAGGAAATGGGGCGCGGTGGTCTGGGGAACCCCAGAAGGCCGGATTGGGAATCCATGTGGGCTGGATTTGGATCACGAGCCTGAGGTTCAACACCCCTGTCTGTAGAGGGAACAGAAATCAAGACAGGGGAGGCAGAGAGGAGAGGGATCCGTGGGTCAAAGCTGGAGAGGCAAGGAAGGGGAAAGATCTCGTGTCGACTTGGATGAACTCGCCAAATCCTTGGCTGCAGGCCTTGGACTCTGGCGGGATGTCCTGCCCACTCACAGAGCTCATCCTGACTTCGGGCAGATCTTCCAGCAGCAACTCCGCTTCTTTAGAGTTGTCCCAGGTGACGGAGGGAGTGATGGGATCCCTCTGCCGGACAGTCAGGGCCTGCTCCCACTTCTGCAGGGCCTCCTCGAACAGCTCCATCCCTGCCAAAGCAAGGAAGGCCCAAAGCAGACGCATTGTTTGATTGCAGTCGAAGGAAATGGAAGCCCAGGAGGAGACGCTTTCTCCGGGGCCGCTTGCCTCGACAACAGCTGCACTCCCTGCCTTGTGTCTGTCCGTCCTCCCAGAGCAAGAAGCCACGGAGGGGAACTTTTTCAGGATCGGGGCCCAAGAACATCACACTTCCCTGAGAGAGCGACAACCCTCGCAAGAGCATCTAAATTTCAGCCAGTCCTTCCGCCCGTTAAATACAGAACCATCGCCGGAAGAGGCAGCCAACCCCACTGGACACAATTTCCTGGATTAATACACTGGCGCAGTGCAACCTGGAGCCCCCCAGAAGTACCGCACAAACTCCCATCAGCCGCAGAGAGCAGACTCATTTGCCTTGCTAGCTGGGGGATGATGGGAGTTGTAGTCCGGCACCACCAGAAGACACCAGGTGTGGAAGTATCCAAAGATTCAGAAAAAAATCTGTGATTTGAATAAGGGCAAAGGGGGAAAAAGCCCACTCACTATAGCAGGCATGTCTTTGATTAGCAGGGTAGATATTCTCTGCCGCCCCTCCTGCTTTCCTGTTGCAATCCTCACAGTAGCTTGGGGGGGATTAATCTTCCCTACAAGGATATATTGTTCCTTATTGTAATGCAAAGTACGGGCCATTAGCACCCATTGACTTTACAAAAGAGCTGCTCCCCCTGGAGTTGTAAACTGTAGGACCACTTTACTGACAAGGATCAACGCCCTGGCATTTTTGGACCCTTCTTGGGGGTGAGACGGGGACAGAGCTCCAAGGCATTTTCTCATCCGAAGCTTTGCAATCCCTTACCTTGAAAGTAGAGGTTTTCCGCGCTGCAGTCCCCGGCAGCTCCAGGGTCCTCCAAAAGTCGGGCCTCCCAGGGTGCAGCAGAAGCTGGGGTCGGGCTGGAGGAGTTGGCAGGCACCATCTAGCGGGCGAGAAGAGCAGAAAGGACAATCAGGCACCTCAAGCTTACGAGAGACACTCCAACCGTACAACGTGGGGCAGGTCTGCAACTGAAGTGTACGCCAGACGACAGTTTTTTTAGATTTAGGTGGAATTTTCCCCACACTTCCTCCCCCCTGCACTAGTTCAAATCAGACATTCTAGAGTCAAATAAGGAGTAGGGAAACTTAGCCCACAGCGGCATCTACAGACCAGCTCAGGTAGCTCTCGGCGCCATTCCTACACATCTGGACCCAGGAGCGAGACCTTTCTCCCCTCTCTCTTGATGCAAATCTTTCCCACTTGGGCAAAATCGCAGTTTGTGCGCCCTCCAAGCCAGAAAACCTGCAGCTTCAGCCGCACTTTCAAATCACACGTCTACTCAGAAGTAGGCATGAGCATCGTCTCTACTCACAAGTAAGGAGGACAAACCTCAGCGTGGCAACTCAGAAGGAACTACTCAACAGTTCAGATATATGTGTGTCTGTTTATTTCAGGGAGCTGGGCCATTGTGCATGAACAGACTGCTGGACTAGATGGCGCGAAAAACAGACATGTAGAACGAAAGGATTCCGAACGTAGCAATCCCTAATATTTCTGTGTGTGTGTGTGTGTGTGTGTGTGTGTGTGTGTGTGTGTGTGTGTAAGGAGGAGAGAAGAAAATATCCATTACAGGTAGAGCTGGGTTTAAAACCCTCCTCTTCCGCCTCCCCTGACTATGCCCCCTGAGCACCACCCCAGTTCCCATACGACGCCATGGCCTGCCTGAAAAGAAATGGACAGGGACAGTTCCCCAAACCCTACCGGCATGGCAACCAAGCTTGAAGCATCGGGGAGAAGAGAAGACCTTTGTTCTCGTTCGTAGATAGGCTACCGTTTCTGCAAATCTGAAGGACCGCCTCCCCCCATATGTATCTGCCTGAACCCTAAGATCATCTACGGGGGTCCTTCTCCGTGAGCCCCTGCCAAAGGAAGCAAGGCAGGCGGCTACCAGGAGGAGGGCCTTCTCTGCTGTGGCACCCCAGCTGTGGAAAGGTTTTAATTTTTGTAAACCTCCCAGAGAGCTTTGGCTTTTGGATGGTATAGAAATGCAATAAATAAATAAATAAATAAATAAATAAATATAGAAAATGTCAGCCCTCCGGAGGGGAGAGTCTCAGCCTAGCCCCTGCCCCACACGGCAGCGCGAGAAACGAGGTCCTCACCGAAGCCAGGCTGTGGGAAGAGCTTGAGTGCTTGCTGGGCCCGATGGACGAGATGCCGCTGAGCGTGTCATTGCTCTTGCTGCTGGGGCTCTGCACGCGTCGGCTCGAATAGCCTGAAACGAGAAAGGACCCGGGTCTGATTGCCAAGGGGATTGGGTAGAAAGGGGACAGAGGAAGAAAAAACACAGATTCATAGCAGCTCATATGGGTACACCCCTTAAGCCTGCACCACAATCCGTTCCCAGGACCCTCTGGTTGCGCCAGCACCTTCCATCGGCCTGGAGACTTACTTGGCCGTGGCCACGTTCCCACAATCCCCTTGGGCAAGGCAGCAGCAGAGGCTCCGGGGCATTGTGGGGAAGTAAAATGGCCACCTGCAGCTGAGGGAGGGGGCTCACTGGAATGTATTTTTAATTATTCATTGCTTTAGATTGCATTATATTCCAGCATTCTAGGGTAAAGCACCGCATCTAGTACGAAGCGCTGAACAGTTTTGTTATATTAAGCAGGACAGAAGCATTGGAAAGAAATAAATAGAGGCTCGCTCAGTGGATACGTTGCTGAGGGCTGGCTAGAACCCCTGGCCACAAGAAATCCGAGATTTTGTAACACCTTCAACTGTTTTAGAAGGTTACTGGGGAGCTCAGGATTAGAAGCAGGACTTCGGCCTCTTTTCTGCTCAGGCCACCCCACTCCAACATGTCCGTCTACGGTAGGGGTGGGCAACCTTGGGCCAAATCTGGCCCTCCTCAGATGATCACGCTCCCTTCCCCTGGCACCGCCCCCTTTCACCCGATCCTCAATCATGCAGTGGTTTCTAAAAAATCGAAATGCCTCTTCCAAGGCCTCGTTACGGGCAGGAAGAGTTTTAAGCTAAGAGGGGTTGGCATTTTGGGCCCCACCTCCTTTTGCCCTTGGCCCCGCCCACTCCTGGAATGCGGCCCCCAAGAGCTTCTCCGGGACGGAATCCGGCCCTTGGGTTGAAAGAGGTTCAACACCCTAGCCTACAAACACACACACACAGTGCTCTATTGGCAGGCATTTGTAATCATCAAAGATTATTATTATCAGAACGCCTTGCTCTTTTGGCACAGCAAGTGCACCTTTTTTCACGGAAGGGACCCGCCGTGTCGGCAAGATGGGAACCGGAACCCCAGTGGGCTTGGCGCCGGCCTTCTCCGGGGCGAGCTGCTTCTTCCGACGGCGGCGCCGTTTCAGCTGGTGAGCCGCGAGTGCCAAGGCGACCGTCCCAAGAGCCGTGGCGAACAGCACCTTGCGTAGGCCCGGGGTGAGTCTCAGCTGAGAGAAGGCAGTCTTTAAAAGGGGGGAAAGGGAGAGAGAGAGAGAATGATCAAAACAAGAACGACAACCCAACACAACAACAGCATTCATATCTGCGGCACTGCCCTGTTTCGAAACAAGAATCCAGGAACGCTTGTCTAAATAAGTTTGTGGTGGGCGGGGTCGAAGGCATAAGAGGCGGGGCCAAGATGCCCAAAATGGCCCCATGTTTTAGCTCAACGCTCTTCATGCCAGGAACCAAAGCCTTCGGAGAGGAGTTCCAACCTTTCAGGAATGTGGGGGGGAAAACATGCATAAAAGCCGGGAAACCAAACGGCCGGTAGTTTGGAGAAAGGGGCAGGGCCAGGAAAAGGAGGTGGGGCGATGTGGGGAAACTTGGAGAGACAGATTCTCCCCCCACCCACCAGATGGACGGATTTGGCCCGTGAGCGTGAGGTTTCCAGCGGTCTCTGCACTATGGGCTTCATCCCATAGATGCAAACTACAACTCCCCCGGCTTCTTCTCTATGTACCTGACCAAAGGTGGTGTACAGGAACACCGGTATCTCTGCTACGGTCATTGCCAAAGCTTGGATGATGGACATCCCTTCAGATCTTTGGAACGCCATTTCGGAAAGAGGCTTTCGGCGCTCGCTGGAGCAGGGCGCGGGAGAGGGCTCTCGTTCAGATGGTTCTCCCTGAAATCCAGCTTTGCTTTGATGCGGGACTCAGGATTCGACAGTCTGGGTCTAGTGGGAAATTTCCTTCCTGGGGCAGAGATACATAATAATAATAATAATAATAATAATAATAATAATAATAATCAGATGCAACTAACAGTACAGTTAACTAGTGGGACATTAAAACCCTCTTTAAAATATTTATTTATTTGAAGTATTTCTTGCTCCTCAGCCCCAAAAGGCTCCTGCAGTGGCATACATACAGAGAGGGAAACAAGACCGCCCCGGCCCGTCAGTTCACCATCTAAAAAAGACACGACACACAAGGAAAGGGGATGGGGAGGGATGGGGGGGGGGAATCAAGTGCTCTTTCAGCAAGGCCCCATTTCCCGCTCTTGTCTCCTTCTTTACAGCCTGCAGCATAAAACAGCAAGACTATTATATTGAGGACTAGTAGTAACTTTATTGTTAGAATCATAGGCCACCACAATACACACGAAAGGAAAGAAGAAAAAGAAAAGGGGCAGCTTTTTGTTAAGTGTTTTTATAAAGAGCAGGTCATGAACACAAGTGAGACCTGCGACAAAATGTTCAGGATCCCCGCCAGCCAGGCCCTCTTCCAGAATATTCCATTCCATTTCCACCCAACCCAAGAGTCTACTTTCTCATGTCTTAACTCTCAGCCAGCATTCCAAAGAGCCTCTGATGACGCTCAGCCCTCACTGGGCTGTTTGTGAGGGAAGGGTGTTTCCCCTTAGGGTTTTTCCTTCCCAAAACATTTTTTGTACTTCTGCAAACTCTGGGATTCCTCCAAGACGGCTGAGGCCATTTTGCCGAGATAAGAGTCCACGTGTGGAGAATGAGGTCATGATTTGCATATAGCAGGGACAAGGAACCCCCGGGCCATGGGCTGATCAGGCCTGGGGAGGTTCTCCTCCCAGCTCTTCTCTGGGCCCTGCCCCCTCCTCTTATCAAGCTCCACCCCCTGGCCTGGAGGCTACCAAGGGCATGGGGAGGAGGCAGGGAGATAACAATCCCTTTGTTATCTCCCACCTATAATTGGAGATAACGAGGGCACTCTCCTTCCACGCCACTCCCCTCCCACCGGTCCTGCCCCGACGTCAATCAATCCTGCCCCCCCCCCCCCCCCCCGGGAGCCAACTTGCTTCTCGACCCCAGGCATATGGGATGCTTATAGAACAGGATAACAGCACCTTGTTGGATTAGACCAGAGACCTTGCCTAGTTCATCACTCGAGCAGCCAAGTGCCTCCAGGAAACTCTCTAGCAAGACACGAAGGACAACAGATTTGCGTCCCATGACAGATATCCAAAGGTACACTGCCTCTAAGTACAGAGGTTCCATTGAGCCACAATCACCATTGCAAAACTACCTTTGTATGCCATCGTGCCAGACGGAGGCTACAGAAGAAGAGGGAAAGCCACGCTGAACGAATCTCACATGAGCCATAATTTTCTTTCCTACCAGACCACCACTGGCTGTTTTAGTAGCATTTAGCTGTGCCGTCATCACCCAAAGATGTATATCCTGGGGCCCGGGGATCAAAAGCGCTCCCCCACTACAAAGCCTTAATTGCACCCCCCCCAAATATTTTATTTATTACATTTTTATACCACCCCACCACCCCAGCCAAAGTTCTCTCGGTGGCTGTCAAAACAGAACTTACAACTAGAAAACACAACAATAAAACATAATATGAAAACCTTACATTTAAAACATGAGCGTGGGGGAGGGGGGAAATGGCCCCCGGATCCCCCACCCCGAACCTACCCCCACCTGCTTTTAGGGGAGCTCAACCTCCTCCAGAGTAAGTTGAAGATCAATCCTCCGGGCAGAAGAAGCGTCCACTTACTCTCTCTTATCTGGACTGAGTCTCCGGTTATTGTCACTCTTCCAGTCCGTTGCTGAGATTCGGAAAACCCTGACCCCGAATTCCCTGGGTGCCCTGACCCCGAATTCCCTCCCCCTGCAACCCTGACACAGATTGTTCTTGTGTTGCCGGCAACAGCAGCGAGGAAAGGGTAATCTCTATCACAAGATTCTCTGCTCCCTCCCCCATCCTATGGGGCCAAAAATGGTGTGTATCCCGGCACTGACTGGAATGTGGGCAGCCCCGTTCCTTGCGCCTTCCGAATGCCAGCTAAAACACAGCATCGTTATGGCGAACATCAAAAGGCAAAGGAACCAAAGTTCTTCCGCGTGACTTCCAAACGGCCGGAGCAAAAGATAAAGGCTCCAAGCACTGGGAAAAACAAAGAGAAACAAGTCAGGGTCACTTCTGAGACCTAGTTCTCATTCAGGGCGGTACGCTTACAATTGGCTGGCAACACAACAGACTGTTCCCATGGCAAAGAGCTTCTCCATATGTTTATTTATTACATTTCTAAACCACCTAATTGCCAAAACTGTGTTGTTATTATTATTATGAACTGCTCCTGCATATAGAAAGCTAGCTTCTTAGGGTGAAGGACTCTGTCTAGCTTTCTCCTTGATGCACTATTTTTCTGTGTGCAGGGATTTACTCGAATAGGGCAACAATCATGTGAGTCCCTAGGCAGAGCTTGACCATGAGAACCAGACTTCTAACAGGCTCTGTGGAGGGAGGTGAGAAGAGGAAACGGGGGCCATCAATCTACCAGCCCTGCAGAAAAAAATTGATTCCTCCCCCTCCCTCGTCCCTCCTGGTGCCTTTTTCCTTGTGTGTCATGTCTGCTTAGATCATAAGCCTTCGGGAAATAGTGACCGTCTTCTTTCTATTTGGTATTCACTTTATTTACAATATTTGTATACCGCTCCACATCCAAGATTTCAGAGCGGTGAACAGCAGGTTGGATAAAATAATAAAACGGCATATTAAAATAATCACTTTATTTTAAAGAAAAGAAACGGTTCAGATAAACTCGATTTGTAAGCTGCTCCAGGATCCCTTTTGGCTGAGCAGTGGAATAAAAATTAAATAAATAAACGGCATAAACTAATGGGCCAATCGCACAAAGGGATATTTCAGCCCAAGGTGGAGGCAGAAAGGCTGTGGGAAGTGAGTATTTTTTTACCACCTCCTCTAAGCTGGAACGAAACCGCTGATCCCAGATGGCAGTCGCAGAGAGATCCAAGACAAATCCAGGAACGCGCACTGTCTCTTGCCCATCTCCCAACGCAAAACAAGGCAACCAAAACAGCCCCAAGAGGGGCAGATGGGGAAAGAACCCAAATCAGTTTCATCCCAAAAAAGCTTTGATTCCTAGCCTTGCTCATTTCGCAAAAGTGTTTTGGGTTGTTGCAGTTGTTTTGCAAGTTGATTGCAGTTTTAACTCTTTTTTTATAAAAAACATACTGCAAGTTTTAACTTTTTGGGAACCGGCTGGAAGGAGGGATATGACATCGGATGAAATAAAACCACCTCCCTTCTTTCTGCTGTGCTATCTGATCTGGGGAAAGTAACTTCTGCCAATAGTTACAGAGGGAGACAAAGAGAAGGTCTCGATTGTTGCAATAAAAAGGCCAGAGCGTCAAAAGCTGCTTTTCTGGCTTCTCTAACGAAACCCCCCCCCAAAAAAAGCCTTTCTATTCAGAATGCTCCAGCATAAACTCAAAACTGCAACGCCTCTTCTAAACTGCTGCATAGACAAGCAAACTGCGACCTTTGCTCAGCTGAGTAAAGATAAAGCACTGGGGGGCGGGGGGGGGGGGTCCCATTCCTACCAAACCAGGGCATCAGTCTCCATCACTCTGTGTGGGAGTTTGCAGGATACGGCTCTTTGGTTTCTCATAAGAGCGGAACGCACAACACACCGTGTGTTACAAGTGGACCATTCTCCTCTCCACATCACCCCTTCTTCGTTGTGCAACAGGTCTATTTTGCAAAAATTACACTTTAAAAAAACAACACACACACACACAGGGAGGCTGGCATGTTGCAAAGCAAACGGCCGCCCTCCAGCGCCATCTTGATTTGGGTTCGAAATGAATTGTTATTCTGTATTTTGGAGCTCAAATCCCCACCTCTACTTTGGACTGGCTTGCCTTCTGGGAAATGCATGTTCTGTGACCGGCCATGCCCACCGTGGCAGCTGTTTTGTGAACCAGCAAGCTCCACCCACATGGCAGCCATTTTGTGAGAGTACCCAGGACACACTCTCAAAATTCCAAAGGTGCCCACCGACCCAAAAGGTTTGGGGACTGCTGTTGTAAAAACGTGGCTCATATTTTTAAGTGGAAAAACCTGATCAACACTTCCTAGGTGTCGAAGAGAAGCAGGTATTTTGCACCTTTTAACAGTTGTGAAGGAGGAATTCTAGCAGGTGGAACTTGTTCGTGCAAGCCACACATTTTGTACGTCTCTGAGAAATTTCTTGTCATGTGTGCAAGTTATAAATATGCATTAGGGTGCAATCCTATGCAAGTTTAGACAGAAAAAACAGTTGCTGGTGAACATGGGCGAGAAGTTGCTGATTGCAGGGAAATTCAGGACAGATCAAAGGAAGGATTTCTTCAGACAGCACATAGTTAAATTATGGAATGATGGCCACCAATTTGGATGGCTTTAAAAGGGGGTCGGGCAAATTCATGGAGGAGAAGGCTATCTATGGTTACTAGTGTGGTGGCTATATGCTATCTCCAGCATCGGGGTAGTCTACCGATGTACACCAGTTGCTGGGGAACATGGGCTGGAGGATGCTGTTGCACCCATGTCCTGCTTGTGGGTTGCCCATGGGCAGCTGGTTGGCTACCGTGTAATCAGAATGCTAGACTAGATGGACCCTTGGTCTGATCCAGCAGGGCTCTTCTTATGTACTTATGTTTAAGAAGTCCTAAAACTCCCAGCATACCCCAACCAGCACGCTGGGAGTTGTAGAACTTTTTTTTTCCTGTGTAAGCATTATAGGAGCGTACCCGAAGTTACAATGGGCCTGTTCTGACAACACGCTAAGCCAGGGTTCGGCTGCTAACCCGTTTGCAGCAAATGGTTAGTGAGCATGTTTAAACCGTGGTTATGTAACCACCTTGGCTAGGAATGGTTCACACAACACGCTAAGCCATAATGTTTAGCTTAAAGTACTTAACCACTGTGGCTTAGCGTGTCGTCTGAACAGAGGCAATAATTTCAAGGAGTCTGTTCCAAGTACACTTAAATAGAGATCAAAGCCATCATCCTATTTTTTGCTTTAGATGCTTTCAGATGCAAACAGCAGCTGACCTTCCCCCACAGTTGTGGATTCAATTCATGTTGGTAGTTCTAGTACTTTTTTCTATCTAAACATGCATAGGATTGCACCTTGAATATGCAAATAATACATTGGATGGTTGGTTGTTTTTGTTGTCATAAGATTTTAAATTATTTCCCCCCATAAGAACAATACAGAAATAAACAACCAAATAGAGAGTAATGGAAGACATACCATTCAGAAATGATTGGTTATAGACAGATCTATACAATAAAAAACAATAAAATTGGACTGAATTGAGCTCTGCGTATAGAGGCTCATGACAGATCACCTGTCCAGGTGAGAGGGAACAGGTAAAGCCAGCCAGTCATCACAGATCGAGGGCAGCAGCTACAGAGATGGCGAGGACCCCCACCCTCCAGCAAAAGGCAATTTGCTCCCGCCCATCATTCCCAGGAGGGTCTCACCGAAAACACCTGCCCAACAGGTGAGCCGCCTTTCTAACCATGCAGGAAGGCTGGCTCTAGAATAAAAGGCAATGTCACATAGACATTCCCCCCGCGATCACAATGGAAGAGGCCGCCTCGCACCTGTCCTAAGCGTAGCGGGCGATACCACTCTCCGGATTAAGGGGTTGGGGGGAAAGAACGCTCACCGTGCAGCCTCGCTCCATGGTTCCAGAAGGGCAGCGTCTCCTTCCCGGTTCTCTCGCAGCCTAGCCCGACTGTTGCCAGCAGGGGGCGGAGCGTCGTGGCGAGATCGCCGATGGGCAGCCGCCTCGGCCAATGAAAAGGGAAGCGCAGTCCCGGCAGGGGCCAATGGGCATACGCTCCCCCGGCGGTTTAACTTGCCGCAACCCACATCGAGTGCGGTTGAGCGGCAATAAGGAGAGTTGTTTTTTCCCCCACTGCGCGTGCTTCAGAGATGATTGGCTCAGATTGGGCGTGACGTTCAAAGAGGCGAGGTCTGCCTTAAAGGGGCAACGTCTCCTTATGTGTAGGCCCAGCAAATTAAAAAAACTAGGGACTAGCTACATAGGAGGGAGCAGTAACCAGACATCAAGCTGGAACCCCTTTATTCCCCACCAATATTCTTATTGTTATTTCTATTTATTTTTGATTATTTTATATTCCACCTTTTCACCAGAAAACGGTACTCAAGGGCTGTTAACACTAAAACACAGGTTTAAAACCCCAGATCTTAATTAAAACATAACATTAAAAATAAATAAATTAGCAACGCAGGGATTTTAATTAATATGAGCAACTTACTATAATGTCATATATATTAGATATAAAGGGTACAATCCTATGCATGTTTAGACAGGAAAAAGCTATACAATTCCCAGTATTCCTCAGCTAGCAGCTTTAGGACTTTTTCTTGTCTAAACATACACAGGATTGCACCTTAAATGTATCAATAAATACATAGTGCTGCAACCTGGTTAAAAGAGATTTTAAATGATTAATCGTGTTACTGTTAGGCAATGACACACTTTTCTGGGAGTTAAGTCCCTGTGAACTCAATGGAACATTGAGGAGACATGCAGAGGATTGTAGATTTGCAGATGGAGATTATATATATATATATATATATATATATATGAAAGCAACATTTTCAAAAAATACTTTCATTTGGCTTTTTTTTTTTTTTAAGTAGAATTTAGATTCAGGGAAAACATCTTAGGAGATCCTACCTAAGATGATTGGGTGTTGCAACATGTAGGGAGGAAAGAGTTAACCCTTTTGTCTCCAGCTGCAGCTCCCCCATCCTTGAAAATGCTCCCACAGGCACACAGGTGGTGATTCAGCTGAGAAAACAACCCTTCTATGGGCACCTGTGGACATTGGGGGCTCCGGGGAAGAGATCCCGGCTACTGGGAAATAGATTTGGTGCTAGGGCCTTCTGCAGGCCTAGTCCTAGCAACCCTGTTGCATTCAGTGTTTGACCCATTCCTCTCAAGGGGTCTGTTCTGAAAGGACTCTCATAGGATACAGCCCATCCTAGGTACAGCTCCAGCTGAAAAAAACCCTTTTTAGGGATCAGCATCCTGTCCACTGTGCCCAAGTCTTGCTGAACTGTGCAGCTAAGAACCTAGTGCTGAAGTTGCTGCTTTTTCCCTCTTCCCTCCTCATCCCTTTTTTCCTTTTGTGTCGGGTCTTTTTAGATTGCAAACCTGCAGAGCAGGGGTGCATATAGAGATGTGCCATGCCCTGCCTCCTCCCAAGAGGTTCTTCCTCCACATATCCATACTTCAAAACAGGCATTTTGCTTGTCTCAATTTGCTTGACATTTTAAAAAAACAAACACCCCTCTTTCCTCTTCATCCTTTACTCCTTTTCTGCCCTGTCATTCTTAGATTGTAAGCCTGTGGGACAGAGGTCTATCTCCCCCTCCCCATTTCTTCTCTTTCAATGCTGCCTCAGGGAGCTTCTTCTTTTCAATAAAAACGCTGAACTAAATAACTCAATCCATCCTTGGGAACCCGTGGGGGGGGGGGAGGGGGTAGAATCCAAGTCAAGTCCTCCTTAGAGTAGACCCATTGAAATGAATGGGTCTTAAATCAGCCACGATGAACTTCAATCCCATTCATTTCAACGGGGTCTGGTAGGACTCTTCTGGGCTTCTGCCTATGGGGCCCCGATCCTCTACCGCGGCAGCTGCCAGGCGGAGTTTTGCCAAGCCTCTTCCTACGCCCCCCCCCCCCAGCCTCCACGCCAGGCGCGTTGCTCTTTAAGAAGCCGCCCAGATGCTGCTAGAGGGCGCTGATGGGCGCACATCTGGGATTGGATGCTCTGGTTATTTCACCCCCCCCCCCTGCCTCTATGCAAGCAGGTGGGTGGAGGATGCAGTCGGAGCAGTAGCAGAGCGCAGGATGCAGGATGCAAGCAGCCCCTACCTGGCGTTGATGCTCTGTAACTTCCCCAGATAAAAAGCCCCCTTTCCCCCCCCCTCTCTCTCTAGCTCTCCTCTGCCTCCAGCCCTTTGCTGCTGGGGGCTCCAGATGGACTTCAACATGAAGAAACTGGCCTCCGATGCTGGCGTCTTCTTCACCAGGGCCGTCCAGGTGAGAAGGGACCGGCAGATGCCAGGCGGATTGGGGCCCTGGTACCCAACAGCTGCAGGAGGCGGGAGCTCTTTTTTTTTTTGCTGCCGTGATTGCAGTGGGTGGGGGGGGGGGGTTGCGTGTTCTTTTGCGGTGCGATCCCAGGCAGGGTCTCCTCGGAAGAAAACCCGTTGATGTGTTCCCAGGTGAGCGGCGAGGGAGGATTGCAAGCTCATCGCCGCTTACCCGGGAGCAAGGACCCTCCGTCGAATTCAGGGGATTTGCTTCCGAGTAGACGTGCCTGGGATTGATTGCATGCAAGCCTCTGCTGCTGCTGCTCCTCTCCTTGCTGCATTCAAGAGGCAGCTGCGAACTTCCCTGCCTCGCCTTTTTTGGCCTTTGCAAATCGATGCACATTTTGTGGATGTGCAGATAGTATAATACATGTAAATAACTTCTCCAGACGGCTTTCTTTAGTAGGCCGATCTCCTAAGCTTTTTTCTAGCATTTAATTGCACTTAAATGTTTATTTATTTTATTTATTTATTTTCCATTTATATACCACCCCATAGCCGAAGCTCTCTGGGCGGTTTACAAAAATTAAAAACATTAAACAATTAAAACACCAATATACAAAATTTAAAAGCATAAAGCATAAAAACAAGTTATTTTATGTATGTAATGCATACACACAATATATACACACAGATAACTATATGTAATAACTTTTCCAAACGTCTTCTTCAATTAACCGATCTCTTAAGCTTGTCCCTAGCATTGAATTACACTCAAATGCTCATTTTCTATATCCACACGTATATTATATGTAAATGACTTTTCTAGACTGTCTTCTAAAGTCAAGCAATTTCCTAAGCCGTTCTCTAGCGTTCAATTGTACTTAAATGCACATTTGTGTGTGTGTGTGTGTGTGTAAAACACGGCTTGGAAAACTAAAATAAAAATAAAAACATGCAATTATGTGCATAAGAAAGGTTTGCCCTCTAGGGAAGAGGATACAAAATGTAATTACATGCAGGGGAACTGGTTTAGGGGATTGGGTTCAGGGGAGTTGGAAAAGTTTATGTTTCCCCCGTCTCACAATTGTTTGTTTTTATTCTTATTTTCCAGGCTAGGCTTCCCTAAGCTTTCTTCCTGCACTCAATTGCGTCTTGGGTTTTCCTCCTTTGGCTAAAGCAATTTTGCATCCCTCCCCTTAGCTGAGCAGCTCTCTTCCTATGCTAGAAGCTTGCTGTTCCCTCCATCATCTAGGAAATGATGCGGGTCTTATAGAGTTGTTGTCGTTCTGGGACTGGGGACATGTGCAAGGCGCATACCTTTTGCTGGGTAGCTTTAGCTGCAGTCTCCCCTAATTATTGTCTGTAGAACAGCCTAGAATGGCCTCCTGTAATTTAGCACTTTCCAGGTGTGAGGGGCTACAGATCCCATCCTCCCTGGCTGGAGACCATGGGCACTGTAGTCCAACACATGTGGGGGATGCCAGGATGGGAAAGACAGGCTCTTTGCAATTCTAGGCCAAGGATAAGGGTGAGTTGTTGCTATAATAATAATAATTATAATTATAATTATAATTATAAATATATTGCTATACAGCCCAGTAGCCAAAGCTCTCCAGGCACTTTACAGTTCACGAAAGATTAAAACCTTAACGATACAACATAAAGCATAATATAAAAACCTACGGAAGCAATTGAAAACCATCAGCAGTAGCAAATCCCAGGATTTTGAGCTTGCTTCTGCAGCGAAGCCTTGGGGAAATGGTGCTTGATTTTAAAAGCATCCTTTCCAGATGGCCTTCCTCCCTCTATGCGTATGTGGCTCTTCTTTTCTACCAGGACATTTTATGTTATTTTGAAATAAGGCTTTTTTAAAAAAAAAAAAATAACAAAGGCTATGAACAAAGAGAAAAACGCCATGCCCAATAATACAAAAAGGTTGTGAAAGAAATAGACTAAGGCTGACAGTTTGTGTGTTTGTCACCGATACGGATAAGATACAGATAAGACTCTCGGCGTTCCCTGGCATGGCACCCTCTAGGTGCTTGGGACTACAACTCCAAGCATGCCTGACCATTGACCAAGCTGGCAGGGCAGATGGGAGTTGAAGTCCCAAACACCGGGAGGGCATGTGAATGGCTGAGCTACAGGAATATGGCCTAAGTGAATGCCCATGACCTAATGAAAGAATGAAGGGTTTCCATATAGAATAGGCTGCTGGCTGGGGGATTATGGGTGTTGTAATCCAACACATCTGGAGGGCACCCACTTGGGAATAGGCTGGCACCTTGGCACCATAATACCTGTCTCAGAGTTGGGATTCCTTCCTCGCTGCCCTTGCTGAGTGAGTTTGCACATCCTCCTCATCTCCCAATTCTCTCAACCCTGGTTGCTTTGGACATTTCCAATTATGTGCTGTACGTTGTGGTCTAACGTGGAGAAGTTCCTGATAGTGACTGCCATCCGCTATGTTCCAAAACACCGGCTCAGTCAAACGTGTGGGATCTCCTCTCCCCCTGTGCCCCCGCAGAGAGGCTTTGCTCCCGTGACGAAATGAAACTGAACGCTCCCCGTGTCCGCCCCTTGTTACCTTTGGCTCCGTTTCCCTCCCTTGTCCCTTCTGCTTCTGTTGAAATTCAAACTGTAAGCTCCTTGGGGCAGGGTCTTGGTGTTGTTTTCTCGCTTTGTGCATTAGTGGCGCTACAGAAAAAGTTCACTGATGGTTTCAATTCTTTTGATCTCTCTCTCACTCTTGCTGAGACTTGTTTGTTGAGCCTAGTAGCTGGCGGTGAATATTCAGAGTTCCTGCAAAGTCTGAGAACACTGATATTGGATAGTGGCCTCTAGCCAGGATGGAGCCTCAGCGTCTCCTTGCTTATGGCTACCTGTTAGCTACCGAGCCACGTACAAGGTTATATTATTGTCTTATAAAGCCCTAAACTTGGGACCAGGATACCTAGCAGACCATTTTCCCTTATACACACCCAGATGACAGTTATGATCTTCAGAGGAGGCCTTGCTTGCCATTCCGAAATGAACTGAATATCGCCATGAAGAATGTAAACGGGGCAAGACTACCTCCATGGGCCCTCTCCCTCACTGAGTCTTCAGTTCTCATTCCGACCCTGAGAAAAGAAGTCACGTTGCTTAAAGAGTGCCAGTTCTGTAGCTTCATGCCCTCCCTCTGAATGGACTAGTGTAAAGCCCATGTAGTTTCATGCCCTCCCTCTGAATGGACTAGTGTAAAGCCCATGTCGCCCCTCAGTCCTCTCACAACAGAAGGGCCTGTGAATAATGCAAATGTGGCTCATGCATAGTGAATCCCTGCAATTTGCATGTGGCACAGCCCCGCCTCCTCCCTTGTGTGCCCCAATGGGCTGCTCCATTCGCTTCCACCTCCCCACTGTTGGCTATGGCCTAACTGTGCGGCTGCTCCCGGAGCCCACCTCCATGCCACACTGATTGGCTGAACAGGGCTGTCCATTGTCCCGCTGGTGGAGGGGCTGCCCTGTTTGTTTGGCGCAGAGGGAATTAATGGCTATTAAAGCTCAAGCTTTGGATTTTTTCAAACTTTCCAAATTTTCTGCTCGTCTGCACTGCTCAAGCTTCAATTTAAAACAAAAATGAGCAAAATCGGCCTGGTAGATCTCGAGTAATAAGCCTTACAGCACATATTCTTATATAAGAATATAAGATTTCTCCTCCAGAGGAAAGGTTATAACGGAAACAACGCAGAGTTAATTAGAAGGTGAGCTGGACAACAACAAATACGAGGTTGTTAACTCCTTTTGTTTGACTTGGCAAGTCAACGGTGTCAAGGTTGAAAGTTGTAAATGGACGCGCTGTTTTAAGTTGGAGGCTCAAGATGCGTGGATAATCTAATCACCTAGCCAGGTTGGTTTGTGCACCCTAGACGAGAATTCCTTCTCATGATTGCATACCCTCTACCTGTCCTTGTTCACCAGGGCAGAGCTTCTTTCCTGGTGGTTTCTCCCCCACCCCCCTCACCAGTACAGCCTGCCCCAACCTGGTAGTCCAACACACCAGGAAGGCATAACTCCCAGCAGGCTGTTCTGGTAAATAATTTCTTCAGCATGTGGGGGGAGCATTCTCAACCAATCATGTGGTGCCTGATGCATTCGGTTTCCCTGCGTTAAGCAATGATGAATAAAAATGCAAGTGGGCTACATATGTTTTGAACTACCACTCCCAAGACTGCTGGCTTTGCTAGCTGGGGCTGATGGGAGTTGAAGTCCAAAACATTTGGAGGGCTTCACCTTTGGGGCAGGCTACCTTAAAATAGAGCTAAGGTAGTATAAATGTGATGAACAATACCAAATGTTTTTTTATAAATTCCCCCAGTCCCCTTCTATCTCTTTGACTATAGCTTTGGTATGTGAAAGAGAATTTTAGGTGTCGGTGGTCCTGATTCAGAGCAAATTCTTGCCATTGCCTTCTGGGAAATGGGCCACCAAGTTGGATGGCTTTTAAAGGGGGTTGGATAAATTCCTGGAGAAGGCTATCCATGGCTACTAGTCCTGATGGCTATGTGCTACGTCCAGTATTAGAGGCAGTATGCTGGGGAACACGGGCAGGAGGGTGCTGTTGCGGTCATGTCCTGCTTATGGGTTTCCCGTGGGAAGCTGGTTGGCTACTGCATGAACAGAATGCTAGACTAAATGGACCCTTGGTCTGATCCAGTATGGTTCTTCTTACGTTATTATGGGTGCTTTGTATCCAGCCATGTCCACCATAGCAGCTATCTTATGAATGGGCAACTCCCCCCATGGCAGCCATTTTGCAAGAGCGCCCACAACGCTCCAAATGGCCCCAAAATTATGGGGACCCCTGCTGTAGGTCAGCATACATTCTGGACTTGAACAGCCCTGTAATAAGACTTGGCTAGGATTTCTTGTAAGGTGCAAAAGACGGTGTCCGATGACAATTTCTCTGGCCCATTGTCGAAATTAGATGCACGATCTTGGCCAGAAGGCTCCCGATAGTAACCCCTGGCCAATGTTCTGTCTGGTCAGTACGAGCAACGAGAGCCGAGTTATTCCTCAAGGAGACGTGTCCGTTTTCCCTGCTCGAGAGAGATCCCCGGTATTGTTTTAAAATGAAACTGCATTGCCCGAGATGGTTTCGAGATCAATCTCCAGGAACCCCATTCCTGGGGGAAAAGACTTTTCAATTGGTCTGTCCCAAAGACCCAAGTCGAGAGGTCCTGGCTTCCAAGTTAGCGTTGCAAGAAGACCGATCAATTTCACAAGCAGGTGCGACTTTTGCAAGCGTGGGGCTGGTCGGGCCTTTGCCGCGGAGGGCCCCTACCCCAGCCGGGGCCCATGGACGAGGTGCCCCTGGGGCTGCTCCTCCTCCTCTTCCCCATTGCAACCTGCTTGTTTACCTGCCTCTCGCTCTGGAGGTAGTGAGGAGGAAGATAAGGGGATGCCATAACCTACTTGCTCACCAGCTCTCTGTCTGTCAAGCACACGAGTGGGAACCATAAGGAGGATGAGGAGCAATCGCAGCTGGTGACCGTGGCGGCGGGAAGGCGGACTCACTGAAGGAGGGGGCCCGTTTTGGAGAGTTCTTCTCCAAGAACCCTCCAGAACCTGGAGCCGGCGCTATTTTTTGTTGCCTCACGACCCAAACCAAAGGGGATACAGCCTCGCCTACGAGTGCAGGCGGAGCCCTTGGGCAGAACATCTAGACGAAATGCAATTTGGCCAAGTCTCAGCCCGGGTCTCCCCGTCTCCTCATCCAGCCAATGCAATTCCGACGGATGCATTAATTTTGTGGGAATCGATGGAGCCGGAGGAAGTGTGTTCTCCGATGCAGTATAAAAAAACAGATTTCTGGACCGGCCAATTGCCTTGTGAATCGTATCGGATTGAAACGTACCGGATAGAGAAAAGGCCCCTCAGCAGCTCTATAACTAAACGGGCCTTCTGCCTTCTAGCTATTGAGCGATTTGGGCCTACATCACTTTTCAGGAAATATGGATTTTAAGGAATAAGGGGATGTTGCAATGGGTGCAGCTGGAGTGAGTAGAAATGGATTTCTCTCTTTTTCAAAGAGTGTGCAGAATTGAATATGAACGTTCAGAAAGAAAACTGTAGGTGCCTTCCTTGCACGTCGGTCTGCCTGGCATCCAAGGCAAGGCAGGGGGAGGATGGAGAGGGGGAAGAGAGCTAGAAGACAGCAGACCCATTTCATTATAGGGCTGCTGCAGGTTCTTTTCCTTTCTCTCCTGCTGCACATATTAATGTCCCGTGTTCTCTGCTAGGATCCGTTGTCCATTGTCCTTTTAATGCCAGGATCTTGTTTGTCCAGTTTTCATCCTCTAGAAGAGTTTCTATTGTCCAATTTTATTACTGCGCTATCGGAGCCCTCCATCTATCCAGAGTTGTACCGGCACAACTCGGGCAGGGCGGAAGGAACACCGAAGGCTATTTTGCCTCTAGTTCTTCCTTCTAAAATAAAAATTCAGGCCCTGTGCCCGTCTAGCTGACTTGCCAGCAGTGGATGCGAATGGTGCCGGAGAGGCCGTAGGATTGTGTGGATCCTCTCTCCTCCTCACTTCTTGCCCCACCCACTTTTAGCCCTCCCTGAGGTCTTCCGAGATCGCAATAGCCGCCACGGTGCTTTCCATGGCGGCTGCAAGGGGAGGGGAATCCATGTTTTATTGTATTTTGTCTTGCCTGAGAATTTAATCCTTTGTGTTGCTGGCATGCTTTCTCTTGGACATTTCGATAGCCTGTGACTTCTGACATCTCCTGATAGCATCAGTGACTGAAGTCGTGGACTTCTCTGCTCCCCAAGCCTTAGATGTTAGAGGTGTAGGTGTGTATCGTATTACCAGCAACGTCACAGGCATTAGCCAATCGGTTCTTGAGTCTACAGTAAATCCTCCAGCACATTCAATTTTGCTTGTCTTAGATGCACCGTCAGTTTGATCCAGTCCGGTTCTCTTGTATTCTTATTGCCTCTGGTGCGACTGGAATATTTGATTTGCTTTCTCCCCCTTCCAAGCATTGAGAGCCATTGTGGTGTAGTGGTTAGAGTGTTGGGCTGAGACCCGGGAAATCTGGGTTCTAGTCCCCACTCAGGCAAGAAATTCGCTAGGTGATTTGGGGCAAGTCACTGACAGTCAGCCTAACCTACCTCACAGGGTTGTCGTGAGCATGAAATGGAAAGGTGGAGGAGGAGGAGGAGGAGGAGGAGGACCGTGTGCGCCATCGTGGGTGCCTTGCAGGAGGAAAAAAAGCTGGGATATCAATGGAATAATAACATAAATAAATAAAATCGAGATTAGGAAGTGCTTCTTAAATTGCCGCCTGCGTTTCAAGAGGGTTGAATTCGAACTTGGGGTTTCCTCCCTTCTCAGGCTAGAGAACCTTAAGGCAATTTCCCAGGTGCCCCTGCTCCATGTTTCCCTTACAAAAACAAGGAAGAGAAAAAAAAGAAACCTCTGGATAAGTAGCATGGAATAGTCATCGACAAACCAGGATGATGTGGGTGTAGCCCAAATCGCTATTTATAAAAACGTTCACTGATGTCTCGGCTGCCTGCAACCTACGTGCCACCTCCTCCGCCTCCTCCTGTCAAAAGTGTTGGTCTTCAGAAAACCTTCTTTGATCCTGTGCCTGTCTCTGCTTCTTTTCAGCATCTTCCCTTTTATCTTGCTTAAGTCATTTGCATGAGAATGGAGGGACTCCTCCAGGTAGAGAGAGAGAGAGAGAGAGAGAGAGAGAGAGAGAGAGAGAGAGAGAGAGAGAAGATGGGGGGAGTTGAAAGACCCTGCTCTGCCTTCCATGGCTTTCAGCCCCAGGGCCAAATTCTGTTTCAGAGAAGCACGGGGGGGGGGGGGGGTGTCCCAGGGATGGGCAGGTGCAAAAATGCAAAAACCGCCAACTTATTTTATCTTAGAGCTCTTAAGGCCTCAGGAGAGGGGCATCTCAAGCTTTTCAAATTGGGGGTGGGGGAGAGAGAGAGAGAGAAACGGCACAAAAACCAGGAAACCAGGAAACAATGGGTGTTTGGGGGAGAGGGGAGTGGCCAGGGGAAGGGGCGTGGCCATCTGTTAGACCTTGGGTGGGCCGCATGTGGCCCGTCTGCACACACACCGGCATGTGGCCCAGCACCTGAGTTTTTGCACCCCCGATATGGACAATGCTGTGCTAGATAACCCAGTGGCCTGTTTCCGTTTAAGGCATCTTCTTAAGGCATGCGATGGGGCGCTTTAGGTTGTTGTTGATATTATTATTACTATTATTATTAGGTCTCGGTAGTTTTATGGATCAATTGCTTTGAACTTGTGTTTAAATTTGAAGTTTTTGAACGCGACAGGTTTTCTTGTTACGGTTGTTGTGGCGTGAACTGTCCAGAGAGCTTTGGCTATTGAGCAGTATAGGGAAAGTCATGCAATATAGGGAAAGTCATACGTGACTGAATGAGCCGGCCGGCCGCAGCATCTCCTCCTCCTCCTCACCACCTCCGTTGCCTGGGTGGGAGCGAGAGGCAAGGCAAACAAGCAGGTGGCAACGGTGGAGAGGTCTCTTCTCAGTGGGCCGTCGGCAGCTGCCCGACTGTGCTGACCCTTGACGCCTGAGAAGTGCCCTCAGTCTACAAAGGTGTCCAACGCCTAGGGCCAATGGCGTGCCTGAGACTTACAGCCCGTTCTGTGCTTGTCTTTGCCCTTCTGCGAGTTGGGCAAGAGAGCAAAGAAGGCACCTCGTAGCATCAAACGGCAGCTCTCCCCACTGGCCCACGCTGTCGCCCTGAGGAAACGTGACTCCGGCATGAAATATTGATTCTCTGGGCTGCCTCTTCCTTCCTCTCCTTTGCTGATGGGGCCGCGAGGCTCTCTGCAAAGGCCACACTGCATTATTTATCACCGGCACGGAGGCCACGCCGGCGTCCCTGCACCGAAAACCAGGGCATATGCTTTACTCCTGGCCCCAAAGCTCCAGGGAAAAGGGGGGAGCTTGGGGTGTGACTCTAGTCCCCCCTTCAGCCGGCACTTAATTTGGGGTGTGTTTGTGAATTTAAAGTATTCTCAGCCTGCTCCTTGGCCCAAACAAAAGCTACTGGGAAAGTTTATGATCAGTAAAACAAGATCAATTTGGCCCTCAGGCTTACGATCTAAAAATAAAAAAAGACACAGCACACAAGGAAAAGGGGAGGAGGAGGGAAAAGGGTGGGGGAATCAAGTCGTCTTTCAGCAAGTCTGGTGGAAGGGCCTCGCTTCCTGCTCTCATCTCCTTCTGTACGTTGTGCTGCATTAAATAGTGAGGCAATTACAATGAGTGAACCACAGAAGCTTTCTTGGGGCCGCTTTTTGCTTTTACAAACAGCAATAAAGAAAACACAAGTGTTCAGGATTCCCACCAGCCATATGGGGGCCCATTTCGCCTGGAGAATGAGCTCATGCTTTGCATATAGCAGCGAGGAGGACAATACCAAGGGCTTGTGGAAGGATCCTTGCTGATCTGCCGCAAAGCATCCCAAAATCTCTCAGTACTTCCAGCTCTGCCAACATCCCACTAGAAAAGACCAAATCTGTAGCCCACCAAAGTCTATTGTATTTTCTCCTCCTTTAAGATGGCATGGAGCAGGTTTGTAATAAAAAGGAGCGGGGTGTGTGCATGGGCTGCAGCATCTATCTATCTATCTATCTATCTATCTATCTATCTATCTATCTATCTAATTTCTACCCTACTTTTCCACCCCAAAATGGCACTCAAGGCAGCTAGCAAAAAACTCCAGCTTAACAAACAAAATTGTAATGAAAACATCACGTAAAATCAAATAAATTGGTTTTTTTTAAAATTGATTTGCAATCACTTAACAATGTCTAAAAAGATACCCCAACAAGACAAGCACAGCAAAATGCAACATCAACAAGAAAAAAAATAACAACAGCATCTTCTTAGAGCAGGAAAGATTTCTTTCTCATCTAAGATGTGGTCAGTTTCCATTCCAGGAGGCAATAAAATGTTCCGTTGAGTTGCAGTACAGGTTATCTGTTGATTTCCCAAAAGATAATAAAATAAAAACACACCAATGAAAGAAAGGAAGAGAAACAACCAATTAAACCGCCTTCAAGCCATATACCGGTTTACATGCCAAAGCATGGCCTGAATGAAAACATATTTGCATGTCTGCAGAACAATGAGAAAACCGCCAACGTGTGTGTGGCTTTTATTCCAATTTCACTAATTAAATGTAGGGTGACCATGAGGAAAGGAGGACCGGGCTCCTGTATCTTTATCAGTTGCATAGAAAAGGGCATTTCAGCAGGTGTCATTTGTATGCATGCAGCACCTGGTGAAATCCCCTCTTCATCACAACAGTGAAAGCTGCAGGAGCCCTGCCCTCTTTTGTATCCGGTCACTCTAGTATAGCTCCTGCAGCTTTCGCTGTTGTGCTGAAGAGGGAATTTCACCAGGTGCTGCATGCATACAAATGACACCAGCTGAAATTCCCTTTTCCATGCAAATGATAAAGCTATAGGAGCCCTGTTCTCTTTTTCATATGGTCACCCTCTCAAATGTAAGTTACAAATGATCATCTGAGATCAATATCTTGGTGTGTAGCTATAAAGCTCTAATCTGTAGAAGTATAGACGCCAACTTCAAATGGATACTTATTTGGATATCAAATTTGCTTTTTTTGGAGCATATATGTAATTGCTAGTAAGTTGTATTTTCATATATATTCAATTCATATGTATTGATTGTTATGGATATACAGAAATTTATGTATGTATATTTTAAAACGTTTTTAAAAAGACAGAAGTTGATCAAGGACCCAAGTTGCTGGATGTCCAACCCCTATCCAGCTATGAAACTAATTGGTTGCATTTCCACAGAACCATAAGGACTAGTAACATGAACAGGTTACATGATTCAGCCTATTCACTTCCTTGGCTTCTCGTGCTAGCAGCAAAACTAATCAAAAGGATGTTAGTTTAGCATATCATCCAAACCTGGGATTCTTACAGCAGAGAAGGCAGAAAGTATGGGAGTTGTCCCAGGGGAAAGATTTTAGGCCTAATTTGTAGAACATATAAATAAGGAAAGCTCTTCTATGCCTATGCTTTTTACGTGGACAAAGTTGCATTTAAATATATAAATATTTAAGTGTGCTTTATAGTTATGGCAAAAAAACATTTGGGGGAGAAAATGGCCAGTTAATCGGAGACACGTTCTAGGCAGTGAAAACTTTCAAGAGATCATTTGTAGCATTAATAATCATAATCCTAATACTATATTGCCCAATAGCCAAAGCTCTCTGGACATTTTACAGAAGCTTAAAACGGTAACCTCTGTAGCGTGTTTCTGAGAAAGCATTTTTTTTTCTTCATCACTCCTTTTTCAAACGCTTCCATTGTTTTTTCCCTGCGTTCATCCCAAGGCAGTGCCATGACCACCTCTTGTTATAGTCCTGTGCAACCTGTTACTGGACGGGAAACAAACTAGGCCTTTTAGCGTGCAACTAAAACGAGACTCTTTTGTACCATAGATGTGAGTTTGGAACCGGCTTTTGCAATCCAGATTTGCACTATGAAAATAATAGAAGGCAGGCTACACTGTAGAAAACTTATGGCAGACTAGGATATTCTTTTTGCTGTTTCTTGCATCATCTTCTATCCACACACCACCACCACCGCCACCGCCACCGCCACCACCCGGCTCCAAGGAGTAATGAAGGTTTGTCCGCGGGGAGGAAGGCTTGTTAACTTGCTGCTTTTTGCTAAAGGTAGCTATGTGAATGACCTGGTTCGCACATAATTTCAACCTAGAGTATATCTTGAGTATCGATTGTCGTAGAATTGTGGGTTGTCGTTAAGTGTGAACCGTGCACTGTGGTTTAACAGTGGCTCAATTTGGACGACACAATAAACAACTGGTGTGGGGGAAACAATCGTCAGTTGTTTTGACTATTGTGTCATCTGAATGCTGCCATAGTCAACTCAGCGCTGATCCTCATCCACACCACAGTTGATTATTTATTACCATGTTGTATGGGGAGTGCCCCCTAGGGTTAGGGTTAGAGTTAGTCAACCCACCATTGACTATCGTGTCGTCCGAATTGAGCCAATGGGTTGGTAACCACGAACAAACCACGAACAATCCAGAGTTCACAACCCCAGCAACAAATTGTGGGTTCTCTTCCAGGGTTGTTCTTAAGCCCGCATCCCTCTATACTGTTTTTATATCTTGTCCGTTTTTATGCTTTTATGGTTTTAAATTTTGTATATCGATTTTTAATGTCCAAAGTTTTAATTTTTGTAAACCGCCCAGAGAGCTTCAGCTATG
The DNA here is from genome assembly GCA_029215795.1 of Anniella stebbinsi. Taxonomy (NCBI): domain Eukaryota; kingdom Metazoa; phylum Chordata; class Lepidosauria; order Squamata; family Anniellidae; genus Anniella; species Anniella stebbinsi. Next base: position 98,969,447 of record JARDYH010000008.1, on the reverse strand, counting down.
GGCTGGTATATAAATGTAAATAATAATAATAATAATAATATAACACAGCCAGACATTATAAAGCCATCTGAGCTCCTTAGAGACTCTTAAGATGGTTGGTGAGGAACCCTCAAATATTTTACCATTTTTCCAGCAAAGCAGAGGCACGGAGCTGCTTAACCCATTACGCAGAACGGGCATTGAGAGTCTGGGCTGTACCATTAACTGCTGGGTTGGTGTTTTTATTGTTTTAATTATTTTGAGTACTCTGCCAGGTAAAATCCTCAGTCCCCCTAAACAAGTGCACCTGCTTTCCCAGATTTACTATGAGTTTAATTTGTGTAAGGAATCTTTTATGCTGCAAGGCTTTAAGGACCATCCCTGCATTTCGAAGTGGTGCTGTCCTGAATCCTAGCATCTCTTTCTGTATAATGGGTAGAATAACTTAAAGCCGTGAGGTGGGTAGAGCGGGAGATCTATCTGAGTGATCTGCTGCAGTAGATCATGAAGGATTTCTGACACATAACAAAATGATTCCTCTCCTCTCGCCAAAAATTATCTTGCTGAAACGAAGACAGCTTGGAGTAGCCAGGAGTGAAGTTTTCCCTCCCTGGTATTCGAAACCAATTCCTGGACTCGGTATTCTTTTAACGCTGAGTGCCTTTTTGCGCTAGGCTCCAGCTGATGGATCTCTGCTTCTGGTAAAAGCAAAAGACCCAAGTTGTTCCTGGAGAGGCATTTCGATCTTTGAGAACCAGGGAAACCCTGCATCAAATAGTTTGGGTGGGAGGAAGGTGAGAGATAGGGGAAGGGGGGTGGTTTTCTGGGGAGCCCCAGGTGGGCCACATTTGGGGCGGCTATGGGGTTCAAAGCCACCCACCCCGGTTCAAGCACATGGGTCGTCACTTGGTGGGTCAGGATCTGCAACAGCAGCACTACCACAGTGTAATACTTGGTAAAATAAGTTATATGGGTCCCCAAAGGCACCGTTGAGCTAAAGGGGGGCGGGGGGGTCACAGGTCCGGAAAAAGTTGAAATTGCTGTGCAAGTTGAAAACCCGGTTTTGCAAGTTCCCTGTGGCAGAATTGTGGGAAAGCGATCTGTGGAGGGTGTTATTCACGGAGTCTGGTTTTCCAGGAGCTTTTATGGCTGCTAAATCCAAACAAAGCCAATGGCATCATCCGGGTGGACTGAAGGTTAACCCTTCAGTGGCCCCCAACTTAGGAACCGTGAAGCTACCTCCTCCTGAGCCAGACTCTCGGTCCATCTAGCCTAGTATTGTCAACACTGACTGGCAGCAATGTCTCTCCAGAGTTTCAGGCAGGATTCTTTCCTAGCCCTATCTGGATGCTGCTGGGATCAAATCTGGACCGTCTGCATACAGATCCAGGGCTCTACTTCTGAATCGTGACCCCCTCCTATGTTCCTAACACACACAAATTCCCAGAATATAAGAGCTTGCCTTATACCAAGGCACTGAACTTTAGGGCTTTTCTACACAAGGCATTTATCGTGCACTCTTCATTCACTGCTCAGGATTGTTTCTGGGTTCTTTAGCCGACATAGTGACCCTCCAGTTCCGCTTCTGTGTCTAACCAGCACTTTGGGTGTGTGTGTGTGTGTTTTTACAGTAGGGAAAATGGGACATTTAATTGTGAAAGCGAAAGTGTGGTTTCTTCTTGTGTAGTTGCGCGATTCCACTATACCACAGTGCCACCTAGAGGGTATGTAGTGACAAAGCAGGAAAGAAAACGCTCCCCGTATAGCGCTTGGATCTCAATTCTGCAATGGAACTGAAAGTAGGTACAGCGGTTAACAAACTCGTGTAGAAGATCTCTTACAACCCAAATAAAATGAACACAAAGAACCCAGTTTCACTTTCACACACTTTGGTGTGACAGCGAATGAACTTACTAGGACAAAGGGGATCGACTCAGCTAATGTTGCCAGTACCCAATCCCAAATAACCTGACAATATCTTGGAAAAGTGGTTTTCTTCATTATCCAAAGCAGACTCCACAGAACTGCAATATAAATGTCTAGAAATATATATATATATATATATATATACACACACACACACACACCTCCTATGTTTTGTTTTCATTTGTGTATTATTCCTAGTTGTTGTATCTAATTGTGTGTTTTGGCCTTTATGGGCCACTGTATTAAATTGGTGTGTTAAAAACAAATTCTTAACGTGGAGTATTTTTTTAAAAAGAGAAATCTCCAATGACCAGAGTTTGTGTCTGATCTTCCTTAGTAGCTGGTGAGTCCTCATGGTTTCTGTCTGTAGGACTGGAGTCTCCAGCCCGGCCCATGGGTGTTTCTCCACCTCTCCTGATTTTTATTTTATCCCTTACAAGTGTTATTAATTAAAAATTAACCGGGAGACTTTGGCTTTCTGCAAAGCGAAGATCCACCCTCCCAGCACCGTCTTTATTTGGGTTCAAATGGTTTTGTGTTCTGGAGCTCAGCCCCACCTTTACCTTAGACTTGAGTTCTTGGGCAAGTGACTATTATTTTAGTCTCACCAGTTGCCTTCTGGGAAATGCATATTTTGTGACTGACCACGCCTACTATAACGGCCATTTCATGAGTGGGCAAGCCCCTATGGTAGCCATTTTGTGAGAGTGCCCACAACATTCCAAATACACCCATTGACTGAAAAAAGTTGGAAAACCTTCTGTGTGGAACCATGAGCCCCAAAACACCCTTATTTTAAAAATAAGATGGAAGTATTTCAGGATGACAACTCCTTGACTGGATATATGGAATATATATATGCATATATATCCCTATTTTTTGAGATATGCACTTCTTCTGAAAACATGGAGAGTGAAAAACCCATAAATGCAGACTAGATTTACGGTCCTTTCTAACATCGGCTCACCTGCCAACCCCTTAACGTCTGTCTCCCTAATAATACGCTTTTAACATTCTTCGCTTTGGCTTCGGTATTCCTGGATGTTGCGATTTCATTATTGATAGGGATGCTTTTAACTCGGTTCTTCTAGATTTTATCGGAAACTGGTTTGAAGGGCGTTCAGCCCTTCAGAATATGAAATAAACAGTTGTGTCCGGGGGATCATCCATTATCGCTTCTCTCTCATCCCCGCAGTTTACTGAGGAGAAGCTGGGCCAGGCAGAGAAGACCGAATTAGATGCGCATTTTGAAAATCTCCTGACCCGAGCAGACAGCACCAAGAACTGGACGGAGAAGATCTTGCGTCAAACGGAGGTCCTGCTGCAGCCAAATCCCAGTATGTGCGTCTTTTGGTCTTGGGGCAATTTATCGCCACCGGGAGCAGGTGTTTCGTCAAACGGATAGGCTTGTATTGCCCATTCAAGACCCCAAACTACTTTGCAGTACAGTAGGAAATAATAGAATTGTTGCTAGGGAAATTCATTCCAACCCCTGCATAGCTAACCGCGAGTTTTGCAGCTGAGGGAACAGGGCAGTCCGAGGGGAGTGGCCGTTCACGTTGGCGTCCCTGCTCACAAAAGAAGTCTCATGGCTTCGTCCCTGTGAGCCTTGTCTCCACTACACCACTGAGTCCAACAGGTATGGAGGGTACCGAGTTGGGGAAGGCGGGCACAAGCTTTCTCTATGCAAGAGGGTCGAGGTAACGGAGGCTTGTTGTGCGACAGTCTCTGCAAAGCACAACTTCTCTTTCTTTTTTAGCCTTGGTGCTTTGCACAGTAGCCGAAAGCGGCTTCCCTGTCCCTGGTTTCCCTTAGCAGAGAACGAACTAAATAAGCGTCAGGCAGAAAAGTACCTCTTGCGTGCGATCGCTGCTGGCATTTCGCACCCACAGTCACGGTGCTGCCTGTGCTGATGGTTACTAACTCGGCCACATGAACCAGCAGCGTGACTCGGACAAACGTAGTCCTGGTGTTTCTGGCAGACTGGGATTCACCCCAGATATTTGTATAACTTTCCAACTTTGTGAGACCTTTTATATCGGGTTGCGGAACCTCTTTCACCCCGAGAGCCGAATTCCGTGTTGGAGAAGCTCTCGGGGGGGGGGGGGGCGGGGAAGGCCCGGGGGGAAGGCCCGCTCGAGAGGCAATAGGAGCGTGATGATTTTTCTAGCCAAAAAACTAAATATTGTGTGCATTGTGTAGCATGTAGCGGAGGCTTCGCTGTTTTTATTTACTCTTGTGTAAATAAATGTGCATGGCCCCAATTTGCACTGGGATGGGAGGATTAAACTTTGCTCGCCTTTGCCTATGTCCTCTGCGGTGACCGTCACATGTAGTTTGGCTCCTGGCCAACTTTGAATGGCAAAATAAACCTCCTTTACTGGTTCAGTAGGTTTTAGTTCCGCTTGAGCTAATTTTCGCCGTTGCTCCTCCAAAGCGTGTCCAGTTCCTAATGGGATCTGATTTATTTCCAGGTGCCAGGGTTGAAGAGTTCCTTTACGAAAAACTAGACCGGAAAGTCCCGTCTCGAGTCACCAATGGGGAGCTGTTGGCACAATACATGATTGAGGCCGCCAATGACTTTGGCTCTGGATCTCCGTACGGTGAGTGTTAGTAGGCGGGAGTCCTCTTTCACTTTTGCCTGGAGGTTTGGGAGAGAACGCAAGGAAGAATGAGTCTCCCGTCAGGCTCCGCTCCCTCCGTTGTGTCCTCTGACCATGTGCAGAGAACCTGGAAGAGGGAGTTGATGGCGATCACAAATGGCTGGCTAAGTCAGCAAAACCAAATTTCTGGTGGAAGAATCCCTCTTTGTTTCCTTTAGAGCAGGGCTGTTGAACCTCAGGCCCGTGGGCTTAATCCAGCCTGCTGGGTTCCTATCCGGCCTCCCTTTCCCCTGACCGCCAATCCTTTGGCAGTATCCTGGCATTTGTGCATTCCCCTCCACCACCACCACCACCACTCCCATTCTAAAAGTTTGAAATGCCTCTCTGAAGGTGTTTCGTTACTGTCAGGAAAAGCATGAAGCTAGAATGTGCTTGTATTTTTGGCCCCGCCCTTTTTGTTCTCGGTTCCGCCCACCCTTGGAGAGCGGCCCCCCAGAGCTTCTCTGGAATGGAATTCAGCCCTCGGGCCGAAAAAAAAGGTTCAACACCCCTGCAGCTGTTGAATGTGGAATGATGACAACTGGAAGATGACCTCCATGATTGAGCGGGGCGATTGCAGAATAAAAGCCTTACCTTGGAACCCTCTCCTCCCCCAATATGAAATTAATCACAGAAAACTGTCCCTTAAAAATGAAAGAAGTTTTCAGAGAATTAAAAAATATAGCTGCAATGGCCAGAATTTTACCAAGGTTACCATGGTTTCCTTCTGTACAGGGCTGCAAAGCTGTGTGCTGGTTAGGGAGAGCCAGTGTGGTGTAGTAGCTAAAGTGTTGGATTGGGAGTTGGGAGATCCGGGTTCTAATCCCTGCTCGGCCATGGAAACCCAGTGGGTGACATTGGGCCAGTTACAGACTCTCAGCTCAACCTACCTCACAGGGTTGTTGTTGCGAGGGGAAAAAATGGAGAGGAGGAGGAGGATTATGTACGCCGCCTTGGGTTCCTTGGAGGAAAAACGGCGGGATATAAATGCAATAATAAATAAAATAAAGATGTCACTGCAGATACGCTTGACAGGGTGTGGTTTACTGGGAGCTTTTTAATCGCTTGCCTTACTTATATTGGCGCCGGCCTGATGCTGAACTTTATCTTCATGGCTAGATCTGGCTAGGCTTACCCTTCTTTAGGAGAAGCTGATGATCCCTTGTTGTAAACATAGTATCTTTGGATACATAGTAAATGCTGCTGGACTTGGTGATCTGGTCTTCATGCCAAGCTCCCCGGACACGTCAGCTGCGTCGTTATAATGCAGCGCAGTCCGGTGCAGCGGAGCGGAAACACCTCTGTGCCCTTTCAGAAACTTGACCCGCCCGTTCCCGTCATGTACTCCGAGGAGGCTTGTAGTGCTGCCGACTCCGGTATGTGGGACACGTAACCCCAGAATCAGGAGCGGGAAGAGGGCTGAGAAACTGTAAGGAAATAGCTGGACCTCTGTAACATAATCTTCAACAATCTAGGCTAACAGTTCAGGAGCTCAGCCCCGGGGGCCAGATACGGCCCTCCCAGTTTCTCCAGCTGGACACGCCCTGTTCCCTTGGCCCCTCCCCCTTTCCCCAAAGACCAATCATTTGATGGTTTCTTGGCTTCCGTGTAATTTTTCCCCCATTCTAAAAGGTTGGACGGCATCTCCTAAGGCTGAGTTACTGACAGTAAGGGCTTTAAGCTAAAATACACCAGCGTTTCTGGCCCCTAGCCGATTTTCGCTTCAGTGTGGTGTAGTGGTTAGAGTGTTGGACTGGGAGTCAGGAGATCCGGGTTCTGGTCCCCACTTGGCCATGGAAGCCCACTGGGTAACTTTAGGCCAGTCACAGATTCTCAGCCCAACCTACCTCACAGGGTTGTTGTTGTGATAAAATGGAGAGGCGGAGGAGGATTATGTACGCCGCTTTGGGTTCCTTAAGGAGGGGAAAAGGCGGGATATCAATGCAATAAATAAATTAAATAATAATAAATTTGTACCTGTGGTGCCTTGTCCCTTCTGTAACGATCCGGGGATTAAATTGTGCAAAATGAGAGCGTTTTGCAAATGTCCTTATTTGGTGTATTATACAGGAAGCACAGTTCAGCTCTTCTGGGTAGAATTTGGATTTCTGTTTGGGAGTTCGATGACAGAGAAGGCAAATTTCCAATCCACGTCCCATCTTCGTTCCTTTGCAGCTGTTCTGGGTTTTGTGCCTGGTTTCTTAAAACCAGAGACGGAGCTCGTGGCAGGCAGGGCCTGGGTAATTTCGGCTCGCAGCTGATCAGACACCGGGTTGCTTGTTTTCTCTGCTCTGGCGCCTTTCAATTTGATTTAGTCGGGTTCTCGCAAATCCATTTCAGGCTCCCTCTCCTGCCGCCCACCCCCGGCTTAGTGAACGATCTCTGTCTCTCGTAATTAGATGGTGATCATAGGTCGCTTCAGGTGTTCCTTTGGCTGCTGTGCCGAAGAAAAACAGCCAGAGGGGAAATGGTGCAGAGGGGAAGAGCTAATACTGCAGTGCAATACTCTCCTAGACCCGGGGCTGTGTAGTGGTTACCAGTGGGCTGGGACCCGGGTTCGAGTCCCTGCTCTCGGACATGAAGCTCACAGACGGACAGTCCCTGATTTTCAGCCTAACCCTTCTTCGCAGGGTTGTTGTGAGGGTAAAAATGGAGAGGACATGGACCACGGACACCACCTTGGGCTCCTTATTGGGGGGGGGGCGGGAAAGCAGGATATGCATGTAAAGGGAATAAAGAGCACCTGGGAAACACGGGTTTGAAGGAGATTATGAAGAGAATACTAATGAGGATGTCTCGAGGGAAGGGTTGGGATGTGTAATTAGGGGGAGCGTTAAGGGAATGGGCATTGGTGTGGAAGGGAATAATGAAGGAGTCATTGAGCTGCAGAATGGGAGTTGGTATGGGGGGAGCCGTTCTGAGGGGAATAATGTGGGGATGACCTGAGGGAAATCTGGGTGTTTCATTGGTGTGCTGTTTGAGACCCATACGGATCAACCTCACCCCCATGACTTTGGATCTGAGGGAACGTCTAGGTCTTCTTTCCCCAACATGGCACCCTCCAGATGTTTCGACTGCAAGCCCTACAATTACCATAACTCCCATCATCCCCTCAGCTTCTGCCTGAGGTAATGCCTCCCCCAACCTTGTGTCCTCTGTATGTTTTGGACTGTGACTTCCGTAATCCCCTCAGCTTGAATCTAAGGGAACATCTAGGTGATTCTTCCTCAACTTGTTGGACTACAACTCCCATCATTCCCAGCCGGCTTGTCTGGGCTGGCTGGGAATTATGGGAGTTGCCGTCCAACCCAACTGGAGAGGGGCCAGGTGGAGGACGGCTCTTCTCGAAGCAGAGGACGACTGTAGGCCGTGCGAAATCCAATTACACAAAATGGTGATGGGGAGACATTGGTTCCTTCTGAGTGGCCGTAGTGGTACATTAAATCTCTGAGTGGTCCTTGGAATACTTTAAAGCCTAGGTGAGCCGTTGCTTGCAAGCGGCCTGTGATTAACTTTCCGCCATCTCTCAATGGTCCCTGGAAGACCCCTGTGGAAATCAGGCAGGCTTTAATGCCTCCGGATGGCCACTCAGAAATTCAGTTCCCATTTGGAAGGAACCGATCCATTTCACTGGCAATTCTCAATTGTTAATTAGTTTTGAGTTTGGACTGTAACCCAGTTAAAGAAGCTTTTATTGATTAAATGCATTGAGTGCCAGTCAGCTTTCCCCCCCCCCTCCCCAATATGCATGCTCAGTAGAGAGGAGAAAGATAAGATTTCTGAACCGAGAAACATGTTTCCTTTGCTAGATCATGCCCACAGACTCAGTGTGGTTTAGTGGTTAGAGCATTAGGCTAGGGAGAACGGAGTTCTAGTCCCCACTTGGCCATGAATCTCACTGGGTGACTTTGGGCCAGTCCCTACCTCGCAGGGTTGTTGTGAGGATGAAACAGAGAGGAGGAAGACCACGTAAGCTACCTTGAGTTCCTTGCAAGCGGAAATAAGGCAGGATGTAAACGTAATAATACGAAATAAGGCAAATACAAAGAATACAAATAAAAAGAATACAGTAATAATACGAAATAAGGCAAATACAAAGAATACAAATACAACGAATACAGTAATAATACAAAATAAGGCAAATACAAAGAATACAGTAATATAAAATAATACAAAACCCTATGCACGTTTAAACAGAAAATCCTACAACTCCTAGCATTTCCCAACCAGCATGGCAGCCGTTTTCTGAATAGAGGAGCCAGCCCAGTGGCAGTCATTTTGTGAGAGCGCCCATGATGTGCTCTCAAAATTCCAGATGTGCCCACTGACCTGAAAAGGTTGGGGACGCTTGTTTCAACGCGTCTGAACTGCAGGGGCCAGAACGGGGGAGGAACCACCTTTGACTTGAAGGGGGACAAAGATGCCCTTAACTCTTCTGGTGACGGATGCTCAGATTGATTGCCCTGGTGGTTGTGTTCCTTGTAGGGAAAACCCTCATTAAAGTTGGAGAAACTGAGCGGCGCTTGGGAGGCGCCGAAAGGGACTTCATCCACTCTGCCTCCATCAACTTCCTGAGTCCCCTGCGAAACTTCATGGAAGGGGATTGGAGAACTATTTCGGTAAGGAGGATGGGGTGGGCTTGTTACATTCCCTATAGCAGCGATGGTTGGCTGTTGGCCAATTTCTGGCTCTTCCAGGTGCTGGGAACTTTGCAAAGATGGCTGGATTATAGATGGGCATCGATCTGGTCCATCAAATGCACTTAAGTTCTTACGCAGCAGCGCACTAACATAGATTAGTTCTGCCTTCACATTTGAGACCTCCTGAGTCTGCATTTATGCATTGCAGGTGGTTGGGTGGGAGGGGATTCGAAGCTCTCGAGAATTAAACCGGTCCACCTCTAACTCTGCAGAAGCAAGCATGCCTTCTGTAGGACTCGCTGGAAGTGCGACCTCCAGTATCAGAGGCAGTGAGCTTGTATACGCTAGTTGCTGGGGAGCATGGATGGGAGGGTGCTGTTGCACTGTGTCCTGGTTGTGGTTCCCTGGTAGACAGCTGGTAGGCTGCTGTGTGAACAGAGTGCTGGACTGGGTGGACTCTTGGCCTGATCTAGCAGGGCTCTCCTCATGTTCTTATTTCTTAAGCTCTGCTAGAGTAGTCTCTTTGCTACCAGTGTCTTATAGCATGCTCGTAATAATAATAATAATAATAATAATAATAATAATAAATAATAATAATAAATTTATTTCTTACCCGCCTTTCTGTTTGGATTGGCCACTCATGTACGTTGTGGGGGCGATTTCATGACATCAACAACCAGGACCTCCTCTGTGGCATCTTCTAGAAATCCCGGGATAAAAAGTGGTAATAGCCGGGGAACAGCAAGATCTTCCACCACTAGATGGCAGTGTCTCAATAGAACCCAATGGAAGTGAACGGAGGGGAAGTATTCAGTTCAAACGGTCTAAATATGCGTAGAGTTATGCCCTTTTCCAACCTGACGACATCCTTTTTTTTTGGAGATGCGGTGATCAGAACTGTACGGAGTATCATTCCAGATGTGTTCGCGCCATCGATTTGTATAAGGGCGGGGGGATATCGGCTGTTTTTCCTAGGTTGTTCAGAAGCATCAGCTTTTTCTCTCTCTCTTTTGCAGAAGGAGAGACGGATTTTAGAGAACCGCCGCTTGGATCTGGACGTTTGCAAAGCCAGGCTGAAGAAAGCGAAGGCGGCCGAAGCCAAAGCCGCGGTAATTCCCCCTCTCCCCGCCCCCATCATCCCTTTGTTTTTGTTTTTTACAACCCACCCAGTCTTTACTCATATGCATGTGATGAGTTCGAATGTTTGTTCTCTCTCTCTCTCTCTCTCTCTCTCTCTCGTGGGACTGAATCCGTTCTGCTGCATGCGGTGCATCTGTTGAGGAGGAAGGGTTATTGCGTCTGTGAATCCTTCCCTCAACCCCCAAACCGGCGTGGGGGAAGATTGACTGAAAGTGCTCTTACGGAGCTACGCATTTCCTTTTTCTCTCGCGCAATCCGGTTGCTCTCCGGTTACCACAACCGGCGCTTGCTCTGGAAGCGAGAGGTGTAATATACCTGACTCTGAGCCCTAGATTTGGCCGACGAGAATCTCTCTCACACCTACACCGCCCCCCGCATAAAAGCTCTAGCCAAAGATTTGTGGGTGTCTGGAATGCAAGACCAAATGTCTCCTCTCCCTCAGCCCAATTTGATACAGGACGCCGTATCTTCGGAGTCCGGACCCTGTTGACATCTTTCTTTTACGGCTCCCTTTCGTTTCCCTTGGACTTGTGTAGTAAAACGACCCTGTGAGGGTTCAACTTTGAGCATTAGGCTCAGTACCAGCTCCAGGTTTTTTGGGAGCCTTTGGGTGAGGCCCCCTCCATGCCCCCCCTCTCCCTCGGTGAGTCTACCTTCTCACCACCAATGGTCATTATGGCTCTCACTTGTTTGCTTGAAAGGCAGGAAGCAAGGAGGCCATGGCATCTCCTCCTCCTCCTCATTAGTACCGTTTTCTGGGCCAGAGCGAGATGGAGGAGTCTTGATTTCATCTCCTCCACCCTGGCATGTCCTCACAACAATCCTGCGAGGTAGGTTCAGTTGAGAGGCAGAGCCACGTTTGAGCGCCATGGTGGAATGGTGACTTGAACTCCCAACTCCCCCTGGTCTTACATCCAGCATTCCAGCCCTGCCTTCTGCAAACTGCTCCTGGACCAGGCCAGGTCAGAGAACGCTGTTTTCACCACTATACCTCACTGCCTCTCCATCACATTCTGGGTCAGGACTTTTTCTGCTTTTTCAGACTTAACTTTGCTGCATGATCTCCTGGTCAGGGTTTGCCCCCACCTCTTAGGCCGAGACACTGTTCTCAGCGATAGCTTTAAGCCACGTCCGGATCGTTCGACCAGGTTTTGGAATGTTATACAGGCACCCTGTTAGCTCTCTTAAACCCCTCCCCGCACGTGCTGCAGGTTTTAGGGCAGTGGCGGGCAACTTTGGGCAGGGTCCGGGGCACATTTTCGATCCAGGGCAAAAATGAATCGGCGGTTTACCGTTGCCCCGTGCAGAGCCCTAAAAGGGGTGAATTGAGCTTTCCTTAAAAAAGACAAATGTAACTCCGGGGGCCACGGAAGAGAAAGAGGGGTCTATTTGTGGCCTGCGTGTTGATTACCTCTGGTTTAGAGTTTCCCCTTCCTTTTCAGTGAGGGCAGGGATCTCTCTTTCTCCACGAACCTGGAATCACCCGGCTAATCCTTCCCGCTTTTGTACCATGTTACCTTAAGGGGCATCCCACAGAGAACCCCATGTCTCCTCTGTAGACCTAGAGGTGGGGTTTCAACGACAGGAGGGGTTAAAGTGGGCTCGGCTTCTTTCCCTATGTGCTGCCCTTGGCGACAGTATCTGGAAGGTTATGGGGTGTCATGGCTTAGCTAAAACTAGGGGAAGTCGAGAGACTAGGGGTTTGCTGATCTTACTATGCCCTACCCCGCTTGCTAAGCGCTAAAAAGATTTGGAGCCCTGGCCATAGGACAGGCACCTGAATAAATTTGCATATGCTAATTTCTCTCTAATATAGGCTAATTTAGCCAGAATTACTAGGTTATTTTTTCTGGTGTACCCATCCAGTTTTTAGGGGTACACCGGAACTACTGTGCAATTAGGCCCCTAGGACTGGCGCTGTTGTCTTGAGCGGGAAACGATTGTGTGAACTTTATAATACCGTTTCAAAGACTTACGCTGGAATTGAAAAGCATCCTGTTGATGCATCTTCACTCCCCTCTTCCTAGTGCTTGCTTGCTAATCCCTGCATTATGCTTCCTTTGTCTCCCATCTCCATTGCAAGGGGCTGAACCGAGCATGCCTGCCCCCCGCCCCGTCCTCTTAAACCCCTTACCCATAGACCCCCATTCGGTCCCATTGCAGAATCACCACCTCATTCCGAGCTTTGAACTCTTCATTCTCCATGTAGACAGTGGTGCAGTGGTGAGTTTGCCAGTGCAGGCGCTCATCATGGGAATCCTCCAAGCCACGCCCCCCCCTCCGGAGAATCCAAAATTGCAAGCGTCTGCGTCGATCCAGATCGACAAACCAGTACTAGCAGTTTTCATCTATACGAGGAGCAGGTCTTTGGTCAAGCAAATGGGTCAATTGCCAGGGTATGTCCAAGCCGCCTGAAAATAACTTTGCACAACAGGGAAGAAAACATTGTCACTGAGAAAATTCATTCCCCCCCGCAGCTAAATTCAGAAAAAAAAACAGGGAAATCTGAGGGGGGTGGCAGATGATGTCACAGTCCCTGCTCATAAAAAAGTGCCGGGGCTGCGTCCCAGCAAGCCCCTGCCTCCGCTATACCACTGTGTGGAGAAGATCACCTTTCAAAGCAAGTTGCTTTCCTGCCTCTCAGTTTCTTTCCTGCCTTGTTTTATTCCCGCCCCCCCCCCCCAATTTCCTAACTTCTGAATCTCTTGTCCTTCACGTTGCTGCTGTTTTGTCCACTAACCTCTTTGTTTTGTTCTGTCTTTTTTTTTTTCTGTAATTTTGCTCAGTGTGAGGGAGATGTGAGTATTACCTGTGTTCACGGTGCTGTGACTTTTGATCTGAAATGTTTCTCACTGTCCCTTTGCCAATTCGGAATTGTAATTTTATTTTTAAGGAAAAAGATTTTCCTTTCGCTCGGCAGGGTCTCTTCCTGGGCGTGTGGGGTTTTTTTTTCTTGCGGGTGGGAGCGACTAGCTGGCTATTACTGTGCATCTGCCGTTTCATTCATATAATCTCTTGGAAGCATTACTCAAGAGGAAGCCTTTGGGGGAGGGGGTGGCATGCAGGGCCGTGTGTATATACCAGTGGCAGTACAAAGACGTTGCAGAATTTGGCTTTTTTAAAAAAGTCACTTTTCTAGCCCTTAATGCAGGGGTGCAAAACCTCCAAATGGGGTCTTGATCGGGCCCAAATGGCCACTCCCCCTTCCCCCCTAGTTCCCCCATTGTTGAATTTCCCCACTCCCCATTCCAAATGCTTGAAATGCGTCTCCTATGGCTCAGTTGCTGGCAGAAAGAAGCCTTAAGTGAAACCGTGCTGGTGTTTGGGGGATTTTGCCTCGCCCCCAGCCTTTAGCCCCTCCTCCCACTGGAATCCGGCCCCCGGGACCTTCTCCTAAATGTACTCTGGCCCTTGACCTACATTCTGCGCCCCTCGATGTAAGTTCTGCACCCCTGCCTTAACGGATGCAAAGCTATGCTTGAAACGGTGTGGGTGAAATCGAAGGAGTCTGCTGAATCAAATTGCTGGGGTTGGGGGCACACACTTTGTGTCCTGCGTAGTCCCTTCCCCATAACGAAACGGAGAAGCAGAAATGATGCAAGGTGAGCGAAATCCTACACGTTTGCACAGGTGATGCAGCTCGAAGGATTTGAATGAATTTCGGTGCAGAACTTTAAGAGGAATGGATAAATTTAAGGCCCAATCCTATGGATGTTTAGATGGGTGGGGGGAAAGACCTGCAACTCCCTGACTGGGGCATGCTGGGAGTTGTAGGCCTTTCTCTCTCTCTAAACATCCATACGATTGCATCTTTTAAACTTCTAGAGAATACCCAGTCCTGCTGGAAAGGGGTGTCTGGGGGTCGTGTGTATGTGTAGCGTTGAAAAGATGAGGCTATGGATCTGCTAGAAATGATGAAGTTCCACTGGGGATCAAGGCGCAAAACTTTGGTAGAGGCATGACCGAACGCTTGCACTGCTCTCCTGTAGCATCTTGACGTTTCTCCCTGAATCCTCGCAGGGTGGCATTCAGGGAAACGTTCTCTGTTTTGACAGTGTTGGCTCTTGATCGCTGCTTGCCAACAGTGGCTAGTGGCACAAAAGCAGTTGCCAATTTTGCAGCAAGAGTGCCTTGGCATGTCTGTGTCCCGCAGCTACGGAGCGTAAAGAGGCGGGTTTTTTTTTTAAAAAAAAGAAGAATGTCTGGCTAAATAAAGCACAGATTTCTGCTTAAGAGGAAGGTATTCTTTACTTTCTCAGTTCATCCTGGACCTGTTCAGACAACACACTAAGTCATGGTTAGACAGCAAATAATTAGTGAGTGTGTTTAAATTGTGGTTATGTAGCCGCCATGGTTAGGAATGGTTCACACGAGGCGCTAAGTCGTGGTTCACATGACACGCTAAGCCATAATGTTTAGCTCAAAATGCTTAATCACCGTGGTTGGTGTGGCGTCTGAACAGAGTCGCTGTTTCAGAAGATCTTCCTAGATTGCTCAAAGCTACCTCTCGGTCTTACCTGAATTTGAGCTCTACGGTTGGAGAGCGCCATTCTCCCGTAAGAATACGGGGGGTGCTGTTGGTTTTTCCCTTGCTGAGGGTTATATACTGAGTTCACACGGCTGTGTGAAAGTCCAGAATGCTAGTGCCGGATTTAACATCCGAGAAGCAAGTTTCTAGCCCCTGTTGGAGAGCAGGCAGGCATTTCGGGTGAAATCTGAAGGTGCTTTCAAATGGACGCCTCTGAGCACTAAAACTCAAAAGCTCTCGTGCAGCTGTGCTGTCTCGTCTTTCCTTAACAGATTTTTTTTTCCTAGTAAGAGCAGTGGGGAAACAGACAGGGTACTAGTGGAAGACGCTGACAGCCAGACCCTCTGTAAAATTCCGCGAGCAAGGCAGGGTGATGGCGTGGTAAAAGTCTCTTTTGGAAGCACTCTGAGTTGGGTTTTTGCCCATCCTCCAGTTTCATCAGGAAAACAAATAAGCCATTTTGGTGTTCCTTCATTTCTGCCTCGTTTCTCTCCCCACCCACCCCCACCCCCCATTACTCTTGTACTGTAAAAATTCAACAAAACAAAAGAGACAAAAGGGGGGAAATTGTAGCTACAGGGGTGGCCAAAATTGTGGACACTTTTTGAAATTTTCATGTTTTGCAACTTTGAATGCTTATAGAAAATGTTCTGTTTCACAAAGTTCAAATGTTTATATATCAATTGAAAGAGAATTTAATGCTGAATTAAAAACAAAAAACAGAATGCAAATACCTGCAGTTAAAAAGAAGTTATGCTGCAAATACTGCAATCATGATCAATTTACAGTAAAATCTGACAAAAGCATATCAGATAGTTATGATTGAAATGTAATATCAGTATTTGGTAGGGAAGCCTTTATTTTTGGAAACAGCATCACAGCGACGTCTCATAGAGCCGACAAGTGTTTTAAGCTCTTCCTTCTTTATGCCATGGTTCCGGGAATCATTTATAGCCTCAATTAATTGGCTTTTATTTGATGGACGCCTCATTCGTACAAGAATTTTCAAACGGTGCCACAAATTTCCTATCGGGTTCAGGTCAGGGCTGTTTCCTGGCCAGGTCAACAATTGAATGCCCTTTGCTGTGAACCACTGTTTGCATATTTTCGCTGTGTGACAGGGAGCTGAATCTTGTTGAAAAATAAATGGTGCATTGTTTGGAAAGAGATCCCTGATGGAAGGTAACAGTTTTGGTTCCAGGATGGTGTCAATGTATTTTCATGCATTTAGCGTGCCATCGATTACATGAAGGCGGCCAACACTATCTGCTGACATACATGCCCAAATTATAACGCATGTTGGGTATTTTACAGTTGCCTCAATGCAGTCTGGATGTAGCTCTTCTCCTACTCTACGTCTCACATATTTTCGCCCATCACTACCAAATAAGCTTATCTTACTTTCATTGCTCCAAATAACTTGCTTCCACTGATCTTCTGTCCATTCACTGTGTTCTTTTGCCCACTGTAGTAATTTCCGGCGCTGCTTTAGATTCAGAAATGTCTTTTTTCTCAGAATCCTACCTTTTAGTCCAAAATCTGATAGTCTTCTCCTTATCATACTGGAACTGACAGAAACACCAGTTGCATCAAGTACACCTTTGATGACCTCAGATGAAATTTTTCTCTCCTTGAGACACAGCCTTTTTATTCTTCTGTCATCAACAGATGATGTGCACTTTTTACGGCCTTTTCCTGCCTTGTTTTTAATTGACTTTGTTTCGTTATATCGTAAACAAAACTTTCAAACTCCGGATGTAGTCACTGAATGACCAACGTGCCTTGCAATTTTAGCATAGGAAAGCCCTAATTCACGTAATACAACAATCCTGCTTCTTCTCCTGGGTGTCCAATCAACTCTTTTCCTTGGTGCCATTTCACTATTTATGATGTACCATTTTTATATGAGAAATAATTCAAATATTTACGATTTCCAATTGTGCCTCAGCTACAGTGATATTTGTTCTGTCTTCTACGGAACAAACAGCAAAACTGACTTTCCCCAACTTGAAACATGAGGTATCACAGCTACTGCCATATGATTGGTCCCCAAAACAAGGACTGTGATTGGCCAGTATGGTTTGCAATTCCAAACTGCTTCTCAACTCAATCACAACTTGTGGTTTTGGTTTTTTTTTAATAAAGTAAACATAACTTCTTTTTAACTGCAGGTATTTGCATTCTGTTTTTTTGTTTTGAATTCAGCATTAAATTCTCTTTCAATTGATATATAAACATTTGAACTTTGTGAAACAGAACATTTTCTATAAGCATTCAAAGTTGCAAAACATGAAAATTTCAAAAAGTGTCCACAATTTTGGCCACCAATGTACATAGATTCAAATATATCGGTTTCAGTGCGTGCAGATGAAATGCCTATTTTAATATATGTTTACAATCAGGATAGTGGTACTTTTTGAAATACAGTGGCTCATCATGACCGTCGCGTAGCCACAGCCCCAAGCCATGCCCAAATAAAGCCAGAAATTGGAAGCAGCTGTGTTGATCCAACTCCACAAACCAATTCCAGCATCCATCTCCATCAGGAGCAGGTCTTTCGCAAAGCAAATGGGCCTTAATTGCTAGTTCCGAGTCTGGACCATCCCAAAATACTTTCCATTACAATGAGCAACAATATTTAGTTATTGGCAGATCCATTTCCCCTCCAGTTACTGTGAGGATTGTAGCTAAAATCAGAAGGAACAGGGAAATCTGAGATTTTGAGATAACGTCATCTGCTAATAATCACCTTGCTAATAAAAAAGTGTCAGGGCTATGTCCCTGCAAGCCCCATTCCACTACACCACTGTTACAGCATTTGGTGTCCCTTTATTCCGGAGCAAAACCCTATTATTGTGATATGTTTCTGTTGCTCCAGTCTTTAATAGCAAGAAGCTACTGCCAGGACATCTCCCTTAGGGTGGGCTGTGTATAATCCAAAAGCTTGCTGCAGCTGGGGCAGAATTGGGCATTCACTTTTGTGGGTTTTAAAGTTTCTAGCCCACATGGTTGTAGAACATTGTGGGTCTGTGTAGGGGTCAGCATTGGACTGAGGCAATGAAAACTGTATGAGTGGGGCTTGCGTTGGTTAGGGGTGGAACTTAAATTTCTTGTACAAGCATTTTTTCATGGTTTGCTCCATATCCACTTCCGTTCCTTGTCATCTACTTCCCATTTCATTCCATTTCCCAGTCTTTATTCACATATATCATGGGTGCAGATCCTCCGGACTGAGGGCCAAATCCGGCCCTCTGAGATTCCCCAGGTGACAACACCCCTTCCTTTGCCCCACCCCTTTTTCCCGAACCACCAATGGGGAAAGATACTTTTGTGCAGATATTTTCCCCCATTCTAAAAGCTTGAAAGGCCTCTCTCCTAAGGCTTAATTATGGGCAGGAAGAGCTTTAAGTTGAAATAGGCTGGTCTTCTTGGCCCTACCCCTTTTGCCTTTGGCCCCGCCCACTACTGGAATGCAGCCCCCGAGAGCCTCTTCAAAACGGAACTCGGCCCTTGGCGGAAAGAGGTTCTGCAACCCTGATATAATTTCTTCCCTGCCGTTCCTCCAAGGAGCTGTAGGCCATGTTCATAGTCCTTACCCACATCTATCTTCCTGACAACCCTGCGAGGTAGGTTGTGGTGGGATTTGAGCTCAGGTCACCTCTATCCACCCACCACCACACTATAGCTCATTTCATGCCTTTTAAACCCCCCCCCCCTAAAATCGGCTTTCAGGGGGCAGAAGAAATCACGCCTGGCCCATACATCCTGTGCAAATTTCTGCTTTTGGACTCTTGCTTTGGATAAGAGAACATGATTTTTACTCTTGGTGCCCAGTATACACACCGGCCTGTGCAGGTGGCATAGCTCAGTGGTTAGAGCTTTCTGTACAGGAAGGAATCTTGACGTTGCGGTGGGTGGGTGGGTGTTAAAAACTCCACTTAAAAGGCTGGGGATAATCTTTAGTTGCTGAGATGTTGGGGAAAGAGACGGTCACAGGGATGGAGCGTACATCGGCTTCCGATACCCTTACGCTTCTCTGGAAGCTGTCGGGAAACTTCTAAGCTCCTTAAAGGGGGCGTTTGTGCGCCCCCATCCCTCGAGGCCCCAATCCTCAGTCGATAACACCCTTCTGCATGATCTATACATGAAACTCTATTCCCCCTCCATAGGCTGTGCCTGACTTTAACGAGACTAGACCACGTAATTACATTCTGTCCGCCAGCGCATCAGCGGTAAGACCAACTCCTTCATCTGAGACATCTGCGCTTCAGCCTCTCTCCCTCTCCCCCGCCACCCCTCTTTCCTTGCTGTCTTCTTTTCTCCCTTATCATCCCAGACCAAGCACAAACGCTGTTTTCAACATTTTAATCGGACGGTCGCTATTCAGAACCAAATTCTGGCTGGACTGTAGGCGACCTCAAAGGCAGGAGCACTGTGTAGACGTATGAGCTTGCAGGTTAGACAAACGTCACTTTCCCACTTTTCTAGATGCCCTCTAGAAATGTGGGTCTCCAACATGGTGTCCTCAGACACTTCTTTTGCCGCCCTTCCCCTCCTCCACATAGCCTTACCTGGGGTGGCCCCGTTGTGCCTCTCCCATGGGGGAACACTGCCAGGTTCCTCCCCCGTCGTTTTTTTCCTCAAGGCAGGAATTCCTCAACAGAGGAGAAGACGGGCTGCTCAAACGCCAACCTGGTGCCCTCCAGATGTGTGGGGCGTCGTTTCCCAGCATTCATTCTGCCCAACAGCCGGGACTTCTGGGAGCTGTAGTCCGAAACTTCCGGAGGGCACCGGGATGGGGAAAACGGTGCCGTGCGATGCTTTTCGGCATCCTAAGGAAACTTCTGCTTGCCGGCCCCCGGTCTCTTGTCCCCCTCCCACGCCGCTCCCCGCCACGCACCCCCTTCCTTCCAAGGGCAGAGATATGCTGTGGGGGGGGGGACCCTTCCTTGCATCTCATGTTGCCTTGAGCGCACCAAACCTCGCTGATCTCTGCTTCTGCCTGTCTCTGCTAAAATGTTGAAAACTCTGTGCCTTCGCTGTCACACCCTGCGTTGCGAGCAGAACCACACTGATGACCCTCCTGGGACGCTGGGCAGCCCGGCAGGAAAAGGGGGGGGGGGGACTTTCTTTTCACGTGAATTGTGCTTCTCTTCGTGTTCACTACGATTTTAGTTTTATTTTACTGTTTCGTTGTTTTCAATTATTCTTCGTTTAGTATTTTTATTAATTCATTGTTTTCGTATATTTTTATTATTTTGTTACATTTGATCGTCATTTACTATTCATATTTTTATTTAATTTCTTAGGTTTGGATTATTTTATTTTCAATGATTGTTCTTTGTTTTGTATTGTTTTGTTATTTGTTCATTTTCATTGATTGTTAAAATTGTTATTATTGTTTCATTATTTTATCTTTAAGCTTTGAATTATTTTATTTCAAATTATGCTGTTATTTTATTCTGTTATTTATTTGATTTAAAGCATTTCTTGGCCGCCTTCCGGGGCAGAAGCCCTTCCTAGGCAGCTTATTGTGTTTATCAATTATTATTATTAATATTATTATTGTTATTTATAGTTGATTTATGGATATTTTATTATTTTATTAATACTTTATATTTATTTTAGCTTTTATTTTATTTTTATTGTTTTAAATCATTATTATTAATAGTAACATTAATAAATAGCAATACAAATAAATTATCTCTCTTGCAGCGAAGCTTTTCTGTATGATCCTAGGGCTGTTGTGTTGCACGTGGCGTGCAGAGCACCAGTTAGACAGGATCCCGTGGACGGGCATCCGTGTTGGTTTCGCTCGGAACCGATCTTTGCTAGAGCAATGCTGGTATCGCATGCGGCTGCTGCGCCTCTGTTCCCGAACCCCCTGATCCAGTGGGGGGGGGAGAAATCAGCCCCCCGGCCGGGCATTTCTTTCCCAGAGAGGCATTTCTGATCCAGGTGGGCATCCCTTTGCTCCTGCAGTGGGTGGGGAAAGCGAGATGGATCATGAGAGGAGAAGAAACCCCATGCATCTAGGAGGGTCAAGGAACAGGAGGGTGGGGAGAATTCAAGAGCTAGGCAGGAAGACCAGACATGGGGTTGTATCCAGTGTGAGTCCTACTTCAAGCGGTTCCATAGAAAAGAATGGGACTTAAATTGGATTACCATTGGATGCAACCCATGGTGCCCGTTTTTGGAATCTTTTTATTCCATTGGTGTGCCCCCTTCCATTTCTCCAGAGAGCTCCCCCCACCCCCAGTTATCCTCAAAACAACTCGACCAGGTAGGTTAGGCAGAGAACGGCCTGGGTCCCGGCGACTGCCATGGCCAAGTGCGGATTTGAACTGTGGTCCCCGTGATCCTAGACATCTATGCCTGATTGTTCCACCGTGCTGGGCTTTGTTGGCCAGTGGTCCTGGGTACTGGCGGATGAGTCAGGCTTTCTCCGCGGGATGCAACGACGGCCCTGAGCAGGGTTGGAGAGGGAGATTGGAGTAACGCAGGGGCCCTCCTGTCCTGTGACGCAAGTAAGTCGTCCAGGTTTTGGCAGGGCGAGACACCCTCCCTCAGTGAGGCTATCTTCTTCTGCCTGGCATCTCCTGCTCCTTCTCACCACCTCCGTTGCCTGGGCCAGAGCGACAGGCAGGTGAACCGGCAGGTTGCCGTGATGAAAAGGAGGAGCAGGTCCAGGAGCCGTCTCCGTGGGCCCCTGCTGGGGTGCGCTCCCTCGGCCCATGCCTGACCACGCCTCCCCTTGGCACCAGCCCTGAAGTCGAAATGCCTCAGGACCATGACGCAGCCCCGGCCAGTCATTCTTCCTCCTCCTCTTGTCTCTGCGGCACTCCCGGTTTGCCCGGCTGCCGTTAGTCACGCCGTTCCCATTCGGAAACTGTCGGTGCTAATCGAAGTGCTTTGGGAATTGACTCCGCTTGTGTGGACAGGCGGAAGGCCCTGGGAAAGAGGCGTTGAGCTTGGAAGCTTTGGGGCTGCCCTCAGTGGGGCGTTAAGACTTCATTACCCAGTAAAAGCGCGCTCCAGAATGTTCTAGAAAGGCGCAGGGGCTTCTGGGACAGGTATGTGGTTTTCACAGGGAGGCAGCGGCACAGCCAGGTGAGTTTAGACTCTGGATTGAAAGCTATTAGCCGGGGGGCGGTTTAGCCAGCCATGTGATGCGCTTCGCAGCTGAAGTAACACAATGAACATTTCTCCCTCTCCACTGCCATCCCATGCTTTAAAAGCCCTCCTATAGTCCTGATAAATTAGAACGAAACAAAGCTGTTTACCAGCCCTGATAAAAACAGAACTCTCCTGGGTTTTGCATTTTCAACTCACTCGAATCAGATCACCACCCATGACCCCAGGAATAAAATGAAGTTTTGTTTCTGCCGCCGTGTGGAAAAAACAGGTCAGCTTGCAAAGAAGACCCCATTTTGCTGTAGTAAGGGATCATTTCTCTGTTGGGGGGGGGATGTAGTTCAGAGATCTTCAACATGGTGCCCCTGGGCATCAGTGTACCCCCCCTCTTCGTGCTCGCTGGCCACCCTGCCCCTCCTGAGTGTTTAGTTTAGAACAGCTGCATGAAACCTGGTTTGAAGCAGCGTCTCTTTCTACAGATAGAAGGGTGGACCCCAGAATTTATTTATTTTGCAGTATTTTTATTCCTACTCTTGCTTCCTTCAGTACGGACTGCTGAAATGGCTGCTGTTACCTCCTTTTCCCTTCTGGATACAGGGTACTTTTCTCTGCTACGCATGGAAGACTTTCAAACTTTGAAGTACCCTATAATCTGGTCTTCAGTGGGTTGTACCCAAATGAAGGACGTAACAGCTGGGGGAACGCATGGATTGTGTCCAAATGGCTGTGGAAGGAACACATTTGAATTATGCCCCCCCCCCCAAAAAAAAAAAGCCTATAGGCCGCTGTGTTGGCCATAAGAAAAATGCCATATAGTGTATTACTTGTATTAGGCTAATTCAAAGATCACATAATGAATTAGGTCTTTTGAAAAGAACTAATGCTATTCATGGGGGTTGTGTCATGTACGATCTCTTGCACGGGATCAAAACCACCCAAGCCCTGGAATTGAAGACTTTAAGATATACACACACCCTGAGAGGTGAAAAGTACGTTTTTTCCAGATTGTGGTGTTTGTTTGTTTGTTTACAGCATTTTTACCGCACTCTTCTGCCAAAAAAAAACTTCCCATAGTGGCTTACAAAATTCATCATAAGACAGTCCTTCCTTTCAGACTTCCAATTTGAAAGACGCGACGTAAAAGGAAAAGGGATGAGGAGGGGAGAGGAAAAAAGAAGATGTTAGGAGGCAGCCTTCCCGTGTGGTCTGTTTCTCCCCCCCCCCCAACCCAAACTGGAATCCCTGTCTTGTGGGCATGCGATCGGTCCCCATGAGATCAACATCTGTTCTTGGCACCCAGCCAGTGTTGGGAAGGGGCTAGAGAATATGGGGTCTGCTGTGGGAAAGAAATGCCGAGGCCTCTGGAAAGCTTTTGTTCCCTCTTTTTCTGCTTTTCTGCTGACTGTGCTTTGCGTTTGTCGCCTATCATGGAGTGCTGCGTTGTGTGTCCGGTTCCATGTCTCTGAGCCAGATCCCGCGAGAGATGAGCAGGTGGCCTCGCTGTACCCCAGACTCTCCTGGGTTAGTTGAGGGTGTTTCTATATTTATTAGATTTGTTTGTTGCCTAATTGGCAAATGCACTTGGTTCGGTTTATAAT
The DNA here is from genome assembly GCA_029215795.1 of Anniella stebbinsi. NCBI lineage: Eukaryota > Metazoa > Chordata > Lepidosauria > Squamata > Anniellidae > Anniella > Anniella stebbinsi. Next base: position 98,945,860 of record JARDYH010000008.1, on the reverse strand, counting down.
CCTAAAACCAAACACAGCAACAGGAAAAAAAATATCCAAAAATAAATGTGCCAGGTAGATCACTAGGAAGGTCATTTGATAGACCAGGGGGCCACCACAGAGAAGGTTCTTCCCCTGGTAGCCACCAGTTGCACTGTTGAGGGCGGCAACAGCCAGAGAAGACTCCCAAATGCCTGGGAGAAAAGAAAGGCCGTGGCCTGGTGCCCAAAAGATCCTTATAATTTAAAAAATCTTAAAGTAAAAAATCAGGAGTGTTAGGGAGCCGCCAAGAGAAGTATCCATGGGTACCATATTGAAGATCCCAGAGTCCTAGATGCAGTTCGAGTCCTAAAGCCTTGAGGTTCTTTGGGGGGTAGGGGGATGGAAATGGGTCCCCCAAATAGGGCCAGCACATCTGGGGAAGCCTCGCCGCCTGCCGTCCTTGCTGGGGGATGGGCCCCTCCCCTTCCCGGCACGGCCCTGAGGGCGTTCTGTGACATGTCTCCGCCACGGACGGCTGTTTCATTGTGGAATGTTGCTCTTTTGACGTCTTCCGACGCTGACCTGCTCCTTTCCTGTTTGCTCTGTGGCCCCCACAGCTTTGGAGTGACGAGGTGGAAAAAGTAAGTACTGCCAACCTTCAGCCTCTCCGGTGCCCTTTCTAGAAATGTCCGTGCTGAGGAGATAAAGGGGGTTGTTGCGGGGGGTGGGGGACGAGAGACCAAAGATGCTTCTCGTACATCGCTCGCGAATCTTGGGGGTCGGCCATGGGAGGCGAACCTCTGCCGTGGTGAATCGGACCCAACTGTCTTCTTTCTGGTTTCCCACCATGCCTTTGGAAAGCCAGCAGGGAGGGCGTGAGCGTGGTAGCCCCCCGTTGCCTCTCTGATCTTGGGAGGTTGCATCTAGATGTTGCGGCTAGCAGCTGATAGATTCCCTCCTCCATGCCTTTTTCTGATCCCCTTTGAAAGCCATCTACGTTGGTGGCCATCACCCCTATTGGGTGGCCAGGGTTTCCCATAAGTTTTAACTCCGGGCCGTGTGAAGGAGGGCTCCCTACTGTCCGTTCCCTACCCATCAGTTTTCACGGCGGGGGGGGGGGGGGGCGTGTTCGAGTGTCAAGGGGGAGAACGGAACAGGACAAGCTTCCTAGACCTCTCTTGCAACTCCGTTGCCCCTTGGCTCAACCGAAAAGCCCTCAGTGCTTTAGGATTTTCTCATAGGGGAGCAGTCCCAGCCTAGAGGTGTCGGAGGCATCTGTCTGGGGCGGAGGGCATTGAAGCTGGCTGGGCTTTTGTCCGTTTGTCCCCCTGGACTTCAGCTCACCTCCTCGCAAGCTAACCTGACTCAATCTGCATTGAGTTGGGCCAGCTTGGGGATTTTCCATGTTTGAGTTTTGTTTGGTTTTAAACAGACATCTGTGTAAGTTGTAATTCGTGCAAACTGCAGCCGTAACTTGCACGAATTGTGCAGATTGCCGTCATAATTGGCGCAAACGTCTAAAGTTCCTGGATTTCAGGAAAAAAACATGCCTTGGTTCGCAAATGCAAGCCGAGCCGTGCGGGCAGCGGGAATCCCTCGGGCCCCAAGAGGGGCCAGATTTGGAAATGACAGGCATTCTTCCTCCAGCCCCCCCCCCCCCCCATCACTTTGGCTGCCCACCTCAGCCCTTTAGCCTTTTTGAGACGCAGCGACCAGAATTGTACACGGGATTCCCAAGCGTGGCCACGCCATACAATGCCCTCCCCTGACCTGGTGCCCTGCGGATGTCTTGGACTACAACTCCCAGCATCCCCCAGCCAGCAAAGCTGGCCGATGGGAGTTGTGATCCAATAGACCTGAAGGGCACCGGCTTTGGGAAAGCGTTCTCCCGCAAAAAGCGACCCAGCCGGAGACGCCGTCTCCTTGGGCAGCAGGGGTCAACAACCCCGGTTTGCCTTTCCGTGGTGACTTCTGGGAGAGCCACCTTTCAGAGTCGACGCATGCGCCAGGGCCACGATCCCAGTGCTGCTTCTAGCCTTGCCGTACATTAGCCCTCTTCCTAAGACGCATGCGTGTGTTGTTCCTTTCCGTGTAGCTTTGAACCTTGGTAGGACGGCTGCTTAATGTGTCTTTATAACGTGTTGCATGCAAACATGTAATTTGTGCACGTTAACACCTGTGTGTGCTGTCGATGCACACACCAAGGGTCCTAGACTCTGCCGTGATTTCCTACCAAAGAACATGTAAAGCAACCCCACCCCATCCCAAAAAGGTGGGGCCCTGTTGACGATAAGAAAAAATCTGAAATCTAGTGTAAAGCCTTGCTTAGGTCCACCGAAAGATCACGATGGCATAATTTCTGCGATATTTTGCTTGTCCTAATGAAGGTATTACACTCGTGTGGATTTTGGAAGGGTGCCTCTTACAGGCCGTGTCATTGCTGAATGTAGGAAGACCCCCTGTCCCGGGTGCTCGTGTTAGAGTTGAACCTACCCCACACATCCCACTCTTGGAACATTTGGGGGCCCCTCAGATTGAACCCCCAATACTTGGGCATCCACACGCAGAGAAAAGACTCCCCTGTAACCGTGGGAACTTTCCCAAACTCTAAAGTTTCGAAAAAGAAGACGTAGAAAAATCCACATACATGCATACTTAGCATCCACCGCTATGGCAGCCATTTTGTGAGAGCGCCCACACCACACTCGAAGCTCTAGATGTGCCAGAACGATGTAAGGCTCCTGTCGTAGGGAGTTTTCCGGTGCTTGGGCTCTGTTAGGACGGGTCGCCCCCCAAAATTCAGGAGCTTGGGAGTATGAGGCCAGTCGGGGAGGGGTGGATGCCACCGTGACCCTTCCATTCACATTAGGGGCTTTTCTAGCAAGTCTCAGGTTTTGGGGGTCTGGCCCTTGCTTCTGGAACCCTCCATGACAGCACCCACTCTCTCTCTCCCTTCCTTTTTTCCTCGCTTTTGTTGACGTTGCCTTTCAGGCTGAACACGAGCTACGGATGGCTCAGACAGAATTTGACCGGCAAGCGGAAGTAACTCGCCTCCTCCTGGAAGGGATCAGTAGCACACATGTGAGTCTCCCGGGGAAAGACGAGGGGCTTCGTTCTCAGACAGGAAAGGGGGAAAGGAGAAAGGAGAAAGCAAAGGGGAAAGGAAAGGGAAAAGGGCCGGACTTAGCCGTGGCAACCTCAAAGCGTCTTGCATTTTGGCGCTCACACCCCACTTCTCTGCTTTGGACTTTGGCGTCCCTGGGCAGGTGACTTTTCTTTTGAGTCTAGCCAGATTGGTTTCTGGGAAATCATGGCAGCCATTTTATTGAATGGGCAAGCCCCACCCCCCTTTGGCAGCCATTTTGTGAGAGTGCCCATGCCACACTTAACGCTCCAGCGGTGCCTGCCCAACCAAAAAGGCTTAGGAAAGGAAAGGCTGTTATTATTTATTTATTTATTTATTTAGCACCATCAACGTGCATGGTGCTGTATATAGTAAACCAATAAAGCAGCAATGCCCTGCCACATCGGCTTACATTCTGATAAAATCGCAATAAAACGATAAATGAAGGGGATGCACCAAACAGGCACAGGGGGCAATAAAACTAGTAGTTATAAAAGTAAGATCAAAAAATCAAGTTCTAAAAGCTTTAGGAAAAAAAAGAGGTTTTCAGTTGAGCTTTAAAAACACTGTCATTGAACTCGTGGCCCGCAAATGCTCTGGAAGAGGATTCCAGGCATCGGGGGCAGCGAGGGAAAATGGACGAAGCCCAGCAAGAGTTAGCAAGAGAAGCGGAGACCCTCGGGCAGGTCAGAAACATCACATTCGATGAGCGAAGAGCACGAACGGAGCAATTATGTGAAATAAGGGAAGGAAGATAGGAAGGAGCTTTGAAAGTCAACAGGAGAAGCTTATGTTGGATTGAAAGGTGTGATTGAAGCCAGGTGGGGGACTTTGAAGTAGTGAACAAAAGCAATGGCCGAGGGCCCCTTTATTTATTGCACACTAGCGAACGGAGCTGGCTTTGCACAGGTTGGAAGAGTCCCTGGCTTGATGTAGGAAAGCCCTCAAGCAGACTTACGCAGCTGTCGGAGTTGGGCGCATTATGTGCGCCCCGTCTGAGTGAAGCCACATGCACTGGCATGCCTAGGCACAGCTCCTGAGAGGGGGCGTCTGTCCAGTCCATTCCCTGGGGGAGGAGGCCCCACAGCAAGGGGGAGGGAGGGGGCAGCAGCAGCCATATAACCCTGTCCCTTGGCCTTTCAAGCCCCCACCCCCTCGCTTCCAGCTGCATAGACGGCAAAGCTACGCGCTGGTTAGGGGCGTCCCGCCAGTTCATGGCTTTTCTCTCCTCTTCCATCAGGTCAATCACCTCCGTGGCCTCCATGAGTTTGCGGAAGCGCAGGCCACGTATTATGCGCAATGCTACCAGTACATGGTGGATCTGCAGAAGCAGTTGGGCAGGTAAAGGGCAAGCATGCTCCTCTTTATAGATTTTGAAAACATCCATCTGGAAATCTGTTCCTGGTTCTGCAGCAGCTTCCCACCCCCCCTCTTGGCGGCCTGCAGATCTGTTGGACTACAAACCCCATTATCCCCACCCAGCAGGGCCAGTGGATGTGGGTGCTGGGAGGTATAGTCCAATCCACTGGATGGCACCGGGTTGGGGAAAGGCTCCCTTGGAGGCCTGGGCTAAGGCTGTGACTGCGATCTCCGGGACCCAGCAGTAGGGTAAGATTCCTTTTAAAAATGTACTTTAAATGTGTTTTTTATTCTGTTTTATTTTGTCCACCGCTCCGAAATGTCGAATGGGGAGCGGTATATACATACAACATAAATGAGATCTTTTTCCACGCGAGACCCAAGGAATCCACTGCTGGTCACAGTACTGGACTACAGCAGGGGTGGGCAACACACGGCCCAAAGGTCCCCCTCAATTGTAAAACAATAAAAAAATTGAAATCAAAATGGCCCCCGCGACAGCCGTTTTGAAACTTTTTTGGCACTCTGAGTTAATTTTTGATCCTTCGGTGCTCCGTTGCCACTCCGGACGCCATTTTAATTCTGTTTTCTATCGTTTGGTACCGGGTGTGTGTGTGTGTGTGTGCGCGCAGCTTCTTATGTTTCTTAATACTGGTTTATGAAGCTGCCTTCATGCTGGGACGTAATGGACCATTTGTCCAGCCAGTCCACTCCCAACGGGCTGCCCTGGATCTCAGACAGGTGGCTTTTCCCCCCCTGCCCTTCTTGAGCTCCTTCTCATTGGGAACTTCTGCGACTGAACCTGGGATCTCTTTCTTGCCACGTGACTGGGCCACACCCCTTTTGACAGTCGACTTATTAGGTGCTTCCTGTATTCCTACGGGTTTAGCTTTTCGGTAAAACCTAAATCCAGGGACGCCCAACCTGAGGGCAGGTGATGGCAGCTTCTCGCAACTGTATGGCATCAGGTTTCTGAAAATATATTTTTCTTTGGGTGAACTACGTTGTCCGTTACGGAGCGTGGGGCCTGCTAGATCCGCGCCATTGCACAAGAATGGACAGTGATTTGGGTACATGCCAAAGCTGGCGAAACTACCAAACGATTGTGGGAAGGGGTATAACCATCTGAAAAAAACTCAGAGGGCCATATTTGATCCCGAAGCGGGCTGGATTTGGCCCGCGGTCGTGAAGTTCAACACCCCTGCTCTAAGGCTGGTACAGGAAGTTATACTGCTGCAAAAAGTCTCTACGCTTGCCGTCTTATGTCTGCTCTTTTCCCCCTGCTTCCAGCTCCAGAGGAGAAATGTAAGTAAGAGACCAAAGGCAACCCGGGTGATTGATTGCAGAGGGGTGTTGTGGGTGTGTTTTGTTGTGTTTGCTGTCCTTTACAAATACAGCTCTGAAAATATATTTTCCTCCTCTAGCTGCAAAGAATCCTGAGCAAAATGCGCATTGGGGAAGGGTCTCTCTGCGTAGACACCTTGATGGATAGTTTTTCAAGCCCTGTGTTAGACAGACCCTCCCCCCCCCCAAAGGTTACAATCTAAAAAGAGATGACATAAAAGGAAAAAGGGATGGTGAGGGTAGAGGAAAAACGCTTTCTGCAGGGCTGGCAGCGGTCTTGACTCGTGGGCACTTTCTAATTTTTTGTTTGGATGTTGCTGTTTTGTTCTTATCCCTTGAGTGGATCTTGGGAAAGTTTTGTATGTTTTGGATGGTGAAGGGGCCATACGAAACGGGAAGAGAGAGGTATGTTGTGGGGCAGAATCAGTGGGGTAACCCTTCTCTCCTCTCCACCGTTTAGGCTTCCCGGAACGTTTGTGGGCAACGCGGAGTCCACATCACCTCCACCCATCACTGCTTCCCCTACTGCCGGCGCTGCCGCCGCCCCAGGTCCAGCGGTGCCTGTCATTCCGGTGGTGCCCATGGCCGTGGGAGCCCCCAACTCTGCCCCGGCTGTCGAAGCCCTGAATCCCGGTGATGTGAAGCCCACCGCCAGTGGGACACGGAAGGCCCGAGTGCTGTACGACTACGAAGCAGCGGATAGCACCGAGCTGTCTCTGCTTTCGGATGAGGTGAGCTGGAGGGAAATGCGTTTTCCCAGCCACTATAGATTGCGGTAGGACAGGGAACGAAGTCTTTTGGGCCGGCCCTACTGTGAGGCAGAGCGGAGCAGTGGCCTCAGGCTCTGTGAAAGGGCGGCAAGTTGTTAATTATTGACTTTGTTGTTATTGTGATACTATTGCCAAGGATGGGGAGAGACGGCAATTGGATTTTTTGCCTCATGTCCCCGAATACCTCAGTTGGCTTTGGATACTACGGGCCTTGACTTGGGTGGCTGAGGTGCCATTTGCCGCTCTGCCTCAGGCAGCAAAATGGCTTGGGCCGGCCCTGCTGTTAACACCCTGCTCCTAGTGGAGATGAAAACTCGGGTGGTCGGGGGGAGAGGACATGACGCACAACAAAAAATGGGATGGCACCATGAACAGGAATAAAGGAGGGAGGAATTCCAGATGCCAGAATTGATAGGGATCAACACTGCTGTTTTGGCGTCGTCTTGGAGGGTGCGGTGATAGAGACCATCATAATGAACAATTTACCACTGTGTGCAACGACTGTCTGTCTGTCTCTCTCTCTCAGATGATCACCGTGTACAGCCTCCCAGGGATGGACCCAGACTGGCTCGTAGGAGAGAGAGGCAATCAGAAAGGCAAGGTTCCGGTCACCTACTTAGAACTGCTTAGTTAAGCACACCTGGGAAGGGATTCTTCAAGCAAGTCACGCCCCTTCCTGCGTCCTGACCAATATTTTTCCCCCCCTGAAAGGCTGATGACTTCCTAATCCGAGACCATTTCCTCTCTCCAGGGTCAGGTTTTTCTCACTTAACGTTTGGGTTAAGGCACAGAGTTGGCTTAGAAGCCGTTGGTGGTCTGTTGGGTTGAATTGGGTTGGCAGTGTTGCGCGTTTGCACTTTTCCAAGGCTTGTGAGATCGAACCCGTCTGTCATCCACCCAGTTAGGTTTGGAAGTTGGTGATAACCAGGAAAGGGAAATCCTATTCTGTCTAATCAGCCTTTTGAGGTTGGTTAACTGGTGTCACCACAAACTGGCCAATCTTTTTCTCTTCCTCTGCTGTAGCTACGCGTTTCGGTTCTGACCAAATGGACTTGCCTAGAATTCAGCTCTCTGAGGCTGTTTCTTGGTTTCCTGCCCTTCGTTTCTCTAGCCGTCTTGGCACATTGTCTACATTCCAGAGCTGAGAGGGCAGGATGGAGGGGAAACTGGTTTATTTCTAGATTGAAGCCAGATCCTTAATCCTTCTTTCAAACGTGTTAACGAACTGCGTGCCGATGTGGGGGAAAGCCACAAGCTTTAGGATTCCAGTTGAATATTTAGATTTTTTGGGAGGTAAAATTCGCAGTCCCTCTATTCTTTAGGTCAGGGGTGAGCAACCTGGGACTCTCTAGGTGTTTTGGCTTACTACTTCCATCAGCCCTAGCCAACATAGTCAGGGATGATTGGCATTGTAAGTCAAAACATCTGGCAGGCCGCAAATGGCCCATCCCTGCCAACGGTCAATTTGGGGAAACTCCAAACAAAGTGAGGCACACTCCAGACAGTTATGGTGTGAATTAAACCGTTCAGAAAGACAGAAGAGTAATTGCTTGGGGCTGGATTAGCTATTTGAAAGCCCTGACCTGTGAGGACATTGGTTTGGTTTTTCTCTTGTATTGCTAAGTTAACAATACTCTCTCTCTTCCCCACCCCTCTGAAAGAGAACATTCTGCCTTTTCAATAAGCTACTTTTATTCAGCCCCCTTGCCGGTTTACTGACCAGGCTGGGCGGGGAAATGTTACAGTAGGTGACTGATCCATTCAGTTCCTTGGGTCGCCTCTCCTTCTGGACAGCCTAATTTCATGCTTGGAAGTTCTCAGTCGGGTGGCTCATCTGCTCCATTTTGCATGTGTACCAGTTGTGACGGGAAGGAACTCTTGGGGAGGTCATGTGAAATGCGTTAAAACGGCAACATCCCGTCCTTGCCTGGGGCCTCTCCTCCACCTCTCTCTGGGCTCAGGTGTTGAGTAAGCCATATTTCTTTTTCTGGATGAAAGGGGAAGACACGGCCTGTGCGAATGTACTTTTTAGGGCAAGAGATTAGTGCAGATAAAACCCTTCGGAGGTTTTTCCGTCAGCTGCTATTCAAGACGGTGGCCGTGAGAACACCCATTGCTTGGGTGTCTTTGGTTTTCAGCTTCCTCTTGGGCCTTGTTTTTTTGTTTTTGCGGTTTATCACGATGTGAAAGATTCCTCAGCACTTCCCTGTTGCACATGATTGACGTTTGCCAATAAACACCTAGCTTGCCCTTCTGTCTTGCTCTTTTTTATGGGCTCCATTTCTCCCCCGCCATTCTCCTCTTTCCGTAGAAGTTTATGTAGGGGCTCAGAGCAGTCCTGGGCGATGCTCGAGCCCCAAAGCTTAAATGTATGGGAGAACTGGTCTCCTCTGTCTTTAAATAAGTAGGCAGATTTCTGACTGATATAGTAAATCTCCCTCCCTCCCTATAGCCATCAACGGGTGGTAGAAACAGTTGTTACACTTGTCCTGGGCATCTCGGTTTTTAAAAACACTTCCGAGAGATGACATTGAACTCTCAATAAGTGAGGCTGGTTGGTACTGGGGGACGAAGGAATAAATTTCACAACCTGAGAGATCAGGGCTGAACATCAGAGCTACCCACGTGCCTGTTGACCACAGGACTCCATGGCGCCATTTCCGGCCCTCCAGCTGTTTGGGCCTATGATGCCCATCAACCCCAGCTGGCATGGCCGATGATGTGGGGCGATGGGAATTGTTGGCCAAACAGCCTGTTAGTTAGTGCCGCAGTCACTCCTGCCTGAATGCTAATCTCTTGCATGGTTTTTCCTTGGGTTGGAGTTCCACCAAAAGCCGCCTTTCCGCCCTGTGTGGTGCTCGTCTGGCAACATCGGGCCACGTCAAGAGTGCTCGCTGCAAACCCGGCTGCCGGCATACATTTCCTTGTGCGCTGTGGCCTCGGACAGCTGGCAACGCCCGTCAAGTCTTCTCTTTGGGGCTTTTTTGTATTTCTGCGACTGTTCTGCTGGTTTCCTTTAATTTGCTGTGAGTCCCTTTAAAAGTTTTGGATGGGGAGCGTGATGTAAACGGAAAGGTCCAATGCTCTTGCTTCTGCTACCTTTGACTAATAAACTTATACCTGCAACTCACCTCTTAGCTCCCTTCCTCCATCTACTTCCTTTCCGTAGGGGGTGAAAGGATGGGATTATGCATGGTTCAACAGTAACAGCCGGACTGGTGACCCTCGCCTTGCAAAGCTATTGCTTTAGCCCAAAGGGTTTACAAAGAAAAGGAGGTCTGGATGGAAAGTTGACTTCAACCTGAAATGTTCTGAGAAATGGGGCATTTCTGACAGAGGTGACGTAATGATGCACAAGGTCCCCCCGAAAGACAACTGGACACCTAAACCGTTTTTTCCCCCTTGCAACACGCAGCTCTGTCAATGGGCCAAGGGGACTCTTAGGCCACTTCAGAGTGCTCACGAAGAGTGGGGGTGCATCCTCCTCTCAAAATCCCACACAGAGGAAGCTGCCTCCTATGGAGTCAGCTGGTCCATCTAGCCCAGTATCGGCAGCAGTGGCTGTCCAGGGTTTCAGGCAGGAGTTTTTCCAAGCCCCACTTAGAGATGCTGCCAGGGATTGAATCCAAGGCCTCCTGTGTCCAAAGCGATGATCTCTCCTGCGTGGGGCTCTTGCTCCTTGAAGCTCCTTCACGGAAAAGTTGAAATACAAATAAATGTACTTGTCCACTCAAATCAGCTGCAATTTTTGGCCCAACTAAGGGCAACCAGCAGCCTCTTTTCTTACTCATGGTAGGTTTCAGTTAGTTTCTCATTGATCCCTTTTCTGGATGTTAATTAACACTGGAGGAGACCAACCTGTCCTGTCCCACTTTACTGTATTTCAAGCAAAAGTCACGGCTAGTCTATAATCTACACCAGGGCTAAACAGCCCATGAGCCCCATGGGCAAGGATTACTTTTTGCTGCAAGCCATTCTGACAGGGAGTTATCTGTTTTATTCCTTGTACAGTACTCAGTAAAAGCCAAAGCACCTCGTAAGTCTTTGGGAACGCTCGCTGTTGTTTAAATGAAGCTCACACATCGTTCTCAGTTATTTTCCCAAACGCCTGCATTTTGAAGAAGCTACTGAATTACAAACAACCCCATAGCACTGTGATACTTACTGTACCAAAGAAGTGTGATTTCCGGCGTTGCTTAGAAACATTTTTAATCGTATAAATAGGGAACAAGTAGTACAAAAAAGTGAGACCAGAGAAATGGAATTTTGTCTTTAAAAACTTGTCTTGAAAGAGGAGGGGTTCCCCTGTAAAAAAAAAAGTCTCACCTGCACTCTGCCAATTTGAGCAGAAGTGGCCGGTCCAGTTGGTACAACTAAAAAAACTAAAGTGGAAGATGGTCTGTGTGTCTTTTGGCTTCACCAGAAAGGCTGCATCTTTAAACCAAGTTAATGCCCAATCCAGGAGGTGGGGGGGAAAAGGCAGGGGACACACTTCAAGCCAACCTCTCTCCATTTTCTTCCCTTCCCAGGCTGTACATGAGCAATAAAAGTTAGGAATTGGTTCGCCAAGGCAAAGCCCAATTTACTCGCAACACAGGGAACTAGTTTGGTCTGAACAAGGCATTGTTTTTGAACCATTCCACGTCTTTTGGAGATGATGCTCTTCAGGCCCCAGTGTCAGGGAAACGGGGCCCAGCCAATGAAAACAGTGGTGGATCTGGAAACGGGCGCATGGGATTTTTTATCTCTGCACGTGTCGGACAAAAGCCTGCACTAGCTGGAAGAGGGAATCCTGCCCCTCGGGCCCCAGCTTGGAGGAGGAAGGTTTTCCCTGCGGAGAAGGCAGGACACCAGTAGCAGGAGAAGAAGGCCCACCGCGGCGGAAGTAACGAGACAGGCTGGAGAGGAGAGTGCTCTGAAAAGGAGACGACGCTCAGAGTTAGATCCCTTGTCCTATAAGTGCCAGAAATGCAGCATCTCAGACCCAGGGACCAAATCCAGCCCTCTGTGTTACTCCAGATATCCCCGCAGTCACCGATAGTCTGACGGTTTCCTTGGCTGTTGTCCATTCACCCCCCCCCCAAGCACACACTCTCCAAAAAGTTGAAATGCTTCTCTCCCAAGGCTTAGTTGTTGGCAGTCAAAGCTTCAAGCTAAAATACATAGGTATTTTAGCCACCCCCCAACCCACCCACCCCCAGCCGAAATGGAATTCGCCCCATGACCCAAAAGAGGTTCAACGTCCCTGACATACACACCATCTGGAAGTGTGCTATTTAGTTGGGGCTCGGTTTGACCCCCACATGTGGGGAAAGAAATGTTCTTCAGGTGGACGCATTCTTCCTATCGATGCAACGCCTGAATTTGGGTTTCAATTCTCAGGGGTTTGACGCAGGGCGTTGAAGTGACTTACCAGCTCAGAGCTGAGCTCCTGTTTCATCCTCTGCTTGTCTCGTGGGTGCACAGCCGGGTCCTTTAAATACCGGAGGGCCTGAGAGATGAGCAGGTAGAAACAGTTTTCCATTGTAAACATAAGGAGAGACCTGGGAAACGAGGAGAGGTCAAGTCAGCAAGCCCCAAAAAATAGCACAGGAATCAGCCGTGATAAAACTTAGGCCAGCCTGACCCAACCTGGTGCAGGCCAGAGATTTTGGCTTACAATTCCTAGCATCCCACAGCCAGCATGCTGGGAGTTGTAAGCCCAAAGATATAGAGATTGGGGAAGGCTTTGAAGGAGAAGAAGAAGCCATAGCTTAGTCCAAGGGTGGGCAGATGTCGGGCTTCTTAGATTATTATTTATTGCATTTATATACTGCCCCATAGCCAAAACTCATGCACAAAATTTTAAAACCATAAAAACAGATTATAAATATAATATCCATTTAAAACAACTATTCTGGGTCAAACAACAACAACAAATCTGCTTTCTTTTCTCTTTTTAATACTGGAATACGCAAGATTCGCCCAACCAGAGAGCCAGCTGCAAAAGACCTGCTCTTACAATTCTGAGAACACACTTTGAACCTAGGAATTGGTGTGCAGTTCCAGAACCGAATGGAGTTTACACAGAAGTTACCCCAAGCTTTCTTCATTTTAGGTGGGAAAAGTCATTCACTTGCTGCTATAGTTAAACGACAGTTGAGTTAAAAAAAAAAAACACCCTTGCTGATCCACATCACCCAGAGATCTTCCAGGAGACCCCAAGTCTACCTTCTGCCCACCCCTGGCTCTGGTAAGTGGCACGGAGTCTTCGTTCCCGGTTCACCTTCCATCCACAGCATCTCGATTTAAAAGCCTCTGTCCCAGATCTGGCAGAACTACTGCTACGCAGAAGAAACAAGCCTAGGCTAGATGGAGCTGCAGAAGAAGCAAGCCTAGATTTCCTAATATGGACTTTAATTCCTCAGGTGAAGATCAGCATCACCACCACATATAGATATAGATATATATAGATATATGTACGTATATGTATGTATGTCACACCTGTAGGTAGGTGCAAGACAAACAGTAACCATAGTCCTGTCCCTGGGCATGAAGGGGATTCCTTAGAGGATAATTCCTCAAGCGCACGGTACTGGACCGCAGATGAACAAATCTTGCTCTTTTAGTAACCTGGTCTTCCCAAACCTCCTGCCCTCCAAAGGTTTGGGACTACAACTCCCAACATTCCTCACCACCAGCCATGCTGGCTGGGGCTGATAGAAGTTGACATCCAAAACATCTGGAGAGCATCTGATTGGGAAGGGATAGTCTAACCAAGAAAGTTTCAGGGAGAATCTACCTCCTATGGATGCTGAGACAGAAAAAAAGCCCTAAAACTCCTAGCTGGCTGGGGAATGCTGGGAGTTTTAGGGCTTTTTTTCTGCCTCAACATGCATAGGATTGGGTCTTCGAAGCAGAAACCTGCCTCACCCAAGGGAAAGCAGGTGAAAAGAGTGCCAGAGCCTCGATTTCCTGGTCCCAAGAGGTAGTAAAGGCATCTACTTACTTGAGGGTCTTGTTCCCCTCCTGCTGGGTGCCCAGTCCTGCAGCAGCCAGAGCGAGAGGCTCCTTCTTCTTATCCAGCTTTGGGAAGAAGGAAAAGCTGTGTTACAGTGGAAGACCGGAGCTGCTGGTATGTTACGCAATTCCACGCAAGTACAGTATTCGAAGCTGAACACAGAAGTCAGCGTTCATTAAAAATAAAAATGTCTTAAGCAAATCCTTTTAAATCCAAGAGAAGCGAGCTGCCTCGGCTCCTTTTCCGCCCTCCCTCATTCATCTGGGGAAGAGGAGGCAGAAGGGGGGGGGGGGGAGAGAACCTTCCCTCTAAAGGGAGAACACTTATTCGAACCTGCACGGCGGCCTTGGCTGTGGAAGGAATGGGAAATCGGTACGATGCATTGAAGGCCAGGTTTACTTGGAAAGGGAGGTAGCCAGCTTCTCCTGCGAAAGGAGCAAAGCTCCTCTGGTTCTACCTGCCTAACCTCTGACAACGGGGGTGTCTGGGCAAGGTCCCCAGAAGACCATTTGAACGGATAGGCGGGCTCATGAAAGGAGTGGGGTGGGGAGACGGGGTTAAAAGTTGGGCCCGCCTTCCCTGCCGCCCCCCCTTTTCTCTGCCTTTCAGCACTGAGCTACTGAAATCCTGAGCGGGCAAAGCGCCTTAGGTTCCGCCGTCTCCCCCCTGCCCCGCTGTGCCCCATTCCGCCCAGAAGCGAGTGCGGGAATCGTGCAGGGCACCCTAGGGCGACAAGCTCCTCCCCACACAGCCCCCCTCCGGACGCTTACCTCCCCAAGCATGCTGAGGGCCACGTTGACGGTGGCCAGGAGGGTCCCAAAGGAGGGGGCCACGTCCGAATCAAAGGTGGGGGTCGTGAAGTTCAGCATGAAAAGCATGTTGTACTCGGCGAGGTCCAGCGACTGCGAGAGAGAGCAGGATCAGAATGCACGGAATCCAAAAGCAGCAGTGGGGAGCTGGGGGAGGAGCCTCCGCCAGCCCCGCCCACTTTGACAGTCCTCTGGGCAGAGAGAGGGATGGGACTCTGGGCCTCTCTTTGCATGGAGCAGGAATCCAAAGGCGCCTGGCGCATGGGCTGAGTCCCTTTGCGCACCGCCCCCAACGGGGATGGTAAGAAGCCTACGGAGGAGGCTCCGGACTTGGAGGAACCAAGGAACCGCTCCTCCAAGTGCCAGCAGAGTATCTTTCTCCATGCAGAGAGAGAGAGAGAGAGAGATCCAGGTTTCTCTCTGCATGGAGAAAGGGAAAATGAGCCTGGTGGAAGCTGAGGAAATCAGGGGAGGCCTGCCACCCCCTTGGCATCATCTGGTCCACCAGAAGCTCCCTGCACCTCTGGGCTATAGACTTTTAGCTGCCATCAGAGGCAGGATACAAAGACTAGCTAAACCTGAAACGCACGACTGCCGTGTGTTATTGATCTGTTTACCTCCGGGGTGTAGTGGCCAAACCCAGCTTTCTCCAGATGGCCATGCACCCTCAATTTCCCTGTCCCCACCCTCTTCCTCCTAACCCTCAATTGTGCACTGGTTTCTCAGCTTTTGCGCTCTCCCCATTCTAATTGTTTGAAAGGCTCCTCCAAAGGCCTAGTTGCCAGCAGTGAGAGCTTGAAGCGACAAGAAGCTGGTGTTTTGGCCCTGTGCCGTTTACCTTCGGGCCTACCCTCCACTGGAAAGCAGACCTCGAGGGCTTCACAAAATGGAGCGTGCGCTAAAAGAGGGCCCATGCCCTGCTCTAGGGTGGGCCTGATCGAAAGACTGCCAGGGAGCCCAGAGTTTTGAGCTCCAACATGGAAGGAAAGTGGGATTATGAACATAAATAAAAGGAAGCCACCGGTGTCTACCTGGTCAAGGAGGATCTGGCAGATATCCAGAGTGAAGTGGCGCAAGGCAGCGAGAGATTTGCTGAGGATTTTCAAGAGGCTGTACTGCACCATGCGCAGCGCCTTTTGCTCCGCCGCTTCCGTCTCAGGGCTTGGGGGCTTGGCGGAGGCCTGCGGAGGAGGCCTCTGGACGCGAGGCATGACTGCCGACGGAAGGGACTCGCCGTTCTTGGTCTGAAAAGAAGTTGAGGGGAGAGAAGCGCACAGATGGCTACTGAACTAAACGCCGTCACCTGGACAGGGAAGGTTTGCAAAAGGCTTCTGACTAGGGAGTTGCAGTCCAAGAAACCCAGAGAGCACCAGGTCAGGAAAGGCTGCTATAAAGCCCCTTCTACGGCTTCGGACTGCAATACCTGGCAAAGTGCCTCTCCTGGTATGAATCCATCCACACCTGACGGTTAACATCAAAGGTCCTCCTCCAAGGGAGGTTCAGAGGGTGGCGATAAGTGAAGGGGCCTTCCTGATGGTAGCCCTGCTTTCATCAGCAAGGCCCAACTGGTGCCAGGTTAAGTCTTTTCTCCATTCCCAGGCATTTGACAGCATATGACGGGGCTCTTTAATGCAGCAGTTGAATTATTTTAGGTTGTCACTGATGTCTTGTTGTTTTATGGGGCCGTGACATTTTATCAATCATTGGCTCTGTTCAGAAGACGCCTTAAACCATCGTGGTTAAAAAAAGCCTTAACCACCATGGCTTAAGGTGTCTTCTGAACAGGGAAATTGTTTTCAGCTGTTTTAAATTCTTGTATGTTTTAATTTTGTTGGAAGTTGCCTTGATCTTTTTTGTTTTTAGAAGAGCATCTAATGCATTTTAATCAATAGTAATAATTGAAGGCGTAGTTCTCTCGCTGGAGTAGCCAACCTATGTCTGAGCTGTACTATTTCAGACTGCAAGTCAAGGCTCAGATGACTGAATATTCCGCCCAACAAAAACGACGACTCCACCTAGAAAACTTAACATGCCAAGGAGAGTGGTTCTGACATAACCGTCTCCCTTGAGGTGTTAGTTTTCTACGTTTGTGGATTTTTGTGTGCTTTGGAGTAACGTTCCATCACACACATCCTCACCTGCAGTCTGAAGCGGTACCACCCAAATGTGTCGATCACTCACCTCAGTAAGAACTGGGCCTCTACACTGGAGCACTTACCTGCAAATAGTGCTGAAGCATTTTGCGGCTGTGGAGCAGCGAGGTGCAGGCCTGGCACAGGTAACAGAGGTTCACCTGAAACGCATGAGAAAGAAACCCTTACAGATCTTCCAACAAATGTAAAATGAAGCCAGCTGACCCACGGGGAGGGTGAAGGACGGATGGAGCCAAAGAGCCTACATTCAAAATTCCGGCAGTTGCCTTTGGGAAGACATCCCACCCCCTCTCAACCGCAAACTCCCATCTGTAAAATGGGCACAGCCATGAGGGGTTTCACAAGGGAAGATAAAGCCAGAGGGAACATATTTCAGCCCAAAGGCTGAATTCAATTTCAGAAGCTCTGGGGGGGGGGGGGGTCACATTCCAGAGGTGGGCGGAGCAGAAGGCAAAAGAGGGCGTGGCCAAAGACCACAATGAAAGGTCTTTCTGCCAGTAGCTAAGATTTCAAAGAGGCTTTTCATCCTTTTAGAATGAGGAAACGTGCACAAAAGCCAAACACGATGGGGGGGGAGAGCGGGGGCAAAGGAAGGAGGCGTGGCCATTTGGGGAACCAAAGTAGGCCCAATTAGGATGGCTGCATTTGGCACCCGGACCTGAGGTCCCAAACCCCTCGTAAAAAGCGGGTGTCCCCACAGTCTCCAGGATCACAATCCGCAGACAGCAGCCCTTTCTTTGCAAGCTGGCTTCCTCCATCAGCGGCGCTGCTCTGTCCCTTTTCTCGTACGCCGCAGGAACACAGACGAGAGGTCCCCCCTACCTGCACATCTCTCAGGAGCTGGGGTAGGTGGAAATGCCATTCCTTCATGAAGTTGGAAAGCTGAAGAATGAACCCTACGGTATGATCGGCTTCTTCGAGGCAGGCCAGGCTCTGGACCGTCCGGACCGCATTCAGGCACTGGGAAGAGAAGAGCAGAGAGGCCTTTGGATCAGGAAGATGAAGCAGTGGAGAGTCTCGCCTTCTCGGTGCCCTCGATTCACACCAAGACAAAGTGTGCCGCTAACGAAGGCTGTTGGAATTCTGACGCACCTCCACCTTCTCCCATAGATTCTAACAAGACATCGCGTCTGTCCTCCACCTGTAATCAAACTCCACTTTCTTTTGATAAGGTCCAAAACTGCTCTGTTCTTGCAGCTTTTCATCAAAGAGGAATCAAGGCTTCCCTCTTCTGAAGGGCTTATCAAATACTGCTCACCCTGCACTGTTGTAATTTGGTATTTCTGCTTTTAATTCTGTTGCACCGTTTTATTCATTCTTGCAAAGCGGCTTCCCGTTTCGGAGAGGTGACTCACAAAGACAGCAAATGAATCGAACCCATTCATGGCGACGCACCTGGAGGATCCTCTCTTGATGGACACCCACGAAGTCCAAAGCGTCTGTTAGGAAGTTGTACCGGAGGGTCTTCAGAAGGCGTTCCATCAGCGATATGGAAAGGCGGTAGACTCCGGGCCATGAGGGGCCATCCAGGGTTTTTCGGGACGATGCCGGCACCTGCACAGGCAACCCAAGAGACCCGTTGTCCTTACAAAAACCTCAGAGAACAAGCGAGCCTTTTTGGTAATGCAGCTAAGATTTTTCCAGGGATATTCCTGTGAATGAATGGCTAGAATGGCCTATTCTTTCCTCTCCTCTCCTACTCATCTCCACTCCAAGGGTTGTGTCCCTTTTGTCAAAATTTAGACTGAAACATGTCTGTCTGTCTGTCTGTCCCATAGCTCCAAGACCGTGAAATCTAGGAAACTGAACCTTGGCAGGCATACTAAGGGGACCTTAGGGTCATTTCGTTTTTAAAACACATTAATTCATTGTAATGAATTTAAATGTGTCCATGTGGTTGAAACCTGCAGTAACATCTTCAGTCACTAGGGGGTAGATGTCCCTAAAGTGCACATAGCTTTGCTTTCCAAGCATTTTTAAGTCAGGGGAGATCGGTCGGTTGAGGGACAGCGTTATACGCCTGCCCCCTCTCCCGGTTATAGGGGATCGCTCCTTCAGTGGGCTATGGGTTGCACCATGGCAGGAGCCATGCCTAGGGATGTGAACAGGCATGGCTTCACTCAGACAGGGCGGGCACAATACATTAAGTCTTTGTGGTATCAAACAGAAGGCTATTCCAGCTTGCGTGACACCAGATCCCGTAGGCTAGTATGAGTAATAAAAATGCTGAGGATACACTAGAGGGCCCGTCTGCTCCACTGTGGCCGCAAGAGGCATCCAGGCGAAACAGGCAGTCCACGGCCGAAGGTGGGAGAGAGAAGAGCTGCTCACCTGACCAGCTCCATTACTGCTCAACTGGTACACGCTCAAGAGGGGCAAACAGATGCTCTGCAGGATGCCAGCCCCAGCAATGGCCGCCGCGCCCTGCAAGAGAGAGGTGAATCACTGCTGGAAGGAACGCCGCCACAGGCCAGATGGAGGAGAGAATCAAAGCAACCCCAGATTTCTCAGTATTATTAAATTCTCGCCCCCTGGCAGCCCATCTGGTACAATTCGCCCCCTTCTCCTCTTCCCTGAAATCTAAACGCAGGGTTGGTACAACTCAGGCACTCGCTCTCCGCCTTTTATTATCACCTGTCACTTTCTGCCTTTTATTTTCATTGCCTTCATGAATCATGAACGCCAGTATTTTAAAACTGGGCAAAGTGCTTATTGATCCAGGCCCCCTTATATTGATCCTCACAGCCGCTACATTCAAGGGGGAGGGAGGGAGACCACCGAAGCCCAGATGCAACTGGGGCCAAGCATCTTTGCACCATGCAAAGAAGTGACAAATGCGTTATTCACACAGCAGTTGTTGCTAATACAAAAACCCCGGTAAGCTGATTAACACATGCTTGCGTGACCATCCTTTATCCCAATTCAAGCCTCCGGCATTAAGAATTAAACCTACTGATGAATCCTAACTCACACGACATGGGTTCATTGGTTCACCTCATGCCAGGAGGTTTGTGTTTGGGGTTCACAGATGGGGCTGCGAAATTGGACCTGGAGGCATTCCAGCCTGGCACTCCGGGATGCTGCTGGCCAGCTAAACAGCGTGTCAAACGGACAAAGCTTTTGCGCCTCTCACCTGCTGGGTCTTGGCCAATGTCAGGAGGAGGTGCAGCGAGGCTTCTGTGAAGTGGAGGTTCTGCTTGACCCGCAAGCTGAGCTCCAGGGTGGTGAAGAGCGTTGGCAGGATTGGGATCTTGCGGGTGACTTGCAGCCAATGATCTCCGTCGACATCCACTTCGCAGAGCTCCTTGGCCAAGTGAAGTCCCAGCACACACACCTGCTGTGAGGAGGAGGAGGAGGACACCAGGGGAGGGAGGGAGGGAGGGGAGGGCAGGCACCATCACTAAGTGACCCACTGGAATTCCACTCTTTGTGAGACTCCACTTTACTTCGTTCTCAGTAAAAGAGTGGTATTTTTTAATTCGGGGGTTGGGGGAGGCTGTTATAAACATTTTCTTTATTATGACTGGCCTTGGGAGACATGGGTTCGAATTCCTGCTTAGCCATGAAGCTCCCTCCCTAAGGGCCAACCGACACATGACCTTAAACGCACCTTTGCAGCAAATGTGCAAATATTTTAAAAAATATCCAGCCCCTTCCTGCCCTGACACAGTCTTGTTCTTCCTCGAAAGTTGGTATCACCTTTAGACAGACATCCCACAGGATGCCAACGGAATACTATTTCCTCACAAAGAACACTTTTAGAGGAGAGATTTCCCCCCCCTCAGGACCGCAGCAGAAGAGAAAAGGATTGTATCCCCCCCCTTCACTCCTGCAGCGGTCCCCGTTTTCATCCATCTCTCTGCCATTTTTAAAACCTTTATATTAAAAGCAAAGATGCGTTTGACGTTACGCGACCTTTGGCCCAAGTTCTCTGGGGTCGTTTCCCTTGCCTAACTTATCATGTTGTGCCCGTGGGGGGGGGGGGGGAGGGGAGGGGAGGAATGGGGCAAGCTCCATATATGCTACCCTCATCTCCTCAGGAGAGCCTTCTCCAACCTGCTGTCCTCCAGATATGTTGGGACTACAAATCCCAGCCATCATGGCCTAGGGTCCCAGGACTCTCTCAAGCAGGGAGAGCGGGGGAATTTGGGGATAAACAAAGTGGTACCTGCAAAGCTCTCTGCCCCTCCTGATTTTTTATTTTACCTCTCAAGATAGGTAGTTATATTTAAAAATCAACAGGGAGGGCTGGCATGCTTCAAAATGAAGGGGCCACCTTCTGGCGCCGTCTTTATCGCAGAGTGTGGATTCATGTTTTGGTGCTCAGACTCCGCCTCTGCTTTGTACTTCAGTTCTTGGGCAAGTGACTTTCGAGTCTCATTGGTTTGCTTTCTGGGAAATGTTCGGCCATGCGCACCATGGGTAAACCCCACTCCCACAGCAGGCGTTTTGTGAAAGCACCCATGACGCGCTCAGAATTTCAGCTGTGGCCAAGAAGGCTGGGGTCCCCTGGGATAAATGAATCAAATACGTTTTTAACTTCGCCACTTTTTGATGCTGCTCTGCATTCTCACCATCAGTCCCCCCCCCCCCCATTTCTAATTTTAAGGACAGTTGTAAGTCACTTGCCCCATCTCGCTGGTCCTTCTGTCTGTATCGGGAGGCATCGTCCGTCTCCATGCTGTCTTTGTCCTCCATAGAGTCTCCGGAGGTCAGGCAGTGGCGCGTCTGGTCAAAGAGGGCGATGAATTCCTCCTGGAGCGTCTTGCACACGCTCAATACCAGCTGAGAATACTGAGGAATCTCACTCGCTGTAACACACACATACACACACCCTGGTGTGATCCAGAGCAGAGAGAAGCAGGAAAGCAAACATTCCACAAAGTGGCTCGAATTGGAACAAAACTGTTTCTGATTTTCAAGCGAGAGATGAGGGGAAAAAAGGTCTCCCTCCAGTTCCGTCAAGGTGCATTGTGTTTTAAAGAGGTCTCTGCCTCAAGGAACTTGCAACTTAAAATCCGCCATAGAAGCAAAATATGAGTTCAAGTTCAACTCCCATAATCACTGACCCTGCTGGCTGGGGTTTATAGGAGTTGTAGTCCAAAATACCTGGAGGGCACCTGATTGCCTACTCTGTACAAAGCACTTCTGCCAAAGGCTCCTCTACTCAGATATTTCGCAAAAGAGCAAGACCTGGAACTGCTGGGAGCTCATCTCTGCATGGGCTTCAAGCCTCTTACCTTCCACCTCTTTCATCTGCAAGACCATGATGAGCGCAGAGAACACTTTGACTTTGGGCTTCTCCATCACCTGTTGATCGGCCTGTAGCACCCCATCCAGGATCTGCGTCAAGGAATTTGTGATTTTATCCACAGAGCCCAACTCGCTGACAACAGGGCCGGGGAGAAAGCAACCCAAAAAAAAAGAGAGAACAGAAGCTCTTAAGAGACCTTGACACATCGTATCGCGTCTGCTCTGTTGCTGGTCAGGGCCTCGTGGGACGCTAAGAGGGTTTGGTTTAGAAGAGAACAGCTGTGCAGGACAACAGCAGGGTCTCCAAGCAGGCCCAATTCCAGCTGCTGGTGGGGGAGTTTACCCAACCCCTCTATTAAGCCATCCAAACTGGTGGCCATCGCAACATCTTGTGGCAACGAATCCCATAGTTGGACTCTGCGCTGTGTGAAGAAGTCCTTCCTTTGACCTGTCCTGAATCTCCCACCCATCAGCTTCATGGGATAAGGACCCCTTTGAGTTCTAGCATTATGAGAGAGGGAGAGAAATGCCTCCCTATCCATGTTCTCCACACCAGGCATGATGTTGTCCACCTCTGTCGTGTCTCCCCTTAGCTGTCACTTAAAAAAAAAAAACAGTGGGAGGGGTATATAGCACCTTAGCAGGTGCCATGAAAGTCATCCAGAGGTGCGCTGGGGCCCACAGGCATCATATTGTCTGCCCCAGTCTATATTATGCCGACAGGGGGTTCATACAGGGGTCTTTCCCCCGTCCTGTCTGGAGATGCTGGGGACCCGACTTGGCACCTTGGGAATGCAGAAGAGTGCGCCGTCACTGATCTACGAGCTCTTGCCTGAGAGGCCTACCTCTTCCACTGCCTCAGCAGGATTAACAGGAGGGTGCACAGCATGGACCCTAATTGCAAGCAGCGCACGGAAGTGGGGACCAGCATCTGTGGAGAGATTGATTGATTTTTTAATGGAGTTACAAGCTTAGAGTGCTACCCTTGCAGTAGGAAGTTTCCAAAGCAGCACAGCCTGTGAAACAGTCACAACGAACGCTTGAATAGTTACAAAAATATTCCTTTAAAAAATACAATATATGACAGCAACCCAGCATAGGCGGTGGAGGGGCGTGGAAGCATTTTAGATCATTTCTCTAAGCATAATAGAAAAGATCTTCGCTTGCTTCCAGCCATGGGCATCTCGAAGGAGAACATTTTGAAGTTCAAGGGCTACAACAGAAAAGAACCCATGTTTTCTGAGCTCCCTCTGCCCCAGGTTACGAGAGTTTTCCCTTCAGGGTGCTTTATCTACAGACAGCTGAAAATGAAAATGAAAGGGGCTCACGGAATGCTTTACAGCAGGGACAGTAAACTTATTTCAGTCTGAGGGCAACCATGCTGTATGGGTTTATTAGCGGTTTTATTTTTTTAAATTATGGATTTAAAAAAAAAATTATGCTGCCTAGGGCATTGTTTTATTGATTGTTTTATCTTGTTTAAATTGTTTAAACTTTGTATGCTGCCTAGGGCATTCTGTATATAGGCAGGACGTAAATTGAATTAATAATAATAATAATAATAATTCCATTTGGAGAAGCTCTGAGGGATTGCATTTCAGTGGCAGGGGAGGCCAAATTCGAAAAGGGCGGGGCCGAAAGCCCCAGCGGTGTTTAGCTTAAAGCTCTGACTCTCAGTAACTATGCCTTAGGAGAGGCATTTCAACCTCTTAGAAGGGGGGAGCGATGGGAAGGGATTGCAGCTGTCTGGGGAACCCCAGAGGTCCAGATTGGGAGCCCGGACCTGAGGTTCCCACCCCTACTTTACAGGAACAAAACCCTGTGAAACGGGAAGAGACCTATTTAACTCTCCAACTGTACAGAATCAACTCAAGGAATGGAGAGGGGCAGATTTGTTTCTGGCATGGACTGGGGGAGCAACTTGCAACTGATGATGCTCTCTTTGGAGACCAGACGCACAATTAGAGGTCGTGGGAAGGAGCTCTTAGATCTACCCTAGCGCCTGCCTGTGCCTGCCCCTCACTTTAGGAGCTGCTGAATGACAGCCTCAGAACTGATGTGCTCAAGATTAACTACAGCAAACATCCCCTCAAATTCCATATCTTTGAGACTGCCGGCAGACTAAAATGCAAAGCCCAGACCAGTTGAATGCTGTCACTGGATTTTCTTGCAACTAAAGGAGTCTTTTCCTCAAATAGCAGGAGGCCTTCAGCCTATTTACCATTCCCCACAGCCGTCTATCCAAACCACATTGAAAACTACCTCAGAAATTACAAATATTTAAATGCAAACACTCACCAAGGCCTCGGTCCCACTCAAGACGTCCAGGAACAGTTGCCGGACCACTGAGTCGGTCAAGTGCATGATGTCAGCCTGAGAAGATCAAAGTCCACAATTTACAATTGGGAAGGAAGCCATGTTTGTGGGGAGTGCCCACAGGTGCTAGAAAATTTCCCCTTCAGAAAATCGCCCTCCGCGTGTAGAAGATGGAGCGAGTAGGGCTAGCGCGCTCCCCTTCCTTGGATGTTTCATCTATGTGGATCACTAAAGCCTGAATAGGTTTACTGCCTCTGAATATGGAACATCCATTCAGCTAACTTGGTTAACAGCTGTCTGGGGAATGCCGGGAGTTGTAGGACTTCTGTCCGTCTAAACATGCATAGGATTGCGCCCTATCCTGCAGGAATCTGTCTAATCCCATCTAGCTCAGTTGTTATCTGCACCCCTCATACTAGTGAATTCCGTAAGTTAATTCTCCTGCTGTATGAAGAAACTTCGTCTGTCCTAAATATCCAAGCCATCAATTTTGTCAGGTGATCCCAAGTTCTAGGGTGACCATATGGAAAGGAGGACAAGGCTCCTGTTTCTTTAACAGTTGTATTGAAAAGGGAATTTCAGCAGGTGTCATTTGTATGCAGTGCAGCAGCTGGTGAATTCCCTCTTCATCACAACAAGAAAAGTTGCAGGAGCCATGCCCTCTTGACCAGACACAAAGGAGGGCAGGGCTCCTGCAGCTTTACTTGCTGTGGTGAAGAGGGAATTTCACCAGGGGCTGCATGCATACAAATGGCACCTGCTGAAATCCCCTTCGCTATACAACTGTTAAAGAAACAGGAGCCCTGTCCTCCTTTCCATAGGGTCACCCTACAAGTTCTATTGTTACACAGAAAAGGGGAGGAGGGAATTCTCTTTCTCCACTTCCTCCATGCGTATTGTTAGAAAACTCTGTAACTGGGTTTTCCAATGTGGTGCCTGTGGACACAGACGTGTCCACAGATAACTCTCTCGTCACCCACCAGATCCCCTTTCCCTCCTGATTATTTTATTTCTTAAGATTTTTAATTAAGTGGGAGGCCAGCAAGCTGCAAAGTGAGGTGCCACCCTCCAGCGCCATCTTTATTCAGGTTTTGGAGCTCAGATCCCACCTCTGCCTTGTACTTGGGTTCTTGTAATAAATAAATTGTGCAAGTTTTCTTTTAGTCCCACCAGTTTGGCCTGAGAAATGGCACCATGGCAGCCAATTTATGAGCAGGCAAGCCCTGCCCCCAGGGCAGCCATCCTGTGAGAGCGCCCATGGCACTCTCTCTAAATTCCAAATGTGCCCACTGACCCAAAAGTGTTGGGGCGCACTGACTCCGTATCATGTCCCCTGCAAGCTAAAAAGCCCCAAACTCATGGGGAAGATGTTCCAGACCATCAATCATTTTGGTTGCTCTTTCTTAACCATGCAGGTTTAGACAGGTCCCTCAACGCTCAGTGTAACAATTCTTGAATTCCCTGCAGGACAGATCATTGGTATTACTCACTCATGTGCCACATTACCTGTCCACTCAACCATGAAACTCATTTATGCCAGTCATCCTAAGCTGTACCTATTAAACTGCTACTGGCCCTAACTAAATTATTTAGGCTGTGATGAGATTTATTCCTTCTCTTCCTCCTCTTCAGTCTCCATCCCTTCAGCGTTTGGAGACCGACAGCACGACGCGCAAAAGTTCTTACGTGTCTGGAAGAAACAATGAGCATCATCCGCCAGGCAGAGATCAGCATCTGGTACTCCGCCATGGAGGTGCAGCCGCTGCCCTCCGTCTCTGCCACGTGGAATGCCAGGGATTTCACGTAGCCTGACCAATAAGCAAAGCGCCTCTCCGTCGAAAACCTCTTCAGCATGTCTTTGAGCGACTGGTCCAGAGAACCCCTGCACCCAAATGAGAAATCGGGAGCTGCACATCTTTTCAGTTACCCTTGGATTTACAGACTGCTGCCTTTCCCATTCTGACCCTCGCTCTGCTTTCTGGTTACACCTTTTCTTCTCTTCCCCATCTTGCTCAAGGTCAAAAAGAGTTATGGTTAAAAAAAACCTCAGGGCAGCGTCCTGCCCCTCCTTTTACGGACTGAAATATTCCTAGCTGCCTTCTCCAACCTGATGCCCTCAAGGTGTGTCGGGAGTACAATCCCCATAATAATGGGAGCCGTAGTCCAACATACCTGGAAGACATCAAGTTAAGGAGGGGCGATTTATATCCTCTTTCTCCCCATCAAAGCGGCAATGTGAAAACAGAACATTTAAGGCCACGGTTTTGGATCCTGCCTTGTTTTTTATACACAATGAGGGAACTGTGCATCCAAACTAAACGCGGACAGTTTAAAAGTGGAAAGTTTTTTTTATCTCCTCTGACACAGACAAGAGGAGAGGGAAGAGGGAGAACACAAGGCAGAACCTTCTTCATGTAGCACAGGGGTGCTGAGCCGCAGTCCTGGGGACCCAAATCCACCCCTCTGAGGTTCCCCAGATGGCCAAACACTCCATCCTCTCCATGTCACCAGGGGGTTCCGGCTTTTGCTCCCCAGACCGCCAGGTGACTTCACAGCTTTTCCACAGCTTAGTTACTGTCACTAACAACTTTAAGCAAAAACAGGCTGCTGTTTCTGCCCCTTATCCCTTTCACCTCCTGCCCACGACCGGAATGTGGCCCCTCCGAGAGCTTCTCTGCGATGGAATTCAGCCCTCGGGCTGAGAGCTTTGACACCCCTGATGGAGCAGGGAACTGTGGTCCCCTCTTCTGTCCGAACTGGGCCGACGGGTCGCTCCCCCAGAAAACGCTCCTCAGGATACTTACTTGACCACATAGTAGATCTCCAGACAAATGATTTTCATTATCAAGGCACAGGTATCCAAGACACTGAGCTACAAAGAGGGGATGGGAGAGAGAATCGGCGTGAGAAGCGCTGTGCCTCCAATCTCTGGCAGACAGAAATTAAAAACCAGATGACTGAAACCGACGCTGCTTGGGAATGCCTCATGCCCTCTCTGCTGAGGACACTGGTAATCCACATGACCAGGGAGCACGGGAAATCGCAAGAGAGAAGACACAAGGAAAAACGCTTTCCCCACCTGGCCATCGCCTGCCCCACAAGACAGGAAAGTGTAACACAACGTTATGTACGAGCAGTAAAAACTTGTAAGGACAGGACACAGGTTATACAGTCTTTCATGTGGAAGGGCCGTGGCTCGGTGGTAGAGCCCCCTGCTTTGCATGCAGAAAGTCCAGGTTCGATTTCCGGCAGCATCTCCAGGTAGGGCTGGAAAAAACCCTGCCTGAAACCCAAGAGAGTCTCAGCTGCCAGTCAGTCGACAATACCGGGCTAGTTTTTCCAAGGATCTGACTCAGTTGCAGACAGATTCCAATGTTCCTCTGACTAGCAATATCTGTGCCCCAAACAGACTCAATATATTTAAGACAAGTGTCGACGTATTTCCTCGCCATTAGGAGTCTCCTGACACTAAAGTAGTATTAGCCATATGGGAATCATATGAGGTTTAATGGATTCAATCTACGTAAATTTGCGTATGAATAAGAAAAAGTGTGCTTTTTAGATTCTGCGCGTCTGCGTCGAAGAAGGGCACCAACTAAGAAGCAGCCTTTTCCAAACTGGAGTCCTATAAACTATCCCTGCAATCCATCCAATTTTTGCAATTTATGTTTAAAGCTTCTACCCTGCTTTTCTTCACGAGGGGAGCTGCAATTCAAGGTTTCAACCACACTCATCACAGTAGGAAACCATCTCCACTTTCCGTGGGAGTGACTCACCTCGGATGTTTCGTAAGGCGGAGGAAGCGTCCCAAAGAGTGCGCTGGTTAAATTTCCCCAAAAGTTTGGCCTAAAAAAAAGACAAAGAAAGAAAACAAAATACCAAAGTTAGCGAGTGCGGGTTTCCACCTTTTGCAGATACAGAGCGTACACAAGAATCTAAGAGCCCCAAAAGGGTCTTTCCTGTCCCTTTCCAGTCCTACTCTCCACAGTGGCTAACCCAACATCTTCTGGGAAGCCCGCAAGAAGGGCATCAGCTCCTCGAAACCCCCTCTTTTGCCTCCCAATCAACTGGTATTCAGAAGGACCAGTCGTTTCTAAACACAGATGTTAGTGTAGCTATCATGGCTAGTGGAGAAATTCTCCATGAATCTGCCTCATCCCTTTTTAAAACCTGTTGTTATCACCGCACCTTGTGGCAGGGAGTTCCCTACATTCATTCAGCCTTTTCCCCTCCCTCGTGCCCTTGAGATGCGATGGGCTGTTTGCATAGCTCAGGATTGTTCCTCTTTGGGCCCCTCCCTATATATCAGCCGCAGGAGGCTGGTGAAATCAACCACGCTCACTTGGTCCGGAGGACTAACATGGCGCTGTCACGGCGATCCTGCCACAGGGCATGGAGAAAGGCAATGGCGGCTCGTTGCAGGAGCGGCGGGCACCAGTAGCGCTCCATCTGCCTGGCGTCTATCAGATCTAAGATGACGTGAAGGCAGCTCCACTCGCCTAAGCTGAAGTCCTAAAAGAGAGGGACGCTTTAAGGTGACGTTGGAGTACGGACATACAGTCACCTGGTGGTCAGCAGTAACCAATCATTCAGGTCAGCCTGGCCACTGGGAAAGGACAGAGAATGTCACGTTCTCCCCCCCATCCCAACCTTAAAAGCACAAACACTTGAGCTACACTGGTCAGCTATGCCGAAAGGTGGCGTTTCCCAAAGAAGAGCTTTCGTGCAGAAACATGTGCGCTGGTTACTGGAAGCTTGACCGCTCCTGCTGCAAGTGGCTGGAGCTAAACAACCCAGAGATAGTCCACCCCTGAGTTGTTTATCATGACGTACAAACTCGGAACTCTGGGTTGCTGGGGGAGAGACAACCCAGAGTTGCAACCCAAGGCAATGCACAATTAGGTTCCAATGCAAGCAAGTCAGAGCTGCCACTGGATAGTCTCTAATGCTAGTCCTATGAAGAGTAGACTGATTGAAATGAATGGGATTTCAGTTAGCTGTGACTAACAGTTAGCTGTGACTAACGTTGAGCAGACCCATGTGACTAACATGGGTCTGCTCAACGTAGATCTAACACTGGATGCTACCCATAGTCACTCAAAATAGAGAGGAATTCCCGCACTGGGGTTTACCTTTGATCCATCACTCCCATCTTTCACTTCGAGGTTGAGAAATAACTCAATGAGCCCGGGCTGCGTTTCTACAGCCACCGTGAGGAACTCCAGAATCATGACTTTAACGCGCATGTCCTCAATCTTGCTCTGCAGGCGCGTCAGAAAGGCATCCCGGATGGCGGCTGCATCATTGCCAAGGCAGGCATAGGCAGACATCGGAGCAACCTGGACAGGAGGGGAGCCAGGGAGGGGAGGAAGGCTTCTGAAACCATTTAAAATGATGCCCCCTTTTCTATGGAAAAATACATCTTTTCTCATCAGTTCTGACTCGGGGAGCCCCAACCTTATTACAATCAACCTGCGAGTATCGCAGGTCCTCCACAAAATGGCTGCCTCGCCCATTCATAATCTGGCTGCCACGGCTGCTCACAGAACTGAGAGCCAGTGTGGTGTAGTGGCTAAAGCGTCGGACTGGGAGTCAGGAGATCCGGGTTCTAGTCCCCACTCGGCCGTGGAACCCCATTGGGTGACTTTGGGCCAGTCAGAGACTCTCAGCCCAGCCCACCTCACAGGGTTGTTGTTGTGAGGACAAAACGGAGAGGAGGAGGAGGAGGATTATGTACGCTGCCTTGGGTTCCTTGGAGGAAAAATGGTGGGATATAAATGCAATAAATAAATATAATAAACACTCATTTCTGAGACGGCAAACTGGTGAGATTATAAGAAAAGTAACTTAGCCAAGAACATCAATGCACGGTAGAGGTGGCTCTGAGCTCCAAAACACAGAATCTCTTATTTGTACCCAATACTTTGCTTTGCATCACGCCAGCCTCCTAGCTTTTTTAAAAAATGGTTTTAATGTTTTTTTAAAAAACCAATAATAATCTTAAGAAATAACATAAAAAGTGGGTGGGTAGGTGGGTGGGTGGGGGAGAAGAACCTGGTGGGTGCTAAGAGAGGTGCCTGCGAGCACACTGGCCTCCACAAGTACCACGTTGGAGACCACGAAATCATGTATTATGATTAAAAAAAAGAGAGTAATCCAGCTGCCCCATAGTCTGGATGCTTTATTTATTTATTGCATTTCTATACCACCCAATAGCCGGAGCTCTCTGGGCGGTTCACAAGAATTAAAACCATAAAAACCATTCAAATATAAAACACCAACAGTATAAAAACATAATATAAAATACAGGGTAAAAGCACAACCAGGATAAAAACCGAGCAGCCATGCAGCAATCAATACGGATTTAAAATACAATTTTAAACAGAAAGGTTTAAAAATCAAACTGAAGAACTCTTAAAATACTGGGAGAATAAAAAGATCTTCACCTGGCGTCTAAAGGAGTATAACATAGATGCCAGGCGAACCTCTCTGGGGAGCTCATGCCACAGCCGGGGTGCTACAGCGGAGAAAGTCCTCCTCCTGGTAGCCACCTGTCTCACTTCCTTTGCCAGGGGCTCATGGAGAAGGACCCCTGAGGATGATCTTAGGGTCCGGGCAGGTACATATGGGAGGAGGAGTTCCTTCAGATAACCTGGCCCCAAGCCCTTTAGGGCTTTGAATGTTAATACCAGCACTTTGAATCAGGCCCGGACCTGGACCAGCAGCCAGCGAAGATGGAAAAGGATTGGCATAATATGGTCTCGTTGGCCAGTCCCTGTTAACAGCCTGGCTGCCCTGTTTTGTACCAGTTGAAGTTTCCAGACCATTTTCAAAGGCAGCCCCACGTATAACGCATTGCAGTGATCCAGATGAGAGGTTCACTTGTATTCCTAGACAATCCCGTAATCAAAAGCTCAGAACAGCAATAAAACACAATACGTGGGAAAGAAGAGGAGTCTTACCGTAGCCAGTCTCTTCAGGAGCTGGATGGCAAGGCGTGGCAAGGCCGCGTCATGCTTGTGGTAGATGTACTTGGCCAGGACTGCGACAAGGTTGTTCCTGTGGGCACCTGCCAAGAGCAGAGTTTAAGGATCACACAGGAACATTAGTGAACCTCTGAGGAAAGCATCATGGAGGAAATGTGATACGTATTTCCTCAGATGGCCATGTTCTGCCTGAAAACTTACTTGCCGGAAATGACACATAGGTCGTTTCGGCAGGACAGCAGAAAGGTACATACCATGCTGAGTGAGGGCGTGCTCTAAAGGAGACACGACGCTGGATGGCGGTTTTAACCGGATAACGTTATTGATGACTGAGAACGCCAGTTTCACTGTGTGGATGAGCAGCTGGCCCTGGCTCTCACACTGGCTCTGAGGCTCCTCACTGTGGGGCCAACAAGAACGGCGTTAGAACCCACCGTCTCCACAGCCCTACCACAGCATTAGAACCCACCGTCTCCACAGCCCCACCACGGTGTTAGAACCCACCGTCTCCACAGCCCCACCACGGCGTTAGAACCCACCGTCTCCACAGCCCCACCACGGTGTTAGAACCCACCGTCTCCACAGTCCCACCACGGTGTTAGAACCCACCGTCTCCACAGTCCCACCACGGCGTTAGAACCCACCATTCCTACAGTCCCAACTCAGCATTACAACCTACCATGTTCACATTGCTCTTCAAAGTACACTGCCTCTTATCACAGTAGAAGCTACCAACTAATTAATAAAATAAAATAAAACGGGCAACTTGCCTTGTGGACTGCATGGCCATCACCACGTCAATGGTGTCCACGCCAATGCCCATGATGTTGATGACGGCCTGTCCTGCTTCGGTATTAGCCAGGCTGAAGATGCAAAGGGACTGCAGGCTGGGGGCACTGCTGAAAGGGGAGAACACAGGCCTCAACTCGCAGGCCGACCCTGACACAGTAGCAACAGGGTGCTTGTTTCCTTTGCAGCCATGAGGACTAGAAACTCCACTCACTGTGAGAATGAAGTATGCAGAGGGCTGGGCATTTATTTGGAAGGCAGGGGAAAGGGAGTCTAACCATAGCATACCTGCTGTGAGGATCCATTTCAGGGCACAGATTCAAGATTGCATGGATCAGCTGCACAATAAGATACCCTGAAAAATAAGGGAAAAGGCGAACCATCTTTGGGGGAAACACGGACCCCAAACAGCCAGTTTATATGGGAATGCTTCTAGAATTATTTCAGTTAAGCAGAATGTCGGCTGAGTCTGCACAAAACACTAAGCCAGAATGGTCAAAATCCTGGCTTATCATTCACACTGCCCAATCGATCGCGCTTGGCTCCATCTGCAAGTGGAAGCAGCTAAACTCACCACGAATTTACCAGGGCAGAAAAGCTTAATCTGTCTGAAAACTCCAAATACGCCCCCTGACCCAAGAAGGTTGGGGACCCCTGGAATAAGGTATAAATGCCCCAAAGAAGCCCAGGACCAATAGAAAAAGCCTTAACCCCGGGGGGGGGGGGGGAGTCACACTTACCAATTTGCTCCCTCACTCCATGGGATTTATAGCGCCATTTGTGGTAATTTGGCAGCATTTCCTTCAGGACAAATACAACGCAAGGCACCAAACCTTGGCTTTGGGTACTGCCGAGTTGTCCCTAGGGGAAGAGGTTAGAGCACAGAACCTTTTGTTAGCAGGAATCCCCGACCCAGGCAGCCGCAACAAGAAAAACCTAAAATCAGAGGAAATCCAGACACTCTTCGCAGCGTTCCAAGTCTCTCTGCATCCAGATCGAACACCGCTCTGATGTCCTGCACGTGTTTTGGACTACAACTCCCAGTATTCCTGACCGTTGACCATGCTGACTGGGGCTGATGGGAGTCAAAGTCCAAAAGATCTGGAGGGCATCAAGTTGGGGAAGTCACAAAGACAGGCGACTCCCTCCCCGAAAGCACTTACCCGGACAAGCGTCATGACTAAGTTTAGGAAGGAGATCGTCACACCGTATTCGCCTTGTGGCTGCTCAATGCTCATGAGCAGGTTGCCATAGCCTCCAGCATTCATTCCCTCTGCGCTGTGGGGAAAGAGGCAAGAGGGGGGAAATAAAACAAAGGCAACTGAGACCGTGCGCATTACAGACTGTGCACAAGTATGACCCGGTTCAGACAACATGGTAAGCCACGGTGGTTAAGCGTTTTGAGCTAAACATTATGGCTTCAGCATGTCGTGTGAACCGTTCCTAACCATGGTGGCTACATAACCACGGTTTAAACACGCTCACTAACTATTTGCTGTAAAAGGGTTAGCGGCTTAACCATGGCTTGGCATGTTGTCCGAAAAGGCTCTCTCTCTTTCTTTCTCTCTCTCTCTCTCAAGCTGCCTTAAACCCATGCAAATCCTCAGGGCAGCTTTTCCCAAGGTGGGGCCTTCCAGCTTTGGACTACAACCTCCTGCCATCAAGGCCAATGGCTGGGGATGGTGGAAGCTATAGTCCAAAACAGGTCAGGGAGGGCTAACCTTAGCTCATTTCTAGTTAACAGCACCATACTGAGTTTTGTCCAATATATCCAACTGTTTCCATCAGTGAATGACCTCAGTAATGCAGCACCCGGGGTGGGGGAGTGGGGGGTGGGGGAGTACAATTACCTGATCATGTGACTCATGCTAGAAACTGGATTAGCCACAAACGGTAAAAAGCCTGTAGGGTGAAGATCGGTCCAAACCTGAAGAGAGACCCAAAAGTACATTGACATATACATATATATATATATATTTCTACAGACGAGTTGACTCAGATAGAACAGAAGTGACCCCAGAGGTCTCCTTACCTTCGCAGGCATTCGAGAAGCCAGTACAGTCAAACAGTTCACACAGGAAGTGATAACATCAACCGGGGGAGAAATCACAGTAGTTAACCTGGAAAAAAGACATTTAAGAAGGTGACTCTGAGCTTCACAAAACACTCGAAGATGAAGTATCGTTGCTGCGTGAGCACACGGTGAGGTGCTTCGGAGATTTTATGTCTTGAGAAAGACTTGGGGTGCAATCCCGTGCATGTTTAGACGGGGGGGGGGGGGAAGTCCCACAACTCTCAGCATGCCCCAGCCAGCCATGCTGGCTGAGGCATGCTGGGAATTGTGGGACTTTTTCTGTCTAGAAATGCATAGGATTGCGCCCCTAAACCAATGGCCACTGTCCAACGTCCTGGTTTATTCAGAAATAAAGCAACGGCATGCACTGGCTTACCTTTGCAACAGCATGTAGATCCGCGACGTGATTGGCAGAAGGCAATCAGCTATCGACACGTCGGTGCTGATGACTTTGTGGACCAGATCAATGATGGGCTTCACCCGCTGGCAATGCTGGAGGACATCTGAGAAAGGGGATGCGTTTAGCACCATCGCGTCTGTTTTTCAGAGCAAATTCAGGCATTCAAACAGACACAGAAGCCAAAAAGCCGAGAGCGGCCAGGCTGGTGAGGTCAAGGGAGAGGGTCTCCTCAGTGGTGGGCCCGCACCTCAGGGATCGGCTTCCGTCGTGGGTTCGTCAGGCCCCAAGAAAGCTCTGAAGACCCCCGCTGGCTTTCACCAGCCTTCCCATAACTTTCTGGACTGAGGGTTTGTTGTTAAGTTCTGATTTTATTACTTTTTTAAATTGGTAACCTCTTTTTTACAGTTTTCTCGAATAGAAAGTTAATGGTTTTCATTGTGACCGCTTTGCATGGTTTTTATCTTGTACCCTTCAAGGTGGGCTAAAAACAATTTTAAATAAATAAGGTTGTGTAAGGCAGCCATCCCCAACTGGGTGATCTTCAGGTGTGCTGATACAGCTCCCAGCATTCCTGACCCTTGGCCATGGTGGCTGAGACTGATGGGAGTTGTAGTCCAAAACATCTGGAGAAGGCTGACAGGAGGAAGCTTAAACATCTCATAGCAGAGCTCCCTGCCCCACCCCGGCACACCTGTCCAAATTTCTAGACACTCACCAGCAGTTGACACTACATGCAACAGCATCTCAATCTCACATGTGAACAGCGTCCAGCTGCTATACGAATACTCCCATCGTACCAAATAGGCCCGGTCATCCAGCATCACCTGACCCAAAGTCCCTTGCGGTATCCTCAGGTTTGTTTGGCCCAGCCCTAAAAAAGCACAACGGGAGACACAAAAGGAAGTCAGAACCTTCACGGGAGCAGAATTCCTTTTTTTTAAAAACGTACTGGTTTTATCCTTTAGCAATTCTGCATGGCATCTGGAGCCAAAACCAATTATCTGGATTGTAAAAGTCTCCTTCTAAAATGTATTGCTTTTCATGGAAGCTTCTAGTCCTCAAGCCTCCCTCGGAGTAGGCACCCAGAGGAGGACCTTAGATGTTGAGCGTAACGTACGGGTAGGTTCGTGCCTGGAGGGACGTTCCATCAGGTATTGTGGTCCTGAGCCGTGTACTAAAGGATGTTCAACTGGTGCTGAAGACTGTCTATTCCAGGAAGGCCATTATCGCCTAGGCTGCATACTACTCCTTACAACGGATGTTGCTGCCTTTTATTTGTTCCAAACTGTGTTTTTATTGAGTGGATGTAAAATGGATGGTTCCTCCATGAAACGGTTGTGCTTTTAAGTGTGTTGTCGCCTTGCCAACTGCTTCGGAGCCCCCTGTTTTGCTGTTGCACATACAATTTGTTGGCAGGGCAAATTTTCTTACCAAGAGGATAGAGCAGCTTCGGTGCCTGCCTCCGCCACAGGGTGCCGTCTTCATGAGAGATCACATCAGCTGGCTTGTGCTTGTACAGTTCGATGTAAAAAGACATCTTATCCAAGAAGCTGTAAACCTTTAGGAAGAGAGACAGTGGGTTGGTTGAGGAAGGCGGCTGAATATATCAGCGCCAGCCTGCTCCTGGAGCATGTCGAAAGGGACCCTCCGTCCCAAGTGGCCACGGGACATGAACGCCCTTATCTGAGAGGACCTCGGGAAAGAAGTAGCTCAACACTCCATCAGAACTTTCCTGAAGTAGTTTCTTCCCCCACCCCCCACCCTGCCAATTTCTTTTCATCACATACAGGGGGAGATTTGCCCTTTCAAAACCACATCAGGAATAAGTCTGAATTAGATATGCCTTCCACACAATCTGCCCCCTCTGTGAATCACTTTTACTCCACTTTCATCGTGTCCTTACTCCAAGGAGCTCAGGGTGGCTTTATCTTCACAATCACCCTGTGAGAGAGTGACTAGTCCAAGCCCTCTGAACTCCGGGAATGGATGGAGATTCCCTCTGGGGCCTCTACTCTAGGGGTGTCGAGCCTCGTTCAACGGGACGGCCGAATTCGATTTCTGAGCTCTTGGAGATGCATCCCAAAGGAAGGCAGGGCCAAAGGGGAAAACAGGGCGGGGCCAAAAATCCCAGCATATTTTGGTTTAGAAATTCTTAATGCCAGAAAGCAAGCATATATGTGTTTTAATTGTACAAGTTTTAATTTTGTAAAGCCGCCTTGATTCCCAATATTGGGGGAAAAGGCAGGAGAAGGAGGAGAAGGAGGGGGAGAGAGAGAGAGAGGCATTTCAACCTCTCAGGGTGGAGAAAAAACGTTGCAAAAGCTGGGAAGCAAAATGATGGGTGGGGACACACAGGCTGAATTCGGACAACACAATAATCAATGGCAAGGTAATAATTAACTTTACAGTTGTTCATCTAGGGGGTACTCCCCACACAACATGGTAATAAATAATCAACAGTGGTGTGGATTAGGATCAGTGCTGAGTTGACTATGGCAGCATTCGGACGACACGATAGTCAATACAAGTGACGACTGTTCCCCCCTGTTGCTTATTGTGTCATCCGAATTCAGCCACACACACAAGGGAATGGGGAAGGGCTATCTGGGAAACCACATACTGAAACCCCAGGAGGGCTGGATTTGGTTCGACACCTCTGCCCCAGCCCCTACACTCATTCTTGATCGTGATATTAAACACACATTCTCACATTCTCTCGTTCTCTCCAGAACTCCCATAAGGTACCTTCTTTGCCGTAGATTTGTCCGAGACAAGAGCAGTAAGCAACTGCAGAAGAGGAGAGAGGAGATGGGGGAACATCCCACAGACGCTGTCCAAAATAATGGCCAAGCCTGCAGTCGGTTCCTGGTAGGAGACATACAAAGCAAAGCAATCAAAAACCAACGCCAATCCAAGGCAGCATTTCCTTAGGCTAATAACATCAAGGCGGCTTCGCTGTTACAGTTCCTAGCTTTGCAGTTTAAATCTCTGCATCGCTGCTCCGTTTTATTCTGGTTGTACTTTTATATAGCATTTTTAGATTGTGGTTCAAGTTTTATACTTCAAGTTGTACTTTATGGTTTAGATTTTTGTGAACCGCCCAGAGAGCTTTGGCTATGGAGCGGTATAGAAATGCAATAAATAAATAAAGCCTTGCAGCACAGCTCTGCTCTAAAATCCTGGCCGCTGGAAGGATTAGAGACAGGGCTAAGAACACTCCCATTTTACCTGTTCTCACCTTCATCGGTGGAATAAGGGCCCCTTCACACGTGACATCTCTCTGACACAGGGGCAATTTCCATATAGGAAAAGCCATGTACAAAATACACTTGCTGTCATGTGTGAGAAGAACCTTCAAGGGCTTTTTTTTTTTTCTCTGCAAGCGGAAGCGCAAGTAGAAGATGAAGCCTTATGTTGTGGCCGGACATATATCTGTTTTCAAAATGTATACACTTGTCTTCCTAAAGGAAATCTTTTCACACAGAAGCAGGAAGCTCTGCTCCCTGCCCCCTCCCACCCTCACCATTCACTCCTTATCCAACACGTGTGTCTAGTTCTGGATCAAAAGCCGATTTTCGCCTTACGCCCCCCCCCCCAACTCCCCATTTCCGGCAGGTGGCTTTGCCTTGCTTTGAATGCAGCGTATCCATTTCCACAGCAGACTCACAGCTGAAATTTCGTGCATCAGGACATGGCCCATTGCACGAGATGCCTAAAGGCTTCCGCAGAGCAGCCTTCCCCAACCAGGTATGTTGGACTACAACTCCCATCACGGCTAAGCTGGGTGTGATGGGGATTGTAGTCCAACACATTGGGAGGAGTGCCGGGATGGGGAAGGCGGAAGTAGACCCTTAAACGACTGAAGCAAGAGCATAAATGGGAACAGCCAACGTGCGCCAGGCAGTTTTCGCATCACTGTGGCGTGCAGTTCTCTGGGTCGCTTTGCAAACAGTCTTCTTAAGAATGCATGTGGAGAAAACATAGGAAACCGCTCTTAAAATTGCAAACAGGGGCTTCGAGGCCCGGTTCTCCAGTAAGAACTTTGGTCAAAAGGAATACAAGGGGAGAAAATACCCGTCCTGCAGCCGACTCACCGTCTTCCAGAACAACGGAGGGATGCTTGAAGAAGTCAGCACTTCGCAGGCAGTGTCTATGATATCCTTTAGAAACGGGAGCAGAGAGAGAAAACACACACACACACCCCGTTACACATGGTTCGCTCATCGCGTTGTTTATTTATTTGCTGCATTTCCTGCCCTGCTTTTCAGACAACGACTGTTGTCCCAAAGCGGCTCACCTCAATTCAAAACAGAAGGAGGTGAGCCCTGCCATAGGGGCTTGCAAACTAAAATGGAAAGACAGGCAAGGGAAGGGGAGCGGAGGGGAGAGGAGGGAAATCAGTTGTCCAAGGCTAGGACAAGGTGGAATGCTCTAAATGGGCATTTAAATGCACGTTGGGCCAGGCTGATATTCCCTTTGCTGATGTTTTTGCTTGAAGAGCAATCCTGGTATTTTTTATCCATTTTTTAAAAAAGT
Organism: Anniella stebbinsi; assembly: GCA_029215795.1. NCBI lineage: Eukaryota > Metazoa > Chordata > Lepidosauria > Squamata > Anniellidae > Anniella > Anniella stebbinsi. Next base: position 98,906,986 of record JARDYH010000008.1, on the reverse strand, counting down.
ATCTTAAATATTTCTAAAGCACCCATTTTCCCCGCCTTCCCATAGTTTTGTAGTTTCCTGGCTTTGGGGCAGTTTTTCCTCCGCATTCTAAAAGGTTAAAATGCCTCTCCTAAGGCTTACTTACTGGCTGTACAAAGTGTCAGCTAAAATATGCTCTGTTCGCCACACCCCTTTTGCCTCCGGCCCCGCCCACCACCGGGATGCTGCCCCCAAGGGCTGCTCCAAAACGGAATTTGGGCTGTAAGAGACTCCACTCTTACCTGCTGATTGCCCAGAGTGTGCAGCTCCAGTGAGGTGAGAACGAAGGAAAGCAGGCCGTAGGCACACATGCAGGCTGTGCTGTGAATACACTGCAAGGCAAAGGAAGAGGCTATGGAAAGCAACGTCTCTTGGTTCAAAAGTAAAGTACGGGAGTGGAAGCGGCCCCACTGCTAGGAGCTCACATTCCAGGGTAACAAGCCCATATTGCAAGAGTAAAAGGAAGGTAAAACAGCTAAGGATGGGTGAGATTTTTTTGCTTCAGTTTGGTTATAAGAATTTACCAGAATTCACGAAGTTCTCCATATCTACGACAAAAAGAACTTGGGATTTTAACAAACTGAATGCAGAAGATTCATTCACGCAGGCCCAGGGCTTTGCGTGCTCTGCTCTTAAAAGCCTGGGCTTGAATCCCTGCGTATTCAACCATGTCTGTGGTGCTGAATTAGAGCATCCGCCTCTTTTTTGTCTGACAGGCACCTCATCTTTAACAACTATACTGCAAGGCGGGCAGATCACGGTCCTTCCCTGCTAGGAACAGCTGTATCTACTTGGCTGGTGCAGAGGGGGTGAGCGTTTCATTTCGGTGCATCTGAAATTTTACATTTCAAATTCAGTTCAGGATTTCCTAAAATTCTCAAAGCCCTTCTCCTTTGGGAGAGAAAGAACTCGAGATCCTAAAAGTTCTAACGCAGGAGAAAGCAAAATTGGAAGATTTAACCATCCCTAGTGACAGCCAATTTCTAACATCCCTTGTCTTAGCTTTCACCGACACATCTATGAAGCAGCCAAAAGAATCCATGTAAAATAAGTGGGCTTTGGAAAGAATGCAAATAAATACAGGAAGGATCCCTCACGTTAATGCCCCAAATCAGCCTCCCCTAGCCTGGCGTCCCCTACACGTTTTGGACTCCCAACTCTCCAACATCCCCCAGCCAGCACCAGGAAGGCACCAGGTAGAGGACGGACAGGCGGCCTACCTCAGGATGCCTTCCATGAGATTGCATTGAGACTCACGTGTCCCTCGCTCCTTACAGACCGGAGCATCTTTGTCAGATACTGGAAAACGTTCAGCTGGATGGCAGTGCTTCCCATTCGCCGAATCGCGCTCGTTGTCTCTTCTGAGCTCAATGTGTGGCGAAGCACAGCCCAGGCCAAGAGGACAGGGGCATGATGGGAGATATCCCCTAGAGTTAGCAGCAGGCAGTCCATTTCCTGTTCAGGGCAGAGACAGGAGTTGAGCTGGCAAGCATTTCGTGATAAACATTTGAGCACAAGAAACGTGCGTTCCCACTCATATTTTATTCCTTTCCCTGAAGACGGACGAGAAGCTAACACTCCTATGATGTTTATCACACTGCCCACCTTTGCAGCAGCTCTGCATTTCCCCCCTTTCGTTATTGATGCCTCATTGAGGATTTTCATGTCGATAAGACAAACATGCTAACTTATGGACACTAAATACTATTTTGTAGTCATTGTTTGCAAACACAGGCTTGGTTACAGGTTTACCTGGAAGATTTGGCCGCTGCCAAATTTATGTTCCTCTTTCCTGTCGTACAATAAACGGTCATGCAGAGACTCAATTTCCATGCCTTCCACTAGAATTAGTGCACTGAAGTGCCTGGAAATGGAGGGAGGAGCGGGAGAGGAAGAATCAGAACTGGAAGAAGTAACAGGGGAACAAACACAATGGTTTCACCTTTCTTCAAATGGCCCCTTGTTTTGTTCTGAAAGTGCCATGATTTAAGATAAGTGTCCAAAGAACTCTAGAAGAGTGGTTCCAGTTTTAAGAACTTGTTAGTTCATAAACAGACAGAAAGGGCCATCAACAGAAAATGGAAGGGCATTTTTCTCTATCGGTTTCTGCAACACCTGGGGCCAAGCAGATGTCTAGGCGCTGACAGACAGACAGACAGACACATACATCCTCTTCTATTATTAGGTGATCTGTAAAGGCCTAATTTGCTGGAGGCACCATACTCACCCGATACGGTCTACAAGGTAGTCCATGCTTTCATCAACCAGATGCCTGTTGGTCTGTCTGGAGCCAAATCCCTGCTCTTTGAACATCTTGGCAAAAACTAGCAGCTCTTCGGGTGACATCTCAAAATAGGCATAGTAAATGAAGATGATTTCAAGCAGCATGGACTGCTCCCGGAGGCACTGGGCGAACCAGCGAGAAACTTGCCGCTCTGTCTGCGTGAGAAGCAGAAGCCGAGTACTATTAAATGAATAAGCAACATGGGGGGGGGGGGGGAGAGGAGGAGGAAAGGCCACATTTGGAAACTTCAATCTTACACTGAGTTAAGCACACCCGAGCTTAGAATTACGTGGTCTTAGCTACACGTAATTCTGCATAGGATTGTGGTGAAATTCTTCAGCTTCCAGAGGGGAAGAGCTAGATTTGTAGTTTTTAATTCAAGAGGCAAAGGATGCAAAGCTCTCCCTATAGCTCTGGGTGTAGCATACAAGACCTCCCAAAATACTGTCCACGTGTTGTTTATTTATTTATTTATTTATTCCATCTCTATACCTCCCAAAAGTCCAAGGTCTGGGGGGTGGGGGGAGTACACAAAAATTAAAACCACAAAGTACAGAATAAAAAGCAGCAGAGAATAGAAAAGTTTAAAACTGGTTTAAGACTGTGGTCTCTAACATGGCGCCCCTGGCACAAATGTGCCCGCAGACATGGATCAGATAGCCCTAGAGGGTGCCATGAGACGTTTTTGGATTACTAGCCATCTAGCAAGTGAGTTTTCAGCTACGCTAAGCGCTTCAGAGATATGCTCCTAGAAATCTGTTCTCTGATACTTGCAGGACATTTCTTCAGATGGAGGGGCACACAGTGAATTTAGGAAACTCATTAAGGATGTAAATGTGGCAATTCTATTATACCCTAACATTCTCCACTGGTAAAAGTAGAACAGGGGTGTTGAACTGTTTCAGTCCTGAGAGGTGAGTTCAATTTCGGAGAAGCTCTCGGAGGGTCACTGTCTGGTAGTGGGCGAGTTCGAAGGCAAAAGGGGTGAGACCAAAATACCAGCATATTTTAGCTTAAAGCTCTTACTGCTAGGAACGGAGCCTTAGGAGAGGCATTTCATCCTTTTAAAATGGGGTTTGCAAAAGCAAGGAAACCACTAAATGATCAGCAGCGGAGTGGCGTGAGGGGAATGGCACATGGGCCATCTCGGGAAACCCAGAGGGCTGGACTGAGACTCCACGTAAGCGGGATTTGGCCCATGGTTTGAGATTCAACACCCCTGAACTAGAAGTACACTGTTCAAATATAGAATATTGGAAGAGAGATATCAGAGGGATAAAATACCATCAGAGTTCCATGTGTCTCCCACGTAGGTGCTTCTGCTCTGTACAGCTCTTCAAACTGTTTCCGGTAATTAAGAACCATTTCCTTATCCAGTTTTTCCATACACTGTGAAAACTGGACCTTCAAAGCAAAACGTTTTCATTTATTTTTTTGTTACTAAAAGGCACAACCCTAAAAATGGATGCACCAATTTTGGTGCATTTATCCTCACCCTTTCAAACAGGGTTCTCAGGGCAGCTCACTAAACCTGAATTTCAAAACAATTCAAAGGCAAATGAGAAATAAAACATATAGTTTTATAAAAGGTATTACAAAAAAAACCCTATATAAAATCGCATAAAGGCACTTTGTGGAGGTAATGATCAAGATTGAGGCGAAAACCAATTAAGAGGTCTGGGAAACTGAAATGTGCCGAAACAGCATCAAAGGTGAGCCTCTATGGGGGGAGCATTCAAAAATACACAATAATGCTGGCTCCAGGTTTTTGAAGGCCGTTGGGCAAACTGTCCTCCATGAACCTGCTCCCTCACTGGCTCAATTCGGACGACACAATAAACAACTGGTGTGGGGGAAACAATCGTCAGTTGTTTTGACTATCATGTTATCCGAATGCTGCCATAGTCAACTCAGCGCTGATCCTCATCCACACCACAGTTGATTATTTATTACCATGTTGTGTGGGGAGTACCCCGTAGTTGAACAACTGTAAAGTTGATTATTACCCCACCATTGACTATCGTGTCGTCCGAATTGAGCCACTGAGTCTGCCTTTTCACGGCCTTTGTCGCCATCTGCAACTACCGCCTCTTTTTCAGCATTTCTTCCACTTGCTTGCTTGGTAGGCAGAGAGCCAATGAGAAAACAGGCAGAGGCATCTCCAGCTCCTCCTTCTCATCACCTCTGCTGTCTGGGCCAGAGCGAGAGGTGGGTGGACAAGGTAGGTTGCAGTGGTGAGGAGGAGGAGCAACTCCAGGGTGTTCTTGTCAAGGGGGCCACCTGCTGGGGCATGGGCCCCCTTGACAGGTGCCCGACTATGCCTAGCCTTGACGACGCCCCTGGTATCTGGGCAGAGCTGGGGTAGAGAACGAAGTTGGTCTTTAGCTATGACACAGAGAGATAGTAGGATGGCGACTTTAAAAAAAAAAAAAAAAAAAAGGAAACCGGCGAGAAGCTTGACTCGCTTGCCTGAGCTATCTGGGCAGAGGGCTGTGGAGGGCTGTGCTTCCCTTCTCCTTCCTCCGCTGGTTAAGGAGGCCCACTGGCAATCTCTTGCCTAGTCCTCCTTCCCCGCAAATCCAGAAGCCGGCCTTGCTCACAGCGGAAAACAAATCCATTTGCCCTTAATTTATCCCCAAATAAATACCAGCTAATCACCTTGTCAATGGGCCCCTGATGGGGTGTGGGAACTTGACAGGTGCCTCGCCATGCCTACCCTTGACACCAGCCCTGATTCACAGTACACCAGTGAACAGATTAGCATGTGGTGGAATCAGGAAAGGATGCTCCATACCCACCATATAAGGGTGCCTCTCATCCTGGAAATAAGTGAGAAGGTGGAGGATGCAGCGAAGAATACAAATCCTTTCCTCATAGTAGTAGTCCGCAAGCTGTGGAAACATATCACCACCAGTATCACTGAGCAGCAGCGGTGTTGGCATTTTCAAGCCAACTTTTCCATAAAGCAGGAGCGGGCAGGAGGGGCATCTAGATCGACTGACAGAACTATCTGGGGGGTTTACTGTAGATTGGCAAGGACTTCTGACTCCCAATGGTGTAATGACAGCAACAACAAACTGACTCGCCCTTGTACCCTATATTAGAATGCTGAAGGACGCTTGGGGTAACCAGGAGTGACATTTATGCGTGTGGACGGTCTGTGAGTTCTGTTCCGTTCTGGTGCTTGAAACAAATTCCCTGGTTCAGATTTATTTCATTCAAACTGTCTTTTGTACCAGGCTCAGGTTGATGAGTCCCAGTGTTCCAGTCAAAAATAAAGTCGACCCCCTCAAGTCTGAATTCCGCTCACCCCTGACCTACAGGACAGCTTGGAACCCCCTACATGGGGAAGGTCTGTTGGCAGGTAAGCAAAAGCTTCTCCCACTAGCCATTTGGCCCTGTCAAACGCTAAGCCAGGTTGCAATATCAGAGGATTGTGGATTTATATAAATAACAATTTTTAAAATTAAGAATGCAGATTCACATTACTGACCTTCAGCATCAGTGCATGACTCTGTCTTTCATCTTGCAGAACCGTCTAGGAACAAAGCAAAAGGAAAATACCCAATAACAGTTCGTATCAAATAGCCCTCGGCATGAACTAAAAAAAAAAAAACCCACTTATTCTGGAAATGCTGCAAGGCATTTTGGTTATAAATTTTAGCTAGACATTTCACGTTATGCAGAACCACAGGTGCCCCTGTGAATACAACTTGATTAGGTCTTTATTGAGCCTCTCTTTTCATGTAAAAAAAAGTTGTTATGTTGATATACAGCTTTTATATGAGGTTCTTGTGGGACTGCCATGGAAGAGGCTGCAACCGCTTTGCTTCAGCATAGCTGTAGCATGTCAGGTGCTCCCAAACTATCCACAGGGTCAATTCCTTCTTATTATTAAAAGCTTTGCCTTTATACTGCTCCATTTCCATGGCTAAGAGGTAAATAGTTATTTCTCAGAAGAACTCGTGTGAGGTAGGGGAATATACCGAAAGATCCCGTTTTTGGTGTAATTTGTAAAATAAAAAGGGTTCATTTCAACCTTGACCTGAAGATTGTTACTTCACATTGGAGGAAAACATCCCATGTGTTTGAGAAACTTTGTATAACGAATTTATGACCAGCTGTCAAGTGTGGACCAGGCACTAAAAAATACGCACTTCTCTGTCAGTCAAAAAATGGCAGTTTAAAATTCTGGATGCTGCTGAAGCGAACACAGAAAATCTCAATAATAATAGATTCCAGGTCAACAGAGCTTCTGGACAAGAGAAACATTAAACTGTAAATTACCAACCTTGAACGAGTCTCTGGTCCCTCTATAATCCTCTTGAAGGTAACACTGTAACAGCTGCACACTTTGCTCTTCATCCAAACCCTGGAGTAACAAATTAATTATTGTTATATCTCTTTCTCGCTTGTAGCAGTTTTTCTAGACAAACATGATGGGTTTTGCCAAGTCATGCTGTCTTTTATTGATTCAGGAATTTCCTGATGATTGAGCATGTTTTAATTATGACTGCTTTCTGAATGTTGGTGTGGATGTATTTTGGTAGGCCTCATTTCTGGAGGTTTACTGTATAGTGTTTTGATGAGATGCAGGTGATGATGTGACTAATGGGATAATTGTGACCTTTCCCTGTTGCCATAGTTCTTTGACTTCCATGGCCAGTGGTGCATATTTGTCTCTCTTTTCTTCTTCCTTTTCAACAATATTTTTGTTGTTTGGTATTGCTATGTCAATGAGGTAGGTGCGTTTTTCTTTTTTCTCTATGAACGCTATGTCTGGTCGATTGCAAGGTATTGTCTTGTCTGTATGAATTATTATCATTGTGTTATTATTTATTACACTTATATACCGCCCCATAGACAAAGCTCTCTGGGTGTTTACAGATACATTCAGCTAGCTTACATCAGTAGGGATGAAAACCATCAATTATACTTCTCCTTTGGATAAACGCAGAGATGTTGAACCTTTTTTTTTATCCCAAAGGCCAAATCCCATTTCAGAGAAGCTCTTGAGTGCCACATTCCAATGGTGGGAGGGGCAGAAAGCAAAAGAGGCAGGGCCAAAATATAAAAAATGGCAACATATTTTACCAACTAAGCCTTAGGAGAGGCATTTCAACCTTTCAGAATGGAGGAGAAACGGCACGAAAGCTGGAAAACCGCCCAATGGTCAGTGGTCAAGCAGGGGAAGGGGGCATGGACACTGAGGAACACGGGCGGGCCAGATTTAGCCCCTGGGTCAGAGGTTCTGCCCCCTTTGGCAGCAAATTAAATCTATTCCCATCTAACGCTCAATGCTTCGAAGTTTTAAGAAATATCGCATTTGCAAGCCATGCATAGTCGTCCGATGAAACCACAAAAATCCCACCCACCCCATTTCCATTCAAACAGCGGGTAAGATGGTGAAGACAACCAGCTTCCCTTCCATCTGTGGCGTTCCTCTCGGACTTTTTCGTCCAGAAGGAAGCTTAGCAGGAGGGAAAAACAGAGCTGCCTGTGAGCTCTACTTACCAAAAACTTGCTGACTCTCAGACCAAATTCCTTCAGTGGAGCAGCCACACTTTTGTCAGCTTTCACGCCTTCTGCTGAACTTGCACTATGGATTAAAAAAGATTTTTTTAAAAAAAATACCTGAAAATGAGAAAAACGTATTTTGTCTGAAGCAAAATAGGCATGGAAGTCCAAGCATCCCTATTTAAGGATTTATATCAGGAGTTGGGAACCTCAGAACCATGGGCCAAATCTGGCTTTCTTGGGAACCCAATCCAATCCCCACCCAGGATTCTCCAGAAGACCGCACCCCCTTCTCCTGGCTCCACCCCTTTTCCCAACCTCAGGTCATTCGGGGGCTTCCAGCTTGTGTACAGTTTATTCTCCTCTCTAAAGTGTTGAAATGCCTCTCTTAAGGCTTTAGTGCCTGGCGGTAGGAGCTTTTAAGCTAAAATAGGCTGGCATTTAGGATCCGCTCATTTTCCTCAGCTCTCAGCTACCACTGCAGTCCAGCCCGAGAACTTCTCCACAATGCAGCCTGGCCCTCAGGCTGAAAGGGGTCCCCCCTATCCACTAACTCATAGAGAGAGTGGGGCGCAGAACTCTTAGCAATAAAACACTGGAAATATTAGCCACGTACTCTGAATACTTGGAACAAATTCTTCATGTATGTTCGGTGTTTTGTGAACACCCATGAGGATCTCGCCACATTTCCCTGCCGTGCTACTAGCATTGGTTCAGGTGAGCACAATGTCATTATCACTGGTGCTGAAACACCACCGGATGTTACCCTAGGATCAACATCCCTCAGCCAATGACTGTACCTGGGGGTCTTGTAGTAGGAAAGCCCTCCGAGCAGCCTCTGGCAATGTTTATTCAACTCTTCTGAAAGCTGATCCTAGAACAGAACAGAGGAAGAGTGAATATATGGTCTTCTCTATGCTGTAAAAACAATGTATTTATTTCCACAATGATGTATAAAGCAGGTCAGGAGCAATAGTGGAATATCATACAGCTTAGCTTCTACTATATAGGCAGGGATCCCCACATTTGGGGGGGGGCACAGGACACACTTCGAATTTTGAATACCATAGGCACTTTCACAAAATAGCAGCCATGCTGTGGGGCTTGTCCACTCATAAAATAGCTACCCTAGTGGGCATGGCCCAGAAAGCAAAAAGAGGACACTAAGGGCCAGTTCGCACAACACAAACAGCTCATTGTTTAGGTTATTTAACCTAAAATGAGCTGCAGCGTATGCTAGGTGCATGGAGCTGCCATTTCAATTGTCATCCAACCCCAGCTGTGTCATTTGAACCCAGCCATCGTGCGTTATATCATGGTTAAACAACCCTCACTTAATCCCTACCGCAAATCATGGGTTAAGCGAGGGGTATTTAACCCTCGAATACCCACGCTGACAAACGGCGCATCCCCCAGTTGGTTGTGTAATCCAAACAGCCGCAGCACATACTGGGGCCTACTGTGGGTTAAATAAACCACAAGATAACCCATGATTATCATGGGCTAAATAACCCAGGATAACAGCTGGCCGTGTCATGCAAAACAGGTCTAAAAGAAAAGGAATTTGCCCCCAAAACTGAAAGACAAAGCAGAGGTGGAGTCTGAGCACCAAAACACAACCACCATTTTTAATTTTATTTTTAAATCTTAGAAATGAACAAACAAAATAAGAGAAGGGAAAAGAGCAACAAAAATAAAGCCTCACTGTATGACTGTTGGAGGGATACTAAGAGGCTACAGAACAAAATGTAACTCCCTAGTATGAGGGCAGAAATCACTAAAAAGGACCCTGTAAAAACCGTCCTTACTTACTGGTTCTCTTAAAGCGGATTTGCCCTTCACAATGGTCCAGAGTTCCCTGCTGCTCCTAGGAACAAAAAAAACCAATTTATTTTGTGTATTTGAGGCAAATAAGCTCACAGTTTAGTTTTGGGTCAGTACGGTGCTGTCTTTCCAAAGCATCGAACCTTTTTATAGACCATAGCAGTATGAAGGCCCTCACCACCTCCACTGTCATAAGGGCAAATAGAACGTGTGGACTGGCACTCGCTTGACCCAGGGCAGTGGGTATTGGGAAAGGCTATAGCTTGGCAGTAGATCATATCCTCTGGCACGCAAAACATCCCGAATTCAAACCTCGGCCTTTCCAGGATTGGAAAGACCCTGAAACCCTGAGGAGCCCGTACTAGTCAGTGCAAATTATACTAGGCTACGTGGACCTCAAATGTGACATGGTATAAAGCACCTTCCTTTATTCCTGCAATACCATATTCCACGACTATTGACCATATTGGCTGGGGGGTGCTGGGAGTTGTAGACCAATACATCTTCTAGAAGTTGAGGGAGAATGCAGTATATAACTGAGTTAATAACTAGCCTAACTGCATAAGAACATAGGAAGTGCCCTGCTGGATCAGATCGAGGGTCCATCTAGTCCAGCACTCTGTTCACACAGTGGCCAACCAGCTGTCGACCAGGGACCCACAAGCAGGACACAGTGCAACAGCACCCTCCCACCCATGTTCCCCAGCAACTAGTGTACATAGGCTTGCTGAAGATAGCACATAGCCATCAGGGCTAGTAGCCATGGATAGCCTTCTCCTCCAGGAATTCATCCAACCCCCTTTGAAAGCCATCCAAATTGGTGGCCGTCATTACAACTTGTCGTGAATTCTACGTAGAAGAGAAACACCTATATTCTCAGTTCGGACAACACAATAAACAACTGGTGTGGGGGAAACAATCATTAGTTGTTTTGACTATTGTGTCATCCGAATGCTGCCATAGTCAACTCAGCGCTGATCCTCATCCACACCACAGTTGATTATTTATTACCATGTTGTGTGGGGAGTGCCCCCTAGATGAACAACTGTAAAGTTGATTATTACCCCACCATTGACTATCGTGTTGTCCGAATTGAGCCATATTTTCTTTCTTCTGTAGTTTCCCCTCTGCTGAATTTTAGATTGTAAGCTTCTCGGAGCAGAGACCTGGAGTCTTGTCCTCTGAAAAGCACCACGAACACAAATGGTGCTGGACAGATAACAAATAACCACAAGGTTTGAAATGCTATCCTCAGCTGGCAGAGGTGTGTGCATGTTCACAGAGTTGCATGTATATACTGTATTTGCATAGTAGATACATTTATGTGTAGTCAGTATACACACATATATATATATATATATATATATTATACAGGGATGTAACCAATGTTAGTTCTAATTAAGAGTAAACTCACTGAAATGAATGGGAGTTAAACTAACACTAGATAAAATCCATATTCCCAATCAGCCAGTTTTCCTCCTATATATGAATATTTTGTCATGTTTGTCTGCTTATGTGTATGTAATAATACTTTATGTACTGGTCTCTGGCTATTCCCCAAAAGGCAGCTTTTCTTTCCACCCAGGGCCTTCCAGATGTCTTGGACTGCAACACCCATTATTTTGGCTAAGATCCAGCATGGTGTAGTAGACTAGAGAGATACGGGTTCCAGTCGTGAAGTTCCCTGGGTGACTTTTGCCCAGTCGCTGACTCTCAGCCAATTTACTTCACAGAATTGTTGTGAGGATAAAATGGAGCAGAGGACAGGAATTCCTTGCAGGAAAAAGAAAGGTGGGATATAAATGTACTAAATAGATACAAAGGGTCCAGTCCCCCACCGCCCATGAAGCTCAGTGGATGACTTGTGGATGATTTGGACCAGTCCCTGACTCTCAGCCTACCTCCACAGGGTTGTTGTGAGGATAAGATGGAGAGGAGGAGGGGGATTCCTTGCAAGAAGAAAAAAAGGTGGGATATTGGGGTGACCATAGGAAAAGGAGGACAGGGCTCCTGTGTCTTTAACAGTTGTATAAGACAGGGACTTTCAGCAAGTGTCATTTGTACACATGCAGCACCTGGTGAAATTCCCTCTTTATCACAACAAAGCTGCAGGAGCCCTGCCATCTTTTGTACCTGGTCACTCTAGTATAGCTCCTGCAGCTTTAACTGTTGTGATGAAGAGGGAATTTCACCCGGTGCTGCATGTGTACAAATGACACCTGCTGTCTTTTCTATGCAACTGTTACAGATACAAGAGCCCTGTCCTCCTTTTCCTATGGGATATAAATATAAGCAATAAAAGGGTTCTAGTCCCCCATCACCCATTAAGCTCCCTGGGTGACGTTGGGCCATTCAATGAGCCTCAGCCTACCTCACAGTGTTGTTGTAAGTGCAAAATGAGGAGAAACATGGAAGCTGCTTTGAGTTCCTTGCGAGATATATATATATATATATATATATATATATATATCGCAAAAGGGTCCTAGTTCGCCCCACCCCCCTCAGCCATGAAAGCTCCCTGGGTGACTTTGGGCCAGTCCCTGACCCTCAGCCTACCTCACAGGGTTGTTGTGAGGATAAAACGGGAGAGGAGGAGGGCCATGCAAGCCGCCTTGGGCTCCTTACGACAGGGGTGGGTGGGAAAGGCGGTCTATCAATGCAGGAACATCCGGAGGGCGCCGGGCAGAGCGGGGGGAAACTGCCCCCAAAGCTTCCCTGCCCGCCTTCCAGGCACCCTCCAGCCCCTCCGAAGGGTCCCCGCAGGGCCAAGCCCACCTCCTCAGCGGCCCCTTTTGCCCCCTCAGCCCACACGCAACAGACACGGGACCGAGCGGCCGCGAGAGCGCGCACACGCGCGCGAAAGCTGCCCTCGTTACCTCACGCACAGCCCGCCGGCCGCCATCTTGTCTCCCTGCCCACGTGACTCCCTCGTTCCCTCCCGCCCCTGACTCTCAGCCGGCCGGAGGAGGAGGAGGAGGAGGAGGAGGTGGGGCGACGGCGTGACGTAAGGGAGGCGCGAAGCTCGCGCGCGCCATCCTTTCCCTTCGACGGTTGGTTGGCGGGCTGGCGTAAAGAAGAGAGGGGTGTCGCGGGATGATGACGTCAGGGCGCCGGCGTGCGCTAAGATGGCGGCTCCCAGGTTGGGTGAGTTGTGGAGAGCGGGGAAGCGAGGTAATGGGGGCACGAAGGAAGAGGACCGGGTGGTTTCCCCTCAGCTGGGGAGGGCGACAAACTTATCTGCTTACCTGTGGCCTTTTGTGGCCTTGTTATTATTATTATTGTTGTTGTTGTCATTAGCATTATCCTTATAATAACCCCAACAATATTAAACGTCACAATAAAGTTTAAAATGAGAATATTATTATAGTATAATAATAATATCCTTATTATCCTTATTAATTTTATTGTCATTGTCGATATTGTTATCATTGTTTTAAAAAATCAATAGGGATGTTTTTACATTGTCATTCGTAGTGTCGTATCTGGTATTATTCTAATTGTTATTCTTATACCATTAATAGGGATTTATTATTATTATCATATTCTTATTCTATTATCCTTGTTATCTTTATAGCCATTGTTATGATCCTCATCGTTATGATCATCCTTGGCGTTATTATTTTGTTATTGTAATTCATTAGTACGTAAACATGACATGGATATACAGATTATAATGAAACACGTGCACATTATTATTTTATGACAAAGATGATGTAGTAAATGGAAGCCCAACCTCAAGCTAGTTGTCCACAAATACAGAAGTCTAGAATTAATGTAACAATATTGATTTATTTAAGATTTTAGATCTGCCTTTCAGGACACACAGCACCCACGAGGTGGCTTATGTCATAAAAATATCGAAATAGAAACTACAATTCAGCACACACAGCACAAGGTATTTATTATACTTATTAATATATGTGGTTCCAATTTAAGTCTTTAATATTTCTGCAATGTTAGTCACTAATATTTGTGTGTATGTATGTATATTTTTTATTTTAAATACTTCTAGGTTGCCTTTATGACAAAAGTCCTCTCTCTTTCTTTCTCTCTCTCTAGATACATATAATAATAAATTTATTTCTTGCCTGCTTCTCCCTCTGGATTGAGGCAGGGAACAACATCAAATACAAATGATAAAAATACATAAAACTGATTAAAAGCATATAAAACTAATTCATTATTAAAATACAGATAAAACTCTTAAAATTCGACTGGGTAGGCCTGCTGGAAGAGATCAGTCTTTATAGCTTTCTTAAATTCTGAAAGATGGTTAAGTTGGCGAATCTCTCCCAGCAGGCCATTCCACAGTCTGGGAGCGGCAGACTGTGGGTAACAGTTGTCCTCTGGGTAACAGTTGTCAGCCTAGTTTTGGCTGACTGTAGTAAATTCTTCCCAGAGGACCTGAGCGCGTGGAGCGGATTGTATGGGAGAAGGCGATCCCACAGGTAACCTGGACCCAAACCATGTAGGACTAAAAGGTAATGACCAACACTTTGTACTTTACCCGGAAACTAATTGGCAGCCAGTGGAGTGATTTTAAAGTTGGTGTAATATGGTCAACCCCTAGGTGTACCAGTGACCAACCTGGCTGCCATATTTTGAACTAGTTGAAGTTTCCGGACTAGGCACAAAGGTAGCCCTATGTACAGCGCATTGCAGAAGTCGAGCCTCTAAGTTCTCAGCACATGCACTCTAGGAAGGGGCGCAGCTGGCGTATCAGCCGAAGCTGATAGTAGGCACTCCTGGCCGTCGCATCTATCTGGGCTGTCATTTGGAGTGACGGATCCAGAAGCACCCCCAAGCTGCGAATACAGCCTTTCAGGGGGAGTGTAACCCCATCCAGAACTGGTTGACACACCTCCAAACCCAGGTTGCGGCCTTTGACAGTAAGCACCTCTGTCTTCTCTGGATTCAGCTTCAGGTTGTTTTTCCTCATCCAGCCTATTACCGCTTCCAAAGTATTCATTCAGAGGAGACACACTATCCTTAGCTGACGCTGTTGTCAAAGGCATAGAGAAATATATTTGGGTGTCATCAGCGTACTGAAAACAACCCGCCCCATGCCTCCGGATGATCTCTCCCAGCGGTTTCATGTAGATATTAAACAGCATTGGGGATGCTTCTTTCAAGAGCAACTATCCCCAAGCATCACCATCTGGAACCTGCCTGAGAGGTAGGACCGGAACCACTGAAGTACAGTGCCCCCGAGTCCCAATCCCTCAGGCGTTCCAGAAGGATACCATGGTTGATGGTACTGAGAGCCACTGAGAGGTCCAGAAGTACCAGCAGGGACACACTCCCCCTGTCAATACTCCAGTGTAGATCATCCGCTAAGGCGACCATAGCAGTCTCAACTCTGTATCCTGCCCTGAAGCTGGTTTGGAATGGGTCTAGAAAATCTGTATCATCCAAAACTGCTTGGAGTTGGAAGGCAACTGCCCTCTCAATCACCTTGCCCAGAAACGGAAGATTTGATACTGGTCTGTAGTTATTAAGGTCCAGGGAGGGCTTTTTTAGAAGCAGCCGTACCACCGCTTATTTTAAATATGATGAAAAACTCCCCTCCCTGAGAGATGCATTAATAATAAGTTGTAGTTGTAGTCTAATTGCATCTCCTCCCTGGGCGACCAGCCAAGAAGGACAGGGATCGAGAAGGCAAGTTGTCCTCACTCGTCCAAACAGCTTGTCCACGTCCTCAGTACTCACCAACTGAAACTGATCTAATGTATATGAATGAAAAACTGCTGTACAGCAGGGAGGGGTATTTAACTTTTTCCTCCCTGTACCATTTTTTCTGATCACACATACTTACAAACACACAGTTGCTTAAAGCAGCAAACAAAATGCAGAGAACAAAAATCTAAAACATAATCCAGAACATCTCAACAGCAACCCCATTAAGATGCAACCCAGTCAGTTAAAAGAAAACAATAAACCCAAAGTACTTTGTAGTAAATAGATTTATGTAAACAAATGTAACATGAACAATGTTTTGTGCAGGATCTGAGAATAAATAGGAAACTAGTTCGGGGATTTATAGTTTTAATTACTTTTGTTTATTGAACGATCATAGAATCTATACATATAAACAGAGAGCACACCTAATCTTTAAAGATAGATTGGAGTGAAATAAAGCAGCTAGATGTACAAAAACGCAGTTGTGGCTGAGCAGTGAGAAGAATTTAGATTTCCCATCTGACCCATATAGTCATAGAATCATAGAATAGTAGAGTTGGAAGAGGCCTATGAGGCCATCGAGTCCAACCCCTGCTCAGTGCAGGAATCCACCTTAAAGCATCCCTGACAGATGGTTGTCCAGCTGCCTCTTGAATGCCTATAATGTGGGAGAGCCCACCACCTCCCTAGGTCATTGGTTCCATTGTCGTACTGCTCTAATAGTTAGGACGTTTTTCCTAATGTCCAGCCGGAATCTGGCTTCCTGCAACTTGAGCCCAATATTTCATGTCCTGTATTCTGGGTCGATTGAGAAGAGATCCTGGCCCTCCTCTGTGTGACAACCTTTCAAGTATTTGAAGAGTGCTATCATGTCTCCCCTCAGTCTTCTCCAGGTGTGACAGGGCTTGTTTGGAGGGGTTATGGGGACTCACAGGTGAAAGAGGGCTGAAAATCTTACTGCTCTTGCTGCATTTGAACATATATCCTACAGTGGTCAATTTCATCTGGATACATATTTAGATACATGGACTGCTTATGCTAATGTACATATTTGAAACAGACGTGTCAAATCCTTTTTTTCTTTTTGTTGATGGAGTTGTGAATGCTTATTGCGAATGACTATGCTTTTACATCATGTTGTTTCCTTTTCTTCCTCGCTCTTTTGTTGTGTTCATCCCCTTTTCTCTTATATTTGCAAATAATTTTAAGAAAATAAGCAGATGGAAGGGAACAGTTAAGGGGTTGGAGAGAGAACTACAGAAATGAAATAAATAAACTACATAGTGCTATAGTATAGAACAATAATGTGTGTTCACACAATAATGTGTGAACAATAATGTGGGGAACACAATAACATTGTGTTCCCCGCCTCGATTCGAAGGGAGAGGTGGGTTATAAATAAATATTATTATTATTATTATTATGTATTTGGGATGTTTTGTTTTGTTTTTGTTCACCCTGTTTCAGATCCTCAGAAGAAGTAACTATATTCCTTGATCTCGTTTTATTGCCAGAACTGCCCGGTGAGGTAGGTTCAGCAGGGAGTGGCTTGCCCAGGTCTATGTATCCACCCCGTGAGCTTTGTGATTAAACAGGAATATTGAACCTGGCCTCCAACATCCAAGCTCAACAGCTCTCACTACTCTACCGCACTGACACAACGCGATAGGTAAGGAATGTCATGTAGGAGACTGTACCTGATTGCTCCAGGATTAATAAATGCATGTACGCTGGCATTTGTAGTCACAGATGTGTGGTCCACACTTGCTTTACATGGTTGCAGCAGAAAACGCCAGCGTCAATACCCTGCCTTTCCTAATATAGTTAAAAGATGGTTCAGACACAATAAAAGCAACAATGAAAGAGCACTAACAACAAGCTGGCAATGAAACAATTTTAAAATGTCATCACAAAACCCAGGATGGCGTATCAGTTACGGCAAGGCAAGCAATAAAATCCAGCTCCTAAGGCCTTCCTAACACTGCGGCAGACAGGCTGAGGAGCGGGCAAAACCAACCTCCCTGGATTGAGATTTCCAACGTATGTCAGTGTTGCTGTTAAACAGAGCAAGCTTTTCTACAGTACAGGAGAAGCAGCAGATGGTACAGCCTGCTCTTTTCACGGTTTGGGTTTTGTTTCTGCTTGTAGGAACCACACGGGCATGCAAGCGAGCTTTCGGCGGAGAGGGAGCAGCTGCCTTTAAAAAGATCCAACCCGGACGGCTGCCGAGGTTCTTCGGTGGCAGGAGGCAGCTGGCACCATGCTGAACAAACCGGTTCTGCTGGAGTTCCTCATCGTGTTCACCATTGTGCTGTGCGTCCACAGCGTGGCCTGGGACCGGTTTTCCTGGTGCGCCATCGCCCTCGCCATCCAGGCTTTTTACATCCAGTTCAAATGGGACCACCTGCTCCGCCTAGGCAGCGCCGTCTTCCAGTTCCGGGCGGGTGCTAACAGCGGCCTGGTCCCGGCCTGCATGGCCGTCCCGTTGCTGGGCATTGTGATGAAGGAGAGATGCCGCGTGGCCGGCATCGTGTACTTCGAGCGTTTCGGCATCGTCGTGGCCTCGACCGGCATGGCGATCGCCCTCTTCCTCTCGGTGATCGCCCTCGGCATCACGAAACCGGTGCCGACAAACACCTGCATCCTCTCCGGCATTGCTGGCAGCGTGATCATCTACACCATGAAGCATTCCTTGACGGTTTCCGAAGTGATTGAGGTCCTGGAAGTGCTGCTGATCTTTGTCTACCTCAGCATGATCCTGTTGTACCTGCTGCCCCGGTGTTTCTCCCCCGGGGAGGCCCTGCTCATCCTTACCGGTATAAGTTTCGTCCTGAACCAACTGATCAAACGTTCCCTGAATGTCACCGACAGCAGAGGGGACCCCGTTGACTTCTTCCTCCTGGTGGTGATGGTGGGGGTGGTTCTCCTCGGAATCTTTTTCACCGTCCTCTTTTTCTTCATGGACTCCGGGACCTGGATCTCCTCCATGTTCTTCCACACGATGACCGCAGTGCTGGGGCTTGGGGTCGTCATGCCGTGGCTGTACCGCCTGATCCGGAAAAATCCCTTGTTTTGGCTCTATCAGTTCCTCTCTCAAACGCAGACCAGGATCTACCTCCTCGGCTACTGGACCCTCTTGGCAGCTTTGGCCTGCGGCGTGGTCCTCTACCAAAACACCAAGCGGCTGTCCGGTTCGAAGAAACACCGGGCCTCCACCGTCACCCGAAAATACTTCCACTTCATTGTGGTGGCGACCTACATTCCAGGGCTGATCTACGATCGGCAGCTCCTCTACGTCGCTGCCGTGGTGTGCCTGGCCGTCTTCATCCTTCTGGAGTACATCCGATACTTCACCATCAAACCTTTCGGCCACATGCTCAGGAACTTGCTGTCTCTCTTCTTGGATGAACGGGACAGCGGGCCTTTGATCTTGACTCACATCTACCTTCTCCTGGGCATGTCCCTCCCGGTGTGGTTGTTCCCCAGGCCTTGTGCCCCCAAAGGTACGTTGTCCGGGGCAGGAGCTTTGGCCCCTTATGCGGGGATTCTGGCCGTAGGGGTTGGAGACGCGGTCGCCGCTATTTTTGGTAGCACAGTGGGGGAAATCAACTGGCCAGGCACCCAGAAAACATTTGAAGGCACAATGACTTCCATATTTGCTCAAATCATTTCTGTGGCTGTGATCCTGATCTTCGACGGCACCGTGGATCTCAACGCCAGCTACTCCTGGATCTTGGCATCCATCAGCATGGTTTCTCTTTTGGAAGCCTACACGAGCCAAGTGGACAATTTACTTCTGCCTCTCTACCTCCAAATACTGTTGATGGCATAAGGGACTTAGGTAGGAATAAAGACTCCCTTTGGTAGTAGATAGCGACAGAGTACATACATTGTCAGTGTTATGAAGGCCTGCTTGACTCAGTGTGCTGCAACGTGATCCCCATGGCTGTGGAATGTGAAACGAATCGCAATGTCAAAATGATTGCTCTTGGATCAAATTAATATTTAAAACTGACATCCAAATGCGCCTGCCTGCCTGTCACCATTTTTAATTTCGCTCTTGAAATTGCTCCCACTGCATAAGTCCAGGTGTTTTGGCCTATAAATAATAATAATAATAATAATAATAATAATAATAATAATAAATTAATATTGTTAACTAAATAAACTCCCATCATCCCTTGCCAGCCTAGCCAACAGTGAGGGGTCATGGGTGTTATAGGCCAGGACATTGGGAGGCTCAGCCTTGGACTGTTCTTCACGTCCTATTTCCATTTTTCCCTATTTATTTAATGTCTCCTTCACCTCTCTATTAGGAAATGGCACTCAAGGCGGCTAACAGCAATAAAAGCCATGTCGATTCCACCGCCATATTGATTATTTGTTAGATCCGTTACATTTTTAGTCGGCCCAATAGCCAAAGCTTTCTGGGTGGTTCGCAAAAGTTAAAAAAACATAAAAATACCACATCATAAAGCATAATAATCATTTTTGTCTTTGAAATACATAAAACCAAATCCAGCAGCAAAGTGAAGGTCTAAAAAAGAAAGGGGGGGGGAGAGAACACATTTCAAAACAAAAGGACTAAAATGTATGAGAGAATAAAAAAGTATTCATTTGGCGCTGAAAATAAAACACAACGTAGGCACCAAATCGACTCTCTCTGGGAAGTGCCTTCCCTGCCAGGGTGCCCTTCCTGAAAAGGCCCTGCCCTTAAGAGATACCTGCCTCATCTCATTTGGCAGGAGCACCTGGATGTTATCTTGGGATCGAGGCAGGTATGTATGGGAGGAGACAATCCTTCGGGTAACCTGGATTACTGAGGCTTGTTTGGGGAACGGTTCCACTATCCCCATGCTCCCATCCTGCAGTCATGTGGAATTTCCGGAGCATTCTCCCATGCCCTAATCAATCGGGAACTGATTTGGTGTGTCTGACTTCCATTTAGGAAACTAAATTTAAAAAAAACAAAATCACCACATTAGCATTATTTGCCTCATAAATATCTCAAAAAGCATGTGTATTTTTTCACCGATATCCAATTTGATATCTATTTGACAGAAGTATTTTGGCCAGAGGCGGGGGACAGTCTACAAAGCACATTTTGTGTAGTTTAAGCATTCACACAAACTCAAAGCTTTCTTTGGATTATTTTTAATTAAGAGTACCTGTAAGTATTAAGACCTGACAGCTCAGTCATCTATGCTTCCAAAGTGTGGGGTGTGAGGAAATAGAGGCATGGATTACAATGCAGAGGTAGGATCTGGAACATATTACTTTTCTGTAATCTGACCACTTTGCTTGGTGGGAAATGAGTGTTTCGTGATTGGCTGCCCCCACCATGGCAGCCATTTTGTGAGAGTGCCCACAACACCTTGTCAAAACTCCAAATTTGCCCAGCACCTAAAATAAAGAAACAAAAGGAATGGGGGAACCCTGCCATAAGGAGCTCCGTCCCTCTTTTCATCCGTGGGAAGTGGTTTGCCCCCAGCTCTAGCACGCAGCTTCATGGCTGAGTGGTGATTCAAACCCGGGCCTTCTTGGTCACACTTTGATAGTATAAGCGCTACAGTACACTATACTGAGTCTTGTCCTCCCAGCCCCACAAAGCAGAGTCTTCCGAATCAAAAATGAAACAATATTGGAAGCAGAATCTCCAGGACTAGAAACTTGGATCCAAAAACGATAGCAGCTGACGGCAGCTCCCAAGGCATGTGACGGGCAACCAACCGGTCGGACTCCAAGGACTCCAGCAGTTAGTGGTGTGTGTACAGAGGAGGGAAAGGTAAGGAAGGAGTTGGCTGCAGCCTGGATGATGATGAGAGAGAACGGAAAGGGATCTCTTAGGATGCAGCATGCTAACAGAGCCAATGGAGGCTGGTGACTCTGATTTCAGGGGGAGGGGGGGGCCTGTGCATCCATTCTGGGTTTCAGTCAGGACCAGCCAAAACTCTAAAGGAGCCATCCTAGAGGCTGAGTCCCACCCCCGAAATAGGAATGAAATGGTCTGATGGAAACTTTAATTCAGGGCTGCAGAATCTTCAGTCGACATGGACTTCTTCACACACCACAGAATTGTGCCATGGAATTCACTTCCAAAAGAAGCGACGTCCACCAATTTGGATCTCTTGAAAAGGGGGGCTGGATAAATTCCTGGAGGAGGAGGCTATCCCTGGCTACTAGTCCTGATGGCTATGTGCCACCTCTAGTAGCAGAGGCAGTAAGCCTATCTGCACCAGTGGCTGGGGAACATGGGTGGGAGGGTGCTGTTGCACTCGTGCCCTGCTTATGGGTCCCTGGTCAACAGCTGGTGGGCCCCAGCGTGAACGGAGTGCTGGACGAGATGGAGCCTCGGTCTGATCCAGCCTTAGGGCTCTGATGTTCAGTGCCCATGACTCCCGCCCTCTGCCCCCTTAGACTGCCTTTCGGTCTCAAGATCAGGTTTAAAACGATAGCTTTGTAATGTCATATTCAAGTTAATAAAGCCACGGGGTGCCGGGGGAGCCCTTGGCCTATCCCAGCTTATGGGTCTTCGAGATGCCTCCCGCGACAGGGACCGCTCTCAAAGGGGTGCCGTTCCTCCTACCAGTTCTCTCTGCTCCACGCCGTGTCCTTGGCCTCCATCAGGTGTAAGGTGTAGGCGTGACGGGACTTTCCCGAGTAGTTGGATTCACTTTTGTGGACAACCTCGCCGTGAATCAGCACCGTGCCACCTATTTGCGATTAAACACACACACACACACAAAGCCATAGTATTGAGAGCGGAGGAGATAGAACGCAGGCAATGTAAAGTCAAATGCCTCCGGCTACCGATCTAGCCTGTGATGCTCTTTCCGTACCATTCAAAGGGGTTTTTTTAATAGAGATTCTCTGCACCAGGGGCGTTGAACCCCGAGGGCCACATTTCATTTCAGAGAAGCTCTCGGGGGCTGCATTCCAGGAGTGGGCAGGGCCAAAGACAAAAGGGGTGGGGCTAAAATACCAGGCTATTGGAGCTCAAAGCTCTCAGTGCCAGTAATGCAGCCTTAGGAGAGGCATTTAAATCTTTTAAAATGTGGAGGGCAGATAAACCATCCAACGGTCAGGAGAAAGGGGACAGGGGTATCTTGGAAACCTCAGTGGGCCAGTTTAGGAACCCAGGCAGATTGGATTCGACCCATGGGCCTGAGTTCCAGCAATTCTGGATTAATATCACCTTCCTCTTATGTTTTCCGTGCTGTCATTTTACCTTTTCCAACCGGGACTGGAATGAATCGGTTGTCCTCGTATTCCCGCTCGCAGCCCACAAATGTGGTGCATGGTACTGTTCCCGGGGGAGTCCGGACCATGCGCCGAGTGATTCCACCTAGAAGCCCCCGCGGGGCAGATAAAACGGCAAGTCAGGAAGGGGTGTAATGCTGCAAACGTTGCAATTGCTGCGGAGGAGGAGGAGGGTGTCGCGAACAGGAAAGCACCTGCAAATTGAACATGAAGACAGCATCTTGGAGCACATTAACTAGCACATAGTTGCTGGGAGATTTTGCTCCCACCTTTGTCAAGGTATGGCAGGTATGCAGAACCTCTTTCAGCCTGAGAGAATTTCTCAGGGGCTGCATTCCAGTGGTGGGCAGGCCCAAAGGTGAAGCGCTGTGAAATACCAGCATGGTTTAGCTTAAAGCTCTTACTAACAGTAAGTGAGATTTAAGAGAGGCATTTCAACCCTTTAGAATGGCGAAGGCAGGGAGGGAGGAGGGAGATTAGCAAACCACAGGAAGCCACCGAACAATCGGCCATGGGGGGAAAGGGGTGTGGCCAGGGGAAGGGGTGGAGCCATCTGGGGAGTCCCAGTGGAATGGATTGGCACCTCACAGGTGGATGTTCTGCACTCCTGAGCTAGAGCCTTAACATATAAGAACATAAGAAGAGCTCTGCTGGATCAGACCAAGGGTCCATCTAATCCAGCATTCTGTTCAAACAGGCCATGGGAAACCCGCAAACAGGAATCGAGTGCAACAGCACCCTCCCACCCATGTTCCCCAACAACTGGTGTATACAGGCTTACTGGCTCTGATCCTGGAGATAGCACATTGCCATCAGGTCTAATAGCCATTGATAGCCTTCTCCAGGAATTCATCCAACCCCTTTTTAAAGCCATCCGAATGGGTGGCCAGCACTACATCTGGTGGCAGTGAGTTCCGTAGTTTCACTCTGCATTGTGTGAACTTCTTACGTTTACTTTCCCCTCGGTGAGAGTCTTCTCTCCCTGGTTTTGATAACTGTGGCCTTTGAGTCCATTTTACTGCCTCTGCTCGCTCAGTAACAAATACTGACCCTGGAGACCTTTGTGTCAGTAACTTGATTTAACAAACGTACAGTTAATTCCCCGAGAAAATGGGATACCCTGATTTTCTTCCAAAGAAACACGACTGCAGAAGATCAAATTTTATTTGACTTGATTACAAAATCCCAAACCCTCGTAAGTTCTTACTTGTGTGAGAGCCGGGGATGAACCACAAGCAACCATTCTCTTGCGTGGCGTTTTCCAGGGCTATCCAGAGGCCCACAATCCTGCCCAGAGGGTCGGTGTGTAGAAACGTGGCGTCCTGATGCGGAGTCACTGAAAGCAACAAAATCGTACACACACACTGTTGGTACAGGCGTAATGCCAGACTATGGTTTTCACTAACAGGAGCCTTCCCCACCCCCCACCCCACCCCCGCCAGGTCCTGGGGCAGCCGTGCAAATACACCTCCGTAGAGGAGGTGACGCGGGCGTCCCCTGGAGGAAGGCATTTCAAAAACCCTCACGACCAAAGATCCGCTATGCGGCGCCCTGTTCTTTCGGCATCTCGCCTTATCGTTCTCTTGATTGTGATGCTATCGCTGACAGCGATACCGTCAGAGGGATACTGCTGCCAGCACAGGGAGCAGTAACTACACCTACCAGCCCGTCACCTAAGGGGTGTTCCACCTCCGGCCACCTCTGGCTCTTTGGGATTCCCCGGCCCACCCATTTTCCCTAACCATGGATCATTTGGCACTTCCTTGGATTTTGCACAACTTCTTTCCTTTGTTCTGAAAGGTTGAAATGCCTCTCGTAAGGGTGGGTTATTAGCATTAAGAGCTTTCAGCTCAAATCTCCCAAGTGCTTTGGGTATTTTGGCCCTACCCGCTTTTACCTCCAGTCCCCGCCCCCCACTGCAACGTAGCCTGAGAGTTTCTCCGCAAGGGAATAATTCGGTCGCCAGCCAGAAGTTCAACATCCCCGTTGTAAGTGATGGCAGGCGATAAGAGACACACTCTTCTTGATATACGTTAAAACAAAAGCTTCAGAGGAAGGGAATCATAGAATCCTAGGATAGTAGAGTTGGAAGAGGCCTATAAGGCCATCGAGTCCAACCAGTAAAAACATATTCAATTTTTTAAAATCCATAAAAACAACTCTTCTATACGAACAACAGCTCAGACATTTTGGAAAGAGCACCCCAAAAAAGCGGATCTTCATAGCTTTCCTCAAGGTGCAATGAACCTCCAATGGAAGCTGATCCCAAATATGTTGGGCCACCCCTGAGAAGGCCCTGTCTCATGTAGGCACCAACCTAAACACCCTTGATGGTGGGCAAGAAAATAACACAGGAAGAACCATGCTGGATTCAGCACACAGTGGCCAACCAGCTGACCAAGGCTATGTGCCTCTTCCCAAAATCAAAATCCTTTGGCCACAAAACCCAAAGCCTAAAACTATAAGAAGAGCCCTGCTGGATCAGACCAAGAGTCTAGATAGTACAGCATCCTAACGGCCCCCCAAAAAGGTGCTTCTCAGAAGGCCAGAAAACAGAGTGCGAAAGTAAAGGCCCTTTCTATCAGTTTGTACCCTGCAGCAACTATTATGCAGAGATAGACTGCCTTTCAATAAGACTCCACTCTTAGCTGTTACAGTTAAGAGCTGTTGACAGAGCCTGAATTGATCATCGAAACTTCGATAAGAACCTTTAATACGTTCTTTCTGAATAAGATTAAGGTATTTATTTATGGGCTAGCAAACAGGCCTAGCACTGCCTGGGTTGAAATAGCTCCGAGTCCTGATTCAGAGAAGCTTTCGGAATTGGGCGTTTTGTGCTTAACACATCTGAGCATAGCCATGCTCCCAATGCATTTCTATGGCCCCTGAAAGAGGGGACTGTCCGTTCCATTCCCTCGAGGGGGCGGCTGCCCCATATCAGGGGACAAGGGGTCAGGCGTATAGCTCTGTCCCTCGACCAACTAATTTCTCCTGGCTTCAAACTCCGCGCACTTAGGGATATGCAACACTGAGGATTTTACGCCATTTAAGCCTGATAGAATTCCACAGTTTTTCCATTCCAGTAAGCAACGCCGCACTGTGACGGATTTCCCCCCCCCCCTCGATTCCAGAAAGTCTTTGCTCATTTTTCCCCGTGTTCCGCCGTTTGTGATAATTCACACAAATTGGGGTGCGGTGGGGTTGGGGGGGCAAATCTTGAAATGTGCCGTGCCATATTCCACACACATCAGTTTCGTCCTCCACTTCAGGGCTTGGTTTCGTTCCAACGATTGCCTGCTAGTAGAAACTCCCAAGCAAGGTGTGAAGACAACAGAGGCTCTCTTTTGCCCGTTGCATCTACAATTCGGACTCATAAAGGCCTACTAAGAATTTGCTTCAATCTAGGCCTCTGTGCTCCTCTCCCCCATTCACACAATCCCGGAGATTGTATAACCGTGTGTCAGGTTTCACCCCAGGTGTGTTGTTACCTGTGAAAGGGGACTGCTTTAGACATGACCTTTCGCAGCCGAGCATCGGGTTTCCAGGGAATGGACGTCTGGCGTTGGCCTTTCCCTGGTCTTGCTAGTTTTACCTGGGAGCGTTTGAAAATATGATATACGCACACACACCACCCTGCATTCTGAATTGGTACAGTCCAGGATTCTACTGCCTTGTCCTGCATAATGTGGAGATGAGACCTAAGACGCAAACAATCGCCAACACCAGGTATTCAGTATAGCAGGGGCGGCAGAACTCTTTCGGTCCAAGGATCCAATTCAGTTTCAGAGATGCTCTCAGAGGCTGCATTGCAGCGGTGGGCGGTGCCAAATGCAAAGGGGGAGGGGCCAAAATACCCCCAAACCCAGCATATTTTAGCTTACAGCTCTCATTGCCAATAACATAGCCATAGAAGAGGCATTTCAAGCTCTTATAATGGGCAAAAAAACATTCTAAGGCTAGAAAATCCCCAAATGATTGTTGAATGCCGGAAAAGAGACGTGGCCATTTGGGAAATCCTGGAGGGCCATTTTGGGACGTTGGTTGGGCTGGATCTGCCCTCCTGCCCCTGAGGTTTGATGCCCCTGTATTATAACATAGACATAGTATATATCTCACCTTCACCACCAATGCCGGGTTGCTATAAAAGAAGGGGAGAAAAGAGCATTTCACTAGGGCAAAAGAAACCCAAAGCCTCATACAATAAAGTATTTTATGAAATTAGAGTTAAGGTTACTACTGTACTTTGAAGATGTACATGCTCTGCACCACCACGGGATGTTCAAGGCCAATCTTTCTTGCCAGTTCCTGCGGAAGATTCCAGAATGACAAGAGATCGTAATTTTCTACCTAGTCCTAGGTCTTCTTGACCCCTCTCCTTCCAACACTTCGCAAATTAAAACAGTGGCACAGTTGTAACACCCTCTGTCGCTCTCTCTCTCACACACACACACAAAATCCCTCACGCACTCATTCACGCTCCTAGTAACGAGGAAATTTGCTTCTTGTTACATTTCTGATTCTCACTCTGCTTATTCTCAGGAGCTACACTACGCAAAACCAGCCTCTCAATTCAGGTGACATCGTTTCATCCAGAAACAGAGGCAGGAAAATGAGTATATGTACAACGTTTTGATCTTTGGTCATTCCCCAGGAGAGGACATGACGTGCCGGCCTTCCCCACCCTGGTTTCTTTTGGATGTGTTGAACTACAAACACCATCATCCCCAGCCAGGGCAACTGTTGCCTGGGCTGTCTGGGCATGAACGGAATTGGAATCCAACACAGCTAGACGGAATCAGGTTGGGGAAGAGGGATGCCAGCAAGGCAGAGTCTCGTCTGGAAACATCTTAGAAGGCCATTTTTGGGCACTCCTGGCATTAAATAGATGGAGTCACGTTAAGAGTTGATGGCAGAAATCTGCGCTTGGCGGGGGAAGCAAGATGATGCAGAGCCATGCAGGAATACCTAGAGCAGGGAATCCGACACATCTGGACAATGGACCAAAGTAGTGACGGCTTGAAAAGGGAGATGGATCAATTCCTGGAGGAGAAGGCTATCAATGGCTACTAGTCCTGATGGCTATGTGCTACCTCTGTCTCAGAAGCAGTAAGCCTATATACACCAGTTGCTGGGGAACATGGGCGGGAGGGCGCTGTTGCACTTATGTCCTCTTTATGGGTTTCTTCTTGGCACCTGGTTGGCCACTGTGTGGTCAAAGTGCTGGACAGGATGGACTCTTGCAGCTCATCATTAACAGCAGCCCCAGGACATCAAATGGTGCCGCAGGGAGATGTATGCATCCTGCCTCGGAGATTTAACGTCTAGAGACGCTGCGGAAAGGGCTGAACCTTGGTGAACTCCAGCGAATCTCCAAACTTGGGAGGGCTTCTGCCCTGAAAGGCGGCCAAGAAATATTTAAAATAAAAATCAAAGACATTGGCCAAGAGGCAGGGGGAGGGTCCGCTCACCTGCACATGGGGGGCGTGAGTGACTCGCTTGAAGAGGGGATCGTAGGCATGTAAAGCTGCAAAAGGGAAGAAGAAAAAAGAGGCCGAAATTCGGGCTGAAAACCTCAGTGCAGAAAGAGAATGGGACATGGGGTAAAATCGCTCTCCCGCTGGGCCAAAGCGAGCCGGATGATATCAGAGGGTGTGGCCATGCCTATTGATGTCATATACCTCCCCCCCATTTTGCTTTTCTCCATGCTGAGAGAAAGTGGGGCACCAGAAAATTCCCCTGCTTTGCGCATCTTCCCCACAGGAGGGAGCTGTTCAAAGTGACTCATCCTGCTCTGCCCCGCCGTTATCTCCAATTTCAAATCGGAGATAACAGTGAGGGTTCCTCCAAGGAATTAGGAACTCAAGGAGGCTCAGAGGGCCAGGTGTATAACCTCCACGGGCCACATTAGACCTGTGGCCAGAAGTCCCACGTCCCTGCCATACACGTTCACTCAGAAATAAATCCCACTTTATAGTCCATCGCCCTGATAGGAAATTAGCAACGCAAGTTAGATTACAAAAGTCTGAAAACTACAAAAATAGCTTCTACGGAAATTAGGCCGCTTTCATCAATTTTACAAATGTTTCAAATCACACAGAACCTCCATACTCGCACGGACCCTATTGGGAAGATGCCTTGGCATAAATGAATGAACATAATGAATAATTATTTGCAAATGAAGGCATTTAATTTGTACATAAACTTGGAAGCCTGAAATTCAATGGAAAAATAATTCAATTCCAGAATTGCAATGAACTCAGCGATCATTTTGTTGTTACATTTCTCGGCTGATGTGTTTATCATGAAACAATCCATTTTGTGTCAACTTTGTGTATGAAAGCTCAATCGAAAATATTTGGGGGGGGGGAAGAAAAGAAAGAAATCCCACCGAATTCAGTGGATCCTACAACTAGGTTAAGTGCATTCAGGATTCCAGCTTGAAAGTCATGTGATCCCATTTTAGAGCAAGACATCCCATTCACAGATGTTCGGCTCCGATCTTTGCAACCCCCAGGAATCCTTTCAAGGAAAAATGGACTCCCCAGCGGCCCCCACGTTAAGAAACCCCCGTGGTCGCTTACACTTACCATGGCCAATTTTGCAGATGGATTTTTCCTTTGGAACAAGGAAATCCCCTGGGAAAGAGAAAATAGCAAACTGAAAAGAATTTCAATCTTGGAAAACCAAACTCAAAGCTCAGATATTGAGTCGGCAGCTTAAGTGAAATTAGTCTGTCTGGTATCGATCCGTAAAAATGGGAACGTTAATAAACCCCCTTCCTCTGCACGAACGTGCAATCAGGCAGAGTGAGATCGTGCATCAAGGGCATTTTGCACACCCAAATGCTGCGGCTGTCACAAATGCAACGGACGGCTTTTCAAATAATATCTTGGTAGCGTTTTCCGCCTCCGGGGCACGTTTTCAAGGTCAAAAGAAGGAACGATTTACCTTTCTCATCAAAAACGCCTTTTTCAAAAAAGAACCGGATCTTGTCGCCGCTGGACAGGAAATATTCCGCACTGCCCTGTTGGGAGGCCAAAATAATCATTTTTTAAAAACAACAACAACACAGCATCTCCATAAAGATGAAGTCTCACGGTGTCTTCATGAGAGCTAGCAGCTTTGTTGGGGCTCAAGCTTTCATGAACTAGACTACAACCCGCTTCACAGTATTATCTCCATCCACAGCCGCAAAGAATACAGAGCAGCTTTCCCCCAACCTGCCTTTGACTTCAACGCTCATCATCTCCAGCCCGCATGAGAACGATGGGAGTTGCAGTCTGAAGTTCACCAGGTTGGGCCAAAAGGCTCAGAATGCAAGAGGTCTGTGATGATAAATGAACGGAGGTGGACCTCCACCCACGGACCTCCCTCTGGAGGTGGAAATGGAGATTCACTCCATCCTATAGCTCCCAGAATGCCTGATAATTTGCAAAATTTGGAAGGGGTTAGTCCTCATATATACTTGTGCATGCGTGTAAAGTTTTCATTAATACTCGAGGTGTTGTTGCTACAATGACTGCAAAGGAATTCATTCAACAATCTTTGCCATGTTGCAAAGGTGTCTAATCACAACTTCTTTGACGTGTCATTTTCTCCGTTTTCCTTTTTTTAGAATGTTGTAATAGTTGAGGCCTTTAAAGTATGCCAGTTTTTTTTAGTTTGACGGTTTCGTTAATCTTCTAGTAAAAAAAAATGATTCAAAAAGACTTCTTTTCATGACACAAAGGCGTCTAATAGAAACCAGAAATACGACGCTGTGAAGCAGCGGTGTTTTGCTTAGAAAAAAGGCGAGTGAGGGGAGACCTGATAGACGTGTACAAAATGATCCAGGTGTGGAGAACGTGGATAGGGAGACATTTTTTCTCCCTCTCCCATAATACTGGAGCTCAAAGGGGTCAACCCATGAAGCTGAGGGGTGGGAGATTCAGGAGGGATCGAAGGAAGGACTTCTTCACACAGCTCAGAGCTAAATGATGGAACTCACTACCACAAGATGCAGTCACGGCCTCCCATTTGGATGGCTTTCAAAGGGGGTTAGATAAATTCCTGGAGGAGGAGAAGGCCATCCATGGCTCCAATTCCTGATGGCTCTGTGCTACCTCCAGTATCAGAGGCAGGAAGCCTATATGCACCAGTGGCTGGGGAACATGGGTGTGGGGGTGCTGTGGTAGCATGTCCTGCTTGTGGGTCCCTAGTTGACCACTGTGTGAACAGCTAGACTAGATGGACCCTTGGTCTGATCTAACATGTCTCTTCTTAATCTCTTAATATTAATTTATTTCCCTAGGCTTGGATATGATGATGATGGTGTCAGTCTGAATTCCTCTGCAGCAATGGGGTTCTGGTTGTGTGTACAGGGCGAAGGAGTATACCTGCATCTTTTCCCCCAAAGAAGAGGCCAGGGTGATGAAAAAGGAGGGAAGAACAACAAGCATCATTTACCATGAAAATAAACATCCGTTTAAAGGGTTAAAAATACAAAAGCACAATAGAGATGGATTTGGGTGTGCGTGGTTAGTGGGGGCATTTGATGCTGACAGTGTTTACATCAGGGGTGTTGAACCTCTTTCAATTCGCGGGCCGAATTCCATCTCGCAGGAGCTCTCGGGGGCCACATTTCAGTGGTGGGTGGGGTTAAAGGTAAAGAGGGTGGAGCCAATGGCAAAGGCATGTGGCCAAAAATCCCACCAGTTTTTAGCTTTTTTAGCATTCAGAGGTGCATTTCAGCCTGTTTGAACGAGGAAAGAACGGCCCCAAAAACGTGGGAAAACACCAAATGATCAGCAGATGGAGGACAGGGGCAGGGGCCGCAGGAAGGGGCGGGGCCTTCTGGGGAAATCCCGGGAGGCCGGACTTGGCCCGCGGGCCTCATCTTCAACACCCCTACTGAAAATAGTGTGCCTCACCGGCTGTGTTTCCGTGAGGTGTCTTCAGCAAAGTCAGGTTCTCTTACCTGCGCCTGCAGCTGCTCCTCCTCCTGGGTCGAAAACTCCGTGTGGCAGTGCAGCGGCACATCCATGTCGGCAACGATCTTTTGGATCCGGGCCCTCATGGCGTCACACTCTTCGGGGCTGAAAAACTGTTCGAGAACGAGGAACCCGTCTCGGCGAAACTGCCAAGGAAGAAGGGGCTTCGTCATGGGCACAGCTCCCAGCAGCCACGCAGAGAGCAAGGGGTACAGGCTGGGGATGATGGGTGTTGCACTCCAGCCCATTGAGAGGGCACTAGCTTGGGGGAAATAAAAGAGAGAGGCCCTCCACATTTGCCCACCTGTGAGAGGGGTGAGATGGATGACCACACGTGACAGGGCCTTCTCTGCAGTGGCTCCACACCTCTGGAATAAGTTGTCATCGGGAGTCTGCCATGCTCCATCATGGCAGGCTTTTAAGACCCTTGAGAAGGTGTGATTTTACTCCGGCCACCTTCTAACATGATATTTGCTGTTGCTGACTGTTGGTGCTGGGATTTACCGCAGGCTTTGTTGCTGGCTTTATCACACTTAATATTGTACTGAATGTATGTGCTTTAATATTAAAAAAATATATAAATGGAATTCCTACAAGATTAAAAAAAAAAAAACATTTGCATAGAAAACACGTATTTCCATACAGCATAAAATAAAATTTAATGCAATATTCCTTCCAAGCCACTCTCCATATTCCAACTAAAAACATGTCTAGAAACTCAAAACAAGGTTAGAAGAATGCCTCGCACTCCCTCGTTAGCTAATCTGTGGGTCAGATTAATTTTGCTAGTTAACTCCAATTCTGTTGTTTTTTATTATATTTGTTGTTGCAAGGGTGCCATTGTATTTTAAGTTCAATGCTTTGATACGTTAGTGGAAAGCGGTGTATACATTTGAATAGTTTAATGGATTAATAAGTAAATGATCTATCCTGTCGTGGTGAGTCAGCGCCCTCAGACCCGGCTTCCCCATTTATTTATTTAAAATATTTCTTGGATGCCTTTCAGGGCAGAAGGCCTCCCAAGGTGGTGTACAGTCATAGAACACATACGGTCAGTGCAATATTAAGAGCGATAAAGCCAGCAACAAAGCCGGCAGTAAAGTGAAAATTTCCCACTAACTTTGCAACCTCCCTGTGTTTTGGATTAAAGTCTCTGCATCCTTGACCCATGGCCATGCTTGCTGGGGCTGATGGGAGTGGAAGTCCGAAAAGTGTGGAGGGCCACCTGATTGGGGAAAGGCTGACATATGTATATAATTTGATCCAACAATTTTTTCCGTTGAAATGGCCAGAGCAGAGAGACGTCAGGGCACAGTCCTGTGCTTGTTGAGACAGAAAAAAGTCCTACAACTCCCAGCATCCCTGAACGTTGGTCATGCTGATGGGAGTTGGAGTCCAAAACCCTGACGAAGGCTGCCATAATCTATGGGTTAGGACGCAATCCTATATATGTCGAGACAGAAAAAAGTCCTACAACTCCCAGCATCCCTGAACATTGGTCATGTTGATGGGAGTCGAAGTCCAAAACCCTGACAAAGGCTGCCATCATCTATGGGTTAGGATGCAATCCCTATACATGTCGAGACAGAAAAAAGTCCTACAACTCCCAGCATCCCTGAACATTGGTCATGTTGATGGGAGTCGAAGTCCAAAACCCTGACGAAGGCTGCCATCATCTATGGGTTAGGATGCAATCCCTATACATGTCGAGACAGAAAAAAGTCCTACAACTCTCAGCATTGCTGGCTGGGGAATGCTGAGAATCGTAGACTTTTTGCTGTCTTGACATGCATAGGGATTGCAACTTTATTCCTTCTTTTTGCAAGTCTTCAAATTGGCAGCCATTTCTCTTGATACTGTCATGACCTCTTCGTCCCAGCCAAGGAGCTTATCTCTTCTTGACGGACAGATTTCAGATCTAGAAGGGGCGACAGATAAAGAAAAAGGCCGTATGTGTGTGTTTGTGTGTGTGAAATAACAAGAAAAAGTGTTCAAAGTCCAAGATCCACCTCAGATGTTTTGCTATCCCAGCAAAATATCTATATATCAATAGGAATGCAGAAAAACAGGTCAGATTCCGCCAACAAATCTTTGCTAAATCCAATTGTGGGGATGGGGGGGGGGGAAGAATGTATTTGCCTGCACGCAAACCTCCTATCCCCGGCTTTGTTATGTCTGCTCACTTGCTCGCCTTACCTTACGAACATCTTCCTGGGTGATAGATGCCATCGAAAGGAAAGAGATCAGCTGGGAAAGAGAGCTCTGTTGACGTGCAGCCTTCTCGGAGTACGTAATTCTCCACGGCTGGGATTTGCGATCCTCTTCCCAGCACACCGCAGCGGACACAGACGGTCGGGTCAAGCGGATGATTTCAGGGAGCCCTCAGCCGGACTTTGACATTTCTCTTTGAGTTCAGTCCAGCTGGAATCAACAGGCCAAAGTGTTTTTTTTTCTCTCTCTGCACTTTTTAAGGCTGGAAGAAACATTTTAAGGCGCAATCAAGGATACTGTTTGCATCCCACCTTTAAAACCAAAAACCAAGAAACCAAGGGCATACAAGACATCTTATATAAAAATGAAAATAATCCCAGGAAAACAGCCTTCAAAAGCAATCAATTTTACATCAAAAACAGTTAGAAGACCCAGCAGTTAAGCAGAAGATACATCATGATGCAAGACCCTGAAAAAAGCCTGCTTATTTTTAATGTTTGCAATTTATTATTTATTATTATTAATCTCTTTTCTCGCTCGTGACGGTTTTTCTAGACGACACGACGGACTTTGCCAAGTCATGCTGTCTTTTACTGATTCAGGAATTTCCTGACAATTGAGCATGTTTTAAGTATGGCTGCTTTCTGGACGTTGGTGTGGATGTATTTTGGTAGGCCCAGTTTCTGAGGGTTTTCTGTATAGTTTGTGTGTGTATGTGTGATGCCAGTCACTGATGTGACAAGTGGAATAATTGTGACCTTTTCCTGTTGCCATAGTTCTTTGACTTCCATAGCCAGTGGTGTATATTTTTCTCTGTTTTTCTCTGCCTTTTCTACAACATTTTTGTTATTTGGTATTGCTATGTCGATGAGGTAGGTGTTTTTTTTCTTTTTTCTCTATGAACGTTATGTCTGGCCAGTTGCAAGGTGTTGTCTTGTCCTTATGATTATCATTGTGTTATTATTTATTACATTTATATACCGCCCCATAGACAAAGCTCTCTGGGTGGTTTACAGATACATTCAGCTAGCTTACATCAGTAGGGATGAAAACCATCAATTATACTTCTCCTTTGGATAAACGCAGAGGTGTTGAACCTTTTTTTTTATCCCAAAGGCCAAATCCCATTTCGGAGAAGCTCTTGAGTGCCACATTCCAATGGTGGGAGGGGCATAAAGCAAAAGGGGCAGGGCCAAAATATAAAAAATGGCAACATATTTTACCAACTAAGCCTTAGGAGAGGCATTTCAACCTTTCAAAATGGGGGTGGGTCAGGGGATGGAGGCATGGCCATTTGGGGGAACCATGGATGGCTGGTTTGGGACCTGAGGCCGGGCGGATTTTGGGACCCTAGGGCTGAAATTCTCCTCCCTATTGTACTGCCTTTCCCCAGCTGGTAGTGGCTTCCCCCAGATAGGTTGGTACTACAATTCCCATGATCCCCACCAGCACTGGGGGCTAATACACTTAAATAATCCGGGGGGGGGGGTTTCTACTCTATCCGCAGGGGATAGAAATAGATCCCTGGAAATATTTCCTCGCCAGCTCTACTTTCAGAGTCCAACTGCATTTTTCACTAGGGTTATTCCACGATGTACCACAGGGGTGCAAAACCTCCGGCCCTCGGGGGCCGAATCCATTTCCTGGCCCCTTTCTCTTGACCACTGATTGTTTGGTGGTTTCCAACTTTTATGTAGTTTTTCCCCTCGCTCCCAAAATTTGAAATGCCTCTCCTAAGGAGAGCTTGAAGCTAAAATCCGCTGGTCTTTTTTGCCCCACCCCCTTTTACATTTGACTCCGCCTACTCCTGGAAAATGTCACGTGAGAACTTCTCCAAAGTGGAGTTTAACCCACAGGCTGAAAGAGACTCAAACCCCCTGCCGGAAGAGATTCGTCAGCTTAATAGTCTTTTTGACTTTAAGAAAGCCATAATAACCAATCTCTTCCGGCAGGCCTACCCAGTTGAATTTTAAGAGTTTTAGCTGTATTTTAATAACATATTAAATGTATATGCTTTTAATCAGTTTTATGTATTTTACGTCATTTGTATCAATGTTGTTCCCCGCCTCGATCCTGAGGGAGAGGTGGGTAAGAAATAATAATAATAATAATTATTATTATTATTATTACCATACCCCCCCCACACACACACACATACACACAACAGGTGGAAATAAGGGTACGTTCCAACGTCCCATGATTCCAAAGCAGGAACCGCAGGCTGCCTGTGCAAACGTGAATCTCCCATGATGCTCTGAACTCCAACTTAAATGCCTAACCGCACATTCCACAGATTAGAGGGCCCTGTTTTCGAACATGCAATAGTTTACAGATTAACAGAGGAAGTGAGCCATTTCTTGGCTGCACCAGCACCTCGATGGAATCGGTTCTTAGCTCGCTCTCCTTTCTTTGCTTGCTGTTGACGCTGCAGTTTGTTTGTTTTTAAGCTGGCACACCGTCTTTCTTTCTTGGACACAACGCAGTTGAAATGAAAGGAAAACACCATCCGGACGGAGCCTTTCTCCTTCCGTTAATTCCCAGGTGCCATTCCAAACAAGAGCGGATGACGGCTATTGTTTTAGGCAGTGCTTGCAATATTTGTTCCCCGGGGATGGGAGAGAACAGTGTGTCATGCCAATACCTCTCAATGCTTTGTCCTTCGAGCGGGAACAGGGCAGAAGCAAAGACGGAGGAACATCCCGTGCTCTGCACACAGACAACCTGAACTCTGGCCGCATGAATGCAGCATCCTCGGAACAATTATCTTAATGCATCTCCAGAAAGGAGGCTTCCCCTCGGGTAAGAGATGCCGCTTTCCCCAGGACGCAAGAGGGATCCGGTCGAATTTTCCAGACAGCAGCGGGGAGGAGATGCAGAAAAGTACAGAGACTGCCAGAACTGACGGCTCACTCGTTTCCCTGCATTCCACAGGTCGGACTTCTAACAAGAGCTGGCGGAAGCCCACCTCATTAAGGTGCCGTTGTTTTTGGAGTAGACAATGGGTTTTTTTTACTGAGCTCCGCTTTTGTGCCTTTAGTAGCATCTTGCCCGGCAGGTGTACAAATCAGTAGTAGGGGCCTATGAAATTTGTTAAATCCGTTCTGTTTGGGTTTCGCCAATTGCCATGCATCTTTCGCTCCATCGTCCGCTCATTGGCGGAATCAGATTTCTTTTTTAGGGACATCCGAGAAATTTGTCCCACTTGCGCTCATGCGCGTTCAACAATGTGAATTTGCATAAATCCCCCTAAAAAGTTTTTTTAAAAAACAACCCACAAGTCTGGGCGACTCGGAAAAGGCTTGGATTCATAGAAATCCATCCCCATTTGAACCCTTTGGGGATCTCTCCAACATCCCTAGCTGGTACAGAACACAGCAGGGATGAGTACACTAAAGGGTTAAGTGCTCAGAATATACCACACCAGTTATACCAGTGGCTACCTGCTGGCTTTCCATACCCACTTTTGGTTTTGGCCACACCCAGTGTTGGAATGTGGACCCTGACAGGTTGAAACAAAGGTGATGCAGATCTTGGGAGAAAAGAGGCTCCATGGTCCAGAGGTGGGGTGTTGATGCTTACTTCCACAGAAGAACATCAGAAGAGCCCTGATGCTGGGTCAGACCCAGGGTCCATCTAGTCCAGCACTCTGTTCACACAGCGGCCAACCAGCTGTCGGCCAGGGAACCACAAGCAGGACACAGGGGCAACAGCACCCTCCCACCCATGCTCCCCAGCAACTGGTGCACAGAGGCTTACTGCCTCTGATACTGGAGGTAGCACATGGTCATCAGGACTAGTAGCCATTGAGGGCCTCCTCCTCCAGGAATTCGTCCAACCCCCTTTTAAAGCCATCCATATTGGCGGCCATCATGACATCTTGTGGTAGGGAATTCCGTAATTCAACTATGTGCAGTGTGGAGTCCTTCCTTTTTTCCATCCTGAATCTGCCATCAATCAGCTTCATGGGATTGACCCCGTTGGGTTCTAGTATTTTGAGAGAGGGAGAAAAATGTCTCCCTCTCCACATTCTCCTCACCAGGCATAATTTTGTACACCTCTATCATGTCTCCCCTTAGCCTCCTTTTTTCCAAGCTCGTATGCATGAATAAAGCTGAATAAAATTCCCTTGGCGGGGAAATCCACCCCACCCCCCGCACAAAAATGTGTTGCATCTCTGTTCTAGGGGAAAGGCTGCCCATGTTTGATGTGGCTGCAAAAAACGCAAAAGCTATTTTGGGCTGCATTAATAGAAGTACAACTTCCAAATTGCGCGAGGCACTGGTTAGGCCTCATCTTGAGTACTGCGCCCAGTTCTGGGCACCACACTTCAAGCAGGATGCAGACAAGCTGGAGGGGGTTCAGAGGGCAACGAGGATGATCAAGGGTCTGGAAACAAAGCCCTATGAGGAGAGACTGAAATAACTGGGCATGTTTGGCCTGGAGAAGACTGAGGGGAGACATGATAGTACTCTTCAAGTACTTGAAAGGTTGTCACACAGAGGAGAGGATCTCTTCTCGATCATCTCAGAGTGCAGGACACGGAATAATGGGCTCCAGTTTCAGGAAGCCAGATTCCAGCTGAAGATCAGGAAAACCGTCCTGACTGTTAGAACAGTACGACAATGGAACCCATGACCTAGAGAGGTGGTGGGCTCTCCTACCCTAGAGGCAGCTGGACAACCATCTGTCAGGGATGCTCTACGGTGGATTCCTGCATTGAGCAGGGAGTTGGACTCGATAGCCTTACAGGTCCCTTCCAACTTTACTAGTCTATGATTCTATGATATATCCCTCGCTCCCATTTTGCACAACGGTCCCTCACCTTTGAAGTATTTATCAAGAAAAAGAAACAGACCCAAGCTTTTCCTCAGATATCCATGTAGCTTTATTGAAACACTGACAATACCAGAGGCCTGGTTTACATCGTTTTTTCACGTGGCTTTTCAGCATGGCGAGTGCGCGCGGGTGGAGGGGGCGCAGGTGTCTTTCTCCTATTACATCGGACGCAGAAGAAAGCGGAAGCTAGTGGCACCTTTTTAACCCTCTTGGCTGCAAGAAACATCGAAAGGGGGGGAGCGGAAGGGGTTCGGACGTTCCTGCGCGCCTTGGGCCCAAACTGACCCCTTTCTGTCACGAAGCAAAAAGACGGAAATAGCTTCTGCGCCTACCTCCCCTCCCCGCCAAAAAGGCCATGCTTCACCTCAAGGGAACTGTGCGGCCGGAACGCCTCCTTAAAGGGAACGGAGTGATTTCGAGCCCAAGGGAATGCTAAGCTCTGACCGCCCGTTTCTGCAAGAATTTGGCAGCCATTCAGAAGATTCAATTTCCCACTGGGTAGATGGGATAAAAAGTAGTGCAGGATCTACATGTTTTAAGATGGGCCCTTTGCTTCTGAGCGCCGGGGCTCCTTGCGACAAGAAACCAGAGAGCCCGGCAGCCTTAGAAGGGGCGTGACGTTGTTCCTTTAAGACTGAAAAGGGGGATGAAAGAGGTACAGAGGGAGGTCGCCAGGCTCCGTTCGGTGAGAGCCGGCAAGCAGGACGCTTGCTCCGGCAACGAACTCTGGCAACGGGCGAAAATAGCTTCTTCTCCGCAGGCTAAAACAAACCCCCCCAAAAAACACCCCTAAAACAGACCAGCTGCAATATAAAAATCATAAAAGGAAGTGGAATGAGAAGGCAACACCTTAAGAAAAACAAAATGCCCCAAAGGGAGTGTGCGGCGGGGTGAGTGGGAGAAAGCTACCCAGATGTTTTGATCTTCAACTCACAAGCGTTTCGGACCAAGGCCTATGAGATTTTTGCTGCAAAACATCTGGAAGCTTCCCTTCCGTCCTCACCTGGTGTAGGGGAATTCGGTGTTTCTTTTAGTGTCTTTATCACCGTCACCTATCCAAAGCGATGTCTCTGAACCGACTGCAGTGTTTTGACACACACCCCCCCCCGCGTGCTAGGAGGGAGGAGGAACAGTTTAAAAGTCAGGTACTTTAAAAAAATTAAATACCCCCCCTCCCTCCGAGTAGCTTATTATTTCTGGCACCGCTAGGGCTTTGCCGTTTGAGAATAACTGTATGGGCCATGATCCTTGTCCAGACAAAAGATTAGGCCAGGGAACACCTTGGAGTCGCTACATTTTCAAACGGCAACCAATGAATTGAACAACCATGATTTGGAGACAGGAATATCCTAATTTCGGAACTGGAAATGGGGGAGGGGTGGGGGAGACTTGGAAAAAAGAAAGACAAATTTTGCATAGTGATCCAAGGTAAAACAACAGGAGCTGGAAATAAACCCAAAACAACGCCAGCATTGAATTTGACAGGGTAGCTGGAACGCATGTCTTGTTGCCGGCTCATCCAATAACATCCCAACTCAGCCGCCCCGCCCCACTGGGCGTGTGCTCCACAGCTTTGCGACTCCGGCTCCCAGTATCCCCAGCCAACATGCCCAACGGTCAGGAATGCAGGGAGTCGCATCCCAAATCCCCTGGAGGGTGCCGGGCTGGAAAAGCCGCCAGCCCCGAGGAGCCCACGGCGAAGTCCGTGTGCAAGAAAGCTAAGCGTTGCTATGTATCGTCGAAGGCCGAGTGTGGAATCCTGCCCGTGAATTGCATGGCAGCAGGCAGCCTGGGACAGTCTTCGCGGGCCTCTCGCTCTCTTCCCCTGCCCACCTTTCCGATCCGGAGGCAGCTCCAAGGCCTTGGCACGAGTTAAGAGTCCCACTTCCTGGCTAGGGGAGGCAGGGGCGTCCGACTTCCTGCCCCGCCAAGGGCAACGCCGTCCCGTGTGAGCAGAGACACCCCTCTCGCCCGGACAGCCCCTGGGCCTGCCCTTCGCCCCGGAGGAGCGTGGCGGCTCCGGGCAGGCAGGCCTTGGCCAGTCCGGTTTTGGCTGGGAGGGAGACCCCGGGGACGGGATGGCCTAAGCTTGCCCCCGGGCTCTTTGGTCAGAGGCGTTGGGCTTCCCCCTCCCTTGTCCGTCGAAGAGCCTCAGGCCTGGTCCTTGTCGGCCCGCCACAGGCGCTCCTTCACCTCCAGGGGCAGTGTGTTGAAGAGGTCCTCCTCCACCACCAGCCCGCTGCGCTTGAGCAAGGGGCTGTCGCCCAGCTCCACCGGCAGGCACTCCAGCCGGTTGCCCCGCAGCTCGATCTGGGAGAGGTTCGCCAGCTCGCCCACCCGGGACGGCAGGGACTGCAAGACATTGTTGCCCAGGTGCAAAGTCCGAAGTTTCCGGCACTGGAAGAGCTCAGCAGGGAGGCTTTCGATCTGGGGGGCGAGAGAGAGAGAGAGAGAGAGAGAGAGAGAGAGAGAGAGAGAGAGAGAGAGAGAGAGGTAACAATATACAATGCACTCAGCTTCTGAAACGGATTCTGGGGTTAGCGGCATCTTCAGTTTAAAAGAGAAAGCATCTCAGGTTGCAGAGCTAGGGAAACATTTCGGCCTTGGAGAACTGCAGACAGACAGATAAAAATGACCCTGGGCTAGACGGACAAATGGTTCTGGATGAGTCGGCTTCATCGTTATGAAATAACGATGGACAACTGCTTGAACGAGAAAGGGGGAAACACGACAGTCGCTCTTCAATGTTATTTCAGCAATGCCCCCGTGGCGAAACAATGGCTGGAAAAGTAGCTGTGAGTCACACTGGAGAAGATCGCCACGTTAAGTACCCCTCTTCACCTATTCCAGGACAAGGTCCAGGCATTGGAGTACATTATAGTACAGTAATAACATACTACCGCAACTTAGCCTAAGTACATGTCACTGAAATAACTCAAATTCGCTCTGTGTTTACCCCTGGCTTCTTTCCGCTGCGCACACGGAATGCGCCAAATCAATCAGGGGTGTTCAACGGCTTTCACTCCAAGGGCAGCCTGCCGTTTCAGAGAAGCTCTCGGGGGGCGTGTTTGTGGTGGGTGGGGCCAAAGGCGAAAGGGGGAAGGGCCGAAATGATCAGGATGTTTGAGCTTAAAGCTCTGTACTGCCAGTAAGAAGGAGGATTTCACCTTGTTTAGAATGGGGAAATCGAAGCTGGGAAAGTACCAGATGGTCGGGGATTGGGGGGAAAGGGGTTGGGGAAAAGGGGTGTGGCCAAATGATGAACCTGACCAGGACCCCAGGCGAGCTGGATTTGCCCCCTTCCACGGGGACTGAGGTCATGCAGCCCTGATATAAAGGTAATACTTGGCAGGCCATTCCCAATTCTGAACTCTGGCTCAGATTAAATCCTGGCCCCTTCTCTCTTTCTCCTCAAGAGCTCCTTTTGGGATAGCTGCCCACACCTGACCCCGGTCTGTGTCAGGTCACGGGTTATTTAGGTCAAGTCAAGACCCGGCCGGTTCGGCACAGCACGGCACTTACCCTAGCCACGCTAGGCCAATACCCTGATAATAAACGCCCCACCTACGCCCACAGTTAGGTGCTGTTCCTCCCCGCTTTGGATTTTAAGCAATGAAGCAAGTGAAGTACACGCCCAAAGGTATGCAAGAGATGTGTAATTTCAGGCTCGGCGCGGCGCGGCGAGTGTAATTGTCCGCCCCGAGAACAAAAGGCCTGTTATTACTGCAACCGTTATAAAAGGATCGCTGGATTAAGAGCTCCGTCGGGCCTTACATGGGATGTCTAAATGCTCGGGGGGGGGGGGGGGGGAGTCTAACAGGGGGATTGTGGGAGTTGAAGTCCAAAACATTTGGAGATCTACCTTCTGCCCTCCCCTGGTGGAACAATCCCAGCTGCTGCAACCTTCCCTCCTAAGGGAAATATATTATTATTATTATTATTATTATTATTATTATTATTATTATTATTATTAAATGCTCCAGCCCCTGGATCATTTCAGTTGCCCTGGGCTCCGTGCCCAGTTTTCCGCACCTTTTCCAGCTCTACAGTATCTGCTTCTTAGGTACATTGACCAGAACGGCACGGAGTATTTTAAGTGGGGTCGCACCCTAGGTTTGTAGAATGATTTCAATGAGGAACTGGCTGAGGAGCCTGCCTCCCATTCCCAGGTCAGCCTTACCCCACGGGGATCCCAGCGCCCCCCTCTTTTCCTTACCCTGTTGGCCGTCACA
Organism: Anniella stebbinsi; assembly: GCA_029215795.1. Classification (NCBI taxonomy): domain Eukaryota; kingdom Metazoa; phylum Chordata; class Lepidosauria; order Squamata; family Anniellidae; genus Anniella; species Anniella stebbinsi. The sequence goes on along the minus strand of JARDYH010000008.1, from coordinate 98,864,156 downwards.
GCGAGGTTCTGTAGGCTCTGCAGGAGCCCAATTTCCGCCGGTATGGAAACCAAAAGATTGTGGCTGAGATCCAGATACCGGAGCTTCCGGCAACAGAAGAGCTGGACGGGGATCTTCTCGATCTTGTTCCGGTTCAGGTAAAGGCGCTCCAGGTTGACCAGGTTGCCTATCTGCACGGGGATGTAGGCGATGTGGTTGTACCACAGCTTAAGGCAAGTGAGGCGGTGCAGGTGCTGGAAGCTGATGATCTCCTCGATGGTCTTGAGGTTATTGTCTTTGAGGTCGATCTCCTGGAGGTTGTGGAGGCTGAAGATGGAGTGAGGGATGCGCTCCAGGTCACAGCGGATCAGCTCCAGCTCCGTCAGGTTGACCATCTTCTTCAGGCTGTTGAGGACAATGAGCTTGGTGCCCTCGTTGTTGATGGAGAGCTTCTGCAGGTGGATCCCCACGTCCGTCACCACCTGGGGCAGCTTGGTCAGGTTGCTCTTCAGCCTCAGCACCCGCAGCCGCTTCAGCTCCCGCAGGCCGTCGATCACGATGTACCGGTTGTTCTCGGCGCTCAGGTTGCCCGTCAGGTGGAGCTCCTCCAGCGTCTTCAGGCTGTAGATCCACAGCGGGATCTCCTTGATGTCGGTGAACTTGATGTGCAAGGACTTCAAGTTCTCCCGCAAGAAGGCCAGGGCCGGGGCCTCGATTTTGGCGGCCGTGTGGTACAGCCACAGCTCCTTGAGGCTGGTGAGCTGGGCGATGCTGGGCGGGATGGTGACGTCGGGGATGAGCTCCAGCTTCAGGACCTCCAGCTCGACCAGGTCGAAGACGGTGTCCGGGATGCCGCTGAGCATGAAGAGGTGCAGCTCCAGCTTGTCCTGGGAGTTCTTGGTGATCCGCTGGCGCAGCTTCTCCAAGGTCCACTCGTTGTTGAGGTTCAGCTGCCGCAGCTTGTTCTCGCTCACCTCGGAGAGGAAGACGGCGAAGCGCTTGGAGTACAGGGGGTCGTACTGGTCGATGAGGTGTAGCATGAAGGCGAAGTCGTTCTTGACGTCGGGGATGTCGCTGTAGCTGCTCTCCTCCCGGATGGACTCGAAGGAGTACTTCTTGAGGGAGCGGCGGAGCATCCACCAGAGCGTGTACATGCAGATCAAGCCATAGAAGATCACCAGGCTGATGTAGAAGGAAGCCAGGATCTTGAAGAGGGTGGCCAGAGGGTGGGCGCAGCGGTACATGCGGTACCCCGTCAGGCTCTCGATGTCCACTTTGCAGTCGATGTCAAAGGTGATGTTCTTGACGTAGTAGACGGTGTAGGAGATGATCAGGATGAATTTGATCACCTTGATGATGGTCTGCCTCATGTAGAGGCGGTAGACGATGTCGCCTTCCTCCACGTGCGTCCGGAACTTCTTGACCTTCTCGAAGAGCGCTTTGGCCTGCTCGCCTTCCTTCTTGTCCAGGACGCCGTTCTCCGTCCGGTCCACGATGCCCTGCTCGACCCGGGACTTGGTCCTGTGCAGCATCGGGACCGTGGCTTCCACGTCCTCGCTGACGGTGGAGGACTTCTTCTCCGTGGTGCCGTTCATCTTCCCGTAGGCCGGCTTGGTGTCGCTCTCCTCCACCACCGTCTCGGAGAGGGCTCTCGTGGTCCACGGGGAGTCGAAGCACTTGAGCAGGATGGAGACGAAGTGCTCCAGCTTGGAGCTGGTCCGGGGGAACTTGAACCAGAAGTTGCTGCAGGCCAAGAAGATCAGGGTATGCAGCAGCACCAGGTAAGGGAAATACTTGGCGAACCAATGGAGGCGGTTTTCGTAGCACACGGCGTCCACGTAGTTATACTGGTGCCGGTCGAGCTCGTATTTGATCCCTGTGGGACCCTTGTCCAGAGAGGACACCAGGGAGGAGTTGTGGAAACCCACGCTGGGGTGGGCGGGCGGCCAGTCCCGGGAAGAGTCATTGCAGGCGTCTTTGGTGACCCATTTGCAAGGCAGGCAAATCATTTTGTCCTGGGTGACTTGCAGCGTCCCGCCGAACACGGCGATCATCAGCATCACGATGGAGATGTAATCGGTGAAGACGTCCCACCAGGGCTTCAGGATGCGGTACGCCGGCTGGGTGTCGGCAAAGTAGCGTAATTCTGTGACCGGAATCATGGCTCACCTGGAAAGGTCAGAAACAAAACAACACAACACACAGACGTTACCAACAAAGAACAACACCTTTAAGTTTCCAAAGTAACTCGTGTGGGGCAAGTAACCCGGTGCCCTCCTGATGTTTTGGACTACTGCTCCCATCAGCCACAATCAGGAAGGCCAAGAGCCCAGAATTATGGGAGTTGCAGTCCCAAATCATCTGGAGGACCCTAGGTAGCCCCAATGTTTCAGACTGCCACACCCATCAGCCACAGTTAGGGAAGCCAAGAGCTCAGAATTGTAGTCCCAAAACATCCGGAGGACCCTAGGTAGCCCCAATGTTTTGGACTCCAGTTTCCATGGCCGATGGCCATCAATTCATCCCTTCATTCCATTTCTGTACCGTCTAGTAGCCAAAGCTCTTGGGCCAGGACACGGCATGATAAAAACATAATGTAAAACCTCTAACCCAAAAACATCTGTAACCTTTTGGAACAGTTAACGACAATCAACAATGGAACTACCAGAACCTGATATAACCTGATAACCACAACTAACACTACAAAGCTCCATCCTATATGCCCGAGCACTGAAAAAGTGACAAGGTTGGTGCCTGGCAGACCTCATTGGGGAGATTCCTCTTCAATTGGTGGGTGACCACCAAGAAGGCCCTCGTCCTTGGTGCCAACTTCCAAACCTCCCTCGGAGGAGAGTCTCAGAGGTTGGTCAAGAATATTGGGAGTTGTAATGCAGGGAGGGGTCCTCCCATGAAGCTGGCTGGAGGGAGATGAAGAATCGATCAAAGGAAGGACTTCTTCACACAGCGCAGAGCTCAATTATGGAATTTGCTACTACAAGATGAAGCAACGGCCACCCATTTGGATGGCAGGTTTCGTCTCCGCCAGGAGCAGCTCTTTGGGAAAGCCAACGGGTCTTAACTGCCCACTTAAGATTGAGCCACCCCCAAAATAGTTTGCATTATAAGAGGAACGATACATATGGCAACTGGGGAAATTCATTTCCCCCACCCACCCCAGCCACTGAGAATTGGAGCTAAGCCCACAGGGAAAAAGGAAATCGGAGGTGAGTGGCAGATGACATCAGCATCCCTGCTGATAAAAAGAGCGTCAGGGCTGCACCCCTGCGAGCCCTGCCTCCGCTACACCACCACCACCGCCCCCCCCCCCAAACGTACTGCCCACATTTTTCACCACCGGTAGGAAAGCAAATGGACGCCCGGCATGGAACAAAGCGCTTTTGCGGGAAGCAGGGAAACAGGCCGCTCCCAAGGCGTGAGATCCGTGCGCCATTTGGAAAGGCCCAATCTGCTCCGAGCAGCTTCTCCTTTGCCCTACAGCCGGCAAGATAGGGCACAGTTTCCCCCCAGGGCTGATAGGCAGCAGGGAGTAAATAGGCAAAATACTTTCCCTTGATAACAGCAACCAGCTTGGAAAAGAGCAGGAGATAGTGGAGTATAATTCAAAGAGGGTGGGGGGTGGAAACTCAACGTTTGCTTTGCAAAACAGGAGACAGACGGCAGCAGAATGCAGTTATGTGACTCTTGGGCACACGCTGCTTGTTTTCTTTTATTCTCATTAGCTCAGCAAGCAGAGACAACACAGATCACAATCAAAGGAGATGTTCTCTGACTGTCCCAATCCCCCGCAGGAAGGTTCTCCGCTGGGACTCAAAAAGAGAGCTGCGTGATTAAAGCAGACGCGGCCATCTCTCCGCAGGAGACGCAGCACCGCCGCGGGGGTTCAGGATGCAGCGGGAAGAAATCCAGGGGTTATTGACACCCGCGGAGTTGAGCCTCTTTCAGCCAGGGGGCTGAATCCAATTTGGAAGAAACTCACCAGGGGGTCATTTTAATCTCTTAAGATGCTGGATCAGACCCAGGGTCCATCTAGTCCAGCACTCTGTTCACACAGCGACCAACGAGCTGTCGACCAGGGAGCCACAAGCAGGGCACGGTGCAACAGCACCCTCCCACCCATGTTCCCATATAAGCATACTGCCTCTGATACTGGAGTAGCACATAGCCATCAGGACCAGTAGCCATCGATAGCCTTCTCCTCCTCCAGGAATTTATCCAACCCCCTTTGAAAGCCATCCAAATTGGTGGCCTTCACTACATCTTGTGGTGGTGAGTTCCATAGTTTAACTACGCGCTGTGTGAAGAAGTATTTCCTTTGATCTGTCCCGAATCTCCCACCAATCAGCTTCACGAGATGACCATTTTTCCCCCTGGTTTTCCCCATTTTTTTCCTGCCCCCACCCTCCCCAGGCCTTTGCATCTCTATTAAGAACCGCATAGAATCCTCAAGCAATCCAGCTGTGTTTTTGTTTTTAAATCAGAATCAAACTATGCTCTGTAAGCAGGGCGTTCGTGGGGGTCACAACTCTGCGTCCCGGAAGCTACCAAAGTCATTCCCCGGCCGTTTTGGGACTTCCTGTTGCAGCGGACGCTCTGGCGTCCACCTTTAACCAGGACATCCAATCACAGAGCAAACCGACCCAGGGGAAGAGAAAAGCGGTGATGAGGGGGTGGAAATTTTTCCAGCGCTTTTCGTTTCCCCGTGGAATTCCCCCCCCCCTTTATAAGTTAATTCGCAACTACAAATGGAAGCCATTTGTAAATATAGTATTTCACAAGCTTAGCAGTTTTAAAGCTGTAGCTAAATGGTTCTCAGCATATCAGGAACAGCTGTTAAAATCTTAGTGTGTCAACAGTTTTCGGTGCCTTTGGGTCCCTAAATTTCAGCCATGCAAAGGAAGAGGCGCTTATCTTCTTTATATTTTTTCAAGTATTCTCATAGAAATGTCCACATGTCATAACAACAAAATCATATTAAATGTGCTTTAATTTCCCCCCTTAAGTTATTCAGGTCAAATACTTGTGGTGTATTGGGACAAAGAATTAACATATGGTACTTTACACACACAAAAAAATACTAAATACAAGTAAAACAGACATGCTAAATTAGATCTCTCTAGGGCATCAGAAACCTTCCTGAGGCAAAGTGATCTTCTTTCCAGATGCAAATTGCCCTATGCAATTTAACTTGTGATAATTTGCCTGGGAAAATTTTCCAGAAAAAAACCCCCATAACTTAGAGAAAGCAATACAAAGAACAACTAGGAAAGGAAAGTCATAGCAAGGACTCCTGACTAGAAAAGGCAGAAGAGCGTTGGCGTTTCAGGAACGCTGTAGAAAAAAGGAAAGTTCGTGCCGCTTATCACATCAATACCTAGCCTTTCCGTGCAACTCAGTTTAAAAGAAACAGCTAAGAACTTGAGAACATAAGAAGAGCCCTGCAGGATCAGACCGAGGGTCCGTCTAGCCCAGCGCTCTGTTCACACAGCGGCCAACCAGCTGTCGACCAGGGACCCATAAGCAGGACATGGGTGCAACAGCACCCTCCCACCCATGTTCCCCAGCAACTGTTAAGTATGAACTGTACACTTTCTGGCGCCAGGTGAAGACCCTTTTTATCTTCCCAGTCCCTTTAGCAGTTTACCATCCTAGCCCTTTTAACTCCGCTGGTTTAAATCTGTGTTTTAAATCTCTGCAACGCCGCCCAGTTTTATTTCTGGTTGTCCTTTTGTATCGTGGTTTTACGTTGTGCTTCGAAGCTTCTATATTACACGTTATGCTTGCGGTTTCTGGGCGAACTGTCCAGAGAGCTTCGGCTATTGGGCGGTATAGAAATGAAATGAAATAGTAAATAAATAAATAAATGAAATAGTAAATAAATAAATAAATAAATAAATGCAGCAAGCAAGCAAACGCGGATCTGGCCTCCTCACTCCCCTTAAACACAAGTGCAGCGTGATGCCGTTTGACCAGATTCGAGATGACAGCGGGCGTCTGGAGGCATGCTTTCTGCAGAGTTGCCTTTCCCTAGCAACCGATGGGGACTTGGAGTCATGGCTACCCAAAGGCAAACTTCTGGAGGGGTGGGTGGGTGCGAACAGTGTCAAAAGGGGAGGGGGAGAATGCAGCACAGAGACCCTAGACAAAATGAGGCCAAGCTTGGAATGCACAGCCTGCTCCCCTTAGCCAAATACTCCCTGACAATCACTCCTGACCCCTACAAAGGACATTAGCTAGCAGAGGATGGTAAGGCAGATTTGCATCTTAAAAGCATCTTTTGTTCCCTTCCTTGGCTCCATTCTGGAGTTATTTCCCCCCCCCCCAATACCCCTGGGGGACAAAAATCTGCAAGCCCTTTGGTTAATTAAACCCTTAGGGGGGAATGAGGGGAAAGTCAGAGTATTACACAGAGGGCAAATCCTCAAAATAATGTAATTCATTCCCTACAGGGTTTTGTTTTGTTGGGTTTTTTTAGAGGAGGGGCAGGCACTGCGGGCACATTTTGATGTGTGGGTTTCTCTCTTGCCGCCATGTGGACTAGAAACTTTGAACCAAGCCACCCTGGCAAAATGTGCACCACATTCAAGGTGAAAAAGCAACAGTGTTGTGGCGCCTTAAAGATGTCAAGTGGAAGCAGCGAGGGAGACAGGTACAGGCGTAGGAAACGCTAGGGCCTAATCCAGTCGGACGGTGTCTCTCTCTCTCTCCCCCTAACCTCACCCCGAACAGGAAATGTGAGGGTAAGCCGGCTTGTGACGGTTCTACTTTTAAAGGCAGCTTAGAAATAATTTTAGATAGAGAGACAAGGCTATTCCACCAGCCCTGCTGAAAATCTTCTTAACTTTTTCCTCTTCCCTCACCATCCCCTTTTCCTTTCATGTCGTGTCTTTGTTTTAAAAAATGTAAGTCTTTTCCGGGAACTTTTCTTTTTATGCTGGGGGGCGGGGATAAACGTGTTTTAAATAAAGATAAATAAAGGCTGACAGATTTATTCTGGCATATTTATTTTCTTTTGATTTTCTATAAATTGTAAGCCACTCCAGGAGCTCTTGGGATGTGCTGAGGAGTGGGAGAAAGGCATTTTGAATAAAAATAAATCAATAAATCGAGGCTGACAAATTTATTCTGGGATGCACTTGTGTGGTCTGCAGCCTCAGGTATAGGAACAGGACCTGTTGTGGGGACAGAGGGGAAACCTGTAAGCAGCGAGGCCAGAAGGAAATTCTGAGAGTGAAATATCACATTAACAGCAAGCAGCCGTTCACAAAAAAACCACTGGTGCTGGTAACACAAACACCCTGGCACTAGGTAAGCCAATTCACACATGCACGCTCCGATGAGGCGGGCTCCGGTCCGCGAACGTTTACGGCAAAATAAATCTGTTAGCCTTTAAGACGCCACAAGGCTCTTTGTTGCTACCGCCGCAATTGACAAGCACGGCTACCGGTCCGGAAACATGAAACAGCAAGTATTTCTAGACATTCATGGAGTATGACAAAGGCCAGATTTGAAGAAAACGGGTGCCAGTATTCAGAAATCGCAGTAATTACAGGAAGTAAATCCAGAAAAACCACAGCTGTCTCTCCCAAACTGATTTAAGGCCTCTGCAGTGACACCATTAGTTTCGCTGTTGGCTGCTTAGGTGCCGCCAACTCAGAAACGAGCCCGTCTTTCCTGACAGCCGATTCCTTACACCTCCGAAAGTTCCTTAGTGTAGCATCTTTGAAATACTCCAGGGTCAAAAGGAAGTCATTCAAAAGTCTCTTGGCACATTTAACTTATCTATATTGAACTCTATGTGAGATGCGGCTTTTGCCCCAATAACCACTGTGTTTTTGACACCTAGATATTCCATTGAAACTAGTTCCATATAACCTAAAAGATATTCCTCCATCCCACCCTCGACAGATTCGGGAATTCCTCAGAGTTTCAAATTCCAGATTTGGTCGTGTTTGGTTTAAAACTCTTCCGACCGGCTGCGTAACCCTAGACGTATCTGCTCAGAAAGCATCCCGCTGAACTCAAAGGGATGCATTCTCACTATGACTGCATAGACTGCAATCTCAAGACCGCAATCCTATATATTCAGCCATGAAAACAAGTCACATGAGACTCAGCTGGGCTGACCTCTGAGCAGAGATGTATAAGGTCACGCTGCTAACCTCTAAACTTTCAGTTGTATTCATTTGGACATCCAATTCTGTAGTTACGTTTGCTAATCGGCTTACCTGCACGCCGTGAAATCTTACCTCTTTTGACACCCAGCAGCATTTAAAAAAAAATTTTAATTCAGCAGTTCACGGGACTCTTATCTGGTTTGAAAGACAACAACGTCCCTTTGCAAAAGAGGCGGGAGCGCGCACAAATGGGGTGCCGCCTGAGCTGACCTGAAACTCTAAAAGCAAAAAATGTGCACACAAAGCCGCTTCTTCCGGCACAGCGGAGAGACTAAAAAGAATTCAACACCCACATACCACAAAGAAAAAACTAGGACGGGCGATTCGCCTCCTCTGCGTCTTTTACAAAGTTTGGGGCAGGAAGGGAGGTTCTTTCAAAGAAGTCAGAGTTTCTAGCTCCCTTTTGAGGCCAAGTTCTCTTGGCAACAGGAGAGCTCAAAGACTTTCTTGGAAAAAAAACTCTTGCAGGAGTGAAGGGTTTGTGTGTTACAAAGCAACGGTCATTCATCTCAGCGCATTTCTAATGGTGAAAGATGGCAGGGAAGCATTGATTGAATGCCAAACGGACAAAACTCACCGTGTAGGGAAAACTCTCAACAGCCTAAACTACCCGGGAATGGTTATTTATTCCATTTTTAATCCACTCTTCCTACAGGGAAGGCGCTTGGGCCGGCATACATGTCCCTCCCCTTTCCCACTGTATCCTCAACAACCACCCTGTAAGGTAGGCTAGGCTGTGAAATAGCACAAAGTCACCAGATGAGCCTTATGGCACAGTGAAAACTCACACCCAGCTCTCTTGAACCCTAACCTCGTATGCTAGCCCAAGGCTTTCCCAACCTGGTGCCCTCCAGATCTGTTGCACTACAGACCCCAGCATCCCCTAGCTATCCCATCATTTCCCATCACTCCTTTTATTTGAAAATTAGTTAAGGAAGAAAAAATGGAATGGCCCAGCCTTTCCCCAACTGGGTAGCTTCCAGAGGTGCTTGGACTACAACTCCCAGCATCCCCCAGCCCCTTAAATTCACTCCCCCCTAAAGCAGCTTCCCACCACACACAAAAACAATTCCCCAATAAAGGTGCCTACAGGATGAATGCAGTTTCATTCCCCCAGGAACTGTAAGAACTGTTTTAAGTGCCTTTAAGTACTCTATTCTGGTGCTGGTTTTAATATAGTAGAAATACTATTAAAAATAAAAGTAAAAAGTAAAGAGCTGTTGAAAGTACTTAATGCTAAAGATTTCACGCTCACCTATTTCTCTCCAATTTTCTCAGAGGCCGGGCATTCTAGAGCATGGATGTGTTAAGGGTTCCAAAATCCAACGATTATGATGTTGAGTACACCACCGTTACCCAGCCGCTGACCACAAGAGCATCCCGAAAGGTGAGCAACCTGTCAAGACCATGTGTCTCAGGGCCCCTACACTCATTCATCTAATGCCCTCCTCCAGGCACCTCCGAGGGAGGCTCAGAGGGTGGTAACAAGGGTGAGGGCCTTCTCGGTGGCGGCCCCCAATTATGGAATGAACTCCCTGGCAAAGCCCGCCTGGTGCCAGCATTGTCATCTTTTCACTGCCAGGTTAAGACCTTCCTCTACTCCCAGCCATTTGGCAGCATATGATAAAGCTTTTCAATCGTTCATGGGATTTCTCACTGTTGAAACTGTTGGGAGAGATAAATTTGTATGTGCCCTGTCTGTTTACCTGTTTGCATGTCAACAGCTTTTCTATGACGTATAATATTGTATTTTTCAGGTGCCTGATCTTTATCAACTGCCCGGGAGCACTTCGTTTTTTTAAACAGGTCATGGTTTGGATACATGCATCTGATCTGTTCATATGTTTGCAGCTAAACGGAGTTTACATTGTGCATAGGCTCTCCCACATGAGGCCTTCAAGAGGCAGCTGGACAGCCATCTGCCAGGGATGCTTTAAGGTGGCTTCCTGCATTGAGCAGGGAGTTGGACTCAATGGCCTTGGAGGCCCCTTCCAACTCTACTATTCTAGGATTCTATGAAAACACCTGGGCAGCGATGGCTATTGGGCTGCATAGAATTGTAATACATGAAAATGAAATGGTACGAAAGCTGGTCCCTTCCAAAGACATGCCTCCGCAATCTCCAAAGGTTCTTTGGAAGTCCACCAGGAGCTCCTCAGAGAGGTGATTAGGAAAGGCCGATCAGGATTACGAGAATATCTCTCTGCACATTGCTTCCGATTTCTCCCTGCAAAGCGCAGCCCCAAGAAACAGCGTCATATGGGGCAGAGACCTTCCAGACAGGGGGTCAAATCCGTTCCACCCAGGGTGCCGAAAACACGTTGGAGCCCCAGACCTAGAGATTTGCGGGGGGGAGGTTAGGAAGAAGAAAAACCAAGCAGCTTTCTCCTTGCCACAAAAAATCGTTTCCCGTTTGGTGTTAATAGCACTCCGTAATTAACACTGTCTTTGAACACAGTTTGACACAGAAACCCAAGGGACTGCGGGGCTTCCTGACAGCATCTTCCTCTTCAAGGTGCAACTACCATTTCCCCATCAAGTTTAAACGGCAATTTTTGACCGGCTCAGTCCCTCGCTTTGCAAAAGCAGCCTGTGACATTTCTTCTCCCATCCCATTTCTCTTTTGCGTCCTGACGCCGAACAGGACGATGCCCCCCCTTTCCCAAACGCAGTACGGGATGTGATTACTGAGATATCCGTTAGGAGCTGCTGACTAAAGAATCTGTAGCTGGTTTAACTGAAGGCGACAGGTTAATTGAGCAACGACTCCGTTACTTATAAAATACAACACCGGGACGTGGCCCAGGGGAGACTCAGCCAGGGACTGCAGAAGGTAGAAGAAGGAACAGAGGACTGTGAGAAAGAGGAGGGGGGAAACCCAGGGGGTGGGGGTGGGGCTGGAAAAAAAACCAACAAAAACATGGACTCAGGAAGATTCTCCTGGAATGGACAGGGACCGGCCACCAAAGCATCACATACGAAGCTGTTTTATACAGAGTCAGACTAATAGCCAATACTGGCTACCCCCAAGGGTGCAGAACCTCTATCTGCCTGGGGTTCCCAGAAGGCCATGCCCCTTCTTCAGGCCACGCCCCCTTTCACTGACTGGCAATAATTTGGTGGTTTCCTGGCTTCTGCCCGTTCCCCCACCCCTATCCCAAAAAGTCAAAATGCCTCTCCAAACCCATTTTTGATTCAGATTTTTCCTCCTCCCTCCCCATTCCTTTTTCCTTGTGTGCTGTGCGTTTTTTAGACTGCAAGTCTAAACTGCCTCGTTTTTACTGGTAAGATGATCCGGGGAGCCCTTTCGTCTGAGGAGCAGCGGGGGAAATTCTTTACATGAAATGAAAATAAGAGACATTCAAGTCATGGCTAAGCAGTCAGGAGATGCAAAAACACTTCCTTTCTCTCTCTTTCTTTCCTTTCTTGCCTGCAGGCTTTTTCCACTTGGCTTTCCCACCAGGCATTTCTTTCTCTCCCTGCTTCTGCAGTTCAGAAGAAGAAGACAATCACATTACCAAGTACGTCATCCCCGGAGCAACTCCTTAGGAATCGGATGCCTGGCTGGCCCCGTCTGCTATCTGCACTTCAGCCCCCTGGGCTGAAGATCGAGGCCTGTTCCGAGCGCTGGATCCTGACTGGGTGCAGAAGAGATGCCTTCCACAAACGCCATGGGAGCAGCAACCTGAAAACCAAACACACGGTAGAGTTATGGACGCAGGTTGGGTTTGACTGGTTCTTGGCTTACCCGAAACGCCCGGGAAAGGAATGGAAAGCCAGGAGGCACGGCCATTCGAAACAAGGCAGGCGTTACCCGATCAAGCACTGGCGCAAAAGGGCTCTGTACTTTTCATGCGCATCACGAACCTTGTGAGGACGTAAGAAAAGTCTGGCTGGATCAGTCCAAGGGCCCAGATCTGCCTCCCCCAACGTAGTGCCCTCCCGCGGGGGTTGGAGTACAACTCCAAGCGTCTCCCAGCCAGCTGGGAATTGTGATCCAACACCTCCGGAAGGTGCCAGGCTGAGGAATGCTGATCCAATAGTTCAGTCATAAGAGTATCAGAAGAGCCCTGCAGGATCAGACCAAGAGTCCATCTGGTCCAGCAGGCTGTTCCCATAGTGAGTAACCAGCTGCCCATGGGAAACCCACAAGTAAGACATGGGTGTAACAGCCCCCTCCTGCCCATGTTCCCCATCAACTGGCTGCTTCTGCTACTGGAGATAGCACAGAGCCATCAGGACTAGGAGCCACCAATAGCCTTCTCCTCTTCCAGGAATTTACCCAGCCCCCTTTTACAGCCATCCAAATTGATGGCCATCACTACATCTTGTGGTGGCCAGTTCCACAGTTTCACTCTGCGCTATGTGAAGAAGTCCTTCCGTTTCACCATCCTGAATCGACCACCATTGATTTCCATGGGATGTCCTCGCTGGGTTCTAGTATTATGGGAGAGAAATGTCTCCCTATCTACATTCTGGAGCCCTCTATCACGTCTCTATTTACTCACCCTTTTTCTACGCTAAACAATCCCAGCCGTTGTAACCATCTCTCATGGGGGAGATGCCCCAGCCCCTTGATCATTTCAGCTGCCTATTTTCTGCACTTTTCCCAGCTGTACAATATCCTTTTTCAGGTGCATTGGCCAGAACTATACACAGTATTCCAAGCGTGGTCGCACCCTAGATTTGCATAAACGCAGGATGATCTTGGCAGTATGATTCTCAGTTCCTTTCCTAATTACGCCTAAGATGGAGTTTGCCTATTTCACAGCCGCTGCACCCTGCGGCATCCACCACGACCCCCAGATCTCTTTCTTGGCCAGTCACCGCTAGCTTAGATCCCATTAGGGAAGTTTTGAAGGAAAGGAAAGCCATGCGGAAAAGGTCGGGGGCGCCGCTGATCGAAGCCATGGCCGTTGCCACGGCTTGCAGCAGTGAATGCCACACATTAATTACGTGGCTAAGGAACCCCCCACCCAACGGAGATCTGGGAGTCCTCTACGCTGTTGTCATCTACGTACCAAGTTGAAAGAAAATGTAATAAAATGCAGGAAGGCCGTCAGAAAGGATACTTGCTTCTACCCCAAACACTTTTTGGGTTGAGGCAAAATCATAATTCTACAAACATAAATAATATGCGATAAAGCCATCGGCAAAATAGACAGTTAATGGGGGTGGGGACCCTCGCCTGCACCCCAAAACCTTTTGGGAGAGAGGCAAGTGCTTTCTTATCCTGTTAACTGTTTATTTCGCTGATGGCTTATTTGTGTTTGTAGAATTATGATTTTCAGAGTGTGTGTGTATCTGTGGTGAAAGGGCTTAGAGCTCTTAACTGGAACTGGCCAAATGGGTATCTTCTAACAACCTCTCACTGCAGGTCAAGATAATCCCCCTGGCCACACCACAAGTATGTCATGCAACCCAGTGTGGGGAAGCCACAAGCCAGCGTAAGGGAAATCATGGCTTGCTCGTGTTTAAAAATCAGCTCTGGATGACACAGGAGAAAACTTTACAGATGTTCCTTCCTTCCTCCCCCCCCCTTTTCAAGCAAATGGTGTGCCCCACAAATAACCAAGACAGGTATCCCAAGCTTCCTTTGCAGTGGGAATAGAGCTGTTGAGAGGAGCAGAGCGGCTCTGTAGGCGAGCTCCGTAACCCACGCTGCAAGACAGACAACACTCTAACCATCCATAGGTAAAATAAACCTTACTGCAAACCATGGGTACTCAGGGGGTTTATTTGGGGACAGTAACACACTGTGGGGGGGATACCCCACAAACAATATGCTAACACTTCATGGGTTATTCCAGAAAAAAACCCATCATGGGTTAGTGTGTTGTGTGAACCCAATCAATCAATGGCTACTAGTCCTGATGGCTCTATTCTACCTCTAGGATCAGAGGCAATTTACCTATTCATTTATTTACAATATTTATGTACCACGCCATATCTAAAATAGATACCTATGCACACCAGTTGCTGGGGAACCTGGGCAGGAAGGTGCTGTTGCACTCATGTCCTGCTTGTGGGTTTTCCATGGGCTGCTAGTCGGCGACTGTGTGAACAGAATCCTGGACTAGATGGACCCTTGGTTTGACCCAGCAAGGCTCTTCTTAGGCTCTGATGTTTTTATGACTAAGATGCCTTTAACTGGGTGACCACTCTGGCGTTTACCAATCAACCCAGCCCAACCCACAGAACAGCAGTCAGGGCCAGGGAGAGTCCCAAACCCATTCATTCATCCCAAATCCAGGGACAGTGTTGAAACTGGGCGGTGAACACCTTTGATAATGCAGCTCCCTGGTTGTGACGAAGACGGGGCGTTTCAAGGCCGGGCTTTTAACGCCTACACAGGTTTCAGGTTCAGTTACGGTCGTCAAACGTCTTGAGGTGTAGAGCGAGTCCACAGGGCATGTGCAGAGCAGGGCGTGAAACTTCTTTCACCCCAAGGGGTGAACTCCATTTCAGGGGTGGTGGGTGGTGGCAAAAAGAAAAAGAGGTAGGGCTGAAATTCCCAAAAATACCAGCACCTCTTAGCTTAAAGCTCTTGCTGCTAGCCACAAAAGCCTTACAGGAGAGGGTATTTCAATAGGGCCGGAGTTTTTACGCTCTTCTCCTAAAGGCTTCAGTTCTGGACACGGAGCAAGCCATGCACTGTACAAGTCAAAAGAGCAAAACCTGTCCCATGATGGGACATCACAAGTTTCTGGGGGCTAGTTTCGAGCAGGCAGCGGATGGACCAGGCTAGGAACATTTCTCTGCAGGAAATGTTTGGTCATCAAAGACAGCTGATACTATTGATAGTATATCACGTGTAAGTTTTAACCACTCAATGCCTCCCCACCCCCCCAAAAAAACCAACAACCATGCTAACAACCAGCTTTGTTTACAAGGCTTGAACTTCAAATTCCACAAAGACAGAAGAAGGCTGTCCTCTGGATCAACATTTTTTACTTGTCCAATGACCTTTCCCCCCCACAGCGGGGGACTGGACGCTTCTGGGATGCCCACAAACAAATCCATAAAGACAACAGTGCTTCCCTGCCATCTTTTCCTCCAGCAACCGGTTATTCTGAGCTATACTGCTCCTGAACATATAGGGTCTATTAAGCAATCCTAGAATCACAGCCACTGACCAGACTATCCAACGTGAAGTATCTTAACACGCACAGCCTCTATAATTTAATTGGGCGACTCAAAAAAGAGTTCTAGAACAGCCATCCCCAGCCTGGTGTCTGCCAGGGAGGTTGGACCACAACTCCCATATTCTCCCAGCCAGCTATAATGGGAATTGTAGTCCAACACCTCTGGAAGGTATCAGGTTGGGAAAAGCTGTTCTAGAAAAAGTGAACAGGTTCTCATCAGGCACTCTCTCTGCATCACCCATAATCCTATAAAACGGGTGCGACATTTGTGGCATCTGAGATGCTTTGGACTTCAACGCCCATCATCCCTGGCTGGCACTGCCAATAGTGAGGACTGATGGGAGGCCAAAAAAATCTGGATCGCCGTGAGTTGTCCATCCGTGCTCTAAGGCAATGAAGACTGACTTTTATAAAACACAGCAGGATTTTATTCTATGTACAGATCACCGACAACACATAGCAGTATTTGACCAAGGCTTTCCTCTGATTATCGAAAAGAGACTAAAACGGAAGCTTGACATACAGAATAATTACAAAGAAAACTTCTAAGCAGCCAATGGATTCCACGTATATCTTGGATTGTAAACTAACAGTGAAAAAATATGAATAGAGTTTAGGAGTGCTACCCTCTGTCAATAATTTGATTTAAATTCAATGCATTTATTTTTATTTCTTTCCTTTTTTCCTTATTCTTTATTTTCTCTCTTTCTTTTCTCTGTTGGTTTTGTTTCCAAAAAGTAATAAAATCTTCTTTTTTTAACACAGGAAAAAGAATGCATCTTCCTTCTGGATTATTGTGAATGCAAGACCTTTCCTGGACTATTTTGTTCCACTATCTCACTTCCCAGAACAGTGGCACCAAACAAGAGATACGCATAATTTCATAATTAAATGGGGCATCATTAAAGCCCCCCCCCCCAATCCATCCCCGTGTGCCACGGCTACCCGATACAGACCTCGGCCCACAGTTTTCACCCATGCCTGCCTTAAGGCCATTTTGGCCGTTTTCCTGGAATCGTGTGTTCCCTTCCCTGCCTCCACCCTCTCCGGGAAGAGTGCAACCCCAGATGAACCACTGCTCCGAAAGTCAAATCATCCCCCGTAACCCATAAAAAAAAGAGAGATGTTTCTGCAACAGACACAGAGAGAGTTGTTACAGCAACCGCTACCATGGGGAGACGAGACACAACAATACAAGAAGTGCATAAAACAAGCGCATGATAGCGCATAGCGCCGGTAACGCTTTAAAAGTAAAAACAGCTGAGGAGGAGGAGGAGGTCCCAATGAGTCAGGGCCAAAAGCTACTCCAGCTCACTGGCTTCCAAACAATCCTTTTCTCCGGCAAGGTCTACACCTCCCTACACCCAAATCTTTTCCGCCTCCCCCCCACTGCACCCCTTCCTTCCACCTCTTGCCCTGCCCAACCTCTCCAGAGCTGGACCCCCTCCCAACAATCTACCTCTGCCACCCCACTCACGCGTTTCCTTCCAGGATTTCTTCCCCCGCCCTGTGGCAGGCTCCCTTCTCCCTTTTACGCCTCCACCGCCGCCCTCCAACTCTCACACGACAGGGACTAGTAACACGGTGACAGCAGCCGCACACCTTCGCCGGCCGATTCCTGACTTGCTCACAGCTTGACTCACCCGCGTTTCCGGCCAACCAGGCATCGGTCTTCTGCCAGACACCCTGTCAAACCCAACGCCCCCCCCTCTCCCCTCTCCTCCGTTACCGTCTGCCACCCGTTCGTTGCCAACACGCATGGCAAAGGATCGGCCTTTTTCTCTCTCCATTTTTCCCTCTGCTAAAAGCCGGCCTGGACTCAAAGCTGGACAGACCCCACTCCGGTCCCTTTTGCTCTGAATCCTTCGACCTCTCACGCCACCCCCTTGCCAGCCCCATAAGTTCAAAAACAATCTATGGAGAACTGCCATATCTCATCGTCCTGCTTCCTTGAGAACATAAGAGCCTTCCTCCTCCTTTTCCTCCGACCCCAATTCTCCTACTTTCTTGTCACCTCGTTCCCCTCCGTCCCTTTCCCACGCTCAGCCCCATAAGTGCCAAAGATGGGAATTCCGCCCTCTCCCATTTCGGGAAGCCTATTTTACCAAGATCATGGGGGGGGGGGGGGAATGCCCCATCATCTCTCGCATGGCAAAGGAAAGCTCTTTCTTAGACCTCTTTTACCTACCCTCACTTGCCGGCATTGCGCCTTCGCTTGCCACGGACACCCTGGATTTCCATAGCTACTGCACATCAGGTCTCTGGGAATTCCCCTTTTCCCAACTCCCTCACTCGTTGGACCAGCCTAAGCCTGATACACCGTCCCTCACTTGCCCTCACTGCGCACAACAAGCCCTGTGCTGCCTGAACCCCACCCCATCCGTAGGGCTAAAGTACATCTCTGTGGAAATCCCCTCTTCCCACTCTCAATGACATCAAATGAACAAAGTTACTAGTCCTTTATTAGGTTCCTGAGTCTTCCTGACCTCCTTCCCAGAAGCCCCTTCTCCGATATTCAAAACCAATGGGGAGAAGGGAATGCTGTTCATTCTGCCTACCCCACTCCCTTCATGGACATCAAATAAACGAGGTTACTAGTCCTCTATGTTCCTGAGCCCTCCTCCTCTCTCTATCCCATAAGCCCCCTCTCTGATATTCAATAGGGAGGAGGAAATACGCTTCATTCTGCCTATCCCACTTTCCCTACTTCAACAACAAATAAACGAAGTTACTAGACCTCTATGTTCCTGAGCTACCCTTCTATTTTCCTGAAGCCCCCACCTTGACATTCAAAAGCTGCAGGAAGGAGGGAATACTCTCCATTATGCCTACTCCACGTTCACCCACTTCACTGACATCAAACCAATGAAGTTACTAGTCCTCTGTGTTCAGGATCCTTCCCTTCCTCCCTCTCTATGCCAGAAACCCCTGCCTGATATACAACGGGGAAGAGTGGCTACTCATCATTCTGCCCAGCCTACCTTCCTCCACTTCAAGTGACTAGTCCTCGGTGTGCCTGAGCCCCCCTTCTCTCTTCCGGAAGCCCCCCCTCCCTGACATTCAAAAGCAGCAGGAAGGAGGGAGGGACTACTCCCCATTCCATGCACCCCACTTTTCGACCCCCTTCACTGACATCAAATAAACGAGGCTACTAGTCCTCTACGTGCCTGAGCCCGCCCACCCTTCCTCTCGCTCTCCCGGAGAAGCCCCCTTCCTGGCTATTCAAAAGCAGGGGGGGGGGGGGGAATAGTCTCCATTCTCCCACCCCATACACACACCTTCCTTCATAGACATCAAACAAACGAAGTTACTAGTCCCCAGGGTTCCTGAGCAGCAATCCTCCCCACAACTCTCCCTCTCCCTCCAAGAAGCCCCCTTCCTTGATACCCAAAAGCAGCGGTGATGGGGGGGCGGGGGCGGAGAGAAGCCCCTCCATCCTCCCCCCTCCTTCCTTCACAGAACTCAAACAAAACGAGGTGACTAGTCCTCTGGGTTCCTGAGCCCACCCCACACCCCCTGCTTCCCTTGCTCCCCTTCCCACAGGCTGCAAGCGCGTGTGTGTCCCCCCCCCCCACCTCACCGCCAGCCGCAAAGCCCCTTCCCTCCCCCTCAGAGCCGCCACCGCCACCGCCGCCACCACCACCACACCCACCTGGCGACGGCGGCGCCTTCCCGGCTCCAGACCCTCCGGGGCTCCTTGTGTTGGTCCCTCAATCCCTCATTGCACCACTCCGGGCGGCTGCCGCGGCTCCACCCCGGAACTGACCTCACCCAGCGGCCGGCAAGAGCATCCCCCGAGCCGCCACCGCCGCCATGGCTGCCTCGCTCCTCGCCCGACCCGGCCTCGCCTCGCCTCGCTCCGCTGCCGCCAGACGGCGCCATCTTGGCTCCGGCGCTTAAAGCCGAGGGGGCGGGGCTCGCTCCGCAGCCATGTTTGGGAAGGGCGGGGGGTGAGGCGAGAGAGGCCCTTTTGGAGAAGGGCACGGCGTGAGCGTAGCGGGCGAGCGGCCATCTTTCTCGTGGGGGGAAGAAGCGCGGGGCGGCCATGTTTGTAAAGGGCGCCCTCGATTTCTAAGGGAGAGTCACTCTCCAGATACACCTCTGTAGTGTTTGTTTGTGTGTCTGTATATATGTGTGTATGTGAGATATATGTATGTATATATAGGATAGATAGACTAACCTCAGAGCAGTTTCAGTAGCTGTGATGTATATGTGCATGTATTTATATTTATTTATTTATTACATTTGTATTCCACCCCATAGCCGAAGCTCTCTGGATGGTTAACATAGGATTAAAACAATTAAAAACAATATACAAAAATTAAAACAGCAAAACATACAACATACACACAATACACACATAGATAGATAGATAGATAGATAGGTGTATAAATGTATTTGTATGTAGGATATATATATATATATATATATATATATATAATGTGTGTGTGTAATGTATGTGTGTATGTATTTGTGCATATATATATATATATACATATATATACACACACACACACACACATATATGGAGAGAGAGAGAGAGAGAGAGAGAGAGAGAGAAAGACTAGACTAACAACGGAGTATTTAAAAATCTTCTTTTAAGCTAAATGCTTCCGCGTTCACCTTCATCAGTTGCTCTCCTGTTCTTTCTTATACGTGGGACCTTAAGACTGGCTACATCCACAGTAGATCCAGAGCTTCTGTGTTCCTTTGCTGTTGTGCTGCTTTGTATACATGGCATGTAGGTTATGTATTTGTGTGTACGGTTGTGTTGAGTTGGGTTCCGGTTCTGCCAGGACCAAGACATCAATCAGGTCCTTTTGCTTATCAAGATGAAACAAGGCCACTTGTGCAAAAAGAGGGCGAGTTGTTACATTAACAAACTCACTCCAATGGTATATGTGCATCGTTTGCATGTATATATATGTGTGTGTGTGTGTGATATATATATTTGTATGTATACATATATATAGCATGTACACACCTATGTGTGTGAATGAATAGGTGTGTGTGTGTATATGTATATATTTGTGTGTGAGAGAGATGTATTTTAAAAACATCTTAGGATACAGATAAAACAAGTAAAATCCTGGTTTTATTAGCTCATTCTAGTCACAACCCATTTTTAATCATAAAATCTTTCGGGAACATCCGGTTCTGATGCATTTGGAAAGGAACCAAAGGTGCATCCTTAAGGACTATACATGCCATTACATACATGCTGAAATCCAGTGGATTCAAAGAATGTGCATTTGTGGTTCAAAGGAGGCTGACGCATCGTTTATCGCATCATCCATTACATACATTCAGAGATCATTGCTTTATGGCTGGGCTGCACAACCGCTTTCAGGCTAAGGGCCGAATTCTGTGTCGGAGAAGCTCTCTGGGGCCGCATTCTGGGAGTGGGTGGGGCCAATGGAAAAATGGGCGGAACAAAAAGTACCAGCCTAGGATTGCACCTTAAAGCTCATCCTGCCAGTAACTAAGACTTTCGGGGAGCCATTTCAACATTTTAGAATGGAAAAAAAAGCCATGCGCAAAAGCCTTGAAACCACTAAATGATTGGTGGCTGAGGGGGAGGAGCCAGAGAAAGGGGGCATGGCCTTTTGCAGAACCCCAATTTTGGTCCTCAGGCTTGAGTTTCTGCTCTCCTGCTTTATGGCTTCAACTCACCCAGAGACCTCAGGTTTGAAGATGGGTTTCTTCCCTCCTCGTCTGACAACTTCTAACCCCTCTACACCATACCAGTCCTGTTATATCTACCCTGGTAACACGTGACATGTGCATCATTTGACATTCCCCAAACTATTCTTATTTCAAATAAAAACAAACCCTTTTTGTGATGCGATAAATGCAACCCCGCTCAAGACCACAAACTTGTCTCTTTATAAAAACCCAAAACAACAGCCCAGAAAGTCACTGTTCCGGAACGGGCCTCCACAAATAGAAAAAAATCCATTTCTAACAAACCCCAAAGCATTATGGTGACTTTGGTTTGCTAACGTCAAGGCATTTTCGGTCAGGCAAATGGCTTGTTTGATGGCGCCCTAAATGCGAACCAGCTTTCAAGCCTCAGCATCAATTAAAAAAAAAGAAGAAGCATGCTTCTCAGTACACCGGATGATTCACCCAGAATCCCTTTTTATTGAGCTGAATCATCACAGGATGTCAGCCTGCGTGGTAAAATCCTAAAATATTAATAAAGGAGAATTGAAAGGCATTCATTACGTTTTCATTAGCGCAGAAGAGAGATTGCTGGCGGTATTTAAATGTTTTGTGTGGATTTTTTTTTTTGCAGAAATGTAGTGCGGGCTCTAGTTATTTGGACGACCCCTTCAATGCGCCCTGTCCGTCAGTGAGTCTACTTTCTCACCACCATGGTTGCCAACTGCTCTAGCTTTTTCTCATCCTTGCCACCACTTGGTAGAGAAACCATGAGAAAATCGTCTTCTGTTCCTCCTCCTCACCACCACCACCACCACCACCATTGCCTGGACCAGCGCAAGAGAGAGCCAGTGTGACGCAGCGGCTAAAGTGTTGGACTGGGAGCCGGGAGATCCGGGTTCTAGTCCCCGCTCGGCCATGGAAACTCCCTGGGTGACTTTGGGCCAGTCACAGACTCTCAGCTCAACCTACCTCACAGGATTATTGTTGTTGTGGTGATAAAATGGAGAGGAGGTTTATCTACACTGCTTTGGGTTCCTTGGAGGAAAAAAAAAGCAGAATATAAACACGATAATGAATAAATAAATAATACTTCCACGATAAAACCTGCCTGAACTATGATTTTCAGGAATTTCGCCAATATTACAATTCTAAATGCATTTAGAACTTCTGAATTGGTGTTCTTAGGTTCGCTGTATATTCCGGCGGTCCCTAAGGTCAGTCCTTCCCCCCCCCCCCCCGGCAAATCCCTGTCCCTGGTTTTTCTTTTTTTTCCCCCTTTTGGGGATGGCAGGATTGAAGGCGAAATGGAACAGCGGGAGCAAAACCAGGAGCCAAATCAAAATTAGATTTCCTTCGGTGGGAACAAAAGAGGCTTCTCCATCTTTTGCGAGAGAGAAACTGGCGTGGGGGAATTAATTTAGGCATAATTAAGGGGGAATTCATTTGTATCTGTGGAAGCTAATGGGGGGGGTGAGTTGTACCCTCCTCTACAAGGATTCGCTTTTGCGCCCGGTTAGGCGATTATGCGCATAATCGCTGAAGCGCATTTACGCCTAATGCCTCTGCACGAGAGGCGGCGAAGTGCATTAACGGATGACCAAAATGCGCTTTACAAGTAGTTAATGTGCATAAGCGCTTGTTCACATGGTCAAAATGCGCTTTAACGGTCGGAGCAAAATAAAACTCGCAATTTAACGCGCATTTGATAATGCGCATAATCGGAGAGATAACGCGCCTCTATGCCCGATTTGCACTCCGTTCTTGTAGAGGTAAATTTTTTTAAGCGCTTTGAAAGAGCTTTAAACCTCTCTTGTAGAGGCAGAGGGCATCAGGTTGACTGAGACAAAAGAAATGTTGGAATTTGGATCACCAAGCGGCCAATAAAGAAACACACTTCACTCCGTCTGTTGCTCTTGCGCCTGGGGCAAATTGAATTATTTCCCCCTCCCAAGCATGGCTACACCTATGATCAGCAGGCGCATCTCCAACACCTGTTCAAGGCGCAGTGCATGGAAGTGATCGAAACAGCTGTCCAATTTTCCCTCCCTCCTCTTTATTTAAAATCCTGGCCAGGCTGTTTGGGATTGGTTGTCGACCTTGTCATGTCTCCACCCGGGAAATCGCCTAGGAGCATATCAGCTGTTCCGAAAAAGGCCTGGGCGGTTATAAAGGAGGAAAACACAGGAAGGTTTCTCTCTTGTGGAAAAAGGGAGCGCAGTTCAGGGTAAGTGGATCCTCTGTTGCGAGCTTAGGTTTGCTGCTGCTTCTTCGACCTGCGTCTCTGTGTTGTCTGTTGAGATGGGTGCATGGAAATGTTTTTAAAATGTTATGCACGATATTTTGTTTGTAAGCTTTGTCAACCACCCAGCAAGTTTGGGCTTTGGGGCAGTGAAGACATGCAAGACTGGAACTGAAAATGACACTAGTCCGGGTTCTGGTTTTCATACAGGAAACTCATTTTGTTCCTTCACCAGCGTCCTGACTTTTTCATTCTTCTTTTTGTGGGTTGGGGGGGGGGGGGGGGAGGGAGGAGGCAAAATCCAGTTTTACTTTTTCTCCCCTGTGGTCTTTTCAGTTTGGGGGTGATCCGTGAAACACCTAACAGCGACTAGGGACCGTTTCCCCCTCCTGTTAAAGCCACAACCACAACTGAAATGCGATATGATTATGCAAGCTACTGCGCTTTTCCTTAAAAAAAAAATGCAGGATTTTGAGGGTGATGTGCTTTTATTTCTCTTGTCCTAGTATGGGACATCTCTTGATTTGTAGAACTTCATCATAAAATAAGTGTGATCAATAGTGGAAGACCCTGTTCTTTCAAAGTCAGCTGCCCATATTTATTTTATTTAATATATTTATATTCCATCTCTATTCCAAGGAGCTCAAGAGTGTGTGTTTCTCTCTCTCTCTCTCTCTCTCTCTCTCTCTTTCTCTTATCCTTCAACAATTCTATTATGTTGGGGTCTCCTATATGCCTGCAGGTGTCTTGGGGCCTTCTGTCCTTCCTGCTTTTTATTTTATTAATTAATTGATTTATTTTGCAAAATTACAGTTTCCTTTAAAAACTGGGTGGCTGGCATGCCGCTAGGCCAATTACTACCCTCCAATGCCATCTTGATCTAGGCTCAAATGAGTGGTTTTGGGTTCCGGAGCTCCACCCTAAGCGCTGACTCGGACTCCTGTTTCGATGCAATTGACTTTTCTTCTAGTCTTGCCACTTTGCCTTCTGGGAAATGAGTGTTCTGTGACCGGTCGTGTCTGCCGCTTCCTGAACGGGCAAGCTGTGCCCCCACGGCAGCCATTTTGTGAGAGCGCCCACAGTGCTAGCTCAAAATGCCAAACTTGCCCTCTGGTTGCAAAAGGTTGGGGGAACCCCCGAGTTAAGGTGAGCTTGACAGCTGAATAGGGATTTGAATCTGGATCTGCCCAACTGTAGTGCAACATTAACCATTACCCCCATACTCCCTTGGCTCTGAAAGTTTTTCATTCTTAACAAGCCTTCCCCAAATCCGGGTCCCTCTAGTCATGTTGGACTACAATTCCTAGCATCCCCCCACCCATCATTTTGATTGGTGGCGCTAGGAGTATTTTGTTTGGAGTGCGCCTGAACTCTATTGAAATTAGGAAATTGTAGCCTCTAATAAATCCTCTGGCCCATCTGGCTTACTTGGACAGAAACGTTGGCACAGTTCAAGAAAGCCTTGTTGATTTAGCAGTAAGACCATTGGAAATGAACTTCGGTCGCTAAGTGGAAAATATGTAACCAGCATAACAGAGGGTTTGTAGAAGGTATCAAATGCCTCTACTTGGAGGTGACTTTTTTCCCTGCACTACCCTGTGGAAATCTCTCTTGGGTCAGGTTCCCTGCCTCTCTTGGCTTGTTTTTTCTTTCTAAGATTGGTTTAATTCGTCCCTTTTTAAAACTAGGAGGCTGGCATCCTGCAGAGTGAAGTCCCCCTGTCCAGTACCATCTTTATTTGGGGACAAAAGAATGGTTTTGTGTTTTGGAGCTCAGACCTCTATCTCTGGGCAAGTGACCTTTTTTCTTTCTTTTTTTACCATCACTTGTTTGACCTTATGGGAAAGCAGTGTTTTGTGACCAGCCGTGCCCCCCGTGGCAACCATTTTGTGAGAGCTCCCTCAAAATCCCAAATGTCCCCATTGGCCTAAAAAGGTTGGGAACTCCTGGGTTAGTGGATGCCAACTGAGCAGTTAAAAACCGGTGGGCCTTGGACTCGTTAGGTTAGCTTTGATCTTTTGGTTTTGGTTTCAGCGGCCACATCCGTAACATGGGCATCTACTTAACAGAACTCCACCATATGTTAAATGATTGCTTCATAGTCCTGAAATTGCCGCTTCAATCCTCTTTTGTACTTTTTCTTTCTTCTTCTAACTGTTTTTGCACATATGTGTGCAAAAATACAGGTTTATACCTCTGAGGCTGCAAACAGCTTCTGGACTGTCTTTGGTTCGTGATCTTCTGAAAAGAATACTCTGGTTGGGTTCAGCTGGTACCAACCCAAGGTAGGAGATCTCTGTAAACCAGGAGTCAACAAATCCTTTTTGGTTGGTGGACACATTTGGAATGTTGAGTGTTGTGGGAGCCTTCGCAAAATGGCCGCTAGGGGGCTTGACCTATCACACAATGGCCGGCGTGGCCGG
Source organism: Anniella stebbinsi (assembly GCA_029215795.1). NCBI lineage: Eukaryota > Metazoa > Chordata > Lepidosauria > Squamata > Anniellidae > Anniella > Anniella stebbinsi. The sequence goes on along the minus strand of JARDYH010000008.1, from coordinate 98,838,508 downwards.
TTGCAAAACATCCATTTCCCAGAAGGCTAAAAGGAAAGTAAGTTGCCTAAGATCCTAGGTACAAGACAGAGGTGGGGTCTGAGCTCCAAAATGCAAAAAACACCCTTTTGAATCCACAATTTCTCTGCAATAATATACCCATTTTACAGGAAGCAGACTGATGAGGCTCAGAGACAAATAACTTGGCCAAGAATACCATGTATTTCCCAGAGGAATTCTGGGAAATGAAGATGGCTCTGGAGGCTGGCGCTTTTCAAGAGAGATGTCTAAGTTGTAAGCCCTCAGTACCAAATAATCTCCTTTTCCATCTGGGGTTTAGCTCTGTGTTGTCTCTCCCCCAATAGTCCAGAGGTGCCCGGTTCACACACAACACTAAGCAACCAGGAGACAGCGCAACCCTGGGCTGTTTAGCTCCTCCCACTTGGAGCTGGAACGTCCTCACCCTATTGTTCATTTCATGTCTATACAGCCCAATAGCCAAAATCTTCGCAACCCCAATACAGCATGATAAAATCATGCTATAAAATCTTTAACATACAAAAAGAGAATACAGTTTAGAACGGCTAAAATATAATTTAAAATGCCAACACCTGGTAAAACCAACGAAATGAAGACACGCTGTCTGATGCAGTTAAACAAACCAAAAGGAGATGCCTCCTTGGATATCTGGTCAGCTTTTGTTAAAGCCTATGTATAATTGCTAGTAAGTTGCATTTTCATACGCATTCGTTGCTATGGATATTTACAAATTTATATATGTTTTTTTTTAATCAAAAAACACCTTAAAATAAAAAGGAAATTTCTTTTTTTAAAAGCTGGGCCTCCCTGGGGAACGAGTTCCACAATCAAAGAAAACACCACCGAGAAGGCCCTTTTGCATTGGTGACATCTCCGTGCCTTCGCCTGAGGCAGATGTTGAGTGTAGGGCTTTCTCAGATATTCTTGTCCAGAGCCGTATTAGATTTTATGGGGCTTTTTTCCCCCCACAACCACCCAGTTGTTTGTTTTTTTAAAACCCAAATTCCTGGCTGCTGGGGTCATGCAAACCGGGCTCAAAGTCACAGCAGTGGCTGTACGTGACAGGCCTTGGTTGCGTCACGTTGCAATTTCTTGGGTTCTTGGGGCCTTGTACCTGTTTACCAGGTTTGTCCTTCACACAACCTGGATAACTATTCCTTGAAGAAATATTGCATGATGGGACCTCTGGAAGGGTCAGTCCCACGCATGGGGCAATGCCTCGCAGAGAGAATCCAGGACGGGCAAGGCTGCAGGGCTTTACACACTGAGTAAAGCCAAGGCTGCAGGGCTTTACACACCGAGTAAGGCAAGGCTGCAGGGCTTTACACACCAAGTAAGGCATCCAGAGAGGTGAGGGCCACCGCTTGGGTGCTTCACCCTGGCCTATTCTGGCTAATTCAATCAGCCAGAGCGCATGGCTAAGAAGAAGCTATGAATTTCTCCTTGCTGGAAGGAGGTAGCAATAAGACTTTTATTAAAGAAACCTTTCCCTTGTGAGTCCACGGATTTGAGAGGTTGATAAGCTGGCCTCAAACGTTCCTACGTTTAAACTTTTAAATGTTACATTGCACTTATTATGCTGCGTTTCGTGGTTTTCATGGGAGCACAACGCCCAGAGAGTTTTGGCGATTGGGCGGCATAGAAATGGGCCAAATGAACAAATAAATGAAATATTCCGCCTTTAGCCGACTTGCTTGAGAAAATGGCGGCCTTCCAACTCCAGGCACGTTTGAATGAAGTTATTTCATTTGGGGGTTCAGGAATGGGCTCAAAATACTTTTATTTTTTAACTTGGCTTTTTGAATTGTTACGGCATGTAAGGTTTTCTTTAACGTTTAGCTGTGTTTTGCTGTTCTTTATTTTCTGAATGTTTTGTAAAGCACTGTGGTCGATTTCAGAAAAGCGGTATATTGTGTTGCGGTTTTATTGCTTTGAAATTGTTCTACGCCAGCTTGATTTCTTTATTATTTATTTTTGGTAATGCCCTTTAGGTGATGCTCTCTGGATGGTTACAATGGCTTTTAAACAATTAAGGTGGTATACAAATAAACAAAACAGAAAAGAAAAATAACAATAAATAAATTTTAAAAAATTTAAGTAAATCCATTGATGATGCTCACGAGTGTATGATGGTTTGAGATATGGCCTCCATGATGAAATCACCTAATATGATCGGAGTTAGAGAAGAATGCTCAGCAAAAAATAATAATAGAAAAATGGAGTCTCTTTATTTTATATTCGAACAATTAAGTACAGAATTCAGTACAACCTTATTTGCTGTTAGGAGAAATTTTACTGGTACATGTTTGATAAGGTTTATGACTCTTCTTTGTGGTCATTTGTATTTATGAATCCATGTATAATGAAATCTTCTTGGTTTATCTACTGGATGTTCCCTCTGTAATAGCAAAAAAATATTAGCAATGTTTTTTTAATGTGTGTGTGTGTGTATATATATAGCTTGGACGAGTAACAACACAACAGGTTATGGGAGGTGGGGGTATGTATTTATTTTGTTCTTTGAAAGTACTTTTATCCTGCCTCTGGAGTGACTCACATGTAATCAAACAAGACAGTCACTGCCTGCAGGCTTGCAATCGAAAAAGACACAACACGTGAGGAAAAAGCAATGGGGAGGGAAGAGGAAAAAGATGCAATCATTTTTCAGCAGGAGTAGCCCTCTTTCCCCACTCGCCTCCCTCGCCTCACCTCAAATTTCTGGCAAATAGGTCCCAAAGTGGGAAATCAAGTATTCTTATTATTATTGAGCCCTTGTAACTTTCAGTGACACTTTTGACATGTCGTCTTTCTCTCTCTAAGCAAACATGTCCAAGACTGTTCAGGCTCGAAGGCTGGAAGGCCTGGACATAAATATCTGGTAAGCTACTGCCATTGGCTCCGATTGCTGCGGATGACTTGCATCTCACATGTGTGGGACACGCAGGCCATATTTCCCCAGGTTATAGAACGCTGTCCGCATCGGACTGTTTTCCCCACCTCGTCCAGTGTTGTCTATGATGATTGACAATCAGCAGTGTAGTGGAGGCAGGGCTGAGAAAGGTGGGAAACTACACCATGGTTGGTGGTCACTGGAAAGGGGTGGGGCCAGAGGAAAGGGGTGTGGTTATTTAGGGGAAGCTGGGCGCACCGTGAGTTGGGGAGGGGGAAGCCAGGTCTGAGATTCTGCATTCCTGGTTAGAGGCAAAAGGGGCGGGGGGGGGGGGGCGGCGGCAGCAACCTTTGCTCAGTTAAAACTTGTCAAACTGGACTGCCTTGCAAGGCCATTGCAGCAATCATCAGTGTAACACTGGAGGGTGTAACTCAGCCTGCGTTCCTCTGTCCCCAGGGTGGAGTTTGCTTCGTTGGCTGCTACGTACAAGGCTGTGAACCTGGGCCAAGGCTTCCCGAATTTCCCCCCACCAGATTTCATCAGAGAAGCGTTAGTGGACGTTGTGGGGGGAGAGGATACCTCAATACACCAGTATACGCAGGCTTTTGTGCGTGAGAACCTTTCTCTTTCTCTCCCTCCCTCTCTCTCTCTCCCCCCCCCCCCGGCCATTTTTAAAAAAATAATTCCTAATTTATTGTTCATTGCATAACGCACAGCGCCGTCCTAATACCTGGTGCATAATCATCCCAAATCCTGCTCATGGTGCTCAAATTCTAACCTTGAGGCAAATTACAAATTAAAAGCAGCATTGAGCAATTTAATGCAGTCAATTTTAAGCCAAGCCTGACATGAAATCTTCCCCGATAAAGAAACAGGGTTTATGGGATAAGATGCAACCTCCGTTTTAAAGTGGATGCATTGAAATGAATGAGGCTGGAGTTAATCATGTCTAACACAAGCCCCATTCATTTCAATGGGTCTACTCTATGTAAAGCATGTTGCACTTTTAGTTCCTGAGCGTTTTCATTAGGTCCAAGTACAGATACTTCAATAATAAAATCCTACAGAGTTGTGTTAGCATTGCATGTTGGCCTTCTGTGATCTTTCTCCAGGGGCATCCGCGTTTGGTGTCAATCCTGGCCCGTTTTTTTGGGAAGCTGTTCAGGCAGGACCTCGACCCCCTGACGAATGTGCTGGTGACCGTTGGCGCCTACGAGGCTCTTTTCTGCTGCTTCCAGGCTCTGGTGGATGAAGGAGATGAGGTAAGGTGGCTACCTCTCCTCTTTGGAAAGGCTTGATATCTCCAAGTTAGATTACTGCATTCCACTGTGTCTGGGGCTGCCCTTGAAGGCTGTTTGGGAATTCCAGCTTGTGCAAAATGTAGCAGCCGCATTGATAGTATGACCAGCGCCAGGTTTAGGAACAAGCCAAGTAAGCCATGGCTTAGGATCTCATATCATGAAGGGCCTCTACATACGTTGGAGGTAACAAAGATGTATTATAATGAAAATCGCTTTGGCTTAAATATGTGGGAAAGCTTGGTGTGGCTTACAGCAGAGTTGCCTTATATAGACAGAAAATGCGGCAATGCAGCATTTTGTATTGGAGGCAATAGATGCAAACTACAGCCAGTTAAACAGAAGTTAAAATCAACTTAGTTTATCAGTGCTTTTGTATGCATTTTTAGAGAAGGCTATCTAACACTGCTTAACTACAAGCACCCCCTAACACTCGGTGGTACTCTTTCATTACCTTTTCTCTTGCAATATGCAACACCTTTTCTCTTTATTTCTATGATATGGGGCCTCTGAATCTTGACATGGCTTAAGGCTTCAACGTGTCTTAATCCGGCCTTGAGCGTGTTTAAAATAATGGCTCGCCTCTAAGAAATCGCCTTCAGTGCAGGACGGAGAGCTTCTGAAACTGAGAGGATTCCTAATAGACAAACTTCTTCTTAGAATCCTCTGAGATGAGGACTCCAAAACACACCAGTGGAGAGCCAGTGTGGTGTAGTGGTTAGAGTGTTGGACTGGGCGCTGGGAGATCCGGGTTCTAGTCCCCCCTCGGCCATGGAAGTCTACTGGGTGACTTTGGGCCAGTCACAGACTCTCAGCCCAACCCACCTCACAGGGTTGTTGTTATGAGGACAAAATGGAGAGGAGGAGGATTGTGTACACTGCCTTGGGTTCCTTGGAGGACAAAAAGGCGGGATATAAATGTAATAAATCAAAATATAATCACCCGTGTGAATGTACACAAACCTCTTGTCGTTAAAATGCTGCCTGACCGTTCCGCTCTTGCTTTTTTCCCAGGTGATCATCATTGAGCCATACTTTGACTGCTATGAACCAATGGTGAAAATGGCTGGTGGGGTCCCTGTGTTTGTACCTCTCCGAGAGGTAAGTAACCCGGAACATCGAACCTCTTTCACCCCGAGGGCCACATTCCGTTTCAGAGAAGCTCTCGGGGGCTGCATCCCTGCGGTGGGCGGGTCTGAAGGCAAAAGGGGCGGGGCTGAGAAAAATACCAGCCTACTTTAGCTTCCTGCCGGTAATGATGCTTTCTGAGAGGTCTTTCAATTTTTTATTTTAAGTAGTCTTGTGCTGCTTCTCGGACCCCCATACACACACACCCTAGAGCACCTTCTATGCCTTCAGTAAAAGAAATCAATCCCTGCTTGCATTTAAAAAGACACGACACGCAAGGAAAAAGCGATGGGGAGGGATGAAGGAAAAAACCCTCAAGCCTTTCGGCAGGGCTGATAGAATGACCCACTTCCCTTCTGATAACCCTCTGTGCAGCCAACAGGAATGGATGTGAGTTAATTATATAGGTATCTTTTGGCTCCTCTCTCTCTCTCTCTCTCTCTCTCTCTCTTCCCCCCAACTTCACTTTCTGTTTATCATTCCATGGTGTCCCCTTCTTTTAAAAAGCAAAGAGACAAAATGAAATGGCAGTTGTGACCCACAAGACAGTTTTCGATCTTGGCTCACTGAGATAAGACCAGTGGCGTAAACTGCTCTCCTTTTTTTTTTCCCCCTCCAGAACGTTGGTGAAAGTGGAAAGCTGTCCTCCAGCAGGGACTGGCGACTGGATCCGGCAGAACTGGAAGCGAAGTTCAGCGAACGAACCAAAGCCATCATCCTGAACTCTCCCAACAACCCCTTGGGGAAGGTAACGACAAACCCTGCCATTTACAAGCCGCCAAGCGTGGGATGTATTTTAATAGTTTGTGCATGAGTCCTCCTGTGTTCGGAGAGCCCTGTCAGCCTGCAGGCCGAATTTCCATTTCGGAAGAGCTCTCTAGGCTCGCCTTCCAGAGGTTCCAAAACACTAAAAATACCAACGTATTTTAGCTTGGAGTTTTTGGTGCCCGTGACTAAGCCCTAGGAGGGGTATTTCCACCTTTCAGACGACACGCTAAGCCACGGTTCGGCCGCTAACCCTTTTGCAGCAAACGGTTAGCGAGCGTGTGTAAACCGTGGTTATGTAGCCACCCTGGTTAGGAATGGCTGGCATGACACGCTAAGCCATAACGTTTAGTTCAAAATGCTTAATCACCGTGGCTTAGTGTGTCGTCCGGACAGGGTCAGAATGAGGGGATGCACAAAAGCCACCAAACGATGAGGGGGAAAAGGGGCGCTAGGACCGGATTTGGCCCGTGGGTCAGGAATTCACCCCCCCCCCCAGCATAGCCGTGGCTTCTTCGCACATGAAGTGGGGATGATGGGGCTCTGACTTCGAAACCTCAAATTCTCCTCCGGTACTGAGACTGGAAGCGGGGAGCGATACAGCACAGGGACGTCAAACTTGAAATTGGGGGACGGGGGGGTTGTTTCAGAGCCCTTTTGGATAACGCTGCAGCCGCCCCTCATCCTGAACAGCGCCGGCCCTTGAGACGCCAAACGTGCCTGCCACCATCTTATCTAGTTGGGAGTTCTAAGTTGCTAATCTTCTGTGTGCTGTGTGTGTCTGTGCGGGGCAGGTGTTCAGCAAGGCGGAGATGGAGGTCATCGCGGCTGTGTGTGCGAAACATGACATTGTGTGCTTCAGCGACGAGGTGTACGAATGGTTGGTCTATGACAAGAATGAGCACATCCGGATCGGTAAGGAAAACCAGGTTTTTGTTTATGCCCGGTTCGTCGGCGTTCTCCCCCAGACCCCCCCCCCCACTGCAAACCCACCTTGTGCTTTCCAGCTCTGTAAACCTGGACCAGATTTGACGAAGGGGCATTCTCCCGACCTGGTAGCTTCCGGGACCAGAGCGGCCTGTCTCTCCCCAAATCTCTCTGCTCCCTGGGTTGTTTTCAGCCTCTGCAAAGAGAAGTGAGGGGCCCATGCACTGGTCACCCAGTGAGTTCGCAGCAGAGGCAAAATTTGAACAGGGGCCTCCCGATTCATAGCTTAGTCTCTTAGGCACCACGCTACCCCAGTTTTCCATTTTCTGGGCCCAATTCAAAATGTGGGTGCTGACCTTTATAGCCCTAAATGGCCGCCTCCCATCTGTTCCTGCCCGACTGCTAAGATTATTGGCAACGGTGCCACGGGTGGCTACCTGGAAAAGAGCCTTCTCTGTCAAGGCCCCTCTGGTCTGCAGAATGCCCACCCCAGGGAGATCCATCTGGCCCCCTCATTGTCTACATCTAGGCACCCGTTTAGGGCCTTCTTCTTTAAGCAGGCGTTTACATTTTAACCTGTTGCCCTTTCCCCTCCTCCATCCCCACGAATAGCCAGTTTACCAGGAATGTGGGAGCGAACTGTGACCATCGGGAGCGCCGGGAAATCTTTCAGCGCCACAGGGTGGAAGGTAAAAAAAAGACCCATGGGTAGGAAGAATGGGGTACAGAGCCATGTTTTCTGTAGGAGAAATTCGTTTTGGTTTGTTTTTGATCAGGATTTGCCCAGTTTTCACCTTCCAGACCTAACGCTGACCCGGATGCAAACTGCTGTCGAAGTCCGGACATTTCTGAGCATGCCATGTGATTCGCAAAGCCCCAATATAGGCATTCAAGAGCATGCATACATTCAAAAAATGAGCATGAGGATACGCATCCTTTGCAATAATGTTTTGAGATGGAGTTCAGAGAACTTCTTTCAGCTGGATTCACACATCCCTGGTTTGCTCTTCTGAAACCTACATGCGTTTGGGGGTGGCTCCGTAGCTGAGAAGGTCCCAGGTTTAAAGGATAAGGATGCAGGAAGACGGATCTCTGCCGCAGACCCCGATCAGAGCATGCAATGCTGGGTTAGATAGACAAAGTCTGATCTGGAATAAAACCAGTTCCTGTTTTTGCAAACAAGAGAACCCCACGGCTATGTTTCTAAAAAAAACAAAAACAAAATTGCCGCATGGACTGTAAGAACAACGCCAACATCCATATTAGTGTCTGCCTTTATAAGGCCAAGCCATAGATCATCCCCCAAAAGCGTACGAGCTTTCGAGATCTCATTTTCGAGGCAAGATGTTACAAACAGCAGATTGGGCCAGGGGGATAAGGGGGCTTGAAGGTAAGAAACTGGCTTGGTTGTGAACTCACAGTGTTTATCAATGACTAATAGTCCTGATGGTTCTATGCTGCCTCCAGTATCAGTGGCAATAGGCCTATGTGCCCCAGTTGTTGGGGAACATGGGCAGAGAACATAAGAACATTGGAAGAGCCCTGCTGGATCAGACCAAGGGTCCATTTAGTCCAGAATTCTGTTCTCACAGTGGCCAACCAGCTGCCCATGGGAAACCCACAAGCAGGACCCGGGTGCAACATCCTCCTCCTACCCAGGGTTTCCCATGGCCAGCTGGTTGGCCACTCTGTGAACAGAATGCTGGACAAGATAAACCCTTTGCCTGATCCAGCCTCAGGGCTCTTATGGTTTTACATGTCAGTATGTTCAGGCCTGCAGACTTTGATTTGAGGTTCTGCAGCTGCCCCTAGAATTGCACGGAACCAGAAAGGGGGGGGGGAGGGGAAATTGGATGCCCCCATTTTGGAACCGTCCAATCCAGCTGGGAGAAGCATGCCAGCCCCTTTGACCATTGGACCACAGAGGAAAACTAGACAGCCTGTAGATTAACCAAGCTGGAGACGGTTTTAGTTGCTGCATTACACGGGTGGAGAACCCCAAGCCTGGGCCCCAAATCTGGCCCTCCTGAGATCCTGATCCAAACCTCTGGAATTTCCCGGATGGCTCCCTTCCCTGTTTCCACCAATCATTCGGTGTTTTCCCAGCTTTCTAAAAGGTTGAAACGCCTCTCCTAAGACTGAGTTACTGTCAGTAAGAGCTTTGAGCTGAAATATGCTGGTGTTTGTCATATTCTAACGCCGCCCCTTTCCCCTTGGTCCCGCCCACCACCAGAACACGGCCCCCGAGAGCTTCTCCTTAATGTAATTCGGCCCTCGGGCTGAAAGAGGTTCCCCATCCCTGTTTATACTAGGTTAATTTTTTAAAAAAATCAATTGGAGCCAAACTTGTGTAGCTTTACCTGGTAGTTGGCAGAGATTAATTTAATGTGGACTTTTCTGTACCCTCTGTAATGTGTGAAGGACAGATGGCTTGGATATCCAGGTAAAGAGACTGAAACAAAGGTAGTTGTATCGCCCGTATTTTTCCCCCCCCTTTGGGATTTTGGATCTCTGAAATCTTTCCATCTGTCTGTGGCCGTAGGTCGGCTGGGCTCTTGGACCTGATCGCCTTCTGAAACAACTAAGGACTGTTCATCAAAACTCGATCTATCATTGCGGGACAGCGCCTCAGGTAGGAAAATGGCATCCAAAGGGGCAGAGAAGGAGGCCGTCCCAGGGGATTCAGTCAACTATATCTCCCGTAATGCTGGCCACAAAAATATATTCCCATAGGTACTTGTATCGCCTCTGCAAACAGTACATACCCCAGCCTTCTGCCAGCCTGTTTGCCCTCCAGAGGTGTTGGACTACAACTCCCAGAATCCCCCAGCCGACACCTCTGCAGGCCATTCGGCTGGGGAAAGGTCCCATCCCATCTGCACACGGTTGCTTGTTTTAGCTTGGAGAAAAGGCGAGTGAGGGGAGACATGCTAGAGATGTACGGTGTTATGCTTGGTGCGGAGAAAGTGATAGGGAGACCTTTTTCTCCCTCTCCCGTTATATTAGAACCCAAACGGGGTCATCCCATGACGCTGAGGGGTGGGAGATTCAGGACAGAGAAAAGGAAGGACTTCTTCACCCAGCGCAGAGTCAAACTATGGAATTCTCAAACACAAGATGTCGTGACGGCCACCTATTTGGATGGCTTTAAAAGGGGGTTGGAAAAATTCCTGGAGGAGGAGAAGGCTGTCGATGGCTACTAGTCCTGATGGCCATGTGCTGCCTTCAGGATCAGAGGCAATACGTCTGTATGCCCCAGTTGCCAGGGAACATGGGCAGGAGGGTGCTGTTGCACCTGTGTCCGGCTTGTGGGTGGCTAGTTGGCCGTAGTGGAACAGAATGCTGGACTAGATGGAGCCTTGGTATGATCCGGCATGGTTCATACATAGTCTTACTCTGGGTATAGCATTTGGCAAAGACACAGCGTAGGCAACGTGGTTCCCCCCAGACACGTTCCTTGGTACCTGTTACGGTGCCAAATTCCCCCCCCCAGGTAGCTGGGATCCCTTGAAAGCCAAGTGGGGGCCTCCAGCCGCTCCCATCTTCATTTCCCATGAATGCCAACGGGCCACGAGGTTGGACTCAGAGACATCCGTAGGAAGATGGCAGGTGGTTGCAGGTGGATGCTTGCTTCCGCGGCACACCCAACCTCCAGGGGAAAAAAAACACAAGAGCCTTCTGTCACTTCTATCTGTAAGCTACACTTCCCGTGGCAGCCATTTTGTGGTGGTGCCCACGAACATCCGTCAAATTCCTCAGCCTGTCCACAGGGCCCCAAAAGTTTGTTTACGTCTGGCATAGGGCTTTTTTAAAAATAAAAAAATGAAAACTAGGATGGGGAGTAAAACAGCTGACTGGGGAGGGTCTTTTTCTCTTCCCCGATTTCCACCCCCAGGAAGCCGTGGCCCGTGGGATGGAAAAAGAGTTTGAGCGCTTTGGGACGCCTGAGAGCTATTTTGTCCAGCTCCCTCAGCAGCTGCAGCGGAAGCGTGACTTCCTCATCCGGAGCTTGGAAGCCGTGGGCATGAAACCCATCGTCCCCGAAGGCAGCTACTTCTTGACCGCAGACCTGTCGACGTTCAGTAAGTTTCACCCCCACGGTAGATTTGGAGATTGAAGAACCCTTTCCCATCTGCGGTCTGAGCTTCTCCTCTGGGGTTGAGGGGAGGCAGCCATCTCCCCCTCCCAGTTGGGTAGGATAAAAACATAGTAATTTTTTAACAAGAAATAAAACTCGAATTTAAACTCAGGCTTCTCCAGGAGGGCATTAATTCACACCCACGAAGGATCTGCTCCGAGACTGTAGTCCGGAGGGCGAAAACCATTGCAAACCGGACTCCGTGGATTACCATCCACGTTTCTTTTTTTCCAGAAGTCGAACTGCCTGGTTTGCCGGACTCGGAGGAACCTTACGATTCCCGCTTTGCGAAGTGGATGATTAAGAACAAGGCGAGTGCGGCCGTTACGTGCACGGAGGCTGCCTTTTGCGGCGAAATTTGGGCAGGGTTTTCGCTGGCTGATTTCTGCAGCTCTTCAAAGGCCCAGGAGCACTCCGTGGCTGTGTGCTATGCTGGGTTGGCAACCTGTTTCTGAACACAAAAAGAGCGAATCGTCTCAGGATGCAATAAACGAATTTATTGCAGAAAAGCCTATGGGCTTTTCTCCAATAAATTTGTTTATAGCATCCTGAGACGATTCTCTTTTTGTGTTCGTCTTGGATGCTCACCCGCCTTGAACCCTACTTCTGCACATGCGCAGTTAGGGCAGGCAGGCGCACACATGTTAACAAAAGGTTACAATCCTGTACAAACGTAGAGGCGGCATCTTCGACGTCAGCCTAAACTTCCTGACTCTTGTGACATATTCAAACCATCAAACTGATCAAAACACAGAGTCGAATGCTCAGTAAAACTACTACTGCTTTGACAAATATAGGCAGTGTGGTGTAGCAGTTAGAGCGTTGGACTGGGCGTGTTGGGAGATCTGGGTTCGAATCCACACTTGGCCATGAAGCTCCCTGGGTGACTCTGAGCCAGTGACTGACTCTCAGCCTAACCTACCTCGCAGGGTTGTTGTGAGGATAAAATGGAGAGGAGGAGGAGGACCATGTAAACGGCCTTGCAATAATTTAAAAAAATAATTAAGGGTGTAATCCAATGCATGTTAGACAGAAAGAAGTCCTAAAATGTCCATTCTGCGCTCTGACTTGAGGAGATCATCTTAGGGTACAATCCTAAGCATGTATAGACAGAAAAAAAGTCCCACAATTCCCAACATGCTGGGAGGCATGCTGGGAGTTGTAGGATTTTTTTTTGTGTCTGAACACTCCTAGGATTGTGCCCAAAAATATCTTCTAAGCTTTTACACAAAGTCCACCTTAGAACATATTCAGGGATTTTGTTGCACCCAGCAGCAGGAACCCATCAGCACGTGGGTCATCTGTTCTCAAAAGCTCAGGGGCCAAGAGCGTGTGCCCCCTTTTCCCCTTCCTGATCTCTCCCCTTCCACCCCCGCAGGGCTTAGCTGCCATCCCCGTCTCCGCCTTCTACAGCTCTCCACAGAAGAAGAACTTTGATCATTTCATCCGCTTCTGTTTTGCAAAGGTGAGGTACCCCCAGGATAAGGTGATTTATTTATTTATTTATTTAGGGGGATTCATTTGCTCGTTGGCCTGGTTCCCCGCCCCCCACCAAAAGAGAAGAAGAATTTTCAGGTGCCTGAAAACAAATGTAGATTCTGCCCGAAATGTTTTGAAAGGACTTTCCTTCCAGGGTGGGGGTGGGGGGCGTGGAGGGAGGGAGAAGTACTTACCTTTCTCCAAATGTGTTGCAAGGAATCTTTCCAAGGCTGCTTCTGTGTTAAAAGACAAGGCCCGCCAGGTGTCAACATTGCTATCTTTTCGGCACCCAATCAAGACTTCTCTCTTTTTCCCGGGCCTTTAGCAGAATGTGATGGGTTTCACGATTTGGTTGATTGCTCAAGGTTGTTTTTAGACGTATGTTGTCTCTGTGTATACTGTTTGTGGTTATGGTTTTAAATTTTCAATATTGTTTTTAATGTTTTGATATTTGAAAATCACCCGGAGAGCTTCGGCTGTAGCGTGGTATAAAAATGTAAATAATTATAATAATTTATAATTAAAATGCATTGGAAATGGACAATTGAGGGGCCATCCCCGAGAAGGCCTCCCTTCCTGCCCTCCTCCAAACCTCCCTCAAACATGGCTGCTGTCACCATGGCTTTTAGTTTGTCCCTTACTCTCTTGGGCAGCGGGGAATAAATTCCAACAACGTGATTGTGCAATGTGAGGGATTGGGCAATAAACCTTGAGCTGGACATGGGGGATGTACTGAAACCTCTTTTAATGTCTTTCTTTAGGAGGACTCTACTCTGCAAGCCGCAAGTGACATCTTGCAGCAATGGAGTCTAAAGGAATCCAGCCAATAAAACACTTCCGTGGAACAGGCTTTATAGTCAGCGTGCTGGCAGAAAGTAACCTCTGTGCATGTTTTGCTGCTGTTCCCAGACTGGGTCATGGACTATCCAGCTAATTCTCCCCTGCAAAATTGCATACGCAGCAGCGAATCAATGTTATTTTCCAGGGATTGCGCGTCCATCAACTTGATGACATTTTTTGCCCTGTTTCAATGGGGATTTTGTGAATTTCTTATGCACTACCCAGCCTCATCCTAAAGAATTTCCAAATGCTTCTCTCTCTCTTTTGATCAGAGTTTTCGATGAAAATGCTAAAGAACACTCCTCAACTAGGTGCTGCTCTTAATGAGCTTTTGAAATGAGCTTTTGAGATAGGCAAGTAGCTTTTTAGTATTGGTATGAGGCTGCTTTCCACCCCACTCGGATACCAGGTGGTGGTTTGGGGCTTTTTTCCCGCCTTGCAGGTAAAGAGTGAACTACCTCGTCCTGACCTCAACGTCTTTTCTCCAGAGGGAAGGACTGATAATTCTTCTCCGTTTCATTGTATTCCACTCCAGAAAATCAGGGACTACCGAGGAAATGCTATTGATGGCTCAATAAAAGGAATGCATGTCAAAAAAAAGAGAAGAATTGAGTTGCTTCATTTAGTCCTAGGTTGTGAGTTTTCTGGAAAGCGCGACCGACTCCGGATCCAGATGGGAGTTATGGTTCACGGAGCTCTTCTCTACGGTTCCCCAAGGGAATTGTGGGATTTCTGTGGAAATTGATGGGAGATGTTTGTACTGGGCTTCCTAGGGCAGAAGGCTGATCTCCAGATACTTTGGACTTCCAGTTCCCAGAAGCCCCCACCTGCATGGCCAATTGTGAGGAATTATGGGAGTTGAAGTCCAAAACAGCTGGGGTCCTACTTTCCGTCCTTGGAAACCCAAGACGGACATTTTTAGATACTACTTCCCCATCCGTTTCTACAAACATGAGCCCTATGGAAACGGTTTTGAACCTCCTGGCTGTGGGGTCCCCATCTGGTCCTGCAGGGTTCCCCAGTTGGCTGACCCCTTTCCTCCGGCCATGGATCATCTGGTGCCTCTAAGTTGGAAGTATTTATTTACGACAGCGCTTTTATCCTGCCCTTTAGCCAAAAAAGGCACTCAAGGTGGCTTACAAAAATAATTCTTAAGACAGTCCCTGCCCCACAGACTTACAATGTTAAAAAACATGATACAAAAGGGAAAGGCGATTGGGAGGGAGGAGGGGAAAAAAAGCAAACTTAGGCACTTAGATTCTCTGTTGCAAAGTTCTGCAGGACATGGACACAGCGGAAAGGCGGCTGCTTCCTCTCCCTCTCAAGCCTCATACAGATTCAGGCATGATGGAGGGATGCCTGACTGCGGCTCCCTTTCCCTGATTGCCTCAGCATTTCATTTATTTATTTTTTAAAAATCTATCGATCTGCATGCTTTTAGTAGTTTTTTTTTTAAAAAAAACTAAATGAATTTGGGTAGCATCTAACCTACTTAGAAAAGAATAGCTCCACTGAAATAAATGGGCTTTAATGGCAACAGGCAATACTATCAAAAAAAGCATACAGTTAGGTTGGATTTTATCCTTTAAAAAAACAAAAATCTATCTAAATCCTTCTTAAAACAGGGTGCACCCATTAAAATGAACCCAAGTTATTGTTTTAAAAAATGAATATGTCGAGAAGAGTTACTTCATTTCAATGGGTCTGCTCTAAGTAGGACTTAGCTTGGATTTTACCCAAGTTCATGTATTAAAAACTAAAACAAAATTGACCACTCTGCATGTTCAATGTGAGCCCGGAAACGCCCCACCCAGACAAGGACTCCTCTAAACTGTGGTGTAGCTCTACGGCTCCTTCCCCGCTCCGCCCAATCACCGCCCGCGCGAGACGGGCAGCCGGAAGCCGCGCGGCGCTGATTGGCCGGCTGGAGCATGGCGGAGAGGAGCGGAACGAAGCGCTTGCGGGAGGTACACGTGGAGGCGGCACGCAAGGGGTTAAAGGGAGGCTACGGGATGTTCGCGCTGCGCATTGATGAAGGGGGAAAGCGGAGGGAGCAAAGTGGGGAAGTGGCTAGTCCTCATGGGCTATTAGCCCTCGCAGCAGCCTGGTACTCGGAGCTGCCCTGCCTTCATGCCCAGCTTGCTATCAGGATTTACAAGCCGTAGGCCAGGCAGGGCTCAAGGTGTGGGGACTTCAACTCCCATCAGCCCCATTGGCGAGCGGTGATGGGAGGTGCAGCCCATCAGCACCTGGAGGATCACACCGGTGGAAAAGAGATCCCTGGGTGTGTACTACAGCTCCCGGAAGCCCCTACAGGCATTGCCGACAGCCGGGAAAGCTGGGAGTTTGAGTCCAAACACCTGGAGATCTCCTTGGTGCGCATCTTTGCTTGAGGAATGCACGCAGCATGAAAGCAGATCCGCAGCACCTTTGGATGCGAGCAAGAGATGCGGTTCTAATGTTGATGCCCTTGGGTTTCTATTAGGAGATTTATTAACCTAGGACTTTCCTGGATATTTGGTCTGCTCTTTTCTCCAAGTTTATATATAGTCCTTCGAAAGTCGTATTTTCATTCACGAGTCGATACATTTTATACACGTCCATTGATTTTGAGAGGTTTGCCTGGCACCTACGTTGCACCCCTTTTGGCACCAGGCAAAGACATTTTTATGTTCCCAGTATTTAAGCGCTGCGGTTTTAAATCTGTTTTAAATCTCTGCATTGCTGCTCAGTTTACTTCTGGTTGTACTTTTATATGGGGGTTTTAAGCTCCCATATTTTATATTTTACGCTGTACCTTGTGGTTTCAATTTTTGTGAACCGCCCAGAGAGCTTCGGCTATTGGGCAGTATAGAAATGAAATAAATACATAAATATTCAAATGTATGGCGATGCACATGACGCAGCATTCCGAAACAAAACAACTGACCCCCCGCTAGCTCATCCAGTTTATACATTTCTAGATTTCAAAGTGTAAACTGGATAGGCTTAAAAATAAAACAGATTTTTAAAATGTGAAAGTTTTTGGTATAAAACACCAGCTTTGGTCACTGGCCTCTTCGCTTACGGATAAAAGTCTGCTTGAGCTGCCGATGGGATCTGTGTCCCTTCTTTTTTTCTAGGGTGATGGCCAAAAGATTGACTGGCGCAAACAGAAACAGGAAAGTAAGTAAGAATGCACTTTTGAGGTACCTGGGACCTTTCTTATTTCTTAACATGCAAATCTTTGGAAAAGGAGCCATCGGGAATTTGTCCTTCCAACAGTTGTTAGGCTTTCAGAAGCAAAGGAAGCCATTGTGACCATAAGTAAAATCTGAAGACCTGTCTTAGTGTAATACCTTTCTTAGGCCAACCAAGAGATCACCAAAACATGTGCAAGCTTTTGAGACCTACAGATCTCTTCATCAGGCAAAATGTTCCAAAAAGACGAATTTGAATGCCATTCCATCTTTGAATGCTGAACATGAGAAACTCTGTGACTTCACCCTCAAGTCAGTTCCCCCTCTTTCCACCCACCTCACCTGCTTTTTATAACATCTTTCCTGATGAAGAGATCTAGAGATCTCAAAAGCTTGCACATTTTGGTGATTTCCTGGTTAGGCTTTAGGGTACTACAAAACTTCTTGTTGTTCATGCAGCCTGGGAAAATGGCATCTAATTTGCAGGCCTCGACGTCTGACCGATACTCCTGGGAACCTACCTGTACAATACGCTCAGACGTTCTCATCCAGGTGCCTCTTCCAAAGGAGGAAAGGGCTTTCTAGGTGGTGGCCCCCAATTTTGAAATGATCTTCCCAGCAAGATCTGCCTGGCACCAACATTGTTGTCTTTTGGGCGTTGGGTTAAGACCTTTCTTTGTTCCCAGGCATTTGGCAGCATATGAAACGGTTTTTAATTGGTCGTGGGTTTTCTTATCGTTGATTGTTAAAAGTCTTTCTGTATATGTGTGTGTGTGTGTGCTGTTTGTTTACATGTTTGTATATAAACAGTTTTTTTCTATCATGTACAATGTTGTATTTTTAAGGTTTTTAATCTTTGTAAACCACCCAGACAGCTCTGGATACCGCGTAGAAATGTAACACATTAAATGATCCCTGCAGAAAGAAAAAAGGTTTGGAAAGTTGAGGCCATATTATGCTCAATTGATGTGAGTCCAGCGTTGTCTGCATTTGAAATGCTGTTTGTATTCATTTATTTAGTTAAAGCTGTTTTGTAAAACCCTGATCTTTAACCAAAAAGACTCCCAGAGTGGCTTACAAATACCTGTACCAAGATACTTCCCTGCCCTCTTAGGGTTACAATCTAAAACACATGACACACAAGGAAAAAGACATGGGGAGGGAGGAGGAAAAAAAGGAAGCAAAACCGGGTACCAGATCTTTAAAGTTCTTTTTCACAACTAACTGGGATGCGTCCCAGCAGTGACACCCAGGGACCCTTAATTTTACCTGTGCACACGCTGTGTCCCCATCTCAGCTTCTCTGTCTCTCTCTCTCTCTCTGTTCCAGAAAAAGAGGAGAAGAAAAAATGGAAGGAAATGAAGCTATTGAGAAAACTAGAGAAACAACGAACACAGGAGATAATGGAGAAGCAGAAGGAAGAGTCAAAGCCAGAGGAAAATAAAGGTAAACCCAAATAGTACTGAGAGGCCTCCTCCAACCTGATGCCCTCCAAATGTGTTGGACCACAAGTCTCATAATTCCCAGCCAGCATAGCAGCGGGTTCCATGCATTCGTTCCGTATTACGTGACGGAACACTTTTTTATCTGTCTTCATCCAGCTGCACATCAATTCCCCTGGATAATATTAGGGGAGGGGAGAGATTTCGGCCTGAGAGATGCAAAGGCCAGAGAACACACACACACACACACCAGGAAAAAAATAGGGGAAAATAAAGTTTTCCCCCCAGGGATTTTTGGAAACTTTGGGAGAAAAATTATTCCCACCCGCAAATGTTTGTATTTTTTCTGTTTCTCTCCCCCCACCCCCCCACCTCTGCATCTCTATTCTCCCCACATCATGCATAATTTTATAAACCGCTATCAACTTCCCCTCCCATTTCCCCCCCTAAACTAAAAAGGCCGAAATACTTCAGCCTTTTTCTCTCTGGGAAGATGGCTTTGACCCTTTGTTATTTTGATGGCCTTTTCCTATACCTTTTCCTTCTCAATGCGGGGTGACCAGAACGGCACGCAGAATTCCAAATGGATCCACAAATTAAATAGGACAATCCCGACAGTTATAGTTTTAATTCATAATGATCCCTAGTGGGGTTGCACTTTAAACGGCTGCACCAGCTGCAAACTGGTATGGAGGACGTGCTGGTAAAGTGAAGGCCCTGGGGCCAAATCCAGTCCTCCTGGGGTCCCAATCCAACCCTCCAGAGTTGCCAAAATGGGCCCACCCTCTTTCCCTGACATAGTTTCTTCCCCATTCTAAAAAAACTGAAATACCTCTCCTAAGACTTAGTTACTTGTGGCAATAGCTTTAAGCTACAATACGTTGCTGCTTGTTGTTGTTATTTTAGCCCCGCCCCTTTTGCCTTTGACCCCGCCCACCACTGGGAAGCACTCCCGAGATCTCTCCGAAATGGGATTCGGCCCTTGGGCTCAAAGAGTCTCCGTGTCCCTACCCTAAACCATCGCTATGGAGTCTGGGAATGTATTTCGCGGGACTCTGTGGTCTCCACCTCTCGTCTCTTTATTTCTCAGGGCGTCGCTACACGGTCAGTATAGCCCTTCCTGGCTCGATTCTAGACAATGCTCAGTCGCCGGAGTTGCGGACGTACCTTGCTGGGCAGATCGCCAGGGCCTGCGTCATCTTCTGCGTGGATGAGATTGTGGTGTTTGATGAACATGGGGAAGATTCAAAGTGAGGATTTGGTGACTCTTTCCTCCCTCTTCAATATCTACTTTCAGTTCCTTCCCTCCCCCCCTTGATCCCTTGAGAAAGGGAAGATAAAACACCTCTGCAGGATGTTCCCAAGCTTTCAGAGTACCTGGGCATATTTGGAATGTTGCAGGCACTCTTACAAAATGGCTGCCATGGGGGTGGGGCTTACCCATTCACACAATAGCTGCCATTTTGTGCATGGAGGGCTAGAAAGCACCCCTTCATTCTTGGAAACCTCCGGCTCCTTTTAGCAGCACGGTTTCACACCGGGATTTTTCCCAGCCTTAACTGGAGATGTTGGGATTCGAATCTGGGACCTTCTCGTACAAAGCAAAGGTCTGCCAGGGAGCTTTGGACCCTTTCCTGAGCGTTCTTTCTTTACAAAACAAGCCGCATCTCTCAACGAAAAGCAATTAAGTGGTGGTTGCTTAGTATAGAGCAGCTGCATGTACAGAGCCTTCCTTTTTGAATTTTCAAGAGCGGCTGATTGTGTTTCTCCCTTTCCAGGACCGTTGAAGGCGAGTTCAAGGGGGTCAAGAAGAAGGGCCAGGCCTGCGTGCAGCTAGCGCGGATCCTGCAGTATTTGGAGTGTCCCCAGTAAGTCTCCAAGGAGTGCTTGGATTCCAACATAAAGGAGGGATACCTTTATTGGGCCAACCCAAAGATAGACCCCCTCAAAAAGTGTGGAAGCTTTTGAGAACTACAGATCTCTTTATCTGGCAGGATGTTACGAAAAGCAGCTTTGGACGGAGGCGGGAGGGGAAATAGGCGGTAAAGTCCCAGTGTCTGCATGTTCAGAGTCCAAGAAGAAGTGGGAGAGGAAGGAGCGATAAATTTGGAAGTGCAGGGCTCGTCGTAACAATCTCTGTGGCCACGCCCCCAAGGAGAATCCGAAAATGCTGGCTGCTGTGTTGATCCGTGTCAACAAACCAGTTCTAGCCGTTTTCATCTGCGCCTGTAGAAGGTCTTTTGGAAAGTGAATGGGTCTTAGTTGCCCAGTCAAGACTGAGCACCCCAAAACAATATAGAATTACTAGGGAAATCTGTGATCCCCCACTTCTGTGAGGATTGCAGCTGAGCTCAGAGGGAATTCTGAGGGAGGTGGCAGATCATGTCAGAGTCCCTGCTAATAAAAAAATCGTTGGGTCTGTGTCCCTGCGAGCCCTGCCTCCACTACACCACTGCTTGGAGGAAGGATCTGAGGACCTTTCAAGTCATGTCATGGTTACAGGAAAGACCTGCAGCTGCTCAGGATTGCTGCAAACCAGAAAGGAATGACTTTTTCTTCTTTTTTTTACTGGTTCTTCTTTTCTATTTTTGCTGGATGTTGAGTTTCATTTTATTTCTCATTTTATGCTGCCTTGAGCTGCCTTGAGCCCCGGAAAGGTGGCTAATACATTATTTTCATGCATTTATTCATCGATGAATCCCCTTTCGGTCCAAATTGGGCCGCCCCATACAATTAAAACTTCGAAAACCATTTGAAAACAGGCGGAAAGCTTTGAAAACAAGTCGAAAGCTTGATGAACATGTGGAAAACTTTAAAACATCGCCAAGAGCAGGGTGAAGAGCAGGAGAGAATCTTAAAAATGATAATAAAAAGAGGAGTGGGTATAATCCAACAGAAATCCATTGAAATGAATGGAATTTGAAGTTAGTCACCGCTCATTTCAGTCCCATTCAGTAGATCTACTCTAATTAGGATTTATGTTGGATTTCACCCAGTGTAAATAAATAAATATTAGAAGTAAATTCTGCCTGTGTTCTCGCAAAAAGCAAATATGACGTCCCTTTTTCTCTCCCGGGCAGGTACCTAAGGAAATCTTTTTTCCCCAAGCACCAGGACTTGCAGTTTGCAGGTAAGGCGAAGGAAGATTTGGTAGTTGGACCAGTACCAAATCTTCACACTTGGCAACAGGGAACATGAGCCATTTTCCCTCCGCTGCCTTGGTGGTCACGCAGCTGGAAGGCTGCCTGTTTATCTCCGCTTCAATTCTGAACAGACTCAGAGGCTGAGCGCCACTTTAGCAGGGGTGTTGCACCTCAGGCCCGTGGGCCGGATCCGGCTTGCTGAAAATGTCAACCCCGTGTGCATCCGCTGTAAAGAAGGCAAATTCCACGTTAGGCATTATTGGAAAAGGAATTGAGAATCAAACTGCCAGTATCTTACTGCCTTTGTACAAATCTATGGTGTGACCACGCTTAGAATACTGTGTACAGTTCTGGTCACCACACTTCAAAATAAGATATTATAGAGCTGGAAAAAGTGCAGAAAAGGGCAATTAAAATGATCAAGGAGCCGGAGCATCTCCCCTAGGAGGGAAGGTTACAACACCTGGGATTGTTCAGCTTGGAAAAAAGGAGGAGACAGGATAGAGGGGTACAAAATTATGCCTGGTATAGAGAATGCAGATAGGGAGACATTTTTCTCCCTCAAAATACTAGAACCCAATGGGGTCATCCCATGGAGCATGCTGGGAGTTGTAGGACCTTTTGCTGTCTAAACATGCATAGGATTACATCCTAAATAAATCAATAACAAAAGGGAAAAGGTTTCCATGCTTTGCCGTAGTTATGAGCATCCAGCATCCGAATCTGTCTCTGTGCATGCATAATTCTGACTGTGAATGTCTCGTTTCAGGGCTCTTAAACCCTTTGGACACCCCACATCATTTGCGGATAGACGAGGACTCAGAATACCGGGAAGGTGTGGTTTTGGCCCGGCCCACCAAGCCCGGCCGGGGCTCCTTCGTGAACTGCGGGATGCGGAAGGTAAAATGCGCCATCTCTTGCAGATGACTCCTTTCGGTCCCATCACTGTTTCGTGGGAAGAGTTGTGGTCCCTGGCTGTGATGGAGCAAGCAAATTCTGCCAAGGCAACAGGGCGTGACCTTAACTTCCCATAGTTCCTGTCCTTTCAGGGCATTTCAGACACGGGTGGAAACTCTGTCCCTCTTGGGGGGGGTGTCTCCATCTGACCCTCTTGCGGGGTTTCCCAGATAGCCACGCCACTGACCAGCCGACGACCGTCTTATTTTTCCAGGCATTTTAACCTTTCCCGTTCCACAGTTTGAAATCTCTTACTGTATTTTCAAGCTCTGCGCCACTGCCAGGTTTTTATTTTGGGGTAGGACTTCCCCCCTCCCCCCCCCCCCCCCCCCGGTATTTTATACTGTGTAGTTTTAAACTTTTCAAACTGTTATTTTATCGTGTTGTGCGTTCCGGTTTGAACGGTTGCGAACTGGCCAGAGAGCTTCGGCTATTAGGCGGTATAGAAATGGAATAAATGAATATAAATAAACCCTGGACTTTCCCTCTTTTCTCCACTCACCTCGCTTGGTGGTTTGCAGGCTTCTGTATAATTTTTTACCCATTCTCAGAGGTCGAAATGCCTCCCCTAAAGCTAAGTTACTGGCAGGAAGGGCTTGAAGCTATGATACCCTGGTATTTTTTTAATGCCTTGGCCTGGCCCACCATTGGACTGTGGCCCCCGAGAACTTCTCCGGAATGGAATTCGGCCCTCGGAATGAAAGATTCGACGCCCCTGGTGTAGAAGAACCTAAGAATGATCATGGATTTGATTGGCTGGCCTTTCTCCCGCGGAATGGTTGTGAACATTCTGTGACATGGCATTCGCTTTATTCAATGGAAGGAGGGAAGGGTGGCCGTGCTCTACCTGGCCATCATAGTAGCTTGCATGTTTTCTTTGTCTGGCTACAGATTTGGCGGTCCCGGTATTTGTAACATCCCACGCTACCGTTCTCTTCTTGCAGGAGGTACAGATAGACAAGTATCTGGAAGCTGGGCTTAGAGTCACAGTGCGGCTAGATGAACAGCGGAACTCGGGTAATATATCAACTCCCTTCCTTGGCTTAGAATGGGAGGGGGTGCGAGGTCAGGGCCGCAAGCCAGATCTGGCCCACCAGGTCTTCCAATGCAACCCATCTTACATGGTCCTCCTCCTCTAGATTTTATCCACACAACAACCCTGTGAGGTTGGTCAGGCTGAGAGTCAGCAACTGGCCCAAAGTCACCCAATAAGCTTCATGACTGAGTGGGGACTCGAACCCGGATCTCCAAAGCCCCAGTCCAACGCTCTAGCCACTGCACCACACTGCCTTGCGTGTGCTCCTACCAACCCCATGTTACTGTAGATATTCCATGAGCATATTGGTTATAGACTAAGAATTGTCATTAGTGAATCCCTTTGTTTCTTTATCAATCTTGATTTATTATTATGTTTCTTCTTCTTGCCTTTATTATGTTAACTTTATTTCGAAATGAAATAAATTTTCATGTGGGGGGAGAAATAAGAATTTCCTTTTTGTAGGTGCTATAAATCCCTGGGAATCTAGTAACAAAGAGAGACAGCGTGATGTCGTGGTTAGAGTGCTAGAGTGGAGAGACCCAGATTCGAGTCCTGTCCCCCTTGGCTATGAAGCTCCCTGGGTGACTTTGGGCCAGGGGCTGTCTCTCAGCCACACCTACCTCACAGGGTTGTTGTGAGGACAAAATGGAGAGGAGGAGGTGGAGGATTATGTACAGCGCTCTGGTAAATGTAATAAATGAATCAATAAGTCCAGCTAAACTACTCATTTCTCTTTTAGACAGCAAAACGCAAAGGGGCGTTGTGGTGTCTTCGCATCAGCCGCGCACCGTTTCTGGCCTTTACTGGGGTTACACTGTCCGCTTGGCGTCCTGCCTGAGTAAGTACAGGTACCAAATGAACCTCTCTCCCGCGTGCCCCCCGACTGGCGGTCTGGGGAAGGGGGCAGGGCAAGGGCCAGGAGGAGGGCGGAGCAATCTGAGAGAACCCCGGCGGGCCGGAGTCCCCTTCCCACGCCCTGCCTGCTGCCGCCCAGCCTCTGAACGCCGCCTCAGCCTGTGCAACAGAAGCAAAGCCCCGACGGGCTCCTGCAGCCGCTTGCCTGCTTCGGCCGCCCCCTCCCGCCACGGCTTCTTTCCCCTTTGTTCCGTTTGAGACTGTAAGCGCCTCAAGGCAGGGGCCTGCCGCTTAGACTCTGTAAAATGCCAGCCACGCTGGGGACACTGAATAAATGACAAATAATGGTGGTTCGCAGGCATAAAAGCATTGTTCCACGTACAGCGCAGGGGTCCCCACATTGTTGGGGCCCACGGGCATATTTGGAAATTTGCTCTCTCTCTCTCTCTCTCTCTCCCTCATTCTCCCTTTTCTTCCTTCCTTTTCCTTCTCTGTCCGTCCGTCTGTCTGTCTGTCTGTCTGTCTCTCTCTTTCTCTCCCTTTTTGATTTTCCACGAGTTATGGGTAAAAGTCGGATCCAGTAGATCAAAACAAAATTCACTTCCATTTCTAGGATTTTATTTACGTGGGGTCCCCTCCCCCCCGCTTCAAATAACAAATAGACATAACAAACATTTAGCTTACGACCCAAAAGAGGGGAACATTTTTTCCTGTACAATGCTTATAGCAGAGGCAGTCCACTTCCAGCCTTCCAGATGTTTTGGCCTCCAGCTCCCATCAGCCCTAGCCGGCCTGGCCAGTGGTGAAGGATCATGGGAGTTGTAGGACAAAGCATCTGGAGAGCCACAAGCGGCCCACCCCTGGCTTATAGGATGAGTCTTACTCCGCATCAGACTACGTTCCCTAACTTAAACATTATTATTAAAGAACAGGTTGGCGAGTGCTCTGATGGATTGTATCTCTCTCCCTTCCTCCCAGGTGCTGTGTTTGCTGAATCCCCATATAAGGAAGGCTACGATCTCTCCATCGGGACTTCCGAGCGAGGGACCCCCGTCGAACAAGCAGTTATCCCGTCTTTCAGGTATCCGAAACAGCCTTTCTAAAAGGTTGGAACGCCTCCCCTAAGGCTGAGTTCCAGGCCGTAAGAGCTGCAAGCTAAAACAGGCTGGTGTTTTCTGCTCCGCCCCTTTTGCCCGTGGCTCTGCCCCGCTGCTGGGATGCGGCCCCCGAGAGCTTCACCAGAATGACATTTGGCCCTCGGGCTGAGAGGTTCAACGCCCCTGGTACAGGATGCCTCTCGGCCTGCCATAAAAACCCGTTGCTCTTTCCGTTCGTTTCCCCCAGCCACGCTCTACTCATGTTTGGAGGCTTGCAAGGGCTGGAAGCCGGGGTGGACACCGACCCAAACCTGGAGGTCACGGATCCGAGCACCTTGTTTGACTTGTATCTGAACACCTGCCCGGGGCAAGGAAGCCGCACCATCAGGACCGAGGTAGGTGCCCTGGGTAGTCCGAAATGCTTTGGCACCAAGATTGCGCTTGTAATGTGTTTGAAAAGTGCTTCATCTCCGTAATGCATCTGACGTCCCCTTATGGGATGGAAGCGAGAGATGGGTCCAGCTTTGAGCTTTAAAGACTGAGCAGGGATTTGAACCCGGATCCCTCTGGTCCCAAGCCCCGAACTCTGACCCTGGGGACTCCAAAGTGGTGCTCTAAAGGGATGGAATCAGTGCGAACTCCGGATTTCGGAGGGGGTGTGAGCGAGACACCCTCCGTGGGCCCCCGCCCTCTGTGAGTCTGCCTTCGCGCCACCATTATCGCCAGTCCTTCATCATGGTCGCCACTTGCTTGCTTGGCATTGCAGAGAGCCAGGGAGAGCGGAGGCTGCGGCATCTGCTGCTGCTCCTTCTCACCACTTCCGTTGTCTCAGCAAGAGGGAGAGGCTGGTGAACAAGCAGGTGGCAATGGGGGAGACAAGATCCCATAGAGTTGCTCTGTATCAGTGGGCCCCTGCTGGATTGTGGGCCCTCGTGATGTGCCCAGCCATGCCGACTCATGGCAACTGCCCTGGGTGGATTCTCTATAGATCGCAGCAACCACACCCCCTGTCCCTGACACCTTAGTTCTAGAGTTTCTCCGTCATCCTCCATTCCTAAAAACAGGCAATCTCCCCCTATCCAAGCAACCCAGGAGGGCTCCTCAAATTTTGGAAGACCCTAAACAGAAGCCCAAGACATGGCGTTAGCTGGGGGTTATGGGTCTTTAGGCAGGGAGAACACACGATTGCCACTGTTATTTGGGTCCCCAAGCTTTTCAGGGCAGTAGCACCATTGGGTGCTTTCACAAAATGGCTGCCGCAGGGCGGGGCTTGCCCATCCACAAAATGGCTCCCATGTTGGGCGTGAACAACCATTTCCCAGAAGGCAACGTGGCGAAGCTAAAAGAAAAGTCACTCGTCCAAGAAGCGACGTCCGAGGCAGAGGTCGGGGTCTGAACTTCAATAAAATTGGCGCCAGAAGGCAGCGCCTCGCTTTGCAGCCCCACTCCCCAATTAAAAAGAACTTAATAAAACAAATATATGAAATAATAAAATAAAAATCCGGAGAACCTCACGGGTGCGGAGAGATGTCCCGTGAGTACCAGTGTGCGCGGAGACCTTGGGTTGGAAATCCCACGTATAACAGAAAACGTCTTTTTTAAGGACATCTGATAGATAACGTGCCAGCCTCCTAATTAAAAAGAAAACCCTTCATTAAAAAACAAGAAATAATAATAATAATAATATAATAATTCCAGAAGGGTAAGGAGACTGGCGGGCATGAAAAGAGGTGCCTACAGGTGTAGGAGACTCCAGTTTCTCACTGACTGCTAAACATTGTTCTTTTTGGTTTTCCTTTCCAGGAAGCGATCCTCATTTCTCTGTCGGCGCTGAGGGCTCGGATCCACGCAGCGGCGAAGAAAGCCGACGACGGCCGCGCAAAAGCAAGCAAGCGAACGGTCTAAACGTGTAGATAACTCTGTTTTGCGCCGGGTCTTTTTTCAGCCCCTGCTAGCTGAACCACTTACGCGTCCGGCTCCTCCCTTTCTCTCTCTGAGTTCTACAAATGCACCGGGACTAAAGGGTCGTTTTGTGGATGGTTTTTACATAGATTTTTTACAACTCAGCGTAGAGAAGTACACAGCCAAGGCAAACTCATGGAGTCCTATGGAATGATGGATTAGGAAGGATCAACGAAAGCAAAACAAAATGATCAAATCTGCTTCTCAAAGTATTTCAGCTTGCAAAGAAGCCCATAGCTTGTTAAGCCAGATTTGCAAAATTACTGACATGGCTTCCCGTTTGTCGTCTGAATCGGGCAAGGGCGGCTTGTTGCGCTGGGTAACAAACCACGCGGGACCATGGGTTGTTGTAGGGTTGTGGGATGGTTTCTTACCCGCCCTAGCAACCCATGAGAAGGACACGAGAAGCCGCTCCAGCAAAGTTAATTTTGCAAATCCAGCCGGCACGCAATGGATGATTTAACAAGCCACGGCGTCATTAGCCAGCCTGCAGCTGTGCGAACCATGCCATAGTACGTGTCGATAAATGAAGACTATTCCACAACATTGCTTTGTATTGTCGTATTTTGAAAATTTTATTAAAATGTATTTAAAAAGAAATGTGCCAGGACCAACCAAACGAGGTGCAAATTGATTGCGCTTTGAGACCCATTGAGGGCATCTAAACAGGCCAAGCCTTCTTCTGCTTCGTTTTGGAATTAGACCTCCTTCACTCAACGCTCGTTCGCAATGAAAGATGGGAAGGGAAATCTGCCCGTTGTATAAACTGGACAGCAACTGGCGGTATGTGCTGTGTGATTTACTGGGGGGGGGGGGTGATTATGGTGCACCCTTTCCCCCCACAATGCGTTGTGTTGCATCTGGAAACCTGACCTTGCACATTGGTTACACTGGAACAACATCTGGGTCTCTAATAATAAGGAGGACGTCTGTCCACCTGTGTTGTGGCATCGTGTCTGTGAAACTTAAGATTCCTGAAATGTGGCATGCATGCCGAGGAAACCGGAGGGGTGCGCACCTCAGGGTTATTTTGTTATTAAAATGCATTAATTTCAATGTTTCCATGTGTTTGAACATTGATGGTGCTATATAAATAAATAATAATAACCCGGCAGTAACATCTTCAGTCTCTAGATGGCAGCACAATGCTTTCCAGTCCACAGTTTGAAGCCGGGGGGGGGGGGGGGGGGGGGAAATAGGAAGCCGGGCGACGGTGTTAGATGAGGGTGCAGCCTCCTAACACCCGTTGGTTCTCTGCCTCCCCCTACAATCACTAGGCAGGCAGAACATACCTCTGCCCTGCTAAATAATGAAGAAAATGCTGTGGGAATCAACTTTTAGCTCAGCCCGGGAGCCATCAGGCGTGCAAGTCTTTATTCCAGGGTTTTGAAAGTCTTTATTACAGGGTTATGAGGTCTGTAATGAAGACTTTCAGGCCGTGATGGCTTTGAGGTTGCTTGTCCGTTTCAGGATGTTGGGGACAAAAAGGAGGCCTGAAGCCCGTTCAATACTCTCAATAGGAACCAGGAAACGCTCCAGCGGGATCTTCTCGTCCACGGGGCTGTTGGGCATGACGTAGGAGCGCAATTCGATCTCGCCTCCTGGTTTCTCCAGGATGAGCACCTTGAAGAAGTGTGTGGGGACGGCCACGTGGTTTTTTCCAATCACCTGGTATTTCACGTACATCTTCCCGTCAGCCTCCGTCCTGCAAAGAAAGGGAAGAGTGGTTCTTAGGAGCTGTGTTGAGAACCGGGGGGGGGGGGGGGAAACACATCCCCCTTTCCCCTGCCTTCGCAATAAAATAAAAACGAGATAAGATTCTAGTCCACTTTGAATCACGGTTGTGTGTTTTGGCCTGCAACACCCATGACCCCTCACTGTTGGCTCAGGCTGATGGGAGCTGTAGGCCAAGATGGATTGAGGGCCACGAGAAGCCCACCCCTGAAGCTCATCCCGTTTCTCCCCCCCACCCCCAACCAGATCCTTCAAAAAACTAAAGAATCCTGCTTTGTTTTAAGGATTATACGGAAGCTGCCCCACCCCAGCAGTCTTTTTGGCTGAGGAGGGGTTTAAAAAATATTTAAAATAAATAAATGAATGCATCCCAAAGGCATTTACTGGGGAATATACCCCATGGAATGCAGCAGGGCTTACTTGTGAGTAAACATGCATAGGATTGCAATGATAAAGGCGGAAATTAAGACTCTTGAGTTGTGCCTGGAAGCTAAAT
Source organism: Anniella stebbinsi (assembly GCA_029215795.1). Taxonomy (NCBI): domain Eukaryota; kingdom Metazoa; phylum Chordata; class Lepidosauria; order Squamata; family Anniellidae; genus Anniella; species Anniella stebbinsi. The sequence continues at coordinate 98,809,121 of JARDYH010000008.1, read as the reverse complement.
GGGGGGGGCATTGGGCTGGAGGGTGTATTTCATTAAGGGTTCCTTTATCTCCCCCCCCACTTCTAGTAAAAGGACTGGTTAATAGAATACTCTGACCCAGGCGTGCAAAACCTCTTTCCCCCTCCGAGAGCTGACGCCCATTCGGGAGAAGCTCTCGGGGACCACTTTCCAGGTGGTGGTGGGGGGGGGGGGTATCCAAAGGCAAAAGAGGCGGGGTCAAAAGCACCCCCAAATACCACTCTATTTTCGCTTCAGGCCCTTCCTGCCACCAGGAAAGCTTTAGCAGAGATGTTTCAATCTTGTAGAATTCGGGGGGGGGGGGGGGGGGCAACGAACAAATTCCGTAGAATCACCAAAGACCCTGTGGTTCAGGCAGAGGGGTGTGGCCTGGAAAAGGGCGTGGCCAGGAAAAGGGGGCGTGGACATATGGGGAAACCAGGGGAAGCTGCTGGCTCCGATGTCAGTGGGGTGGTAAATCCGCTCCAGGTTTCCATCGGAGCCAGTTGAGACTCTACAGAAGCTCTTCAAGGTGCTGAGGACCTTGGAGAGCTCCTGTAGAGTCTCTACTGGCTCCGACTGAAACCCGGATCGGATTTACCACCCCACTGACCCTGGAGCTGCTCTAAGTCACATATATTGTTGTATCATCTTCTCATTTTTTCTGCACCCCACCAAGAAAACCTCAGTTATGGGATGGCATACCAATGCCATAAGCAAATCAATAATTCTCTTGTATTTCCCCCCTTTTCCTCTTGTGTGTTTGAGTGTGTGTTTATAAAGGCTAGTAAAAAGTTCCTTTCTTCACTAAATAAATAAATAAATAAATGGAACAAGAAAAGCATTCAACTGAATTAACCTGCTTTAACCTCCGTCACTCACGGTGATCGGTCTACGAATTGTTCTGCGGCCTCCACAGAGGTGGCTGGTCTCCCCCCGTTTTGACCTAACCTCCTAGAAGCTCAAGATCTGCAGAGGGATCCTATGGGAATTGCGACTGATGAGATTGCAGGAAGGTGGAGGGAGCAGAATAGGCCAGGTGGGGGAAGTTAAGACTATATTTTTTAAAAAGAAACGAACAAACAGTTACCTAGGTAGAAAAAGCGGTCCTGTGCAGACATAAACATTCTTGTTATATTTGGTTAAACTCCTGCAATATTTCTCCAGGTTGTTCCAGGCGTTCTGATTCAGGTGAGGGTTCTAAAAGCAAAATAAAGCCCAGATGCTGTCAGCTTGAGTAACACACAGGTGAAAAGCGAGACCAGGTGGTAGAGCCCTACCTGCGGGCTGTGCCACCAAGGGGTAAGCAAGCAGGTGCCTTCCTGACGTTTCAGACTGCAATTCCCATAAGCCCCAGCCAGGATGACCAAAGGTCAGGGATTCTGGGAGTTGTAGTCCAGCACTTCCAGAGGGAACCATATTGCTTGTTTCTCACATTCTTTGATCCTATGTTTAAAAAAAAAAAAAAACTCTCTGTAAACAGAAATCTAGCAGAACAGGGTAGAAACTCTTTCCTTGGTTTTCTGTTTTCTATTTGCAGGGATACTTTTTTTTTTTTTTTAATGTGAGAAGCATCAAAAATGGCATCACCTTTGGAACGTCCAGTAAGAATGATTTTGGAGAAATATGGAGTCCCTTTTTGGAATATGTATTAAGTTCGGGGAAGGGACATCAACCTTCAAAAGAGCTGTTAAAATTTTGGAAAGATGAAGAATGATTAAGAGAAGGTCTCATGGGGGTGGGGTGCATGGGGGGGGTTGTAGAGGGTTATGTATTGTATTTTATGTTGTTTATGTTTTATTATGTCAAAATAAATAAAAATTATATCAAAAAATGGCATCACCTTTTGACACACAGTTTGAAATGGTACAGCCCCATTTTTTCTGGTTAGGACTCTGTCATCTCATTTGGCTACAGGTGTAACCAGATAGCCTTCCCCAATCTGGTGCATTCCAGATCCTTTGGACTTCAACTCCCATCAGCTCATGACCAGGAATCCTGGGAGTTGGTGTTCAAACTGTCGGGCGGGCACTAGCTTAGCTGTCCAACAACCATATCAATGATGAGCTAAGCATTATAATTAGTGAGTTTCTTTATTTCTTTAGTGATCTTATGTGTGTTCTTTGTTTCGGTTGGCTTTATTTCTTTAAAAATATCCCCCCCCCCCAATAAAATAAAATAAAAATTTATGAAAAGAAATAGTCAGCATAACCCTATCTGTGTGTTTACTCAGAAGTAAAACTCAATCCGTTCCATGAGACTTCCTCACGAGTAAGCTTGCATAGAACTGCAGCATTAAATAAATTTAATGCAATTAACACATAATGTAATAAAGAAAAATAAGTACTGATCAAACGAAAAAATAGTAATAAACTAATCCCATGTGTGCTTACTCAGAAGTAAGCCTCATTAGAAGTAGCAAGACTTACTTCAGAGTAAGGGTGCATAGGGCTGCAGCCTTAATAAAATGAATTTAATACAGTCAAAATGTCAAAGAAGGAGAACGCACGCACACATTACACGCGTGTAATTCTCCCTCCTCCTCACCTGGGGGGCGATGTTACTCAGGTAGAAGGTGTCCCCCATGGCTTTCTGGCTCCAGCGGTGGTTCGCCGCGGCCGCCAGGTGTCCCCGGTCGAAACCGCTGCCCCGGTAGTCGGCGTTGGTGGCCCGGTGGTACTCGTGCACCGAATCGTCCTCGCGGAACTCGCAGGCGGCGCGTTCCGACGACCCGCTCAGCGCAGCCGGGTCGAGGCGCTCCACTACCCAGAGGGCGCTCCGCGCCCGCGGATCGTGGCACAGCACGTAGGACTCGCGACTCCGCAGCTGAGACAGCCCGGGCAGGCCGTATTTGGCGAGCTCCCCGCCGCCGCCGCCGCCTCCCCGGGCCACCTCCGCGGCCGCGGCGACCACCGGCACGACCGGCAGGTGGGCTAGGAGCAGCCCATCCGCGGCCACTTCCTGCTGCTTCCGCCTCCCGGACCAGCCCAGGCCCAGGCCCAGGCCGAGAGCCAGCGAGCTCGCCGGCGCCAGCCACCGGTTGCCCCACAAGCGCTGCATGGCAGCAATGCCGGTGGTCAAAGCGCACCGGCAGCCCTGCAGGGCTTGAATGGAACGCGGGGGAGAAGGAAAAAGATGAATGGGGTGGAACGCGGCGGCATGAATGGGATGGAACGTTCGCGACAGCGGAAAGGGGCACAATGATGCGACCTTCACAACCGCCGGCCTCTTAAAGCGGCGATGGCTTTTGCACGGGCCCCATCCAAGAGACCTTTCGTCCATTATGTCCCACACTCCCTTTTTTTTTGTTTTTTAACCCCAGACTTCCCCAATCGGGTGCCCTCTGCAGGTGCGTCGGAACGCAACTCCAGCTTCCAAGTTGGGGCAGGTTGTGTTTTTACGCCTCTTGAAGGCCATTGTCTTTTTAAGGATGCTTAAAAAGTCTGGCACACCTCTGCGCCGCCTCCTCCTGCCCTTGCACAGCGGGTTAGAAAGCGGGTGTTGCCTTTCCTAGCCGAAGGCAAGACAAATTCTGATACAGCAATCCCATTATTATTATTATTATTATTTCATTTAAACGCCTCCTTAAGACAGGTCTCTTTGCCCTGCCTTTTCCTGGACTGGATAAGACATTTCATAAATTACTTTTTAAAAAGCGTTTGACATATATTTTATATTTGTGTGTGCACGCGCGCATTATTTGCAACTTCAACAATAACAAAAGAGACAAGGAGGAAAAATGGATCGATTTTATTATTATGTTCATAGACCAGTCCCAAAAGGAGAAGAAAAAGAAGGAACGTACCCTAAAAGATAACCAGGTGTGATAACCCTTTACATCACCCTTATTATAAAAAGAAAAAGAGGAGAAAAAGAAATATTTCAGACTTCCATATTGTGTTTTTATACTGTCTTTGTTTTATATTTTTAATGGTTTTTATTATTTTAGTTTTTGTAAACTGCCTAGAGCGCTTCAGCTATTGGGCAGTATAGAAACGCAGTAAATAAATAAAATCCCACAGTAAATTCTATGTAGACTTATTGAAATGAATGGGACTTAAGTTAGTCGTGATTAACATAAGTTCCATTTATTTAAATAGGTCTGCTCTAAGTAGGACGTGTGTTGGGTTTTGCCTAAGCAGCCCATATATCTAAATAAGCATCCATAGGGAACGCATTCAAACGTAGGACTAGCCGTAAGATCGTCGATCCATTGTAGGATAGGCGGTGTGTTTTATCCTCCCAAGTTTGAAGCGTAAGTCTCTGACTGCTGCTTAGAACATGGCGTCCTCCAGAGGTTTTCATCCACAAAGCCCATCATCCCTGATCCTTTCCCTGTGCTGGCTGAGGCTGATGGGAGTTCCAGTCCAAAACATCAGGAGGCCATGAGGTCGCTTCCCCATGGGCGTTGCTGGCTGGGGAATGCTGGGAGTTCTCGGACTTTTCTTTGTTTAAACATGCACAGGATTCCCCCTTTAATCTTCCAAGTATTTCTAATAAGAACTTAAGAAGTGCCATGCTGGATCAGACCATGGGTCCATCTAGTCCAGCATTCTGTTCACACAGTGGCCAACCAGCTGCCCATGGGAAACCCACAAGCAGGAAATGAAGTAGTGCATACTTTCCATATGTATTGGACTACAAGTCACATCATCCCCAAGAAAGGGGGGGTCTTAAACCCCGTTTGAGTCATTTGGGATCCTTCCTCCCTGGAATGTCATTATCCATCCATTCTGCCTTATCGCCTGAAGGAAGACCAAAGACAAAAAAAGAGCCAGGATTTACAAAGGATGTTTATTTAGGAAAACACAAAAATCAAAAAGGGAGGCATCCGTGATGAGTTCCTGACAGTATCATAGGTGATCTGGTACAGAAATAAAAGCTGTGTTTATTGGGACAGTACAAAACGCGGACACACACACGCACACAGACACAACCCTTTGTGGTTCATAGCATGGTCCTCCCGGGGGACAACTTAAAAATAGCCTTGTTACTTTCCTGTGCAGAAGTAATGCCCTGTTCATTTATGTTTGATATGTGGCAAATTTCTTAACCACAATACAGCATAACTGTTGTTGATGCAGCCTGGCTGTTTATTTAGTCCTGAGCTGGATAATTAGAAGTCGGTTCAGAAAAACAAAACCTGACCAAAAAAACCCCACACCCCATCAGCCCAACCTTTCCTTATTCTGTCACTTGAATATATATATATATATATATATATATATATATATATATATATATCCAGGCATCTTACAGATGCCCAGACGATCTTTTCAGCTTTTCTCAAAACACGAAACATAAACAAAACGTTCCCTTTACACCTCAGTGAAGAAGAGGCAGATCTTTTAGCTTTAATCAATCTTTTCTTTGTTGATTATGGTATTTCCTGTACAAACAGAAGGCCTGCAAACTCTCATGAATGTTGGTATTCATTACGTTAAATCAGAAAGCCGTCTCCCTCCCTCCACCTTATGTGTATGAAAGTTATCGGCAGACTATTGTGAAAACCAAATATCATTGAATAAAACGTACAGGGGCACAATCCTTTGCAGGTTTAGAGGGGTAAAAGTCCAGCCACTCCCAGCAGTTTTTGATTTTTTTTTCCTGTTTAAACCTGCATGGGATTGCACCCTGAAGGAGAAAAATCATTTCTGCAAGATAGGTAACACCTGAAACAGGCAGACAAGAAACCAAGTCAGACCTGAAAAGAAAAGCATATGAAACGGATCTGATACAAAAGTTCTGCAATGCCACCAGCATGCAGACCTAAAAAGCAGACACACACAAACCGCAAAAACAAAAACAAAAACCCAGACACGCTGTTCTATCTCCCCAAATGTGATGGGATTTACAATTTCTCAAGACATCTATGGAAGTACCTTTACAAACTTCAAACGGTGTTCCTTGGATGTTGCTTCCCACACAGGCAGAAGGGACAGAAAGGAATCTTCCGAGTTAATTCACTCAAAGCTGTTTAGGATTTTAAAAGGGGGGGGGGGATGCCTTGAGAGATGTTCGCTAAGCCTTAAGGATACTGGAATTGTTCCCCAGTCAAAAACAAAGTATTCGCCTCGAATAATTCATACAAAGACTTTCTAGATTTTTCTCCCCCATGCTACAGAACAGCGTTTTAGAAGATCAATCTTTCCTTTACATACTAAATATTCACTCATATTCCATTGGTCAGCAGAATTCTGAACCATTCTCGAATCCCATGAAAGAGCTGTTTCGCCAAGCTGAAGGTACCCATCGTGTTAAACCTGAGGCTGGCCGCAAAAATGGGAACCACACATTAAAACCCCTTCTTTATCCCTCAGTAACAGCTCAGAGAGCAACAGCACCCACGTTCCAACATCATGGGGTTGTACAGCTCCCAGACAGGGATGTGGGAAATGTACAAGGCCTTGACCTAAGTTGTCCAGGATGGTATAAAGGGGGAATTAAAAGTATGGTTAGACACACAGATAATGTCCATTTTCCCATTGTTTCAGACAGGACTATTCTCTATCTTCTAGGAAAATGCATCTCTGTGCTCCTGGTCTTGTCTCAACCGCTACTAAAGATGTGAAATCCTACATGTATGTTTCTAAGGGATGGTGGCCATTAATTTTAGGTCGTCTTCTCTAGTCTAAATTGTCTCCCCTAAAGAGGAGGCCGGAAAACTTTTGAGAAATAGCAGTAATTATGCTCTGCAAAAGCAATAAAGCAAAGCAGGGAGACAGCAAGAGCTCTGGTGTTTTCAAACGAAACCTCGCACACTGTTCTTTAAAAGTACGGCCTTTTGCACCCCAATCAAACGTTTGGGCGTTGCCAAGCCAAGGAACTCCACAAGGTACTAAGCAATAGGAAAAAGAGAAGAATAGCCAAAACGTTTTTCGGGTACTTGCTTATCCATTTGCTTCTGCAGAAAAGCAAGCCCTGGAGAGAAACATCCCACACCAGATTTCAGACCAGGGAGTGACGTTTTCAACAGCCTGGTTTGCTCTGGGGCTTTTAGAGAAAACACAAGAACCCAGGAGGAAAAATGAAAGGGCTGACAACAGACATGATGGACTACAATTCCCATCAGTCCTAAGCAGCAGAGTCAATGGTTTGGGATTATGGGAACTGCAGTCCAAGAACATCTGGAGGGCTGTGCATTCCTCGTCCCGGATGTATGGTCTCAAAACAATATTTGAGGCAGGAGACGACATAACCTTTTCAGTATCAGTAGATCAAAAGCCTTTTAAAGAGTAAATGGCGGCTTCTTTCACTATTTAAAAGTGGGTCCTTTTTATTTTAAAAAGGGAAAGCACCTCTCATTCAAGTCTCAAAGACTCCGCAGGCGTTTTGACATTTGAAAGGTGTTACTCCGTCACCAGCTGACATTTCTAGAGACCACTACATCTATACCCGTTCGTTCTCATCTCTACCACTGCATTCAAGGACAGCACAGACACCCAAACTCCCCACGTCATTGAGAACTGATCCCAGAAACCCTGTAAACACAGGGGAAAGAAACGATCTTGCCGGTGTATACGAGGCGAGGAGAGCCCGCCTTGTCTCAAACCTTGCGGAAGTTACAAAGCTGCGGTGTTTTTCAAGAGAGTTTGCTCTTTTGGTAGAAAGAGCTTTGTATGGGTGAAGAAACCTGGAAGTGTTTTCTTACTTTCATTAAAACAAAAACAGGAGGAACTGAAGTGTGTGAGGTGAAAACAAAGGAGGGAGACCCATGATGTGCGTCAGGTACCTAGGACCAAACTGAGTGCCAAGAAAGCTGTTTTAGACATCGCAACTGTGTCTCAAAAAGGTTTGAAGAATACAATCATCACACAATAACATTTTGAAACGTCCCCTTGGTGAATTCCCAAACAGTCTCTAGAACCCCTTACCTGTTTCTGCTTGGAGGGCTCTGCCTTCATCAACCTCTACACCAGGGGTCGGCAACTTACATTCTCCAGATGTTAAGGCCCACCTGGGCCAGCATAGCCAATGGTGAGGGTTGAGGAGGGTTGAAGGCCCCAAAAATCTGGAAGGCCACAAATTGGCCATCCCTGTTCTATACCTTCCTCCTAGGTGATGCGTTCTTTCCCAAAGTCCCTTTAGAAGAATGTCCTGTAGGTCATCTTCTGCTGTTACGACATCCCCATCCCATGTACTAGGTACCAGTGAGGGCTCATCAGTGCCTATTTAGGCCCAAAGAAAAATTGGTGACTGCACCTTGCCGCAATCCTTTTGCAGCAGAGCTCGGAAGTGTCCCGGAGTTAATCTGAGGCAGTCCGTTTACAAGAGTAGGTTGTAAATCCATATTCCCTCGCCTTGAGGAGTCGCAATGAAAGATGGGATGGTGATGCCAGAAAGCCCAAGTTAAGGAACGAGAGATAACGTTGCCTTTGCATCTCGAGATGTCATGTCTAGTCCACCGTCGGCCCTTTCCGGCTGCCAGGGCAGTGGGTGAGCTATTGGACTGGCTCTAGCGGCAGCCGATGGGTCTGCAAACTCTCAACAGCAGAAAGGTCAGGGTGCTTCCTCTAAGGCGGTGGGTGATAAGGCGGATCCAATTTCATTCAACTAAGCTTTGCTTTGCTTGGTTAGGACTAGTGTCCAAAGGTAGCCAGTATACGAAGAAGGAGAGGAGGGGGGAAAAATCAGATAAGAGGTGACCTGGGTGAGGTCTTCGCTTGGGGAAAAGTCAGTCTGTGATATATCCTTTTCCTTGGAAGGGGAGAGAGTTAGAACTTCACCCACCAGGCAGCGGTGAAAAAAAACCAAACGTACATGAGAGGCAACCGTGTGGAGGCCGATTACAGCAACGACTCGCAGAAGAAGTCGCATGATGGAAAGTTACTAAAGAAGCGAGTTCTCTCTTCATCCAGTTAAATTCCACCAGATCTTGGCCCATCCCAAGGGTATTCCAGAAGGTTTAGTGAAGGAGGATCTACTTCCGTAATGCCATGTGTTATCGTCTGTTCCGTAAAGATGGAGAAATAGGTAGTTCGTCATTTACCTGCCTGTCTGGAGTCATTAAAAGAAAATAAATAAATAAAGGGAGCAGGTCACTCAGTGTGGAGTCATTTCGGAAGATGGAATTCAGAAATACAAGAACGCAAGGCTTATGTTCACATAGAAGGATGGGTCCACACAAGCCAAAGTACCGGTTCAGCATGGGTTGTTGTTGAATCATGAGTTGTTGTGTTGTGTGAACCCAACCGTGCTGACAAACTATGGTTTGTTAGCCCCGAACAACCCACAAAGAGAAACCATGGTTTGTGGTTACCTATCCAGGGTTTGTTACCATGGTTGGGTTCACACAACACAACAACCCACAATTCAACAACCCACATTCAACCCTTACTCAACCCATACTCTGGCTTCTTGTGTTGTGTGAACCAGGTCGAAGAAATCTTCCCAGGCCCTTGCCACGTGTACATACCGGGAGGCACGGTGAGCTATTTGGAGTCTTGAAGATCTTTTGCTTTCTTCAAAATCAGGTGAACATCAGAGATGGGATAATCCTGCATTGGAAAGGAAAAAATAAATAAATAAGCACTTAAATGAGGGGATTTGTGGTAAAGTGAGGGTTATTGGTTATTCAACTTGCTAGAATTGCTCAAGTGATCTCTGAGTTGACCTGGTAAAGGTTTGATACTATATGGATTTTGGAATTTCTCTGATGGCCCGCATGGCTGCATTGGGTTTTGTCTCTCTATTTACACTCTTGCTAGCGTAAGGAGCAGGGAGGGATCAACAGAAGCCAAGTTTTTGCCCAGACTGCTCCCATCTAAGAAATGAACTATTTTTTTGCCTCCCCGGTTATTTTACCTGTAGAAGCCGCATGTTTAGAGTAAAATCGCCTTCTAGTAATTGGTCTCGAATGAGCCTAAGGGGGAAAGAGAGAGAGAGAGAGTGAGAGAGAGAAAGAGATTTTGTTTCACGTAACTCAGAATATCCCTGCTTCATCAACAAGAGATGGTTTGGAAGGATCTTCAAATGTAAGGTGTGGGAATATGGAAATGACCTTGCATTAAACAAATATTATTCACAAAGCAATCATTAATAAAGCAACCGCCAAGTTCATGTTCCCCTTAGACAAACCTACGATGTTACACTTAGATTACTGTGTACAGTTTCTGGTCACTGCACCCAAAAAAAGACATCGTGACTTGGAAAGCGTGTCGAAAAGAGAAACTGAAATGATTAAGGGGCTGCAGCAACTGCCCTGTGAGGAAGGTTACAACATCCGGAACCGTTTAGCTTAGAAAAAAAGGCGAGTGTGGGGAGACATGATAGAGGTGTATTGAATTAGAGAGCTTCAGCTATGGGGCAGTAAATAAATGTAAATAATATCAATAATAATAATAATAATAATAATAATAATAATAATAATAATGCCTGGTGTGGAGAATTTTTCCCATAATACTAGAACCCAATGGGGTCACGCCATGAAGGTGTGTGGTGGGAGATTCAGGACCGATAAAAGGAAGGACCTCTTCACACAGTGCAGAATTAAATGATGGAATTTGCCACCACCAGATGTAGCGATGGCCTCCAACTTCAATGGCTTTAGAAAAGGATTGTACAAATTCACGGCAGGTGAAGTAATCAGTGGCTACTAGTCATGAAGGCTATGGATTACTGGAGACACTATGCCTTTGCATCCCAGGGGAACACGAACGGGAGGTGCTACCTACTGAGTTCATGTCCTACAGAATCATAGAATCATAGAGTTGGAAGGGGCCTATATGGCCATCGAGTCCCAACCGCCTGCTCAATGCAGGAATCCACCTTAAAGCATCGTTGGTTTCCTGATCGTGGGTTTCCATAGTCATCCTGATCGTGCGTTTCCCATAGTCATCTACTCAATCACTGCGGGAACAGAATAGATGGACCCTTGGTCTGATCCAGCAGGGTTCTTATCATGGTCTGAGCTCGAAACCCAACACTGCTCAGCTCATGGCACGCACAGACGAATGGCCTCGGACGTGCTCAAAGACCATGGAGTCCAGGGATGGGCGGAAAGTAGATCTCCAGATATTTGGGACTTTCGGCCAGGCTGGCAAGGGCTTCTGGGAGTTGAAGTCCCAAACATCTGCAAATCTACTTCCCTCCACGGATCTAATTCAACGTCCTCTTTCCAACACCATCTGCAGGTGACGGGCATCTATCCCCATTGAGAGACCTATCTAGGAATTCATCCAGTTTCCTTTTAAAGCCTTCTTTGAGCTCCATCACACCAGCGATCGAGTGCACTCTCGCCATGCTTGGTGTGCAGATTTGCAGCACAGTACTCACAGGACACCGTGCCTGTCCTGCTGACACCCCGCCTCTTCCCCAGCCTTTCCTAGAATGCTGAAAGTCTGGATAATTTTCCCTAAGTGCATTTAATGCGTCCTTAAGCCTCCCTGTAGTTTGAAAGGAACTGGGGGCTTGAATGAATTGCATCAGGTCCTGGCAGGGAAAAGCGATCTCTCCCAGCAGCCGGCTCCAAGCTTCAGTATAAAACCCAAACCTTGCATCCCAGGCTCGAAAGCCTTTTTTAAAATCATACAATGCCTGAATCTCTGCAGAGTCAGGATTGTACTCCCTTGATGCCTCCAAAGAGCCAGACTAAAGGCCGTTCCATTTTTGCCCAGCAGAAAGGCGGTGTGGTTGAAGTGCTCATCTGACAGGGCCTGACTGGAGAGAGAAAGAGAAGGGGTGGAGTGGAGTGGAATGGAGTGAAGTGGAAGAGCAAACAAGCGAAGGACCAAAGGAGTGACAGAGCAGCTCTTCAGGTGAAAAGGATCATAAGCTTGACGCGCTTCTGCATCAGAGGTAAAAAAAATGCGAAGGCAAACCGGGGGGTGGGGGGGTGGGGGGAATGCAGGTTGCTTACCTGTAACCTTAGTTCTTCGAGTGGCCATCTGTGCATTCACACATAGGGGCTCTGCGCCTGCGTGGAGCCTGTCTCGGAAACTTCTATAGCTAAGGCAAACGTTGTTGGCGGGAACCCCTCCCCCACTGGTCTACTGACTCCATGCTCCCACCTTTCTCCTCAGTTCCAAGAGACCGACTTGCTGGCCCCGTAACTAGGAGAGAAACCGCTCAGTCTCGACAGTACATTTGCATCGACACCAAAGCGGGGACGGTGGGTGGGTTGTGTGAATGCACAGATGACCACTCGAAGAACTATGGTTACAGGTAAGCAACCTGCATTTTTTCTTCGTGGTCTCTGTGCATCACACACATGGGCGATTAACAAGCTCAATTCACGGTGGAGGGTAGGTGTAGATCAGTGTTCCCTCACAAGACAATGAAACTGCTTGCCCCAAATTGCAGTTTGTCCTGGTACAAACAATCAAGTGGTAGCATGTAATGAACTAAAAACAAAGTAAAATAGCTAAAAACCTTAGCTCTCTAAAGCTTTCTCTTCGGGAGAAAGGCAGAAGTTCCCAACAAGACATCCTTTCAGCAAGGCGGTCGAAAAAGAATTGAGGAGAAAGGCTGGAACACGGAGTCAGTAGACAGTGGGGGAGGGGTTCCTGCCAAAAACGTTTGCCTTAGCTATAGAAGTTTCCGAGACAGGCTCCACGCAGGAGCAGAGCCCATATGTGTGATGCACAGAGACCACGAAGAAGAAGAACTAGGTGTGATGGAGATCTAAGTTAGCAGCAGCCAGCCGGCTCCCACATCCCGTCGCACCGAATGACGAAGGAGGAGGAGGAGAAAGGGCACGTCGGAGGCCCCCACCCCCAGCTCCACCAAAGATGCTCACATCAACATGGCACAACAGACGAGCAGCAGGAAGTCGAAACGGTTGTCATCAGCGAAGAGGGAGTCCCAGATGCGAATGACGTCCGGCAGCAGAAACTCTTGGGAGAGCAGCAGCGTCAGCCAGCGGAAGGCGAAGAACTGGGGTTTGATGTTTTGTTCTTGCTGGGAGAGAGGGAGTAGGAAGAAAAGTACCATTTCAGTTCACTTTTAAAGGGGGGGGGGAACCACAAGGATTTGTAGCAGGTATCAGCTCATCCTTTACGGATGTCTAGGAGAGAGGGGGAGGCAAGCAGAAACAGCAATGAGAAGGTAAGCAAGGCTGATCCACCAGCCCCGCTGAAAGACGATTTCGTTTTTTCCTCTTCCCTCCCCATTGCTTTTTCCTTGTGTGTCATGTATTTTTGAGATTTGTAAGCACACGGCCAGGGACCATCTTGTTTACCGATTGATTGTTAGCTGCTCTGGGAGGCCCTTTTCCCTCCCCTGGCCGGAGGAGCACGCTAAAAATACTTCAAACAAATAAACAAACATTCAGGTACCTTTTACTGCTGGATTGATTTTTGGTTTTGGCACATTGTCTGCATGGCTTTTAATGTATCCATTGCCTTGATGTTGTGAAAGGTTCTGAGGACTCAAGTGCAAAAGCTGAAGAGAAAACTATTCAATAAATAAGTATTCCGAGAAATGGCCAGGAGCTCCAACAGAATCATCAGTGGTGCAGGTAGGGCTGGATCTCCAAGTGACCCTGCACAGAGCAGCAAATGAGTATGGATTGTTGTTGACCCATGGGTTATTGTTGAAACATGAGTTGTTGTGTTGTGTGAACTCAGCTGTGCTCACAAACCATGGTTTGTTAACCACAAACAACCAGCAGGTCACAACCCAACAACAAACGGTGGGTTCTCTTCGTGGGTTGCTTGTGGTTAACAAACCATGGTTTGTGAGTGTGGCTGGGTTCACACAACACAACCAGCCACGATTCAACAACAACCCATACTCAACCCGTTTGGGTTTGTTGCGTTGCGTGAACCCAGACATACTCAACCCCTACTCTGGGTTGTCGTGATGTGCGAACCAGGCCATTCTGATGAAGATTTCCGGTTTGTTTTGCCCCTCTTTTCGAGGAGGGAGGTTTAGTTTCCTCAATCCTCTCTCTCTCTCATTTTCTCTTTGTTGCTTTCAGAACTGCATGATAGCGAGTTCTCCGCAAGTAAACCCCTAGAGATCTAACCTGAGTTTCGTTTAGCCACCACACCACTCCAGAGGAAGTTTGTGGGTTTCGATCGGTAGCACTTCCTTCCTCCTCAGTCGTTAAGAGAAAAAGAAAACGTACTGATCACCGGAGTTATTCTTTCAGGGAAAAGAGGAGGCTGGCGAGGTGTGTGTGTGTGTTTGTCGATCTGGACGTTTTCTGCACCGTTGGAAGACAAAATGCAGCAACCCAATGCATGAAGTGGAAACCCTTCTTCAGGGACAACTCAGCACATCCAGCTGTTACTTAGGCTACGGATGGACAACTTCTGTTGGTCTGGGGGCCAACTTCTCACCCCGTTGAACCCAGCGGGGGCCGCACTCACTCCAAAATAGCCCGTGCTGCCAAATTTGCTGCTGAGATTCAGTGGTATGGTGGCGAGATTAAAAAACACGCGCCAATTTCCCCTGTTCCAGATGTACTGGACTACAACTCCCATCATTCCCAGCCAGCATGGCCAATGTTGTAGCCCAGCACATCTGGGGGCTGCTGGCTTGGGGTAAGCCGTTCAATCGATTTGCGGGTTGAAGGAGCTCTGTGAGTCTGCCACGGATTGAAGGCCCGGCGTAGCCAAGGTGTCTGGGAAGTGCTCTAGGGCGCATGCTCAAGAGGGCTAGGCGAGCGTGTGGGCCCTCATTGTTGCTTTGCATGAACTGAGGAAGCCCCCCAATACAACTAAGGCAAGCACATCCTAGGGCGGCACAGTTTAAGGCAGGGGGGCGCAACCGTTTTGACTCCATTGACCTAATTCAGTTTTGCTGGGGGGTCCGGGAGACACACACACAGAGTTGGGGGGGAGACACACACACACATATGCACACACACACACACACACTGGTGGGGGGATGAGACAAGGGCTGGCCCAAGACATTTTGCTGCCTGAGGTGAACAAAATGGCCTCCCCTCCAATTCTGTGTACAAAAGCCTTTCATCAAGAATGAACCTCTTTGTTCCACACTGGTGGATGGGGCTGCATCCTCCGCCACACCTGAAGGCCGCAGGCTAGCTTAGGAGGTGTAGGGAAAACCATGTGGCACACAATTATCTCCTCCAACACCTTGCCGCCGCCTCCCAGCATTTATCGCCTGAGGCAATAGCCTTACTTTGCCTCATGGTAGGGCCGGCCCTGGATAAGACCCACACACGGCCCAATTCGGACTGCTTCAGGGTGGCTGGGAAAGCGGGGAAAGTTGCAGCCTCTTCCCCGTCTCAGTGTGACCCAACATCAACACTGCAACATAAGGGGAGCAAGGAAACGCTAATTTCTGATGAAGGATTAGAGGTCATTAGTAGCAGATGCTGGCAGAAATAGCCCTGTTAAGCTGTATGCGGCCCATGGGCTGCACATTTGGCACCCTTGCTTTAAGGGCTGATCGCAAAGCTAACGCCCACCCTCAATTTGAAAACTCCAGGGGAAGAACTCCTTACCAGTTTCAGGTAGAGCTCCACATCTTTCTCTTTCAAAGTGGAGTAGACCTTCTCCATTTTGTAGGTGATGCCGCACTGGGAGTCGTCCAAACTCTTGATGAAGTTATCTCTGATCTCGGACATGAGGTTAGTGAAACAGAAGAAAGTATCTGCTTCAGCATGTTCTGTGCGGGGGTGGGGGGGGAGGGGAGAAGGACACCATCAGCTTTGTTCATAAGGTCACAAGACCGAGAGCATGCAAAGGAGGTAGGGTCAACGCCAAGGGTTGGCATGGGTGGACACTGTTGTGCTTCAGTTGGAGGGATTAAGCAGAAAGGAGGAACAGCTGAGCCTGGGAGTGTTTGGGGAGTGGCCCTTCACGGGAGCAGGCAGAAGCCGGCTGAAGGCCAACACAGCTGACAGCAATTCCCAATCACCACCATCCCCATAAAAACATGCCAGGACCCAGAAGCAACAATTGTTCATGGTGCTTCATCTTTGGTACTTGCATACCAGCTCCGTGATCTTGCCTGGACATATCCTGACCTTGGACTGGAACCTGACTACTCTTTGGCGCTTTCCTGAACCCAGCATTGTTTGACACAGTTTCTGACGGATACTTTGGCTTTTGAACACGGACTGTTTTATTGATGTTTCCCTTCTGTTTATCGCCGGTGATTTATGACAGACTCCTACTGAGAGCCCACACCCCAGCAGAGTCCCTCTGACAAGAGCTCCCCGGAATTGAACCTCCTCTTCTTCACCACAACCTGCTTGTTCACCTGCCTCTCGCTCTGGCCCAGGCAACAGAGGTGGTGAGAAAGGGGAGCAGGAGACATCATGGCCTCCTTGCACCCTGGCCAAGAAAGCATGTGGGAGCCATGAAGAGGAGGAGGAGCAAGCTGGTGACCACAGTGGTGAGAAGTTCTTCTCCCTGAAAGAGGGGACCCACAGAAGGTGTCTCTCCCAAGGGAACCCCAAAACCTGGAGCTGGCACTGCTAGGAGTAACATCCTCTTCTCACCTTTCCATTCGCTGTTGGGGTCTGTCGCAAAGGTGTAGTAAAGAGGCCCTACGATTTCGTTCATCCCTTGGACGTAAGCGATCCCCGGATTCAGCTTCGCATAGATGAAGAGGATCCGCTCCACCACTTCCCAGTGGGCTTCGCAGCCATTGGGGAGCACTTCGTACTCGTTGAGTGAGTTAGGCGTCGACGTTTTCAGAGGAGAACTCACCTGGGAAAGAATAGAAGAAAAACGGGATCAGAAACCATTTGGGGCAAAAGTGAGGCCTCCCCCTCCCTTGAAAAACATTTCTACCCTACTGCTCCAAACTCTCACGGTGGAATATAATATAACTCTAACAAAATCAACCTCATAATATTGAACTCATAAAACAAGATATACATTATTTTTTTAAAAAAAATGTTGGACAAATCTGCAATGGAATTTCTATGAATCCAAACCGTGGATTCCATAGTGGAACGGCTTGTACGAAGTCAAATGGATTATACGGACTTGCAGAGTGGATTTTTTTTTATTATTATTTTCTGGAATTTTCAGCAAATTTAGTCATCAAAAAATATGTAAAATAATAATTTTAAAAACTGGCTGAAAATGCGCATTTCTGAGGGATTTGCGGATTTCCACAAGTGCAAATGTGCGTGAACCTAGGGAAACTAGAAAATAAAATCTGATTCCTGACAATCCACAAAATGCAGATGGAATGGATTTTACAAAATCAGCATATCCCTGCTTTTCATGTACTGCTAAAAAAGTATAACCCAGAAACTCCTCTTTTTTGCCACCACCTATGAGGAAACTGCTCTTTCACTGGGCAAGCCCACCTGTAGGGTTCCTTATTTAGAGCAAAGGCTTCTATTTCAGGGCCTAAGGAATTCTGTGCTGCTATAACTCAGATGCTTTTCCAATGCCAACGAATTCTTTTAAACCTCCTAGTAGCAGATGTAAGAGGCTCAGGCGTGAGATGGGCACCAACACCAGAGTCAAGAGGAACCAGTAAACAAATTAATTTATGAAAGGGATATTTTGTATGTAAGGAAATACTAATATTTACTTTGGGATTTGCAAAAACTGACACTTCTTAAGGACTTGAGAGACCCTGCTGCTAATACATGCCTCTTAATGAGTCATTTTACCTCAGGGCAAATTCCCTAAACCCAAACTCCCGAACATTCGCTCTTGGCTACAGTCTCTGACCGCCCCCCTCCCTCAAGGCTGCTCCTGTTGTATTTCTGGCTGCTTGGGCTGTTTTATCTGGGCTTTTAACTAGGGCGACCATATGAAAAGGAGGACAGGGCTCCTGTATCTTTAACAGTTGCATAGAAAAAGGAATTTCAGCAGGTGTCATTTGTGTGCATGCAGCACCGGGTGAAATTCCCTCTTCATCACAACAGTTAAAGCTTCAGGAGCCCTGCCCTCTTTTGTATCTGATCAAGAGGGCAGGCTCCTGCAGCTTTAACTGTTGTGATGAAGAGGGAATTGAAATTCCCCTTTCAGTACAACTGTTAAAGATACAGGAGCCCTGTCCTCCTTTTCATATGGTCACCCTATTTTAACTGTCTGTGTAACCTGGCAAGTTTTTAGCGCAGCCTCCTGGAATAACGCAGCTACACTACCCCTGATCTTCACCACCCACAGAGAAGGAGCGCTTAATATCCAGGCCTTAGCTCTTCGCCTTCTCCTCAGCTATTACCTTGCCACCCACCCTCTGCGTCCTCCTTCCTCTGCGTCATTCCCCCACCACCCCCTGCAGCCGAAGAACCCCCGTTACGTTGGTGACGCCGCTCCGGTTCCGTGCCACCGTCTGCGACTTGAGTGTGGTCTGTTCTACCCGCTTGCGAAGAGTCTCAAATTCATTCTGGGGATCGAGGATCAGCAGGCAGGGGTACTCGGTCGGGCGCTGGAAGAATGCCATATCAGGGTATAGCCGCCTGGGGGAGGCAAAAGAATTCACCCGTGTTTGAAAAAGGGTGAGGACTAGAGCCAGAGGAATCACCTCCAGCCAGAGACGCTCTGGCGGTAAGATTCAATATTCCCGTTTATTCCCCAATCCCCAACTCTCTTTGACACACGCAGTTTGTCTTCACCTACCTGACATCCTTGTCTATCTGCAACAGCACTTCATTGTCCTTGAAGTAGGTGTTCCACTGGCTATCCGGGTTCGGATTCAGCGGCTTCACAGAAGGATGTAAGAGAAGATGCAGAGCCAAATTGACAGCAAGAAGGTTTTCAACAGGCCAAGTCTTTTGCTACCAGGCCCAGGGACACCACCACATGGATCTAGACAAGGGATGAGCCATTTGTGGTCCTCCAGATGGTTTGGCCTACAACTCCCATCATCCCCAGCTGCTGGCTATTGCTGATGGGAGTTGTAGGCCAAAATATCTGGAGGGCCACAAATGGCCCACCCGTTTTACATGAATTTAGTCTTACAGTGCACATTTACTCAGATGTCAGTTCCGCCAGCTGGGTTCACACAGCATGACAAGCCAGACTACAGGCAGAGTGTTGGTTGTCACTGAACCATGGGTTGTCATTGAATTGTGGGTTGTTGTGTTGTGTGAGCCCATCCATGCTAACAAATCATGGTTTGTTAACTATGAACAACCTATGAAGACCTGTTGTTGAGCTGTAAACTTGTGGGCTGTTCGTGGTTAACAAACCATGGTTTGTTAGCACGGTTGAGTTCACACAACATGACAACCCATGACTCAACCCCCACTCAACCCATGCTCTGCTTGCCATGTTGTGTGAACCCACAAAGCATAAACATCGTTCACACAATACAATAAGCCAGAGTACAGGTTGAGTACGGGTTGAATATGTATTGTTATTGAACCATGGACTGTTGTTGAATTGTGGATTATGTTGTGTATACCCAGCTGTGCTAACAAACCATGGTTTGTTAATTATGAACAACCTATGAAGCGAACCCATGGTTTGTTGTTGGGTCATGAACTGTATGAACAACAACCCAGACTCAACCTGTACTCTGGATTGTCATGTTGTGTGAACCAGGTCACTGTGTTCAATAGGGCTTACTCCTAGATAAATGTTCATAGGGTTGCAGCCTTAGACATCTGGATCAAATGTATATACTAAGGAAACAATTTATATACTATAACATTAATGCTTTTTAGCATATTACCAAAGTTATAGACCAAGAAGACAATTTAAAACATGCCCAAGACAAAAAAAACAAATAAAAAACAGAATATTCAGTACTAACTCCTTGCTGAAAAAACATTGTAAAAATGAAAGGAGAGTTAAAGACATGCATCCTAAAAGGACAGACAGTAATACCCAGAGCCACAGACTGAAAACCGCAAATTAGCAGTAAGTGGTTTACTTACATGATCCTCTAAGGTCACATCTTCCCTGGAGACTCCAAAGTTGGCTTTGGCTATCCCAGGCTGTATAATCATTTCCTTCAAGAACTGGGCATATAATTCCCTTCAAAAGGGCAGGTGAAGCAGGAGGCGAGAAAAGAGAAAGCCACATGAAAAAGCAGAATTTGCACCCAAAATACCACCAAATTCTCAGCAACAATCTCCTGAGAAGAGAAGATGGAGTCCTGAGCACCAAGTGAAGCAAGGATTACCAAAGTTCTGCAGCCTCATGCCTTCCAGGTGTTTTGTTCTGGGGTCCTACACACCATAGGTTTCATTTTACCTCTGGCCAAAGGGGTGTACGTGAAAATCTAAGTGGGGATTTTCTTCTCCAGAGCCATAGCTCCGTCTACGGCCTCGGAGGGGAAATCCTTAGTATCTGACGGCTGCCCATCACCATCTGGGGACCACAAGACAGGCCTCTTAATTCAAGATGTTTTAAATAAAACTATAAGGAGCTCAATTTAGACTTTTATCATTGCATTTTTGGTGTTATCCGGATGGTCGCTACTCCGATCCGAATGGAGCAACTAGTTTAATTATTTTTAGGGGGGAAACAGGCTGCAATCTTTCATTGGTAGGTTAAAACGGTCCTCTCTGCGGAATAATCTGGAAACGCTACAAGTTCCCTAAAGTTTGTGTGTGTAAGACTACCTTGGGTCCGGTAGCAAGTTAACCTGATAGTGTTCTGCTATATCTCCAAGTCTTGTCATAAACCAGGGAGGTGAAGAAGATGTGGAGGAGAAAACTCAGTGGAGAAAACAAATTTCCCCCCTTCAAAAATCCCTGGGAGGAAAAAATGCTCCCGGGGGGGGGGGGGGGGAGATTTTCTAGGTCCCACCCCCGCCCCACCATTTTCCTGGTTTTCTCCCAGGCCATCACATCTCTGCCACAAGCAACTTGGAATATTTTAATACGAAAGCTGCATAAAAACATTTAAAAGGATAATTTAAAGAAGTCCATAGAATTCACAACGCGACATTGCCTGACACTTTGCAGTTGGAATCTAAGCTCCAAGAAGAGACGGAGACCTCTGCGCTCCATACAGCGGAGTGGCGGATTAAAGAAAAGATAAACAGATAAATGTACCTCTGCTTCTTCAACAGGGAGCTCCATAAGGATCTCTCCACTGGGAGGTAGTTTAAAAGGATCTGCGCAAAGAGGGAAGCATAAAAAAGGATTTGAGTCATGAACAAAAGGCATTGAGAGAGATAGGGATGAGTTACTAAAGGTACAATTCTATGCATGTTTAGGCAGAAAAAAAGTCCTACAGCTCCCAGCATTCCCCAGCCAGCATAGCAATGCTGGGAGTTGTAGGACTTTTTTCTGCCTAAACATGCATTAGATTGTGCCCCAGTTTGGATTTTGAGCAAAAAAACAGGTAGTTGCCTGAAAATCCTAAAGGAATCCAGTCATATGTCCGTCACCAAAGCTGTTTCTTACACAGGCTTTCACACACAGGTTTTCACACACAGGCTGGGTTCACACAACATGGCAAGCAAAAGTATGGGTTGAGTGTGGGTTGTCGTTGAACCGTGGGTTGTTGAATCATGGGTTGTTCGTGGTTAACTAACCATGATTTGTTAGCATGACTGGGTTCACACAACCCATGGTTCAACAACTATGGTTCAACCCATACTCAACTTCTACTCTGGCTTGTGTGAACCACGTCACAACTTCTGTTCTCCATCACAGCAAATGGGAGTTTACTGTGAGGATTAACCCAATGGCTTGGTTCATATATAACACTAACCCATGGTTTATTTAGCTCATGGTTTGTTGCCGACCCAGAGCAGAGGATCAAACAAACCTTGGTTTGTTTTCTCAATCCCTGGGTTGTTTCCCTCCTCCTTCAGCCACTACTTCCCTGTATAACAAATTCCTCTGCAACACTGTAGTACTAGCATATAGAGTGGCTAGGGGTTTTTATTACCACTCTTACCCAGTCTCTGTAGTGTGATGAAACAAGCCACGAACAACCCACAGACCTAGGATTGCACACAACAACACCCGATGATATAAACAACCCAGAGTTCACAACCCAACAACAAACTATGGGTTTTCTCTCCGGGTTGTTTGTGGTTAAAAAAACCTCATGATTTGTTAGCATGGCCACATTCACACATCACGACAACCCAGGATTCAACAACCCAAACCGTGGGTTAGTGATACATCTGTAGATGTGCTATATAAAGAGATACTGTACGATTTCCCCCTCTCACCCAAACCTCTAAGCCTGGACAAAACAGAAAGAGGGACACACAGGAAATAAAGTCAGTCCCCATTCCAAAAAATTCACCTTCCAGCAAAGGCAGCGCAGGCCACTTTCGAAAGGGATCCCTGTGAAATGAAAGAAATAGTATCATGAGATTAAACACAGACTTTTCGCAATGCCAGCGCTGTTAATAGGAAGGATGCAAATTTTCAGTAGATAACAAGCTTGTTAAAAGGAAGCTCTTATGATAGGCTTTATGAACACATATTTCAAGCAAGAGGAAAAAGTTGCTAAGCATATAGAACGGAAATAATCATAACTGACTACTCGTTTGAGTAATGATTTCAGTTTTGAGCACTACGACCCAGTGACTAAGTTCAGGCAATGTGATAAGCCACGCTCAAGGGTCACGTATGGATTGAGTGTGGGTTGCCGTTGAAAGGGGGCAGTTGTTGAAACGTGGGCTATCATGTTGTCTGAACACAGCCATGCTAACAAAGCATGATTTGTTTACCACAAACAAACCATGAAGAGAATCCATGGTTTGTTGTTGGGTTGTGAACTATGGGTTGTTCATGCTCAATAAACCATGATTCATTAGCGCTGCTGTGTTCAGACAACACAATAAAACAAGTCTTAACAACAATGAGAACCCACACTCAACCCTTTGAGCGTAGGTTATTGTGTTGTCTGAACCCAGCCAATAACAGAGTTCACACAACACAACAAGCCAGAGTATGGGTTGAGAATGGGTTGAGTGTGTGTGGTTGTTGAATCACGGCTTGTTGCTGAATCATGGTTTGCAGTGCCATGCGAACCGAGCCAGGCTAACAAACCATGAAGAGAACCCATGATTTGTTGTTGGGTTGTGAACTGACAGTTATTTGAAATAAACAAACCATGGATTGTTAGTGAGGCAGGGTTCACACAACACAACAACCCATGATTCAACAACAAGCCAAGATCCAACAAGAAGCCACACTCAACCCATACTCTGGCTTGTTGTGTTGTGTGAACCAGGTCAATGAGTGTGTCGATATTTTGGGATGCATTCTTATGAAATCAGGTAGAAGTCATACGGAATGGGGAAATGCAAGACAATGAGAACAAGGAGTATTGGGACCATTTGGGTCTGGATAAAGCCTCTACTCTGCATGCAGACGGTCCCAGCCTCAATCTCTGGCATCTCTATACCCATAAGATTATACCCCCCCCCACCACAAAAAAACCCAATTTCTGTGTAGAAAAGAAAGCATTCTGTTGTTTCCAGACCTTCTTCTTAACTAATCCACATTGTGAATGATATGTTTTCAGAGGAGAATCCTAAGGTCCCTCCATTGTCGGATCAACGTCTTAAAAAGTTCTGCAAGGGGTAAACGTTTAGACATTTGTCCATATGTCGTTTTATTTAGCACACTCATCTATCTTCCCCCAAGAAGTGGATTAACTGGGAATCCTGAAATACATGATCAGGTCGCACAGTTTACTGCTGGTCAGGGCTAAACTGCCAAAGGCCAACTCACTGTCACTGAGTTACTACCTCTATAAATATTTAACCAAAAGAACTCCTTGTAGACTTAAAAGTGTCCATGCACAGAAGGTGTTTTTTTTTTATCTGTCTTTCGATGTGGAAGCGCTGCTTGTTCTGAAATTAGCTTCCTTGTGCCCAAGAAAGAGACTGGTTCAATTCGGACGACACAATAAACAACTGGGGTGGGGGAAACAATCGTCAGTTGTTTTGACTAGTGTGTCATCTGAATACTGCCATAGTCAACTCAGCGCTGATCCTAATCCACACCACAGTTGATTATTTATTACCATGTTGTGTGGGGAGTACCCCCTAGATGAACAACTGTAAAGTGGATGATTACCCCACCATTGAATTGAGCCACTGTGTGTTAAGGCTGTGGAGACAGTTACACTCTCTTCACCTAACCAACCTCACAGGGTCGTTAGGAGGATAACTGAAGGCTTCCCTCTCCAGGAGGCAGAGAATAGTAAGCAGGGATCACACACACAGGATGTAGGAAACGCTGTTGCCTGCCTTTCTCCCTTCAGTTGTTTATGTCCCCTGATCTTTCTTCTTAGTGACCAGGTTCGCACGTAACAACAACCCAGAATATGGTTTGTTGTTGAACTGTAGGTTGTTGTTGAATCATGAATTATTGTTACATGTGTATCGTATACTATGGGGGTTTTCCTCCTCTAACGTAGGGTGACCCTATGGAAAGGAGGACAAGGCTCTTGTATCTCTAAGAGTTGTATAGAAAAGGGGATTTCACCATGTGCAGCACCTGGTGAAATCCTCTCTTCATCACAACAGCTAAAGCTGCAGGAGCCCTGCCCTCTTTTGTACCTGGTCACTCTATACAGGGCCAGCAGTGGCAAGGACTGGCAGAGGTCTGCTTACCGCTAAAGCAAACTTCGCGCAGCTTCTGCAGCAGGACGTTGGGTTCGCTAAGGATGTCTTGAAACTCCGCAATCCTGCAGGAAAAGGGAGCACAACCCCACACACCAACGTCAGCACTCGGCAGACGCACACATTGCTGAGATGAGATGGTGAAAGCAAGACCCGTTTGCCCCACAACCCAACTGCATTATCGTAATAATGATAGTAGTTCGTTATTCTACATCACGTTCATAACTAGAGCGTCCATGTGAAAAGGAGGACAGGGCTCTTGTATCTTTAACGGCTGTAAAGGAGAGGGAATTTCAGCAAGGGTAATTTGTATGCATGCAGCACCGGGTGAAATCCCCTCTTCATCACAACAGTTAAAGCTGCAGGAGCTATACTAGAGTGACCAGATACAAAAGAGGGCAGGGATCCTGCAGTTTTAACTGTTGTGGTGAAGGGGGAATTTCACCAGGTGCTGCATGCATACAAATGACACCTGCTGAAATTCCCTTTTCTGTGCAACTGTTAAAGATACAGGAGCCCAGTCCTCCTTTCCATATGGTCACCCTATAACTCACACCAGCTTAAAGTTTCTTTCAGGCCCAACTGTTACTGGGATCAAGCCCAGTTTGGGATAGTGTCTTTCTTTCTTTCTTGGGCATGCTAAACCTAGCCCAGCCCCATTGTAAATAGCCAGAGAAACATGCCGTTCCGATAACAGCTTTTATCTGAACAAAGGCGAAGCAAATACAAGAAACCACAAGCGAAAACAGTTGCCTGCCCCAACAGCTGCTACAGCCTCTTAAGCCCTCTTTGCTGAAGATCTGTAAAACTAATAAGGCCTGGCAAAGGGTATGAAATTCATTGGAAGAAGAGACCTGCCAAAACCTTCACTTTGGGGGCTAAAAGAAGCTTTAATTCTAACAAGCACAATAATCCTCCAAATGTTCTGATTGTATTCAGGAGCAGTCCTAGTTGTTGTACAAGCACAAGACGTTAAGGGAAGCGTGACCCCTTGAGGATTTAAAAAACATTGTCCTTCTTTCGGGGACAATCACACCGGCTTGTTTCACACGTCGTGGCCACCTAGGCTTTTTTAAAAGATTTTTTCCGAAACGATAAACAGTTCCGAGGCATCTCGAACCTCATCCAACTCCTTCGCCAGCGGAATCCACGGAACAATGCATATTGTTTGGTAATTTGCCTACTTTTGGGTCCAGTGGGCACATTCAGACGGTTGAGAGGGCATCGCGGGCGCTCCCACAAAATGGCTGGCATGGGGGTGGGGCTTGCCCGCCCTTGAAACGGCTGATCAAAAAAATGCTTGTTTCCCGAGGATTCTTCAAGGAGCTGAAGCTTGTGACCAGCATAGAAACGAGCTAGGTGATACAACTTATACAGAAGTTAGTTCAGTGCTAATTCATTTTGCAGTTCAAAACGCACAGGGAGGCTTAATTTTTGGAAAGGAGAAGCGCTTGTTGGGCGAGGGGCATGCCCCAGAGTCACTCCCGTTGACCTGGAAACCCTTTCTTCCTCATTCCACATGCTGCCGTTACTCCGCTTTGGAAGAAAAGGTACTTTTTACCAGTTCTTCCCAGGTGCGTGCCAAGGGTCACGTCACGGCAGTGGGGCGAAATCTACGAACACGCGCATCCCCCCCCTCGCATAACGACAATTCTGTTTTGCATTTTGAGTGTGAAATGGGTAAAAGGGAAACACGTCAGCAAGATTGCCCAGGCAGGAAAGAGGGATTGATGGGAGAGATTCTCAACAGCCATTTCCTTCGTTCATGCTAGAAATATGCAATCCCTTGACATAGCACCACTAAAATAGTTGACCTGCAGTGCACTGGCCAAGGCACGTTTGAACCCCACATGAATCCATAGATGGTAGCAATTAAACGAACATTTTAAACCCCTGGATAACTTAGGGCACAACCTTGCGCATGTTTAGCCAAATGTTCTACAACCTGTAGGACGTTTGTCTGGCTAAACATGCCTGGGAATGTGTCCTTGGAGTCCTTTCTAGTGGCGCAGTGGTGATGTTTGAAGTGCAGGGGATGTTTCCAACACTACTTGGAGACGTCAGCATTCGAACCTGGGATCTTCTGTGTGCAAAGGAGGGGCTCCACCACCGTGCTAAGGCCTTTCCTCTAAATAAAATGGGGAAAAACGTCCTCACAGTCACAGCAGTCAGACAATGGAGCCAACTGCTTGGGAAGGTGGCGGGCTCTCTGTCCCCTGGAGGTATTGAAGCAGAGACTGGACAGCCATCTGCCAGGGATACTGTTGCTACTGTGTTTTTAATTGCTTATAATCGTTTTAATGTGTTTTTAATTGTTTTCATCAATGTATTTTCTTATTGTTGTTTTTTTATCAGCGATCGTAAGCTACCTCCAGGGCCATTTTTGGTAGAAAGGCAGGATACAAATGAAATCAATCAATGTTTTTGGGGAGGCAGGGTCATAAATTTTCCTAGCTGCAAATGGGGGCAAGGAAAAACACGCCCCAAAGGTGCGTTTGAGAGGGGTCCCCCTTCCCTAAATTCTGCAAGGTTGCAGGGCAGGGAAACAGCTGTTTGATTTGATTGGCAACCCAACTTTCTACCAAGAAAAATGGACCCCCAGCAGCTTGCAATCATAGATAAAACTTAGTCAGAGCAACGCACCAGAACGCAATTTTAAAAAACATGACAATAACAGGGTAAAAACTCGATGGACTTGCTTATGTACCAAAGGCTGCTTGGATCAAAAGGGCTTTTTGGTTATGGGATTGGGACATCAAGTTCTTTGCAAAGACCCACCTATTATGGGGAGACCGGGGGGGGGGGGGCGGCTATAGAGCGTAAGTCAGGAGTAGGGGAGTGTGTTATAAATGGGTGGCAAATTGATCGTTTTCCATCTGGATGTTTTGGGGGAACCATCCCTATCCAACCTTAGAGATATTTTGAGCTGCAATTCCAGCTCTGTTTGTTGGGGTTAATGGAAATAGTAGTCCCCCAGCCTAGCCAGGGGATGCTGGAAGTAATAAGACTTTTCCCCCTGTCTAAACATGAATAGGATTGTGCATTTAACATACTAAAAACTGTGAAGGAGAAGAGAACATTTCACCTAGTTGGGAGTCCATCAAAAGTCACATAAAGAAGGATCACTTTACACACACACACACACAAACCCGTGTCCTATCTCGATAGTTATAGGGGAAACGGCAGAAACAGAAAATTTGGGTTGGGGGCAAACAACTCAGCCTATGGATTGGGAGGAAGAGAAAAGTAAGAATTAGGAGGAAACTCCATTTCATAAAAAAAAGGCTGGAAAACCAGAGGAGCGGGGTGACTTTCACTATATTTTGGTTGGAGGAGAACATCTGGGACAACAAATCCCCCCTGCGTAAGAGGTTATCCAAAGTTTCCCTTGCCTATGGGAAGGGAGATTTCACCCCACCCCACCTCAGAGAAAGGGAGAAGCGACAATAAATCTGCAGTTAGGACCAAGCAAAATTCTACAAAACTGTGCAAGCTTTTATGTTTTACAGAACTCTTCATCTGGCTCGGTGCTACAAAGAGCAGGGGGTGGATTAAGAAACATGCCCTGTTTTTTGTACCCCCTAACCCGATGGCTAGGGGGTTCAAAAGGGGTAGGGGCTGTAGATCAGTGGTAAAGCCCTCTGCTTTGCATGAGGAAGGTCCCAGGTTCGATTTCCGACAGCATCTCCAGGTGGGGCTGGAAAAAACCCTGCCTGAAACCCTGGACAGCCAGGGCTGCCAGCCAGTGTCGACAATACTGGGATAGATGGGCTCAGGGCCTGTCTCAGTAGCAGGCAGCTTCCTAGTTTCCTACGATGAAGAGTTCTGTAGGACTCGAAGGCTTGCACATATTTGTGGAACATTGGTTAGTTGCAATAAAGGTGTTGCACAAATGTTAGGAAACGAGAAGGAATCCTCATTTGCATCGGGAAAAAGAAAAGCAGAGGAAAGACCGAGGGGGGATGTGTGTGTGGTGTGTTGGTGTGTGTTGTGTGGTGTGTCTCCATATCTCCGTAGTGTGTGTGTGTGTGTGTGTGTGTTGTGCATCTCTATATCTCTCTGTGTGGTGTGTGGTATATGTGCGTGTGTCTCCATGACTGTGTGTGGGGGGGGTGCATGTATACATGTTTGTATGGTATATGTGTGTGTGTGTTGTGGGTCTCCATGTTTCTGTGGTGTGTGTGTGTGTAAGAGAGAGAGAGTGTGTGTGATATGTGTCTCTTTGTGTGTGTGTGTGTGTGTGTGTGTGTATGCTTCTGCCCCTCCGTGTGTGGGGTGACTGTCTCTGTGTGTGTTCATTTGTCATTTCCTAGCGGGGGGGAGACACAACGGCTTTTGCTTGTGTAACCCTGTGAAGCCAAAAACACATTGCAAATATCCCCCCTCCTCGCAACGAAATGCAATACGATTAGAAAAGCTTCCCGGGGTCTCCCGGCGACACCCCCCAGCTCAGGTTATGTTATGGGTGCGAGGAAACCCTCAAGCATTTCAGAGCCGTTGCACGCCTCACGCCCAAACCGTACTAATAATACCCATGCTAATAATCACAACCACAACCACAATAACAATACTTCCTCCTCCTCCTCCTGAGCCCCACCTGCTCTTGTGGAGACTCGACATGATGGTGGCCGCGGCTTCTTCTCCTCCTCCTCCTTCCCCTCACGAGAGTCCAGCCACCGGCGGCCGCTCGCAGCCCCATGCGCGGCGGGCGGAAACGCGGCCTCGGCTGTGAGGAATAAATAAACGAGGGAGGAGAAGGAGGAGAAGAAGGAGGAGCCGCCGCCGCCGCCACGGCATCATCTTGCCCGCCCCACAGGCCTGGCTCTGGCACGCCTGTGCCGTGGTGTGGCTAGGCCCCGTGAGAGCCTGTGGGCCTCGCGGCCTCATGGGGCCCCCTTGAAACGGCTCCCCGCCGCTTGCCTAGCTACACGACTGCTCTAAAACGGTTTAGGGCCGTTTTAAGCCGGTCAATAGCGGCTATTAACCGGTTTAGAACCCTTATAAACCGTTTTAAAGCAGTAGTGTAGATGGGAAGAATGACGAAACGTTCTCCTTATCACCCTGTTCCGTCATTTATTTCAAGCATTGCTTGGCCGCCTTTCAGGGCAAAGCCCTCACCTGGCGGCTTGCCATAAAATACACGAAACATTAAAAGCAACAAGGCGTTCAAAATATGAAAAGTGATAAAAGAGCCATTTAAACAATAAAACCAGCACTGCCACAGCAGAATAAAATGTTTTTAAGGTAGGGTGACCAGATAAAATCCAGGTCAGGGCTCATGTCACTTTAACAGTTGTAGAGCAAAGGGAATTTCAGCCAGTGTCAATTGTATGCAATGAGTTCCTGGTGAAATTCCCTCTTCATTACAACAGTTAAAGTTGCAGGCACTATACTAGAGTGACCATATACAAAAGAAGGCAGGGCTCCTGCACCTTTAACTGTGGTGATGAAGAGGGAATTTCACCAGGAACTAATTGCATACAAATGACACTGGCTGAAATTCCCTTTTCTCTACAACTGTTAAAGTTACAGGAGCCCTGGCCTGGATTTTATCTGGTCACCCTATTTTTAAGGCCTTCTTGAAAGCCTGCAAGGAAGGCGCATGGCGGAGCTCTGAGGGAAATTTCGCCTGGTGCTCGGAAATTCGAGGCTTTCCATGTGGCACAGATATCGGCGGACACTTTGGGCCGTTCAGAGAGTTGGATCCGTGAGCATGCGCCTTCGTGGGTTACGCAAAGGAAGAAATGCGCTTGCCAAGCCTGGTTTAAAATAATAATAATAGTGACATTTCTGTTATAAACTTGCATTTTGCAAACTGCCCAAAGAGCTTCCGCTATTGGGCGGTATATAAATGTAATAAATGAATGAATGAAATGAATAATCCTCTGAGCATGTGCTGTTTTGCATTTTAACGGTGTTACGGCCTCCCCTTTAAATGGCCCTATGTTTTGAAGCGCATGGTGTACATTTCTCTTCGCCCGGTAAAGCACCCTACAACTGACAAATCCAGGGTGTAAAATGCCTAGGCTCCGTCCCCCCACATCTCGGCCATGCGCCACAACTGCTTGCACCCCACAACCAATTCTCCGTTCAAAACAAAGGTTTAAGTTTCACCCTAATATAGGCGAACTGTTTTAAGGTGCGATCCTATTCACGTTGACGCAGAAAAATAAAGTCCTACAACATGCATTTTGAACGCCCATCGTTGGACGCCTTCAAGACGACAGGAATTAAAATGGAATTTCCTTCTCCTACCTACATCAGCAGCTGCTCTCTGGGTTGGTCATTTGGGAGGGATCCCCCAAGTTTTTGGAACCCTAGAATTCCCCTTCATTTTTACTTTAAAGTAGTAAATTCCAGGGGTAAAATCCGACACAAATGCTACCTAGACCCATTCAAGTGCATGGGATTTCAGTTAATCATGACTAACTCAAGTCCCATTTATTCCAATGGATCTACTCTAAATAGGACTTATGCCGGATTGTCCCCTGGGCCTTTTAGAGACCCGAGTTCTAGATTTTTCTTTTCGGTTTTATCCATTGCTGGGCCATTTGTTGTTATTTTGTAAAAACATTTGTATTGCGTTTCCTCTTTTGAATGGTTTGTACGACATTTTGTTCTTCGAACTGTTTGTATGCTGCTCAGAGGTTATTTGGCAAATTAAAGAACTAATAAATAAATAATAGAGTATGTGCAGAGGGCCCAATCCCGACTAGGACATGAGGAAAGCGGTTAGGAGGAGGGCTTTAATAGATTGCATCTGTTCTAGAGTAAAACTGAATAGAGGGCGTAGCTGCTAGACACAGATTTAAAATAATTTCCCCTTGGGAGGTAGCAGGTGTGTTAGTCTGTTGCA
The DNA here is from genome assembly GCA_029215795.1 of Anniella stebbinsi. NCBI lineage: Eukaryota > Metazoa > Chordata > Lepidosauria > Squamata > Anniellidae > Anniella > Anniella stebbinsi. The sequence goes on along the minus strand of JARDYH010000008.1, from coordinate 98,777,830 downwards.
GCAAAAGCAACCAAGAGCCTTGTCGCACCTTCAGGACTGACAAAGTTATTTTCCTGGCATAAACTTTCGCGGTCAGATTTCTTTTCACTAGCCTTCCCCAACTGGGGGCCATGCAGAGGTGTTGGACTACATCTCCCACTATTTTTGACCATTGGTCATGGTAGCTGGGACTGATGGGAGTTGAAGTTCAAAACATCTGAAGGATGCCAGGTTGGGAAAGCCTGGTTTCGACCCTCGTTCACTCACACATATTTTTCTTTCTTTATTATTTCATTTATAGCCCAACTTTTTTCCTCTTGCAAGTGGCCCAAAGCGGCTTGTGTAGCCTTCCTCCTCTCCATTTTATTATCACAACAACCCTGCAAAGTAGGTCAGGAGAGTCAGTGACAGGTCCAAAGTCACCCAGTGACCTTTATGGCTGAGTTAGGACTCGAACCCGAATCTCCCAAGCCCCAGTCCAATGCTCTAACCACTACACCACCCTAACTCTCCTTCCCCTGCCTGTTCCATTTCCCCTACAACCTCCTCTCTCTGCCCATCCTCCATGTCCATGTCCTACAACTCCCAGCTTTCCAGTCAGGACTTTTTTCTGTCTAAACATGCCTAAGATTGCACCCTAAGGATAGAATCCTGTGCAAAATCCATATAGCATAAACATAGAATCATAGAATAGTAGAGTTAGAAGGGGGCAATAAGCCCATTATTTATTTATTTATTTATTTATTACATTTGTATACCGCCCCATAGCCGAAGCTCTCTGGGCGGTTTACATAGGATTAAAAACAATTAAAACCAATATACAAAAATTAAAACAGCAAAAACATACAACATACACACAATCTGTACATTTAAAAACCACTTCTACACTTCAAAAAACTACAAAAACAAAACAAAACAAACCCAGGCTCCTCAGATATTGCCAAATGCCTGAGAAAAGAGGAAAGTCTTGACCTAGCGCCGAAAAAATAACAATGTTGGCGCCAGGCAGGCCTCGTCGGGGAGATCGTTCCACAATTGGGGAGCCACCACAGAGAAGGCCCAGGCCAACTTAAATGCCACTTTAAAAAAGTGTGCAAGCTTTTGACATCTCCAGATCTCTTCATCAGACACGATGTGCCTGATGAAGAGATCTGGAGACCTCGAAAGCTTGCACATTTTCGGAGGTGGAGGTGAGCTTTGAACTGGTTTAATGAAGGTATCACACAACATGGATTCCGCACAGGACTGTATCCTTAAACAGAATGTGCTGGCTGGGGAATGCTGGGTTTTTTTCTGCCTAAAATGCATAGGATTGTGCCTTTAGTCCTTTAGAGGTAGAGTCCTCACTCTGGGGATAGTTAGGAGGAAAAGAGTCAGCTTTTCTGCTGGGAAACTGAATGCTGGAACCGCAATTAACAATGATAGGTTCTTATCGCCTGGTATTCGGGCGAAGATCTTGAAACTACGATTTCTAAACTGCCATTTGTGGTTGTCTTGTGGTTTGGAGCGAAAGTATCTGCAAAAGCCAACTGAAGCATCCAGCATCTTGTGGAACTGGAAGTTGCAAGGAAAATTCACTATTTTTATCTGGCCTCAGAAAGCCCATTTGTTGTGTTTATTTGCATCGGGGCAATCATTGTAAGTTTTTGTACAATTGTGATTCTTACTAAAGGCATGCTTGTTCAGTTTATATCTTTGCAAGTTTTATTCTAATTAAGTTTTATTCTAATTATTAAATTTAATTCCAGTGCAGCCCCAGAGAGAATACACATAAGCAGAGGTTGTGCAGGAGCACGTGATCAAGTCTTCCCCATTAAGGTGAGACGTACTGTATTTCTATCTACGGTACAGCTATTATTTCTCCAATTTGCATCCGCACATGTCAATTAGCATATGAACATTGGGTCCTCCATTTTATTTTTTGGTGATGCGTTTCCTCTTAACATATATATGCAAACGTTACAGAACTGCTTATTAGCCCATGCAAATATTATGCAAATTCATATTAACCTATGCAAATATTATGAAAATTGGTACCCTCTTTTTTCCTTTTGGTGATGCATTTCCTCTTAAGCATATGTAAATGTTATGCAAGTACATATTAATTAGCACATGCAAAAAAATTATGTTTAATAGAGAAATAGAGCTTAATAGGCTCTTACAAAAGACTTGGTTATTTAGGGTGACCCTATGGAAAGGAGGACAGGGCTCCTGTTGTGTAGAAAAGGGAATTTCAGCTGGTGTCATTTGTATGCATGCAGCACCTGGTGAAATTCCCTCTTCATCACAACAGTTAAAGCTGCAGGAGCCCTGCCCTCTTTTGTAGCCCTGTCCCCCTTTTCATATGGTCACCCTAGGTTGTTCCAATTTTAGAGTGTGAGAAGAGAAAGAGAATAAATAAATAAGTGTGCTGTATAATCATTAAGTTGTTATAATGTCCAGATACTCAAAGCAGAATCTGGCATGCATTGGTGTAAATCCGATTGTGATGTATATTGAATCAATCTCCACCATACGCACATGCAAATAGTATGTATTGACATATGCAAATATTATTTAAATTTATGCCCTCTGTATTTTGTTATTTTTGGGGTGATGTGTTTCCTCTTTTGGGGGGAGGGGTCAGCAACCAAGCTACCTGGCGCGTTGGCTGGGGATGCTGGGAGTTGCACTCTAACACACCTGGAGGGCTCCAGCTTGGGGAAAGGAAGGCTGCCTTAAATTCAGGGATCCTTTAAGGAATCGTGGAGGGGGAGAGGGGAAGAGAGAGAGAGAGAGAGAGAGAGGAGGGGGGTCCCTTTTTTAAAAGAAAATTATATGGGGTTTGGGGGAAAGAGGTAGGTCCACTCCGCTCCCCGGAACACTCCTATCAAGGCTTTCGTTTCCCGGGGGAAGGGAAAGAAAGGAGCACCACTTTGGTTCTCTGGAGCGCTGGGGGGGGAGGGAAAGGGGAACCGGCTGCCGGAAGTGACGCGCTGGTTTGTTGACAGCGGCTGCTCCTGCAGCGAGGGAGAGAGAAAGAGAGGGGGGAGCGAACCCCTGGGGGAACTAGGGACTCTTCCCCTCCCCACCCCACATCCCCTCTGTACCCCCCCTCCCTACTTCCCTCCCTCCACCGGAACCGGAACCAGGTACAACCCGGACACTTGTTCAACCTGGGAGCCAGGTGAGTCTGTGGGATGGATGGGGAAGGAGGCAAGGCGGGGCAGGTACAGGGGCACAGGCAAGCTGTAGGTGGGGCATCGGTGGGGAGGGGGAAATCCAGGCTCCCCCAAGGGGATCCATCCTGCTGCACTGAGATGAGTGTGTGGGGGGGTTAGGGGGAGACATGGTGCATGGGATCCTCCCACCCTACCTTGACATCTACCCATTGCAAAGGTGCATTGAAAGACCACCCCCAGCCTGCACCAGACAACATTGCAAGCTGACAAATCTCCACACAGGTGTGATGGATTCCATCTCCCATCGTCCCCGAGCCAGCTGGAGAGTTGTACTCTGCACCAGGGAGAATGGGCATCCAAATCGCCAATGCAGGTTCAGTGCAAGCAACTGTAACGTGATGCAAGCTGGAGCAAAAATCTCAGCGTCCAATATAACCTGATGGGATCTGAGTTATGCCTGGTGTGGAGACAGTGGATAGGGAGAATTTTTTTGTCCCTCTCTCATGATCCTAGAACAGGGACATCCCATGAAGCTGAATGGTGGAGAGATCCAGGACACGTGAAAACAAGGATTTCTTCACAGAGCACATAGTTAAAATTATGGAATTCATTTCCACTGAATGTAGTGATAGACTCCAACTTTGATGGCTTAAAATTCTTGAGATCCACCTGTTGGGAAAAGATAGTCTCTACCTCAAGCGTGGTGTTGGACCACAACTCCCATCATCCTCCAGCCAGCTTGAGCACTGTAGTCCACAACTCCCATGATCTCCCAACCTTGAGATTCACCTGTTGAAACGCGTCAGCCTCTCGACAACCTGGTGCCTTTCAGTTGTATTGGACTACAATTTATAACCCCCAGGCAGCTATTCTCGCTGTGAGATGATAGGAATTGTTGTCCAACACGTTTGGAGGGTGCTAGGTTGGGGGCATGCTGAGATAAGGGAACCATAGCAGCCTGCAAGATCCGCTTGGGATCTGTTCCTGTCAAAGACGACAAGAGAGATCTGGGCAGATTGTTCTACTTCTGTTGGCACTGTGGGAACCCTTTAGTGAAAAGCCGCCTCCTTATTCAAAAGCCACTTGGGATCCACTGGGGTGCAGTGAGTGATCGAGGACAGAGATGGGCAGATAGTAGAACTGGATCTACTGGTATTATAAGCCACCTTAAGTGCCATTTTTCTTGATAGAAAGGTACAAATCCAATCAATCAATATAGATCTCTGGGTGTTTTGCAGTAGATTAGCAAGAGTTTCTGATTCCTAATTTATTAACACTAGCAGCAGCAACATCACACACAGAAACCAACACTGTGGATAAAAATTCTGCAAATGGCTTTGCTCTTGTTTCTTTTTTAAATCAAATTCCAAAGCAACGTATCTTTATGTGGACAGAGGCAGGATTTTGAGGCTGGAACTTGCTAACCCAGAATTAGGTGCTGCATGTCCTAGTCACAATGTTCGACCGCCTGCATGGTGGTATAAAAGTTTCCAAGTGCTCACTGGGAATTGAGCGAAGCCAAAAGCAACTTTTCTGGATTTGGACAATATTTCAGCTTTCTTGCAGCAGAGCACTGGGGGCCCCCAGGAGGAATATGATGGGGTTAATGCCGATGCAGAGACGGCTCAGCAGGAGGAAAAAGCTATCGATGGCTACTAGTCCTGATGGCTATGTGCCACCTCCAGTGTCAGAGGCAATATGTCTATGAACATATGAACACCAGTTGCTGGGGAATATGGGCAAGACTGCTGTTGCACCCATGTCCTGCTTGTGGGTTTCCCATGGGCAGCTGGTTGGCCACTGTGTGAACAAAATGCTGGACTAGATGGACCCTGGGTCTGATCCAGCAGGGCTCTTGTTATGTTCTAGCACACCTGTTAACAGGTTGGAGGAGCTTGTGGTAGCCTGTGCTGTGATTTACAAGCCCTCTTTGGCTCTGCTCGGCTCTGTGGATTTTCTGTAGTCTTTTCCCCCTGCCTTCTTGGCGAACGCTGCAATGCCAGCTGCAGTCCTGATGGATGAGAATGCATCTCTGTAGCAGCGGCTAGGGAGGTGTTACATCTTGCAGCAGGGCACCGGGCTTCCAGGAGGAATATAAAGGATGCTGATGCAGAGCTGGCTCAGGCTGGGCACCTTGGCACCGCCTGCCTTGAAGGACAGCAGGGGCAGCGTTAGCCCTCAAGTCTCGGGCAGATTGTCGGACTTGTAGGGTGACCCTAGGAAACGGAGGACCGGGCTCCTGTGTCTTTCACAGTTGCATAGAAAAAGGAATTTCAGCAGGTGTCATTTGTATGCATGCAACACCTGGTGAAATCCCCTCTTCATCACAACAGTTAAAGGTGCAGGGGCCCTGCCTTCTTTTGTATATGGTCACTCTAGTATAGTGCCTGCACCTTTAATTGTTGTGATGAAGAGGGAATTTCACCAGGAACTAATTGCATACAAATGACACCGGCTGAAATTCCCTTTTCTATGCAACTGTTAAAGATACAGGAACCCAATCCTCCTTTCCAGAGGGTCACCCTAAGGACTTGTAACCTTTCATCAGTTGGTCAGTCAGTTAAAACCTGTATCAGTTTACTGAAAAGGCACCAACCATTCATCAGGCGGCTTTTTGAAAGTTACTTTAATTTTAGTATAGGTATTTATAAAATCAGCAGGTGGCAGACAGGATCTTGGAATTGGCACTCCATGTACGTCATGCAGTGGGATTGTTTTAGTCATGCGCAAATTGTACTAATGGATAAATCAGCTAAAATTCACATGGTTAATTGGCTAAGGGAGCAATCCAATGCTTGTTTAGATGGCCGGCTGGGGCATGCTGGGAGTTGTAGGGCTTTTTTTGTGTCTAAAAAGGCTTTGGCTTGTGCCCTGACGGAACAGCCGTGTACATGTTTAGACAGAAAGAAATCCTAAACTCCCAGCATGCCCCAGCCTAATGTCATCAGTTATATTTGAACTTTCTTTTGCTCTTGGCCATGTGGGGTGCGTGCCCCAGTGCAAAATGTCTGGGGATGCCCCGCCATGACTTTCCAGAGTCTCCACAGACACCTCCCTGCCCTTCCTGGTTTTTATTTCATTTCTCAAGAGGATTTATTTTTGTCCCACCAGTTTGCCTTCTGGGAAACGGGTCTTTTGTGGCAGCCATTTTGAGAATGGGCAAGCCGGCACCACGACAGCCCTTTTGTGAGATCCCCCACGACGCTCCCTCAAAATCCCAAATGTGCCCGTTGCTTTGGATGGCTTCAAAAGGGGGTTGGATACATTCCTGGAGGAGAAGGCTATCGATGGCTATTAGTCTTGATGGCTATGTGCTACCTCCAGTGTCAGAGGCGGTATGCTGATGTGCACCAGTTGCTGGGGAACATAGGTCAGAGGGTGCTGTTGCGCCCATGTCCTGCTTGTGGGTTTCCCATGGGCAGCTGGTTGGCCACTGTGTGTGAACAGAATGCTGGACTAGATGGACCCATGGTCTGATCCAGCCTCAGGGCTCTTCTTTGGTTCTTATAAACAGGATTTTGTTTTCCTTTCTTTGTTTCTTTTTCATTTTGTCTTGGAGTGAAGTTTGTTTATTTATGTATTTATTTAATAGGTTTATATATCCCTGACCATACTGAAAAATATCTCCAAGCTCAGTTATGGTAAGAGCTGCGGTCCCTTGTTCGTAATGCTAGATGAAATGTGAATTCGCTTTTTAAAAACACAAAACACACACCACAACAGCATGTACAACTTGCTTTGATATCCGAATGGCGAGAAATAGAACAATTTGGGGGGGGGGGGTGTTGTTCCCCCTAGAACATGACCCAATAAAAATTATACAAAAATCAAATTCTTGCACTGGCCACCCATGAAATTACTACATAGATCAGCAGTGAAGTTTTTCTTTGGGCCAAATTCCATTTCAGAGAAGGTCTGGGGGGGGGGGGGGGGGGCATTCCAAGTGTGGGCGGGGCCAAAGGCAAAAGGGGCGGGGCCAAAGTTACCGGCATAATTGTAGCTTAAAGCTCTTTCTTCCGTAACTAATCCTTTGGAGAGGCATTTTGATCTTTTAGCATATTCCATAAAGTGCCCCTCTGTCTCTTTCTTTGTTCGTTCTTTCTTCATCAGACCTTTGTCGAGACCAGCCCCCCATTCTGTCACCCATGGGACTGCTGAATTCTGGTCTTTGACTTACTTGGCGGGAGAGAAGTGTGGTGTAGCGGTTAGAGCGTTGGACTGGGAGTCAGGAGACCCGGGTTCTAGTCCCCCACCCGGCCATGATGTTCATCGGGTAACTTTGGGCCAGACCCTGACTCTCAGCCTGACCTACCGCACAGGGTTGTTGTGAGGGTAAAATGGAGAGGAGGAGGATCATGTAATCCGCCTTGGGCTCTTTGCAAGAGGGAAACACATAGGGCTATTGATGTCATCGTAAATAAATAAATGTGCTGTAAATGGTTTGAAAATAGCTGTTGTATCTTTCTTCCCTCTGCCTGCAGCGGCTCTGATCTCGCTCTGAAGTCCACTCCGAAACCTCCTCGGAACAAGGGGGATTCCAGGGAGAAAGGAGCAGCGCTTATTTGCCTGGCGTTTCTCCCCTTCCCTCCCCCGTTTCTTCCGCCCTCTGCCGCAAGATGGCCGCCGACAGCCCGGAGTCGCTGATGACGCTCTGCACCAATTATTGCCTTCATGACCTGGAGGGCACCCTCTGCTACCTCCTGGACAACGAGACGCTCCGTCTCCACCCGGACATATTCCTGCCAAGCGAGATCTGCGACAGACTCGTCAACGAGTAAATGACCCATTTCTTATTCCGTCCCGTTGCTCTTCTAGGGAACTTTCATGTGGTTCTTCCCCCCCCCCCCCCCAGCTCCCACCAAAATCCTATCCTCGCAACAACCCTGTGAGGTGGGCTAAATGGAGAGTCAGCGACAGGCTCCATGCAGAGAATCGAATCAAACCATCCAGGAGAGGTGGCTGCCCAGCCTCTCCTTGAAAACCTCCAGAGATGGAGAACCCACAACCTCCATCTGTAGACTGTTCCACTGTTGTACAGATCCTACTGTCAAGAAGTTCTTCCTTATACTTAATCGAAATCTAGGTAGCTGTAAATTATACCCATTAATTCAGGTCCTAATTTCTGTGGCCGTGGAAAATAGTTCTTGAGCATCTTCCTTTCGTCAGCCTTTTATTTACCTGAACACTGCTCACCTGTCTCCCTTCAGCCTTCTTTTCTCCAGACTGACCCTCCCAAGTTCCTTCAGCCTGTCCTCAGAGGGCCTGTCCCCAAGTCCCTGTAGCATCTCTGTTGGCCTCCTCTGACCCTGTTCTAACCTGTCAGTGTCCTTCCGGAAATGTGGTACCCAGAATCACACACAATCCTCCAGGTGTGGTCACAGTTCTCTCCGTGTGGATTCTTGGCTTTTGCATGTTTCCGTCCTGCTCTTTCTGAAACTTCGAAATGCCTCTCCTGAGGCTCAGTTACTGGCAGTAAGAGATTTAAGCTTAAATATGCTTGTCTGTTGGCCCCACCCCCTTTTGCTTTAGCTCCCGCCCACTCCTGGAAGGTGTTTTCCCATCCCTGTCTTACAGCAATAAGTTAGGATCCCATAACTGCCCTAATTGTTATTGTTGTTCCCCGCCTCGATCCAGAGGGAGAGGCGGGTAAGAAATAAATATATTATTAGTATTATTATTAGTATTACAACATCACTTTAAGAGTGAATAACAATGTCTCCCTTATTTTTGGTTGTCCGCTGAAGACCGTGAGGTAGTGTAGGATAGTGGGAATAGACCCGAAAGAGGTAAGCTGGGGAACTTCGGGACTAAGTGTCTTCCTTACTGATTGAACGTAAGCCGCTCCGGGAGCCTTTGTTTGGCTGAGGGGCGGGATAAAAATGCAACAAATAAATAAATAAATAAATAAGTGAGATTTGAATACAGAGCAGCTAAAATGATCAAGGGGCTGGAGCATCTCCCCTATGAGGGAAGGTTACAACAGCAGGGACTGTTTGGCTTGAAAAAAAGGAGGCTCAGGGGAGACCAGATAGAGGTGTACAAAATGATGCCTGGTGTGGAGAAGGTGGAGAGGGAGACATTTTTCTCCCTCTCTCAAAATACTAGAACCCAGTGGGGTCATTATCCCATGAAGCTGATTGGTGGGAGAGTCAGGACAAATAAAAGGAAGGACTTCTTCATACAGCGCATAGATAAATTATGGAATTCACTACCGCAAGATGTAGTGATGGTCACCAATTTGGATGGCTTTAAAAGGGGGTTGGATAAATTCCTGGAGGAGGAGAAGGCTATTCACGGCTATTAGCCCTGATGGTTATGTGCTACCTCCAGTATCTGAGGCAGTAAGCCTGTGTGTACCAGTTGCTGGGGAACATGGGTGGGAGGGTGCTGTTGCACCGTGTCCTGCTTGTGGGTTCCTGGTCGACAGCTGGTTGGCCCCTGTGTGAACAGAGTGCTGGACTAGATGGACCCTTGGTCTGATCCAGCCTGACATTTCTTATGTTCTTATTTCATGGGTAAATTCCAACCTAAGTCCTACTTAGAGGAGACCTGTTGAAACGAATGGGATTTAAGCTAGTCATGACTTGACTTCAATTCTGTTAATTTCAGTGGGCCTACTCTAAATAGGACTTGCATTGGATTTTGCCCCCCGGCATGGTATCCTTTGCAAAGGACGCGGAAATCCTTTCCCTGCCTTGACACCCTCTCCTCTTGCTTAGATACGTGGAGCTGGTCAACGCCGACAGCATCTTTGAACACAACGAGAACTTCTTCGCCCTGTTCTCTGACCCTCGGAGCACCAGGCTGGCGCGGATCCATTTGAGGGAGGACATTGTCCAGGATCAAGATCTGGAAGCGATTCGGAAACAGGTAGCCTAGCACTGCTTTACGCCATCTTGGATGCCACTAATGCTTGGTAGTGGCTCCCGGAACTCTGTGGCTGCAGAGCAGGGGTGTTGAACCTCAGTCCTGCGGGCCAAATCCAGCCCTCTGAGGTTTCGCAGATAGCCACACCCCCTTCCCCTCATCACAAAATGGTTCCTGATCGCCTCTCGTCTGGGAGGTTCCTGGCTTTGGCGTGATTTCCCACCCCCATTCTGAGTGGTTGAAATGCTTCCCCTAAGGCTGTATTATTGGATTTCTGGTTTATATTCTCTCTCTCATTTCGATGACCTCGCTGTATCCCGGGGAAGCCAGGAGGATTCGGTTTGGATTGCTGGCCAGAGCTTTGGGGCATAAGCCACTTGGAGTGCCCTCGTGTGAGATAAAACTGGCGGAGAGCCCTCCTAGCGCCTCAAAGACTGCCAGATGTTTTGCAGCACAAACCTTTGCAGACTTACGATTCATTCATTTCGTTTTGTTACGACATTTCTGCCCCTGCTTACATGATCCTCCTCCTCTCCATTATATCCTCACCACAGCCTCACCGGTGAGGTTGGTTCGGTGCCGGGGCTGCGTCCCCGCGAGCCCCGCCCCCACAGCATTCCCCAGCCCTTTCGGGGCGCGAGAGCCCTCCTGTCTCATTCCCCCCCCTCCGCCGCTTCTTCTCCCGCAGGACCTCATCGAGCTCTTCTTGACGAATTGCGAGAAGCTGACCGCCAAGAGCCTCCAGACGTTGGGCAGCTTCAGCCTCACCCTCGTCTCCCTCAGCCTCTTCGGCTGCACCAACATTTTTTACGAGGAGGAGAACCCCGGAGGCTGCGAGGACGACCTGAACCCCAAGCGCCAGGTCCTGGTCAAGGATTTCACATTTGAGGGCTTCCGCCGCCTGCGGATCCTCAACTTGGGCCGGATGACGAAAGGGGTGAACGTGGAGAGCCTGCTCCGGCCCCTGGCCGCCCTCACCGCCCTGGACCTCTCCGGCATCCAGCTCAACGAGATCCTTTTCCTGACCCAATGGAAAGACAGCTTGGCGTCGCTCGTGCTTTACAACATGGACCTCTGCGAGGAGCACATCCAAGCCATAGCGCAGCTGCACAAGCTCAGGTCAGTGAGCCTGGCTGTGAGCCTGGCCGGACTCCGCCTGGCGCAGAATTGGCTCACGGGACCCTCTTGCCACAAGACGGCGGTGATAGCATGGGGGGGGAAAAGAAATAGGGAGGATTGATACATCGACGGGCGGACGACGGGGGGTGGGGTTGAGTTTCTTTTGGCCCTGGGGCCGGGTTCTGTTTTGGGGAGGTTCTCAGGGGGGCCACGTACCATGGGTGGGCGGGGCCAAAGGCAAAAGAGATGAGACCAAAAATGCCAGCATATTTTAGTTTAAGGGCACTATCCTATGCATGTTTAGGCAGAGAAATCCTATGCATGTTTAGGCAGAAAAAACCTATGCATGTTTAGGCAGAAAAATCCTGTGCATGTTTAAGCAGAAAAAAAGATCTACAACTCCCAGCATTAGACAGGCCTTTTTTTCTGTCCAAGCATGCATAGGATTGCGCCTTCAAGCTCTTACTGCTGGGGTGGGAAATCTCAGGCCCGGGAGCTAAATCTGGCCTGCCTGTGATTCCGATCCATCTCAATAGTCCTGCCTCCTGACCATTGATTGTTTGGTGATTGCCTGGGTTTTGTGCAGGTTTTCCCCCTTGTTCTAAAAGGTTGAAAGGTCCTGATGCTTTGATACTGTCAGCAAGAGCTTCGAATGATTGAGGGCGGGGGGGGGGCGGGGGGGGGCATTTGTGGAACCCCAAGTGGTCCAGATTTGGCCTCTGGGCATGAGGTCTGGAAACTTGTTTTTAAAAAAAGAAAAGGAAAAGAAAGCTGGGATCCTCAGGAAATGGCATTGTGCCCCAAACCCACATTTCTGCCCCGTTTTCGAAGCTGGCGGGGTATGGCGACCCACACGCTGCTGCACAGGCCGTTGCGCACTGTGCATGGTCCAGGCATCCCCAACACACGACGGCGTTCATCCAGCTGACCCGTTGTACACATTTGGGCCCCCCCGTGGGTGACGTGATGTTCTTTCCTTGATTGTCGCAGGCATTTGGACATTTCCCGGAATGGCCTTTCCAGTTATTACAAATTCAAGCTCACGTGCAGAGTCCTGAACCTCTTTGTGGAAAACCTGGGAAACCTCACGTCCCTGGACATCTCGGGCCACACCATGCTGGAGAATTGCACGTCCTCTTGCCTGGACGAGGAAGTGGGCCAGACCAGGTAAGGGCGACAAGACCCATTTCGGTGACCAAAAAGTCGTAACCTCTGGCCGATTTCGACAGAGGCTAGTGGTGCCAAGGGATGCGTCAACCCAGCCACGCTAACAAACTACGGTTTGTTAACCACCACAAACCCACAGTTCACAACCTGTCAACAAACCACAATTTCCCTTTGCGTTTTGTTAGTGCGACTGGGTTCTCGCAACGCAACAAGCCACAAGCCACGAACAACCCACGGTTCGATGACAAGCCATGCTCAACCTGTACTCTGGATTGCCGTGTTGTGAGAACCCAGCCATGATGTAGTGCAAAGTATTTTGGGATGGCTTGGTCCTAAATGGGCAATTTAGAGCCATGCACACCCACTCTGGCAGCCGTTTGATGAATGGGCAAGCCCTGTGCCCTGTGTTAGCCATTTTGTGTGAGCGCCCATGACACTCTCAAAAATTGTGGGAACCCCTCAGTTGGTGGGGACAAGCTGTAACGCAGTGGTAGAGCGCACGCTTTGCATGCAGAAATTCCCAGCGTCAGTCCCCAGCGTCTTGGGTAAAAGCAATGTCGGGCTCCCAGGACTAGGACCTTGGGACGGTGCTGCCAGCCAGAGTGGGCGATGTTGGACCTGACAGATCCAGTGTCTGCCCCGTACGTGATGGCTTCATTTTTTTCATGTGTTCCTCCAGCACCAATCCCGAAACAAGCAGCATCACCCCCTTCAGGAACCTGAAGCGGCCACTCCAGTTCTTGGGCCTTTTTGAGACCTCGCTCTGTCGTCTGTCGCATATCCCAGCCTACAAGGTAAAGCTGGAATCAGAAGACAGAAAGAATCTCCACCCTCCGGAACAACAGGAGAATCTAGGAGCTGCCCAAGAATCTGCTCATATCAGATCGCATCACAATAACATCGTATTTCTCATGTATATTTCACTTTAGAGCAAGGCAGAAGGCCAATCTCCAGATGTTTTGGGCTTCATCTCCCAGCATTCTTGTCCATCGGCGTTGCTGGCAGGGCCTCTGGGAGTTGAAGTCCAAAGCATCCGTCGACCTGCCTTCTGCCCACCCTGCTTTAGATCGTTGTAATTCTCACAACAACCCTGTTAGGTAGGTCATTGTCCCCCTACCGCAGCTGAAGGGGCAGGCCTTAGTTGTAGCTGAGATGAACGCTATGTTTGTTTACCTTTCTATATAAGTTTAATTTAAAAAATAATGGGGTTCACCATTGTGGGGACTAAAACAGCTTTCTTCTCTTGGTGAGTCCAGCCGTTGAGGAATCTTGCCTGTCCCTATCGGCCCTAGGTTCTGTTTCATGATCATGCTAGACCAGAGGCAGACATTGTCCAGGGGTCAGGAGGGAGTATTGCTTCCCCAGAACCCATCGGGCTGCACCCCAGCCCCAAATTGCTTGGTGCTCCCGAAAATTGCTGCTGAATTTGTTTCTGCTTCCACAGCAACGATAAACACCAATTTGGAATGCAAAAAGATTGCACAGGGAAGGGTGTGCCTTTTTTCTTTGTGATACTGGCCCATATTTTGCCGCCTCCACGGCACATTTAGCAGGAGCAGCGGGCCTCCAAATACGGCCATGGGGGGTGGGGGGCGGGCTGTCCATGCCTGCATTAGAACCTGACAAAACATCGCAAGACCGGATGTATACGTACAATTCTGCATGTGCTGCTCTGGTCGATTCCTCCGTTAATTCCTCTTTCTGAATATTCTCATTCTTGATCTCAGGTGACCGGAGATAAGAACGAAGAGCAAGTGCTCAACGCCATTGAGGCGTACACCGAACACCGGCCCGAAATTACGTCTCGAGCCATCAACCTGCTCTTTGATATCGCCCGCATCGAGCGTTGCAACCAGCTCCTGCGAGCCCTCAAGGTGAGTGTGTGCGTCCCAGGGGAAGCGCTGCGGCTTGGTGTGTTTTGCTCGGTGCGGCTCGGTGTGTTTTGCTTTCCCGTGAGGGTCGCTGGGCACGTTTGGAATCTTGAGAGTGTTGTGGGTGCCCTCACAAAAGGGCTGCCATGAGGGGCAGGCTTGCCCGTTCACAAAAGGGCTGCCGCGCTGGGCACGGCCGGCCACAAATCGTCTGTTTCCCGGAAGGCTAAGTGGAGAAGCTAAAAGAAAAGTCACTTGCCCAAGATCTTGAGCCCAGTGCAGAGGTTGGGTTGGAGCTCCGGAACATAAAACCATTCTTTTGAACCCAAATAAAGTTGGCGCTGGAGGGCAGCTTAGTGCTTGCCAGCGCACCAGCCTCCCCGTTATTTTTTTTTTAATTAAAAAAATACCTTAATAGATAAAATAAAATTCAGGAGCAGCAGGGAGCCTGAGATGCATTAGAGATTCCAGAGAATACACGACCATTAAATTCGAAGTCCTAACTTCCTAACTGCATCACTGTCTGTTGTGCTTAATAGGTCCTCTTAGACATCTCTTCCAAAAGCCTTGTACACTCAAAGCAAGATTCCAACGGTCCAGCATTCTCTTCCCCACAGTTTATTTTTATTTTTATTTCTTTATTATTTCTTTATTACATTTATATCCCACCTTTTTCCCTTCCTCCAAGGAACTCAAGGCGGCATACCTAATCCTCCTCCTCTCCATTTTATCCTCACAACAACCCTGTGAAGTAGGTTGGGCTGAGAGTCCATGACTGGCCCAAAGTCACCCAGTGGGCTTCCATGGCCGAGTGGGGACTAGAATCCGGATCTCTTGGCTCCCAGTCCAACACTCTAACCACTACACCATGCTGCCTTTCACCAGAAGCCTCTGGGAAAGTGACAAGTGGGTCATAACAGCAGTTGCCATTCATTTATATCCCACCTTTTCCTCCAAAGAGCCCAAGGAGGCGTACATGTCCCTCCTGCTCCCCTCCATTTTATCGCCGCAACAACTTTGTGAGGTAGGTTAGGGCTTAGAGTTAGTGTCGGCCCGAGTGGGGTCTCGAACTTGGGTCTCTGCAATCCCAGTCAACACTCCAACCACTACACCACACTGCCTCTCACCAGAATCCTCTGGGAAGGCCACAAGCAGGTCGTAGCGGCAGTCGCAGTTCCCCGTTGTTCCTTCCCCACGATTGGTACCGAGAGGCATACCACTTCTGAAACACAGAATTACTACTGGGTGTGGGCTACGTGTGTAGATGGACCAATCCCTTATTTTCATCTCTCAGTCATAACAAGGGTGCGCGAGGAAAAAAGTTGTATGATAACGGTCAGACTTCGCGCCCCATTTCCGCAGCTCGTCATCAGTGCCCTCAAGTGTCACAAGTACGACAAAAACATCCAGGTGACGGGCAGCGCCGCCCTCTTCTACCTCACCAACTCGGAGTACCGCATGCAGCAGACCATCAAGTTGCGGCGGCAGGTCATTCAGGTGGTGCTGAACGGGATGGAATATTACCAGGAAGTAACCGTAAGTCCTGGTTTTATTTATTCGAGGTGATTTCTAGTCCACCTTCTCAGGTGGAACCTCCTCAAGACGGGGTACAAGGAAGAAAACCGCAGAAAGTGAATACGGTTAATGCTCAATAAGAGCATGTTCAATAAAAATCCATTACCCATAAAAACAGATTACCCGTAAAAATCTGTGGGAAGTATCCAACGGGCGCTGCACCCTATCGAGTCGGTTCTGCAAGTGGTTCACCCGCCAATTCCGTCGCACAAGCGGAACCCATTGCTTGCGCAACAGAGATTTAACACTTTCTTGAGGAAGCCCCGAAATGCATGGAAACGCTAGTTTCTAGATTGGGACAGATCGCTAGTGAATAGGCAGCCGTGGATTTGGCTCACGGACCACAAATTCTGCACCCCTGGCATAACTGTTGCTATCAGCCGAATGTCCAGGACCTGTAAGTGAAGCTAAAATAGCTGTATGGGAGCTGTTAACTCAGCAGTGGTCTGGGAATTTATATGCTGGTTGATTCAGCAGTAGCAGTTGGGTCTACCTTGCCAGTAGCCCCAGCTGGGTCTTTCTTCTCCGGAGTCGATCTTTCCTCATGAGTATACCTGGGACAAAAGGATCACAGCATCCCCACCTGATCCGTTGCCATAACTAGTGCTCTGATGAACCATGGGTGGAATGTCTGGGTCCATGGGTGGGCTTGGGACAGGGTTAAAGGGGTTCTTGAGGACCTCAGGTGAGACAATCCCTGCCACCAGACCTATCAGGTTGCCCCGATCAAAGGTAGCCGAGAGGGGTGCTTCTGCTCCGAAGAGGTATCCCCTGAGCTTGGGAATCCCTGTAGGAGCGCTGGGGAGATTGGGCCAGCAGCCTGAGTTTCTGCAACCCTGGCATAAGTGTCGCTGTCTGCAGGACGACCCTTTCCAGCCGGCATCCACTCATCCTTGCTCCCTTCTTCCCAGGTGCAACGGAACTGCTGTCTCACCCTGTGCAACTTCAGCATCCCCGAGGAGCTGGAATTCCAATACCGCCGGGTCAACGAGCTGCTCCTGAACATCCTCAACCCGACACGGCAGGACGAGTCGATCCAGCGCATCGCCGTGCACCTTTGCAATGCTCTGGTGTGCCAGGTGGACAACGACCACAAGGAGGCCGTGGGCAAGATGGGGTTTGTCATGGTTGGTATGGCCCCAGAGACAGCTGCTTATCGCTAACCGAGACCAAGCTGAAATTTCGGTCAAAAACCCTTCCTCTAGCCCCAGGGCCAAATTCAATTTCAGAGGAGCTCTTGGGGCTGCATTTCAGGGTGGGCGGAGCCAAAGGCAAAAGGGGCGGGGCCAGAAATGCCACCATATTTTAGTTTAAAGCTCTTATTGCCCTCAACCCTGGGGCTCAACACCCCTGGCTGAAGCTATCGTCAGAGATTTAAGAAAAGGTGACGCAGTTGCCTGAACATGGGGAAAACGTGTGTATTTGTCCCCCATCTAGCTTCCCTCTCACCGGCAGGAAAAGAAACCATGGCAACTCCAGATGTGGCATAGCTTTTATTCTGTTCTGGGAAAAGCTATGCCACCAGATGTGGCATAGCTTTTATTCTGTTCTGAGCCCTTAATTAATTTACTCCTTCCCTTGTGCTGTGCATTGCATCAATAGTAGTCCCTCTAATAAAAACTAAACCTTGACAAACAGTTTCAACCTTCATTCAGAGTGTATTGGGATTAAATGAACATTGTCAGAGGGTATTGGAGTGCACTGTGTGGTTATTCAAAGCCCAGAAAACAGTGCTATTGCTTTATTTAATTCCACTTTAAGGAATTCCTGGCTAAAGTGATGCCATTTATGTGTCACCTTTTTGCCCAAACAGGACACCCAAGGTGACTTACAATTGAAACTGAAAACTGTGAAAGCTTTAGATTTCTTTGAAATCTTTCAGAACAGTTGGAAAACTTCCAAAGCATTATCAACAGCAGAACTAAGAGCAGGAATCTTAAAACCTTATCTAGTGATTACCATTCGTCATAATTTTCCTTTCTGCAATTCACGACCCTTGTATGAAACTTATCCCTGTTTGTTTTCGGCCAACAGACAATGTTGAAGCTGATCCAGAAGAAACTGGTGGATAAAACGGTAAGATCTGGCTCCCTGAAAGGGCTGCGTGTCCAACTGGAAGAAAAAAACAAAACCTGGAGCATCAACAACTAGCTGTGTTGTTGTTGTTTTTTAAAATTGTATTGGTGTTTGTTGTTCGCTTATTTAAATAAATATTTCAAGGCTGCTTTTTCCTCCCCTAGGCCTTCAAAGTGGCTAACAGTTTTATATGCATAAAATTATTTAGACAAACTATACAACGCAATGAAAGAGGCCACGACAGTGAAAAGTCGCTCTAGTGCAGGCCAGCGTAACTGGTGGCAAGCTGAGCAGACCTGCGCTCCCCTTTACATTGTGGCCTGCTGGGGGCTAGATGCGCTCCATGCTCTTGTAGTCTGGGCTATCGTACAGGGAGAGCACAGGGCCTTTGGCGTTGTGGGCCATGGGTCGCAAAAGCTTCCAGTAGTTATTCAACTAGCCCCGCTCCCTGGAGGAGGTTCTGCGGGCCGCCCCGGGGGAACACCATGGGCCGCCTCCATGGACCTTAGGTTCTCCATCCCTGCTCCAGTGGAAGGTATCACAAGTTCTGCGGCAAGCATGACAGTACTAATGTCCAGTCCAGCCCACTTCCTTTGCTTCCTCCCCCAGGGTGCCTGGTCCCTAAAACCTCTCTGACGTGTGGATTTCTCGCACTATATGCTGTGTCCATTGCGGCTGAACCTCTCTCTCTTTTCCTCTCCTCTGGTAGTACGACCAGGTGATGGAGTTCTCCTGGAGCGCCTTGTGGAACATCACGGATGAGACCCCCAACAACTGTGAAATGTTCCTCAATTATAGCGGCATGAAGCTGTTCTTGGAGTGCTTGAAGGTGTGTGAAAGCTTTTGGCTTTTCTAAAAGTAAAAATCCCAAGTATATAAATAAATTGCAAAAGTGGAGGAGCTGTTTTATAACAACAACAATAATAATAATAATAATAATAATAAAATTTAATTTTTACTATTCTTAATAATAATAAAAGTTATTATTGTTTATCCTTAATAGTAACAATTATTAATAAATAAATATTTATTTTCAATAATTGTAATAATTAAATAATACAATTATTATTATTAATAATAATAATAATAATAATAATACAGTAAAAGACAGCATGACCTGGCAAAGACCATCATGCCCGTCTAGAAAAAATGCCACGAGCGAAAAAAGAGGCATAATAATAATTTCATTTCTATGCCGCCCCGTAACCAAAGCTCTCTGGGTGATTTGCAACAATTCATAAAGATATCACAAACTACAACGTAACTAAAACAGTCTAAAAAAATTTAACATAGAGAAATTGAAACAATAGAAACAGCTAAAAGCAATTTTAAGTAAACAATATATTCTCTAATAGACCCGTTCAAAAACACCAGACGTAGATGCCCCACCATATACCACGAAATGCCTGGGAGTAGACGTCAGCCCAAAAGACGGCATCTTTTGGGCTGACACTGGCCCAAAAGATGCCAGTGTCAGCACCAGGCGGTCCTCAGTGGGGAGCTCATTCCATAGTTGAGGGGTCACCACCGAGAAGGCCCTCTCCCTTTCTGCCACCTCCTGAACCTCCCTTTCTTTGTACTTCTGCAAACCTTGCGGTCCCCCCTAAACAAACTGAGACACACACCCTCTTGTGGCTTTGCGGCCTTGTTTGGCCCCGTTTTTTCGGCACTCGCCACTTGAACTTGCTAATAGCGGGATTGATTTCTCAAGTTTTGGGCTCTTGCTGCCTGCGCCGAGTTCATATTTTGGTTAAAACATTATATATATTTGCACAAATTTATTATGTTCTATGGATATTTTGGGCACAGTGCTGATGAATTTCAGCATTCTTAGGTCCCATCGGTTTCATTGGAAGTGAGTGAATGGAAGCAAACAGGCGAGCGGTATGAAGAGAATCCCTTTGTTATCCGTATTGCCTCAGGCTGGGCGTCAGGAAGCAACAACTACTTCGGATCCTGTGCTGATTCCATAACTTTCGCTGTTTTTTTTTTCTTCTTTACCCCAGGAATTTCCTGACAAGCAGGAGCTGCACCGCAACATGCTGGGCCTTTTGGGAAACGTAGCAGAGGTGCAAGAGCTCCGCCCACAACTGATGACTTCCCAGTTCATCAGTGTGTTCAGGTGGGTGCATCCCTCCTCTGGCACCAGGGAGCCAAAGCCTCTGTCTCTGGTACTTACGCTATTGTCGTGTGAGCTAGGCCAGAAATAATAACCTTGTGGGTAGGGGCCTAAGAATATACTGGAGATCATTCCTTGCAGAATCCTCTAATACGAGGTGGACTAGCAGGTAAGTCTGGGTTTATTGATCGATCCCTTAAGTGATTTGCAGTAGATCCGCAAAGATTTCCGACCCCCAGTTATATTAACAATACGCGCAACAGAGGGGTCCCCTCTTGCCAGGTACCCTAAATTATACTCCTGAGCTGAAGGGAGTTTGATGAAGTAACCAGGGCCTTGGAGTAAATGGGCAGGGTTAGGGCTTGGCAAATGTTACAGAGTCATAAACAGACAAAGTAGTCAGAAGTATAAAACAGCAGAGCAAATCAGGGTAGGCTTCTAACGAAATGAAACCACCACTACTACAGAACATAATGAACACGCTAGTTGCTTTATATAGACACACACACATATATATCAGGCTGTTTGCCTCCACCTGGCTGTTAGACAGTATACCCTCCCCAAGTTTCTTTGATGTACCCTAGCTGTCAATTAACTCTGCACCCTACGTCACCCTTGTGACTGTGCCCACTAATTGCTTTAAAACTGAAGGCGGAAGTAATCCTTAGCTTGACTCTTTAAGTACTGCAAATACCAGCCTATTTGAACTTAAAGCTCTAAACCCTGAGGCCTGAGTTTCTAGACATTTCAAAGTTGACCTATTTGGGCATGTTCCACGACAGCAACCTGTTGGACAGCGAAGCGGACGGGATTGAGGTGTCTTACAACGCCTGCGGGGTCCTCTCCCACATCATGTTCGACGGGCCAGAGGCCTGGATGATCGGCGAGCCACGCAGAGACGAAGTCATGGACAGGATGTGGGCGGCTATTCAGCGCTGGGACGTGAATTCCAGGAGGAACATCAATTACAGGTGCGGGCGCTAAAGAGTTGTTCTGGGGTCGGACTCCGTACAAAGAATCCATTTTCCTTTCTTTGTTTTTAACCGTAAACCGTGGTCGCTTCTTGCTGCTTGAAATCGAGGGCATTCTGACATCGAGTTTGTTGGGTTTGCTGCGGTAGTTCTAGGGATGCCTAGCAGGCCGCCTTTCTTTACGCATACCTAAGCGACCTTTAAGATCATCAGACGAGGCCTTGCTGGCCCTTCTGAAGTTGACGGAGTGTCGCCATGCAATATCCCATCGGCGGGCCTTCTTGGTACCCTCTGGAAACCACCCCGTGCGGTTCGGGAGGCAGAAAGCGCGGCATCTTTCAAGCATGTCCTGAAAATGCCCTCGTTTACCCAGCCTTTCCCTGAGCTGCGAAGAAATGAATCATGCTGCTCCATCTTATTGCTCCTTGCGTTGCTTTGAGCCCAGCTGGGAATTGTTTTCAATGTTGCGTTTTTAATATTGTCTTCTAAACGCAAGTTTAATATTTATAGATGAACCGCTCAGGAATTTTATTAGATTTAGAGGCATACAAACAATTAGTGAACTCAATCAATAATAGGAGAAGGCGTTTTATCCACTGATCACTTCCAGGGCCAAACATACACCCGGCAGGATATAACACGTTGAAAACAGTTTGCGAACTGTATATGGAATATGTCTCCTGGGCCCGAACAGTTGTCCAAACCATTATAAACCGTTATAAAGGAGCAGTGTAGATCCTGCCCATGTTCACAACTCAAGAGTGCATCCTTGGGATCTCTTTGGGCAGAACGGGACGCTGCATTGGCACCCTAGCTTGGGAACCCTAGGAAGTACCTGAGTGAACGCAAGCAGCGTACTTGGTAAGAGTCCCAGCTGCCAACACACTCAACATCATAGGTGGGCCACTTCCGACCCTCCAGATGTTTTGACCTACAATTCCAGTGGTGGGCGCATCCCCCCCCCCCCAGACTATTTCAGCTTCTACCTCCAGGAACTCAGCTTTCGGAGAAGCATTTCAACCGTTTAGAATGGGGGGCATTGAGGAATTTCGTTCCTCCCTTTTAGAGTCTTTCAGTAGGGGTCAAGGAATCTCAAGACGCGGTCTTCTTCTATAAGAGAAAGTTTGTGATGAGCAGTTGCAAGGCGTCTGCACTCAAAAGCAAGTCCAAAGCGAGACTGGTTGTTTGGGAAGCGGCCCATACTTTTATAGGGGTTACATAGGTTTCGTATAGTTATTATGGGGGCTCCGAAAAACACCAATCAACACATTAGGATATGAAATCTACATCCAATCAAAATACAAGGACTAAGAAGCAATAAAATACGGCATATATGTTTCTAAATTAGCCAATCAAATATAGTCTGATGCAACAGCTTGTGGGGGGCATAGCATCAGGGCAAAGGTTTATTTATCACTTCTAAACGTACAGCCTGTTTGGGATGACAAGAAAGTAAATCAGGGCATAAGTTAGCAAGTTGCTTTGCTAAAATGTAAGGTCATGAAGCATAAACATTTTACAGTTATCTCACAAACAACATTTTTCTCTGTCTGGACCTTTGGAAAGGATAGGCTCACAGTCTTGTTTTCTGTCCCAAACCTGCCTATGAGACGGGTTTAGGCTCACAATCTAGTTTCTTCCACAGCGGAAACACAGCCCAGAAACTACCAAAGAATTAGTGGCATGGTGAAAAGGGGGCCAGGCCGGGGAAGGGGGTGTGGAGAGCCAGATTTGGATTGAGGTTCTGCACCCCTGCTCTATGGGATTGATGCACTCTCTAAAAAAAAAAAAAAAAAGTCTGACCTCGTTTAAAAGCCAGCTGTGCCCACGGCTATCATCGCTATATACAACGAAGATAAATTCCAGAAGGTGCAATTAGAAATACCTTTGCAGGAATACGTTTTTCCTCTTTGTGGGATAGATATGATCTCTGAAAGCTGGTGTGTTGGTTATGATTGGGGTCCGGAAGATGGGCGTGTTTTCCCTCCAACAAGCTTCAAATGTTTGGTTTCCATCCCCCCCCCCCCCATTTTCTCCCCCGTCCGCCTGCCCTGATCTCTGTTTTTTGGGGGGGTTGTCTGCACAGGTCTTTTGAACCGATCCTGAGGCTCATTCCCCAAGGGATCTCTCCAGTCAGCCAGCACTGGGCTTCTTGGGCCCTTTACAACCTCGTGTCCGTCTACCGTAAGTCCCTCCCGAAACGAAAGCTGGTGTTGGGTCAGAGGCATTCAGAACATGCCTTTATGGTAATATCTTGAGGGGCGGCCGGGTGTTAGTATAGTATCTTAATGTTTTGTTATTAATAAACATGCATCTTGATTTTCCAGTCATTTTTGTTTTCAGGGCAGCTTAAACAGCATTCACTTAAAATCATGTAAAAGGCCCAAAACAGGCAGAAGCTTACCGTGTGTGTTTTTTTAAAAAAAATGCTTTCGATACTTGGGGAAATTGCTGTGGCATGGATCCCGGCTGAAGTCCTACTTAGAGTAGACCCATTGAAATCCATGGGACTTAAGTTAGCTCTAAATATTGCTTTAACTCTGTATGTGTGTGTGTATATTTATATAATGTATCCTAATAAAAGAGGCTGTCTGTCTGTCAATGCAATAGCAGTAAGACGGTAAAAGCTAGACACCTGTAATTTGGCATGCTCCATAAGGTGACCCTACAGTTATTTTATTTTTAAATGCATTAATTAATTTTAATTAATTTTGGTGCGTCCTTGTGGTTAAATTCTGCAGTGACATCTTCAGTCACTAGGTGGCAGGCATTCTTAACTGGCACATAGTCCTGCAGCCCATATGGTTTGAAGCTAGGAGAGATCAGGAGGCCAAGTATATCTCTCCATCTTTCTTTTTCTTTCCTTTCTTCTCTGCTGGGTGGAGTTCCTTCTCCCGGAACCAAGCCAGACCCAATGTCTGGAGAGGTTAAATCCCTTTTTTGAGAGCAAAACCAGGTCGCATTGACTGTTTTTAGAAAGTAGCAAGAGTTGGAAGCCAAAGGAAATCCAACCCACCTGTGTTCCTCCCATTTACAGCGGACAAATACTGCCCCCTGCTGATCAAAGAAGGCGGGCTCCGTCTCCTGAGGGACATGATTAAAATGGCGTCGGCACGACCGGAGACGAAGGAAATGGGACGGTACGTTCTCATGGGAACAAGCACATCTCCCAACGAAGTAGAGATTTGAGCTTGTTTTGCCCCCCCCCCCTCTGTTCCATCAGTGGGCAACCTCCGGCCCGTGTAGGCCCAGTGGACCTCACCCACTCTCCTCCCCACACCCCGCCCCCAACATGGGGGCTACCTGGGAGGAGATGGGGAGAGGAATCCCCATGTTCTCTCCAGTCTGTCGTGGGGGATAACAAGAGAATTTCCCTGTGCTCCACACCTGCTTCCAATGGAACACCTCAAGGGTCGGACAAGTAAAGCCAGGCCGCTTCACCTGCCCCATGGGAGAAGGCATGGGGCAGGCAAAGCGGCTTTGCTACATGGGGGCCTTCTCCAGTGGGAGCAGCCAAATTGGTTTCCAGAAGCTGGGAGGATCATCCTATTGATGCGCCCGGCCGGGACCAAATGGCTTCAGGGGGTGAGGCACCCCTTTGACGTTGTTTGACCTGTGGCGGGCAGGGTGGTTGAGTCATAAAACAATGTGGGCTGCCCACTCCCTCGCTATTCCATGGGGGAAAAACCCCAACATTTTTAACCTGCTATAGTCACTGCCCCAAATCTTTTGGAATTGCGGTCGTATCTGCTTGTAAGGACGTCATTTCCCGTAGCAACCGTTATTAAGGCCCCCGAGAATTCGGGGATTGGCGGGAGGGGGGGGGGGAGTGTGGGACTGCAATCGCCAAGAAACCTGTCAAACGATCAGTCGTCAGAGGAAAGAGGGGGGTAGTAAAGAGATGTGTCCTGGGTGAACCCAGGAGGTTGGATTGGGACCCAGGCGGGCTGCGTTCTGGTACTCCGAACCAATTCCTGGGCTCAGACGTCTTTTACGCTAAGAGCATCTTCTTTGCACCAGTCCCTGATTGGTGGATCTTCGGGGTTGCAGTAAAAATGGAAGTCGTTTGCGCAACCCCGAATTCTGTCCTCCCCCTTGGGCCGAAATCTGTAGCCAGCGCAACAACGGGGCGGAGGGGGAGGGGCCGGGCTCTTGCTCCCCATTGCCTGCGGCCGCCTTTGCTATTCCCTAAAGCTCGGCTCTTGCTTTTCTTTCCAGGAAAGTCATAGAACATTGCAATAACTTTATGGATGAGAACATGGACACGTCCAGATAGAGGCGAGAACGTGGGGTCCCTGTCTCCTGTCCGGCTCTGTAACCAGGATCTCTCCAGTTCACTGTACATAGGTTGGACTTTCTCACCAGCTTAGCTGTTGGAAGGAGCCTTGATGAATATTTGTGTGTGTGTGGCGGGGGGGTGCGGGTGTTAAGCGTGCGGATGTGTGTACGTCGGGGGGGGGGGGAAATGACCCCCAGCAGACAGAGGGGGTGGGTGGGAATTGCACCTGAGGGAACGTCGCTGGAGGGAGACCATTTTGCACAACGAAAAAACCCACTTTCCTTTAAATAGTGAATTTCCCTCCGCCCTCCCCCCCCTTTTCTTTTGTTTAAAAAAGTACAAATTGGAGTTTGTTTGTGTGGGTGTGGGTGTATGATTTCTGTATAAAAGGAAAGGCAAGGAAAGAAGCGGAAATGGCATCATGCGTCTGTCGAACCTTTATAGGGAACGGGAAAAGCCGCAAATGGACATCAGCGAGACCATCTAGCCGGAAGAGGGATAGAATTATCGCCCGCTCCCTCCCGCCCCCGTTTCTTTTAACGTCTAGATTTCTCTTCTCCCGGTTTGTGTTGCGTGAGGCCTGGTGACTCCGGCAAAAGGAGCCGCTGGGTTCAAATCAGCGGCATTTGGGTCCCCTTAGGAGAGGGATACGAGAGGGAAGGAGGAATCAGGCAGAGGGACAGTTGGCTGGGCCTCGTCAGCAAATGTCCCTGACCCAAATCAAGACCACCATATACAATAGTGTGTGTGGGGGGGAGAGGTTAAACCTTCCCCCACCCCAGCCACATTGTTCTTTAAATACCCACTACCACCAATGGAAGTTTTTTGTTTTTAGCAACAATGGAGGTGTAGGGGTTTTTTTGCACCAGTGGAGGTTTTTTTTTTTAGCAATACTGGAGGGTGGGTTTTTTTTGGCACCAATGGAGGGGTTTTTTTGAGCACCAGTGGAGGTTTTTTTGTGGTTTTTTGTTGTTGTTGTTGTTGCAACAATGGAGGTTTTGGGTTTTTTTAACACCAATGGAGGGTTTTGGGGGGCATCAATGAAAAGGATTTTTTTAGCACCAGTGGAGAGGTTTCTTTCTTCCTTATGGCCCTGCATGGGGCGGGTGGCGGGGAACAAATACAACAGGAACAGAAAGTGGCTGAGTGGGAAAATGTAATCCCCACCCTCCCACCCACATGTAGTGATCTGGATCAGGGGGCCATGCGCAAACGCAAAAGTAAAATAAACAGTTGTGATCGCCTGCACGCGCCGCATTTAACAGAGTGTGTAGTTTAGCCCTGAGGAGCTAGGCCAGAGTTGACAACTTTGTAGAACTGGGTAGAATCCTCTACTTTGTAGAGCCGGGTAAATCTCCACCGTCCAGCTACCCTGAGAAGAAGGGGCAATGAATCCCTCCTGCCGGAATTGCTGTTTTGAGCCCCCCGATACCTTATGGGTTTGAGGTTTAAGTTGGGGGGTTTTTTTTAGAAAAAATTAAAATGATGTTGATGCTCAGTCAGTAAAACACTAAGGCAGCCTTCTGCAACTTTGCGTTTTCTAGATAGTTTGGACTCCAGCTCCCTGCAGGGCCAGTAGTCAGGGATGCTGGGAATTGTAGTCCAAAACATCCGGAGAAGACCAGGTTGAGGAAGGCTGCACAAAGGGAAAAGGACGGATGAGCCTCTGGCTGTACAGCAAATAAATGTTTAGGTGCAAACGGCCATTTTTTAATGCCGGGAAGCGAGCTGAGATTTCTCTGCTGGCAGCACAGTCCAGCCTCCCGCAGTCTGGGGGCCCATCTGCAGGGCCGCCGGGTCGGGAAAAGCTGCGCTGCGGAAGCCGCTCTCCGTTCTTCTGGGGAAATCGGGGAAGTTTGGTTCCTCTGAAGCATCAAGGTTAACTTCTGCCTCTCCTCTGCGAAAAGGAACATTGTACGCGAGAGTTTGAAAGCGGTACGTTAGAAGTCGCGCTCTTTTCTGGCCTTTGCTTTCTGTGTTTTGAACTATAAAAGGTCATAGTCTCGTATTAATTATTTCAATACGAGAATATACAAAAAGGGAGGGGGGCTGGGAAAAACATGTCGTAAGATGGACCTGGTCCCATCTAGCCCAGCAGCGGCTCTCTGAGGTTTCAGGCCGGATTCTTTGCTGGCTCTACCTGAAGATGCTGACGGGGTTCAAACCTGGGACTTTCTGCATGTAAAGCAACTACCACAGAGGCACCCCCCCTCGACACGAATCCCCTAAATCAGTGATGAGCTCAAAGGGAGATCTTTCTCTCCTGTTGGGCTTTCGCTCTGATTTCACCTTCTGCTACAACTGGTCATGTTTCGGAGGGAGAAGAGGAACGTTGATAAGCTTTGTCCCTGGGACCCCTCACTTTGGGGGTCTGTTGTTGCTGTCGGCCCTGCCCAGGCGGCATCACTCATTGTAACGTCTAAATGTAGAATACCTTTGGTTCTCAGGAGAGCCGGGCCTCCACACCGCCTTTATTTCCCTTCCCTTTTTAAACTGTTCTTTGCCGTATCTTTTGTGCCCGTGTGTGTACGCTTATACTCTGGAAGATTCGACAAAGGTTGAGGTTCTTTGGCGTCTTTCACTTCACTGCGCCCGCCTGGATTCTGCTTCTCATCTGCGAGGACGCCGGGTTTTCTGCCCATCTTGACCCTGAGTAGTGTAGTGCAGGAACTCAGGTCCAGGGGTCAAATTTGACCCTCCCGGAATCCCTTCCTCTGCCCCCAACCCCTTCCCCCCTTCCAACTGCCGGTCACTGGGTGCTTTCCTGCCTTTTGTGCATTTTTCCTGCCATTCTAAAGGTTTGAAATGCTCCCCTGAAACTTCGTTACTGACGGTAAGAGACACTTTACGCTGGTATTTTTGGCCCCGTCCTTTTTGCTTGCCACACCCACCCCTGGAATGCGGTCTCTGAGCGCTTCTCTGAGATGGAACGCGGCCCTTGGGTCCTGCAACCTGACATAGTTACCCGCCAGTAACATCGTAGCAGTAACGTTCGACGTGCATGCTCTCATCACGGCCGTCCCATATCTACGCCCCAAAAGAGAACCCCGAAAGCGAGGCTGCTGTGTCGATCCAGACTAACACACCAGTTGCAGCCTTTTTTAATCTCCGCCAGGACTTTGGCAAAGCGAATGGATTCTTAATTCCCCCGTTCCAAACCAAGCCGCCCCAAAATACTTTTCATTCCAACAAGGAACAATAGGTTGTGCTGAGAAAAATCTTTCTTCCCACCCACCCAGC
Organism: Anniella stebbinsi; assembly: GCA_029215795.1. Lineage (NCBI taxonomy): Eukaryota > Metazoa > Chordata > Lepidosauria > Squamata > Anniellidae > Anniella > Anniella stebbinsi. The sequence continues at coordinate 98,749,406 of JARDYH010000008.1, read as the reverse complement.
TCCTGTGAGGATTGCAGCCAAGTTCAAAGGGAACAGGGAAGTCTGAACAGGGTAGCAGATTATATCAGCGTCCCTGCTCATAAAAAAGTGCCGTGCCTTCATCCCTGTGAGCTCCGGTTCCACTACACCACTGTTACCCACTCACTATCATTAACTCCCTCCGCCACCCGTTTAAGTTGTCAAGTTTGCTATCCGTGTACACCCCCATTTCTTTCCACCGTATAGGGACCCAGGTATGTCTTTCCCGGCAGGTTGGTGAAGTCGCCCGGGGGTCTCAAAGCTTTGACTATTGGGAGGTACAGAATTGTAATAAAATAAATCCCACTGAGTTTACATTTGGGCTGTAAATGCGGGAGATCTCAGCTCACCTGCTGGACAGGAGCAGAAGTTAAAGAAAGCAACCCATGAAGTCCATTTCGTCTCATTTATTACATTTCTATACCGCTCAATAGCCGAAGCTCTCTGGGCAGTTTACAAAGACTAAAAAAAAACCCCCTGGTTAAAAATACATGATGCATAATATAAAAATCTCATTTACGTAGAAACGTAGAAACAGACAGCACGCACGTATACCTAAACAGTTTTTAAACAACGAGAAAAATTCAAGGCCTGATTAAAACTACATTGTATTCAGTGTTCGTTTGCTAATGGCTGCTGATATATTGCTGAAATTCTGCCTAATGTAGGAGTTCCCTGGTTCCCATTTCTTCTCCAATTGACATGTTACTAGAGATGTGAAGGGGATAGGGAAAAATAGAAAGGGGGGGAGAAACCAGGGGGAAAAATCCACAGCCAATAATGGCACCCCAAATCTAGCCATTGGGGAGGGGGTGCCTGACCTATACCTGATTTTTTTACCCACCCTGCTCTTCTCTTCTTTAACAAAGTTGGTTTGGTGATTCCTCAGGCCAGTAAAACAGAGACCCTTGCTGCTAGGGGGTTGGATCCAGAGAGACGCTGATGAAAGTGGACTTCCTCACCCCTCTGCTCCCCATGTAGCCCCCCACTCCCTGAAAATGCTACAGAGAGAGTCAGGGAACCCTGGTAAAAGAGTTGATCTGCAGTTTGGAGGGTAGGAAGATCCCCCAGAATCAGGCAGAGGGACCTTCCATAACTGGAGCCCTTTCTCCTGCGGAAGGCAGATCCTGGGTCCAACCCTGTGAGCACAGAAAAGGAAGGAAGATAACTTTGATGCCTTCTGATTCTATTTCACTTCATTTTTTATTTGTTATTATATTTTTGATTATCATGATTTTAAACTATTTTGTTTTTTTTTTAATTTTTGAACGATTATTCTCCTGATATGAAGGCACCTGCTGAAGGCAGAATCTTTGTTTAAGCTAAGGAGGTTTGCTTCTCTGGTCAAGCGTCTGGATGGGGCACCATCTGGAAAAACCAGGGTGGCTTCCATCCTGGAAGCAAGGCGGAATAGAAACGTGGTAATTAAATACTAGGCATTCATAGGCTCTCTCTTGGCCAGAGTTCCTCTTCTCAAAACTACGGCTCGTGGTTGTAAGAGTCGCCACAGTGGTGATGGGATACAGTGGGATAAGACAGAGAAATTCTTCTTTGGAAGAGACTAGCCTGCTACAAATAATTATTCTCTTCGGAGAGTTTGGCTGCATTTGCACGTGACGCAAAGCCATGGTTTGTGTTAACCATGGGTTGCAACCTTAGCCATGGTTTGTCTTGCAGACCAGCGAACAAGGCAACCTTGTTTTCTCTATTTCCGGTTTGTTTCTTCCCACCTATTCTGCCCGTCTTCGTAATGGTTTCGTTTTCAGGCTATTTTCCTCCATTTCAGGGCAAATGGCAGCACAAACAAGCCAGGGATAAGCCACAGTTTGGGGTTGAGCAGCATGGTTTAGCATGTCGTCTGAGCGGGGTCAGTGTGACAAGCTATGGTTTAAGCAAGCTGGATTTGTATGCAAACCTTCCCCCCCCCCCCCGGTGATTTCTATTTGTGGTTTGTTTGTGGGGATGTGTTCAGACACAACAAGCTGGGTTTCAACAAACCACACCCATTGGCCCAGCGTTGTGTGCAAACCAAGCCCTTCACTTTATTTTCTTTGTTACAGAAATAACCCCAAAGCAGATGATATGGCCTGAAATTGATCAGAAGCGTGTATTTCCTAATTAAAAGAAAGATAACTACCTGCTTCCCCTGGTGATCTGTTAAAGGAGGGGGGGGGGGGTCTGGTTTACATACTCAAATCATACCAGAATGGAGAGGGAGATTAGCTTAGCTATCGATGCCTTGCAGTTTAAACTGAATTTCCCATCGTCTCCATTTTGAACATTTTGAATTTCCCATCTGCTCCATTCTTGGTCCTGGTGTTTGTGATGAGATTTTGTTTTGTTTTTTTAATTTGGACAATTACTAACTATTCCGTTTGCTGTCAGACGTTTTCAATAAACGAGGAAGCTAATTTTGCTCTGCCTGATCATGATTGTCCCTGTGTCCCTGCACCTGTCGTTTTTTTTTTAAGGAAACTGATGCTGAAGGAGGCTCCCGAAAAGAACATCATCAACATTACGACACAACAAATACAGCCAGTTGAAATTATTATTAATAATAGTAACAGTAAGGGGGGGGGGGGGAGGAAAGGTACAATCCCAAGTATCACCAGTGATACTGATTAATGGGCTCTCAAACTTTTTGGGAGTTGGTGGGAACTGTTGGACTTTTGAGCGAGCATTGTGGGTGCTCTCACAAAATGGTTGCCATGGGGGCGGGGCTTGCCCATTCATCAAATTTCTGCCAGGGTGGGCACGAGGAGTCAAAGCACACATTTTCCAGAAAACAAACGGAGACTCAAAGCAGAACCGTTTTGAACCCAATTAATGACGGCGTTGGAGGAACCATAGTATGAAAATCTCATTCCCGCAGTAGAGGGGATCCGGAGCTCAGCAAAAGTTGCAGAGAAACCCTGGAAAAATTGCTGGAATACGTTGCAGCTCCTGCACAAAATGGCACACAACTTTCCCCACCATGGAGACCAGCAGCGTAAGACTACGACCGACTTACAACATCCATTCATCGGCCTCTCTAGGCACTGAAGTTGTCTGTTTGGCAGATGACGATATCACCCTAATGTATTATGAATTTACCGATTTATTCCACGCCGCTCATACGTCTGCCGCTTTAGAAGGCTACAGGTCTCTGCCCCCAAGGTGCTTACAATCTAAGAATTGATATAGGGGGAAGCAACAGAGGAAAGGGAGTCGAGTCAGGGGTCAAAATGGAAGCCATACGCCACTGAAACACTCATGCGCTCCCGATTGACAGAAACAAGAAGAGTAACATCACACTGGTGTTGCGGGAGACAGTTCCAAGCATAGTACATCACATTTATACAGAGATTTAGAGCAAAGAGCTTCACACATCTTTATCTTGTTATAGTTACAACAACCCTGTAAGGTAGGCCAGTGTTTGGCTAAGCCCACCGGGTGAGCTTGTGGCAGGGGTCAACTGTTTGATCTTCTATCTATACCTGATCTTATCTTTTTACCACACGCACGACGCACAGATTAAAGATTCCATGCTTTACACTGCTTTATAAATGGGAAATAAAAAGGGGAGGCAAGAGAGGGGCAGTGTGGTGTAGTGGTCAAAATGAAGTACTGGGACTGGGGAGATCCAGGTTCAAGTCCCCCTGCTCGGCGCTGAAGCTCAGTTGGTGACATTGGGCCAGTGACTGACTCGCAGCCTAACCTACCTCGCAGGGTTATTGTGAGGATAAAAATGGAGAGGTGAGGATCATGGGAATTGTAGGACTTTTTTCCTGCCTGAGCATGCGCCAGATTGTGCCCTTACACAGCAAAGACATGGGAAAGAGAACAGAGTTAACTGTAGTACTGTCACCTGAGGGAAGAAATTGCAATTGATTTAAGGAGAGGCATGTTAGTCAATTACGAGATGCATAGTCAATTACGGCACAATCCTGTGCAGGTTCAGACAGACCCCAAAAAAGTCCTACAATTCCCAGCAGAAAAAAATGTTTAGACAGAAAAAAGTTGTCAGGAAGGAAAAGAGGCCAGCCTGGCTATTTTGAGTCCAGTAGTAGAGGCAGTGTGCACCACTTGCTGGGGAACATGGGTGTGAGAGTGCTGTTGCACTTGTGTGCTGCTTGTGGGTCCCTGGTCAACAGCTGCCTGGCCCCTGTGTGAACAGAAGGCTGGACTAGATGGACCCTCGGTCTGATCCAGCCTCAGGGCTCCTGTTCTCTTCTTGTGTATTCTTCTATCATTTACATTGCCAGGACAACACATTTCCTAGGCATGTTGAGACAGAAAAGAACCCTACAACTCCCTGGCTGGGGAATGCAGGGAGTTGCAGGACTTCTCCCCACGCCCCCATGTCCGAACATGCATAGGATTGTACCCTAGATCTACAATCCTATGCATGTTTAGACAGCGAAAGGAAAAAGTCCTACAACTCCCAGCATGCCCCAGCTGGGCACGCCCCATGCTCGCTTAGACGATCCAATCACCTCTCTCCCTTCTAGGTGTGGGCGGGGCTCCAGGACTTCCGCCCTTGGCAACTGAGTAGCTGGTGGGTCTCTGCGTTACTCCGGGCGGAGGATGCGAGCGGGGGCAGCCGGCGGCGGCTGGCTGGTGCGGGCAGCTCTGATGGCTCTCAGCGGGGGCATTACCGTGGGGCTTTTCCTGCTCCCTACAGGTGAGCCACCCCCTCCACACACCCCCAAAATGCTGCCTTCCCCAACCGTGTGCCCTCCCCAACCGTGTGCCCTCCCCTTGTTTTGGACTCCAACCCCTATGCGCCCCAGCCGGCATGCCCATGGTGAGAGATGATGGGACACCGGTTTGGGGAAGGTTGCCTCAAAGAGAGGGAGGGAGAGATCAGTGGCCCAGACTAGGACCCAGGAGTCCTGGGTTTAAATCCCAGCCCTGCCCTGAAACTCACTGCTGCACCTTGAATGAATTGCTTTCGTTTGGCTGGCCGCTTAGGCGTGGCGCAAAACGTGGGATACAGGGGTATCAATCTGCCAAGCCTACCTCACAGGGTTGCCGTGAGGGTAAAATGATGGAGAGCAGACAAAAACTACTTGACCGGCACCAAAAGGGTAATGGCATTGACTCTGGAGAGACAGGGAGCCACCACAGAGAAGACCCTGCCTCCTGCATCATTTCCCTCTGTGTCAGTGTTGTGTTGGCCAATCGGGAACTGCAGTCCCTCTTCATAGAACCCCCCCTTCCTTAGCCCTGTTCCCCCAAGAACACCCCCCCCCTCAAAAGTCAGACAGCTGTGTTGGCCAAATCAACAAATCAAATCGATATCCACCCCCCATCCATCATTCAATGGACTGAAGATCTTACTGCTGGTGCTAAACGTGTCCCCTGCAGCCGTCCGTTCCGCTTGGATGCTTATTTAGATAGATGGTCTGTTAAATCCTTCTTTTTCCCTCTTTTGCTTTTGATATTGAGGATGATGTGCACTAGTATTGGGCAGGGACATGTTTTATAACGCCATGTTTCCTTTCCCTTTTCGTTTTGACTTTCTTTTGTTTGTTACTGTTGTATTTGCAATTTTTTTTTTTTTTAAAGGGAAAACAAATTCGTTAGAAAATTTAATCAAATTAAAAACCATAACAGCTGCAAGCAAACAAACTGGTTCTAAGCAGTTTTCACCTCCACCAGGACCAGGTCTTGTGTAAAGCTAACGGGTCTTCGTTGTCCATTCCGTGCCAAGGCAGACCCAAATATTTTATATTATATACTGTTGCTGGGAAAATCCATTTCCCTCCAGCTACTGTGAGGGTTGCAGCCAGGGCTGGATGAAGACATGCTGAAGCCCTAAGCCATGTCAAGATTCAGAGGCCCCATACCATTAAAAAGAGAGAGAGATTACATTGAGTCATCCGGAGTTTTGGAGTGCGTTGTCATCAGTATGCTGATGACACGCAGCTCTATTTCTCCTTTTCATCTTCATCAGGCGAGGCTGTGGATGTGCTGAACCAGTGCCTGGCTGCGACAATGGACTGGATGAGGGCTAATAAACTGAAACTCAATCCAGACAAGACTGAGACGCTGTTGGTGGGTGGTTCCGCTGACCGGATGGAGGGTGTTCAACCTGTTCTGGATGGGGTTGCACTCCCCTTGAAGGAGCGGGTTCGTAGCTTGGGGGTTCTCCTAGAACCATCTCTGTCACTTGAGGCGCAGGTGGCCTCAGTGGCACGGAGTGCCTTCTACCAACTTCGGTTGGTGGCCCAGCTACGTCCCTATCTGGACAGGGATAACCTGGCTTCAGTTGTCCATGCTCTGGTAACCTCCAAGTTAGATTACTGCAATGCACTCTACGTGGGGCTGCCTTTGAAGGTGGTTCGGAAGCTGCAGCTTGTGCAAAATGCAGCGGCCAGATTGATAACTGGAACCAGTAGGTTCGAACATATAAGACCTACTCTGGCCCGCTTGCATTGGCTGCCTGTATGTTTCCGAGCCCGGTTCAAGGTGCTGGTTTTAACCTATAAAGCCTTACACGGCTTGGGACCACAATACCTGATGGAACGCCTTTCCCGACATGAACCTACCCGAACACTACGTTCAACATCTAAGGCCCTCCTCCGAGTGCCTCCTCCGAGGGAAGCTCGGAGGTCGGCAACAAGAGAGAGGGCCTTCTCTGTGGTGGCTCCCCAATTGTGGAACGATCTCCCTGTCGAGGCCCGCCTGGCGCCAACATTGTTATCTTTTCGGCGCCAGGTCAAGACTTTCCTCTTCTCTCAGGCATTTGGCAATATCTGAGGAGCCTGGGTCTGTTTTGTTTTGTTTTTGTAGGGTTTTTTTTTTTTTGTTTTTTTTTTTTTTGGAAGTGTTGAAGTGGTTTTTAAATGTACAGATTGTGTGTATGTTGTATGTTTTTGCTGTTTTAATTTTTGTATATTGTTTTTAATTGTTTTTAATCCTATGTAAACCGCCCAGAGAGCTTCGGCTATGGGGCGGTATACAAATGTAATAAATAAATAAATAAATAAATTATAGTAGAAAGGGTAATGAACAGGCACCACCCAGTGTTAGGGGGTGCTGTATTGCCACGCTTTCTCCATCTGTAAAGCAACTCTTCTGTAAGCCACACCAGACTTTCCAACATATTTAAGACAAAGCAATTTCAACTTAGTTATCATGCATCTTAGTAATCTCCAACATATTTAGAGGCCCCTTATTAATATGAGGCCATAAACCATGGCTTACTTGGCTTGTTCCTAAATCCAGCACTGGTGGCAGCTAAACTCAGAGGGAACAGAGAAGTCCGAGTGGGTATTATTGCAGGGAACATCAGCATCCCTATTCGTGTCATGTGAAAGTGTACATATTTTTTTCCTCTTCCCTCCCCGTTGCTTTTTCTTTGTGTGTCGTGTCTTTTTAGATTGTAAGCCGGGAGGTAGGGGCTGCCTTGTTTTACATATGTAAGCCATTCCGGGAGCCTTTTTGGTTGAGGTGTGGGATAAAAATCCTTTAAATGAGTAAACAAGCGGCTAAAACATCAGTGACAACCAAACACTCCGACTGACGCATTAAACACCTCCTGCCATCAAATGTCTGGGACCCAAAGGAAGTCTTAACCTGGCACTGAAAATATGGCCGTGTTGGCGCCAGGCCTTGCTGAGAAGAGGTCCTCTTGGCGCCATCTTTATCCAGCTTTCTTGGGCAGCCACAGCCCAGAAGGCCCAGCTCCCTCATATTTATATTAGTCCTAGCCAATCTGAAACGTTCATACAGCCAGCTAATCACAGGATCCGTATTGGACTGTCGCATTTATACAAGGACTGGCCAATCCGGACGTCTCCTGCCGCTTGCTGAGCACAGGAGCGGACGCTGCGCATCATTGCTCAGAGCGCATGCCCTGGGGCGCCGGAGTCTGTGCCACAGCGGTATATCGGTACGTTTCCCACGATGCATTTGTCTTCCTGTTCTTCAGATTTGCGACGGCAGGTGTTGCAGGGGGACCTCCTTCAGCCTGTGTTGTTCAGCTCCTTGGTCCTCTGCTCCGTCTTGCTCTACTTCACGGTCTCCCTGATGGATCCGGGCTATGTGGAACATGACGAGGATGAGCGGGTACGTCTTGTCGCATAACGCTTTAGGACAGAGGCCTCCAGCCTTTTCTTTTGAGCCCACTGGGGAATTTGAAAAACTGCTGCGGGCACCACCACAAAATGGCCGACGAGCGGGTCGCCGCTTTGGCATCCTGCGGATTTGCATTTTAAATCTCTGCATTGCCCGCTTGGCTATATTCTGGTTGCACTTTTATATTATACATTTATATCGTTTTTTTTAATATCGCGGTTTGTACTTTGTGCAGGTTGTACTTTGTGGTTTTAGGTTTTGTGAACTGCCCAGAGAGCTTCAGTTATTGGACGGTATAGAAATGCAATAAATAAATAAAATCTTACTCAGGGGAAAAACGTTTCTTTCGCGTCTATTGGACACCGCAGCGTCTCTTCATTAAGAGTTTGTTTAATCCGGCTAATTGCTAGCGGCGCAATACAGTTAATGGTTCTTTTAAACAGCAAGCTGAATATGTCAGCAGTGTGAAATAGCCATTAGAAGGGCAAACACAGTTCTGGGTTGCATTAGAAGGAGAATTGCATCAAAGACGCGTGAAGTCTGTCTTCCTCTCTACTCAGCACTGGTGAAACCACAGCTGGAGTCTTGTGTACGATTCTGGGTACCACATTTCTGGAAGGACATTGACAGGTTAGAACAAGGTCAGAGGAGGCCAACAGAGATGCTACAGGGACTTGAGGGCAGGCTGAAGGAACTTGGGAGGGTCAGTCTGGAGAAAAGAAGACTGAAGGGAGACAGGTGAGCTGTGTTCAGGTACATAAAAAGGTGCCGCAGGGAAGATGGTCAAGAACTATTTTCCATAGCCACAGAAATTAGGACCCAAAATAACAGGTATAAGTTGCAGCTACTTAGATTTCAATTAAATATAAGGAAAAACTTCCTGATGGGAAGATCTGTACCTCGGTGGAACAGTCTACCCATGGAGGTTGTGGGTTCTCTCTCTTTGTCAGTTTTTAAAAAAAGGCTGGACTAGATGATCTTTGTCGTCCCTTCCAACTCCACAATCCTATGATTCTACCCGTGTTTAAATTTCCTCTCTCCTTGCTTTTTTCTCTAACTGCCTTTTTATTTTATCGTCGTTGGTAGGAATTGGTGAGCGAAGAACAGCAAGCGATGATCTCTCAGCAAGATTCAACCCTTCGGCTCCGACGCTGTGGTTACTGCATGCTCAAGGTGCGCCGTTCTTGGGTGTGGGGGACGTGGTTCTCCTTGAAAAAAAGACCCCGGGGTTAAGGGCAGGTAGATACACACCCCAGGTGGCATTCCACTTGGGGCCACCTCCTTCTGCCATGACCCGTGAAAGGGATGCTGAAGGGACTGGACTCCCTTGCAGATAATTGCATCATTTTGAGGGCCAAATATGGCCTTTCAAGATTCCCCAGATGGCCACGCCCACTTTCCTTAGCCCCTCCCCTTTCGCTGACCATCGATTGGTGATTTCCTGGCTTTTCTCCCTCCCGCTCCCCATTCTCATAGGCTGAAATGCCTCCTCTAAGCCGTAGTTGCAGGTGGTCAGAGCTCTTAGCTAAAAGATGTGAGTATTTGGGGGGCCCTCCTACCACCACTGAGAGCTTCCCCGAAACTGAGTTTGGCCCTGAGGCCGGAAGAAGCCCAACACCACTCCTCTACAAAGGACACCCAAACAACTTCGATTTAGATTTCTCATTTGCCTGTCGCCTGGAGCTCAGTGTTAGGGACACGAGTTGTGAGAACCCAGGCCAACGCTGCCCTGGTGCCGATTGTGGGAAGCTATTTTTGCAGTGGAGATGTTTAATCCCTTGTTCTTACATCATTATTTTTAATGATTACGTTTATATCCTGCCTTTTTTTCCCCTCTTGCAAGGTGGTTTTAAATGCTCCTCCTCTTCTCCATTTTATCCTCACAATGACCCTGCGAGGAAGGATAGGCTGAGAGGCAGGGACTGGCCCAAAGTCACCCAGTGAGCCCCAGGGCTGAGTGGGGACTAGAACCCGGATCTCCCAAGTCCCAGTCCAACGCTCTAACCACTACGCTACCCTGGCTGTCCTTCCCTGCCATTTCCCCAACAACCTCCTCCTCCCCCCTGCTCCCCATGTGATACGTCTGGAAATCCCAATTATAGGAAAAGTGACTGGCAAGGTTTCGACCAGAGCGGGTGAAGGAAGGCGTCCACTGCTTCCCCCCTGCAAATTGTCCTTGATTAGTCCGATACGTTTCTTTAAAATATTTATCCTCGTTGACAAGTCTTCAACTTGGTTTGCAATCCAGAATCAATCCCAAATCCCTCCACCCTACTTTTTGATGTCCTCTCGCCTGATGAAGAGATCTGGAGATCTCAAATGCTTGCACATTTTGGAGGTGACTTTTGGGTATCACTCCACTATGGGTTTGGGGATTTTTCTTATAGCAAATCCAGCTCCCTTGTTTGGGTGGGGCGGGTGTCTGAGTCAAAACTAACATAGTTTACAAGGCAGCTGTTTCCCATGGGGGGAGTTGTGTTTAGCCCATTGCGGAAAAACAAATCAAAGGAGAAGGTGGTGGTACCTGACTTCAGGGCGCAGTCTTATGCATGTTGAGACGGGGGGGGGGGGGAACCCTACAGACTCCCAGCATTCCCCTGCTGGTTTTGGGATGGATTTCCTAGAATTCCTCTGCGAAATGGAACCACGTGAAGCAACATGATAGCACTCTTCAAGTATTTGAAAAGTTGTCACACAGAGGAGGGCCAGGATCTCTTCTCGATCATTCCGGAGTGCAGGATGCGGAATACTGGGCTCAAGTTACAGGAAGCCAGATTCTGGCTGGACATCAGGAAAAACCTCCTGACTGTTAGAGCGGCACGACAATGGAACCCATGACCTAGGGAGGTGGTGGGCTCTCCCACATTACAGCCCTTCAAGAGGCAGCTGGACAACCACCTGCCAGGGATGCTTTAAGTTGGATTCCTACATTGAGCAGGGGGTTGGACTTGATGGCCTTAGAGGCCCCTTCCAGCTCTACTATTCCATAATTCTATGAACTCACCTTGCTCTTTGCTTCTTATAGCAGCCGATGCGGGCAAAACACTGCCAGGCGTGCCAGCACTGTGTCCGTCGCTACGACCACCACTGCCCCTGGATCGAGAACTGCGTTGGGGAGAGGAACCACGCACTCTTCCTGGTCTACTTGGCTGTTCAGCTTGTGGTTCTGCTGTGGGCCGTGCCGGTGGCTTGGTAAGCATTGCCAAACCCCACCCCCAAATCCATTTGGGTGGGCACATTTGGGGTGTTGAGGATGTGTCGTGGGCACTTTTGCAAAATGGCTGCTGTGCTGGGCAGGGCCGGTCACGCAAGGACCACTTCCCAGAAGGCAAAGTGGTGAGACAAAATAGAAATCTTAAGCAATTAAATAAAAACCAGGAGAGGTTAGGAGGTCCTCACTGGGGCCCTGTTGGAAACCCTAGAAAGTCATGGCGGGACATCCCCAGACATTTTGTACTGGGGCACACTCCCCCAGGGCCAAAAGCAAAAGGAAATTAAACCATACCCGATGACATTTGGCTCTCCTGTGCCGCTCACAGCCCTGCTCAAATAGCTAATGTGACATGAAGGCAGAAGAAGACCTTCCTGGTGTTGGCCCCCATGCACTCGAATTCCTTGTCAAGGGAGGCAACAGTAGCTCCGTTTTTTGTTGTCCTTCCTCAAAGACATTTTTATCCGGAGAGGCTTTTGTCCACTGTTTAGAATGGGGGGGGGGGGGGTGAATGCTGCACAAAAGCAGGGGAATGATTGGTGGTTGGGGGAAGGGGTGGAGCCAAGAGAAGGGGTTGTGGCCCTTGAGAACCTCGGTGGGCCAGCTTTGGCCCACGGTCCTGACGTTCCCCATCCCCATTTTGCAAAGTTTGGTAAGGATTAAAAGGCGGACGCACGTGAAACTCTTTGAATGTTTGGACGTGCAATACAAAGGTTTAGCAGTAGTAGCATTGTGGGAGCAATTCCAACGGCTGCTTCTTTCTCTCCTCTCCAAAGGTCTGGTCTGAAGACTGGGCAGCTTTCCTGGGTGTGGCTCCGGCACAACCTCCTCCTGCTCTTGGCCTTCCTGGTGATGCTCATCTGCGCCCTGGTAGCGACCCTCTTGCTGGTTTCGCACCTCTACCTGGTCTCCTGCAACACCACCACCTGGGAGTTCATGTCCCGCCACCGCATCTCCTACCTGAGACACCGCGAGGCGGAGAACCCTTTCGACCGAGGCATCTTCCTCAACCTCTGGGGGTTCTTCTGTGCTTGCCGCCTCGTGGCGTGGGAAAAACTGTATCCCCCGGAGGTCAGCAGTGCTGTGTGACCACTGAGCGAGCCCGGGCAAGGGTCAGACCACTGGGTCAAACCAATGGTTGCCTTTCACGCCAGCGAGCTTCTGAGTTGGGAGACAGAGCTGCACGTTTGCGCCAGCTCCTGCGCAAAGGCCCTGTTCACCGCCTGATCTCGTACATAGAGGCCACGATCCTGTTATGAAGCGACTCCATTGGAAACGTTCATGCCCGATGGTGGCGGCCTCTCTGCTTTCCAGCTTGCGGACGGCTTTTGGGAGAGAAAACGGAAGGGAGCATCTCGTCTTTCCCTGGGGAGAATTCCCTGGCAACTGTCCACTGAAATGCTGGCTTGAAAAGCTACATGTATTAGTGCCTTATCAGGGGGCGGAAGTTAGGGATACGCGGAGCGCGCGCAGACTTCATTCTTCCAACTGCTGACGCTGTGCTTTCAAGTGGTATATCTAAAGCTTTAATAAAGATTGTTCTACTAAAACAGCCTTCCCCCAACACAGGACTCTGCCCCTGAGAGGCGGTACTACAACTCCCACAATGCCCAGCCAGCTGGGGATTGTGGGAGTTGTAGTACCGTCTCTCTGGGGCGGGGGAGGCGGTACTAAAATGTTAGCGCTTGACGAGGCGTTGGCTTTTTGAGATCCTTGTACAATTAAAGGTTTTGGACTAAGCGTCTGCGATCGAAGTCAACTTGACACGACCCTCCAGATGTTGTCGGACTGCAGCGGTGAAGGATGACAGCAGGTGCAGTCCAAGAACACCTGGAAGGCTGCATGTTCCCCATCCCTGTTTTAACTGGAGATGACCAGGATTCGATCCTGGGACCTTTTGCCGGCGAAGAAGGGCTCTACCACTGAGCCTCGGCCCTTCTCAAACATACTAGCCTACTGGATATGGATGGAGGAACCCACTGAAGTACCAGACACCTCCTTCTTCTTCTATCTGGATGCCTCAGTCCCACAGGGGATGGGGGAATCTGCCCCCATATTCTTCATTTCAGGTTGTTCCAGAAAGGTTAATTTGCACATAGGAAGAGGCAGACTCAAAGATACCACAGAGCTGTTTTCCTCAGAGCAGCTACTGCAGCGTTCAACAGGCTGCGTGAGATGGATGGAGGATGCTAGAACCATCCGAATCCTCAAAAAGGGAGATGTACTTCAGGGCTGAAACGTGCATGTTAATTCGTGTGTGTGTTCCTTGGGGTGTGCCATTGACAGCCTGCAGAGGTTGCTCCCCCCTCCCCCCCGGCTTTCAATGGGTTGGGCTCCTGATGCGGGATCTGCCCAGCCCCTGTCCTGGAGGCTAGCAAGGAGTTTCAGAGAAGGCGAGTAGAGGAATCCCCTTGTTATCTCTAACCTGTGATCAGAGATAACAAGAGGGTTCCCTCTGCGGGAAGCAGGAATTGCACAACGGGCAGGCGGGCGAGCGGTGTAATCTCCCCTCCCCACGGGAGCTCCTGTAAGCGGCGGGCGAGTGCCGGATTCCCCCCCCCCCCCCCGCTCTGCAAAAGGCTCAAGAGGATAGCTGTAATTATCATCATTATTATTTTTCCCACCTGTTCACACTGGGGAGCAGCTCCGCGCCCTGGTTTCATATTCAAAACAGTTCAGTTTTAAGTATTAAATCACAGTGGGTGGTTTGCAAGAATCATGACAGACTCTCTGCTCTTTCAGACATCCACATGTTTCGCTTTCCAAGGTCATTGGGGCTGGGATTCTCCAGCAGTTATTTTTTCTCTCTCCCTTCTTCCTCAGCCTTTTGGCGATTTTCGAACCTTTTACACAAGACAAAAGAAATTCACAGAGGGGGAGAAAGCGGACTCCTCGCACATCCTTTACGATGGCCCTGCAGCGGCATCTTTGGAGACAAAATGGAGGGGAACGAATCTAATTGGGGCAATAAAACCCAGTCAGAGGCAGAATAGGAAACAAATGCTCCATTCACGAAGTAAGGAAAACCACCAGCTCTCCCATCAGTGGGAGGGAAAGACAATAGGATCTCTTTATTTTTCAACCCACTCGGAGAGCAAACACGCTGGAACTTTAACGGGCCGTTCTTCGCGGAGAGTGCAAATTAAGTCTTGGCAGGAATGCCCCGCCTTTCATGCGCACAGGGTAGCTGCAAAGACAGAAGGCTGGACCACGCCGCCTGGTCCTGCTTTCTGACAACGCGCATCATGTTCACCCCCAACGGCTGCATGTTGGTACAGCTGCCTGCAAAGAGGACAGTCATTGCGCATTGTTGTACGGGTTACAGTGTCCGTGTGATTTGGAACCCTGGTTTTTGCAAGGTTCTGTATTGGCGTGGAAGCTTACGCGTGTTCGGTTTCCCCACGGCAGACGTGGGTGGACACAGGGCTAGGACGCACAGGGGAGGAACGCTCAAAAAAGGCGTACGGGTCTCTCTCGACGCTCAAAGCCAACTTCTGTGCTTCTCTTCATGCGTGAACCGTCGTAGGTGATCGTCCTGAATTCATGCAATGTTCCTCTCTGAGGCACATCAGGAGCACACTGCGCATATAACTCATGTCTATGTACTCCATCAACATATCGCGGGACAGGTTCCATGAGCCATCCCACAACTTTAAAAGATGACATTCATGGCGGCTCCTGAGTTAGCAGCCTTCAGATCGACAGATCCTTCGCCATCCTGGTTTTGACAGACTCCATTCCCCTGGAAACAAGAGGCGCTTCGGATGTGACGATATTATGCAGGAATAGGAAGCTCAAAATTCCCCAACGGGAACAAAATGAATTCCAGCTTAGGTTTTACAACGTCCTACATCCTTTTGCCTCTGCCCATTGCCCATCCCGGAAATGTGTGCAACCTTGCTAGATCTTTCTTCAAGAAGTACTTGCTTTCGACCTGGTTGAGCTTCACTGGTGGGCGATTGGAGCATTGGCAATGTTGCACAGAGAACACTTCCAGTTCCGGTCTCTCCGTCGCTGTATTTCACCTAAAGCGGGGCTTTTGCGTCTCCCAAACGCGAGAGAAACACTCAAACCGTCCCTGAAATCCGGTGCTCATTCATTTCTCAGAAGGGGAAGACGCAAAAAATTAGTTCTATTTCGGGCGAGGCGGAGGCATGAAGCGCGCAGGAAGATCCAGCATCTTGTACTTCCTGTCCCTCCACAACCGCGTCACTTCTTCAGTGGTTCCTGGATCTGAGCGAAATCACATTTTTAATCATTGCGAGTGGCCCACCTCAGAGCTGAAGAAAAATCAGAATCTGCCCCAAGCGCATCTCAAGAGCACGGGCCTTGCGGAGGGGAAAGTTTTCCTGGTAAGAACTTTTCATTGTCAGTTTCCACGCTGGAAACTTTCGCGCCATTTCCTGCAATGTTTCGTATACTGAGCTCTGGAAAAAAACAGCGGTGCTTGGAAGCTTCATCTTCCCCAGATCTGCGTTTCTTCACGTCTCTTTCCTAGCAGCAACCGAAGTGGGTATCTGTGAGCGGACTCTTGACGCCCCACCCAAAATCAGACCTCTAGGAGGCGCTTGGAGACAAAGTCAAAGTCCTTGAACCTGGCCTGGTCGTCTACAGTAAGAGGCGGGAGATAATCCGCAGGAGTCAAGATGGCCGCCTGGGAGGTGAAGGCCTTGTCGAAATGGCTGATGTCGGTGGCTCCTCGCAAGCGTGGCACAAAAGGGGGCGCTACCCTCCTGGCAAAGAGGGCAGCCCAGTCAACCTCCTGGAAAGAGAAGAAGCAAAGCGACACATGGAACAAATTTGTCCATCCAAGTGGCAACTGGAGAATCTCATCTTGGTAGCTTTCTAAGGCCAAGGACCCTGTGGTCCTTATTATTATTATTAATATTTATTACATTTTGATGTTCAAGAACTACCACTCCCATCAGCGCTGGCTCCAGGTTTTGGAGAGCCCTGGGGCAAGATCTGATCCATTCTCCATTTCCCTTTAAGAAGAAAAAGGGGAGTGATGGACATTCTTGTTCCTTTGCTGCCATAGTTTTAGTTTATTGTCACTGCCCTGTGGATGCAGGCAGTGTTGCTATGGCTAGGCCCCGAATCAATTTCCCTGGGTCCCCGAATCAATTTCCCAGGGTCCCCGAATCGATTTCCCTGGGTCCCCGAATTGATTTCCCTGGGTCCCCGAATTGATTTCCCTGGGTCCCCGAATTGATTTCCCTGGGCCCCTATTCTATTCCCAAGCAGTTCTTACTCCAGGTTTTGGAGGGCCCTCAGGCAAGACACCCTCCATGACCCCCTACCTCAGTGAGTCCATTTTGTCACCGCCAGGGGGCTGCTGCTGGGATGTGAGCCCTTGGCAGGTGCCCCCCCCCTGCCGACCCTGACTCGCATCATCCATGACTATTGGCCATCCCGGCTTTTGTTCTTGAGGCCACAACCTCTTCTGCAGCGCTACAGATTCACCATCCCTGCCCTAGCTGACTCCAAACAAAGCTGCCTTGTCCTGGGCAGACATCCACAAAGTTCCTTCCATGCTTTCTCAAAGACCCTTGAACAGTTAACCAGAGTTGCAAGAATCATATGTAAGAAGTTCAAAGTATGTGGCTCTACAACGGAGATGTCAGATCTCAGGCCCATGGCCAAATCTGGCCTGCATAGGCTCCAAATCCAGCCTTACGTTATTTCCCCAGATGGCCACAGCCCTCCCTTGGTCTCACGGACACTTTTGCACAACCTCCCCCCCCCCCCCCCGGGATTCTAAATGGTTGAACTGCCTCTCCTAAGGCTGAGTTACTGGCATTAAGAGCATTCAGCTACTTCATAGTTTGGTCCCCGACCCGTTTGCCCCGCCCACCACTGGAACACGGCCCCCGAGAGCTTTTCCAGAATTGGATCTGGCCCTCAGACTGAAAGAGGTTGCACACCCCTGCTCTACACCGAGCTGCGCCCCCTTTCCTGAGATTCGTGTACCGCTCTTCCTCCAAAACGTTCTGGGCAGCTAACGGACGGTGACTCAGCAATCCCCCATCTAGGCCGGACTCCCATCAGCTTAGCTTCAGATGCGGAAAGGCATTTCGGACCTTCAAACCAAGTCTCTGGACTAAAGCGGCAATCGGACCAGAGAAAACAAAGGAAAGTAATTTCCTTCAAGAAACGGGTTGACTGCAGCCTCCTTTACCTGGAAAAAGGGCTGGTTTTTGATTTCTACGGCATCCCCAACACCTGCTCCAAGGCGTCGCTCTGGACATTTTTGGAGAAGCTGCAGGAAAAGAGAAACACAGAAAAACGGAGCCCGAAGGATGAAGCAGAAAAACAGAAGAGAAAATTGGCCCGCCACTCCAACAGGGTCTCCAACGTGGTGCCCACGCGCCCCTGGACATCTCTCCTGGCGTCCCCTGAACTCCCTCCCCCTCCTGTTTTTTATGTTATTTCTTAAGATTTGTTCAATTAATTATTTTTCAACTGGGAGGCCGGCACACCACTAATCAATGGGCTGCCCTCAGCGCCATCTTTATGTGGGTTCAAAAGTGTGGTTCTGTGTTTCAGAGCTCAGGCGCTGCCATTTCTGCCTCGGACAAGTTATTTCCCTTTTAGCCTCACCACTGGCCACGGTAGCCATTTTGTCAATGGGCAAGCCCACACTCATGTCAGCCATTTTGTGAGAGCACCCACAACCCCCCAAATGTGCCCCGCCAACCCAACAAAGTTGGGGACCCCTGAGCTAGCAGATTGTGAGTGCAGAAGGAGGGCAAAAGAGCAGGTGAGTCATGCGGCTGTATCCAGGCAGGAGTCGTAGTGCACCATGAGGACTAGCTGCTCCAGCCCAACTGAAACAAGGGGGACTCCACAATAGCCCTCTCTGCACAGGTGAAGTAGGCTTTAACGGAAGGGAAGCTTCTTGTCTTTTCGAGTGATCCCAGGCACGTACCTTACGCATTATGGTGGTTGTATTTGATGAGAGGAATTGCGGGTAATGGACATCTTCACTGATGATGCTGTCGAAAACCTCCTCTTCGTTCTCCCCAGGGAATGGACACTGGAAGCAAAGACAGGAGTTTACAGATCTAATACCTGAACATCTTTTAACGAGCCCGACGCATTTCGGAAAAATATTTCCTTCCTCATGGGCCGCTCTCACCTGTTTCTGCACATGTTTTGAAAAACCTCACTGATACTTCCTCTGTTCTGAACTATAGAGTACTTCGGCATCAGTAAGATTTTTCCGAACGTCTGCGGAGAAAGAGGAGCAGCGAAAGGTTTCAGAAATTCGTCGGGTTTCTTGAAGTATTTCCAGGCGATTGAGAATCTCTTCTCCTCTTTGCCAACATAATTCGTGGCTTTCTCCCTCATCGGGTTTTTTGCAGACTTGGATTTTTTTGCAGATATAGTAGCTACGCCTATTTGACTCTCCTCCAATTTACCCTTTTCATTACAACAAGTAATTAATCCACCTCTTTCTCCCTTTGGTATTACTTAGCGGCCAGACGTTACTTCAAATCTGTGTCTAACTCTAAAACTAATTTAAATTACTTTCAATCAGTCTTTAACTCAGCATTTCCTGTGTTGGATCAGAGCTCTGAGCGCCCTGCAGCCAGCCAGGCTGAACGACGTCTTTTATTTACTCTAGAGTAGGAACAGGAGGGGATCCGGATTGTGACACTAGCATGGAAGGAGTAGAGGAGCATTTAAAATCTGGTTCAGGCCCCAGCAGCTACTCTAGAGTAAAAATGGAAACAAACAAAAAAGACAAATTTTAAAAAGACTGATTTTAAAGCATTGTCCCTTTTGGCCCCGAGGTCATCAGATGAGGCATTCCTGTAGTGTCAGTGTAGAGTCTACTCAGAGTAGAGCTTTAGTGTCCCAGCTGCTGGCAGGCAGCCACCAATGTTGCTTTGCTATCTGCGTCTGCTAAAGGCATTTTTTTTTATTGAAAGATCAGCCGCCATTTGATTGGTATAACTTGATTTAAAGTTTTTTTATGCTTTTCCGTCTCCTATTATTTTTAAAGTTCACCGTTCGAAAATCTGTTGTTTTTTATACACAAATTTCAACCTATTGTAATTATGTCACAGATATATCGAACTTTAGAAACACAGACAACATCCCACAACTTTTCAAGAACGGGAGTCTCCATGTTCTAGAAAGATCTCCGTCTTTGAAAGACTGGTGAACGCTCTGTGGAGAATAACTGCACATTCCCCGCCCCCCTCCTACTGGGACTGCACGTTTTTGTATGACTGCATACTTAAGAACCCCCCAAGAGTCCTGCTCGTGAGGCCAAATTAATTTTGACATCTTTGCTCACCTCCCCAACCAGCATCTCGAAAATTAGCACGCCGAGCCCCCACCAATCTACCGCGCGGGTGTACGAAGGATCCGTCAAGACCTCTGGAGCCAGGAATTCGGGGGTGCCACAGAAGGTACTAGTTCGGTCACCGAAACCTATCCCTGCAAGGGGGGAGCAAAGGGGGAACTATCTTACTACACCAGGGAAATGAAGTCAAAACAACCAATTCACCTGTTGTTAGTGATGGCACATGTTGGATCGGCAGGTAAATAAGCTGAGCGATCCTACTGCCGCAAATGGTTAGTTGCAGAAAAGATTCAGAGCGTAGGCCCATAGGATGCAGATCTGCATACGCTAATTCGTATCTATATATGCATATTTAGAAACAATGACTAGGTTTTGCCTAAATCTCACAGGAGGCCAAGCTAGCCAAACCATTTCAAATCCAAATCGTCTCAAAATAAAACAAAACCTTCAATTAATTTGCACCCTGTCTGAGATCAACCCAAACCAATGGGGGAGAAAATATAATTTTTATTGCCATGCAGAAGAAGATGGGTGTGTGTGTTGCGGTATGTGGGAAGGAGAGGGTTAATATTTCCCACCCAAGCTGCACCCCTCCTTGAAAATCACCCCCTGCATGGCAATTAAGCTGAGTGTGTGGGGGGAAACAGCTTCCAAAGGCATTGATGGGCATTCAGGTCTCTGGGGAATGGAGTTGGGACACTGGGGAAATAGTTCTGGGTCCCGGGCCCCATAGGCCCAGGCTTAGCAACGGCCATGATCGCGGGTATGGCCAAGTCATTCACCTTCCTTGCAAAGGCCAAAGTCGCCAATCTTCACAAAGCCCTCTGCATCTAAGAGCAGGTTGTCCATCTTCAGATCCCTGCAGACAGAGAGGAAGGAGCGATCCAGGTCACCTATGCGCACAACTCATGTCTCCACACTATGCGCTCTTCCCACGGCACAGAATTAAAGTGCGGGATTCACTACTGTAAAGTGCAGTGATGGCCGCTGCTTTGGATGACTTTAAAATGTATGGAGGAGGAGGAGGAGGAGGAGGAGGCTCTCCATGGCTACGAGTCCTGATGGCTAGGTGCTGCCTCCCGTTTCAGAGGCAGTGGGCCTATGTACACCAGTTGCTGGGGAACATGGGCGGGAGGGTGCTGTTCTGCTCATGTCCTGCTTGTGGGCTTCCCACAGGAGGCGACATCTGAGGTTCTTGCATCCCAGAGGTGATTCAAATGTCTTACCTGTAAATGATCATCTTCTCGTGTAAGAACTGGAGTCCCAGGACAACGCAGGCAGAGTAGAACCTGTGGAAGGGAGATCCAGATATTAGACAAATGGGGGAAACCAGGTTCAACAGAAACACAGCCGCCACAGTCAAAGTTATAAGGATCCTGAGTCAAGGTCCTTCCTCCTCCCTGCCCCGCAAAACTGTCCCCCGACACGTGTGCGCAAAGGAAATCCGAATCCTTTGCGAAACAAAGAAATGATGCAAATGATGTCAAACCGGAGCACATCAGTCCCTCGAATACTGAACTCGAGTGCTGAGTGCTGACGGAAAGGTAACCCTAATAGACCCACTGAAAAAGAAAGAGGGAGAGATCAGCATACGCGGGAAATTGCGACATTTCCCATAATAATAAGATTGGGGGAAAATGCCCGTGCCTCAGAGGAGCATGCTAAGTTGCCACAAAATGCTGAGTGTCCGGGCGGAGGGGGACGCCCTAAACAGGAACACCTTTTTCTCGGAGGTGACGGGATGCCGCAACATTTCCTGGCAGGGGGCACATGGATTCGTTCCGTTCCGTCGCTTGTCCCGCCTGCCTCTTTGCTGCCTTTCTGCAGGTGTTGGGATTCCTTTGTGGGCGATTTCCCCCAGTGGGGTAGAGGTCAGTTTGGAAATGCGGATGCTCGTCGCGACAGGCCCCCTAGCTACGCCCCCAAGGAGAGTCTAAAAATCCCCACCCTTGTGGAAATGCATGGGGAAATCGCGCCGTTCAGTTGCAGAGAAGAACCTAGTCGTCACCTCAGCCTGGAATTGCGGCGCCTGCGGTGCCTGTGGGCGCCACGTTGGGCCCCCGAAAGACAGGCCTGTCATGTGATCCAGCCTGGCTGTTATTTATTTATTTCTTACTTTCTTTACCCCTTTGTTTGCTAAATGTCCTTACTGATGTCCTTACGATAGTTGTCCTTACGTCTGATGTCCTTACGATAGTTAAGGCTGATGTCCTGCTGATGTCCTTACGATAGTTAAGGCGCAATCCTATGCATGTTTAGACAGAAAAAAAGTCCTGCAGCTCCCAGCATGTCCCAGGGCATGCTGGGAGTTGTAGGCCTTTTTTTCCGTCTGAAGATGCATAGGATTGCATCCTTAAAGAGAAGGAATGACCTCAATCCACTCACCGTGTCACGTGCTCTGGGAAGTTGTCCACGCAAATGCGCATCATGAGGTCGCCACCCGGGGCATAATCCATCACAAAACACACATGGCTCAGCGTCTGGAAGCAAGCGACCATGTTCACCAGGAAAGGGTGGCCGGAGGAGTTGACCACTTCGAAGATGCGTTTCTCGCAATTCAAGCTGCCAGGGAGAAATCAGAAGGAAAAGTCAGGCTGGGATGGCAAAAATTTATACTAGTGAAAGAAGAACAAATGGAAGTTTTTTTCTATCCCTCCTTCGCTTTTGCATTTCTCCCATGACCCATGAGGACTAGGAACTAGCTAGCTATTTTAAAAGAAAGAATTCCATACTGGTAATTTAGAAGGGCAATTTGTCATTTTGGAGGGAAAACACAGAGATTCCTAGATTTTGGCCCAGTTGGAAACACGTTCCTCTTTTTCGCAAGAAATCAGTGGTAAATTCTGAAGTGCAGGCACTCCCCTCAAGGGGAGTCCAAAATTGCAGGCTGCTGTATTGATCCAGATCAATGAATTTGTTATAGGGTTTTTCATCCGCTAAGTCTTTCGTGAAGCTAAAGGGCCTTTATTGCCCATTCAGGACTGAGGCGACTCAAAATACTTTGCATTACGACAAGGAAAAATATATTGTTGCTGGGGGAAGTATTTTTCCCTGAGCTGCTGTGAAGATTGCAGCTAAGCTCTGAGAGAGCAGGGAATTCAGAGGGAAGTGGCAGATGACTTCAGTGTCCCTGCTAATAAAAATCTCCCAGGGCCACATCTCTGTGAGCCTTGCCTCCACTACACCATGACTGATCCACTATTCATTAGAAATCTCATCAAGTCAACAATTGCTGTGCCATTTCAGGGCAAAGATTCACCTGTCCACATCATCCCGGCTAATGATTTCGTGTTTCTTCAGGGCTTTGATGGCGAACAACTTTCCTGTTACCTTATGCTGAGCTAGCAACACCTGAAAGACAAATGACTGAATGTTCTTGGAAACATAAAAGGCCTTTATTTTTTGGGGGGGATTTGCCTGCATGCGGCTTCCCCCGCAAAAAACTAGCACACCCATCTATAGTTCCCAGTCTCTGTTCAATAGTTGCTGCGCGATTCCAAGCCAAGGAAAAATCTGAGAATTGGCTCCCTGTACAGAAACCTGGCCTTGAGTACTTAGCAACCATATTTTGGAAAAACGGGAGTGTGTCTCATGCTCCCTCCTCACAAACCCCTTTCCTGCATTCTCCAACAGGCATTTCAAAATGTGCGCGCACACGTCAATATAATTTGCAGACCTGCGTCAGATAAGAGCCAGCAAACATATTAATTTTGGAGAGGGCCAGAGCAACATTGAAAAGTCTCCATTGCAAAAATGA
The DNA here is from genome assembly GCA_029215795.1 of Anniella stebbinsi. Classification (NCBI taxonomy): domain Eukaryota; kingdom Metazoa; phylum Chordata; class Lepidosauria; order Squamata; family Anniellidae; genus Anniella; species Anniella stebbinsi. The sequence continues at coordinate 98,726,042 of JARDYH010000008.1, read as the reverse complement.
AACATAAATCACACATCGGACCCCCTTCGTGGAAAGCCGGAGCCAAATCTCTTACTTTCACGAGCTCCCGTTCAAACGTATTCCTGTTAACTGTATTCTCACAATTAACTTTACATCTAATTTGGGCCCTTTGAGTTCCCGGCTTGCGCGTGAGGATTTGCAGAGGTGGAAAGAAAGGGTTGGTTTTAGATCCCCGTTTCCTACCAAAGGGGCGTCGGACGCAAGGACTTATTCTCACGTTCTACCTTCCCAAAGTGCCCACGTCCCAGCATGGCAGTACAAGAGAAATCCTCCAACTGGACAGCCCTTCTCCTCCTGTTGACAGAGAAAACACAGCGCTTTGGCAAAAAGTAGCCGGGGAAAATGATCGGCACGCACACGGCCAGCAACGGAAATGACGTGAAAGTGAGACTGGAGAAACGTCTTCGGGAGGGCGGGAGGGGTGAGAAGCAAAACAAAAAGAAAAGAAAAATGAAAGAGCAGATATAATAGGACTGGGGAGTTGAAGGGAGAGACAACCGAAGCACCCGAGGGAGACGATAGATCAGAGCAAAATGCTGTCCATCGTTTGGAAAAGGGTGTCAGAAAGTAGGGAAGTCCAAGAAAGGCAAAAGATGGGAGTTAAAATTGAAGGGGGCCAATTGAGAACGGGGTGGATATTTTTGTCCACGAAAGGTTGCCAAGGAAACTCTAGAGTTATGGGATGGGGAGGGAGAAGCAGTTCAAAATACGTTATTTATTTATTTATTTATATATATATCCTGCCTTTTCCCCAGGACTGGGACTCAAGGCGGTTTACAAGATTAAGACATGTACAATTAAAACATATGAATATAAATTTAAGCCTGCAGTAAAATTAAAAACATTTAAAAAATTTTAAAAAACAGTAACAGTTTTTTAAAAAATAAAATAAAATAAATTCCAAAGCATTGATTTAGTCCCAGAGCACTTCCAAAAGCCTGCTGGAATAAAAAAGTGTTTGCCTGCCTCCGAACCCTAACACTGAGGACAAAAGGAGAATATCGCTTTCCTCAGTTACGAAAAACAGAAGGGAGAGAGTCTACACCCCATTCTGAGGAATCAGCTCATAAACATAATACTGGGAGTATCAGAGAGAGAAGAGAGGGGAGCAGAGCCAGTCCGCTAGAAAATCTATGTAATTTTTTCGTCTTCCCTCCGCATTCCATTTTCCTTGTGTGTCGTGTCTTTTTAGGTTGTAATCCTGCAGACAGGGAATGTCCTGTTTTACTGAGTGAACATAGCTGTCCCGAGAGTCCTTTTTGGCTGAAAAGCGGGGGGACGGGACATTTTTAATAAATAATAAATAAAATAACTCTCAGGGCATTAAGAGAGTGTCAGGTACTAGAACGGGGGATAAGCTACCGGTGCCTTCCAGGTATTTTGGGCTTCAAGTCCCCTGACTGTTGTCCATGCTTGCTGGAGCTTATGGGAATTGTCTGGAAATATCTGGATTAGGGCATCTCAATTCCAGAAGGTTTCACTCCGAGTGACTGAATTACTTGAAGGGCAGACTTCACCTGTATCAGCAAAAGAGGTCCTTCTCACTCGCCCACCTCGGAAAGCAGTTAATACAGGAGAGATAGTCCTTTAATGAAGAGAGTTAGAGAGAGGGGGCAGCCATTTTAAGAATGGGCAAGCCCCACTCCTAATGGCAGCCATTTTGTGAGAGCGCCGCCCATCCAGAAAGGTAAGGTTCTCCTGGTGTCAGGATTCCAACAAGGTAAGGTGAAATGCTTTGAATGCTCTAAAGCACTGCAGAAAAGGAGGAAGATGGAGAAGATGCTGAAGATGAATCCAGCGCCCCTCCACCTCTCCTAATTTGGTGCTCACCTGGCGACATCCTGGGTCGGCTCTTGCGAGCTACAGGTCCGTTCATCTACATGCAGCCTTTTCAGATGCTAAATGGGGAAAAGAGGGGGGGGATACCTCATGATGTCAAACACAGCTGTTGAAGTCCTACAGAAGTTGCCCCAGGTACCACACCATGCCACCCTTGAAACCTTACCCCAGAATCCACAGGAGAGCGCTCCGGCTTTTTGGGAGAAGATCCGAGAAAGAGGCGCGGCGGCTTGGGAGGGACCTCTCCATCAAAGTTCAGTTTAGCTACAGGATAGCTGCTGCATAGGAGGAAATATCTTTTTTAAAACGGTCTCTCTCTGTCTCTCTGTTCTTCAGGCAGAGATCCAATGTGTGATACAGGACCAGAAAGATTTGGGGAGGGGGAACCGTAGCCCGGTGGCAGAACCCCTGCTTTGAACTCAGAAAGTCCAAGTGTTCCCTCCCCGGGCTGGAGAAGGGGCTAGTTTGGCTCCCCGGAGAATCACAAGCAAATGGGGAATATGAATCCAAATGGACCGATGGACCCTATACGGGCAGCTTTCTGTGTTCCCAAATAGGTTTGAGGCCTCTGTCTCCTGGCTTTTAGTATCCTTAGCTCCTTTTATCATTAATTATTATTAACACATTGTTAAGAATTAATATCAGTGCGTTATCATCCATTATTACCAATACGTTATCGTGATCAGTTATTGTAATTAGTTATTATCGTTTATTGTTATCAGTTACCATTATCTATTAGTTATTATCACTTAGTTATTATCAGTTATCATTATCAAGTCGTTATCAATTAGTTATTATCAGCTATCATCAATCTCCATTGTCAATTACTTATTATCATTTATCATTGTCAGTTACTGTTGCAAATTAGTTATCAATTCATTATTAAAAGTTATCGTTTACAGTTATCATTGTCAATTAATTATTGTCAATTATTATCAGCTTTTATCAATTAGTTATTGTAATTACTTATCATAATTAGTTATTATCAGTTACCATTGTCAGTTATTGTTATCAGAGTTATCAGGTATTGTTATCAGTTATCATTATTACTTATCATTCTTAATTACGGATAGTAATTATTACGTATTCTTATTTACAATTCTATACCACCCAACAACCAAAGCTTTCTGGGCGGTTCGGGGGGGGGGGGGAACCCTCTAAAAAACACAACGTGAGAAAAGAAAAATATAAAACCTGCTTTCAAAATTTCAAACGGGATCAAACCAGAGTAAAAACAAAAGAAACCACACATCTAAAAGCAAAACTGAAGGACGGGAACAGGGAAAGGACTTCACCTGGCACTGAAAAGACCACAGCATTGGCCCCAGATGGGCCTTTCTGGGAAGGGCATTCTACAACAGAGGTGCCAACACCAAAAAATCCCTGTTTTTAGTAGCCACCCGCCTCGTTTCATTGGGCAGGGACTCCTTTTTCTTTCGACCAGGAAACATCTCATGCATATTTTAGTTCTATACCCCCCCCACCAGATTTGCATTTCATGCCAAAAGAAACCGGAGGGGGGGGGGGGACGGAAGCATATTCAGAGTTGTTTGCAACCAACCCAGAAAACCGGTATGGTTTACCTGGCATCTGGAGCCCTCAGATCAACCCGACTTTGGGAAGGAGCTGCAGGGAGGTTGTCTGTACACATGGAAACCTGGAGCGGGGGGCTTAGAGTGTTCAGGGAACTGCAGGGGGGCAGGAGGCTCAGCATCAGCCGCCCCCAGGCAGCAACGTTGATATTCATCTGAGAGGCACGGAGGAACTCTTTCCCTGCAGAAAAGCAAAACTCAACAGCTGACGAGACTTTTGAAAAGCAGGCCCTTTAAAGCACTCGTTGAACAATGCAAGCTTGTCACTGATGTTTTCATTGTGTGACTGAGTTATTTATTATGTTTATATCCTGCCTTCCCCCCCCCCCCCCCATTGCGAGGAACACAAGGTGGCTTACACGGTCCGTCTATTTCTCCATTTTATCCTCACAACAACCCTGTGAGAGAGGTTAGACTGGCTCAAAGTCACCCAGGGAGCTTCATGGCCATGACGGGACTCGAACTCAGGTCTCCCAAGTCCCAGTCCAACACCCTAACCACTATAGCACTCTGGCTTTTATGGGGTGGTCTTTTAGTGGATAATTGTTGCTGCTCTTTTAAATTTGGTACATCTTAATTTCGCTGTAAGTTGCTGTGAGTCTCTTCCTTAACAAAGGAGCGTTCGAAATATCGTCGCAACAACACTGAGAGAAAGTGCAGCATAGTGGTTAGAGTGTTGGACTAGGGCTCGGCCTAACTTACCTCACAGGGTTGTTGTGTGAGGATAAAGTGAAAAGGAGGAGGATCGTGTACCCTTCGACAGTCTGCTTGGGACAGTCACCGACACTCAGTCTAATCTACCTCACAGGGTTGTTGTGAGGAAAAAATGGAGGGGATGAGGGCCATGAACACTGCCTTGGGATTCCTTGCATGAGAAAAAAAAGGAGGAATATCAATGTAATACTAATTCTAATATTAATACTAGTACTTCTCCCTCACCAGGCAAACCTGTGAGGCTAAAGGGAAAGTCACTTGCCCAAGAACCAAAGTCCAAAGCAGAGGTGAAATCTGAGCTCCAAAGCACAAAATCACTCTTTGAAATCCAATTCAGGATGGCACTTGGGGAGGGGGGCAGCCACCTTCCTTGGCAGCATGCCAGCGTCCCAGTTAATTTTGTATTTTTTTAAAAAAAAAAACCTCTTCAGTAATAAAATAAAGATCAGGAGAGGCACGGATCCTGGCGAGCGCCAAGAGAGGTATCTTTGGGCACACGGGTCCCCACAGACAACGTTGGGGGCCTCTAGTTGCTCTCAAAAGCCCCACATCGCAGGGGGAGGTTACTAGTGGGACAGGATGCCATCCCTGAGAGAAATTCCTCCATCGTGACCTGGGCGTCTTGTTTCCCACAATCAGTTTCCGAGGAAGCCCCGTCAACGCAGGGGAAAGATGCCGTGACGTCCCCCTGAAGAAATATCAACCATTAGCACATAGGATCCCCTAACAGTGTAGTTTTCCAGCCCCCTTACCTTTTTGTTTGGGGAAAATACGTTTCTGCCGCTGCAGTTTGGAGCGCGTCTCCAGGACCAGATTACTGAAAGTCACCTGCAGAGGAGCGGAGGAGGAAAGACAGAAAGGCAACTTACCTGCGGGATCGCCTTCTCCCATACAATCCACCCCGCACGCTCAGGTCCTCTGGGAAGAACTTACTACAGTCGGCCAAGACTAGGCTGACAACCGTTACCCAGAGGACCTTCTCTTCTGCCGCTCCCAGACTGTGGAATGACCTGCCGGGAGAGATCCGCCAACTCAACAATCTTTCAGAATTTAAGAAAGCTATAAAGACTGATCTCTTCCGGCAGGCATATCCAGTGGAATTTTAGAATGTTTTTAGGATGTTTTTTATGATGTTGTATTGCTATTTTTAAAATGTGCACCATGTTTTCAATCAGTTTTATGTATTCTATCATATTTTATATTTACTGCTGTTCCCCGCCTCAATCCAAACAGAGAGGTGGGTAAGAAATAAATTTATTATTATTATTCAAAATGGCGGCTTTCCTCAGGGGGGGAAAGGCCAGTAGCAGAGCTTTGTCTCGATGCTTTGTATACATCCAGTGGTAGAGCACGTGGTTTGCATCCAGAAAGTCTTGAGATTCTCTACAGTAAGCAAAAAATAAATAAATCCTGGGACTTAATGCTTTTGGTTTCTTGCGAGATTACAATGGGCTCCTTTACACGGCAGGCGGACACATGGTTTGAATTGAGGAAAGTCCTTTCATAGCAAGTTCTATCGGTTTCCATCTGTTTCAATTTACAGCCACTAGATGGCGCTGTGCTGGCATTTCACACAGCAGCTAGATCGAAATAATGTCCCTTTCCACATGACTGCCAATCTTTTTGAAAGTGAGATAAAGGGCGGGAAGCGCGGGAGACATCCCAGAACTTGACTCCCACTAAGAAAATAACCACTTTTAATGTGGTAATATCCGGGAAAGTGGGATCCTCTGCCACTAAATGACAGCGTCTCAATGGACACAAACAGAGGGGAAGTATTCCAACCATGTGGTCGCCCTCCTCCACCTGTGTAATGCAGCCCATAACAATCGCGCAAAACAATCGGGAAGCACAAAAGCTCCGGGTAAGCAATGCGATTTCCCCTTAATGTAGAGACACTCCCCCGCTTTTGCGCCTACATAGAGCAGCAGACCCATTGAAATGAATGGGTAAGCTAATGAATGTAAGCTAATCAGACATAACTCCCATTACTTGCAATGGGTCTACTCTAAGGAGACTGCATAACTTTGCTGAAAGCCTTTCCTGTATCAAATGAAGAGCGAGTCCAACCCGCGCGAATCCAGATCTGTTGGCTAGTTTTTTTAAAATGTAATTAAATGGTTACCTCTGCAAAGAGTATCCCTTGGGGCTCAAGAGAAATTGACATGCCGTGGCGTTCATTATCCAGGAAATCATCCAGGCGTAAGACCTTAACCGCACAAAGTCCTCTCCAGTCGGGCCAATAAATGGAGATCTCCAGCTCTCGGGACTACAAAAAAAGGGACTGAGGATTGTAAAAATACTAGAACTTTTAGCCACCAAGGGAAACGACGTCCCTGCAGGCACCTCTCCAGCCCCATCTTAATTTAAATTCCAAGGACAGCTCACTACCTCATACTTAAGATTCTTGGACAAGCGACGTTGCTTTTTAGACACGCCATTTGCTTTCTGAGATACGGTCTTTAAAGCTCAGCTGAAAACTTTTTTTTTCCCCCCAAAGCTTTTAGAACTTTAGTTTGATTTTACTATTTTACAATGTTGTTCGTTTTAATTTCCCCTGGGCCTGTTTGGTGTATTCCTGTTGTTTTATTGTGATTTTATCAAAATGTAAGCCTATGTGGCAGGGCGTTGCTGTTTTATTGTTTTACTATGTGCATTGATGGCATTATAAAAATAATAATTATTAATAATAGCAATATTAATATTAATAATAATAATAATAGGGTTTTGTGACCGTCCACGCCCACCATCGCAGCCATTTTATTTTATTTTTTCAAAGATTTGATTAGCTTTATTTCATTTTTTTTAAGTGTTTTTAGTTTTCTAAAACTAGAGTATGCAAACTGGCAGAAAAATAAATAAAAGAGAAACACATCAGATTTAAATCTGCTTACTGATAGAGCGTAGTACATTTGAAATAGATGTATATTTCCCCCTTTACCTCACATACCAAGATATAAGTGGAATCCATAAGATGCTTGGAATTTTTCTTTATAAATCTTCACCATGACATATTAAATTTAATCTCTTTTCCATAATCTGAAGAAAGACTTTGACAAACACTGATTGGTTGATATAAAACAAAACACTACCATATTTTATAGAAGTCAGATGTTTCAGCTTTCCCTTTAGCTAATTTCAGTTGGGACATCATTTTTTCTGCCGTGTCCGTTTGCCGAAATTCGGTATACCAAGATGTCAATGTTCAAAGTTCTGCAATCTTCCAAATTTTAGCTGTGACTCTTCAATTTAGCACGCTGTTCTTCCCTTATTGCTGACAGGGCCGATGCTGGTGTAACATGCCTGGTTTGATGGCAGCCATTTTATGAACAGGCAGGCTGCCCACACGGCAGCCATCTTGTAAGAGCGCCCATGACATGCCCTCAAAATGCCGCAGCACTGGCGCTTTTTGATATCGCAAGAATGCTGATGTTGTCTGATTTCCCTGTTTCCTCAGGGATTGGTTTCAATCCTCAAGGTTGCTAGAACCTTTCTGGGCAACAATATATATTATTCTTTGTTGTAACAAAGAATTTGGTGGGGCAGCATGGTCTTGCATGGATCATTAAGGGTGCAATCCTGTACCTGTTTAGATAGAAAAAAAGTCTTACAACCCCAGCATTCCCCAGCCGACTTAGGAATGCTGGGAGTTGTAGGACTTTTTTCCTGTCTAAACAGGTGTAGGATTGCACTCAAAGTTCCATTAGAGTTACCAAAGTCCTGGTAGAGATGAAAACCGCTAGGACCAGTTTGTTGATCTGGGTCATCGCTGCCGCCTGCAATTTTTGGACTCTCCTTGAGGATGTTGCTCATACTGCTCTCCACATTGACCACTGTTTTGGGGGGAAAGGAGACCAAAGAGTCCGCGGTTTTAGGGTCCTAGAAAGTCACACACACTTACTCGATCCAATTCGACAATAAAGGTTTGGTCCCAGGATTGGCTACGGACGGGTCCCCAGCTTGTCTGGCCAACTGCTTTGTTGTCTACCTTGAGTACGGCAAGGACCTCACCTGTGCCAAGGGAGAAAAGAAAGGCAACACCATAGGTCCTATGTACTCCAACATGCATATGCGGGAGATCCAAGCCCTAAGTTGGAGTAAGTCACCATGCAACAGAACGCAAAGTAAAGTAAAACCCACCCGAAATTCTATCTACCCTTAGTTGCAAATGCAATCTGGTCTGGGAAACCCTTCTGGCTGCGTCTGATGTTCCTCTGATTTTACAAATCAGGTCATTAAGTGATTTGTGAAATCAGGGGAACATCAGGAGCAGCCAGAATGGTTTACCAGTTAGCGTGTCGGACTGGGACTCGAAAGATCCAGGTTCTAGTCCTCACTTGGCCATGAAAATGGGTGACCTCGTTTTCACAACACAACAGCTCATCGTGGGACAATTTTACCCACAAGGCGTAGCCACTTGTGACGGCCACCATTAGGAATACGTGAGCCCCGACTGGGGATTGCCATGGCTTGTCGTGTCATGCAAAGCCAGCCAGTGGGGGCAACTTGGGGGTTAAACAACCCTTGCATAATCCACGGGTTGTTTTAAGCTCCTTGGGGGCAAATTAAGCCACGGCAGGAGGTTGGGTGGCGCGACCTGACCCAGTAACTTTGGCCCGGGCTCCCGTCGCAACCTACCTCACAGGGTTGTTGTGAGGATAAAATGGAGAGGTGACGGAGGATGGTGTAAGCCAGCCACCTCAGGTTCCTTGCAGGGGGGAAAGTGGCCGGATATGGATGTAGTTGTAGAAGTAGGAAGAAGAAGAGAGGAGAGAAGGAAGGAAGGAAGGAAGGAAGGAAGGAAGAAGGCCGTTTGCATACAAAGCAAGCATGCAACCCACAGAGAAATTGTCCCTTCTGCAGACGCCTGGGAGCAGAATTTCCTCCCGCCATCCCCCTTGCAGGGGGGAAAAAAAACCCCATGGCAGTGCTGGAATAGCAGCAATACTAGAAAACACCCATCCCACCATTCTTCTGGGAGTCGGTTGAACCTTCTCTTTTTCCTTTTAGAAGGGCGTGTGAGAAATGCATATTCTTATAATGGCGATCACACCTAATTTATTTATTATCTATTTATGTAAACCACTTACATGCCCTGTGATTATCGCAAGACCCCTCAGGATGATCACGACAATCACAGTTCTAGCCATTACAATACGGTAATGTAATATAATAACGTAATATTCGATCATCACTGCAATTACAATTTTCCTATAAAGCGCCCAGAGAGCTTTAGCTAATGGGCGCTGCAGAAATGTAACGAATAAATAAATAGATAAAGAATCATTATTATTATTATTATTATTAATCTCCCCAACCCTTGAAAAGCCTCTGCCAAGGAATCCAACGGAGGGTTCCACCACTCACTGCGGAGTTCCTCGTTCTGGAAGCGTTTCCTGGCAGCGCCACGGCTGGTACTGCTGACGCCCACCCACGTTCGGGTCAAGGATTTCAGGTCGCCGGGGATGTCGTAGATGGGAGCTGTGCTTGCCGCTGGGAAACGGCCGGGCACCCTTTCCAAGAGGCCCTGACAGCCCAGCAATCGCACCTCCAGCGTGCCTGAGGGAAGTCGAAGAAGGGAAGGGAACCACACGCAGCGAAACGTTTCAGGGAGACGTACAGAACCGTGAGGTACACGAGCCCGACCCTCCACCTCGCACGAAGGCGCGGAACCTTGTTTTGGCCCGAGGGCCGAATTTCCTTTTGGAGAAGTGCTCGGGGGCCGCATTCCAGCAGAGGGCGGGGTCAGAGGCAAAAGGGGGTGGAGCCAAAGTACTAGCCTATTGGAGCTCAAAGGCCTTCCTGCCGGGAACTGAGCCATAGCAGAGGCAGTTATTTATGAATGCGTGTACGTGTTTATGATATTTCTGGACTGCTTTTCAGGGCAGTTTAATAAAACCAGCATAATATTCAGAGCAATAAAAACCGCAATAAAAACAGCAGTAAAACCAACCACAAAACGCAGCAATTAACACAGCCACAAGAACAGCAGTCTTATTAGGAGAAGGCCAGAGAACAACCACGTCTTTTCTAGGCCTTCTGAAAAGCCTGCAAGGACGGAGGACAGAGGACGGCAACTTCTTCCAGAGCTGTGGAAGGTGGTGGCTCCAATTTCAGCGGAGCTGTGAATCCATTCTGGGTTCCAGTCAGAACCCACCAGAACTCTAAAGGAGTTATCCAAGGTGCTGGACCTAGATTGGGGATAGGGTTCGGCACTTTGGACAGCTCCTTTAGAGTTCCGGCGGGTTGTGATTGAAACCCAGAATGGATTCACTGCCCCACCGGAATCGGAGCCACCAGCCTCCACTGGCGGGGCCACTGCAGAGAAGGCCCTGCCGCATGCACTCGGCCACCTGACTGCTCTCACAGGTGGGCAAGTGAGGAGGGCCTTTCAACTGTTCCGGATGCGGGAGGTGGGAGGGGAACTGGCACAAAAGCTGGGAAACCACCCAATGATTAGTGGTTGCAGAAACCGGGGTGAGGCCAGGAGAAAGGGGATTGAGCAATTTGTGGAACCCAGGCAGGTGGACCCCTCTGTCTAGGATCTGAGCCGAAACTCAGTCAAGGTTACCTGTAACAGCAGTGGGCTTGATCAAAGAGGTGAGCGGCGGCCCGTTCCCCAGCCGAGCTCCCAGGGAGAATGTGTTCCTGATCTCCTGCTTGATGAGCGCCCGCTTCGGGTGACTGTGGGAGAGCTGGCCGAGAAGGTCTTCAAGGGAGAGCCGCAGCAGGTCAATCTTCTGCGAGGATTCTTGCAGGCACAGCTGCGCCTGCAACACAAGAAGATGGACATGATGGGCTTTGCCATATCTTTTGCTGATTCAGGAATTTCCTGACTATTGAACATGTTTTAAGTATGACTGTTTTCTGGATGCTGGCATGGATGTGTTTTGGTAGGCCCAGTTTCTGAAGGTTTTCTGTAAAAACATTTGATGTGATGCAGGTGACTGATGTGACTAACGAAATAATTTTGACCTTTTCCTGTTGCCATAGTTCTTTCACTTCCACGGCCAGTGGTGTATATTTGCTTCTCTTTGCCTCTTCCTTTTCGACAACATTTTTGTCATTAGTTATTGCTATGTCAATGAGGTAAGTGTGTTTTTCATCCCCATCATCATCACATTTATATCCCACCTTTTTTACCTGGCTAGCTAGGACCTGCTGGGATTTTTTTTCTGTCTAAACACATTTTATTTGTATATTTTTCTCTCTTTTCCTATTATTATCATTATTATTTACATTTCTATACCACCCCATAGCCGAAGCTGGGCAGTTTACAAAGATTCAAAACCGTTCAAAGTACAGTATACAAAGTCTAAAAACAATTTACATAAAAAACACACAGAGACAACATATATCGAAAAATAAACTTGAGCGTGACACCAGCAACCCTGCTACTAAAAAAGTCCCAGGGCTTCATCCCTGAGTGCCCTTGTTCCGCTACACCCCAACGGCTAAGACTATGCAGGGTTATCCTAAATTGGCCCTGCCTCCCCGGCCAGAGAATCCCTTTCCTGGTTCCCTGGCCATCCTGCCTACCTCGGCCAACATTTTCTTGTCCTGCAGCCGCTGGCCGCCAAGCAGCTTTACCACGTTTTTGGCCCCTTCAGCCACCGCGGCTTCGATGCCCAGGCGGTGCAGCAGTTCTTCGAGACGCAGCTCCAAGCGATCGATCGGGGCTCCGTTTCCTGCGGAAAAAACAGATGAAGCATGGGCGAGGGAGATAGTGGATTTCCTGCAACTGCACTAACTGGAGCTTCGGATCGGTGCATTGAATTCAGCACCCTGAGAACCTTGGCTGGGTTTTCGCTTTGGTGAAAAAGCCCGTGCTTAGGGCTTTTTGCAGGGGTGGGGGACCTCGTTCAGCCTGAGGGCCGAATTGCGTTTCAGAGAAGCTCTCGGGGGCTGCATTCCAGTGGTGGGCGGGGCCAAAAAGACAAGCAGATTGTAGCGTAAAGCTCTTACGTCTTAGGAGAGGCAATTCAGCCTTTTAGAAAGGGGAGAAATATACAAAAGCAATCTGTGGTTGGAGGAAGTGTGATGAGAGATGGCTGGATCAGATCAAAGGTCCATCTAGTCCAGCATTCTGTTCACACAGCGGCCGACCAGCTGTTGACCAGGGACCCTCTTGCCCACGTTCCGCAGCATTTCAACAGCACCCTCCTGCCCATGTTCCCCAGCAACTGGTATATATAGGCTTATTGCCTCTGATACTGAAGGTAGCACAGAACCATCAGGACTAATAGCCATTGATAGCCTTCTCCTCCAAGAATTGGTCCAACCCCCATTTCAAGCCATCAAACTGGTGGCCATCACTACATCTTGTGGTAGTGAGTTCCACGGTTTAACTCTGCACTGTGTGAAGAAATCCTTCCTTCCATCTCTCTTGAATCTCCAATCAGCTTTATGGGATGACCCCGTCGGGGTCTAGTATTATGAGGGGGGGGGGGAAGTCTCCTTATCCGGTTTCTCCATGCCAGGCATCACTTTGCACACCAGTGATGCGTGGCCCAGCCAATGCTCACGGCAACCCATACCTGCCAGGTCCACTGCGCCCTCTGTGCCACATACGGATTGAGACACCTTCACAATCTGCAGGCGGATCACCTCTATCTTGGTCTTGCTGTCCTGGAGCATCTGTTGAGCGGCGGCCAGCAGCTTCCGTTCCTGGCAAGGAGAGAGAGAGAAAGATTGAGGAAGGTCCAATTCTGTACTGGGCTCCAGAACAGCATCCTAACACCGCTGGTGTCATGATCAGTTCTAAAGCACAGATGCTCATCATGACAATCACACAGTCACACCCCCAAAATGTCAGGCAGTGGTGTCTGTCCGTATCAACAAACTAGCCCTAACAGTTTTCATCTCCACCAGCAGCAGCTCTTCGGTAAAGTGAATGGCTTTTAAATCCCCACTCAAGACTGGCCACCAAAAAATACTTTGCGGTACAACCGGGAACCATATATGGTGTCTGGGAAAATTCATTCATTCATTCCCTCCCTCCCCACCCCTCCAAGCTACTGTGAGGATTGCAGCTAAGTTTAAAGGGAACAGGAAATTCCGAGGGAGGTGGCAGATGATGTCTGAGTCCCTGCTAATAAAAATGTCCCAGGGCTGCGTCCCTGCAAGCCCAGCCTCCACTACACCACTGCCTACCATCCATAATGAGATTCAGTTGGGGCTGTTATGCACTTCCAGTTTGATGCTGCAGCGGGTGAACCGGAGTGCAGGAAGCAACAACCTTCATTGGCATTTCTCCACCCCGGGCTTCAAAATAGACTTCCTTTAAATCTGCATCTAGCAGCTACACCTTTCCCCTGATTTTTACTCTAGAGTAGGCACAGGTCCCCTGATCTGGATTGGGACCGCAGCATGGCATGGAGGGGGGTGTTTAAGGAGCCTTTAGTCCTTTCATTCTCTGCTATGGACCCCATTTGGATTGGGAGGTCTGTGACTTTTATTGCAAAGTACTGATAGATTTGCTTTAAAGGTCACTATTTGGTAACAGAAATTGCAGGCGCGGTGTGTGTGAACCGAATTGGGCTCATACTGGGGGAAAGGGTTAAAGCCCCCCCCACCCCCACACTAGGCTCCTGATCCATATGAGGTCCCCCCTGCACCTACACTAGAGTATTTTGTTTTTAAGCAGCTATATCTTTAAAATAATGTCTCTTTTGGCCCATGGTGTAATGGGGGAGGGGAGACTGGTTTCTTCCCTTTTCAATGCCCTGATTTATTTCAGCCCAGCCTTGCCAAATCTCAGTTTAATATCTCCTCCGGGTGCCTCCTCCATGGGAGGCGTCAATGAGCAAGAGGGACTTCTCAGTGGTGGCCCCCAACCTGTGGAATGAACTCCCCAACAAGGCCTGCCTGGCACCAAAATTGTTATATTTTCGGCACCAGGTTAAGACTGATCTCTTTTCTCAGGCGTTGGGCAGCTTACAGTGAGTTTTTCAGCGGCCCTGGATCTGACCTATGGTTCCGATTGACTGTCAAATTCATTTTTAGTTACGTGTCATCTCTGTGTATATTGGCTGTGAGCTTTATAGCAGTGGTTTTTAAGCTTTTGTGTACTGTATTTTAATGCTTTTCAAGCTTTGTACACCGCCCAGAAAGCTTCGGCGATGGGGCGGTATAAAAATGTTAATAATAATAAACGATAATCTGAAAAGATGATCTAAACATGTCCAAGGCAGAAACAAAATTGTATCACAGCTAAAACCCTGCAAAAGCCTGCTTTTTTTGGGGGGGGGGGGATTTGTAGAACATTTCAGAAATATTTGCAATCCGACTTCCCGGGAGGGGGGCTTTCGCCAGCTCACCTTTGGCGAGTTAGAATACATCTGGATCATGTTCTCTGCTCCCTGCTTCACCTTTGTCTCCACGTGAAGCTGCCTCTTCAGCGCCTCAATCTTCCTCGGCGCAGGGTTCAGGTTCCTTTCCCCCAGGCAGGGCTCAGGGGACATGCATCCAACTGTAATGACATAACAGCAGCCCTGCGGAACCTCACAAACAGGGTGCAGAGGATGCACCCTTTCCCCGTTTGTAATCCGCAGGTAGGGATGCAGGAGGAGGATGCTGCTTCTGGAGCAGGGGTGCAGGACTCAGGCTCTGGAGCCAGATACGGCCCGCCTGGGTTCCAAACTCAGCCACGCCCCCTTCCCCTTTGCTCCGCCCAGCCACCATTGGGTGGTTCCCAGCAATTTCTGTGCAATTTCCCAAAGTTCAAAGTGCTTCTCTCAAGGCTTTCTTACTGGCAGTAAGACCCTGAAGCTAAAATACGCTGGTCTTTTTGGCCCACTCCTTTGCCTTTAACCCCTCCCCTTTTGCCACTGGCCCCACCCACCACTGGAACACGGACCCCGAGAGCTTCTCCGAAATGAAATTCGGCCTTTGGGCTGAAAGAGGTTCAAATCCCTGCTTTGGAGCTTTCCACTCATCCCTGACGGCTAGGAGACCTTTGCACCAGGATGCATCTCTCCCGTAACTGTAACCTGCTTTCAAACCAATCCCACTGTCATCGTGCCTTCCCCCTGCAAAGAATTCTGGGAACTATATGAGCCAAACGTTCCGGTTTTTAAGCCCCACCTGTCTTGCCGCCCTCTTTCATGGCGGCCATGATTCGGCCGTCGAGTTCCCGGAGCTCCCGCCGCAGCTGCTCGAGTCTGCGGTTGGACGATTTCAAGACGTTCTCCACGTGAGCCAGGTTCTTTTTGTCAGTGGTCACCCGGCGCAAGTTTTCGGCCCCTTCCTTGATTTTCAGCTCCTTCTGAATGTCCTGACGAAGGTGCTCCTTCTCCTCCTCCATTTTCTGCTGGGCCCCTGGATCCATGAGGTTCCCCCTGTCGCTCCGTGGACAGAGACGGCTGCTCTACAACTGGCCCGATTCGGAAGAGAGGGTTACCCGAAGCTGCACAAATCCCGAAGCCGCCTTGACGGCGACAACTTGTGTCTTGAAGGGTGTTCTTTTGCTACTGCGTTAACAAACCCTGCAGAGCTAAGTCAGTGTTATCGCTGCCTTTCAATAGCAGCCTGGAGTGAGGCGGGCCGATGGAGATTGAGCGGGCCACTGAGAAACATGCAGGAGGTATCGATGCTCTGGGAGGAACCAAAAAATTCAGGGGAATGCAAGCAAAACTTTAAAACAAGGATGTTGAACGTCAGGCCTGTGGGCCAAATCTAAGCCTTAGAGGCGGCAAAAATCCGGCCCTTTTCCCACGATGACCATGTACCCTTCCCCCAATCATATGTTGAAATGCCTCCCCCAAAGCTTAGTTACTGGCAGTAAGAACTTTAAGTTACACTATGCTGAGATCTTGGCCCCACCCCTTTTGCCTTTGGCCCCGCCCATCGCTGGAATGGGGCCCCCGGGGAGTTTCTCTGAAATGGAATTCGGCCCTCGAGCCAAGACACCCCTGCTATGTAGGAGAAGTAGACAGGTAGACATACCGTGGCTATGGAACGCTAACTGACTCTTAGGAGTGGGGGGAGAAACACGCCCAGGTTTCTCAACCTTTGGGGGCTGGTGGAATTTTGAGGGAGTGTTGCGGACGCACTCACAAAATGGCTGCCCTGGTGGCTCATTCACCAAATGGCTGCCATGGCTGGTCATGAAATATTCGTTCCCTGGGAGGCCAAGTGGTGAGACTGACAGAAAAACAGTCCCTTGCCCAAAAACCTAAGTCCAAGGCAACCCAAATAAAGATGGTGCTGGAAGAACACGCTTCATTTTGCAGCATGCTAGTCTCCTGGTTGTTTTTAATTAATTGATTAAAGAAAGAGAGAAATAAAATGAAGGCCAGAAGATGCAGAAAATCTGGCAGGTGCGTCATGAGAGGTGTGCAACAGGAGACTGTGTTGGACGTCATGTTGGAGACCCCGGAATGGAGTACCCCGCTAAGGGGATGGCTGGCATCCTGAATTGGAGTGTTCCACGCTGCAATGTTTTCTGGCAGGCTCCGCTCGCTTTGGCCTTCATGCCTCCGAAAAGGAAGCCAGAAAACTGCTGCTCAAAAGCAGCTGAGCCAGGAAATCCATGAAGAATTCACTGCCCTCAAAAAGGTCCGGCTGACAAGAACCGGAAATTAGACACGGTGGCTTCCATTGAATATCCTGGAGGAAGGAAGTCCTCACCCGATGACTAAGCAGGCCAGGAGTTCAGCCAAAGGCCCAGTGCGGGAAAACTCAAAGATTTCGGCTGCGGAAAAACAATCGCCGCGCCTCAAACGTTTGAGCTAAATATTAACGCGGGGGAAGGAGAAATTCAGGGAGGTCTGTTTGCCCAGCATGCAGCAGGAGAACAAAGGACGGGTGGTTTGCAAAAGGACATTTTGGAAGGCATTCGTGGGGTGCAAGACAGATCTGGGATCAAATTCATACAGTTCTGTTCCCCCCAATGACACACACAAACATACACTTTTCCTGCTTCCAGGGGCGTCGCTAGACAGTTCAAAGATTTGGGAGTTTGGGCCCCTTAGGACACAAATCACCATAAAATCAGCATATGCAAATTTAGAAATCACGACTAGGATTTGTTTAATTTTCACAGGAGGCCGCGCCAGCCGCTCACGTTTGCATCCAAATAACCTCAAATAAAATAAATGGTTTGGCTCATTTGCACCCGCCCCAGATGATCGCAAATCACTAGCTCCTCTTAAATTATAATCCACTGGCCTGTCTCTTGTCATGTTCCCCACAATTTTCTCCCTTTCCCTCCGGGAGCAAAATTGCTCCAACCCCGTTTATTGATCGATTTGACTTGCACCCCGCCTTTCCCCCAAGAAAAATGGCACTCCGGGCGCCTCACAACCGTAAAGAAAACTCGATCCAAACAATAATAGATCAAACGTATCAAAATACAGTGAAAACGCGCAACGCTCACGGGATAAAAGCAGTCACGCCAACAGAGCCGCTTGTACACCAAAGGGCTGCTTAAATGAAAAGCTTTTCCCCCCTCTGACGGAAAGTCAGCAAAGTGGTAGAGAGTTCCGTTGCCCAGGAGCAGCCACCGAGAAGGCCCCGTCTCATGTAGCCACCAAAAGTGCAATCAAGCATAGAGGGAAAATGCTCAATGGCATTTGTTCTAAGCTTAATGGTTATGTGGAAGGGGGATTTGGTATGTGTGTGTCACAGAGTGGAAAGAAGAGAAGGCTAACTCTTCCCAACTGAGATCCCCCCCGCTCCCTGGAAATCCCCTCCCCTGCATGCCAAGCTCAGAAATAAATTCTCCTTTGACACCAATGGAAGATTATTTAATAACCTTAAGTACAAAGTAGGGGGATTTGGGGATTCCAGCATGTGGGGAGTGGAGGGTTAAATCTTTCCTCCCCTAGCTCCAGATCCCTCTTGAAAATTGCCCCCTATGGGGTAATTAAGCTAAGAAAGAACCTTCCACAGACAAAGATTAATTCAAAGGAGAGGTCTTGCAAAGGGAAAACTTTCAAAAAAAGCAAGGACATTTCCTAACAGAAGTACACAACAAGACATAGAAAGATTCTACAGCCAAAAACGCAAATCAACTTGTGATTAACCACGGCTTTGTTTCCTGATAATATTTTCATTTTTCCAAAGCCGGTTATCAAGATATACTCTCTTTGTCTTCTAGGAATGTCCGGCCCACACAGGAGTGATCCCAATGCAAATTGAGTTCTAGCAATTTCCCCATTCATAGAACCATTACTGCTTTAAACGGGGTACTTATCCAACCACCTAGTAAATCTCCCAAGTTGCTAGTCTTCATGAACTGGAGAAATATTCACAGAAATACAGGCTAATTGGTAATCAAGGAGGAGTTCATGGAAAGTCAAGCCAGAGCAATCAAGGACGCTGAAAACAGGAAGGGACCCAATAGAAAGAAATCTAGGTACAAATCATCAAGTAACCAGAGAGAGAGACAGAAACACAACCATTACTTTTATCCTGTTAAACAAACAGGAAAACATCATACCGCCAAACAGGAGGATTATTTCTTTATGGCAACTAGGGATATAAATGCAACTCTGAAATTCTTGTTGATAAAAATTTCAATCAAAGAACACACGCAGAGAAATAGAGGGAACTGACAATAATACCATTTTGTGCATTTGATGGGTTATGTTTCACAAAAGCTTCTGTCACAATCAATGTCTCAGGACACTTGACCAATGGCCTTAAGATGCCCATTCTTGAACAAAGGGGTTTCAAAGACAGGTGTCACCGCAAAATTGTCAACAGATATTGCAAAGGCAAAGCTGAAGAACAATTCATCGGGACATTCAACTCTATCCCCTGTGGTTTGAATAAGGAAAAGGGTACTTAAAAATAGAGAAATCACATTACATATTTTAATCTGCTCCCTGTAGCAAAGTGGTCGGGCACCATTATGTGTATTTAAAACCATGAATTTGAGCTGCACAGTGTCATAAGAACATCAGAAGAGCCTTGCTGGATCAGACCGAGGGTCCATCTAGCCCAGCACTCTGTTCACACAGTGGCCAACCAGCAATCGACCAGGGATCCATAAGCAAGGCACAGGTGCAACAGCACCTTCCCACCCATGTTCCCCGACAACTAGTATATACAGGCTTACTGCCTGTCCGCGAAAGCTTTAAAGGTACCAAAAAGACGTTAGTTGTTTTTGTTGCAGCAGACTAAGCCACCTACCCCTCTGGACACAGTTAATGTGTTATGCCGCAAGATGCCACATGGCTCTTGGCTTTTCTAAGGACTGGCTTGTCCGGATTTCACAACTCTATTCAGTTGCTTAAGGGAATGCTTTACAGCCAGAGTCATGATGCTCCAAATGTTTAAGAGGCAAGCATGGCTTTTGGAGATGCTACCACCGAAAAACTGCCTCCACCACACCCCGCAAGGAGAAGAGCTGTAACTCAGGGACAGAGCCTCAGCTTCGAGTTCGGAAAGTCCCAGATTGAATTCTCAGTGGCATCTGCAGGTACACTGGAAAAATACCTGCCTGAAAACTTTAAACTCAAGCGCCAGATCCTATTTCGAAGAAGCTTTTGGGGGGCTCATTCCGGAGATGGGGGGCTCAAGGGGAAAGAAGCAACTCCCCCAACCCCCCTGCATATTTTCACTTTCATTCTTCCTGCCAGTAACTTAGAAGAGGCATTTCAAACTCTTAGACTACACAAAAAATTGGGAACTACCAAACAATTGGTGATTGCCGGGGCAGGGAAGGGGGTGTGGCAATTTGGGGAACACCAGAGGTCTGGATTTGGCCACGTGTCACTAACAATTTAGGGTGACCCTATGGAAAGGAGGCCAGGGCTCCTGTATCTTTAACAGTTGCATAGAAAAGGGAATTTCAGCAGGTGCCAATTGTATGCATGCAACACTTGGTGAAATCCCCTCTTCATCACCACAGTTGAAGCTACAGGAGCCCTGGCCTCTTTTGTATCTGATCACGCTCGGCAGGGCTCCTGTAGCTTTAACTGTGGTGATGAAGAGGGGATTTCACCAGGCGCTGCATGCCTACAAATGACACCTGCTGAAATCCCCTTTTCTATGCAACTGTTAAAGATACTGCAGCCTTGTCTTCCTTTTCATAAGGGCACCCTACAACAATACTTGGCTAGATGGACCCATGGTTTGACTCCATATTAAGCAGTTTACAATTGTTGTTGTTGTTGTTATTACAGACAGAGCTATCCCAGCGGTGTCCATCCAATATCCATCCCGCCAAACCAACACCGAAACATAACAAGGAAACTGCCCAAAACCATCAGCAGTTCAACGCACACCCCGCTGCGCGCTCCAGGCCGTAGCTGGCTGGATCAAATTTCAGGGATATGCTGGTGTGAAGAGATGCCTGGAGATCAGAACCTGGCAGAAACCAGAACTCTGGACCTCCTCCTCACCTGCTGCAGGTTGCCGGCCGCCATAGCTCCGATCCGGGCACGGTGCTTAGCGTTTTCCTTCTCTGCGGAACTCGGGTCAACCCAATCCGGAGTAGCCGGCTGGACTTTTTCAAACTTCCACCTTCCCTAAGCAGCCTGCAGGCCCCTCAAAGGGAATCCCGCGCCCTCTGCTGGTTGTCACTGAATCCCGGCCTAGAGATCCAAAAAGAATCCACCAGGGGTTCCTCATGCCCCCCCCCCCAACTCCAAAACTGGGTGGGTGACGGGCTTGTTGTATTTTGGCTTTCCCCTTAAAATGTCACACATTCATCCCTTGCTTCCAAACCCAGACCCCGAGAGGTTTCCAGTCCAAACTGGGAGATGTCTCAGCAAAATTGTGGCTTTGGTTGCTTGGCTATAAATTACTTTTGCTAAACAGCATCCAAACAGTAGCAACGGGGAATACAATTATCTCATCCTGGCAAAATGGAGAAACCCTTCAAATGAGGAAATAGAAAAGATTAAAAAGAGCCCAACAGGTGCCCTCGTGTTTTGTCAATTTAAAAAACCAGGACAAGATCCGCAAAGTTTAAAGGGGCGGCATTTACATTAATATTATGACATTTACCAAAAGCCTTTTTTCCCCATCACTTTTTAGGGCACAGGACACATCCCAAAACCAAAGCAGCATTAAAAGGATAGACCAGGGGTGTTAAATGTCTCTATATAGCATCTCAATTAGGAGAAGCCGTGCACGTTCTGGTGTCCAGACGCAACTTCTAATTTTAAAATTATATTTATTATCACATTTATATCCTGCCTTTTTCTTCTTGCAAGGAGCCCAAGGCAGCTCAGATGGTCTTCATCCTCCCCATTTTGTCCTTACAAGAACCCTGCGAGGTAGGTTAAGGGTGAGAGTCAACGACTGGCTCAGAGTCACACGGTGAGCTTCATGGCTGAGTGGGAATTAGAACTCAGAACTCCTCTCCATTTTATCCTCACAACAACCCTGCAAGGTAGGTTAGGCTGAGAGTCAGTGTGTGGCCTAGAGTCATCCCGTGAGCTTCATGGCCAAGTAGGGACTAGAACCCAGGTCATCCCAGTCACGCACTCTAACCACTGAACTACACTGTCTCTCTCTGGCAGTTATAGGCTGGATGAGGGATTCGTGAAACTGAATTTGATAAGACAAAGATCCAAGGGGTTCTTTCCAATGTTAGTCCTACTTAGAGTAAACCTATTTAAATGAATGGAGGTGGGGATTGGATTGTTTACCTCTTCTGGGTGGGGTTGCACTCCCTGTGAAGGGACAGGTGGGGGGATGCTCTTGGCTCCATCTTTATCATGGAGGCCCAGGTGATGGCAATTACTTGGTAACATGAGAGAGGAAGGAAGCCACCTTCTAAAATGGTGCCTCCCACCAACAGGTTACGTATAAAAAATAGTTCAACATTTTTTAAAAAAACATATTGCCCTCGTTATGGTACACTTCTCACAACAACCCTGCGAGGTAAGCCCAAGGACACCCAGTAAACATGCTCAGCTATGAGAAGGGAACCCACCTCTCAGTCCATTCCACCGCAGTGTGGTCTCTGGGGATTAAAGTGACAAAAACGGTCCTGCAACATCAACTGCATCGTTTGCGCTCACTTCCGTTTTTAAACCCCGCATGATAATTATAGAGATGTGATCATTGGTCAAACCGCTGGCCTTTTAATTTAAGCAACGGATTTGTGCCTTTGGCATGTTGCTGCATACCTGGTCCATACCAGCGATTGAGTCATTTCAGAACATTCATTGCTGTGCAGAAACAAGAAAACTGTCCAGAAATATAACCAGGGTGCCAGCAAGGCAGTATTGCACAGTGGTTAGAGCCTTGCATTGAGACTTGGGAGATCCGGGTTCTAGCCTTCCCACTCAACCATGAAACTCACTGGATGACTCTGGGGCTTTCGCTGACTCTCAGCTTAACCTACCTCGCAGGGCAGTTGTGAGGATAGAAATGGAGAGGAGGAACCAGTAAAATCCATTATGGGCGTGGAGGAGATGGTAAGATACAAATGGAATGAATAAATCGGTACTGCTGATCTGGAACAGAGTGGCCAAATTTTGAAGTGTGACGATCCCCAGCAAAAACAGCCCTTGAGGAAAGTCCAAAAATTCAGACAGCTGTGTTGACAGGTATCAACAAACCAATGCCAACAGTTTCATTTCTCTCAGAATTGTTCTTTTGTAAAAAGAATGGGTCTTAATTGCCCATTCAAGACCCAGCCATCTCAAAATACTTCTAATGGGGAAATCCATTCCCCTCCAGTTATTGCAGGGATGACAGCTAAACTCAAAAGGAACAGGGAAATTGGGGGGGGAGGTTGGGGGCAGATGATGTCGGGGGTCCCTGCTAATAAAAAAGTGCTGGGGCTGCATCCCTGTCAGCCCTGATTCCACTACACCACTGCAAAGCACCCTTTGTGTTTGGAAAAAAGCCAAGTAAGGGGAGGTGTACAAAATCATGCCTGGTGTGGAAAATGTGGAGAGGGATACATTTTTCTCCCTATCCCATAATACTAGACCCCCAAAGGGGTCATCCCATGAAGCTGACTGGTGGGAGGTTCAGGGCAGATCAAAGAAAGGGCTTCTTCACACAGTGCATAATCGAACTATGGAATTCACTTCCACAAGCTGTGGTAATGGCCACCAATCTGGATGGCTTTAAAAAGGGGTTGGATAAATTCCTGGAAAAGGCTATCAAGGTCTACTAGTCCTGATGGCAATGTGCCTCTTCCAGTATCAATCAGTAAGCCTATATACACCAGTTGCTGGGGAACATGGGTGGGTGTTGTTGAAATGCTGGGGAACATGGGCAAGAGGGTCTCTGGCCAACAGCTGGTTGGCCATTGTGTGAGCGGAGTGCCAGACTAGATGAACCCTTGGGCAGATCCAGCAGGGCTCTTCTGATGTTTTTAATGTTTGACCCGATGCTCCCATGCAAAAAGTCCAACACTTGAAGGCAGGGAACTCCAAGTGGCAACACTAGACCAAATGGTATAAGAGCGTTGGGCTGGGAGATCCGGGTTCGAGTCCCCACTCGGCCATGAAGCTCAGTGGGTGACTTTGGGCCATGGAGAGGAAGACCATGTAAACTGTCTTGCAAGAGGAAAAAAGGTGGGATCCTTTACCATCTTCTCAGGGAGTGCAAAATGCGGGAAACCCGTTCGATTCACGGGAATGTGGAACCCAGAGCACATCTGAGCAGTTATACCCGTTACACAGAATGTTGAAGGAAACATGAAGGGTCTCCTACTGGCTGCAGCTGGAGAGCTGCATTTTTGATCTTGCCCACATCCAAACCTCCTTTTGCCTGTGACTGAAGTGGTATAGGAAGGAGAGAGCCACCCCCTCCATTAGCTTTTCACATTGGGAGCCCAATCAAAACACCTGGCTTAAAATTCAACCGGCTTCTACAAATAGCTTCAGAAGATTCGAAACCAGTTTTTCTCAGCCTAGAACTCTTGGATGTGTTGAATCAGCACCCATCATCCTGGCTAGAAATGATAGGCTTGTAGCCATCCATATCTGGACAGCACCAGGGCAGGATCTACGCTACTGCTTTAAAATGGCTCATTCGACAACTGCTGTAAACTCAACCCTTGTTCAAGGGAAGTGGTGGGCTAGAACTTTCCCCCTCAATATCGGAGTTTTCCATTCGCCAGGCAGTGTTTTCATAGGAAACCTCCCCATTATTGCAGAGGTCCCCCCTTTAAAATCTTACCCCCACCCATTTCAGATCCAATTCTTGTGTGCATACACAACTATATAGTCACTTCTAACCCATACATGAGAGGGTGAGGACAGAATTCAAGAAGCCCTTTGAAGAGGGGACTCCTCCCCACAAGTACCCTGCCCATGGGAAAACCCCTTAAAACTGGGTGACTGGAAGATGGTAGAGAAAACTTAGCTGCCCATTGAAATCAATATCATTGCATCTTGGACTGAGAAAGACATTGAGGACTGAGCATGCTCAACCGTGGATAATTCAGACAGAGAGAAAAAAGGAACGTAGGGTAGAGTCTGGAGTGGCTGGGGCTCTGAACAGAAGCACTTCATACTGCAACACTTAGGAAGCCTGCAGACAAGGAATTGGCTGGTTAGTCCCTATCAAAATCTAACCCTCCCCCCCTTCTTGGTCACATACATACACCTTGGTGTCATCCTTAACTGTGTCATAGTCTCAGTTCATGGCTTGTTTTGAACCCTTCCTGCATTGGCCATGCTAGTCCCTTCGTTTCCACTTTTTTCTTATCTGCCCCAGATAGTTAATCCTGTTCTGTGGAAATGTTAATCCTTGCAAAACGTGAGTTTACCAACTCGAAAGGTACCAGATGCCATAAATGTTTACTTGGGAATAAAGTCCCACTTGCGTTCATTGGGTCTTTACTGCCAGTTAATAATATACATGATTGCAGTTTGGGGCTGCCTAGTGGTCTTCGTTTCCAGAGATTTCAGTAGGAGCTTAAACGTAAACAATGGTCACTATTATTTTTAAAGCAGTCAACACTCAACAAGGGAACTTATCCTGAAAAGATTTCAAACCAAAGGGGAGTTTGAAGTAGCTTTCTGTAACAATTTAATCTCTCTTTTTAGCACAGAACGCACTAAATTAGCAACGACTTGGCATGTCCTTCTTCACAAGCCTATACATATTTTTCATTATAACATTATGCAAATTATTTCCAACATTGCTTGTACATCTAGTTTAATCCGTAGTTTGCATACACATCACTTAATGTGAGTAGGAGAATTCAGTTAACAGTCCCAATATTAAGATTAATTTTCTGTTAGGTGTATTACTTAATGTAGCATGGCTTAAGTCTGCTGGGCTATTTTGTAATTAAACTCGACGCTCAATTGCGACGTTACAGCTATTTTTCACTATTACCTGAAGACTAGACTATTATAGAAATGTTAAACAGAGAACACGTGTGTCCATTTACTTATTTATCTATATCAAAGGTGGAGCCGCAAAAATTCCGTAAATGCCTCCTGAAATTAAAAGGGAACTGCAAGGAAAAGTATTGATCCAAATTCACGCACAATCCATTCCCAAGGGAAATAACTTTTCATTCAACCAACTCCGAAAGAGCAGAACCCACTAACGAATGCCAATCCAGTGATTATCTTTATTGATACCAATAGATGAAGTTACATAATTTCTCCTACATTGAAGATCATTTGCCAAGCATCACTCTACCAGATCTCAGAGCTGGGCCCTTGGAAACAAACCAATCTCTCTAACCTGGCCCAAAAACGGCCTCAAAGTCTCAATGCAATGATAACCAAACCCTGGAAATTGCAATACTTTCCCCACAACAGCGGAGGGGAAAAAAGCAAGCTCCAAATCACTTTGAAAAAGCTGGGAATAGCACAGATGAGCAAATGCCTCTTCTATCTAAACCCGAGTCCTGCCAGAGAAGTGTGCATGAGGAACTTGCTTTGAAGAGGGAAGGTCCCATCAAGATTGTAATGTACAAGTGACTTTTTTTTTTTGCTATTTTCTTCCTCGTCCTCTAGTATTAGTCTTAATGGTTCTATATTATATACTGAGAAACCAAACTAAAGGGGTTGAGTCAGAAGCATGATTTCTTTTTCAGTGAAGACTATCAGCCCCCTTGTGTACACATTAAGTTTTATTGTAACAAAGCAACTTGTACACTTTAACGTTTAAAACTGAGTGTCTTTCTTTTCCAGTGAAACAAAAACAAAAATAAAAGTTGAAAAAACAAAACAAGGAACAAAATTACAATAATAGAGGATGTAAATTCCAAATAAGTCCTAAATAAAAGGTTCTGCAGATTTCTCCATCAAGTGGCAGGGCTCAACTGTAATTATTAGAGGAGAGAATTTATTTTTAAAAGTGTCATCTTAAACTGCAAGGATGTTTGTTAAACATCACGATTAAACATGCCGAAGGAGAAGCCATGTTTTGTCAAAATGCCCGTTTAACCCACCCCAATGTCTGAAACCCACCCCTCAGCTTACCCTGTCTATAACCCCCCCATTTTTTTTAGCTTTTTCATTTTTTTTTTTAAACAAGAGAAGTAGACAGATACATGTTGGTAAATGCTAACTGTCCATATTCACATAGAGACACAGTGTAATCTCTGAGCCCAATATACAGAGAAAGAAGGAAAAAGCTAGATTCTATGCACTACTACACAGGGGCCTAGCACGCTTCAGCTTCCAGCGGACTGAAAAGAGTAGAAGTTTCTCTTTCTTCCCCACAGAACACGGTGTGTTGATTCCATTAACAGTTTATTTTGTGTTTCAAAACAAGAGGGATTAAAAAAATTGAAATGCGTAGGGATTCTCTCTGCTGTATTCTGCACAAGGTATTTTCTCCAAAATCATTTGTGAACCATGGTGAAGAGGAGAGGGGGAAAAAGACCTCAGGAAAACAAGGTGACTGAGCACAGAAGGGAAGGGGGGAGGAAAATAGACGTCAACTTGCTCCCAGGGACTGGAGGGGGGGGAAGGTGCAGGGAGGGGGCGGTTGGAATCTGTCAGTGTTCAGTCATCTTCTCCTTCATCCTCCTGTTGAAAGAAAAACAATGCTTCAATAAGTGTTTTATCAAGTTAATCCAAAGTTAACATCCACAGTTTTAATCACTACACTGTTACTCTTCAGGAAGCGCTCTGCAATTAATTCCTCCTTTCTATTCTAGAAAAGGTTGCATAAAGCAAAGGCGGGAATCCTGGCTTTGAATTGTTTCGGACTTATTTGAGAGGCTACCTTAAACAACCCCTTGGTGAAGTCAATACCAAGTATTTAGAACCAAGCTGCAAGTCTTTCACACAAGTTCAGCAATGTATAGAGCTTCTTCTACTTTGGGGCTGATTAAGTGTTTCAAAGTAGCCAAAAAGTCAAGAGCTGCACAGCTTATGGCAACCTTCCCTCAACCTGAACCCTCCAGATGTGTTGGCTAAGGGCAATACCAGCTGGGAATTATGGGATCTGCAATCCAACACAGCTGGAGGCAGCCAGGACAAAGACAGGCAGGTTTATGCCCAATTATGATCTTCATAAAGCTATTTACAAGCCACTAAGACTTGTAATTCGAAGAGTGAATCTTTTAAGTTCTAACCTCTCCTTCTTCTCCCTCATCATCATCTTCATCTTCCTCCCCCTCATCTTCGTCACCTTCCTCATCGATGTCCTCCAAGCCTTCTTCTTCTTCATCGTCATCATCATCCTCTTCTCCTTCGCCTTCTTCATCATCCATATCAGGAACCTGGTTGGACACACACTAAAGTTAGCATAATTATCTCAAGCCCGCCATAAAAGCTTTCCACAAGTGTGAACGAAATCACGGAGGACACTTACCAAGTAGTACTGCAAAGGATTTGGCCAGATGTCATCCTTTATGACCTCTCCTAATTCATCGGCTCCTGCATCAGAATGGTCAGTGAACCAGGTGAAGAAGCTTTCGGGTTCTTCATGCTGCCTCTTCCGGCTGGCCTTGTTCTGTGTCTGGCTTGACCGCTTTGTCAGATCCTGGAAAGGGGAGGGGGAGACAAAAGAAATCAGCACTTTCATCTGGAAGTATGGAATTAATAAGAACATAAATTTCCGCTTGGCATGAGGGCTGAAAGTATTTGATACGTATTGATTCACAGGCTACAAGACTCAAGCTACCTATTGACTTATGGAAAGCTACTTTAAATTGGTCCTGGTGAGGGGAGCACTTGATGTATAAAGAATGGAAAAGAATGGTATAATTGTAGTTAAGAGTTGAAATAAAATTATTTTTAAAAAAACAAACAAAAAAAACTTATAGAGCAGGTTACAAAGCCAAGCTGTTTCATTCAGGGGGGAAGAAAATAGCTATTTAGAAAAACACCACTAAATCTTCTTCAGGTGTGAGGAAGTACTTAGCCCTGGACAGTATGAAGTTGTCAACCCTATTTTAAGCCATATTAATGACAAGGGTAGAGACAAACAAGCATGCAAATGTTACAATTCGAACTTTTATAGAGCTATAATCAGGATTAGTTCTAGCTAACTGCATTAAGATATCGGAACCCCTACCAAAAAAACAACCCCCCGATTTACCCTTGTTAACACGAAACTTCAGATAATGCCAGGCCAGTAGTAGAAATCTAACAATGAGTCAGTGAAACATGATTTCTAAGGCCTCTTTATAAGAGGTACATAGGGAAGTGTGGTGTAGTGGCTATAGCACAGGACAAGGACCAGGGAAGCTCAGTTTCAAAAAACAAAACAAAACCTCGACCATGAAATTGACTGGGTGACCTTGGGCCAATCACATTCTTTTGCAGCTCAACTCCATCACAGGGTTGTTGCAGAGATAAAGCAGAGCTCTTTGGAGGAAGGGCTGAATTTCAAAAACGGAATTTAAGTGTGAACTGAACCAGTTCAATCAGCTTTAAGATCTTTACGCTCTCCTCCTTCCCTTCAACTACATTATAATTTGGCATTTGCTGTGAGAATGTTTAGGAAGCAAACTCAAAATACTCACTGCCTCCGCAAAATGATTTTGACCTCTTTTAAGGCAAGGTTTGATTGCAACATAGAACCACCTAAAATTCTCTATGGTACTGTAATCTTACTCCACTTCACCCACGCGGGGAAGAAAGATTCTAGCTAGAGAAGATGCTACACCAGTGGCTAGAATCAAGAAACTCAAAAGGAAATCAGAGTTTCACATAGTGTTTTTTTAAAAAAGCTTTAAGAACTACATACCTTCCCAGATTTCCATTTTATTTCACTGGATTTTGATGATGGGTCCCCACTCTCATTCAGATGAAACTCTTTGGAGAGCATCTTATTTTCAAAATATGGATTCTCATCAAAACACTGCAGTCAAGAAAAAAATATTAAGGAACTACAGTTTGAAATCTATACTGTGTGGCGGTATCCGGGGCAGGGGCACGAAATAGCTTTCACCCATCCAATGAACGCGTAAGAAAGATGCAGCGCACCGATACTTACAAAATCTATTCTGTAACCTGATTTGATGTCTTCAAACTCCATCACCTCAACTCTGATCAAATAATGCAATGCTTCTTCATCTTCTTCCCCCAACAGTGCAGATACTAAGACACAATTATGAAATGTCAATCAGAAATTTGTTTTGCAACTATTCTTACTTCCCATGTAAGTGATGCCTTCCTGTAAAATATATGCTTGTTTCAAGATGCTTGTAATACACATAAAAAGTATAGCCTGACCATATCATACAACCATCAAAACTTTTAGACAGCCTCAGTTCTACTAAATTATCCTTGACCTGTTCTAGAATGTTGATGCCTAAAGTTAACACAAAATTATGGAAATAGCAGTTAGCACCTTGGAATTTGATTTATGGGCTTTTTGCTATAGAAAAAGGATACCTAGATTGTGTTTTATACGATGTTTCAGATAAGACATTGAATGCTGTAAATCACTTTGAGAAATTATATCAGCGAGTAAATTTTCAGCAGAAATACACTTAGGAAAAAAATGACCTTTGCATACCTTGTGGGTGGTTGACAAATGTTGTTACCCAAAAATTTGGGATTTTGGCGATCAGTTCTGACCTCTTCTGGAAGAATGGTTGGCGGAGTTTGTTGTATTTCTGTTCTACTTTCAAGATTTCCTCACTGGCTTGTTCATTCAGTCTGTAGCAAAAACAAAATCAAAACAAGGCATGGGGGCCTGAAGTTTTAAGGGCAGCATGGAATTCCGCAGTAGATTTAGGACATGAGCCTATGTATGTTTAGACAAAAATAAAATCCCACAACTCCCAGCATTCCCCAACCAGCTTAAATTGCACCTTTAATTAGAGTGCTGATCCTCCTATCCCAACTATAACAACCCCAAAATGTAAGGTTTATTCTAACTTCAATTGAACTTGATCTTCAACTGATAGGCTAGAGTTGTTTTCCAGTTTACCATTTACACATTGGCCAAACAAGCATTCAAAGTAAAAGTAACTGCAGAAATAACACTATTTTTACTATTTGTATGGCCACTATGAGCCATACAAGTCTTCAGGTCAACATTTCGGCATATCGTTGTTGAGTCAAATCCACCCTACTGGAGCTCTGGCTGCAAAGCCTCAACCCTGTAATTGAAAAAAGCTTCTAAATTCAGCAGTGCAATGCGTACATCCCACATTTGATCACTAACATTAGGAGTGTGCAAAAGAATTAAAAATGAACCTAATGAGCTCACATTCATATCTATGCAGGCCGTAGGAAGGCAGCAGTAAAAAACACAGCTTGCAGTTTCTGGACTTTGTAATATTCCTGTGACATATGGGCAGGGAGAGTGAAATTCCTGAAAGTTTATGCCATTTGGATGGAAAAATCAAATGTAATTGAAACACATGCAAAAATGAAAGGAGTATGTAAAGGGAAAAGTTGCCTCCCCACCTATCTGGCATCTCTGATTAAGCAGCCTTGGCTCACAGTAATCTCTGCCCAAAATGTTAAGTACCAACCAAGAACAAAACTATTTCTTAAAAATACTTATTGGTACCACCAGTTTATCTCTCAATTGTTTTCATTAACATTGAAGTACCACATTTTTTTTAACAAAACATATGTTGTCAAATTCTGCATTACAAGCAGTTAGATTGTAACTCTTCATAACCAATGATTAAATAAAGTTCAAAAGAACTTTTGTCACCTACAATATCTAACCGTGAAGCAGACCCCAGATTTTAGATAACGAATTTCTATCAGTTGTGGTTGTTTGTTAATGTCCTCTAAAGAAAGATCAACAACGTATGAGGTTACCTGTCTATTTCATTCTGTACTTCATCAATATGTTCGATTGCTTCCTGTTGCTCTTTGTCTGGGGGGAAAAAAGGTGTGCCAGTCAAATCTCCATGAAAGGCTTCAATTAACACCACAATTCAAGACAAGAGATGTTTTGAATATTATTATGAACTTAATAAATGCGGTTTATGGATTTGCAGAGCTTTTGCTTTGCATTCAACTGCTTCGACTCTGGATCCAGAGCAAGGATTTGAACATTTTCAACGAAGTTGGATCTCAATACTGAAATGTACTATTTGCTTCCTTAGGCTGCAATCCTAAACACACTTAATAGAATGTTAAGTTCCTTTGAACTCAGCAGGACTTATTTCTGAGTAAACCCACTAAGGATTGCACTATAAGGTTTTAATACAGAATTCGAAAGAATTTGAGTTCGATGCGCAAAAAGAGTTGCTCTAGCATGTTCATGTGCTATTTTTCATCAGTATTGGTATCACTGATACATTTTAGCCTAGCAGGCTTAGCAAGACTGTTATTTCCCTCATTATATGAATTTCCCATCTTGCAGATCATACTGCTCTAAAAGACAGAAGATAAGCTTTACTAAAGCATTGAGAACCACATGTTTGCTCAGCTAAATACATTTAAAGAAACCAATCAGTGCACTGAAGTGGAAAAAAAGCATGCCTGTACTAATTTCTAAGGGGATTTAATTTGTTGTTGTTGTTTTAACCCAGCAACGATCATATCACATCACAGTTTTCCATCAAGAGGCTTTGCTTATCTGGTGTGTTTTAGGAGGGAGGGAAGACAGCAGGAAGTAGGCATTTAAAAGAAGCCGTTTAAAAAGCCAGAAGGCGCGATTCGGGTCCAGCCTGCATTGTGGGACAAACGGGGAGTGGAGTGCGGAGGCCGATGCACAATACACACTAGTTAACAAGGGCTGAAACTCTTCGCGTCTTTACTAATTGTGTGCGGTCTACTTTCGAGTAAAAACCTCCTCGTGGGACCATCGGGGGCTGCACGAGAAAAGGCAGGCCGCCGAATTGCAACCACCTTTAGATGCCTCGTTGTACCAGCAAAACTTTCCGAAGAGAGCAGGCAGGGGCGGAGGAGGAAGGAACACGTGCGCCGAGGGACCCGATCCGCATCCTCGCCAGACAGCGTGGGTTTTTACAAGCAGCACGATTTAAGTGTTTGGGGGGGGGGGAGAAGAGGGGGGTTTGAAAGCCCCGATTCTCTCTCCTTCTCCTTCACACACGAAGGATTGCAAGCGCCACTTCTTTATAGTATAGAATTTATTATTTTTTTGCAGCCATGGAGCGGAGAAAGTCTCATATCAATGATACAAAGGAAGGCGACACGTTGCAAAACAAAAAAACCCACCCCCAAAAAGAGAATCCGAGCCTAGGGAGGCGCGCAAAATAACCGCACATGGCGATGCAAAACAAAAACCTACCCCTCCCCTCAAGACCATAACGATTATTTTGGGGGGGGGGGTCTGCTTGCAAAAGGAAGGGGTGGGAGAGAAGAGGGGCCGAAAGCGTGCCAGGCTCTCTCGCACGTGGTGCTGGTGCGAAGTTGCAAAGCCCCGGGATGCGTTTGCAAAAGCCCCGAAAGAGCCTCCTGCACAAATGTGCGTGTGTAGGCCTACGTGTCTCTATTAAACCCTCAAATCAGCCCCCCTCCAAAAGTAAGCAAGATTAAGAATAAATAAATAATTATTATAAAAAACAACCCCTGGACGTGCAGCAGCAGCAGCCTTAAAAGCCATGCGGCTTTGCAAAGAAGCAATCATGGCGGCAAACGTTAAAGCAGCAGCAGCAGCAGCAGCAGGGGGAGAGGGAGAGGGGGGGGAATGCCCTTTTCTCTCCCCACCCCTATCGCGCGTGCGCGGATCTCCGTTAAGCTTTACAGAGGCATTTATCTGCGCATTGTTTTTGGCGGGGAGGGCGGGAGGCGCCGGCGGGGCGAGGGCGGCGGGAGACAAAAGGGGCGCCGAACATGGCCTCCTCCTCCGCCTCGCCTGGCTCCGCCGCGGCCTGCACATCCGGCCCAAGCCCCCCGCGCGCTTCCCTTCCCGCCTCCGGTGGCAGAGAAGATGGCGGCGGCTGAGGGGAGACCCCTGCGCGCCTGCGGCGGCGGCGGCGTCCCTGTGTTTCTCGCGCCCGCCCGCCCGCCCGCGTTCTGGGCCCTCTTGCCTGCCCGCCCGCCCGCCCGCGTCTCCTCCTCCTCCTCCTCCTCCTCACCTGAGATCTCGTCGGCCCCGTCGTGGTTGGAGTTGAGCTCCTTCTTGCTGACTTTGGCCGCTGGCGCCGACATGTTGGAGGGGAAGGAGGGCGGAGAGAGGCCCGGGAGGGAAGGCAGGCAGGCAGGCAGGCAGGCAGGCAGAGAGCGCGACGGAGCCTCGCCTCACACACACCGCCGCGGGAGGGGGCGCCCAGCCGCCTCCTCCTGGCCGCCGCCGCTCCTCCTCCTTCGCCGCCGCCTCCTCCTCCTGGCCGCCTCACGGGCCCGCCTCGCCCCGCTTGGGACCGGGGTGCGTAGTAGTAGTAGTAGCGGTGGTGGCGGCGGCGGCAGAAGAGCCTGCGCTCCCCTCACGCGATCTCCGCACCAGCGAGAGCGAGCCGCCGCCTCCTCCTCCTCCTCTCGCTGCTGCTGCTGCTGGCGAGGGGCGAGTGAGCTCTGCGCAGGCGCACAAAAGCTCTCCGCTCTCGCCTCCCCCACTAGAGGGATCGCTAGGCGCCTGCGCAGAGGTCTTGCTTTTCTTTTTTTTTAACCCTACCCCCACCACCTCGTCCTCCCTCTCCCCTCGCTGTGTCTGCCTCCCGCTCAGGGCGCGCGGAGCTGTGTGCGTTTCTGTGTGCAAGTGCGCGCGCGCAGAAGCGTATCTCTGAATTGAGTGAACGCGCGACCGCGGGGGAGGGGGAGAGCAACCGCGCACGCGCGAAAGCGTCCCTTCGCTTCCCTCTAAGAGAGCGCGTGGGGAGGAGGGCGATTGCGCAGCCGCAGAAATGTCCCTCCGCCTCCCTCTGAATGAGCGCGTGGGAAGAGGAGGGCGATTGCGCAGGCGCAGAAGCGACCCTTCCCCTCCCCTTTCTTGGAGACGGGACCGCGCAGGCGTAGAAGCTTCCCCCCTCCTCTCCCGAGGGAGGCTGGTAAAGGGACTGCGCAGGCGCATAACTCCTTGGGTACAGCAAGAACGAGCAAGTGGCTACGCATGCGTACAGGCTAACTTTTATTCCAGAGGATGTAAGGCGGGGGGGAAATAAAGCTGATTGACTGCGCCTCCGTGTCTATTCTCATCGGGTACAGACGTGCAAACTCCCGCCTCCCCATCTGATAGAGAACTCTCCTGCGCAAGCGCATTACTTTCCCTCCTCCGCATCAGGGTGTTAAGGGGAACAGTGAGAGCCTACTACGGAAAGCAGGACAGGCATAATCGGCGCATGCGCAGTCATATTTCGTAGCACTTCTTTTTTTTTAAGGCGGCAACGTCTTCACCGCAGCCAAGGACTTGACGGCTTTAAGCCCGCCCCCGCTGGGCGTTGATTGGCTGCCGGGGCTAAGTGGCGAGAAACCAATATATGCGTATGCATAAGGTGGGCGTGGCTCAGAATGCACCTACGCGCGTTGAGCCAAGCAGCTGGAGATGGGACCGTAGGCCGGCGGGACGCGCATGCGCGGGCAGGTACCTCAGCTCACCTGGCTGGAAGGAACCCCTGCATTATTTTGTTTTTTACTTTTCGAACAGTATCTTTAATATGGTTTGCAGCAGAAACACATTTACCCCCGAAAAGGTGAAACCATAGAAATTTCACACCCCCAAAGCTTCTTTTTTGCAAATTTATTATTATTTTCATTTATTATTATTATTATTATTACCCGAGGCTTGCAATGCACGGGGAGTTCTTTCACCTGTCCAGAACTGCCCACTTTCCTCCAAAGGGCTCAGCTTTGCCCTAAATCACCCCAAGCCTTGTGGTTGCCAGAGACCCTTCCTCTGGAATATGCCATAAATGTTTTCTGCGCTGCCACAGGGCAGGTTCTGGGGCAGTGCATATGCACACCGGCTTTCCTTTTGACATCAGCACCATGCAAGGGGGAGGGGCGAACTCATTCCTGGAGAGCAGAGGCACATTTTTGCAGCCTGGTCTTGTTCTGTGTGTCAAATCCCAAAAATCCTGCTTGGTGTAACACCTTTATGAGGCCCACTCAAAGATCACCTCCCCACAACTGTGCAAGCTTCAGAGATCTCCAGATCTCTTCATATTTACACTAAGTAGGTTGTCTGGGCAATAGGAAGGGAGGACGGCTGATTGGTTCTTGTAGTCTGGATATCTGCACAGCCAGAGTCTTAAGATAAAACAACTAAGGGTGCAATGCTATGCATGCTTAGACAGAAAAAAGTCCCACAATTCCCGGCATGGTGGCAGGGACATGCTGGGAATTGTGGGACTTTTTCTGTCTAAACATGCGTAGAATTGCATCCTAAGAATCTTTTGGTACCTTAACAGCTAACATATGGGGGATATGTTAGAGAGCTTCGGCTATGGGGCGGTATATAAGTGTAATAAATAATAAATAATAATAATTTTATTTCTAGTGTTGCCACCACCCTTGGGGAAACTGCTCCTTCACTGGGCAATCCCACCTGTGGAGTTTCTTATTTTTAACAAATGCTTGATATTTCAGGGTCTAAGGAATTCTCTGCCACTATAACTCAAGAGTTCCACAACCTGACTCATTTCCATTGCCACCGGTTCTCTTAGGACACATTCCTATGCATATTTAGACAGAGAAAAAAGCCCTGCAACTCCCAGCGTGCCATGCCAGGAGTTGTAGAAACTTTTTTCCCCTGTCTCAATATGCATAGGATTGCGCCCTTAGAATACTTTAAACTTCTTAGTAGCTTGCTGTGGGGGTGGGGATGTAAATTTATTCATTTATTTATGTATTACATTTATATCCCACCTTTTTCCCTCTTGCAAGGAACCCAAGGAGGCTTACACGATCATCCTCCTCTCCATTTTATCCTCGCAACAACCTTGTGAGGTAGGTTGGACTGAGAGTCAGTGACAGGTCCAAAATCACAGAACCATAGTAGAGTTGGAAGGGGCCTATAAGGCCATCGAGTCCAACCCCCTGCTCAATGCAGGAATCTACCTTAAAGCATCCCTGACAGATGGTTGTCCAGGTGCCTCTTGAAGGCCTGTAATGTGGGAGAGCCCAAAACCTCATTGGTTCCATTGTCATACTGCTCTAACAGTCAGGAAGTTTTTCCTGATGTCCAGCCGGAATCTGGCTTCCTGTAACTTGAGCCCATTATTCCGTGTCCTGCACACTTGGTTGATCAAGAAGAGATCCTGGCCCTCCTCTGTGTAACAACCTTTCAAGGACTTGAAGAGTGCTATCATGTCTCCCCTCAATCTTCTCTTTTCCAAGCTAAACATGCCTAGTTCTTTCAATCTCTCCTCATAGGGCTTTGTTTCCAGACCCCTGATCATCCTCATTGCCCTCCTTTGAACACGCTCCAGCTTGTCTGCATCCTTCTTGAAGTGTGGTGCCCAGAAATCATAATCACCCAGTGAGTTTCATGTCCGAGTGGGGACTTGAACCCGGATCTCCCAAGTCCCAGTCCAACACG
Source organism: Anniella stebbinsi (assembly GCA_029215795.1). NCBI lineage: Eukaryota > Metazoa > Chordata > Lepidosauria > Squamata > Anniellidae > Anniella > Anniella stebbinsi. The sequence goes on along the minus strand of JARDYH010000008.1, from coordinate 98,689,119 downwards.
CTTACAGACACACCACAATGGCTCCAATTGGCAGATTCATATATAGATCCCCAGGGGTGAGGAGAGTGGTAAACTTTGTTATCAGAAGGAATTGAAATGCAAAAAAGTACAGACAGTGATTACCTAAATGGTTGCCATTCACATAACATCATTGGGTGATAATGCAGACATTATTGCTATGGTGAGCTGATTAACATATGTAGTGGGATAAAACATAAAATAAAATCTAGTAGAGTTGAGGAGGAGGAGAAGGACTGTTTTCAGACATGCAGAGTCCGCTCTGCCAAGGAATGGGATGGTTTCAGGTTTCAAAGCCCACAGGACCACTGAGAACAAGAAAGTAGCAGGGAAACGTTAATCCCCCATTTTCAGAAATAGACAATCCAGCTGTTAACTGAACACTGTCTCCAGCGCCAGTGAACCAGACAGGTTCCTTGGTTGGTGGAAAACAGTAATTCTGACTAGGCAGAGGATGACTTGTGTCAAGGCTTGAAAGCCTTAAAACAGCCAAGAGTGTTTTTCACCAGAGACTCTAACAATGCAATCCTAGCATGGTTCCTCAGCGGTAAGGCCCACTTGTGCCCGATAAAACAAATGTAACCGTGTGGTGTGGACCATAAGCAAAGTTCCCAAATCCATGCTGCTCTGCATTGCTGACGGAAGGTCCAGAGACTCATTTCAGAGTGAACTTTCTAATAGGATTGGAAAAAATTCCTTCACACGGGCGCATTGTCAAACTATGTAGTGATAGCCACCCATTTGGATGGCTTTAAAAGGGGATCGGGCAAATTCCTGGAGGAGAATGGCTACTAGTCTTGAGGGTGATATGCTCCCTCCAGTATCAGAGGCAGTGTGCCCATGTGCACCAGCGGCTGAGGAACATGGGTGGGAGGATGCTGTTGCACTTGCATCCTGCTTGTGGGTTTCACCCAGGCAGCTAGTTGGCCACTGTGGGAGAAGAGTGCTGGATGAGACAGACCTCGGTTTTGGCAGTAGGATATTGGCCGTTTTACACCTGACGGGTTGGATCCTGAACTCTTAACTGGCAAATCTCAGGACAAAAGTTGTATTGATAACTCGTTTATAATTTCCATTGGAGTAGGGTATAATCCTGAACCCTCCTCCCCAGAGGATTACGGCCCGAGGTCAGAAGGGAAAAAAAGCATATTGGCCAGCCTGTTTCGGTTAAATCCTGCTCCCTGCCCCCCCCAATTTAATTAAATAAAAAGAGTTACCCTTCCAATGGACTGCTAAAGAAATGAACTACATGTCTTGAAGATGGCTGGGTCAGTCAAGTGGTTTTCTGAGTGGCTATAGAAATGCAGAGACACGGGCTGGATTGTGTTAATTGCCCACGCCCCAAATCCCATGTCCCATTGTCATCTGCATACAAAATCAAGTGAGTTTAGGAAAGGTCATAAGAATGCCTTGAGATCATTGGACCTTGCTAAATGGCCTCCAGGCATGGATGTCTTTTGTGATGCCAATGAACTGAGCTTGCAAATGGCCGCAGGAATTGACCGAGATGGCTTGCATGTGGCTGTACAATGATCTGTATGAAGCAGAGACAACCACCCACCCATTTACCCACCCAAAGATCCTGGAAAGCTTAACATGTGAGAAACTGGTATCTCTGCACAACCGCCCTGCGAGGGAGGACAGGCTGCAAGGCACACCTTTCGCCTCCATTCCTTAGAAGTAGCGCTGGCCAGAGTGACCCTGTGAAAAGGACAGGCCTTCTGTGTCTTTAACAGGTGTATAGAAAAGGGAATTTCAGCAGGTGCCGTTTGTAGGCATGCAGCGCCGGGTGAAATGCCCTCTTCATCACAACAGTTAAAGCTGCAGGAGCCCTGCCTAGGGTGATCAGATACAAAAGAGGCCAGGCCTCCTGTAGCTTCAACTGTTGTGATGAAGTGGGCATTTCACCAGGTGTTGCATGCATACAAATGACACCTGCTGAAATTTCCTTTTCCATGCAACCGTTAAACGTACAGGAGCCCTGTCCTACTTTCCATATGGTCACCTTGACTGTGTCTTTTGCATACCCTTTATCCCGGGTTTGAGCCTGAGATATCTCGAGGACGGTTTAGGAAAGAACCCTGCCAGAAACCTTGGAGAAATGCTGCCAGTCAGTGTCCACAATACTGGGGGCTAAATGGACTAAGGATCTAAGTCATAAGGGGATCATACTCCTCTTATTCGAATCTGTGGTGTGACCGCACTTAGAATACCATGTCTAAAGGTGTACGAAATGATGCAAAGTGGATAGGGAGATGCTTTTCTCCCTCTCTTTTAATACTAGATCCCAGTGGGGTCATTATCCCATGAAGCTGATCGGTGGGAAATTCAGGACAGATGAAAGGAAGGACTTCTTCACACAGTGCAGATGGCTTTAAAGGGGGATAAATTCAAGGAGGATACCGCTATCAAAGACGTTAAGAGTGCCACAGTCCCAGTGGGAAAGGTGAAAGACATCAGAGAAAGCTTTCTCTCACTATCACAGAGTGAACATGCTGAGTTTTTACCTCAATCTGGGCCTAAAATGGCGGCTACATGTGGGGCCATTAGAGAGGCAGTTACAGTTTACCCATCTTGGCTCTCAGGCGGGCCAAATGGATGAAACTTTTACCTCAGTTTAAGAAAGGCGGCCAGAGAGGACATTAAGGCAGTGGGGTTTAAGCGCAACTCAAAGCAATTCATGAAATTGTTCCCGCCAGTGACATGTTACGTGGCTGAGGTGGAGCGTGCAGCACAAAATGGCTGCCGATCTGGCGAGCAAGTTGAAAATGATGACGTGAGGAGGGAAAAGGGGTGATGGAGCAAGGTGGATGATCAGGAGGCCTGGGGACGCAGGAACAACCGACGCTTCCTCAGTTTTCCTGGGCATGTTCACGAAAATGGCCTGAAAGCCTTTTTTTAACAAAATAAGCTAGTCACACGCTACCCTCGCGAGCTGTCAAGATATGCAGTTCCTGGAGAACGCACAGAGTGCAAATGCTGTGAGAGCAGGCATGGCAGAAAAGCTTCACTGCATGCTTTGCATTTTTAAACACAGATATTTGATTTACTGGCAGCTTGGACCAATGCTAACATTAAATGCAACAGGACTAAGATAGTGAAGTTGGCAACCCCAACGTGGTGCCCACATGGGCACCAATTTGCCTGTATACATTTCCCTTGGTGCCTGCCGGGCTTCCTGCCTCTCCTGTTTGTTTTAATCGTTAACCTTTAAAAAGCATTAATAAAAGTATTAACTGGGAGACTTTTGTGCTGCAAAGTGACCCACGCCAACTTCCTTTCCCAGAAGCCTCTTGGTTCTACATAAGGCTTCTTGAATCCTATTGCAGGGCTCGTTTTTTAAAACAGCGTTAGGTCTTTGCATTAGTTTGTTCACGGATTTTGACATTTTAACCCAGCAGGGGATTACAGGAGCAGGCAATGGTCTTTCGTCTCATGGTAGAAAGGCACAAAAGCACACTATGCGTTTGCACCGTTGTCAGCTGGAACAAATGGCGTTCGGATAATGTGAGAACCTGTCCGGATCCTTGAGGCAAAAGTCGCGTTCCCCGGATTCCTGGCTTTGCCGTTCTGGGCGAATGCGGCCAAGCACTAAGAAAGGCTGGAAGCAGTAGAGGGGGGAAACTGAGGCAGGACGCGAGAGCAGCTTGGAGGAGCGTGTTCTGGCCATAGAAGGCCAGCGGGGCTATAGCTTCTCTCTGGATGGGCCACCTCAGAGACCCAGAAGCACTGGGGAAAGGCCAGCAGAGGCCTCTGCAGGGAATACTTCAGGCAAAGGGTATGCAAACTGGGGCCAGCCCTGTAGATGGTTTCAACTACAACTCCCATAAGCCCCAGCAGCATGGCCAATGGTCGGGGTTATCGGAGTCGCAGCCCAGAGTATCTGAAGGGCACCAGGTTAGCCTATGACTGCTTTGGGCGCTAGAGGGCACTCCAGTCTAAGAAATGAAGTCAACGGGCTTAGGGCGCAAATGGAAAGCATCTAAAAAATGGAATTAAAAGTAAAGATGAAAGCATTTGTAGCCTCAATGATGAGCTAAGCGTCCTCTTCCCTTAATGATATGGGGTGCCTGGGATCCCGAACAGCCCCCCCGAGATAGAAAAGGAATGATGAATTGTTGCCCTGGGTGTGACTCTTCTAGAAAGGAGAAAAGCAACGAGGGAAGAGAGAGATATAGGGAATGAGATGGATATTGATTTATTAAACGTACTGCTTTTCAGTCTGACCTCACAGTGCAGCTTCTTTAAACAATAAAAATCCATACAATATTATGCAACAGAACAGAAAAGGCAAACAACTATTTGTCTTGGAGACGCCAATCCTGGTTCTCCTGGTTTCAGGTTGAGATGGGAGTCTGCATGTCACTGGTGCTCTTATGTACAGTGGTCATAACCCCCCCCCCCCCCCCCATATAACCACCACTGCTTTCAGAGAGGGCTTGGCCCATCCACGGCTGTTCCCTTCCTAGCAAATTTCCGTGGGGCACCTTTGAATTGTAGAATCATAGAGATGGAAGGGGCCATTGGGTCCAACCCTCTGCTCAATGCAGGAATCCACCTTAAAGCATCTCTGACAGATGGCTGTCCAGCTGCCTCTCAAAGGCCTCTAGTGTGGGAGAGCCCACCACCTCCCTAGAACATTAGCTCCATTGTCGCACTGCTCTAACAGTCGGGAAGCTTTTCCTGATGTCCAGCCGGAAACTGGCTTCGTGTCACTTGAGCCCATTATTCCGCGTCCTGCACTCTGGGATGATCGAGAAGAGATCCTAGCCCTCCTCTGCATGACAACCTTTCAAGTCCTTGAAGAGTGTTCTTCATTGTAGCCCTCTTCTGTGTGACAACTGTTTAGGTACTTGGAAAATGTACTCAGTCTTCCCTTCTCAAGACTAAACAGACCCCGTTACTCCTATCTTTCCTCAAAGGACGTAGCTTTTGCTTCCCTGATCATCTCCATTGCCCTTCTCTGAGCTAGTTCCAATTGATCTGAATCCACAAAGAGGTTGCTTGCCAGAGGTACTCCAAGCCAGTTTTATTTAAAATAGAACAATTTATAACTGAAAAAGAAGCACGTGGACAACAAGGAAAGGAAGAGTGAGCAATCACGGTACAGTTAAGTTCTACATTAGGGGCAAACCCGACACCTACAAGAAATGAAAAATACCACAGCTTTCACAGCGTATTTATACTCCATTCTCTGGTCGATGCAAACAGGAAACATCCAGGCAATGCGCTCTTGCTATGTCATCCAGACAAGCTGGCTTTAATAGCGTCTGTTCATCTTCTTGAATTTCTCATAGTGATAGTCATCTGTTGCTTTCTCATTCGGCGGACGCTTGCGGTTCTGAGGAGAGCCTACAAAAGAAAAGGGAAGCGTAAATTAGACTTTGACCAGCTTCAGAGAGGGAAGATTTCAAGGACAACAAGGGAGTTGCAGCGCAGCCTTTTTCAGATTTTTCAAACCTAACCCACTGTTTATCCTGAACTGCAACGTGGGATCCACATCCATTTTTACCATAGATGCCAACTGTAACTCCTTTTCATCTTCTACATGATAGTTCTTCAGACATTTGAAGACAGCTATCAGGTCTCCTCTTCACCTTCTCTAGTCTAAACATACCCAGCTTTTTCAACCATTTCTTCAAGGACTTGGTCTCCAGACCCTTCCCCATCCTTTTCCCCATCCTTTCAAATTTGTCAATGCTCTTCCTAAACTCTCGTGCCCAGAATTGGACACAGGACTCCAGATGCAGCCCGGCCAGTGCAGAATAAAGGGGAATATGACTTCCTGTGATCTGGACACTCTATTTTTCTTAACACAGCCTAAGGTCACATTTGCTTTTTTAGCCGCCGCACTGCACTGCTGGCTCATACTAATACTATGAATTGTTATTAAAGTTATTTTCAGATTATTCTTATGGAAGAAGACAAGAGCATCTTCCCTAGAGGTGGGTTTTATGAGCCAACAAGCGGTAAAACCAACCAACCAACCAACCAACCAACCAACCAAGTAACTAACCAAGTAACTAACCAACTAAGTAACTAAGTAACTAACTAACAGTTTAGGCCACGTATAGTCTTTGAGTCTCCAGAATTCATACCCTGCCATGCCAGCAAGTGAAATATGCGCAAGAGGGAGCTATTGCATTCATCTCCTATTTGTGGGCTTCCCCACAGGCACCTGGGAACAGTATGCTGGACTAAACAGGCCTTTGGAATGATCCAGAATGGCTCTTCTTAGTTGAGGGCAAAGATCAATTCTGCATTGCTGTGGCCACACTGGCGTTCCAGAAATCCGTAGAATGACTTATTGCAGGAACTTACTCTCAGGTTCTGGTTTTTCAGTATCACCCACTCTCAGAGGACGGGCTTTGGGTTCCTCTTTATTTCTTCTTACCGGTGCGTGCAGCTCTTCATGATAAACTGGAAGGAGACAAGCCACTGAATCAGACTATGATGGTAACATAGCAATACACAAACAATGGGTTGGCTCAGATGTAACACAAAACCATGGTTTGACCTATGGGAATGAACCTCTTGTCCTTCCTTTTCTTCCCCTCATATACCTTGCTTCTATTCAGTTACTTCCTGCTTTAACTCAAAACCACAGTAAACTATGGCTGGCACTTGCCCTCCAAACTACGGTTTCCAATCCTAGTGTGCAAGGTAAGCGCAAACCATGGTTTGCTGGTTTAGCGGAACAACAAGCTATGGTTTGCCTTAAAGCAGGCAGACTAGGAGGCCCTAAAGGCTCAATTTACGTAGTATCAACCTAGGTCATTAAGTGGTAGTTAATTCGATACACCATTTAAACGGCACTCAAAAACATAACAATGAAGAAAGAATCTGTGGATGGTCTGAGGGTTTGTAACATTCAATACAATTCACGTATCGGGGTTCTACCCTGCCTCTCCAAACGGTGCTCTCAAGGCAGCTTGCTGACATTAAAAGGAATCCAAATTATTCCAGTGGGACCTGCAACAGAATGTTGCAGCGCATTACCCAGCCCCTAAGAGGAAGGCTCCTGCTAGCAGCTCCAGCCAGTAGGGCCCACTCTAATAGCTCAGCTGAGAGACCAGCGGACAGTCAGCTCCTCCTCTCCCTGAATTGTCTCTGTTCCAGCAGGTCATTATAGGAATAATCATGTAATTTTAAGACTTGTGCCGGAGTTCACTTCTCTCTCGCCAACCATTCTATTTCCCTTTTCATCTGTGCCCAGCGCTTAGAAACGTTTATGCCCATTTCAAGCATAGGATATATTGTTGAAAAGAAAAGCTCTTTGAGGATGCGAAGAGTGCCTTTCCTTCAAGTAAAAACAGTGATCCAGCAACGAGGGGTTTGTGCGTCTTTGTGTGTCTAGGGGAAAGCTACTTAGGATCTTTGGAAGCTGCCTTATATTGCGTTAGACCCTGGGTCCATTTAGCCCAGTGCTGTTGATACTGACCAGCAACAATGGCTGTCCAGGGTTTCAGGCAGGAGTTTTTCAGACCTACCTGGGGATGCTAGGGATCAAATTTGGGACCTTCTGCATGCAAAGGAGGGGCTGCACCACTAAGATACGGCCCTTCCTTATTTGTCCCACCTCCGGCACCGACTACACCCTGCAATTCCTCGGCAACGTTGCGAAAGACAGCCAAAGCACAGCCATTGAGGAGCAAGCCTGCTAGGCTGAGGATGCCTGGACAAACGCCCCACTTGGCCAATTGGTGCGCCGGTCGGACCAGCCCTGGCCACGAAGCGCGAAGCGCCCACAGCCGGGACTCACATCTGTTGTGCTGGACGTAATTCACGGCCATGTTCGTGGGAACGAAGGAGGTTTCACTGTCTTTCTTTTTATTCTGCTGCTCAGCAAGCAGCCGGGCTTTGGCCTCCTCGGTGGAGATGATGTTTTTGATCTTTGCTCTACGAGACAAAAAAAAGAGGGGGGAAAGCGAAACACATTCTAGATCAAAGGTGTGTGTGTGGGGGAATATTTTCGCTGCAGCCCGTGAAAGCAAAAACAACAACAACAACCCACAAGCAAAAAAGACCATTTAGCACTCTGTAACACTTAAAGGCTCAAATTTAGCTTTAGAACAAGTTAGAAGTTGACCGTTTAAGTGCTATAGAGCACTAATCGTGGCCATTTTTGTGCGTAATTCTTGGGGGGGGGGGGATTGTCTCTGAACTGGGGGATAGCAGAGGTCATATGGGCCTGCACCCCACCCACCTCTGTTCTAGTTTAGGGAAAAGGCAGACCGGGAGGGGGGGGGGTTAATGTGGGTGAGGTCTCCCACAAGGCAACCATTTCTGCTGAGCTTCCGACGGCTGACCCCCGCAACCTCATCTGTGCTTCCACTCCCAAGATTCCTATCCTCCTCGGCTTCCCCATCTTGGGGCGCCCCTACTTTCCCGGCCAGCTGGAGAACAGTCTGGTGGGCAACGAAGACCCCAAGACACCTACTCAATTCCGAGATCCACCTCCGGAATCCCGCTCAGCATCTGATTGGACAGCATCTCCTCCGTCTTCTTGGCCGAAGAGACACGGATGCTCTCGGGGAGCTCGTACAAACAGTCCTCCGCGTTCTTCTGCTTCACCTTCAGCTCTTCGTTCTCCACAATCCCCTTCCTTTTCTTCAGCTCGGTTTCAATGTATTTCATCCTGAACAGGGAAGCCAACACGCCAGGAATCAACACCAAGGAAAGCACAACCTGACTTATTCGCGGGTGGAAATTCAGCTCATCTTTTGAGAGGGCTGTCGGCCCGGCAGAACCTTCCTATTATTTCTTTATTATTATTTATTGCATTTGTATACTGCCCCGTAGCCGAAGCTCTCTGGGCAGTTTACGTAAGATTAAAACACTTAAAAACAATATCCAAAAAATTAAAACTGCAAAAACATACAATATACACATACATTTAAAACCACTGTAATAACTTAAAAGCTATAAGCCTAAAAACAAAAACAGACCCAGGCTCATCAGATATTGCTAAATGCCTGAGAGAAGAGGAAAGTCTTGACCTGGTGCCGAAGAGATCACAAAGTTGGCGCCAGGCAGGCCTCCTCAGGGAGATTGTTCCACAATTGGGGGGCTACCACAGAGAAGGCCCTCTCCCTTGTTGCTGACCTCCAAGCTTCCCTCGGAGTAGGCACTTGGAGGAGGGCCATAGATGTTGAACGTAGTGTTCGGGTAGGTTCTTGTTGGGAAAAGCGTTCCATCAGGTATTGTGGCCCCGAGCCGTGTAAGGCTTTATAGGTTAAAACCAGCACCTTGAATTGGGCTCGGAAACATACAGGCAGCCAATGCAAGCAGGCCAGAGTAGGTCTTATATGCTCGAACCTTCGGGTCCCTGTTATCAGTCTGGCCGCTGCGTTTTGCACAAGCTGCAGCTTCCGAACCGTCTTCAAAGGCAGCCCCATGTAGAATGCATTGCAGTAATCTAACTTGGAGGTTACCAGAGCATGGACAACTGCAGCCAGGTTATCCCTGTCCAGATAGGGGTGTAGCTGGGCCACCAACCGAAGTTGGTAGAAGGCACTCTGTGCCACCGAGGCCACCTGAGCCTCAAGTGACAGAGATGGTTCCTACCTTTCCCTTTTCCAGTCCTGGAAAGCTTAAAGCGTCTCCCTGGCTGGGAACAGTAGATGAAGTTCCTAGGCGAGGCAAGTCCAAATAATGCCCGTTCTATTGGTCACCCACATCAGGAGTTCATTCGCATCAGGGTGGGTTTGTTCATCAGCTTACCTATTGCCAGGATGTTTATATTATTAGCCACAACTCTGTTGTGAATGGCCAGCGTTAACTCTGTGATTGTCAGTTTGCTTTCTGCATCTAATTCCCTTCCGCTGTTTACAACTTCCCCTCCTGCGGCGTGGACTATGAATACGCCTGAGAAACTCTGGACAGCACTTCATGTATCTGATGAAGTGAGCTGCGATCCATACACTCTGAGTCCACAATAAAGTTGCTGGTCTTTCAGAGGTCCCAAAGCTCTTTGCTGTTTTTATCACAACAGACTAACACGGCTACCCCTCCGGAAATACTTAAAACTTCTTTTAAAATTAAATACCCATGAACACACACATACATATATGTAAACCTAAGAGAACCCAACTTAGCAATGAAATAATGACCCAGTTTGCACATCACGGCCAACTCCCGGGTTGTTTAACCCAGGAATTGGCGGAAGGAAACAGGAGGAAGTGCATTGCCTCCTGCCTGCTCGCCACTTGCCGCTTTCAGTTCCTGAGTTGTTCCGTGATGTGCGAACCTGGAAATTCTGGGTTGTTTAGTGGTTAAACAGTGCAAGAGTTAACCCAACAACAAATCATGGGGGGAACTCTGGGTTGCTTAACCCCTAAAGAACCCAGCGTTTCCAGGTTCGCACACCACGAAACAACCCAGGAACGAGGAAAGATGAAGCAGATGGAAACGATCCCGCTCGCTTGCTCCCGTGTACTCACAAACAAGCCATGATGAACAAACCATGGGCGGTTTGATTGTGAAAACTGGAGTTCCTATGTAAACATTTTGGGGGAGGTCTGAATTCCGGTTGCTGGTGCGAGAGTGGAGGAATGGGCAAAGGCTACAGTTTTCGCGCTCCGCTTGAGGGCTTCCTGAAGGAATCTAGTTTGGGGCAGCCCCAATCCCGCCTTCCCCAGGGCAACTTCAAATCTGTGTTCCCTGCGGGAAGGCAGAAGAAGAAAAGTCCAGGCCGGGGACCTTATGCCTGAGAGACCCATATTCTGATGTTTTCTAGTAAAATCTGTTTCCGTAGTTTAAAAAACAGTAAATTGCTTTGCGTCCCTTGGAAGAAAAGTGGTATAGAAAGGTATGAAATAAAACGAAATAAACAGTTGGCCCATGTGGGAAATAAGATGTGGACTACCTCGGCCTTTGGTCTGATCCAGCATGGCACCTCTTACGTTCCTTTAAGACGAGCACAGGAGACGCTACCATTAGAAATATTAAATATTGTGGTGGCACCCCGGTTGTGGCATGCCCTCCCCTTGGAGGCCCGACTGGCGCCGACGCTGGCTTCATTTCGGTGCCAGGTTAAAAAAACGGCTTTTTATCAAAGCCTTTGAGGGATAAATTCTCCACGGCTGCACATCATTTTCATTGTTTTTCATTGTTCCTGTTGCTTTTAAAAACATTTGTACTGCTTTTAACTTGCTAACGATTTGATATGTTTGAAGCTGTGTATATTATTTATTGTTTGGCAAATGTTTTAATAAATAAATAAATAGAAATATTCGGGGAGGGGAGAGATGTGTGCTGTGGGCAAAGGAGGAGCCTGCAAAATCCACCTGCGAACTTTCGGGTACAGCAAACCGCTTACATGTCAGCATCTTCATCCCTCCGATTGGTCTCCGCCGAAAAAGAGGTCCCAAGATTGAGGTCTTCCTCCTCGCTGATCCTGTACGGGAGAGAAACGCACAAAGGGTGGCCTTACACCAGGACGGGGAATTTCGAGCCCTCCCCTGGGCCAAACCGTAGGAGACATGCTGGTTTTCTACGTGTGGAGATATTTTTTGTAAAGAGAGGTGTGTTCAACCAGGTGAGCCCCCATGTGCAACCTAGATAGGTAGACCTTCTCAGTGAGAACTAGGCCTTTGCTGGGCTCTTTATACCTCAGCACGTTAAACGTGATTAACGCAAGGTGGCCGAGAGTAATACCTGCTACTGCCTATATATCCTTACCCATTGTCCTGAGGAACAGGCCCCCTGTAGAGGAATCCAGTCATATCATACTCACCTGTCCTTGCCCCGTTCTTTCAGTTTCTTCATGTCTATCATTCCACCTGTCTTTATTTTAAAGGGATCGTCCTGATGGGGAGGGGGGGGGAAATAAGTGATCTCATCATACTTATTTTTACATTCTGGGTAAGAGGAATAACTACCGCCCAATCCTTTCCCTTCCTGAACTTACCACCAGCGTTGTCTCTTCTTGTAATTTCTCCCCCACAAGTAAAGCAGCAGCGCTTGGAGTAAAGACATGTACACAAAAGAGAGATTCAAGTCAATCAAGAAGAACTCCCAATTTTATCTTAAAGCTGACAGCAACATACCGCGCTTTGCTTCAGTTTGCATTGATTCCCCTCCAGCCTAGCCCTTGTCCTGAATTACAGCTATTTCTCTGGAAGTTATTCAAATTATTCTAGGCCATCATGAGTGCTAGAAACTTTTCAAAAGCAAACAAATCCCCAGCAAGCAAAGCTGAGCTTCTGGGGTTGCCAGCATTCCACGACAGATATAAATGCACTCTACGCACCCCTTACCTTAACAACGTTCAAGCTTATGTGGAAACCTCCGAAGAACTCTGAGGTTCTTTCCCAATACCACTTACCTCACCCCATTTGGTCTCCTCCTGAGATTCTGTACTTCTTTTGCTTCCTCCAGTTTTAATCTGAAGTGGGGAAAGGAATATAATAGTTTTAAGACACCAAGGGGAAAGAAGGAACAAGAGAGACAGGAGGAGGCAAAAGGAACACCAGGGCTTCCCTTCCACCAGCCCTATAGAAAGTCCACTGAGCTTTTTCCTCTTCCATCCCCGTCCCTTTTTCCTTGCGTGCCGTGTCTTTTTGAGATTGTAATGCAAAAAGAGAGAATAGTCTCAGGATGCTATAAACAAATTTACTGTAGAAAAGCCTGACGCATTCCGGGCCTCTTGCTTTTCATTAGGCCTTCTTCAAGGGGTTGTAACAATTATTTACAACAGATAAACCACAAGACAATAAACACAAGACAAAATGTTGTAAGTAATTTCTGCAGACATTGTTGCAACCCTTTGAAGAAGGCCTAATGAAAAGCAAGAGGCCGAAATGCGTCGGGTTTTTCTATGATAAATTTGTGTATAGCAGCCCGAGACTATTTTCGTTTTTTGAATTCATCTTGGATGCTTACCCACCTTCCACTCTTTTTTAGATTGTAAGCCTGCAAGCAAGGACTGTAGCTCAATGGTAAAGCCTATGCCTTGTGTTCAGAACGTCCCAGGTTCGATCCCTGGCATCTCCAGGTAGCGCAGGAAAAACTCCTCCCTGAAACCTGAGAGAGGTGCTGCCAGTCCATATTGGCAATACTGGGCTAGAGTAGGGTGACCCTATGGAAAGGAGGACCGGGCTCCTGCATCTTTAACAGTTGAATAGAAAAGGGGAATTTCAGCAGGTGTCATTGGCATGCATGCAGCACCTGGTGAAATTCCCTCTTCATCGCCACAGTTAAAGCTGCAGGAGCCCTGACTCTTTTGTATCTGGTCATGCTAAGCAAGGCTCCTGCAGCTTTAACTGTGGTGCTGAAGAAGGAATTTCACCAGGTGCTGCATGCCTACAAAGACACCTGCTGAAATTCCCCTTTTCTATTCAACTGTTAAAGCTCCGGGAGCCCTGTCCTCCTTTCCATAGGACCACCCTAGGCTAGAGGGTCCAGGCATCCGACTCAGTGGAAGGCAGCCTCGTGTGTTTTTACGACTGTCACATTTACTGATTTACCATAAGCTACACCAGAAGCCTTTTTTTGGGTGGGGGGGACAGAGCAGCAGGATAAAAATACTTTAAACACACAATTAATTAATGCAGAAACAAGGTATTAGAGATACCCAGCTGCTGTTTTCGTGGTTAAATTGAAAGTGTACTTATTTAATTTTTAAATTGAATTTAATAACACCTTATTGTAGCAATTATGTATTGTTACTTGTTAGCCGTTTTGCATTGGGAAAGTCCCACTCACTCCTTTCTGGATACGAGCCAGCCTCTTTGCAAACCCCCCACCCTCAAAGCCCAAAGCCAACCTTTGGGGGGGGTGTCCCACCCCCTTTAAAAGAGGGGGCACCCACCGAACTTCCTGGGTGACCTGCTCGTCCTCGTCTTCCTCCTCGGAGTCCACCTTCCTCCTTCGGAAAGCCTTCCCTGCCGGCATGATCCTGGCTGCGCGGCCGACAAACCGCTCGCACCTCTTTGCTGGTACAACAACACCGACGATCGTCCTTGGCTTCCTCTGCCCCTGCCGCGCGCAACGATGACGGAAGAAGCGCACGCCGAAGCCACAGCCCCGGCGGCTTTTGCCCTTACTTTGTGAGGGCAAAGAGATACCGGGCTGGGCAGTATGGGTGGGAGGAAGAGGCGGACCGCAGACGTAAAAAGCAATAGAGTGATAACCTCACGGTCTGAACACGGGACTCCTTGGTTGCTTTTTAAGGCCACGTGGTGGTTGTTATTGTTTTTAAATCATAATAAAAATAAATAAATTTAAAATGAACTTCATAACTGCCTAATAATTTAAAAAGCTATTTTAAAATGAATTTACTAACGTTTTGAAATTAATAGAAATGTAAACACTTTTTAAATTAATTTAATAAAAATGTAATCGTTTAAAAATGAAAATACATTGTAATAGGTAATTTTAAAATAAATTTAATAAAAATGTAATACTTAAAAATAAACCACATTTGAAACCGGAAGGTCACTTTGTGGGAGCAAAGATTAACTTAAATGGACTTACAACAATGGTGTTGGGGGTTTATGCCCCCAATGAGCATAAAGCGGAATTTTACAAAAACTCATGGATAGTTTATCGGATTTAACTTTCGGGAACTGGAGTCTGATGGGAGATTGGTATGGAGTGATTTCACCGCAAATGGATAGGACCTCGGAGAAAAATATTAAGAAACATCAGGGCAAATTGCCAAACAGTTTCTTTGATCTGATGGAGTATCTGGAGCTGGTGGCTATATAGCGACAGAAAATGGCAATGCGAAGGAATATACTTACTTTTCGGAGAGACATAGATCCTTCTCAAGAATAGATATGATCCTGACAACTAAAGAGTGTGCTACCAAGGTTAATAAAATTGAGATTTTGCCTAAATCATTCTCAGGCCATAATCCTACACTTATGATTTACAAAAGAAAATCTAAGAGGTTGAGATGGAGATTAAACAAAACCTTATTACAAAATGAAACTATCATGAAAAATGGCAAGGGAAAACTAAAAGAATTTTTTGAGATGAACTCTAACAAAGGTACAGATATGAGAATGCTTTGGGATGCAAGTAAAGCATTTATTAGAGGTTACTTTATACAACAGAACAGTCAACTCAGGAGGAAAAAACAAGAAAAAATACGAAAGGTCTTGGAAGAGATAAAGAAAAAGGAGGAAGACCTAATGAAAACGCAATGGAAAACAAATATTCTGCAACAAATTAAAATTTTACAGCAACAATAATCTCTGTTAACAATTAGAGAAATGGAAATAAAATCAAATTATATGAAGCAAAGGGACTTTGAATATGCAAATAAACCTGGAAAATGGCTGGCTTATAAATTGCGAAAAGAAAGAGAAAAGAAAATGATAGTAAAAATACAAGAAAATGGCACGGAAATAACAGACAACGCAGCTATACAAAGGGTTTTTCACCAATATTATTCTAAGTTGTAAGAACACAAGGCCCTACCAGAAAAGATAGATGAACATGTGAAAAAGCAAAAACTACCGAAACTTATGGAGGAACAGAGACAAATGATGAATGGAGCTATAACAATAGAAGAAATGGTGGAGGCAATGAGAAAGATTAAACAGGGGAAAATATCAGGACCAGATGGACTCCCAGGCACATATTACAAGAACTTTGAGAAGGAACTCTTACTAAATACAATGAATTCCATTTTGACTAGCAGAAAGATACCGGAGACTTCTAAGAAGGCATAAATAACGCTAATACCTAAAGAGGGACAAGACTTGACATTGACAAAAAACTATAGGCCAATATCATTACTGAATAATGACCCAGAATAGTTGTTTTTAAATGATATTGTATTTATAACCTTTTTAATGGTTTTTATGGTTTTTAATTTTGTATATTGGTTTTTTAATGTTCAATGTTTTTAATTTTAGTAAACCGCCCAGAGAGCTTCGGCTATGGGGTGGTATATAAATGGAATTAATAATAATAATAATAATAATAATATGTTGTTTACATCGATATTGGCGGAAAGACTTATAAAAATTCTACAAGAATTCATACACGAAGACCAAAGTGGATTTTTTTTTACCTAATAGGAAGACGAGAGATAATGTTAGAAGTATCTTAAACGTGGTGGAGTATTTGGAAAAACATCCGGAAAAACAAGCAGCATTGATCTTCTTAGATGCAGAGAAAACGGTCGACGATCTTAACTGGAAATTTCTCTTTAAGATCTTAGAAGAAATGGACGTTGGAATCAAGTTTACAAAATGCGTCAATTCAATTTATACTGTGCAAAATGCACAAATAATCATCGATGGGGATTTGTCAAAACCATGTGAAATCCAAAGAGGAACAAGACAAGGTTGCCCATTATCACCTTTGTTGTTTATCTTGGTGTTGGAATTATTGAATAGAGACATCAGACAAGATGAAAGGACTGGAGGGATAAAGATCAAAAAAAGAAATCTACAAATTGAGAGCCTTTGTGGATGATCTAGTGTTTACTCTAGAAACCCCCCCGAAAAGGAATTGAAATTCTGATGAATAAATAGAAAGAGTTTGGGGCAATAGCAGGTTTTAAGGTGAACAAACAGAAGACCAAGATGCTAACAAAAAACATGAAACCTCAAGAGCAATTAAAGTTGATAGAAAAAAGCAGGTTTTAAGATCGAAAAGAAGGTAAAGTATTTGGGGATTACCCTGACTGATAAAAATTGTATGTTGTTCAACAATAATTATGTTAAGGTATGGAATGAAATCAAAAGAGACCTATTAAGATGGGATAAGGTTCAATTGTCAATCCTGGGGAGAATTGCTACAATTAAGATGAACATGCTACCAAGAACGTTGTTCTTATTTCAGACAATACCTATTGTATCTTCAGAATCGCCATTCAAGCAGTGGCAGAGGGATGTATCTAGATTTGTATGGCAAGGGGAAAAAACAAGAGTTAAATATAAAATATTACAGGATGCAAAGGAAAGGGGAGGATTGGGACTCCCAAACCTGAAGTTGAATTTCTCTGCCAGCTGTTTGTTACGGGTGAAAGAATGGATAATGTTGAATAATAGGTTATTGGAATTAGAAGGTCATGAACTGAGATTTGGGTGGCATGGGTACTTATGGTATGACAAAGCCAAGGTATATGTAGATTTCAATAATCATTATGTGAGACGGGCTATCTTGAGAGTATGGAATAAATACAAACCTAGGCTTTGCCAGAAAATACCACTGTGGCTATCAGCACAGGAAGCTCATCATA
Source organism: Anniella stebbinsi (assembly GCA_029215795.1). Lineage (NCBI taxonomy): Eukaryota > Metazoa > Chordata > Lepidosauria > Squamata > Anniellidae > Anniella > Anniella stebbinsi. Next base: position 98,671,898 of record JARDYH010000008.1, on the reverse strand, counting down.
GAAGGGAATTGAAAAGTGCGTACAATTGGTTGAAGTACAACGATGTGTTACAATTGTCACAAGGTGAATATGAACTAAAACCAAGAAAAGGATTAATAAAAGAGGGTTACATATGTCAATAGGTTCCTTACATGCAAATTGCGGAAAGGTTTAAAATAGATTAAAAAAACGTGGGGGTTCGAACAAATAAAATCTGAATTTGAAAGGGCATTATGTACAAATGATGAACATGTTATTTCAAAAGTATATAAGTTATTGTTGAAGTTTGAGACAGAAGATGAACAAGTGAAAGACTGTATGATAAAATGGGCACAAAACTTTGGACATAACATCCCTATGGATCAATGGGAAAATATGTGGTCAAAAGGCTTAAAATTTACATTAAGTAATAGACTTAAAGAGAATTTTTATAAGATGATGTATAGATGGCATGTCTCCTGCAAAATTGGCTAAAATGTATAAAGGTGCCTTGGAAACTTGTTGGAAGTGTGAAGAAGAAGGGACATTTTATCATATATGGTGGACTTGTAAAAAAGCAAAAACATTTTGGATACAAAATCATTCCTTATTTCAAAAAATATTAAAGACTAATATACAATTGAAGCCGGAACACTTTCTTCTGGGCCTAATAGATTACCAGATGAAGAGGAATTATGGAACTTTATTTTTATATATGATAACGGCAGCGAGATTACTCTATGCACAAAAGTGGAAAAGTCCAACGTTACCAACAATGGATGAATGGATGTTGGAGATATTGGAGTTGGCGGAGATGGCAAAACTTACTTCATTACTGAGAGAAAAGTCAATATCTGGGTTTTTAATTGAATGGAAACCTGTTATAGACTATGTGAAGGGACAAGAAAAAAAAATATGTTTGTGGATTCAACGAATAAGAAGAAATGGTTAAAATAACAGAAAGTGGGGGAACTAGTTTACTGTTTATATGCAAGAGAAAATAGGGTCAAATACCTTTGCTGGGGAGAAAACCAGAAATTTATTGTAACTTGGGGGATTGTTTTTTAGGTGTGTATTGGCTATGTGTTGATTACTGTCATTGCTTGGTTATGTAGAATGTGTTTTTTAGCTTGTTGATGTCATGAAAATAAAAAAGTTGAAATGTGAAGAAATACTGTTGGTGAATAAAAAATCTATTAATTAATTAATAATAATAATAATAATAATAGGTAAAAAGAGATGTTCCCTGTCCCGCAGGCCTGCAGTCTAAAAGAACATGGCACGCTAGGAAAAGGGAATGAGGAGGGAAAAGGAAAAATCAATAGTCGTCCAGCGGGGCTGGCGGGAAGGTACTGCTTCACCCATCATTGGCAGTTATGGCGAAGCGCGGGACTTAAATCTTGCCTCCAGTTCTAGCCAAATCATGAGGAGGAGGCCCATCTCAAAAGGCCAGGCGTTGTCATTCAAGCTTCAGCTTTTTCCAACCAATGTGACCACCATAAGGCCTAGAAACTTAGGAAATGATAATGACAGATGCTGATCTTTTCCAGGAATTGAGTGCCGATCCGGTGCCCTCGACTCCAGCCCCTTTTTGGAAGGTTCTCCCAGCCTTTCTGGCGTCTTTTCTTTTTCCAGTCTCCGGATGGGCAATGAAGCCAGACACTTAGCTGAGCTATGGGGTGGGGATGGGGGACACTGTCTTTTAATCCCTCCCAGGCTTCCAATCTTCTCATCCCTCGCTTCTCCAGACCCATGCTGTGCCACGCACGGAGACTAGGCACTTGAGTTGGTGCTTTAATACCCAGGCCTGGTAGAATTTTGCCCTTTCCAAACTGGGCTGCAGAAATGAAGGATGCTTGTGCATGCAGTTTGGCCAACAGGGCTGGGAGCTCGGTTCTGGGAACGAAAACACGCTTTCTCTGGGCTGTGCGTGCGCTCGGCGACCCCCTGTTCCCTGCCCCTCCAGAGAGGCCGTCTTGCTCCTTTATAGGGCAGACTCACAAGGTCGCTCAAAACATGCAAGCTTTAGAGATTGCCAGATCTCTTTGTCAGGCAAGGTGTTTAAGATTATATCTATCTATCTATCTATCTATCTATCTATCTATCTATCTATCTATATCTTGGGGGACACAGTTCCTCCTTTTCTCTTGTGGGGACATGGGGGGCATTATCTCTTGTTGAGATATAATTTCCTGAGAGAAATAATTGGTGGTGCACACAGCTCCCCCTTTTCTCATATGTATGTATATATATATATATATATATATATATATATGTGTGTGTGTGTGTGTGTGTGTGTATGTATATATAGATATAGATATAGGTATATATATAGATATATAGATATATATGACAGAAATGTATGTGTGTGTATATTTCCCCCCTCTCCCCACAAGAAAAAAGGGGTAATATATAAGAGGGCATAATTTTGTAAGAGAAATCCTTGAGAGCCCCCCCCCCCAGATCCCCCTTTTCTCTTGGGGGGAACATGGGGGGCATATCTATATATATAATTTCATGAGAGAAATTCGGGGGGGCACACAATCCTCTTTTTCCTCTTGTGGGGAGATGGGGGGGCAGACATATTTTTCCTGAGAGAAATTCTGGGGGGGGGGGGTCGGGATCACGGACCCCTCATGCTCTCTGATGTGTGTGTGTGTGTGGGGGGGGACACGGGCATAAATGAGCACCCCCACGCCTCCTCCCTCCCACCCCCCCTAAGTACGGCCCACCCCCAGGCCCGCCTCTGCTCCCTCCCCACCCGGCTGCTCGATGCCGCCGCTGCCAGAGCCGCCCGTTCCTTCCCAGCGGCCGCCGCCGTCGCCTCCTCCTTCTCCTCCCGGGGCGCCGCCGCCGCGAGCAGGTAGCCAGCGGCCTGCCCTGGAAGAGGCGACCCCGGCCCCTCGCCCCTCGCCTCTTCATCCCCTTCGCCCCACAGAGAGGTAGAAGGAAGAGCAGGGCGCCTGGGGCCTAGTGAGGGTCCTGAAGCACCGGCCTCGCGTAGGCAGTTGCGCCGGGAGAGGGGCGTTCGGGGAGGGGGGGGGAAATTGGGGGTCTTCTTGCAGCCGGGCAGGTGCCAATGGAGGCTCCGAGTGGGCTAAATGTCATTCATTTTAATTCAAAGAATGACAATTAAGGGAGTCATTGGAGGGTTTGGGGGGGGGTTCAAGGATATTGAATGGGGGTGGGTGGATAGGTGAGGGGGCTTGAGAAAATGGTATATGGGTGGGGGGAGATAAGGGTGATATTCCTCACCATTGACTTGAAGGGAGGAGAAGGCGAGTGGTTGGAAAGAGGGAGGCACGAAGCTCCCGTCCTTAATTTGGGGGCATTTGCAGTGCTTATTATACACTAACCTTTGGGGGGGGACAGGATTAATGGGGAAGGTTTTCCTCCCTATGCCTTTCTTCTCCTCCCCCCACATTATTATCATGGGGAACTATTTCTAGGAGGGGGGCCTTTGCAACTCTCCACCTTGGTGCTCTCCAGCTGTTTTGGACTACAACCCCCATCAGCCTCAGCCAGCAGGGCCAATAGTCTGGAATCCTAGGAGTTGTAGTGCAAAACATCTGGAGGGCGGCAGGTTTCCCCCACACCATTCGCTTAGGGAGGGTAAACGTTGGGGGTGCTGCCACATGTGGCAAATTTGGGGGTGGTGATCATTTTTAGGAAAACCCATCGCCCCCAGCCTGATGTGTCATCACTTTTGAGTTTTGAGAAGTGAGGTTTGCAGGGACGTTTTCTCCAGGTGTTTCCTCCTTGACTGACTTCTTGGATTTGGATGGATTTGGATGTTTCATCAGGGATGGATTTGTTTCGAAGTCCTAATTGCTTAATATTGGTTAGTCGTTGCTTAATGCGCGTGTTCGCCCCCGTTTTATACACAGGGTGGACTGATGTTAAATTAAATCTTTCTCCATCCTCTCTGTGTATATTTATTACAGCTAGTGTATGTTTCTGATTATCTGTAATGTGAAAGGTGGGGTACATTTTTTTAAATGCATGTTTCCTAGCATGGATGTTTTGGCTGGATGTTTTAATGGGTGTTTTAATGCATGGCTGGGAAGTCATGGCAAAAAGAACACATGGTGATGAAAGTATTGGTTTGGGATGAAAATGCCCCAAAGGGTTATGTGACAGGTGGCACATGTGGTGGAGGACTTAATGTTTGTTGATTATTATTATTATTATTATTATGCCAAGATAGCTTGTAAAAGATGTGCTTTGGGCAGCAGTAGAGATTTTGTGTCAAAGAAGAAAGCTCAGGAAGATAAATTCAGCGTGAATTGAATTTCTAGAACCTGTGTGTGTAAATTAACTTACTTAGATGTTAGTTTTTGGACAAGTGGGAAAACCACAGTTTTATTATGTGCCAGAATTAGCTGATAAAAACCATTGCAAGGTGTATATATACCGTTAAGGGAAAGGGGGCGTGCAGAATTTAACAAATTTTATCTATTTATAAAATTTATTTATAGTAGACTTTATCTCCTATCATTGAAAAGTCATACAGTTGGTAGGACGAGGGCATCCCCCACCCCAGTTCCTGAAGATAAACTATTGTTCTTTATATTGCTTTATTGATGTGCATGGCACTCTACGTAAAGATGGACACAAGGATAAATGTAGAATCTCCCTGAGATTTTGTGAGCTTGGAATAATACGTAGTTGGGCTATCAAGCGTTTCGTGTTGCTAGAAAAAGAGGCTTTCTTTTTCATCTTCTGCTCCTGCTCCCAAACTTTCCCGGAGTCTCCGGTTTGATTTGTGTTGGCGGTGTTTAATATTGTGAGGCCTTTTGCCCCAAACAGAATCTTGTAGCGGTGGACTTCGAATGCTGAAAAATAATTGCACCTCTCCTTGTCTGTCTGTCTGCGGTTGCAAGGATAGGGTGCAGGTATCTGTGTGAAACGGAGAAAGAGAAATGTAATGGCTGGGCCAGAAATGGCAGTCATGATGCAGAAGCTCTAGTTGTTAAGGGGGAAATGATGAGTAATGCTTCATTTTCTTACTGGGAAGGACAATCAGCTGCTCTGTCTTGCATGTGCTGCTTGGAGGCTGGGTTTCTGCCAGTACTGGGGATAACCATCCTGTCCTTTTCATACTAGCTGGCAAACGTTAATAGAACTCCCCCCCCCCCTTTGGCTTATTTAGCAAAACCTGAAGGAGTTTGTCTCCTTGCTTGCATAAGCATGGTGTAAGAACGGCAGGCATACCAAATTTTAGAGAGGTGACTGGAGTGTTTCTAAGAGTGCATTCAGCCAGCATTTCTGAAGTGGGTCAGGAACATCTGTCTCTCTGTAGTTTGTTTAGCAGACCTCATCTGGAGTACTCTGTCCAGTTCTGGGCACTGCCTTTTAAGAAGGATTGGAATGGGTTCAGAGAACAACAATGGAAAACCAGTCTTCTGAAGCAACTGGGTATGTTTAGCTTGGAGAAGAGAAGATTGATGGAAACATGAAAGCATTCTTCAAATACCAGTAGAGCTGTCACACAGAATTTAATTGACATATTTTTATTACATTTCTATAACACCCAGTAGCTGAACTGCTCTGGGTGGTTTACAAAACTTAAAACCATAAAATTCAACGAAACAATAAAACAACCTTTAAACGTTTAAAACATAATAAAAAACAAAGTAAAAGCCATGAGTGGTGTAAAGATCTAAAAACAAACAATAACACTTAAAAAACAAAACCACTGATGGACTAAACAGCTTAAGAGAATAAAAAAAAATCTTCCCTTGGTGCCGACAAGTTCACAACAGCCTTTCTGAGGAGGGCCTTTCCCAACTAGGGTGCCATCCCTGAAAAGTCCCTTCTCCTTAGTAGCCACCTGCCTCACCTCATTTATTGGGGGCACCCAGAGGAGGGCCTCTGAAGATGGGTCCAGGCAGGTGTATATGGGAGGAGATGTGGCCATCTGGGGAACTTTGGAGGACTGGATTTGACCCCTTGACTTGAGGTTCTGTATCCCTGTGCTATGTCCACCAGCAGGAACGAGCCTAAGCAAAGCTGGGATGCTCCCTTCTCCTCCTATGTGGCTGGGAGGAGTTTGGTAGCATTTGCTTTCACTTACAAAGAATTCTGGTTTCTTTTTAACTAGATGGCCGGGATGTCATCTAGTTAAAAAGTAACTTGGCGGTTTCACCAGTAAGGAATCTTGGTGTGCTGAGCAAATGAAGGCTTTCAGTTTAACTTAATTTTTTAGGCATTCTAATTGGAATGCGGTATGTCTTACATCGGAATGAAGTTATGGTTTGCTTACTCAGGGCACTAAGGCCATGCTGGTAACAGGTCAACTCTGTATGGTAATACGGTCCATATATAACAAGGCCAACTTGAGTTCTGCCACCTCCTACTTTTAGATGTGGACAGTTGACCAAACTGGACTCGAAAACGAACTGACCTTCTGTGCTGTCTCTTCATCTCTCTCTCTTTCTCTACACAGGTGAGACAAAGTACAAAATGGGTGACCCAAGAGACCTCTGTCCTCACCTGGATTCCATAGGCGAAGTCACCAAGGACGATCTGCTTCAGAAATCCAAGGTAAGCGAAGCCTTATTTGAAATAAAAATTGCCCTACCACAAGATGTAGAGATGGCCACCAATTTGGATGGCTTTAAAAGGGGGTTGGATAAATTCCTAGAAGAGGAGAAGGTTATCACTGGCTACTAGCCCTGATGGTTGTGTGCTATCTCCAGTATTAGAGGCAGTAAGCCTGTGTGTGCAAGTTGCTGGGGAACATGGGTGTGAGGGTGCTGTTGCACCATGTCCTGCTTTGCTGCTCCCTGGCCGACGGCTGGCTGGCCCACTTTGTGAACAGAGTGCTGGACTAGATGGACCCTTGGTCTGATCCAGCATGGCACTTCTTATGTTCTTAAAAGAAAAACTAAAAAAATAAAAATTGGCCAGGCTTGTGAATTTTCCCTGGGGAGAGGGCATGGCTGCTTAAAACAGTGTGATGTAGGGATGTTTAAGCCAGGACAGACTTTGGGCTCGTGGATTCTACGTTATTTTTGTTTAGAATACCAAGGCCCACTAATCAGAGGAGCTGTCAGGTACCCTATGAGCTATATATACAAATATACAACCCTGTGTTACTGCAGAGCAGGGATTCTATCACAAAAACTCCCAATGTGGCCGTTAGAATTGCACAACGGCCCAGGCAAAGGCAAGCAGCTAATGCTCTCATTTTACAGGTGAGGCTCAGGCTGCTCATTTATTTATTTATTTATTTATTTATTTATTTATTTATTAAATTTCTATCCCACCCAATCGTTTTTTACATTCACGGTGGTGTCCAGGCATTGCCGTTTTCCTTTTGTAACCCTCACGTGTTTTCCCACCGTTCCTTCCATCTTTTTTTTTTCTTGCTACGGAAAATACGCTTAGGAGGGAAAGATGGAATAGCCGTGTGACACCTTTTGATTGGTACGGGTAGGAGCTGTCTGGAAGCACCCTGAGAAATAGGAACGTAGAAAGCTTGCCTTATGCAGAGACGGACCCTTGGTCCATTTAGAACAGTATTGTCGACACTGACTGGCAGCCATGGCTCTGCAGGGTTTCAGGCAGGATTCTTCCCTGGCCTTACCTGGAGGTGACAAGGATTGTACCTGGCACCTTCTGCATGCACATCACTGAGCTGTGCCCCCTCCCCAGTAACCGATTCACACCTGGCTGGCCAAGACAGCACTTCTATTTTTGACTTTCAAATCGACTTACTGATAGTTGAAGCATTGGGAACCGGAAAAACTTTGCAATCTTCGGCAGATAACCCAGAGATCTGACAGTTGGTCCAACCCCCCCTTCTGCTCAGCCGTGCCCTGCGCTTCTGAAGCTAATCCCTAAAAGGAAAAGTCCTATGTTGGAATAATTGTCTGTCTCTGAGGACTGTAGGCCACTGATCATCATTTTTTCCTTCTTTGTGAACATAGGGAACATGCCAGTCTTGTGGAGCGGGGGGACCCAATCTTTGGGCCTGTCTTCAGGTAAAGACATCGTTTGGAAATATATCCTCCTGTATGTGAGAACTGTGTTCTTCGTAGTGTAAAATAGAGTCCATGTCAAGGTCTTGAACCGCACTGGGTAGACTTCCCAACTTTGGGGGCATGAAAAAGCCTTATTTTGGGTTCATCATCTGCGCGGATGCGCACGTACACACCGCCACTCATTCCTAAACGTTTCTTTTGCACCGTCTGCAAACCATGATTCTGCTTTTTTGCTGCCTAGGTTGGCTGCCCTTACGTTGGTTGCGGAGAATCCTTTTCTGACCACAGCACTCTTCATGCACAGGTGAGGGAACTTTGCCATCAGGGAGCATTGAACACTTCTCTATCCTAACCACATTTGCCTTGAAAAGACATGAGACAATTAGCCTGCAGCTATTCCTCTGTTCGGGGGCCTAATTTAAAGTGCTGGTTCTAACCTTTAAAGCTTGTTCAGCCTGGGTTACCCGAAAGACTGACTTCTCATAGAATCACAGAATAGTAGAGTTGGAAGGGGCCTCTAAGGCCATCGAATCCAACCCCTGCTCAATGCAGAAATCCACCTTAAAGCATCCCTGACAGATGGCTGTCCAGCTGCATTTTGATTGCCCCTAGCGTGGGATAGCCCACGACCTCCCTAGGCCATTTGTTCTATTGTCGTACTGCTCTAACAGTTTTTCCTGATGTTTTGTCATACTGCTCATACAGTCAGGAAGTTTTTCCTGATGTCCAGCCGGAATTTGGCTTCCTGTAACCGTCCATATGTCCTTAAGATCTTCTTCAGAGGGCCCTATTCCAACTGCCTATACCAGACGAAGTGAGGCATGTAACCTCTAGGAATGGGGCCTTTTCGCTTGTGGCAGCCCAGTTACGGAACAGCCTTCCTAGCGCCATCCTTGTGGTCTTTTCGGTGCCAGGCAAAGACCTGCCTGTTCACCCAGGCCTTTAAAAATATTGTTTTATTGAGTTACAGCATTTTTATTCCCCTTTTCCGTCAATGATTGTCTCCCAAAGCAGCTTGTGTCAATTTAAACAGAGAAAGAGAGAGGGAGAAAAATAAAGGGACCATGAATTGGAAACATTAATTGCTCTCTTAGTGTCCTTTTTGTTCTTAAATGCACCAGGCCAAAAAGCACAATCTCACAGTGAACCTGACAACATTCCGGGTATGGTGCTACGCCTGCGAGAAGGAAGTGTTCTTGGACCAGCGGTTGGCCTCCCACCCGCCAGCCCTGTCGACAAAAATCACGGAACAGGTGGTTGCCTTATTTATTTATTTATTTATTATAGCACTTTTATCCTGCCCTTTGGCCAAAAAAGGCTCTCAAAGCGGCTTACAAAAATATTTCTTAAGTTGGTCCCTGCCACAAGCCTACAATCTAAAAAAAACATGACACGAAAGGAAAAGGTGATTGGGAGGGAGGAGGAAAAAAAAGAAAGAAAAGCAAATTCAGGCACTAGGTTCTTAGTTGCAAAGTTCAGTAGCTGCTTCCTTTCCCCTCTTCCTTTAATAGCCTCATACAGATCAAGGCACGATAGGGGAGGTGCCTCACTGCCGCTTCCTTTCCCTCTGATTGCCTCTTTCTGCCTTGTGACGCTGGCGAGTCCATTGAAAGAGATCTTGGGGTTGTGGTGGATGGCTCGATGAAAATTTCGACCCAGCGTGTGGCTGCTGTAAAAAAGGGCAAATTATGTGTTCACCATAATTAGGAAAGGAACTGAGAATAAAACTGCCAAGATCATCCTGCCCCTATACAAATCTAGGGTGCTGCCACATTTGGAATACTGTGTACAGTTCTGGTCACCGCACCTAAAAAAAGGATACTGTAGAGCTGGAAGAAGTGCAGAAAAGGGCAACTAAAATGATCCAGGGGCTGGAGCATCTCCCCTAGGAGGAAGGTCACAACAGCTGGGATTGTTTAGCTTGGGGAAAAGGTGAGTGAGGGGAGGCATGGTAGAGGTGTACAAAATGATGCGTGTAGTGGATAATGTGGACAGGGAGACATTTTTCTCCCTCTCTCATAGTACTAGAACCTGAGATCACCCCATGAACCTGATGGGAGATTCAGGACAGATCAAAGGAAGGACTTCTTCACACAGCGCAGAGTGAAACTATGGGATTTGCTACCACAAGATGTGGTGATGGCCACCACTTTGGATGGCTTTAAAAGGGGGTTGGATGAATTCCTGGAGGAGGAGAAGGCTATCAAGGGCTACTAGCCCTGATGGCTATGTGCCACCTCCAGTATCCGAGGCAGTGTGCCAATGTAAGCAGTTGCTGGGGAACTTGGGCTGGAGGGTGCTTTTGCACTCACGTCCTGCTTGTGGGTCCCTGGTTGACAGCTGGTTGGCCCCTGTGTGAACTGAATGCTGAACTAGACGGGCCTTGGGCTGATCCAGCCTCAGGGCTCTTCTGACGTTCTTACCTTGTGCCTTTGACGCGAACTCCGATGCCCTTCACTTCCAGGACTCTCCTCCGCCCGTCCATCCTCTCAAAGCTGTTCCGATCGCAGTTGCTGATGAAGGGGAGTCAGAATCAGAAGACGATGAGCTAAAACCAAGAGGTAAGCCTGCTCAGACTCCGGGTGTGAAAATGCCCTTCCCCTTGGATGCAAAATTGCAGAAATGGGGGTAGAGACCGACAAAGCTGCCCTCTCTCCTATTTCTTCCCTCCTTCCCTAGGCCTTACGGGAATGAAAAATCTTGGGAACTCTTGTTACATGAACGCTGCACTTCAGGCTCTCTCTAATTGGTATGTTGTAGAGCCATTGTGGAGGAGGAGGAGGAGGAGGAGGAGGAGGATCATCATGTAGTGGCATCAGTGTTCATTGTGTTTGTTCATTTATTTACAATATTTCTATACCACTCAATATCTAAAAAAGATTCCAGAGTGGTGAACATAGGTATAAACAGTAAAAAGAAAGAAGATTAAAAAAGCAAAGTAAAATTGTTAAATTTAAAACAAAGGACCAGTAAAAACAGTGGCTAGTCAGTTGGGGAAGGCTTCTTGAAACAGAGTTGTTTTCAGGAGGCGCCGGAAACATCCTAGTGTTGGCTCCTGCCTGACCTCCAGGGGCAGGGAGTTCCAAAGAGAAGGGGCCACCACACGGAAGGCTCTTCTCCTGGTGGACTCCAATCAGGCCAAAGGTCCACATGGAACCACCAGGAGAAGGCCCTCCGACGACCTCAGTGATCGGGCAGGTTGGTAAGGGAGAAGGCGCTCTTTCAGGTGTCCTGGTCCCAAGTTGTTTAGGGCTTCGTACGCTAGTACCCAAACCTTAAGCCTGGCCTGGTAGCCAATAGGCAGCCAGTGTGATTCCCTCAGCAAAGGAGTTATGTGCTGAAAGGAGGCAACTCCTGACAACAGCCGAGCTGTTGTTTACAAAACACAAAAGGGCTACTCCTTGCTTACAATCTAAAATTTGACGTGAGGAGAACGTAGAAGAGAAGGACACAGGAAGCTGCCTCCTGGTTTCAGGCGGGAGTCCTTCCTAGTCCTACCTGGAGATGCTGCTGGGGATTGGACCTGGAACCTTCTGCCTGCAAAGCAGGGGCTTTGCCAACTGAGTCACAGCCCCTCTCTTAAGGGGAATGAAGGCAAAGATAAAGAGGCAGGAATGGGAAAAGGGAAATAATTCTAACTGACAAACCTGGAAGCCTGGGGCAGGAGTCCTCAACCTTTTGGGGTCCGTAGGCACATTTGAAGTTTTGAGGGAGTGTCACGGGTCCTCTCACAAAATGGCTGCCACGGGGTGGAGTTGACCTGTTCATAAAAAGGCTGCCACGGTGGGCCCATCCGGTCACAAAACACTCATTTCCCAGAAGGCAAACTGGTGAGGCTGCAAGAAAAGGCAGGCGCGCGGTCCGAGCTTCAAAGTGCAAAGCCATTCTTTTGGACTCGGTGAAAGATGGCGCTGGAGGGCAGGACTTCTCTTCAGAGTAGGCCAGCCTCCCAGTTAAAAAAAAATAGTTTTAATTTGGAAAAAATACACCTTAAATAAAATAAAAACCGTGAAGGGCAGGTAGCCCGATGGGTACCAAGCAAAGTGTTTTTTTTAACAGCATGATTTCTTCTTTTTGCTTCTTTTTTCTGAAAGGCATTCGTGGTTCCCCCCCCTTTTTTTTCTGTTTCCAAATACAATTGCTGGAAATGTTCTCACTGCCCTCCTCTTCGTCTGCCTTTCAGCCCCCCGCTCACGCAGTTCTTCCTAGAATGTGGCGGGCTCGTGCGCACAGACAAGAAACCAGCACTCTGCAAAAGTTACCAGAAGCTGGTTTCTGAAGTGTGGCATAAGAAACGGTGAGTGCGTGTGTCTAGGGCAGCTGCCTGCCTGTTTCCAAAACGGTTCTATGATAGAAGGCGGATTTCTTCCCCCGTTGTTGACAGGAGAAGAAAATTGCTCCGCTCTTCAGATGCTCTGTCAAATGGCGTGGCTTAAAGTTAGCATTAATGTAAGGCGGCATTATCTAAGTCGCTTGCTACCTTTGATCCCCTGTTGTGAAGGGTTATTGTGACCGTTGTAATTCTGCTCGGCCTCATTTCTGCCTGCTGTAATAATAATAGTAAGTTATGCGAGGCGGATTTTTATTATCTATTGTTTTGCATTTTGCATTTTCTGTTTATGGCCTAGTGGTACAAACCTTCTATTTATGGCCTGTGTATAATAAAACAATCTGTTTGAAAACAAAAGCAATAACCCTCCAAAGAATTGGTTGTGCTTGCTATTTATATTTAAAAAGTGTTACCCTTGATGGTATTTTGACAACTTGGAGAGTCCAACAGATATCTAAAGTAGGCGAAAAGGGCGCTCTGTGTCGTCAGGATATAAAGGATGATGCTTTCATATGTGGTGTAGCTGCAAGAAGCATTTAAAATTTGGGAGACAGTGTTAGGGAGTATTTTAATGAATTGTATCAGTTAAACCCTAAACTAGATCCCACCTACTGGATTGATACACAATATTATTATTATTATTATTATTATTATTATTATTATTACATTTATATACCGCCCCATAGCCGAAGCTCTGACTGACGGCTTCGGAAGTTTTGTCTGTCTGTCTGTCTGTCCGTCTCTCTCTCTCTCTCTCTCTCTCTCTCCATCTCTCTGTCTCTCCATCTCTCGTGTCTCTGTCTCTCTCTGTCTCTGTCTCTCTCTCTGTCTCTCTCTCATCTCTCTCTCTCTCTCTCTCTCTCTCTCTCTCTCTATCTAGTCAGCCAGCCAGCCAGCCAGCCAGCCAGCCAGCCAGCCAGCCAGAGCTAGGCAGGGCAAGAGGAGTGATGGGGGATTCAGAAAATCAGAGAGGATCGAGGCAGCCTGGATATTTGGAGCAGAAAAGCAGTGGGCAGGGAAAGGCTTCATTACCCCTCTCTTGCTATGACTGCCTGAAATTTCTCCTTCCCCACGATGCCCAAAGTGGGGGAAAAGGCATTGAGGCTGTGTTACGTGCCTGTAATGTGTTGCCGCATGCTTAGGAGTAGGACCTTTTAAGGTCGCCTGACACTGCTTTTGCCAGCCATCTTCTGAACTCTTTGTCTTCTGAAAATCTTAAAGTATTATTATGATGATGATTATTGACATTTATATACCGCTCCATAGCCGAAGCTCTCTGGACGGTTTACAAAAATTAAAACTTTGGACATTAAAAATCGATACACAACATTTGAAACCATAAAAGCATAGAAACAGACAACATATAAAAACAGTATACGTTAAAAGCAGCTGTGAACTCTCAGCCAGGCCTAAATATAGTTCTGGGGTCAATTAAAAACTCAGTATATGCTGTTAAATGCCTGGGAGAAGAGGAAAGTCTTGACCTGGTACCGAAAAGGTAACAATGCTTTTACTTTTTGACTTCCATCTCTCTCTCTCTCTCTCTCTCTCTCTCTCTCTCTCTCTCTCTCTCTCTGTCTCTGTCTCTGCCTCCCTTCTCAGCCCGAGCTACGTGGTCCCAAGCAGCCTGTCCCATGGAATCAAGTTGGTGAACCCTATGTTCCGAGGCTATGCGCAACAGGTGAGCCAGCCTGTGAAGAACCCTCTCCTTCTTCAGGATGTTTCTGATTTCCTCCCCCCCCCCCCACCTCCCCAAAACTGCAGGAAGAGTATTCTAACCTCCTCCAGGATATTATGAGCTAAAAAGAGCATTTTTGAATTATTTTAAGGAGCAGGGCCAGATACTGCTGATATATAACCTGCTATCATATTAAAAGGGAATTAGACAAATCTATAGGGTATCATGCTGTTACTGGGGTCTCCATCAATGTCCCCGTGGGCACCATAACACTCATGGAGAATCTCTTGGTGCCCGCCCGCCCGGCTGCCAGCCCCTCCCAGTTTTTATTTTAAGATTTCCCCGCTATTTCTTTTGAACTGGCAGGCTGCACAAGCAAAATGCTGTCTTCCAGCGCCATCTGTATTTGGGTTTGAAAGACTGGTTTTGTGTTCTGGAGCTCTTGGGCTCATTTCTTTCAGTCTCATTTCATTGCATTATATTTCTAGACCACCCCACAGCCGAAGCTGTCTGGGCGGTTCACGAAAACGAAAAACCAATAGACATACATTACGCAAGGTGGAAAACTATTTACACAAAAAGATAGAAACCGATAGCACACACTCACACACACAGGCAACCTGCATCTAAAAATAAGTCTCACTAGTTTGCCCTCCGGGAAACAAATGTTTTGCGACTGGCCAGGCCCACCGTGGCAGCCATTTTGTGAGAGGAGCCTTGACGCTCATCTCAAAATTCCTAATGTGCCCATCGACTCAAAACCTTTGGGGACCCCTGACTTACAGTCTTCATACCAATTGATAAGGAAGCGAATGAGCTTGTGAACAGGAGTCTTGCTTCGCCCCTGTATGCCCCGGCCGTGGGCTTTCAGGTTTTGTTCTCAGGAAACCAAGGAGACAAAGTCAGATTCAGGGTTTGCTTACAGGAGAGTTTTTTTATTGAGTAACTTACAGCGTATAACAGGCGTACCCAACAAAGGTGGACCGGACCGCGAGGGCTTCTGTACAAAACCATCGATCAGTCTGGACCCCTACCTGGGTACGAGAGCGGCTTATATAGTACACTGGGTTTGGCACAGTGGCCAAGTTAGGCAAATGATTGATTATTGGGATTAGCCATAAGGTGCTCTTTCTCAGCATAGTATAATATAGCACTAATTGGCATTGCTGATAAGTAAGACACTTGTTGGCATAAATAAGTGCATTCTGCTTGGCACAGGTAAGCTTACTAATTGGCACAACTGATTGATGGGATGTCTTGGCATAGACAGAACAGCTTCAGAATGTAAGCTTGTTAGTACACTTAGATAAGGTACCAGGTGCCTCATGAGCTCACTGTTTACATTGACCGTGCTTTGACCCATCTTCCCATCAGACTGACGGGTTCTGCAGAGCTATGCAGAAAATAGCAGATGGCTATGTTAGAAGCAGAAGCAGCCATTACCCATAACCCTTTGGAAGCAACTATGACCTGCAGGCCTACACCCCCCCTCCCAGTGCTCGCTAATGTCAGCATGGCTGTCTCCCTTCCCCAGGACACGCAAGAATTCCTGCGCTGCCTGATGGACCAGCTTCACGAAGAGCTGAAGGAGCCTGTCGTGGCCGAGATGCGGGACTCCGACTCGAGCGACACGGAGGACAAGCGGGAGGGCGACCGCAGCCCCTCGGAGGACGAGTTCCTCTCCTGCGACTCCAGCAGTGACCGGGGCGAAGGAGATGGGCAGAGCAAAACCGGCAGTTCCCTGGCGGAGGCCGAGCTCTTGATTCAGGATGAGGCCGGGCGAGGGATCTCCGAAAAGGAGAGGATGAAGGACCGGAAGTTCTCCTGCAGCCACCGGCGGAGCAACTCTGAGCAAGTGGATGAAGACGCCGACGTCGATACCTCCGTGATGACTGTGGACGGCAGGGCCTCCCCGGAAGGGCCCCCTCCTCCTCCTCCTCCTCCTCGCCCAGCCAGCCCCTCTAGGACCCCAGGTACCCCTCCCAGTTCAGAACAACCCCGTCCGAAGCTGTGCCTGAACCCAGCAGCCCGTCTCTCCCCTATGTACTTCCGTTAGTTTTTATATCGGGTCAAATGCTTTAGAAGGAATACATAAATGTAGGGTTTCCAACGTGGTGCTCACGGGCACCAGTGTGCCAGCAGATTGCTCTCTTGGTGGCTGCCAGGCTCCCGGGCCGTCTGGAATTTTATTTTCTTTCTTAAGAGTATTTTATTTATTTATTTATTGAAAAAACTGGGGAGGCTGCCACACTGCCGAGGGACATGTTCTGCCTTCCAGCGTCATCTTTACTTGGGTTCCAAAGAGTCATTTTGTGTTTTGTAGCTCGGATCCCTCCTCTGCCTCGTACTTAGTTTTTGGGGGCAAGTTACTTTCCTTTCAGTCTCACGGGTTTTGCCTTCTGGGAAGTAGGTATCATGTGACCTGCCCAGGCCCACCGGGGCAGCCATTTTATGAATGGGGCAGAAGTGGGCAAGCATCCAAAATAGACCCAGAGAAGGAGAGAAATGTCTCAGCAGGCTAGAACAAAGGCTTTATTTGTAAAAAGCCCACCGTGTTTCGGCCAATTTTTATTTTAAGGCCTTTGGGGGGCTGTGAAGGTAACATAGGACAACACATTACTGCAATATACAATTTTTTTGCCTTGTAAAACGTACATTATTGCTCATTGCAGATAAGTCTGTGCCTGCATTCTAGCATTAAGGCATGTATATATCGTCTCCAGGGCAGCCATTTTGTGAGAGCTCCCACCACACCTCTTTGCTCTGCCGTGTGCCAAAGCCCCTACATTTAAAACAACAACAACAAAAAAACGGAAACAAGTCTTGAGAAATAAAATAAAAACCAGGGAGGGCCAGGGGGACTTGCAAGCAACAAGGCAGGAGACCCCAGCCCTAACTGAACATGAGGCACGATTCAGCAGGAATTATGCGAGAGCGTTACGTTAAGAACATAAGAAAGGCCCTGCCGGATCAGACCAAAGGGGCGTCTAGTTCAGTGGCTGACCAGATGCCTAATGGACGGTCAGAAGCGGAGTGAGAAAGCAAGAGCCCTCCCTTAGGGGCAGAGTTCTGTCTATCTAGAGGTTCTACCTAACCAGTGTGACTAGTACCTCTTGATAGACCTATCCATCCGGGAATTTATCTGATCTAGCCTTCCCCAACCTGGTGCTCCCCTCCCAGATGTGTTTGATTACAACCCCCATTGTTCCCAGCTGCTGGCTGGGAATGATGGGAGCTGTAGTCCAACACATCCGGGAGGGGGGGGTGCCAGTTTGGGGAAGGCCGACCTGGTCCCCCCATTTAAGGCCATCCAAGAGCACAGAGATGCACCGTAGCCAGAACTGAAATCCAAGCCGAGCCGTTGAACCGAAGAAATGTATTTTGCCCGAAGCCCTATTATTTCACCTTTTCCGACCTCGCAACGAGGCGCTCCAGGCAGCTTGCGCCTGATCCCAGAACGACGAAAGCGGCGCCAGGCATTGGAACAGGGTCGTGGCAGCCGGAGAGAAGCGCTTGGCAGGCTGCTTCACCGGCGATCTCTCTCTCCTGCCCTCCTCTCTCCCCGCACAGAGCCGGACAATGAGGCCTACAGCCGCTGTTCATCTCGGCCCTGCAGCCCCGTTCACCGCGACGTGCATGCCAAACTCTCGAGCAGCCCTCCGCGCTCAAGCCCGGTGAGGCTGGGACCCTCGTACGTGCTGAAAAAAGGTAGGGGGCTAGGGAGCATCCGTTGCGGGTACCTAAAAGTGTTGAGAGGGACCCAGAAACTCCCAGTTCGGAGAGGAGATGCTGGCCTCTCCTGGGCTCAGATCTCCCATTTGCAGCATGGCAGGCCTATACAGGGCTGTCGTGAAGTTCAAAACATGATCATGTATACCAGGGGTGCCCTAGGACCAAATCCAGCCCATCTGGGGTCTCAATCCGGCCCTCCCGTGTCGCCCAGATGGCCATGCCCTCTTCCTTTGACTCCACCCCCTTTCCTTCTGACTGCCGGTTGTTGAAGCCGAAATATGCTCTAGTTTATGTCCCGGTTCCTTTACCTTTAGCCCCACCTCATTCTTGCCTCCGCCCCGCCCATGCAGGCCCCGAGAGCTTCTCCAAAACTGTATCTATTTACGCCACGCATAAGCAAATCAAAGCAAAAACCAATTTTGTTTCCTATAAACCTGTGCAACTGCTGATGGCACTGATCGCAGGTTGCTTCACCCGGACGCGTTAGGTTGTTTGTGGGTTAAACAACCCACAAAGCTAGCCTAACAACTCACCGCGGCAAATTGTCGATGAATTAATGCACAGTTTGCTGCCACTATGTGTGAATCAGGCCTAGGATTCTCTGGTGTGATTATGTTATATTACTGTAAGCCACTTTGAGGTGGATATATTTCTGCTCAATAAATAAAACGTCCTATTGAGTTGAAGGGGGGGGCCTTAACTTCCAAGGAAGTGTACATAGAATTGTAAGCATAACAGGCCTTAGGTTTGAAAGGTTTCACTCCTTGTGCTCACGCACACACCCTGCCTGGAACTTTCTAACCCCATTGGCTTGGGCGGTGCCCTTGAATCATCATCTGCCCCAGCCTGGAGTGGCTTAAATCGTGAAACTGGACTGGGAAACCTGCTGCTTTAAAAAAAAAATAAAGAAAAATCTATGCCCGAGACACAGCATTATCAGAAGCAGTTAATGTTTTTGAGCACCAAATGCAGACTAGAACAAAGGTGTCTTCAGATTTTTATTTAAAAGCCAGAAGTGTTGAGGCCATAAGTATCTCCTTGGGGAGGGAGTTTCAAGGAGGGGCCACCACTGAGAAAGCCGTAATCCCTAGTACTCGCCAGGGTAACAGTTCTTGGGCCAGACACCAAAGCCTCCGACCCTGATCTTAAGGCTTGGGCAGACTCACAGAGGTATATGAAAGAGAGGTCCTTTCTAAAATAGAATAATGCTAACCAGCACACAACTGCTAGAATATTAATAAATATCACAAGAACTGGGGTAAACCAACGTTTTACGTTAACGTATTAATTGTGCCATGTCACGAATCAAGCATAGGAATACAATAATAGTATACAGAAACTGAACAAAATGTTTACAATAACCAAGCATAAATACTTTACAAGAACTAAATAGATAGTATACAACCACCTGAACAAAGATAGTTTACAAAAGCTGAATGATAACAGAATAGTTTTCAATAACTGAGCAGTGAGCAAAAATAGTTTGCAATAACTGGACAATTATACAGAAACCATGATAACAGAATAGTTTGCAATAGCTGGGCAATGAGCCAAGATAGTTTGCCATAACTGAGCAATTACAGGCCTCCGACTTTCTTTCACCTGTTTCGCAAACGCTTCATCAGAATCAGAATATCACAAGTGAAAAACAGAATTAAAACAAGGTAAAGTAAAAACCCCAGAGAGGAGGTTACATATCCAAAATGTTAATACGCTATGTCAGCTGTAATAACGATCTAACTCACCAACATCGCAATGCTCCTGCTAGTAATTTGTTGGTTTTTCCAATCTCCCTCCTCAGCTCAGATGTTGGCTTCTGGCAAGAAGAAGAAGGAGGTCCGTTACCGCAGCGTCATCTCCGACATCTTCGACGGCTCCATCCTGAGCCTCGTGCAGTGCCTCACCTGTGACCGAGTGCGTTTTCTTACTGCCGCTGATCCAGTGAAAATGGCAAGAGGCTGACGCTTTCCAAAACCCTCCCCGCCTGGAGGTGGCCTTCGTTTTGAACCCATGAAGCTGCCTTTTATACCCAGTCAGTCATATTTAATCCAGGAGCATTAAACCTCAATCTGGAGTCTGAATCTGGATTTCCAGGTCTCCCCAGATGGCCACGCCCTCTTCCCCCTGGCTCCACCCCCTTTCCTCCAATTTTCCGGGTGCTTTTCTGGCTTTGGGGCAGTTTTTTCTCCATTCTAAAAACTTGAAATCCCTCTCTTAAGGCTTTGTTACTGGCAGGAAGAGCTTTAAGCTAAATCAGGCTTGTATCTTTGGCATTTTGTTTATTTATTTAAAACATTTCTTAGCTGCCTTTCAGGGTTGAAGCTTTCCCAAGGCGGCTTACAACGACATATAAAAACAACCATATATAAAAACAGCAATAAAAACCATATATAAAAGCAATTAAAACCATATATAAAAGCAATAAAAACATAAAAGTAAAATATCAATTAAAGCAATAAAAGCTCACATCAAAAATTAGTAACAAAACAGGAAGGGTAACAGCAGCAAAACAGTATTTGCCATAGTAAAATAAAATGTTTTTAAGGCCTTCTTAAAAGCCTTTAAGGATGGTGCATGGCGGATCGTTGGTGGGAGTTTATTCCACAGGTGTGGGGCTACTGCTGAGAAGGCCCTCTCCCGTGTGGCTATTCCCCTTTTGCCTTTGGCCCCGCTCACCACTGGAAGGCAGCCCCCGTGAGCTGCTCAAAATGGAATTTGGCCCTCGGACTGAAAGAGATTCCCCACTGCTGATTAAGATCGCCGCTTGTACTCAGGCGTGTCATTGTTCTCCAAGGTCTCTCGCCCTCTTGAGATGCTGGAGAGCCAAGCGGGACCCTTCTGCTTTCAAGGTATGTGCTCTACTCCTAAACCGGCCTTCCCCAACCTGGTGCCCTTCAGATGTGCTGGACTGCAACAGGCAGAATCCCCAAACAGCATTGTAATCTACCGCACCTGGAGGGCGGGCATCAGGTTGGGAGAAGGTTGTGCTAAGCCATGATTCATCCCCTCATAACATGTTAAAAGTTTTAAGAGGAGCTGCGTTTTGGGCCTGCAAAAGATGCACAGGCTCAGGGAAAGAGGATTTGATGGTTGTAGGACAACCGCTGGAAATGTTTTTCTACATATCTCCCCAGCTTAGTGTTTTTCCCAAAGTCTGGCGACTCGGACACATTTTTCTTTGTCTGAATTTGCGGCTGTATTCGTCCAGCCACAAAGGTTTGGCATTTTGGATCTGTGGAGAATATGAATTGCCTTCCTTCCCCTTCATGCTGCACCTCCAAGAGCCCCCCAGATCTTGTGTTTGTAGACGAGTCTCTTTTCCGGCTTGCTTCCTGTTCTTAAAAGCCAAAGTGGTGACTCAAGACAGGTAAAACGCTTCTCAAAGCAGGTGACTCTGCTGTATCTCTTCCTTGGAGGTGATTTAGGGCCAAATGAGATGTGAGTTAATCTGCACTCATCATGCAGCATGCTTCTGAAAATGCAAAGAGCAGCTGTCCTTTGCGTGTGCGTATGTGTGATAATGATTTGGATCACAGCAGTTGGGGAACGGTGCCTCACCTTTTCCTACCCTGCTGCAGTTCTGGCAAAAGCCACAGCTGCTATTTTCAGGCGCTCCGGCCTTTTGGGTTCGTTGGTCACATTTGGGATTTTGACGATCGGGTGCTGCGGGTGCTCTCACAAAATGGTTGCCCTGGCTGGGACTTACCCATTCACGAAATGGCTGCCACGGCGGGCCTGGCCGGTCACAAGCCACTCATTTCCCAGAAGGCAGGCCGCTGAGGCCAAACGAAAAGTCCCATGCCCTGGAATCTAAGCGACAGGCAGGGATAGTGGGGGACCGAGCTCCCGAAAGAACCGCTTTGTGGGAGCGCTCAGGGCCCGCTCTCGCAGTCCCACATTTATCTGAACCCAAATAAAGATGGCGCTGAAAAAGAATTGAAAAAACCATAAGAAACAGAATAGAAATTAGGTGGCGCGTGGAGCCGGGCGTGCGTCGGGCCAGCGCCTGTGATGGCCTTGTTGCCCATTGTTGCTGTTTCCTTAGGTCAGGTAATTGCTGCGCTTTGAGGACCCCGTCGCGGGTTCCTCCGGCAGCCTTGCTCCCTTGCAGCACTCTCCTTCCCAGGTGACTCGGGTACTGCGCGAAGCCTTGGGCAGAATGCATGGTGGAGCTCGTTGGTTTCCAGGAGGCGTTGGGGAGAGGAGCTGGGTGGAGTGCGGGCACTCACCTCGTGCCCTGGCACTGCTCACATCTTTGCAGCACAGGAAGGATCTGTTTTCGGCTGGCGTCCCTGCTGCCAGTGTCACATGTGAAGGCTCCCCTCCGTCTTTCTCGGGTGCCACGGCAGTTCTACACCCTTGTGGGGCCCAGGAGCGCGCAGAAGGATGTGCACATCTACCGCCTACGTTGTCCCTGTCCCTGGGGGGTAAAAAACAACAACCCCCTTTCTGGCTCTGAGACTCTCCTTTCCCTCCTGCGCTCCACCTTCCAGGTATCCACCACCGTGGAGACGTTCCAGGACCTCTCGCTCCCCATCCCCGGGAAAGAAGACCTGGCCAAGCTGCATTCTGCCATTTATCAAAACGTGCCAGCCAAGACGGGAGCGTGCGGGGACAACTACGCCGCTTCGCAGGGCTGGATCGCCTTTATCATGGAGTACATCCGGAGGTGCGTGGCCGGCTTCTGAAGCAACCTTTTTGGGTTTGGCCATTGTGGGTGGAGGCAAGGTTCAGAGAGAATTCCAAAGCCAGCTATTGGATATAGTATCATAGAACAGTAGAGTCGGAAGGGGCCTCTAAGGCCATCCAGTCCAACCCCCCCTGCTCAATGCAGGAATCCACCTTAAAGCATCCCTGACAGGTGGCTGTCCAGCTGCCTCTTGAATGCCTCTAATGTGGGAGGGCCCACCACCTCCCTAAGTCAATGGTTCCATTGTCCTACTGCTCTAACCGTCAGGAGGTTTCTCCTGATGTCCAGCTGGAATCTGGCTTCCTGTAACTTGAGCCCATTATTCCGTGTCCTGCATTCTGGGGTGATCGAGAAGAGATCCTGGCCCTCCTCTGTGTGACACCCTTTCAAGTATTTGAAGAGTGCTATGATATCTCCACTCAATCTTCTCTTTTCCAAGCTAAACATGCCCAGTTCTTCCAGTCTCTCCTCAAAGGGCTTTGTTTCCAGACCCCTGATCATCCTCATTGCCCTCCTCTGAACCCCCTTCAGCTTGTCTGCATCCTTCTTGAAGTGTGGTGCCCAGAACTGGACACAATACTCAAGATGGGGCCTAACCAGTGCCGAATAGAGGGGAGCCAGTACCTCGCGCAGTTTGGAAGCTATGCTTCTATTAATGTAGCCCAAAATAGCATTTGCTTTTATTGCAGCCACATCACACTGTTGGCTCGTATTCAGCTTGTGATCTACAACAATTCCAAGATCCTTCTCGCTTGTCATATTGCTGAGCCAAGTATCCCCCATCTTGTAACTGTGCATTTGGTTTCTTTTTCCTAGGTGTAGAACTTGGCACTTATCCCTGCTAAATTTCATTTCATATTCAAGGTTAAACTGCAGGGGAGAAAGTGCTCTCTTAACAGCGTTTCTTGTGGCTGTTTTCTCTTTCCTTATATATCTCGTCATACAGGAATGGGCAGCTTTCCGGCTTGTGTGGCCTACTTTGTTTTTTACTAGAACCCCAAAGTCCAACCACCAGAGCCAGGCACAGAATAGTGGCCAGATGCAAAATGGTGGCTCGGGGCGGAGCTAATTACCTACTCCTTTCCAGGCCAACGCTCCAACTGCTACACCACACTGGCTCTGAAAGGCAGCCTTTCGTCGAAAGCCTATCAGTGATTGCCCATTGATCTCGTGGAGCAGGGCCTTCGGGAGGAGGGTGGGTGTGTTGAGGCCCAGACTGAACCCATCCCAAATAACGCACCTACGGCTTCCTTATTCCTACAGGTTTGTGGTGTCCTGCATTCCCAGCTGGTTTTGGGGTCCTGTGGTCACCCTTGAGGACTGTCTTGCTGCCTTCTTTGCTGCCGATGAGTTGAAAGGTGTGTCTGCACAGTCGGAAAGACTCCCTTGGAGGAGTTCGGTGTGGATTGCGTGCCCTGAGCCAGCAGGGGGAGGAGGGCAGGTGATGACCCAAAGGATCCAAGAGGTTCCCTCAGATGTATGGCTTCGCCACCTTCTCCTTCTTGCCTCTGCCTGCTCTGCATGGCAGGGGCGGGGAACCTCTTTCAGCCTGAGGGCCAAATTCCATTTCAGGGAGGTTCTCTGGGGCTGCATTCCAGTGGGGGTGGGCGGGGCCAAAGGCAAAAGGGGCGGGGCCAAAGGCAAAAGGGGGCAAGGCCAAAACACCAGCCTGTTTTTAGCTGAAAGTTACTGTCAGTATAACTGCCTTAGGAGAAGCATTTCAACCTTTTAGAATGGGGGAAAAATTGCTAAACCTGAGAAACTGCCAAGCAATCCGTGGCCGGGAGGAAAGGGGGCAGGGCCAAGGGAAAGGGGCTGGGCTGCCTGGAGGTCCCCAGCGGGCCGGATTGGCCCCCAAAGTGGGCCGGGTTTGGCTTGTGGTTCTGTACCCCTGGAGTGGACCAGGCTGTGCAGGATGGACCCAAAATCCGAGCCGTTATAAAGCGGCTTCACATCTACACATAGTCCTCTCAGCTTTGTGCCACCGATGGGATAAACTGCAGTGATTTCCCTTCTGTTGGGCTGGCTGAAGACTCGCCTCATGCCTCCCCTGTCTTTCTACAGGTGACAACATGTACAGCTGCGAACGATGCAAAAAGTAAGTCCCTGGCCTGCCTGGGCCCTTTTCCCATGCTCCTTTTGGCAAATTTCTCCTCTCTCCACTCATGGCGCTCCTTGGAAGGCGGGGGGGGACCATTGTTTTATCACTACAACCCCTGCATCCTTCCTGACCGTTGGCCGTTCCATGTGGAGCCCATGGGAGTGCAAGTCCGAAACATCTGGGGGCACCAGGTTGGAGAAGGCTGCTGTAGACTCACCTAGAAGCCCCCTGTGGGTGCTCTAAATCTGAGGCAGGCAACCTGCCGCCCTCCAGAAGTTTTGGATGACAAGTCTGTCCAGCATGACCAACGGTCAGGGCTTCTGGAAGTTGTCATCCAGAACATCTGGGGGGCATCAGGTTGTTTTCCGGTGCTCTGAATTCTGAAGGCAGCCTGAAAAGGACGACAACTTTGCCAGAGCAGAGACTGATATGACCAGTTGTTGTTTAATGTGTCCGGGGTGTGTGTGTGGGGGTGAGCTGAAAAGGGAGATATCATGATAAGCCTCTGGGGGCGAGGTTAAAAATAAGGTTTGGCGATTCCTGAAGTTGCATGGGTGACCGATCCCTCTTTCTCTTTCCTCTCTCCTTCTCCAGGTTGCGGAATGGAGTCAAATACTGCAGAGTCCTCCGGCTCCCTGAGGTAAGGAGAGGAAGGCTTGACTCCGCCGGTTTGCCGAGACGTTGCAGCTAAATTTCCATGGTCGTTGATCCCGAGACAGTCCCTTTTCAGTCTGTTCAAGAAACAAGCTGGCCGTGCTTTTAAAAAGAAAAGGTGTGGGGGGGGGGGGGTAGAGGGAGATTGTAGACTTGCTTCTCTCACATCCAGCATAGATCACATGAGCCAGTGGGGGCGGGGGAATCTAAAATCCACGCTCGTGCAATACCTTTATTAGTACCAAACGAAATCCCACAAAATTGCGCGAGCTTTCAACTTCTCCAGAGCTCTTCGTCAGGCTAGGCGGCACAAAGCGCAAGGCGTGGGGGAAGAAAGTCCAGAAACGGGGCTAGATAGGTTGGCCGTGAGGTCTGCGGATTAGATGGTCCCCTTCTCAAAATGGAGATCGTAGACTGAATGAATTGGTCAGCGTTAGAAGTGTTGAAGGTTTTCGATTCCTCCTAGCAATGCGTTTTGGAAGAGAAGAGTGAAAACACAAAGGCCGGATGTAGATCTGCATTGATTTGTTTTTTAAACGGAAGAGACTGAAAAGGTCTTCCAAGCACACTCCGCCCGGTTGAGAATGCCTTTCAGAAACGCCCCCCCCCCCCCCCGGATCCTGTCAGGAGGGGCTTTGAACGTGCCCACCGGCAGTCACCTGCTTAAGCTCCGGCTCCTCTTCTCCTAGATTTTGTGCATCCACTTGAAGCGCTTCCGGCACGAGGTCATGTACTCCTTCAAAATCAACAGCCACGTCTCCTTCCCCCTGGAAGGGCTGGACCTCCGGCCGTTCCTGGCCAAGGAGAGCGTCTCCCAGGTCACCACCTACGATCTCTTGTCTGTGATCTGCCACCACGGCACGGCAGGCAGTAAGTCCGCCTCCTGTTTTGGCCTGACCTCAGCCGGGGGCGCGTGTGACGAGGGCAGAGGCGTAAGGAATAGAGGCTGAAGGCCACATCAGGGATCCATCGCGTTCCCTTTCTCACTGTGGCCGGCCAGATGCCGTGAGCTGAGTTTGCACACTAAAACTACGAAGGTTGTGGCAACCACTAGCCGGTCTGTTTTTCATGCAGTCATCAGTTGGATGTCTACCTTGGGTGGGGGGACCTCTGGCCCCAGAGCCAAATCAACCCCTTTCCCCTCTGACTGCTGGGGGTTTCTCAACTTTTCTGCAGCTTCCCCCCCCCCCCTCCATTCTAAAAGGGTGAAACCCCTCTCCTAAGGCGTAGTTACCGGCAGGGAGAACTCTAATTTACGACATACTGTCATTTTTGGGTTTTGCGGCTTGTTCCTTACGCCTTTGTCCCTGGCCCACCACTGAAATGCGGCTCCCGGGAAGCTCTCGTTGAATTTGGCCCTCAGGTTCCTCACCCCTGGTCTACATGATAAAGAGGCTTTGGCGCTGCTTCCAGCTGTGATTGGCTGAGCTGCTCTTAAGTCAGAGAGAGGCAGGGGGAGCAAGAGGGCCCAGGGACAGGAGGTACTGAAACAGCAGCAGGGCGGTGCAACTATAGCTGAGCGCCGGAGCCGAAGTCCAGAGCCTCCTCGGCTCTCTATGGGAGCCCCTGGAGAGGGACCCTCTTTGATCGCACATCTCCCCCGCTCCTGCCGCCGGGGATGTAACGCCGCCTAAGTGCGCGAATCGTCTTTTTCTTAAAAGGTGGGCATTATATCGCTTACTGCCAGAACGTGATCAATGGCCAGTGGTACGAATTCGACGACCAGTACGTCACAGAGGTGCACGAAACGGTGGTGCAGGACGCAGAGGCCTACGTCTTGTTCTACAGGTGAGGAGGGCTGTGCTCTGGGAGTAACTGGCTCACGAGAATGCCTGCCATTCTTGGCTGAGAAGTTGGCGTTTCTAGAAAGGGCGTGGCGGGGAGGGAGTGTTTCCTCGGGGGTGGGGTGGGGGAGTGTTTCCCGGGGTCGGAAATTCAGGAAATACGGATTTTTCAGTTTCTACCCCTTTTGAAAATGATTGCTGATCTCCATGTTACACAGAACGATGTGGTAGAATAGACTCCACCGCTTCTGGTAGGGTCTTTTTAAACACTTCCCCGTTTAAAGATATCTTCTACAAGTAAAAAAAATGGGGGTGGGGGGGAAGGGGTGAGTCCCGCCTACTCCCTGTGGTGCTGGTGTTCTGCCTGCAGGGAGGTTTTCTGATGGGGAGGGCAGTGGTGGCGGTTTGGTTTTTAAGTTGGGAAGCCTTTCAAAAGGAATACAGGATCTCTCCACCTGAAGTGGCGCAGTGTGAAATGGCGCGGCCCTTTCTCGTCCTTCTGCAGGTGTAGAGCAGCCTGAGCAACAGCCGCTTAAAAGCGACAGCAGTGTTTGCAGTGTCACAGGGCTCCTAATCTTCCAACCTGCCCCTAGAAAAGCCCTCCAGAGCAGCTTGCATTTAAAGCAAGCTGCATGAAGGACAGAAGAGCAGCTGTGACAAAGTTGTCTTAACAGTGGCCCTGGCTGCTTATTTATCTGAGGCACCAAGTGTGTTTTCCCGGAACAACGTCACTTTTATAGTCCCTAAGCCTTCAAAGCCCTCCCGCCCCACTAATTGAGCCAGGGCGGGCCTGGTGTCAGCCCCCCCCCATGCGCTTTCAGGTAGGGGTCTTTGGATAGCCCGCCATCACTGACCCCTGTCCTGAACAGGTGGGCTTGGGAAACCACCATTTCAAATCCCCCATCATGCCCCAGAGAGGGGGTACGCCAGGTGCTCTGGGGCACCGTGGGACATATTTTAAATGGCCGCTTCCCAGCTGCCAGGTAACGCCCCCATGGCCTTGGGGGACGCTCAGGAGGGCGCCCTGCCCCTGAACCCTAGAGCCAACCGTGGGGCCGTTGGGAAAAGACCAGCGTAGAAGGCTGAGGAGGGCCTCTCACCTGACCTGCCAGTATCCCCCTATCTCTCTGGGTCCTTGGACCCTCAGCAAACCCTCCTCTTTGCAGGGTGGAGGCGAGGCGAGGCGACCCTCCGTTTCCTCTCCAACGCAGAGATGGCCTTGCGCACGAAGCGGATGTGCCGTGTGAATGCCCCAGTTCTTCTCCTTAAAAAAAAATAAAATAAGCAGGGGGAGTAAAGAATTTGCCTGAACATGGTTTCACCTTCTGTTGCCCACTTCACAGTCACTGGCGGGGGGCAGAGTGCCGCCCGGGGATGAATTCCTGGGGGCTGGGCTCCGCCGTTCTTCAGATCATGAAAGAGAAGGGGCTGGGGGAGTGTGTGGAAGTGGCGGTTGCTGTTTCCCCGTGACATCGCCCTCTCCCCCCTCCCCCTTTCCCCAAATGTACCTCCAGGAAGAGCAGCGAGGAGACTGTGCGGGAGCGGCAGAAAGTCGTGTCCTTGGCCACCATGAAGGAGCCCGGCCTGCTCCAGTTCTACATCTCCCGGGAATGGCTTAACAAGTTCAACACCTTCGCGGAGCCTGGGCCCATCACCAACCGCACCTTCCTCTGCGCCCACGGAGGTGAGGGGACGCGGAGACCGCCCCTTTGTCGCGAGGGCCTCCACTGCTGAGCCCTTTGCAAAGCGGGGGGGGGGTTGCCCTGGGGGAAGCGAGCCACCCTTCGCCACGCTTCCCACCCTGTTTGCCCTTCGCTCTGCTTCTCGGGCGGAATCTCAACCGCAAGCTGTCAAGGGATCGATCTCATTGGGCCACTTATTTTTCTAGCTTGGCGCTAGAGCACGTGCTTTGTTTATCTATGGTCATTTATTTATTTCCAGTTTTGTTTTTTACCCTGCTCTTCAGCCCAAAAAGCCTCCCCGCGTGGCTTACAGAGATTAATAACGAGGCGGCCGCCGCCCTCCGGTTTACAATCTAAAAAAGACATAACACAAAAGGAAAAGCAATTAGGAGGGAGGAGGAAGAAAGCAAAACGCAGGCACTAGTCTTCGTTTCAAAGTTCCGATAGGTGTTCTTTCTGATAGGGGGCGGCGAAACACGCCCCTCTGCAGCTGTTCCTTTTCCGGCTGATGTCTGAGGGCCTGGTTGGTCTCCCCCCTTTACTGTGATGTTCTTCCTGGGAGGCGAAGGGAGCATCCCCCCCAGGGGCGCTTGGTTCCCTGGCTGATGGATGGGGCTGGAGTCTGCAGTCACAAGGAATAGCGTGTTCCTTCTGCCAGGCTGGGGTGAAGCGGGCTCCCTGCAGCTGTTCCCTCGCTGACCAGTGTATGGAGCCAGGCTGGTCTCCTCCTTACCATGATGCTCTTTGCAAACAGAAGGTCCTCCGTTCAGTCCTCAGTATCCCCACTCAGAAGGATCAGGCTGTGCTGGAAAGTCCCTCCTCTGGTAGAAGGCAGGTTCCTGTCTTCCGAAAGGCACAGGCTGCAACCCCCTTTGGCCTCGGCCTGCCTCAAAGCTAACAGCAGGCGTCTCTTTTCCCTTGGAAGCCATGCTGTCCGCTGCCCGGAAGGTGCCCTATTTTTAATTCCCTCTCCTCTCCTCATTTCTTTACAGGGATCCCTCCAAATAAATACCATTACATTGACGACCTTGTGGTGATCCTTCCACAGAACGTCTGGGAGTACCTTTACAACAGGTGGGGAGGCAATCTTGTTCCATGGTGCTGTGGCTCCAATTGACCTCTTCTTGTCAGGTTCTGCTCCACCAGACCTAACCTTGTCCTGGCCCAAGCCGGCAGGGCTCAGGTCCCCTCCTCCGAGACTCCAAAGGGTGCATTCATATAAGAACGCCAAAAGCTTTGGGGTCCTTCCCTGGAGCGTTCAAGGGGGCAGGGCCTTATATCTGTACTGATCCTACACACTCCCCTTGGAAAAGGAGATTTTTATTGTCTGCACAGTTCAGCATCTTAAGAAACTTGTGTTTGGGATATTTTGTTGGCTTAATTTAAAATCAAGTGTCGAGGGGGCTGTCTATATGCCCCGATACATTGTGGTTGCTGTGTAGTGGCGCTGCGTCATTTATACGACGCAGCTGCCAACCCGCAGCTACCATGGGGTTTTTCCCCGGAACTGGAAGGCAGGCAGGCAGGCTTACCTGCTCCTGCCCTGCCGCTCTGCTTCAGCTCCTGATTTCCCTTTTGCCTTCAGGTTCGGCGGCGGCCCAGCTGTGAACCACCTGTACGTGTGCTCTGTGTGCCAGGTGGAGATCGAAGCCCTGGCCAAGAGGAGGAAGATTGAGATCGACACCTTCATCAAGGTAGCATCTCCGGCGTCTTGCCGGAGTGGGGAACATGGAGGCGGGCTACGGCATACGAAGCTTCCAGCCACACACACATGCACATTGGCCCATAGTTCACTGGTCATTGCGTACAACTTGCATGCAGACAGTCCAACCTCTGGCATCTCCGGTTAAAAAGATCTCTTGGGCATCAGGGCTAGGGAAGAGAGGGACAGTCTGGGTTCACACAACGCGCTAACCCACACTCAGTGGTTGAGCGTGGGTTGTTGTTGAACTGTGGGCTGTCTGTCGAACCATGAATTAGAGCGTTATCTGAATGCAGTGCCTTTCCTGCAGGGTGGCTTGTTAACCAGGTAGTGGGCCCGTTCAGACAACATGCTAAGCCATGGTTACGCCGCTAACCCTTTTGCTGCGAACGGTGAGCGAGCGTGTTTAAACTGCGGTGATGTAGCCACCCTGGTTAGGAAGGGTTCACACGGCATGCAAAGCCATAATGTTTTGCTCAAAGCGCTTCACCACCGTGGCTCAGCATGTCGGCTGAACAGGTTTTTTTCTCAACCAAGCCACCTTCAGAACCCATGGCTTGTTGTCGGGTCGTTCGGGGTGGTTCACAGGCCACAATGGAGGTGAGAAGGTAGACTCGCTGAGGGAGGGGGCCTCATACAGGGGTGGGGTCTTGTCTCAAGGCCTGCAGAAACCTGGAGCCGACACTGGTATTGGTGGGTTTTCCCCTTCATTCATCTGTGACGATGGCAACGTTGATCTCTCTCTGTCCTTGGTCCCGCAGCTGAACAAAGCGTTCCAGGCAGAGGAGTCTCCGGGCGTCATCTACTGCATAAGCATGCAGTGGTTCCGCGAGTGGGAGGCCTTCGTGAAAGGCAAGGGCAATGGTAATATCCCAGGGGAAACACGGGGGGCCGGGGAAGGCAGGGCAGGGCCGGGCCCGTTCCCGGGAGGCAAATCCATGGGGATGGATATCCGGGCAGAGTTACACTTAAGCTGGATCAAGTGTGCTGGTGGAGTCAGGGGATGCTGCTCAATGGGGTGAGCTGTGGCACGGGGGCACGATCCCCCCCAAAACCGGGCAAGGTTCGCACGGGGTTCCGTGTGAACAGAATGCTGGACTAAATGGACCCTTGGTCTGATCGGGCGTGGCTCTTCCGGGGCCCTTAAGAAAGCCAGCAAGACTGCACACGCGTGTGTATGTGAGGTACACACCTCACAAATACAGAACAGAAAAGGTGCTGTATCGGGGAGACAGGTCGGAAAACGGGGGGGGCCCTCCCTAGCAACTCAGGACAGTTGGGCTCTACTGATGTCCCTAACTGGGATGGCGGCACCTGCCGTTCAGCCCCCAAAATGCCTGGAGCAGAAAGAGCTTTGCGAAACCGACTCTTGAGTTCTCCTTCCCTTGAACCGGTGTTGAGTGCAACCAAGCGGCAGAGTCCCCGGACTGTCTGTTCCCTTTTCTTGCAGAGCCCCCAGGACCGATCGACAACAGCAAGATCGCTGTGGCGAAAGGAGGCGGCCACATGCAAGTCAAGCAGGGTAAGGCGCTCCTCACCCTGTTCTTCTCCCTCCCCCCCCCTGCAAAGAAGTAGGTCTTGGTGAAGCTGAAAAGAATGGAAGCAAGCGTGGGGTTTAGGAGTTGGCCTTCCCTTCCCTTCTCCTGTGGGAAGAGTTAACGGCTTACCTTGCAGGGTCGTTGTCCTGCAGTACTAAGAGTGATCTAGAATAGATGGCCGTATCTTGATGCGTGATCATAACTTACTGTCATGGTGACAGTGATAAGAATAACCGGGGTTAGCGTCAAGAGTCAGCGGGGCGGTGAGAAAGGGGGAGCAGGAGATGCCGTGGCCTCCTTGCTCCCTGGCTCTCTTCCTGCCTGTTGAACAAGCAGGTGGGTAAGCAGTGAAGACGGCGAGGTGGAGCAGCTGGTGATAGTGGTGGGGAGCAGAGAGAGACTCACTGACGAGTGGGTGGGGGCATTGAGGGTTTCTTGCCCAACGGCCCACCGAAACCTGGAGCCGGCACTAATATACTTCACTTCCACAAGATTTTATTATTAATTAATTAATTAATTATTTCTTTATACTGCCCATCAGCCAAAGCTCTCTGGGCAGTGCAGTTAAAAACCATGAAAAATAACAATATAAATTCAAACGTCAAAAAGTTTTTTAAAAAGGCAGCGTAAAAAGAGCTACATTAAAAGCCAGGGAAAGCCTGTATAAAAAGGTACGTCTTCAGGAGTCGTTTAAAAGATGTGACGTTTCCTGCCTCCTGAACCGCATGGGGGAGGTTTTTTCCGGAGGGTGGGTGCCACTACAGAGAAGGCCCCACCGCCGAGGTTCTTCATGGCAGCGTTCTGTTCATCTCAGAATGGCCAGCAGGGCCTCCTCTGAGGATCGCAGTTGTCGTCCAGGTGTATAGAAGGGAAGATATATAATGGAAGATGCAGCGATGTCAATTTGGATGGCTTTAAAAAGGGGATTAGACAGAATTTGTGGAGGAGGAGGAGGAGGAGGAGGAGGAGGAGGAGGCTAGCAAGGGCTACTAGTCCTGGTGGTTATGTGTTACATCCAGTATGCCTGTGTACACCCATTGCTGGGGAACATGGGTGGGAGGGTGCTGTTGCACTCACATCCTGCTTGTGGGTTTCCCCTGGGCAGCTGGTTGGCCAACGTGTGAACAGAACATTGGACTAGATGGACGCTTGGTCTGTTCCATCCTTTCCTACGTTCTCATGATAATAATTTCTCGTTGGAACTTTTTGGGACCAGGCGACGAGAACTTTGCTGTAACAGAAACTCTTCACCAACAGCATTTTCCGGTTCCCCCCCCCCCCCCCCGGTGTTCTACAGGAGCCGATTACGGGCAAATTTCTGAGGAGACATGGGTTTACTTAAGCACGCTCTATGGAGGAGGTCCCGAGATCGCCATCCGGCAGAACGTGGCCCAGGTGCAGGAGGTGGAAAACCTGCACGGGGAGCAAAAGATTGAAGCGGAGACCCGTGCTGCCTGAGCGACCGTAGAACAGACCCCGGGGAGAAGGTACCCTGAATTGTGCCTTTGTATATCGGAAACACCGGGGGGGGGGGGGGTCAGTCCGGTTCTAGAGATCAACGGCTTTTTCCTGGACCATCTCGGCTGGCGTTCCGACTCTCCATGCTGGCTGGGGAATGAATTGTAGTCCAGTGCATCGGGAGAGCACCAGGTTGGGGAAGGCAGGTTTACTCCATCGGTTTGCAATTCTTCCCGGTCTTGGGTAGACATCTTTCTTTCCCCGGTCCTGATCCCCAAGGTCCTTTTTTGTCAGGGATTGAACCCAGGGCCTTCTGCGTTCGAAGCATAAAGTCACTTTTGAGATGCAAGAGAGAGAGAGAGAGAGATCCATAATTAATATAAGGGAAAAAAATCCAAATCCAAAATCATGGCTGGCTGGGGAATGCTAATTCAATGGATAGTCACATCTCCCCTCCTCTGTGTTAATTTCCCTTACATAGACTTCTCCCAGCTCTGTCCTTAGTGAGCGTTCACTTTTAGAGCGGCTTTTACCAGCACTGGATTTCAGGAACATCAGGTCTCGTGGCCTGATGGTCTTGTAAGCGCCTCTGAACGCTGAGAACCGGGAGGACGGAAACTCTACAAGGGAGACCTGCTCCTGGCGGCAGTGTCTTGAGAGTCCTGCCCGTGCGGGTAGTTTTCTGCTAGAAGGAAGGGTAACCCTGATCCCCTGTGTCATTGCTTTTGTCAGGTGGGGCTGGGCCTTGTCTTTCCCACCGAGGAGTGGACGTCCTGCACCCCCGCGGTGAGTCTCTGGACACTCTGTCTTGTACTTTGGAACTCAAAAACGTACCAAGCAGCAGCAAGCGATCGCCTCGCCCTGCCCGCCATGAGGGACGCTGCAGCCTATCGAAACCAACGCTCATTTGACGCTAGCCAAGGCCAGCGAGGTCTCGTAGCCATTCGCTTCAAGAGAGCGTCGCTCGGCGGGGAGAGAGGAGCGCCTTGGTTTTGTTTTTCCTTCTGCTTGCGCCCCCCCCCCCCCAAGAAAGCGCCTCCTAGTAGGTCTGGTTTGCGCTCGGCAAGTCCACGAAAAGAAACCGGGAGCGAGCAGGTTGCCGCTTTGCGCCGGCTTCCCGCCGGGGCTGTTTCCGTCGGTGATCGTCGTGGGCTTTTCGTTGCCGTGACTGCGCCCCACTCGCCGGGTGCCGACGCCTGGGCACGGCGCTGTGTTTTTTGCTTCTTGCGTATCTCTTCCCTTCCTTCTCTTGGATTCCTGCCATCTCAGCAGCAGACGGAGCAGAGCCAGTGAGAAATCTGCGGGACGTTTCAAGGTGACGCCGAAAGCCGCTCTCACGCATCGCTCGCCCGGAGTTGGCCAGCAACCGCATTGCGAGGGCGACAGAGTCCTTTCCTTCTCCCGTTGAACACAAGAGGGCGCTGCTTCCCCTCTTCCGAGGGGGAAAGCGCTTTCAAAACGGTGTGTGGCTGGATCCCATGAGTTACTATTTATTTATATATTTATTTGCAAGGATCGACTCCCCCCTTCCTTCACAGTGACTTTTCTCTCTGCCCCCCACCTCCCTCCCTCCCTCCCTACAGATTTCATAGGGAATAAACAGCGGAGCGGCTTGCTCTGACGAACACCCCGTTGACTTTGGCTTCCCCGAGGGGGGAAAAAGCCCCGCATACGCTTGAATGAGTCTCTTGCGGCAACGCCCTGCAAGCTTGAAGCCGCGCAGTCTCTTGTACGTCTGATGGCAGCCAGGAGTGCAGGGGTATTCCAGAGAAGAAGCAGCAGGCAGAAGTTCAGGTGCTGCTGCCCGTGAGCTATACGTTCAGCAGCGAGAACCAAGAGAGGGGCCGGTTCTGGCTGCAACAGCCCTTGTGTCCAGGCTGCAGGAGTGCCAAATTTAGAACGATCCCAATCCATGCTATGTGAGCGACTGGGACGGTGCCTCTGAGGAGTACCATGTGCCCCGCCGCGCTTGAGGAGGGGGCTTCTCTTTTGAAGCCGCTGCTGAAATCCGACAGCGAGTCCATCTGTAAGCCCTTGACAGAGAGGGGATGGCGATGCAGCCAAGTCTCAGGATGTGGCATTTTGACTGGTCTGACTGCCCCAGAGGTGCTCTGGTTTCTCTCTCTTCCCCCCCAAACACGCAGTTACACACACCCAAACTTTCCCCTCCTTTATCTCCCTGAACGCTCCCGGCACGTTGGTCTTTGGAGTGGTAGAATGGGTGGTAACGGACGAGGAAGGATGAAGCTCTATAATGAAATGAGGCATTTCGAAAAGTTCCTTCTAGAGACAAATTCTTTGCTGCAAACAGCAATTGGCGGCTCTCCTTTTTAAAAAGAGAAAGAGCAAAGGCTCTCATACGTGTTTCTCAGTGTCCCTTTGCTTTCCTCGTTGATCTGGATCTCCAACACCTACAAGAACTTGCTCCTGAGCGGTCAAGGAGCATTTGGGGGAAATGACTCACTCTTCACGTCTCTTGTGACCTGGGCACCCCTTCCTGTCGACCATGGAGCTTCTGGGACGGCCTTTGTCGTGGTGCTCTGTTGCGTGCGCTTCTAAAGACACTGGGCCCATGGGCGGCGGATGACTCTCGTGCGTGGGTTCCTCCTTTCGTGCTCAGAATGCCAGCCAATAAAACCTGCTTGCCTCCAGAGTGGCGTGGACGTTGCCTTGCTTGGTTTAGCGCAGTCCTGTGCGTTGCGTGAGCTACAGGGTATGCAGCAGGGTATGAGCCCCACCCCAAAACCAAACCCTGTAGAAAGTCACAACGAAACCACTAAGCATGTGCGGAGTGGCTTTCTCCCCGCTGAGTCACACCACCCATCCACCTGCCCGGCTGTAATTAGGAGCAGCTTCCAAATCACGGGGTACCACCGAGCTTTCTCCAGCCTGACACCCTTCAGATGGACTTTAAACCCCATCATCTCTGCTAGCATGATCACTGGCCATCCTGGCTGGATATGATGGGAGTTGTAGACCAGCACACCTGATGAGCGCAAGGCTGGTGAAACCTCATATTTTTTTCCAACCTTGGGTGTACTTCCTCACGCAGGGGAAGCCCACCTACACAAGATTTGGAATTTGGAATGAATTGCCAACTTGCCTGGTGTGTTCTGTTAACAGGATGTGTTTTTCCTGTGGGCATTTGAATGGCAATTGCTTTTTGCTTAATTGAGGATGGCTAACTTTGGGGATTACAGAAGTTGTAGTCCAAAACATCTGGGGCCGGGCACCAGGTGGCCTACCCCTGAATTAAGGCATGGTGGATTTGGTAGGTGTTAATCTAGTCAAGCAAAGGAAGAGATAACTGGACGAGAGCAAGACCGTGAGTTCTGGGTTCTTATTCTGGCAAAATGTGATTCCCTCCCCTATGTGTACTACCTTTCTGATATAAATCCTTCTCTCCCGGTCTGCATGAACACGAGCTCTGGGGCAGTTGTCACACCTTGATAAAAAGGGTTAGGGAGGGTGGGGTGGGGGTAAGGGACGTTACACCCAACGAAAAAGGACCAGCTGGCTTTCTTCTCTCTGAGCTGGACCCTGTATGTGGGCTGCCTGTTGCCAATTCGACATTTAAGAGTGCGAAATGCCTTCACCTCTCTCGATGGCTGAGAACTTTCTTCCAGTTTCCTTACGCAAGAGGCGGGGGCTAAAAGCGTTAAGGGTTGCCCCAGAGGAGGCGTTGATCGTGCAGCGGCCCCACGGGATTTTCCTGGCCGTCCTCTTCCTCAGGTAAAAGCCTTCCTGTGGTTTCCCATCACTGCTTCCGTCTTTCCCCTTCCCGCGGAAAACCCATTAAGTCGGAAAAGACAGACTAGCTGCACAGGGTCTCCGAACGATTACCACGGGGCTCGCCCAGTTCCCAGAGGGCCCTGCCCCTTCCTCATGCCCTGCCCCTTCCTCATGCCCCGCCCCTTCCACCCAAACCATGGATCATTTCATGGTTTCCTGACTGGTGCGGTTTCCCCCTTTCTAAAAGGTTGAAACGCCTCTCATAAGCCTTCGTGATTAGCAGCAAGACCTCTAAAATAAAATCTGTCATTTTTCAGATTTTGGCCCCGCCCCCTTTTACCTTTGGCTCCACCCGCCACTGGGAACTTCTCCAAAATTGAATTCTTCCCTCTGGCTGAAAGAGGTTCTCCAACCCGGGATTAGCAGTAGGATGCCTCTGTCTGCAAGCACCCCTCATCCTAGAGGCCATCTCTTCATAACACAATATATTGAAAGTCGTTTTAAAGCAAACAAACCTCAGCGAACGAGACCTTTACTCGCTTTCAAATGGAAGCACTTTATTTGATAGAATTCTGTCGCCAGAAACAAATGGGTCAAAACACGAAAACCTTTTTAACACTTTGGGGGCTATGAAACCTTTACACACAGATGCACATGAAGATGCCACCAAAGCCTAGATGAAAAGAAATCCAGTGCCTAAATACACAGAAATCAAATTTTGTTTTGTTTGTAAAAAAAAGGGAAAAAAAAGTGCTCAATAACATCGTATGTTAAAATATAATTTGGCTTATTTTTTAAAAAAATCTTTTGACACTTCAGGCATGAGGGGAGAGATGGAATCAATATGCTGCAGAACCTATGAAAAATATTCAGCATTAAAACACGACTTTTCAGTAAATATGTTTCTTTTCTCTTGTTCTATGTACAGCTGTTAGGAACGGGTGTTAAGACAGGGGGGACTGGGGCGATGGAATTTCGAGGAAAGGTTCATTCTTTTTTTCTCCCCCTCTTCAGTAGGAACATGAGAAAGTTGCAAAGAGTTTTATAAGCTGGTGGTGTCATTCATCTGCTTCAAGTTAAACATCCGAGGCTCTGCGGCAGAGCTCCGTACAGGCTCCTAAGTGGAGAGGAAGCTTCTCTATGCTTCTTTTCCCGTAGCAGGGAAAGGCTTGTGCGCATAGAACAGCTCTGTCTATTGAAGGGACTCCGGAGTCCTGTGTGCACTAGATTTTGCAGGTCTTTGGGCGTTACTCTGAATTGAGACTCCTAAAGCATCTCTCTCCAGATTTTCCTTTTGGCACTCAAGATCCATGAGCCGCCCCCGATGGGATCCACGTGGCTGCCTACAACGTGGGTGAAACTTCTCGGCGTAGATGTCAGCACTGGCATGTAAGATACACTCGCTGCAGAGGGCACCTTTCGGATGCAGAGTGCAATAAAAATTTAGGAGCAACCACGGTAGGTTTGTCTCCACATACGCTTTGCGGGCGTACGTCTGACCGAGTCCAGGACTGGATCAGCACCCCCCCCCCCAATCCAATGCTTGTGGGTTACCAATTTCTCCCGCCCCTAACAAAACCTAATTGAACTGCCACGTTGATTTATCTGTGACAAGTCTCCGTTTTTAACCCCTTCCCTAAATAAGACATACATGCTGGGCATTGAGGTGCCTGCACGGGGCACCAATGTGACCATGGGCGTCTCTTGGTGCTCGCGAGGTTCCCTGCCTCGCTTTTTCTTTTGTTTCTTAAGTTATTTTAATTGCTATTTTTTTTTTTAACCTGGGAGGGTGGCATGCAGCAAAGCAAAGCGTGTCCCGCCAGCGCCATCTTTATGTGGTTTTGTTTTGTTTTGTTTTTTTGCAGTTTTGAGCTAAGATCCCGCCTCGGCCGTAGGTTCTCAAGCAAATGACTTTTCTTTTAGCCTCACCGGTTTGCCTTCTGGGAAATGAGTGGAAAGGTCCGTGCCCACCTCGACAACCATTTTACGAGTGGGCAGCACCTTCCCGCATTGCAGCCATTTTGGGAGAGCGCCCGCAAAACTCTAAATTCCGAATGGGCCCACCTACCGAAACGGTTCAGGACCACCCCCACCACCCCCATGTCTCCAACGGTGGCTCTTCCCTACTTCAGACGCTTCAGTGGTTTTTCAGAGATCGCGCCAGGATGGGAAAACAGCAGCAAGGGTTCTTCCAAGCCAGCACTTCTTTTCTTAAAAATGTTAATATCTATCCTCACTCTCCACCGTTGCTTTCTGCGCAAAAGCACCTAGCTGGGGGATCCAAACTGCCTCTGCTCATTGGTTTCTGTGAAAATCTGCACTTCGTGGAAGAGAAATCCCCCCCCCCTTTTTGGGGGGTCGGCGTGTCCTTAAAGGAGCAGGAATTTACCAGGGAAGCATCACCATTTTTAAAAACTCCCAGGACTTCTTTCTGCACAGACCTAGCCAGAGGCAAGACACTTCACAGCACCCAAGTCGCTGTGTGGACACGGCCATCGTTCGGACGTCCCTGGCAGGGTGACAATAATATACTGTCCACCTA
This sequence comes from Anniella stebbinsi, assembly GCA_029215795.1. Classification (NCBI taxonomy): domain Eukaryota; kingdom Metazoa; phylum Chordata; class Lepidosauria; order Squamata; family Anniellidae; genus Anniella; species Anniella stebbinsi. Next base: position 98,632,329 of record JARDYH010000008.1, on the reverse strand, counting down.
GCTTAAATATATATGTTTATATATCTATATCTATATATTATATGTATATTGACAATCAGAACTCTCTCTTAGTTTTATATCAGTGACACCAAACAAACAAACAAACAAATAGAAATGAAAGCGGGGAAAGTACAGTCGGTTCCTCTTCTGATTTCCGTTTGTAACAGGTAAGGGTGTAAATGTCACCCACCCACCCATCCACCGAAAAGCTGGACGCATTGCCGGCCCCGGGGTCTCTCTGTTTGCGTAGATTTCTTGCTCTTAAGCGATCTGCTGATCTCAGACAGGGATGAAGGGAGCCATAGCCAACTTTGGGACTTACAGGCCGGTGACTAGCTTTCCATGGCTTTGGGAAGCCGTGGGCATGGAGGCAGGAACTCCAGGCCTTTGAACCTACTGGGTAGGAAGGCAGCACTCAAGGCGATTTCTCACACATCAATCCAGCCGAATGAATCTCCGTCTGTTTTGAGGATACAGCTTCCTCCTCTCTCATCTGACCAGCGTTTCAATTTGCAATAAAACCACCGTCCACTGCTCAGTGGATGTCAGCAGAGGAGTTGCCAGGCACTTTACAAGATCTGGGAGTCCACCTTTCCATTGGCATCAATGTGAGGTATCCCCCCCCCCCCTTAATTGCAATGTGGAAGGGGGATTTTTATTTTTTTTTAGTGGGAGGAATTCTGATCCCGCTGGAAACCCCACACACCCGCTCAATGGGAACATTTTTTTCTAACCTTAACTGCCTTGTGGGGGGGGCCATTGTAACGTACAGAAGGGAGGTAAACCCTTCTGTCTCCAGCTGTAAACCCTCTTGAAAACTGCCATTAAACTGAGGAACAAACCCTGATGGTACCGATGGACACTCAGGACTCGGGGGGGGGGGGAGTCCTGGCGTTGGGGCCTCAAGAGCCCAGGCCTAGCAATGCCTTTGCTAGAGAAGCGATTGGAAGTAGAACATATTGGTGGGCTCCATCATACGTTATCACAGCAAGGCGGCAGGCGCTTCTCTGTGGCTTCGTTCCACGCTACCATGGTGACGCTTCTCCACCTAGCCCCAGGAAGGTAGGCTGGGACCGCAAACCAGGCCTGTCGTGCCTAATTGCCGCCCTCCCTGGAGCCACAGAGTGGCTCACTTTCCCTTAATTGGTAAGGAGACAGAATGGTGGCCTTGGGTCCCCGTTGGTAAAAACCACACCGGAATGGGCAGAGAGCTCCATTTTACCGAGCGGTCATTTCCACGGGACCAACACCCTGGCAGGAAGACAACCCATCCAGCTGGACCAGACTAAAAGTCCATCCTAGCCTTGCGGCTCAGCGGGAGTCTCCAAGAACCCCCCACCAGCTGGCTTTCATACTAATAGGTGTTGATAGAGCGCCCCTCAGTGAACTTGACTGACTCCCTTTCAAAGCCACGGGGCCCACGCCCTGATTGCTGAATCTCGGAGCTGTCGGAGGCTGCCCACGTGTCAGGGAGAATTTTACCATGCTTTTGGTTCTTGGTTGGAAAAGCAGGGGAAATCCCCTCATTTTCAAGTGCCCCCCCCTAAGGTTATGTACACACCATGGGAATTATTACCGCTTCTAGGACCATAGGAAATCGCCTCAGTACCAGAAAGTTGGTCTTTTTAGTCTATACCAAGGGTGCAGAACCTCTTTGAGCCTGAGAGCCAAACTGTATGTCAGAGAAGTTCTCGGGGGCCGCATCCCGGCGGTGGCCAAAGGCAAAAGGGGAGGGGCCCAAAATACCAGCCTATTGTAGCTCAAAGGTCTCTCTGCCAATCACAAGGCCTTAAGAGAGCCATCTTAATGCCACAAAACCCAGGAAATTACCCAATGATTGGTGATGGAGGGGAAGGGGTAGGCCAGGAGGAGGTGTAACCTGGGGAACCCCAGAAGATCAGGTTTGGGCTGGGGGCGAGGTTCCACACCCCTAGTTTAAAAGGACTGTCCACCCTGTGGATTGAATCCGGGACTGTTTTCCTGCCAAGCGTACGCTCAACCATTGAACAGCAGCCCATTCCAGCTTGGCAAACGGCCAACTGGGTGGACGCAACGTTCGGTTGCATTTAGTAAATGGACATTGAGATTCATCTCCTGCTAACTGCCTTTTTCAAAGTGTGTGTGTGTGTGTGTTTGTATGTGTGTGTCCCAAATAAGTATCCCCCCCCCTCTCTCTCCCTCTCCGAGCTGATTCACACGCAAGTCCCTTCTTGACTTCGGACTGCCTCCACTGAAGGCAGGTGGCTCAGGTGATAGGAAAGTTCTCTCGTCTAGGCCGCATAACACAGTGGCTCATTCACACGTGAAAAGTCGTCATGTGTCGAACCAGATCTGTGACTTTTTCAAAGGAGAGTTGGGACTTCTCCGGCACGGCTCTTTAGGTCTTCTAGGGTGTTTCAACCCAGGCTGGGCTCTTCCGGCACGCCGTTGGTTGCAGTTGAAATGAGGAGCTAGGCCGTGCTCCACTTGATCCAAGACCTGGAGACGTTTGGGAGGTGGAGAGGCGAGTTCAAAACTCACGACCCCGCGGAAAGCAAACCTCCTAGAGAGAGTTGTGCGTGACAAAGCGGCTTTCAGCAGTGACGTCGCTTCCTCTTGGGACCGGCACGCCACCGAGGCCGCTTCCCCTTTAATTGGCCACGTCATGTCCCCTCAAAAGGTCATTTTGAAACACACCCGAGCGAGGTGGTGGCTGGTTGGAATAGAGACCAGGATTGACCGGAGTGCAATTTTGCTTGGATGTGGGCTGGGTTGTTGGGTTTTGTTTTGGAAAAGCTGGAAATAAATAAAATGCGAGAGCGTGTGGAGACGGCATGCAAAAGGAAAGGGAAAATCTCGAGGTGCTAAATGAAGGAAACAAATAAATTAAAAACGGCAGCAGAGATACTAAACGGAGCACCTTAAAAAGGCAGCTGGGCACACACAAGGCAGCAGGGCGAGCATGCGAGCAGAGAGGTGGCGGAAACGGAGGTCTGCGGAAAACGGGCTGCCTGGCTAAGCGAATCCACACGCGTCTGTCTGGGCATGCAGGTGGATGAGTGATTTGCAGGCACGCTGGGAGACACTTCTGCCGTGGGCTGCTATCCAAACCCTGCCAAAGCCGCAGGGGGAGAGCTTGCTTCAGCCCTGTGAGGTGCTTCCCGGAGCTCTCCGAGAAATCCTCGGCAGCAGGCAAAACCCCGGGGCAAAACGGATGACGGTAAAAATGGCTGCCCAGTATGGACACAGAAGGAACAGAGGCAGTGTCTCAGGGTAGGACCCAGGGAAAGAAGCCAGGCTTGCAGCAAGGCCTTAGGGGAAAGGAACAATGGCTCTTTTAGGATGCAATGGGGCCGGGAACTGTTGGCTCTTTTCGAAAATGTCCTCTCTCAACCATTGGCGCATGGCCAACTCAGACCATAAATTGCTGTTTCTTTACCTTGAGGGGTTCCTTCGCACATTGTGCTTTCCTCTAGGCGTACACCTCAGCGGTTTTTATGTATACTGCGGGTTGCGGGGTGTGGGTGTGTGCGCCTGGGACCACACCACTGCTCCTGCTGCGCTGCCAAAATCTGGTGGCTTGGCAATGCCAGTCAGGAAACAGGCCCATTCCGAAAGGCCAAATCAGCCGTTGCCGTCAAAATTCGCTTTTTGGTTTTTTTTTTTTTTTGCTATTTTGCTGTTTCGAAGTCCTCTTTCGCCACGGAGATTTCCTTTTAAAACAGGGCTTCCCTCCCCCCCGCCTCCGCTGACATGCCACCAAATTTCAGCAGAGTGACAGCAGCACATTGGAGGCACAAAACAGCCAGAGGAGGTGATGTGCGGTCCGTGTTGCTCTCCCCGATGCATACCTAAAAATGTAATGCCTGAATGCAACGAAGACACTTAGCATGACGGGCAAAAAAAATTGGCCAAGCGCATATGGTGTTTCGTTGTGTGTAACGTGGCCCTTCAGTGCTCCATCTTGGAGGCAGCGGTGAGCCTAGGCGCACTTTGCTGGGAGAAAAGCCCCATTTGTCTAGGGATGTACCTGATACTGTAAATTCCATCCTGTCTGCATTTTGCAGGTCCCTGTCGTTTGCTCAAATTTAGAACATCGGGAAAAGTTCCAGTTCGATCATTTCCCAATGTTCTGAATTTGGGCAGATTCGCACAGGCGCAACTTCGCAACCTCCCCAAATGAGCAAAACTCCCCCAAAATGTGCATTTTCATGCCTAACCCTACGGGGGAAATGCACATTTTTCGTTGGTGCTTTGTTTCGCATAAAAGTTGCATAAAATTTCGGAAAATAAAGAAAAACCAACCCACAAGTTCACGACTCGGCAAAAGCAGCTCTGCCGCGGAATCATGGAAACCCGAGCATCTTTGATTCCACTGCGGATTTCTCCGACGCCCCTACATTAGACCGATTGGGTCTTACTTCCACATAAACATGCACGGGAGTGTGCTGTTAATAATTCCAATAAGATTGAGGGTCCAGGGGGAAAGATAATTTTGACACCGGAGTGACTGGCCCCAATGTTTTATTTAAAAAAAGAAATCCTAATATTTCTGAATGATGCTACTACCGTGTAGCCTTGATGCACTTCATTACGGGCACTTCATTACTCCTTGCGGCGGGCGCCCTAAAGAGCAAGAACAATGTTCCTACTGCAGGGTCAGCTGAGGAAACGGCTTGCTCAAAAACCAAATTTTGAGTTCTTAGTCAAGGTGGGATTTTGAAGAGGAGGACAATCAGCTCCTGTTTGCAACTGCCGTGCTCTAAGAGTGGCTGTTCTCATAATAATGGTGGTTTCCACAAGGCGCTCGTGGGCAGCTCTTTTGACACCCACCCTGCGTCTCCTAATTTTTACTTCATTTCTTAAGATTTTTCTTTTTAAAAAAAACAGCAATTAAAACATTTTAACTGGCAGGCGGGCCTGCAGCAAAGCAAAGCCCTTCCCCCCCAAGCGCTGTCTTTATTTGCGTTTCGGAGATCAGACTCCATCTCTGCCCTGGATTTCGGTCTTCTCGGGCAGCAGGCAGGTGTTCAATTCGGTCCCGGATAAAATCCCACCTTAGCTAAGAAGGCACTGGTTGGCCAGCGACTGTTTCTCAGCCTCATTTTTCTCATCTGTAAAATGGGAACAGTAATAGAGCTGAATAGGCCAACCGCGTATGGAAGGGCAGTCCGCCGGCCAATGGAATTTCCTGGTGTCTCTTTCTTGGAGTACAAATAAAGCAAGATGGGAGGCGTTTGGTTACATTCTGCGTTAGACCCTACTCAAACCATGGCGTGGGGTGGGTGGAAGGAGGATGGGTTAGTTTTAGGCAGCAGGTGGCATGCTGGGAAGAGTTTAGCGAGCAACCGAGGGATGGCGTTGGGAGCTGGGGATGGGACGTACAGTTTTAATCCGGAGTTTTATTCCTCGCCCCACAGATGTGGACTCTGTTCCGTGCTAGAGGGACGGAGGTGGTTTGAAAAACAGGAACACTCTGCCATGAACAGGGTGCTTTAAAAAACACACCATAAACCAGACCATAGTTTCTCCTCTTGCGCCCAGCTCGCCCCGAGACTCTTGTACCAGCAACCAACACTTTTAGGAATCTAAAAAAATAAATAAAGGGGGGAAAAAAACAAAGAGAAAAAGAAAAAAAAATCTGTTAGACACAGGAGAAGTCAGGGAGGTTTGGGGAAAGGGGTAGGATTCGAAATCTGCAGAGCTACCAGGGAGGGAGAGCACAGCCCCCACCGCTACAAGGAGCTACAGCAGAAATGGGGCCGAGAGAAGAAAAAGCAGGAAAAAAGTTTTCCTTCCTGGGAATCCGTTTTGGAAGATTCTCATGAAGGCACAGAAGGAAAATCATGACTCTCAAAATGCTCATCTTCATCCTCGCCACCCTGCCCTGGGGCACAGTCCCCAAGAAAGGCTGCAGTGAGGGCATTTTTTTTGTTTTGAGAACTGAAGACAACTGGATAGAATGCATCATTGTCCATGGTTGCCAACATCAGTAGTCCCCCCCCCCCCCGTTCCCACTTTGTTTCATTTTTTGTAGCGCCTGGGAGTTGAACTTGATCCTGAGAATCCAGATCGGAAGGTGGACAGCTGCAAAGCGAACAGAGGAAAGTGCGACGCGGATGGCAGAGGAGGGACGGAGAGGTGGTGAACGTTTCCTCTACACTGCCTTCCCCCAGCTGCAGCAAATTCAACTCTGAGAACCCTGCCTGGGGAGAGCATGTACAAGGCTGAAGGACCTGGCAGGAAAAGGGATTAAATAGCCTGCTCCTCCCCCCCCCCCCCGCCATTTTGTAGCTGTTCAGTCCTGCCTGTGCAAGCTGACCATTGATTTGTGGTGGGGTGGGAAACGGATGTGGAAACCGCTGGCCAGTGACGACATGACCCTTCCTGTTTTGAGCGGCTAAAGCAGCGACGCCCAGCTAATTCCAATGTACGTGTTTACAGCTGCCGGGGAAATCATGCTCCAGGGGCGCCATTTCAAGAGGCCGTCCCGACGTGGACATCAAGGTGGGAAGATCTGACTACAAAGGATGTGGGACTTCTGCTGAAAAGAGGCGGAACCTGACGCAGGCCTGCCGTTTTCAGCAGCATTTATATACCGCTCCACTTCCAAACAGATTCCAGAGCGGTGAACAATAAAAGGTAACACGGTAAACAGATAAAAGAAATAAAACGGCGTATTTTTAAAAAATCCTTATTTCAAAAAACATTGCAGCAATAAAAACCGTGGATGGTCAGTCACATAAAGCAATTCAGTTGGAGGCCTTGGTTTCTAGACTTCTCTATCCTCAGCCCTAAATATAATAAGTAGGGCTGTGCATCACTTCAGATCCTAATCTCGAATCCAAAGCGAACTGGGGTGATTTGGACCACCTTAAAACAGATCTGAAGCGGATCGGGGAGGTCCGAATCGATCTGAACCGAATCGGTTTGGTCCGAATTGATTCAGATTGATTTGGCGATTTGGACGCCATTTAAAGTGTTTTTCACCATAAGATTGCATTGGGGGAAAGAAACGCCTGTAATTTTTTTATTTTTAGAGATAGAAACATGAAACTTAGGCACATTGCAGATGGCCTGGAGCTACTCATGTGTTGCAAATTTCAGACACAAAGGTGCAGGTGTTTTATGGCTATGAATTTTTGAAAAATCACATTTTAAAAAATTCCTTGCGAGTAAACGCCTGCACCAATGCAAGTCTACAGGGAAAACGAGTCATCCAAATCTCAATTCGGAGGTACGAATCTTGCTTCGGATTTGGATCCGAAGCAAATCGGGGGAGGTCCGAATCGACCCGAAGCAAATTGAGCCCGATTTGGAAGTGACAAATCGGGATCCGAAGCGAATTGGGTGGTCCATGCCCAGCCCTAATCATAAGTGGTGCCTGGATAAGAACATGAGAAGAGCCCTGCTGGATCAGACCAAGGGTTCATCCAGTCCAGCATTCTGTTCACACAGTGGCCTACGGGAGACCCGTCAGCAGGACATGAGCACAACAGCAAAGAAGATAATTTTATAGGGCATCTACCAAGGGGTAACTCTTAGCATCAGATTAACATTGGGGCGGGGAATGAAAACTACCCCAGAATAAAATTAATGTGTCCCAAAGCAAGTATTGGAGTAAATTATCCTTAACAGCAAGGAAGGAAAGAAAAGTAGACAAGAAACATAATTTCATAATTTTACCCCTTGGTTTCTGAACCATAAGCAAACTGCTATTTCAAGGCAGCTGCAAAGCAGCAACTTTTAAAGCAGAAGCGACTCTGAACTCGCTATGAACAAAACTACCGTAGAACATCACTGATTTGATCTCTAGCAAAAGCAGCATCCAGCAACTAGGCCAAATGCAAATGAATCAATTCCGCGGCCACTTAAAGAAAAAGCCCACAAGCTTGAGAAAATAAGATATTTTTGCTTTTATTACAGGACGGGATAAAGCGGTACATCTAATAGGAGACACCCAGCAGAAGGAACGGAAAAAACAAACCAACCCAGTTCTAGATTTAACAAACCTCGGCTCTGAATGTGAAATTTCCTATACTGTCGATTCTGAAGCAGGCAAAATGGGAAACACATAGAAAAACAGGAAAGAATTTCAACACCATAAACAAGACTTTGACTGCTTTGATCAATTCAACAAAAGGAAGCTATTAGTTAAGGAAGATCAGTCAGTGAGACAACAGGGCAAGTCCATATATGTGTGTATATATATATATATATATATATATATATATACACACATATATATATATAGGCAAAAGACTGCCACCAAATACGATAGATGCAAGTTCAAGTCAGGTTTCAGCTTCCAATTAGATTATATACAAACTACGGATAATCTATACAACCAATGTTTAGAAAAATAACGGCTCACGAAGAACATCCTCTTAAAAAATTAAAGTAGTTGTAGCAGTAGTTTTGGCAAGCCTTAAAATAATCACTTTTTTTTGATCCTAGGTTTCAAAGTGCATCATTGTTTGTTTCAGAGCGGGATTGGGACTCGTGGAGAAAAGCCTGCAAGATACAACACTGTTGAAGGCGTCTCCGGGTCTCTTAGGGGAGGGAGATTTATGTACATTCTAGGAAGGGATGTAGGACAAGGAATGGTGTTTAAACAGACCAAAGCTGTACACTTTCCATCAAGAAGAAGAAGGCGGGGAATCCAACCCTGCCAAGATGCCAGGGTATATTGGCAAACATATATTCCCAAACTGCCTTGTAATACTAAAGCGGAAGGTGTGCGGGTTTGCTAAGAGAACCAACTGCCAGGAAAGAAGATGCTTAAACCTTCCCGTCCCAACTTTTTAGCTGCATCCTTTCCTTCCAGGCTGCTTTTCCCTCGTTTCTGGATCTTTGCCTTCTGCAAGAGGGAAGGATTCCGGTTTGGGAAGGAAGGAAGGAAGAATCGGGCAGGACAGGGCATTCGATGTGGCGTAAAATCTTTATCCAACTCCCTGAGTCCAGCTGAAGGAAAAAATTAAGGACATCAGAAGAGCCTTGAGGCTGGATCCGATGAAGGGTCCATCTAGTCCAGCACTCTGTTCACACAGTGGCCAACCAGCTGTTGACCAGGGATCAACAAAGCAGGACACGGTGCAACAGCACCCTCCCACCCATGTTCTCCAGCAACTGGTGCACACAGGCTTACTGCCTCAGATACTGGAGGTGGCACATTCCCATCAGGGCTTCTCCTCCTGGAATTTATCCAACCCCCCTTTTTAAAGCCAAGCAAATTGGTGGCCATCACTACATCGCCTGGTAGTGAATTCCATAGTTGAATCATGCGCTGTGTGAAGAAGTCCTTCCTTTCAGCTGTTCTGAATCTGCCGTCCATCAGCTTCATCGGATGACCCCTTTGGGTTCTAGTATGATGGAGAGGGAGAAAAATATCTCCCTATCCACATTCTCCACACTAGGCATGATTTTGTACACCTCCGGGAGGTGGAGCTCTACGGATTCCGTATCTGAGCTGACCACCTTCTCCAGTTCCTGTGGTCTCAGATATTGGGGTGACAGGCCTTATCTGTTTCCAGAAATCTGGGATTGGATCCAGATTGATGCTGGATCAACTGCACTGAAGGGAGCGGATTTCCCTACTTTCCCATGGCAGTCCCCAAAAATGCTAAACAGAGAGTCAGGGGTGAATTGTGGAAGCTAGATCTTCCAAAATCAGGCGGAAGTACCTTCTGCAAACAAAGCCCTACCTCTTGTGGAAGGCAGATCCTGGACGCAACCCCTGATTTCCAGGAGTTTTTGCAGCATGACTTTGTGATTTTACAACAACTGCAAAACCCCACACCCACGAAGGAGGGAGTATAAATACTTCCAATAAATCAAGAAATAGCAATCAGATTGATACTGGCTTCGTGTGGTCTTTAGGGGCAGGAAGGAAGGAAGTTCTGCTTGGAACATGGCCGAAAGGGCCGCTGACCTTCAACGATGAAGTCAAGTTCAAAGATGGTTGATGTGACATCATCACGCTTGTCCCCTGCCAGCATGGGCAGAAGAGAAGCACAGGCCGACAAGACCCCACCCCAAAAGTTCAATGGCATCACACACGGTATTTAAACAGAGATCCGTGGGCCGGGCAGTCCCTGTTAACACGTGGTTAGGGCATCAGGTGAAATCTGTACGAACTACGGCTTAAACGCGCCTTTTTGCCTGAAAGCCAAGAACTGATGACGTAGCTTAAAACAGCCTTACCCAACCTGGCACCTCCTGGATGTGCTGGGCTGCAGCTCCAGTCATTTTCAATCCCAGCCAGGTTGAGGAAAACTGTCCAGAAATGTCGAAGGTAAGGTAAGAAAAGAAGGTGACGCTTCTTTTCTGCCCGCCCGCGTGGAAATTGGATGGGAAAAAACAGCCACTTCGGAGGAATCCTGTATCCAACAACTCCTTCTCTTTCCTCGCTTTCTGACCGTATCCTGCTGATGTAAAATATGGGAAGACTGGGGCGAAATCATCCTTCCCCCCCTCCCCTTTGTTTGGCTGATGGTTGTTACCGGTTATTTGGGCGAGGGCCCAGCTGCCCGTCTGAAAAAACGGTATGGCACAGTTAAGAGAAACGCTGGTAGGAACTAGAGAGCAACCGGGAACATTTGGAGCGACCCTGGCTGCGTTCAGACAACGCGATGGTGATGGTGAGCTTCGAAATCTTCCTCCCTGAAGACTTTGCAAACGGAGCATCGTTAGCGCGTCATCGCAGTGGGGTGAAAAGCACCCACGTGAGGCGGAGCCGCTCTGCATGTTTGGGAAGAGTGTAGGTTGCGCGGCCGTTCTGCGTGGGGGAATGGCGTAGCTTCGCTCTCTGAATACATTACGCCGATAACGTCACAAGGAATGCATTCTACCTCTGCTAGCTGCGGCTGATGGAAGACAGCCACATAGCCACCTTCCTATAGTTAGCCTGTGCAGCTCCAGTTTTGGATGTATCCCCAGGGCTTAAGCTCACTGGCTTTCGGAGTCATTTCCGCACCCATCAGGGCTAGACACTTGCAATTGAAAACTAATCGTTGAAACGGGAGATCCTCGGGACGCTGGATTCCAAACGCTAAACGTTTGGATGCTGCGATCATGGAAGCACACACCAAAGCCCTGGTCAGCAAAAGGCTCGGGGTCGGATCCAGATTGACGCTGGGTCAACGGCATTGGCGGAAGTAAACTTCCTCGACTTCTCCTTCCCAAGGCAACTCCCTGATAATGCTCCACGGAGAGTCAGGAGACCCTGCTGATGGGATGAGGGGAGAGGGAGGCCTTCTCGCAGAAGGCAGACCCTGGACCCAATCCAGTACATGCCCCATTTTGCCGGCCAGGTTGAAAACCTACAATCGGATGTTGGCTATGGGTGAGATGGCTATGAAAAAGACAAATATGGACCACTTCCCTACCTAGAGAAGACACAAGTGGAAATATTTGTTAAGGCTGTGATCTCAAACGCCGTTACTAGGAAGTAATCCCTGTTAGACACAACGGGACTTACTTCCCTATGAGCAGCCTCGTATTCTACCCCTCAAGGGAGTCAAACCCCCACATTCTTTCTCTCCCTCATTCGACGCTTTAGCTCGGCAAGGAAAGTTTTGAGGGATTTTGTTTCCCGGCCCTCAAATATCCGCCGGAATTGTTTCTACCCCTCTCCAGACCGTTGCCTGGGATGGAGCTTTTGCCGGGCTTTCAGCCTCCCAAGCTCTTCCCTCTCAGTGGAAGGAGCAAGAAATGCACTTTCGAGAGCAGCGTTTCCCTGGCAGGCAAAGCGTCCCTGGGGAAACGAGATCGACCAGGCAAGGGGAATTAAATGTATGTCATCGCACCTTTGGCATTCTTCTCCAAAAAGACTTCAACGTAGGAGGTGGGGACGTAGCCTTCCTCGTCTTCGTTCCTCCGGATCCGAGTCCAGCCGTCACCTTTGTCTTCCTCTATGACAAACAGGGTTTCTCCTTCAGTGACGGAAATCGTCCCTTCGTTCTGACCTGAGGGGCAGAAAACCTGACAGATCAGGGGCAGCGTTTCCCCAAGGAACCCGTTTCTGTTGATGCAATTGTACATTTTAAGCTGCCCAATCGCCATCATTCCCTGGGCAGTGTTCAGGCTATTAATAACATAAAATGCAAGCAAGGAAACATTGCACAAAATGAGCGCAGCATGCAAACCGTTCCTTCCAGCTCCAGGTGAAGACCTTTTTTATTTCCCCCGTATTTTATCATTTTACCACCCTAGTTCTTTAGCCCTGCTGTTTTAAATCTGTATTTTAAATCTCTACATTGCTGCTTGGTTTTTATCCTGGTTATATTGTGGTTTTGTATTGTGGTCTTTAGCTTCTGTATCCTATGGTTTTAATTTTTGTGAACCGCCCAGAGAGCTTCGGCTATTGGGTGGTATAATGCAATGAAATAAATCAATAAATCAATAAATCAATAAATAAACCAAGATAAAACCAGCAGGCAGCGGGCTGAAGGAGGGGGGGGGGTCAATGAAGGCAAAACAGCATGGAATACTTGCTTATGTGCACCGTGGATTGTTGATGTATGTATGTGTTTGGTCTTATTCATTTCTTTGTGATATTTATACACTGCTAAATATAATAAAATCCATAATAAAATCCACAAACAGTTCACATCTAAATCTCAGCTGCAATGCAAAAAGGCATGTTTCCCGTTCACCCAGGGGCGCAAACTCTTTTTCAGTGGGGGGGGGGGGGACAGACCAAATTCTATTTCAAAGAAGCTCTCGGGGTGGGTGAGCGGGGCCAAAGGCAAAAAGGGGCAGGCCCCAAATACCGGCAATAATCCTAATCATACTGTAAATTAAAGCTCTTCCTGACAGTAACTAAATCCTTAGGAGAGGCGTTTCGACCTTGGGGGGTGGGGAAGGAAAACACCCAATGATCAGCAGTCGGGGGAAAGTGGGTGGAGCCAGGGGAAGGGGGTATGGCCATCTGGGGAAGACCGGAGGGCCTGATTTCTGGCCCTCCGCTCTAGCCATTTAAATTTCAGCTCTGTGTCTGTATGTGAGTATGAAATCTCAATCTGTGGTGGAAGGGCGAAGGATAAAATCCCCCCCTCTCCCCCGGCCACAGTTCCAATCTGCACCGCCCCATCACGGCTGCTGTTCAAAAGGCCAAGCAAACGGGGGCACAATCCTGTACTAAGCATCCTGTTGAGCCTGACCCGGTTTGTGCCGTACCTTCAAAGGTATACAGTGCTTTGCATGTCCCGATGGTGGGCAGCAGTTCTTCGTCATCAAATTCGTCATCAAACTCGGTCGCGGGCACCTTCACCTCACTCTCCTGGCTCGGTTCCTCTGTGTAACTGCCATCCGGACTGCTCAAGACAGGAAAAAACACGGCAACTAAAGCGACAGGCCTGGCGGGCCAACGGAGGGACAGTGGGAGAGACCTCTGTTTTGCCCCTCCCTGCCAGAAAGAACTTAGAAGCTAAGAGCTGGCGCTTGAATGCTGCTTTTTTCCTCCTCCCTCCCCATCCCTTTTCCTTTTGTGTCATGTCTTTTAGATTCTAAGCTTGAGAGCTGGGACTGTTTCATGCAAGCCGCTCTTGGAGTCCTTTGGGGGCTAAAGAGTAGCATAAGAATGCCAACTAACTAACGAAGTAACTAACTAAAATTCCAAGTGGCGTGGGAGTCCCGCCATAACGTTGACACCTTGTAAGCGAGCGGCTGAGGCAGCCACGCATCTTTGCGAGAGACAGGCTGCTGAAATGGCTGGCGCTCTACAGATACTGTACCTCTCGCGATCCTGAGCGCAGTTGTTGACGGTCAAGGTGTTCTGAGACTCGTACATCCCGCTCTGACGCCGCGTCGGCTCTGTCCGTGCAGGCAGCCGGCCTTCCACCTCAGCAAGCCAGCCCTGTGGGGGAACAGGAGCAAAACTTGAGGCACCCCCTCACCCGTAAAACGTTCGGATCATGTTTTCCCACTCGAACCTGCCCACCAATTAAAGTTTCCCCTGGAGACTCCACCGCCCTTGTTCTCACAAGTTAGGTGGGTGGCATCGAGGGACAGGGACTTTTCAGTGGTGGCCCCCAAACAGCTTAACTCCTTTCCCAAGCACATTTGCCTTTACCGCCCAGTCCATGTTATCCTTGAGGCACCAAGTGAAGTTCTCTTGTGCCCTGAATTGTTAAGGCTCAACAGCTTTTAATGATGCTGGAATCTCAAATATCTGCCTTTTCATCTGCATTGAGCTTTGGTACTGAGATCTATTGTACCTTCTTTCACTTCCTGCCCAGGAGCTTCGGCCTTCCCTAACCTGGTGCCCTGTGGAGGATTGGGATTACAGTTCCCAGAATCCCCCGCCAGTTCTTCCTCTCCCTCTCTGCCGGAGCGCAGGTCCTTTTGAGTGAGATTTAAAATGCCTCTTTTCTTTACGGAAAAGAAAATCCTGCCGTGGTCTCTGGCATCTTCTCTGCATTCATAGAACCATACAATTGTGAAGTTGGAAGGGACCACAAGGATTACTGCAATGTGCTCTACGTGGGGCTGCCTTTGAAGACAGTTGGGAAGCTGCAGCTTGTGCAGAATACAGCGGCCAGGTTGGTAACAGGGACCAGAAGGTTTGAACATATAAGACCGATTCTGGCCCGCTTGCATTGGCTGCCTGTATGTGTCGTGACTCTGGCTAACTCTCTAAAGTTCTTGCTCACGACTTCAGGTACACTGATACACAACAATAACAGTGAGATTTCTTTTATTGTAATCACAAGGAGATTCAAAGCATAATGGTTTCATTTCTGCAAACACACACTTGAAGCTGAAGACGGACCACACAGCTTTCAGGTAGAACGGCTTAATGAGAACAGCACTCACTCAGGGACTGACATTTAGAGATTAACTCTAGTCCTTAGAGGGCAGGAGCGGCCACGCTGCACTGGAATCCTCTGGAACATAGAGAGACTCTAGGATTAGGCCTCCTAACAGTAGTATAACGGTCAACTGGCAACTAAATCTTCACTCAGCCTGTCAGGGAACGCTGAGCTGACCACGGAAGCCAGAAGCCAGGAAATGAACTTCTTCGACCTAGGGAGCCTTCCCAATTCACGTAGCTTTAGCTCTGAGGAAGGTCCTCTCACAGGTCTCACACACACACGCGTTTCAGAACAGCAACGATCAGCTTCTGCCTCCCTCTGCCCGTAACTTTGGCTCCATGGAGAGAGACAGCAAGCTATAGAACACAAATCCAGAACAGTAATCTCAAGTCCAAATCTATGAAAAGCCACAGTGCACTTCTCATGGCAGAGTTCTTTAGAAGTAACAAGTCCAAACATTAACAGAACATGTATAGAGTGCATCTCACAATTCCAAATCAGAATAGTAACTCACAGCAGTAGCAGAGCAGCAAGAGGATAGACGAGATAATTCCTAGCAACGGAATTACTCTCAGGACAAAGGCAATATAGTGTGGAGGCTGGGCAAATTCTAAGCTACTTTGATAGACAGGGCTTCAGGCCTGTAATCTAAACTCACGTACCAACAGGGCGGCACGGTTCAACCTCTTCTGATGACGCCACAGTGTGAGGAAGATAGCCCCCACTTTTGCAAAGCATAGTTTAATTCCCAGAGAACGTTCAAGGCCTTCAGCCTACTATTTGAGATAAGCACATACCAGAGAAGCAGAGATACATTTTCTCATAACAAATTGCCAAGTCTTCAGTCTACAATTCACAGGGCCAGCCCTGTGAATTGTCTACGAAGCACCTGACACCCAACAGTATGTTTCCGAGCCCAATTCAAGATGCTGGTTTTAACCTATAAAACCTTACATGGTTTGGGACCACAATACCTGATGGAACGCCTTTGCTGACATGAACCTACCCGTACACTATGCTCAACATCAAAGTTCCTCCTCCGGGTGCCTACTCTGAGGGAAGCTCGGAGGACGGCAACAAGAGAGAGGGCCTTCTCTGTGGTGGCCCCTCAATTATGAAATGATCTCCCCGATGAGGTCCGCCTGGCACCAACACTGTTATCTTTTCAACTCCAGGTCAAAACTTTTCTTTTCTCCCAGGCATTTTAACAGCTCAAGTTGAGGTTTTTGATTGACATTGTGGCCAGGCTTAACAGTTAAAATGTTTTAAAGTGTTTTAATGTCAGCTGTTTTATGTTTATGGTTTTAAATTTTGTATATTGTCTTTTTAGAGTTCAATCTTTTAATTTTGTAAACCGCCCAGAGAGCTTCAGCTATGGGGCAGTATATAAGTGGAAATAATAATAATAATAATAATAATAATAATAATAATAATCCAACCCTCTGCAATGTGTAGGAGTACTCAATTAAACCATCCAGGAGAGGTGGCTGCCCAGCCTCTTTTCAAAAACCTCCAGAGATGGGGAACCCACAACCTCCGTAGGTAGACTGTTCCACTGTTTTACAGATCTTACCATCAGGAAGTTCTGTACAACCTCCTCACAGCTGTGGTCACCAGCTGCTCTTGCTCCTCCACTTCCTCATCATGGCTCCCACTTGCTTAATGGGCAGGCGGACAGCCAGGGAGCAAGGAGGCCATGGCATCTCCTGCTCCTAGTTCTCACCACCGCTGTTGTCTCAGCGAGAGGGAGAAGCCAGTGAACAAGCAGGTCGCAATGGGGAAGAGGAGGAGCAACTCCAGGGGGCTCTTCTCAGTGGGCCCCTATTTGGGTGTGGGGCCCTTGACAAGTACCCAGATATGCCTACTTTTGACGCTGGCCCTGCTCTTCAGGGGTGATTAGCTGCATACTCAAAACACATGGAAAGATCTTCCCTGTACCTCAAATTTCTGGGCTTCCTGCCGCAGCTTTGCCAGGTTCAGCCCAAGCTCGGCCAACTTGTGATCCACGCTGGTCGCATCACCCATCTGCGGGTTCTTGATGTAGACATCTTTCATCTTCGTTAAGGCATCTCTGCAGGAAATGAGGGAAGCGGGTCAAAAGCTGAGGATGGAGGCAGTGGCTATGTGTGTGCGTGTCTCGCCCCCCCCACCTCGAAGGGCACTCTGGGACAAAAACACAAGGGAAGCCCCCCTCCCCCCAAAAGCAGGGCCCGCATGATGCTATGCACAGGATGTGTCCCGAGGTGGTGTCTACACTGACGTTTCTCCCTTCCTCTCTGATGTTTTTAACCCACCCTTCCTTCGAGGCGCTCCCTGTTGCTTTTTTAACCTCATAACAACCCTGCGAGGTAGGCGATGCTGAGCTATAGCAAACGGCCTGGCTTTAGGGTTCAGTGGGGGGGGGGGGAAGTTGGAGCCAAGTCTGACGTTCTACCTACAACACTTCACTGCCCCCCAGTTCCTGGCTCCCAGGTCCCAATCCCTGGTTAAAAGGGCTTCAGGTCGGATGCAGGCCTAAAGGGAGGCTGTTGCTTGCTAGGGTTACGAAGATGCAGGACCGGGGGGGGGCAGGAAAGTCCCCCAGGGAGCCTTTGTTGGTCGGAGGAAACCATCATTGCCTAGGCAGACAAGTTAGGGTGCCTTTTTGGGCGAATTCAAGGCACAGAACGGGGCCAGCACGGCCGCACACCCTTATGCAGCCTCAGTGTTGGCAACCCTCCTCTGCAGGGTTGTCATGGTCCATTTGGAAGCACAGGCCTTATTGCTTTGAAACTTTTCCACTGTTTTTAGTTTGTTAATGATTTAACACATCTTAGCTGTGTATTTGTATTGCTTTAAATTGCTCTGCTTTTATGGGTACGCCGCCCTGAGATCCTAGCGATATAGGGCGGGATGCAAATGTTTTAATAAATAAATAAAATAAATTGAGCAGGGGGTTGGACTCGATGGCCTTACAGGCCCCTTCCAACTCTACTATTCTATGATTCGATGAATCCGCCACACCATCGGCCATCGGGGGACAGGGGGCAGAGCCATAGGAAGGGGCCGTGGCCTCCCAGGGAATCCCAGAGGGTCACATTTGACACCATGGCTTAAGATTTCCCATCCCTGTCTTGACAGATCCATTTTAGCTCCTCCATAGTCTCAGGCTCATAGGAATAAACCCCATGGCCTGTCTTGAGACAATCATGATCCTTTGTATGCTTCCAAATGCTTTGCGTATGTCCCGGGGGCGTTGGAGAGGGGGCAGGGTTGAGTTGGCCATTCAAAAGAGCCATTGCTTTCGGTAGTGCTGGGGCCCCGAGAGCTGCTGTTCGAGATACGCTCTCCCTATGTCCTTTGCGGACGCTGGTATGTAATCCCCCGCCACAGGGATTTCACGGATCGGACCTCCCTGACCTATTTTATGTCACAAAGGCCGTGTGTGTGTGCGTGGGCAAAAAGGGAGCTTGCAGATGGCAGGAGACCGAAACACGTCAATGTATTCCGTTTGCCAGAGGCGAAGCGAGGGACGGATTTATTCCGGCCAAATGTATTTATCCGTCGGTCAAGACGGATGGATGAAAGACCTTGGCGAGGTATGGATGAAAGACCACGTCTTGGTATGGAGGACAAGATGTCCTCCCTGAGAACGCCCGTTGGAAAGGGTATGTTTTTCAGGGAGTCCTCCAAACCCACAAGGGTCAGCGCCTAGCTAATTTGGAGTGGTTGGGAGTTCCCGAGAAGCAGGTCGGGATGTCGGAGGAATCCGGTTAGGGAGGATAGAGTTCAATGACTTTTTGTTGGCTCAGGTCCCCAGAATCCACATCGACTTCCATCAGCTAGTCCAACGAGGCCTACAGTGAGTTGGGCCAGCTGGTGGATTTTCTGTCTTGTTCAAACACAGAGAGAGAGAGAAAGATAAAGCAAAACCAAACAAGCATTCCGCAAAAAAAACCATTCCACAAACATGCATTCTGCAAAGGCATTCCACATTGCACGTGTATCCTTCTGCTGCACTTTGGCCATTCCTACCTTTGATCCACCTCCTTCTGAATGTCCTTGTTGAGCTCATCCACCTTTTGCTGGAGTTTCTTCCTCCTTTGCTCAGGGGGGAGGTTGCTAAAGTCCTCTGGTCCTCCACCCTACACCAGGCAGGAAACCAAGAAAGAGGAAAAACGGGAGTCGGTCAATCCCAGGAAAATGGCTCCCCTGCAAGCAGCGCCCCAGGCGAGTAGACCAAACGTGCTCCCCTAAAGACCCTGAATTTCCCTTCCTAGCGGAATGGTGGAAAAAAAGCCCTCGGAAGTGTTTCGTCGTTGACCAAAGCAATCAGGGTTGTGACTGCAAGCCTGGCATTCATTGAAGGGCAGGTTCAGATCTATGCCACACAAGAAATAGCAACACTTTCATTGAAAGAAGCTGCCTTGATTTTTATATCTAGATAGATAGATAGATAGATAGATGATAGATAGATTGGAAGTTCTTACCAGTGGGCCCTGTAACGAAATTCCTAATAGGAAGGGTTCGGCCTGCCATATCCCGCCTCCAGGAAATTGCAGTCCACCCAGACACAAACGGTTCCCATTTTTCTCTTCCAACTAACACATCACTTCCCCTGCGCATGCGGATAACCCCTTTGTGCGGAGGGCGAGCATCATTTTAAGAGGCTTCCCCCCCTTCCCTGACATACAGGAGCAAGTGCCTTTTCTAAGATGATGCCTGCTATGGAACGCACATCCATCGCCTAAAACCGAAGGAAGTAGGCTTTTGGATTAAACCAGAAGCAAATTTTGTCAGTCAGTTAATCAACTAACCGTATGGTTTTTAGTTGATTGATCTATTAATCCACTGGAACGCATACAATTAATCAACTACCATTTCTTTATTCAAGCAACGGCTTTGATTAACATCCTTACATGATTGGACTCTAGACACATTGAAAAAGTTGCTACCAAAGTTAACCAATTTGGCTACAAGCATCAAATCCAATGTATAACTTCCGAAAGACTTCATGCAGAGGCAAAACTGTTTGTTGTCCAAGTTCAAAATGCGTTCTCTCTTACCATTTTTTTGAGCCGTCTTCCCCATTGTTACCCAGGACAGGATTTGGGATTAATATCCGTAAAAGCGTTGTTCCCCCCTCCGCACCCCCCCCCCCCCCATTTTGACATTAAATGGAGTTAGCATTTTTAGTCAGGGTTCCTGGATTTGATTACGAGGCATTAGTCATTCTGATGCAATACATAAGGCTGAAAAATGTAGCTCTTTAGTGATTAAGAAACATCAACAGCAAATGTGCAAGATTGTTTGCAACTGTTGGCGCTGTTGAGTAGCGGTTGATGCTGATCCCAAAGAAAGACAAAGATCTCAAACGATTCAACTCAGAGTTGACTTGGCAAATCCAGCCACGTCCGTCTAGAATGACCGCCATGAGCGGGAAAGAGATATAATAATAATTTTAATGAAATTCAATAAAAATCAGGAAGTTCAGGGAACCTAGCAGATGTCAGGAGAGATGCCCATGGATACACCGGGCATATTACATAATATGCTGCCCACCACTTGAATTGTCTGGGATCTTGTCTGCAATTTAGTGAGTCAACACATTATCTTCTTTTTGCTGAAAACAAGTCTCTTTGCAAAGAAGAATAAAATTATTTTATGTGTATTTCAGACACAGCAACAGAGCGAGAACTAATTTAACTACATTTTTACAGCCCTGGATCACAATTTCTTCTCCCCCCCCCTTTAACCTAATAATCAAACTAAACTACTAAAATTAAGAGTTAATGTTTAGCAGCTCATTAGAAGCATGAAAGCTAGATCACCTCCATTAGATTCCAGACTTGCATATTCAAAGTTATCTGATAAATATCAAAGCAAAAAAACAAAACACAAGAGACAACAGAAAAGGTGAGTTAATTTCAGGGCGGCTGCGGCGGGCGGAAAGCCCGAAGTGGTGATTTCAAAACACTCACACATGACAAAGCATGCCAAAAGTTTGTGCTTACCAGCTTGAGCGAAAGCTTCACGGAAGAATGGAGAGGGAAGGAGGAAGAGGGAGGGAGAGAGAGAGAGAAAGAAAGAAAGAAGCATGTATCAGAAGAGTAATCCCAAACTATATACCAGAGCGCTTCGGCTATGGGGCAGTATATAAATGGAATAAAATAAAACACTAAAACGACGAACGTGAACGCACACAGACACACTCTCCTTGCTTGGCTTGTGAAAATGGACACTGCTTTTCACACATCCGTGCAAAAGTTCACAAGACCGAGGGTGGATGGGAGGGGGAAAGAAATACTCCCAGCCAGCTACCATTTTGCCCCTTGGACACAGAGAAGGAAAATTGAGACATCCATGCGAATCCCTTTCCAGCTCTCCTCTTGGAAGACAGATGGGAACTGGAGCCCCATCTCAAGGACTGCAGGTAGTAGCCCCAAAGTAAAAGAGCTGGGTTACAAGCTTTCTGCCATGCTAGTTGTCTACCTGCAAGGAGATTTTCTTTTTTAAAACCTGGAGGACCTTTCAAAAACTAGGACCTGGTTCGCACAACACATTAACCCACACTCAGTGGTTGAGTGTGGGTTGTTGTTGAACCGTGAGTTGTTTGTCAAACTGGGGGGTAGAGTGTTGTCCAGGCCCAGCACGTTTCCTGAAGAGTGGCTTGTTAACCAGGCAGTGGGGCTTCTCGAACAAGCCAGCTTGAGAACCCTTGGTTTGTTGGGTTGTTCAGGGTGGTTAACAAGCCACATTGTCTGGGTTCACACAACACGCTAACCTACACTCAGTGGTTGACTACTGTGGGTTGTTATTGAACCGTGGGTTGTTTGTCAAACTGTAGGTTAGCGTATTGTCCAAACCCAGGACATTTTCCACAGCATGGCAGATCTAAATCATCTAAAAAAATAATAATCTTCCATTAATTTGTATTCTGACATAGATTATCCCAAACCAATGGAAAACACATTTTTTTAAAAAATTGCCTTTAAGCTTAATTGTCACATGGGGAAAGAATTTTTGGGAGGGGCGTGTCAAAAATCACCCCTCCCCCCCTCCGGCATTGTAATTAAGCTGTGAAAAAGCCTTTTTTCATTGTCATGAACGGACGCTCAAGGCTCTAGGTAAATACATTTGGTGCCAGGCCCACATATGTTCAAGCCTCTGGTATAATCTGTACGAAACCAGTATTCGACGTATAACGAAATGCACCTTTTTATCAATGGAGGAGTAAGTTTTCAGTAGCGGCAGGTTTGAACTCCGGGTGTGAAAACACCCGGATCCATCCTGCAAGTGAGCACGGCCTTCATTCATTTGTCATAAATGTAATAATAAAGAAATAATAAAATAAACCTAAGGGCCAAATATCAGGCTTGAATAATGCGTCTAGCTTCCTTTTAAGTAGCCGTGCGGGAGAGCGGTTGAGGCTATAGCAACATCATTTTTGTGTAAGTGGGGGTGACTTTTGTTGGGATGATGGTGCTGGGGGCAAGGGTTAACCCCCCCTTCACCACAATCCCAATCACGTCCCCTCCCTGGTGGCTGAATTCTGAAGAAACGCAATGCAATCATTTCATGCCTTGTCTAATCTAGCAGAGTCTTGCGACGGTGAGTTCCGCAAGTTGATTGCGTGCAGCGGTGCTTTCTTATGAGAAAAGGAGGTTTTTAAAAAACTCTCCCTTCACTTCTCCAAAACATTCATAATTCCGTCACAAAGTGGCCAGTAAAACCTCCTGGCCTTTACGCAGGTGAATTCCCTCCCCACCTCACCCCCCACAGAACCTGCGCTGATGTCTGTGACCTCAGTGACAAATGCTGCAGTGTGGTCTTCAGGCTGATTATGTTGTTGAAGATGCCATTTTAAAAGAACTAAATGGATTTGTGGGAGTGGGATTGAAACTCTTTGTCAGCCATGTCCAATCTGCTGCCCTCCAGCTGTGTTGCACTAAAACACCCAGAATCCCCCAGCTGGCAGAGCACTAGCCCAACACACCTGGAGCAGGTTGAGGAAGGCTGCTCTATGTAAAGAGATGGTATACCTCTGAACACCATATGCCAAGTTTCCCAGTCTTACCTGGAAATACCCAGGAGATTGAACATGAGACTGTTCGAAGTTCCCACTATTCCTCTTCCCTCCCCATTGCCTTTTCCTTTTGTGCTGTGTCTTTATTAGATTGTAATCTTGCAGGCAGGGGCTATAGCTCAGTGGTAGGTCTCCAGTTTTGATCCCCGGCATCTCCAGGTAGGGCTGGAAAAACCCTGGCTTGAAACTCTGAGGAAACTCTGCCAGCCCATATCGACAACACTGGATTCGAGGAACGAGCCGTCTGACCTGGATTAGCTCAGGGGTGGAGAGCACCCGCTCTGCAGTGAAACGGTCGGAGGTTCAATCCCCCACCAAGGCAGGGAATGACTTCAAATGAAGAGATGAGCTGGTATAGCCATCTTGAGCTTACGACAGAAAGACAGCAAAGAGTCAAATATTACTCTTCGATGTTTCTCCACCGTGGGGAGAGGGAGTCCTCCCTTTGACATTCTACCTCCACAGCGCCCAAAAATGTCTTGGGCTATCTCTGCACAAGGAGGGGGCAGGGTCCAACACCCCCCCCCCCCAGTCAATGAAATGTCAGCAGCCCTTTTTTTTTCCTTTTGCCCCCGTGGCTCACGCCTTCCTGTGAACTTCTGCAAAGACCCAACTGGCACACATCGAGAACCTGACGGACGTATTTTACAAACAGTGGCATGGAGAGGCACCGATCCGTCTACAGAAGCAGTCTACCGAAGGCACAGGATGTATATGCTACATGCGCTACAGGCGACAGCTGCTAAAGGCGACGGATGTTCTAAGCACTTTCTAGAGCCAAAACTAGTCCAAGGCCAGAAAAAAATGACCGGCCATGAATAACTATCGTTTTGCTGTAAATTCAGCAAATGCTACGTGGCCCAAGACAGACGCAGCATGCCTAGAGCGTTTGGGGGGGGGGGGCGCGGAGTAGGGTTAAAGCCAGGGAGAAGGCATTTGGGGTTTTTCTTGGCTTCTACATGCTATGACAACCAGGCACCTAAATCGAGAGCGTCGCCCCGAAAGAATGACAGAAGCCTTGTTAAAGATCTGCGTAAAAGAACAAGGACGACGAAAGGGTGAAATTTCTTTTGAAAGAACTTTATGTGGCGGGAGGTAAAAATATGAAGACAGATGAGTCAAAAGGCTGCTGTGGAATTTCCCTGACTTTGACTATATTGGTGGTAAGAAATGTAAACAGTAAGAAATGCAGTTTCATCTTGTAGCACAAATAATAATAATAATAATAATAATAATAATAATAATAATTTTGCATTTGCAATTTCGAGTGTTCAAAAGCACCTCGCTCGCATGATTTCATTGTAATTTTGATTTTTTTAAAAAACAACAACCTGGAAGCGGAATGAGAATTATTCCCATTTTGCAGATGAGAAGACTGAGGCTGAAAGGGAAGGGCTTGCCGAAGGTCACCTTGTAAGTAAATGGCAGAGAGCCATCATGATAAACCAAGTAGCAGGTTAAAGCAAAATTGCTCTACATGTCAAGACTGAATGTGGTCTAGGGACGTGGTTCTCAAGTTATGTTCCAAACTACTGGGGATCCTTGCAAGCTAGCTCATCAGGGACTCAGCATTTTGAATAGGGCTCTGGAAGCTCGGGCCCGGGGGTCAAATCTGGCCCTCCAGTGTTCTCCAAATGGCCATGTCCTCTTCCCCTTCCCCTTCCCCTAGCCCTGCCCCCTTTCCCTCAACCACCAATTGTAGGGTGGATTCTGAACTTTTGTGGGGTTTTCCTCCATCGCAAAAGGTGAACATGGCTCTCCGAAGTCTTAGGGACTGGCATAGAGAGCTTTAAGCTAAAATAGGCTAGTATTATGGTATTTGGGCCACGCCCCTTTGTTTTAGGCAATGCCCACCACTGGAACGTGGCCCTGGAGAGCTTTTCCAAAAGGGAATTAGGCGAGCATAACCAATGGGGAGAGCTGAGGGGAGTTGTAACCCCAAACATCTGGAGGATCACAAGTTCCTCCCCCCGGTCTAGAGGCTACCATGTTGGACCTTCAGAGTCCTGAGTTCAAATCACTGCCCAGAATTTGGGTGGCCTTGAGCAGAAAATACCACACCTCTGTCTCAGATCCCCGTCTGTAAAATGGGAACAACAACAAAGTATTCAAAATGTGGTTGTGAAAGTACGAGAAGATCCAGAACGCTTTGCACATGAAAATCTGTATACTTTATATATATATCATGGGCTCAATCCAGGCAAAGCTAAAAGTTTTTTAAGTTTCATTGATTTCCATTGAATATCTAAGGTGGTGCTCCTATCTCTACCATTGAAATCAATTATTGAAAAGTACTCAGCCTTGGCTGGATTGGGTTCTGTTTCCATTTCCATTTTTTAAAAATAATAATAATAAATGGTTTGTCGGCTTTTAACACTATTTTGAACTTTGGACGAGAGGTTTATGCATCTTTGAAATGAAATAAATGAAAAAAAATCTAAATGTGGGACTTCATTCATCCTCGCTGAGGTGGAGGTGAAGAGTCAATTGCATCTAACGACTCATGGAACGTTTTGCTGCACTGAGCAGGCTTTGTTAATGAATCAAGGAATTACATTTCCTTTCAAACATTTCTACCCTGTCTTCTGACAAGGAGAGCTCAAGGTCCTGCTTCCACTATTTGTGATGTCAGGCGATTGGAGAGGTTTGCTTAGCCCAACTTGGGGTCTCCAGACATTGGACTATCAACATCAGCACTGACCATGGGCTATGCTGGCTGAGAACCTAAGAAGAGCCCTGATGCTGGATCAGACCAAGGGTCCATCTCGTCCAGCATTCTGTTCGCATAGTGGCCGACCAGATGCTCCAATGGGAGACCCTCAAGTAGGACATGAGTGCAACCACATCCTCCCACCCATGTTCCCCAGCATCAGGTGTATATAGGCTTACTGCCTCTGCTATTGGAGCTAGCACAGAGCCATCAGGACTAGGATCCCTTGATAGCCTTCTCCTCCAGGAATATCTCCAACCTCCTTTTAAAGCCGTCCATGTTGGTGGCCATCACCACATCTTGTGGTAGTGAGTTCCATAGTTTAACTCTGCACTGTGTGAAGAAGTCCTTCCTTTCATCCATCTTGAATCACCCACCAATTAGCTTCATGGGACGACCCTGTTGGGTTCTAGTATTTTGAGAGGGAGAAAAAATGCCACTTTCTCCACACCTGACTCACCTTTTTTCTAAGCTAAGCTCCAGATGATGGGAACTGAAGTCTGACAACATCTGGGAATTCCACATTGAGAATGGCTGGCTAAGTCACTGTAGGGGAATTTGGGGTTATGGGTCGTGGGAAAACTTTGGGTTACAGGGTGTGGAAAAAAATTGGGTTTATGTGTCTGGGGAGAATTTGAGGTTTGGGGTCCGGGGGAGATTTTTTGGTTATGGAGCCAGGAAAGCATTCTCCTGATGAGGCTCTGATGACTAATTAATTTCTAGGGAAGGGTTTTTTTTTTTTTTTTTTTTAAGAAAAGTGCAAATCCCTTTGAGGCACATATCCTCAGGATGGGTGTAACGTAGCCTTTCGCGGGGAGCAAATGGAGGGCGGACTACCAGCCACAAGCAACAATAACACACGAGAGTGCATGAGAAGCGAGGAAATCTATGTGTTATTGGATAGTCACATACTACAACTCTCACTTACAGCGGGCAAGAGGGCCTTTTTGAGTCTCTGGGTTGGTTTCGTTTTCGGGTTTTTTGGGGGCCAATATAATCTTTGCCGTTACTGTACTTAAGAGCCTCAGATATCTATCTGTCCATCCCTGGAGCTTTTGATATTTAATGCGGAGTTCAAAGAAGTGAGATGCATTTAAGAGCGTCACTCTCTCCTTTTTAAGGCCATCCTCCCATCAAACCCATCCCCAATTGCGAATCCATCTGCAACCCACAAGAAACTGGCAACCACAGTGGAACTCTCTTGTGCCACATTTCCTCCAAGAACAATTTCTCCGAGAATAATCTTTTTAATGCTGAAACGGAATCAAAGATGGGCTGCATCATCCGAGATGTGGCAACTCAAGGGTGAGCCCCGCTTAGCTCCATTCAACCAATTCCCAGGCCAGTGTGTAGCCTTTGAGCAGTGGAGGGTATCTTCGGGGTGAGGGTATAGGGGAAATCTTAGCACCCCCTGGACCCTCCCCTGTGGACCCCAATCCTGCTGCTAGTAGCGGTGCAGGGCACCGACAGCAAAGGAACAGAGCAGCATGAAATTTAATGGCACACCATTACGGAGCGATAAATAAGTCCCGTTTTGCTTAAGAACAAACGAAATTTGACCTACTTACCACTCCGTAGCAGTAATCTGACTTTTTGCCATGGCAGGGGGCAGCGGGGGTTGGCGGGGGGCATAGGAAGGGTTGGTGAGGCAGGGGTACGCCCACATGTGACCTACCCTTGCCTTTAAGACATAGTAGCTATTTCACACTCAGTGCTAAACCACACTTTAGCACTATGGAAATGAGTCCTGGATTTGTGCATTCCATCCTCTCCAGCCCCAGTGTGGTCGCAAGGAGATCAGAAGCATCCAGACTTGTTTTTTAAATGAGCAAGACTTCCCTGTCACCTCTGAATTCTGTTTACAACATGCCTTCCTTATCACGACTGAACTCCAGGGAACTCCAGTTAGTTGAAATCATGGTTTGTTAACAAACCAGGATCACAAACCACAATTCGATCCTGGCTTGTTTGAACAAACTATGATTTAAACCATGGGTGGACAACTTCAGAGATTTCGGGGGCCACTTCCCACCCCACCAGACGTCCACAGCCTGCAGTCCTGGTAGTGCAGTAGTGGCAATAAATAAATAAATAAATAGTGGTTTGTTTTCAAGCGACATTTGTCCATTTGAAGCCTCTGTTGTAGGTTGCTGCTGAAATTCAGTGACAAAACCTGCTTAAAAAAAAAAGAACATTTTTTTTACTACTGCCGAATTTTTGCAGCACACCAGGGGCTGCACTATAGACTGCGGGAGCCACACGCCTGTAACTCACCTCTGATTTAAACTAACCAGAGTTCCTTCTAATTCAGACATAATAAGGAAGTTAGTTTAGAAGCACAAACAGAGGTTCCTGATCGCCTCTTCACATCCATCCCAGGGGCAAAGAGGGGAGGGAGGAGTGTGTGAGCCCAAGCGATTAATTACATGCACCACTACCTCCACTGTTGACTTTTATACCAGTCCCACCACCATGGCTTCCCCCAAAGAATCCTGCGATTTGGAGTTTGGCAAAGGTGTGGAGAATCAAGAGAGCCCCAGCCTCACCACCTCCACCAAACTACATTTCCCAGGATTCCCTGGGAAGGGAGAAATGATTGGTAAGCCATTTTGTGATAGGGAAAGGTGAAGCACAGAATCCTGGAACGGTGCATGAACTTGCAAAGGAAAGCAGCGGGACACTTAACTTATTAGCTTGTGTCACCTCAAGCTATAGAGCAGGGGTGCAGAACGTCAGAGCCAGGGGCCAAATCCAGCCCTCCCGTCTTCTCCAGATGGCCACTGATGGTTTGCCGGTTTGCCAGCTTTTTGTGCAGTTTTCCCCAATTTTAAAAGGCTGCAGTGCCTCTCGGAAGGGATAGTTACAGCCTGGAAGAGGCTTAAGCTTAAAAATGCTGGCATTTTGGGGGGGCTCGCCCCTTTCACCCCACCCACCACTGGAATGGGCCCCCCGAGAATTCTCCAGCATGGAGCTTGGGCCTTGGATGAAAGAGATTTTAACACCCCTGCTACAGGGGCTGCTGGGTGCTAATATTGAGCTGACATGGCCGGTCTGGCCTTCTAGGTCTTCCCGACTCTATGATTCCGTAAATGAAATGTGCTGATCCCTTCTAGCCTGAACGTTCCCGGTCATCTTCCCGCCTCTGGCAAAGCCCCATCAAAGGAGTTCCACTGTAGCGTACATTTTCCTTCATTCATTTTGCAGGCCCGTTTCGTTCATCCCCCCCCCCTCCCCGTCGCTGATAACGGCCTCATGATTTCCTCCCTTTTTTGGCCGTCTTTTTTTGGTTTACGCAGACAGCCGTTTCTGCCACTGAGAAGTCGGGGGGGGAAAGCCTTCCTTACGTGGAATTGGCCACGTCTGCCCGGGCTGGTTTGTTTTTAATTGAGCTCCTTGTTTTAAATTTGATTTTACACGCTGGGCTTTCGGCAAAGACATGCTTCCCTTGCGCACGTCCCCCCCTCCCCGTGCCCCCTCTTGCAAACGTTGTAAGTGGGGTCAGTGACTCTGCAGCGACTCTATCGCCCTGGCCACACCATACAAGGACTTACAACATATTCCCTAGCCTCAAGGGCATAGGTGGGCTTGCCTAAAGTCCTCTTCATGAGCTCTTTGTGAAAATACAAGGATTGGGACTGCTGTTGAGTCAGCAAGAGAAAACAACACGTATTAAAAGGGGGGGAGGAAGGGAGAGGGGGGAAAAAAGACCTCCACATTTACTGCTTCTACAGCAAAAAAGATAGCTCTCTTTGGGCCTGCTGACCGTGTTATGATCTAACAATGCGGAGGCACATCCAGAAATCACCCCTGTGCTCGGAAAACATAAATTTGGGAATGCTAGGCGCCCAGCGTCCAAGGTAATCATGTATTGTTATGTGCCTCGCTTTTGACCCACGCGACCCCTGTCTTTGTGGGAAATGGGCTTGCCCTAGCACTGAGCTGAACCTTTGGAGGAAACGTTGAACTTCAACACGTTTTTCCGAATTCATCAATTAGGCCCCCCCCCCTTTTTAAAAAATCGGGAAGAATTCGGCAGCTCCAATCTGACTGTTTGGCTCCTACGTTCCCCGACGTGAAAGAAACAGCTAAAGTTAATCGTACAGAAGCCACAAAATGTTCTCGCAAGCGAGGTGGCCGCCCCATGTTGACCCCGCTGAAAAATCATCCAGGGTCAAACGTTGATGATGAATTATTTGCTGAATATTTTCACAGCCCAGAGAATATTTACTGTGGGCATTCTGAGATTGAGTTCTGCGAACGCTTTGCTATCGCAGCAGATGGACGATGTTGTGGTCAGTTCTGAAGACCGCCCCCCTAGCTATGCCCCCAGGGCAGTCCAAAATTGCAGGCCGCTGTCTTGACTCAGATCAACAAATCGGTTCTAGCCGTTTCCATCTCCACCAGGGGCAGGGCTTTTGCAAAACGAATGGGTCTTCATCATCCAGTGGAGACCACGCCACCCCAAAATACTTTCTGTTGCAACAGGGAACTATATATCGCTCCTTGGAAAATTCATTTCCCTCTAACGACTGTGAAGGTTGCAGCTGAGCTCAGAGGGAAAAGGGGAGTTTGTGGGACTGATGATGTCAGCAACCCTGCTGATAAAACAAAACAAAACGTAGGTGGCTTCGTCCCTGTGAATCCTGGTACCACTACACCACTGCAGCGCAGTCTGAATTTTTGCAGGCACTTCCAGGGTACACAGAAAAAGAGAATGTCCAAAATCCCAGGTTCTGCTTAGGACAAAAGTGTTGGATGATCCATAACACACAAGCAGGAGCCACCGGGGCAGAAATAGAGAAATGGCCAACCTAGGAAGGCTAATAACTTATCCTGGTCCTCATGAGGACTGCATTCACACAATCTTTCTAAGTTTGTAGATGACATGGTAAACTCACCATAAGTTGAGAAGGTTTTTTTTGGCAGATCCCATTCATGGAAATGCTCCAACATGTCTTAAGGATACGACCATCCAACTCAAATTTAAGGGTTCTGATGTACTATGACACAACACGTCACCTACTAAATTTCCCCAGAGGGAAAGTTTCCCCATCATAAACCTGGCCCTTGTCTAAGATGTGTCAGAACATTATTATGACCAGTGGCATGCTTAAAACATCAGTAACAGGACCACTGGGGGTGTAGGTGAGGGAAATCTCATGTTTGAATGGTCCCCCATATTAATAAAAAGAAAATATAGCTTTCCATGCATATAGAAAGCTAGCATGTCAGGGGAAACCTGTGCTACAAACTTTCTTTCCTGAGATGCTACCTTCCCGCAGGCAGGGAGTTTCTGAGGCAGAGGAACGTCTAATTGTATAATTTGTGTGGACCATATATTTTGGCTGACAGTTTAGCTCAGCTCGAAGTGAGCTGTGTATATGCTTAATTGCAGTTATAGATTTTCCGGCATGGATGTGACCCAAGCGTATGCCGTGGATGTTAGATCATAACATGGACAGGAGCCCTTAATTCAGTTAACCCTGTGAATCTGCAAAATCATTTCATTTTGTTTAAAAGAACATCAAGTACGTACCAGGTTTGAAAAACAACAACACAGAAATGTAATCACGTAGCTACAAACTCTAATCTGTAAACAGTACTTTAATAATAATAATAATAATAATAATAATAATAATAATAATATACAAATCCCAAAGGCTGAAAAATAGTAAGGTTTTATTTATCTTGTATTCTGAATCTAAACACACAAACACAGATGAATCACGACAAGAGTGTTAAGGCAGAATATCTACAAGAAAGAATCATTGTCTCTACAAAGGAAAAGAAAAGAGGATGAATAATGAGGAAAACATTCCTGGGTGCAAAAGGAAGAGTTAATGACCATGTTAAGGAGACCCAAATAAGAATAAGAATAATAAAAAAATAAGGTCAACAACTTCCACTGGAATAGAAACCACAAAAATCCAAGAGGCAATAGATTCACTGACTTTGGGAACGCATCCCACGTCTGCTATCATGGACGAAGGAATCCACTCCTGCAATGCATTTACCGAAATGGCCTGGCTGATCTCAAACCAAAGGAAAGGGGGTGAAGGAAATCCACCAGGTGCAAGCAAATCATTTATCCAACATTTTGGGGGGGGGGGTGCGTGTGTGTGCGTGTGTGTGTGTGTGCAAACTCTTCGTGGATAATTTTCTACAGCAAGCATTTGCCGCCTTCACACGTAACACTAAACCATGGTCTGTGTTAACCACGGTTTGTTGCCTTAGCCATGAATTGTTTTGAAGACGAGGAAACAAACTGAAGCTAGTTTTTCTCTATTTCCGGTTGGTTGCTCTCCTGCCTGTGTTGAAAGCTTTCAGAACAGTTTCATTTCCAGGCTGCTCCCTCTGTTTCAGGGCAGTGCAAATCAACCAGGGATAAGCTGCAGTTCTGGGTTCAGACATTCTGGCGAGCCATGGTTTAAATAAGCCGGCAACAAACCATGATTTCTATTTGTGGTTAACAAGCCATGGTTTATTGGCGGGGATGGGTTCAGACACCACAACAAGCCAGCTTTGTGCAAACCACATCATGGCTTGGCGTTATGTGCATCTTTCCGCCCAGTCTCTGCACAGTGCAGGGCCACTACCTGCCAGAAGACGGGGCTGCCCACTGCACCTGTGCCTTAGGGGAGGCAGCTTGTTGGCTCCCTGCAGGAGTCACCGCAGGAATATGGCTTGCCCTTTCCCCATTTCCTCTGCAAAGAAACAGATTGGACATGGAGCATTCAGGCTTCCAGCGAGCCAGCCACGACCGAAAAAAACTCTATTCTGTGATTTTGCTATTGCTATATAGGTTGGGCTTCATCTATTCTCTTTGAACCTTTTAGTGACAGTACTTCCCCCCACCCCCACCCCTCCTTAAACGAAAGCTGAAAATTCAAGGAAGGATCCCGATGGGAATGAGCCCCAAAGCCTGGTCCCATGATGAATGCTAATGCTTTAGAGTTTTCTGCCCGCAGAGATAATGCAGTTACAGATCTAACTGGCTACACTCTCCAGGATTGCGCTTAAAATAAACAAATGAGTTTTTAATACCCTCCCCCCTCCCCCGAGTGATAATTAATCCTACGTTAATTAACTTAAGAAATACCTCCCTACCTATCTGATTGCGAGCAGTTTGTTTTCTCTTTCGGCAGTGAGCGGAATTGAATCTGAATATATACAAATTATCTACCCTGAACTTCTTTTTGCTTTCATCCCAGAGGAAAAAAAGCTTGGATCTCCAGAAGTTTTTGGGTCTACAACTTCTTACCACTCGCTGGGGATAGGGAGAGTGAGAAAATTGTTTCAGTTTGTTTCGGATTAGGATTTACCCAGTTTGCGCCTTTTGGACCGAACACAGACTTAGAATCATAGAATTGTGGAGTCGGAAGAGGCCACAAGGATCATCTAGTCCAACCCTCTGCAATGTACAGGAAAACCCATTGAACCATTCAGGAGAGGTGGCTGCCCAGCCTCTTCTTAAAACTCTCCAAAGATGGAGAACCCACACCCTCCATGGGTAGACTGTTCCACCGTTGTACAGATCTTACCATCAGGAAGTTTTTCCTTATATTTAATCGAAATCTAGGTAGCTGCAACTTATACCCATCAATTTGGATTCTAATTTCTGTGGCAGTGGAAAATAGTTCTTGACCATCTTCTCTGTTGCATCCTTTTATCTACCTGAACACTGCTCACCTGTCTCCCTTCAGCCTTCTTTTCTCCAGACTGACCCTCCCAAGTTCTTTCAGCCTGTCCTCAAGTCCCTGTACCATCTCTGTTGCCCTCCTCTGACCCTTTTCTAACCTGTCAATGTCCTTCCGGAAATGTGGTACCCAGAATCGTACAGACTCCAGACGTGTTCTCACCAGTGCCAAGGATGGAAGCTGGTCAAAATCCGTACATTTCGAAATTGCAGTGCGATTTGCGGACTCTCAAAGATTCAGGTTTTTTTTGGCATGATTAACAGCACGCATATATTTGAAAAATGAATGCGAAAAATGCATAGTCTTAAAAATGGACACAAATACGCTTCCCGCGAGAAGAATACAAAAATAAGCACGGATTCTCCCGCAAAACGGGGGAAAAAATGAAGCACGCAATTTGGTACAGACTCGGGGCAGAACCACCATTGAGATGGAATTCACAGAACTTTGGCGAGGCCGCACACGTCTAGCTGGGGATGATGGGACTGATGCTGTTCAGAGACCAGATGGATTTATGCTAGCAGATTTCAGGAGAAGAAGACCAGTAATTTTGGAAACCCAGAAATGCTGACTTTTGAGAATCAAGGCAGGGGCTGAAAATAATATCGCTGCGTCTCTGTTTATGCTGCTTGACAGGACTTGCACCCTTGAAGGAAAAGGTGTGTGTGTGTGGGGGGAAATCTCTATTTTTTGTTTTTGTGGTTTCGCTGTGGGGGTTTTTGACCATGGTTTTGAATTCCTCAGAATCTGGTCTCTATGCTATGATTTCACACAGACATTGGGACGGGACACACTACAAAGAAAAAGGGGGAAAGCCAGAGTCAATTCCCCAAACGGAGTCACAATAGAACATGCAACTGAAGCACAAGATAAAAGAGAGAGAGAGAGAGAGAGAGAGAGGCAGACACATCCAGAGGAGAACTTACCCCGCGTTTTAGGCTCCTGAAGCAGTGGATTTTGGGTTTGGAGGTCATGAACTCGTTGAAGCGGTGGGACAGAGCTTCCTTTTGCTGCTTGGGAGACTGGGGGCCGTTGGGAACAGGAGAGGGTGAGGCAGAGGAAGGGGGCGGAGGAGGAGGCTGATGGGGGGACGTTAAAAGGGACATAAGCTACGTATAAGAGATGGAGAAGTGATAGAATTAAAAGGAAAAAAAAACACGAAATCAAAAGATTAAAAAACAAACCCAGAGAAGCAAACATACGAAACAAAAATGAACCCGCAAGCGCCGAAAGAAGCGACATTTCCAAAGCAAAATTTGAAAAGCGACCCAAAGCAAACAACTGAAATCGCGGGTTTTTTTTTTTTTTTTTTTAAGGAAATAAAAAACAAACAGAACGCAATTTCAGAGGACAGGAAAGAAAAAGAGAAGGATCAGGAGGCAGGAAGGGGTTTGGTTTTCTTTAATAAAAAAAAGACTCGGGTTACAAAAATGAGGCTGGGATGGGAAATGAGGAATTTCAGTTCTGGGATGCAATGCAGAGAAGTAATGCGCGGAATCTCTCCCCCCCCCCCCCCGAAAGCCCGCTATGCCACATGCAAACAAAATGAGGGGATGAGTTAGAATGAAAAAGAGACCCCCCCAAACCCAATCTTTCACCCCTGACTAAAGTGCCGAATCCACCAGGAATTGGGATCCTGAAACATACGGAACCTGCTTTACAGAAGAGACGATCTGTTGTAGCGGGTTCGAGTGTTGCACTGAAACCACAGAGATCCGGGTTCGAATGCCTGCCAGCCGTCCGCTCTCAGCCTAACCTACCTTGTAGGGCTGCTGTAGAAGGTCATGTGGTCTGACACCACCATCCCCGAGACCTTGTTGGAGGACGGGCGTGACGCAAATGTGTGGAAGAAGCATGCAATGTGCTTCCTCACATGGGTGAAAGGACATCCGGATATGAAGAGGAAGGTGGCACATTCCAGCGATCAGCAAGAGAGATGGGGTGTACTTGGGTACGGGAGGAAAGTCTAAAGTGGGGTGTTGAACCTCTTTCAGCCCGAGGGCCGGATTCCATTCTGGAAAGGCTCTCGGGGGCCGCATTCCTGTGGTGGGAATGCGGGGTTGGGGAAAAGAGTTGGGGGTATCGAAGCGATTCAGCCTCTTAGAAATGGGGAAGGGAAAAACTGCAAACAGCTGAGGTACCCCCAAACGACCAGTTGTCAGGGGGAAGTGGGTGGAGCTCTTGGGGGTGGGTCACACTGATGGGTAGGGCTAAAGGCAAAAGGGGGTGGGGCTAAGGCACCAAAAAATGCCAACATAGTTTAACTTAAGGCCCTTGCTGCCAGTAACTAAGCGTCAGGACTGTTGCTTCAGCCTTTTAGAATGGGGGGAAAGCCAGGAAAATACCCAACGATCGGGAGTTGGGAGGAGAAGGGATGTGGCCTGGGGAAGGGGGCTTGGTCATCTTGAGAACTCCGAAGGGCTGAGCTTGAACACGTCCGGATGAGGGGGAGCCACTGAGGAACCAGACGTTCAACTTCAAACGTTGCTCCGGGGAACCCAGGCCCCCCCCCCCGAAAGTTTACCAGGAAGTCCCTATGAGAAGATTAGCATCTCCTTATCTGACAGGGATCTCTTCTTCTGATGTGTGGACTCTAGACTGCGGATGTGTGGGGCATGGGCATCCCCCATGCCCCAGATCCATGGGTTCCACAGCAGACCCATCAACGTGGAAAAGGCAGCGCTGGCTTCGGTTTCTGGGGAGGGGGCTGGACAAGATGTCCTCCATGGACTCCCTCCCTCAGGCTGCAATGACGAAGAGGAGGAGCGACTCCAGGGGGGTCTTGTCAAGGGGCCCCTGCTGAGGTGTGGGCCCTCGGCCAAACCCCAAGCATGTCATCTGTTGGTGCCGGCCCTGGATAAGGTTTCCCGGAAGGAAGGACATCTGAAAACCATGGCCTTAGACTAATAATCTTAGACTTCTCGGTGGTGGCCCCTCAGTGATAGAATGATCTCCCTGTTGAGGCCCACCTGGCACCTATGTTGCTTTCTTTTCAGCGCCCAGGTCAAGACTTTTCTCCTTTCCCAGGCATTTCACAGCATGTGGTGAGTTCTAATCACCCCCGGATCTGTTTTTTTAAGTTTGGCTGGCAGCTCAAAGATGTTTTTAGAAGTATGCTGTCTGTGTGTGTATACTGGCTGTTGTACGATTTGATGGTTTTAAATTGTGTAGATAGTTTTGAATGTTTTGATCTCTTGTAAATCGCTTAGAGAGCTTCAGCTATGCGGCAGTATAGAAATAATTTAATAATAATAATAATAATAATCATCATCATCATCATCATCATCTCAGAGAGGCTATGATAGTTCCCTCCCGCCTCGCACCTTCCAGATAGAAATTGGTACTTCTAAACCACCCTTATCTCCAGGGGAAAGGGAAGAAAGAAATCAAAGCCAACAGGTAAAGACGCTGCTAGTTGTCCTGAGACATAATAGAGAACCCTCTTAACATGCCTTCGTGCAACATTTACCATGCTGACGGGGTGAAAAAGAGAAACACACAGACACACACACACATGAAAAGAGTTACACAGGCTAACCCAAAACATTTGCTACCCGGCAGATAAATTACAAAGAGGCACATGTTGACAGTTACAATGGCGTCACATCATTTGGCGGTACATTCCCTGTTGTGAGGAGCAAACTGAAAGGGGATGGTTTCTCTCCCTTGCACAAGTGAATAACACACTCATGCGGGCAGAAAGGCCAGTACAAAAGTTTCCGTCGCCGTCTTTGTACAGCTGGCTGTGCAACGTGACAACGCGCCAGCATCTTCACACCATTGTTACTCTTGCTGCTAGCGAAGCAAATGTTTAGAATAAAGGCAGATCGTGCGAGGTTAAAAAACAACAACAACAACAACCCAGAAGGATGTCGCGTTACATGCACCTTGCTGTGAATTCATAAGATCCAACAGCTGCGCCGTTACCCTCCAGCGTGCGTTGAAAAAGCGAAGGAGGAAGCGTTAAGGAAGTAATGGTGGAGGCAGGCATGTTGTTAATCAGCGGGAAGGGACTGAGCAAGGTAAGCAAAGAGCAATTAGCAGGCATGAAACAATGTAAGCAGAGGGTGATGGTTTAGGAGCGAGCCAGAAGCGTAAAACTGCCATGGTGCAGATAGGAGAACTCAAAGAAACAGAGGCCAAGACAGCTTTGAACCAATAAAAAGCAACTCAGTGTTAAGTAAAAGTTCACTGAAATCATAAAGAACGTTAAAAGAAAATTAAAGGAAAATTCGGCAATTAAAAATAAAACCTATTACAGTAAATTACAACAGGACATCAGCTATTCGTTCTTAGAAACTAATTTCTATTTTTAAAAAAAAGAGAGAAAGAGAGAGAGAGAGAGAGAGAGAGAGACTTCACTGCTGGAATTACAAAATAATTTACGGGTCGCAAACTAAAGCCAACGTCCAAAGCAGGGCGGTACCTTGTTTTTCTTGATGAACGGCCACAGTTTGCCCTTGGATTTGCCGCTGAACCGGGATTCGGATTTGCCGTCTTTGGAGTTTGAGAGGCTGGATTCGGAGACCGCACGCTTGATGGGCTGCGTGAAATCTTCGAAGTCGACATCGCCCGGAGGCTCAAAGCCGGACTTAAAGGCTTCTACGACCAACTGGGAATCCTGAAAGAGATACGGACACCATGGAAAACAGCTTCGTTCATGATCAATGTGGACCCCAGAGTCCTCTGAAGAGAACCTGAAAGTTTTGGGAGTCTGGGAAACTCGCAGTCCGTGAATCACCCAGAAATAGATTTTAAGGTGCCCACAGTTCAGAGGGAAGGTATATGGGTTTCTATCCACAAAGGCTCATGTGCAATCCATTGCCTCTCCACTCTACCAGTTGGAGAACATCATATTAGCCTGACTTAGTCCAAAGCAGCATGCGAATGATTAGGCCAGGGGGCGGTAAGATAAAATATCTGGGCATACAATATTTATTTATTATTGCATTTATATCCCACCTTTTTTCCTCCAAGGAACCCAAGGCGGGGTACACAATCCTCCTCCTCTCCATTTTTATCTTCATAACAACAACCTTGTGAGATAGGTTGGGCTGAGAGTCTGCGACTGGCCCAAAGTCACCCAGTGGGCTTCCATGGCCGAGTGGGGACTAGAACCCAAAACTCCCAACTCCCAGTCCAACACTCTAACCACTATGCAACACTGGCAAATATCCCTCTGCTTTTATCTCCGCCACCTTTTGCATTCAGCCCTGCCCACCGCTGGAGCTTCTCCGAAATGGAATTTGGCCGTTGGGTTGAAGGGTATTCGTTCGTTCAACACACCTGTCCTTCAGATTGGAATCACTTCCTCTCTTGTCACAAGAAAGTGAGGAGAGGCAACTATCCTTTCCGTCACATGGCGAGGGATGTCCGTTGCCTAGGAAATCCAGCCCTTTTTGAGACCGACGGATCCCCGTGACGCCACCGTATTGGATTGCATTTGTCAGCTGAGCTGGCGGGGTGTTGCCGAAATCGAGGAACATTTTTGGTTCTCCCCGCCCTGCAAAAAGCGATTTGCACAAATCCCTCCCCAAAAAATGGGCTGCAACTTAAACAAATTACTCTCTCAAATTGTGTATTTTGCGCAAATTGCGCCCGAAATTTGCGTAATTTGCGCAAATTGCTTTACACAAACAATATATTTATATATTTTTAAAAATGGAAATCTGCAAGCTGGCCCGACTCGGATAGGTTCCTCCGGCATCCCTATGCATGGCACAAATGCTTCACAAGTGCTGTGCAGAGTGAAGCCCTCATTGCTGCTCCTCTGCAATACGTGGGAAATGGGTAAAGAGCAAAACCAAAGGATTGGCGGTCAGGTAATAGGGGCAGGACTGACACCCGGAAGGGGGGGTTCTCAGTGTGAAATTTGGCCATGACATGAGTTCAAATCCCCTTGGTGTAGGGAATCTCTGGAAATTGGGAAACGGCCCAGCGGCCTTTTTTCTTGAGTTTGGGGGGAACACACTTCTGTTGAGCCAGGTGAGTTCCTTCTTCCGGTCCTCAGGAAAAAGTGGTAGGCGGCGCGGAGGTCACACGTGTGCTTTTTGGTGGTGGACCCACGTGCATTACAAACCAGATAACAATCCAGATTCTTTTCTTAATTGTTATCTCGTTTGTCATGCGCTTAAGAGAGAGAGAAAACAAGGAGGACGGAGGAGGATGGAATCAAAACAGGAAGAATAAACCTGTCAAATGGTATCACATGACGGGTGTAGACTTTTCACTCGCATGCAGCCTTTTCCCGGCTTTCTGAACCCGTTAAAACCTTTTCCTCTGTCTCCTTGCATCCACATTGTCTCCATTACCCACGATCCAAACATTCCGCCGCTACAATGGAGCTAAAAATACCCTGCTTGCCTTCATGTGGCAGAAAGAGATAAATGTCAAAACAGGAAGTCAGGAATCCGGAGCGCATTCGTTTCTATCCACTGCCGGCATATTGGGAAGGCATCTCCCATAAAGCTTCGCTTGGCAGTCATCACAGCTGGACATGCTGTGAGGGGAAACAGAGGCCGGGAGGATGCCGGGGAAGTGATGCCGTAGGAAGGGCAAAACTACAGAGGCAAGCGGTCAAATTCAGTTCAGCGTCAAAGGCCCACGCGACTCATGATGGATGGGACTGGCCGGATTAAAAACGGGCACCCTTTCCAGCATCTTGGGTGTTGTGTTTTTTTATGCCAGGGTTCAAACCCTTGGGACATATGGAGACGGTGCCTCTGAGCATGTGCAAGGTGCACTGCTCCCTCCTCTTGAGTCAGGGTTATAAGCTAAATATTAACGTACCAAGGAGAGGCTTTAAAGAACTTGCGATCGCAGCTGCTTCATTTATTTTAAATAGCAAAAACGGCAATTGCTATTTTTCTAGAACACTAACCATGAGAACGTAGGCTCAGATGAATTGTCCATGGGTATCCTGGGAAGTCCATAAGTAAGGCATAAAGTCAAGAACGCCCTTAGCCTCTTACCCTCTCTCCTCACCAACCCATAACCGCTCAGAGGTATTTTTAAATATGTTCAGCGGTCTAGAAATCTATTAAATAAATACATATCCAGAGGTACAGAGCGTGGCTCATGCGCCATTTGCCAGAGCTTCCAACTCTACGGCATCCTCAATGCGCATAGGCCCATTGGGTTCACACAGCAGGGTAACCCACATTGAGTGGTTGAGTATAGGTTGAATGTGGCTTGCCGTTGTGCTTTGGGTTACTGTGTTGTCTGAACTCAGCTGTGGGAACAGATCATGGTTTGTTAACCACAAACAACCCATGAAGAGAACTCATGGTTTGTTGTTGGGTTGTGACCCTGGGATTGTTTGTGGTTATTAAGCCACAGTTTGTGAGCATGGTTGGGTTCAGACAAGACAACCCACAGTTCAATGACAACCCACAGTTCAATGACAACCCACATTCAACCCACACTGAACGTGGGTTGTTGTGTTGTCTCACCCAAGGGCCCTCCAAAGCTGGCATTGATTGACTGATGGGCAAGCAGTCCAATGCTTAGCCACTCATAAATTTAAGCACAGATAGCTCTGTAGCATCTCCCCAAGACCAATTACGGCAGAGGATTCGGTTTCCTTTGACGTTCAACGGAGCCATTGACTCACATTCTTCTGATCAATGGATTCCGCCGCTTTCGTGATCTCATCTAGACATTTCCCAATGATGGGGATGACTTGCCGGTCAACCTCTGCGAAGGTTTTCATGGACTCGCCTATCCGGACTATCCTCTTCTCCTCCATTTCTTGGATTTTCTGCAAACAGAAGGATCGGCAGCGTTCACGTCTCGCTTTCCCGGGTCAAAAGGACATCTCAACAAGCGACACAGTCACCATCTGTATAATAACTCCCTAAAGCAGGCCAGTCTTAGCGTTCCCTTTGATAGCAAACACAGGTGGCAAGTGCTGATATAAGATCGGCGCCAAAACGGGGGGCCCCTAGGATACAAGAAGGAGGCCTCAGCTCAAGGGGATCCCAAGATTTGGAGAAGGGCAAAAAAACTTTAGCGAGAAAGCCTGAAGGGGAAACAAGAGAGCCAGTGAGAACTAGCACAGCAGCCTAAAAAAAGTTTTGGAAAAGAAACATGGAAAACCGGTTGGGAATGGAGTACTGCAGAGAAGGGCATGGCTGGCTGGCACCTACTGGAGTTCCCCGCTAGTCCTCCAGGGTTCCTTCCCCTGCCCCGCCCCATTTCCTTCAACCACTCATAATTTGGTGTTTTTCAGCTTTTGTGCAGTCTTTTACCCATTCTAGGAAGTTGAAGTCCCTCTCCTAAGACTTTGTCATTCGCAAGACGAGCTTTAAGCTAAGATCTGCTGGGATGTTTTTGCCTTTGGCGCCATCTGTGGGTCTGTCTTTGTATGTGGGTCTGTCTGCGTGGGTCTCTGTGTGTCTCGGGATCTCTGGACAAAGTGGCCCCTGGCAGGGAGGAGCCCTTCCACCATTTCCACGTATGAAGCAGGTGAAAACGGCGGTCGTCAAGTCGCAGCCAGCAAAATCCATTCCCGGTGCAACAAAGACGCCGCAGCCGTCCCATGCGGAGGGGAACTTGCAGAAAGCCTGCCATGCAGGCCTCCTGCAATCGGCCCCAGCGGCTTCAGCCCCCCGGGAAAGCAGATGCTATCCGTGCCTGGAGGGAGGGTTGCAAGCCGGAAGTAGAACGAATGCACGGCCAGACGTGAATCAAGGCCATAGGTTCCCACAACTCCACGCTGCAACCTGACAGGGCTCAGTTGCCGACGGAGATCTCCAATTTCCCTGCATAGCTTTGACCCGCTGGTGGATAACAGAGAACAATTCCCGGAAGGACCCTGGCGGGTGCATCCTTCCCCAGAATTAAAAACAGCTCGCTCAGTCCCATTGTTTTGGCAGTCAAAGAGCAGGACGGGGAATTTTCCGTTCAACTCATGGCACCTGCGAGGGGAAATGGGGTCCCGTTGCAACCCACCATTTGCATGAAAAACATTCCAAATCTCCTCAAATGTCCATAATGTATCCCTCGCAGAGACGTTGGCCACTTGAGGTCAACAGAATTTGGGAATGTGCATGAACGAGAGATTGTGTAACACACACACACCCATCCCTCCATCCACCCCATTAGTTTAAGAAAAGTTATCTGTCAAAACTGGGTCAAAGTCTCTGGGATTAAGAAGTGTGGACAAGGTGGGTCTCCGGTGGCCATCGGAGAGGCGTCCCCACCTGGAAGGTGTTGGGTATGTGCGTGTGATAATGTTCATTCTGCTCCTGGTTGAACTTCTGTAGCATGGAAGAGTATTCCGTTTTGCTCTCTTCAGCCATCTGATGCCGGAGCTGGGCTTGCTGCCGTGCCTGGAGAAGAAGAAAGGAGGAATGATTATTGAACGGCCCCTTGGAAGAGTTCTGCCGTGAAAGGCGGCCAAGAAATACTTGAAATACATAAAAGAAAGAAGACCGTCTCAGAGAAACGGTTGCTCAGGGACTGAACCTCATATCAACAATGCGCGATGGGTCTTGGGTGCTTTTCTGGAGATCAGCCCAAACCATAGGTTATGTGTCTTCCATAAAAGGGGTAAGAAGATGCCCAGATGCCCAGGGATCCCCAACTTTTGGGCAGGCCTGTGGGCACCTTTGAAACTTTGAGAGTGGTAGTCGGAGCAGAAAACTCCTCCAACTGATTCACAACACTGGAATAATTACATGCTCTCCATCTTACGGTTCCTTGTATTGTTTTGTATTGTTACTGTAGTTAAAATTGTTTTTAATACTGTATTTCATGTTTAGAAGTCCAGCTGGGGAATGCTGGGAGATGTAGGACTTTTTTTCGGTCTAAACATGCAGAGGGTTGCGCCTTAAGACACCCAAAGTTCAAATGCTGAGGTAAAATTTCTGAGGTAAAATGGTTAGCTGGAGAACGCTGGGAGATGTAGAACTTTTTTCAATCCCAAAATGCATAGGGTTGCACCCTAAAACACCCAAAGTTCAACTGCTGATGAAAAATTTCTGAAAGATTTCTGAGGTAAAATGGTTGGCTGGAGAATGCTGGGAGTCATAGGACTTCGCTTTTTTTTTTTTTTTTGCTGTCTAAACATGCACAGGATTGCACCCTAAATGTGGCTTGTAAC
Organism: Anniella stebbinsi; assembly: GCA_029215795.1. Taxonomy (NCBI): domain Eukaryota; kingdom Metazoa; phylum Chordata; class Lepidosauria; order Squamata; family Anniellidae; genus Anniella; species Anniella stebbinsi. The sequence continues at coordinate 98,588,957 of JARDYH010000008.1, read as the reverse complement.
TGCAGTTGAAATGCTTTTAACCGTCTATTTTAAATGCGGTTTGTATTGTCACTGCAGTTGAATTTTTCAAAAAAAACATATCGAAACGTGATTTTTAACATTTACACCCGAACTGCCTAGAGATTTCATTACATCAAGCGGTACAGGAGTATTTATTATATTAAGCAGCCCTTCCTGAAAGCCGGCATTTCAGCAGCGTCTATGCACAGGGCTCTGCTGCAGAAGGGTCCCAGCGCTCCCTTGCACAGAGAGGCAGCGGGACGGATCGCTCCCGGCAGGAGCTGATCAGAAAGGACGGTCCTGCGCAGAGACGCAGCCGGCAGTGGCCCCTCAGCGGAGGGAGCCTCCGCCGAGTTAACGCATTCCTCGTGGCGCGCGGACGGTTCTTCAGCGGCGTAAATTCACGGGATCGCCATCGCCCTCCTTGTCCAGCCCTCCCATAAAATCTCTGCTCAAATAGTTCTCTTCAACAATCACGTTTGGAGCCGCCCCCTCCCTAACCCTCGACCCTGCGCCTTGTGGATTTTCACCCGGGAGCCTTCTGTTTCCATTCATGGCCCACTTAATCACCGCTCCCTGGTCTGCTGCCCATCTGTTTCGCTTCAGCTGTCTTTCCGCTTCTCGCTGGATCCCTCCCTCTGCTTCGGGCCCATCTGCTTCGCTTCCTATCTTCGCCCTTCGGGCTTTCCTCCCGTCCAAGGACAGACGAAGGGCCCCAAAGACACGAGAGGGGATACGGGCTAGGCGCTCAAAAAAGATTCCAGGCCTGGGCCCACAGGAGGCTAATCTGCATCACGTTTACATATGCTCACCAACTACCTGCCCACGCAGACGTGGGAGTCGTGGCCCAACTTTATGGAAATTGCACAGGAGGCAAAGGCAGCGATGTCGCTTCCCATTCGGATCGCGCCAAATCAAACAATCCCTTTCGCGAATTTGCACCGCGTCCCTCCCAGAGCATCCGCAATCCGACCTTCCTCTCCAATTACAATTCATTTGGGATGGTTGTGAACTAAGGTGCGGAAATGTACCCAAAAGAGCAGTGTGTTTATATCCCTTGAAAACAGCCCCCTGAGCAATTAAGCGTATAATAAAAAGCTTCCATAGGCACCAATGAAATGTTGTTTGCCCCCCTCTAAGCGTAATTATCATGAGAGCCAGTGCAGTGTAGCGGTTAGTGTGTCGGCCTGGGATTGGGAAGAGCCGGGTTCAAGTCCCCCTCCCAACCATGAAGCTCACTGGGCGACTTTGGGCCAGTTGCTGACTCTCAGTCTACCCTACCTCGCAGGGTTGTTGTGAGGATCAATTGGAGAGGAGGAGGACCATGTAAGCCCCCTTGGGTCCCTTGCAAGAGGGGAAAAGACAGAATCTGAATGTAATAATAAAGAAATAATAAAATCATGCCAGGGTGGGGGTGTTGCAGTATGTGGGGAAGGGAGAGTTAACCCTTCTTTCCCCAGCTGCAAACCCCCCTCCCCCTTGAAAATTGCAGCTTGCATTGCAACTATGATCAGGAAAAATTCTTCTGCTATCACCAACGCATACTGAGGGCCCTGGGAAATTGATTCGGGCCCTGGGAAATTGATTCGGGCCCTGGGAAATCGATTCAGGACTGGATCCCTTAGAAAGAGAAGAAAGAATTTTCGCAGAGTTTTTTGTACTGTTGATGTACAACAGGCGCGAGCGACTTTAGGAAGTCCGGGGCCCATTTTTGCCCATGGATTCCTCCTTGGTGAGCTACAACCCCCCCCCCCCCCCGTGGGTGCCAAGAATGACAGCAGGGGGGAGGCGAATAAAAATTAATAAAGTAAAAATGGCATCTGAACTGGCTTTGGCATCTCAAAAGGGTCAAAGTTATCTTGCAAGCAGGCTAATTTTGACCCTCCTGGGACTCTGAGGCAGCCAATTTTGTTAAAATAAACTTTTTTGTGGGGTTCCCCTGAATTTTGGCGGGTGGTAGGAGCATCGCCCAGCCCTGATCTTCAAAGTGGAACAACAGTTAAAAGGCAGCAGAGGCTTGAAATCCGCATTCCAGCTCAAAGCAAACCGGGCCTTTTCTTCGCTTCCTGCCAACTAAACCCTGTGCTGTCATAGCTGTGCCAGGCGGCCGGCAGCCAAACCTACGCTCCCATCTCCAAGTTGATAAACAAGGCGGGAACAGAGAGACAAACACACAGGGATGTTTCAAAAACAAACATACGATAAAAACAGGCAGAGGAAAGGGTTTGACTGGCCCAGTTCGGATGACACGACAGCCCGTCATGGGTTAATTTACCCTAGATGAGCAGCATATGAATATGCAACTCCTGACCGGCGGGGGTTATATGAGGGTTGAACAACCCTCATATAACCCTACAGCAGACCACGGGTTATGCGAGGGTTGTTTAATCCCAGCTGGGTTCGCACAACCGAACAACCCCTGAAGGGATGGGGAGCCAAGTTCACCCAGGTGCTGACCTCCCCCCCAACACACACTGACCCTATTTGTACTCGTGCAGAGGGACATATACTAGATACATAGCTGCGCTTTCGCCATCTTTTCCGATGGGGGATGAAACTAATGTCAACTGTAACATACAACCAGGGGAGTTGTTAGAACTGTGCCCATAGGGCCGTGGCCCCGGAAGCATTTCGTAGGGCCCCGGATCTATTCCACAGAACTCGGTTCCCAACGTAAGAGTGGTTTTGTTTTCTCAGCTAAATTGCCGTGCAGGGAGGCAATTTTCAAGGGGGATTGCAGTTGTGGGGAGTTAACTCACCCCTTCCCACATGCTGCAAAACATACACCTCTCAAAAAAACTTCCCCTGCATGGCAATAAACTTGTGGAGGGGGGGAAACACTTTTTCCATTGGTTTGGGTGCAGACAGAACCGAAGAGTTTCTTTTTTATTTAAGTTTATTTGGATTTGAAATTAATTGGCTGGCTTTACCTCCTGTGGAATTTAAGGAAATCCTGGTGATTATGTCTAAATTTACATATATAGGTAGAAATGAGCATATGCAGATTTCGCGCAGATTCGTGACCTACGGGTATAGCCCCCAAATCTTTGAAGTGTCTAGATGCAAGTGCCTAGCGACGCCCCTCCTGCTAACTACAAGTCTGGCTTAAACACAGAATTGCAGGGGTGGGGGGTGGGGGAAGACAACTCTGTCCTATAATTTAGCACACAAACATGGAAACAGATCACAGACTGTGCAGCGGTGGCGGCACAAATCTTTGTTTATTTTACACGAAACCGTTCCTCGCCCTTCCCCCCACCCCTTCGAGTGTATATCTTCCTGGGCTTAGATGTTCAATTCATCTTAATTTATTTATTTAAACAGTACATTACATGCAATTTGTTTCAGATGGGTTGCAGGGGATTCTCTGGCGTCACAAAAAAAAAAGAAAAAAGGAAAGAAAAAAAAATATGGGTTTTAAAATGTTTGGAAGCAGGAAGATTTGTGGACCCAGAGGCTACGTTTTTGCCTTTGAAATCTGCAGAAAGAGGGCGTTAGATCAGCGCCGCAACGCATCAGAATGAGTTGTCGGGAGGGGGTGTTCAGGGGTAAAAGACAGACTGTGCTGCTTCCGGTTGCAAGTCATGCTTGTGAATGGTTCCCAACTTTTTTTTTAAAAAAAAATAAAAATAAAAATCCCTGCATGTAAAAATCAAGCGTCACAGGGTACAAGCCAGGCTAGAATTTTTCTTCCCCATGTGTTAGATTGGACCTTGTGAACGAGTCTACAATGCTGATCCAGCGTGTCTCTTCTCATGTCCTTAAGAAAGCCAGCAAGACTGCACACACGTGTAAATTTTTTGAAGACACACTAGACAATTACAAAACAGAAACAGTGGTTTATTGGGGAGACGGGTCGGAAAACGGGGGTTCGCCCTCAGCAAATCAGAACAGTTGGGATTTGGGGTAGGAGTTCAAAGCGACCTTTGAGCGGAAAGATGAGACGGCAACTCGCGCCCAGCAACAAGAGGAAATTTTCTAACGAGGCGTGGCAGGCTGGGAAGCTCGTGGCGGAATCCCAAATTTGGTAGAAAATGAGCAAGCAAGAGGACAGAAGAAGAGGAGGAGGTGAAAAGAAAAAGGGGGGGCTGTTCTTCATTAACGAAGGCGAGTGCCAGTGTTATCTAATGCTTTCAGTACAGCACAAAACTCTGCCAGATCAACTCCCTGCGCTGATGGTTCGGGAGGAATGCTAGGGCCATTAAAAAGAGAGATGGAACAACACGAACAATGCTCTAATGAGGGGGGAAGGCTTGCTTGACGGCCGAAGATCTGAGATTATAAAGACAGAACAAATTCCCCCTGCATGCTCCCTCGAGGCCTGCCTCGCACATTTATTCCTTTTATTTATACCGGCCCCTTCCGAGGAGATCAAGGGGGTCGTACGTGCTTCGCCCCCCCTGATTTTATCATCACAATGAGCCTGCAAGGTAGGCCAGGCTGAAGAAAGCCTAACCTGCCGATGACGAATTCGAGAGACAGGGATGGGGAATGTGAGGCCCCTGGATTTTCCTGGACTACAACTCCCATCAGTACCAGACTGTGCAGCGCAGAGTCACGAGTCACAGATGTGACCTCGCTTGCTTGAACTGTAGTTTAGAGTTCAAATCTGGCCCACCCGCCCGGCTCCCAATTTGGCCCACTGGGTCTCCCCAAGATGGCCACGCCCCTTCTGTTGACCCCACCCCTTTCCTTCAACCACCAATCATTTTGCACTGGGTTCCCTCTCCCCCAAGGCTTAGCTTCCATTGGTGAGAACTTGAAGCTCAGAGAGGCTGGCAGTTTTGGTCTTTTGGGGCCTGTTCTTTTTGTCTTTGGCCCCACTTCTCTGATATGGGTTGTAGGAACTTCAGCACCTCTGCTTTAACTAACCAGAGTCCCGTCCCTTCCCAATTCACACGTAACGAGAAACTCTGGTTCATTGAAACAGGAAATTAAAATCTCCCAGCGTCCTCCCTGCATCTGAGGCGTGCTGCTGTTTGTCATGATAAACGACGCCCTAGCGCAGCCTGGCCCCTGGCCCAGATTGGACTACAACACCCATCTAGCTGGGGATACTGGGGAGGTATAGCCCAACACATCTGAACCGGGGAGGCAGGCTGGGAAAGGCTGGGCTTAGAGTCACATCCAAAAAGGTCCCTTGTCTAACCTTTCTCAAACCCACAGAGGAAAAAGTGGGGCTGTGCTGTGCCTCGGACCCAAAGCCCGAACCTGAGTCGAAGGGGCCGATTCGTTGCTGCGGATATATACAACTCCATGTACAGATACTAAAAAATGGGGGGGGGGGAATAAAAATAAAATTTTGGGGGGTGAGTGCCTCTAGGTGACACGTCGGGCACCCTTTCATGGGCACCCCTCCTCTTACCACTACACCCCACTGCCTCTCTGTATAATACCTTGTAAAACAAAATACCTACTTGGAGTAGACCCACTGAAATGAATGGGGCTTAAATGAGCCTTGACTGCTTTAAGTCCCATTCATTTCAGTGGGTCTACTCTAAATAGGACATAGGTTGGATTTTACCACCAGGTCTCCACAATTTCTTTTGGCAAATGGTCTAAAAACCTCCAGATGAACTACAGAGTTCCTCAAGAAGGCTAAGGAAGTTGTGGGCCCAGCCAGCCAGCGACAAATGAAAAGGAAAAAATGGGGGGCAGCTATGAGGGTGGGAGAGAGAAAGCACTACCCGAAATTTGGCACTGGTTAAGTCCCCATCTTGAGTACTGCGTCAGTTCTGGGCACCACACTTCAAGAAGGATGCAGACAATCTGGAGGGGTTCAGAGGAGGGCAACGAGTATGTAGGGGTCTGGAAACAAAGCTCTATGAGGAGAGACTGAAAGAACTGGGCATGTTTATCCTGGAGAAGAGAAGATTGAGGGGAGACATGATAGCACTCTTCAAGGACTTGAAAGCTTGTCACACAGAGGAGGGCCAGGATCTCTTCTTGATCAATCCAGAGTGCAGGACACGGAATAATGGGCTCCAGTTACAGGAAGCCAGATTCCCACTGGACATCAGGAAAAACGTCCTGACTGTTAGAGCAGTATGACAATGGAACCCATGACCTAGGGCAGTGATGGCGAACCTATGACACGCGTGTCAGCACTGACACGCGTAGCCATTTCTGATGACACGCGGCCGCTGAGGCGGCTGCATGCTAGGCTGACCAGGTGGCTTGGTGGCGGTGGAGGAGCCCGGGAAGCGGACGCCCCTGCAGGTAAGCACGAAGGGGGGCACTTACCTGCTGGGGCGGCCGCTTCCCGGGCTCCTCCGCCGCCTTCGCCGCCGCTGCCGGGCTCGTAAGGCCAGAGGCCGCGCGGAAGAGGCAGGAGAGGGCCGGATCCGGAAGTGACGTAACCGGCCCTCTCCCGCCTCTTCCGCGCGGCCTCTGGCCTCCTTGGGGCTCAATCGTGATGGCGATGACCCCTGAGGAGCCCGGACGCCCGCGCGGAAGAGGCGGGCGCGGGCGTCCGGGCTCCTCAGGGGTCATCGCCATCGCGATTGAGCCCCAGGAGGCCAGAGGCCGCGCGGAAGAGGCGGGAGAGGGCCGGCTACGGATCCGGCCCTCTCCCGCCTCTTCCGCGTGGGCGGCAACGGAGGACCCCGCGCAGTTGCGCGGGCGACAGAGGACCCCGCGCGGCCGCGCGGCCGGCGACGGAGGACCCCGCGCGGGCGGCAGAGGAACCCAGTGGTAGGTCCAGGCTCGTTTTTTGGGGGGGTAGCTTGGTGGGGGGGTTGTTTTGGGGGGGGCGGGGGGGGACCGGGATTTTGATTTTTTAAATCTGGTCACCCTACCGCATGCCGAGAAGGATGTTTCATCCTCAAGTAGCCGAGGATGAAACATTTGCGACTAGAGTCTTAGAGTTAGACTATAATGTTTTTTCCTCAAAGTGACACACCACCCGAGTTATGCTCAGTTTTTTGGCGAAGTTTGACACACCAAGCTCAAAAGGTTGCCCATCACTGACCTAGGGAGTTTGTGGGCTATCCCACACTAGAGGCCTTCAAGAGGCAGCTGGACAACCATCTGTCAGGGATGCTTCAAGGTGGATTTCTGCATTGCGCAGGGGGTTGGACTGTATGACCTTAGAGGCCCCTTCCAATTCTACTATTCTATGATTCTATGGCAAAAGACCTGACATGCAAACCAAAATCAGCCGTCTGCAAAGGAGAAATGCAGCAAGATTCACATCCACAAAACAGCTCCTGCCGGCTTTCACTTTCCCTGCAACGTTTGCAATGCAAAGTTTCTGAGAATGGATTTGCAGATGGCTGAAGTGGAGTTTTGTGGTAAGAGGGCAGGTGGGGGGGAGGGGCGGTTAGAAATGTTTTGCAGGACGGCCACGCTGAGGGCCAAGGACTGAGTCATCCTCTTGGAGGCATTGCTAGGCACTGAAAAGATTTGCGCCCCGAACCCATAGGCCACAAATCTGCATAAAATCTGCATATGATCATTGATACCCATATATGGAAAGAATGACTGGGATTTGTTTAAACTTTACAAGAGGCATAGCCGGCGAACAAATGTCTCCAAATAAATTCTTGAATTCATTTGCACTGAAACCAATGGAAAAAGTTTTTTTGTTCTCAAGCTAAATTGCTATGCGAGAGAAGATTCTTTTTGGTGGGGAAGAGAGTTAACCCCTCCATTCCTTGAGAATCACCCCCCCCCCACACACACACACAGCAATTCACTGGCTGCACCAGTTTCAAGATTTGTGAGGCTGTGAGTTCCCCAAACCCACGGCCAGCATGAGGAGCCTTTTTAGCGAAGCTCCAAAATGTAGCTTGGCTCACTTCTTTGAGCTGCCTGAAAAATGGACGGCCACGCCTTTGAATGGGGTCCGGTTGAGCTGACTTTCGGTGCCCAGCCAGCTCTGGATTTTTATTTTATTTCTTAAGAACGGGGGCTGGATTGCTGCGACACAAAAGTGCCACCCTCTAGCACCATCTTTTTGGGGGTTCCAGAGAGTGCTTTTTGTGTCTTGGAGGTCAGATCCTGCCTCTGCAGTAGACTCCGGTTCTTGGTCAACTTCCTTTTCTTTTCGCCTCACCGGTTTGCCTTCTGGGAAATGGTTTTTGTGTGTGTGTGTCTGGCCAGGCACATCAGGGCAGCCATTTTGTGAACATGCAAGCCCCACCCCAATGGCAGCCATTTTGTAAGTGCGCCCACGGCTAGGGACTCCCATCCCTGGGAAATCTGTTTCCGTTTTGGCTTGACAAGAGTCCCGCGGCATATATGAGTCGTTGTACATCTCAAGCTGAACTGCCGTCTGTTCCCTGAACTCTGTGGACGTTTTTGCGCATTTTGGAAGAAGGCGCTGCAATCTGCACGAACTGCAGCTGGATCTGCAGAAATCCCTGCTGGAATCAAGCAAATTGTGACCGGATTTGCACAAATTTGGCCATATTTCCTGCACACTCGGCCGTAACATGTGCAAATTGTAGAACCTTACAAAGAAGCGCAAAATCCCAGGAAAATCCACAACCAGGGCTGACTTGCTGCAGATTGAGTCCGGTGCCGCAGCAGGAACTGAAATGAGAGGTCTGGGAGGGGGTCAAGTCTTGGAAACCCATCAAAATCCGAGACCCCTACCCACAACACCCAACAATGTGCCTTGGGGAGGCCCTGAATACATCATGCCACATATGTGGCAATTGTTCTATGTAGAAGTCCACATACATGAAGTTCTGATGCAGAAGGGAAGTGCGATGGTGTCCATAGGGTTTCCATACGTCCAGGCCTCTAAGCAGGGTGTCCGCCATCTTTATCCATCCCATTATGTGTGTGCCATAAGGGGATGGTCATGAAACTCTTCGTCCATCACTCACGGCAGGCCATCACCCCCAGCAAGAAAAGGAACTGGGCCTTGAGCACAGCTGGCTAGGGGATTCTGGGAGTTGTAGGCCAAAAAAACGGTGGGCACCTGTCCTATAACTTCCAAACTTCACTTTCTGCTTCCGGTTGGCCAAGTGAATTGCAGCAAAAGAAATATATCACCCTTTGGGGGAGCATTTGCACCGGAGCTGTTAAAATGTACTTGCCAGGCATGCCAAGGTATTATTATTATTATTATTATTATTATTATTATTATTATTATTATTACTTTTATATCCCAGCTTTTTTCCTCTTGCAAGGAACCCAAGTTGGCTTACATGGTCCTCCTCCTGTCTGTTTTTTCCCCTCACAACAACCCTGCAAGGTAGGTTAGGCTGAGAGTCAGGGACTGGCCCAAAGTCTCCCAGCAATCATCATGGCTGTCTTTGGGGGGGGGAACTAGAACCCGTATCTCCTGAATCCCAGTCCAGTGCTCTAACCACTGCACCACACTGCCACTCTAATAATAAGAGCCCCCCCCCAAAGTTACTATGTACACAGGGAGCAGTTGGGGTACTGCTCCTGAAAAAGGAGTCTGCCCATCAAACCAGCTCCGGAGTAAATAGGTCACCGAGCCGGCAAGGGGGAAAAAACGAGAACCGTCTCCGAACAAAGCCAAGGAGGTTTGTTCTCGGGGCCAGGGAGTTGAGGAATGACAACAAGGGAGCCAAGCATATATATATATATATATATATATATATATATATATATATGAGGGAGCCAACAGAGCCATGGTAATCAATAACAGTGAGAGAAAACAAACCTGTTGCATCATTCTTTGGAGGCAGTGCGGCTTGCGAATTATTGCTGAGCTATCCTCCGACTGTCACCCCCCCCACTCCATAAAAAAACAGAACAACTGGCTCTTGATTAAACAAATGTCCTCTTCTGCCCTGGGGAATTTCATGTGCGTGAGCCCCGCATCACATGCTCACGGCAAAGCACAGAAAGGAGGCAACACGCAATTTGCAAAAGCTCTGTTCTCTCTGGGCAGGAAAATGTGATCAGCACAGCAATCAGGGAATGCCTGACTCAGTTCAGACGGGGTGCTCAACGTCAGGCTCTGCAACCAAGGGGGAACTCCCAAAAGTCCCCCCAAAGAGCAGGAGTTGATGGGGAGCGGCAAACTAGCCCCGGTGTCATCATTTGGATTTGGTTAAATCCGGTCCATCTGTGTTCCGCAAATTGTCAGGGGTCTTTTGTTCCAGAGTCCGCTCATTGACAGAATCAGATCCCTCCCATTTTCCCGGATTTACCCAAATCTGCATTTGCGTAAATTCGGCCTTGCAAAAACGCGCAAATCCCCCAAATGTGCATTTTCATGCGTTAGCCTGAAGTGCACATTTTGGGCAATAGTTTTCTCAATTTTACGTATTTTCCTTTAACTACATTTGCATAAAATTCCTGACAGTGACATAAGCCGGTCTGCTGTGGAAATCGCAGGTCAGATTCACAGAAAACTCCACTCATCCGATTCTGTTGAAGATTTTCCCAACGTCCCTCGTTTGCAACCCTGGACGATGCCCCCAAATCCCATGATGGGAACTCAGCGTGCTGGATATTTCATACGTTCATACACAAAAAACACCCTTCCCTCAAGCCCAGAAGGAAAAACACAGAAACATCCTACGACGGTTCAGACACAGCTAACGCCCAAACGCCTGGGGAAATTAGTACGTCTTTGCCTGGCACTGAAAAAGTCACAGTGATGGTGCTAGGCGGGTTTCCACGGGGAGAGAGCCACTTGGTCTTCTGGGAAACGAGTATCCTGTGTCTGGCCATGGCCACCACGGCAGCCATTTTGTGAGCACGCCCCCGACGCTGTGTAGACGTCCCAAATCTGCCCACTGAGCCAAAAAGGTGGGGGACGCTTGCGCCGGGCCTTGAGGTAGACAAGGTGTAATGGGGAACTAAGGCGCAGAGGATAAACAAGGAGGGACGCCACTAAAATAATCCAGCACAGGGATGAACATCGACAACCGAAGGCGTGCGAGTTGGATGGAAGAAATCACGACCGTCGTTCTATGGGATTTTCTTGCCCCCCCGACCCCAGTTTTCGTCTTACCTTTTCGACATCCGCTTTCGTGACGTTGATGTCGGCGTCCATCTTTTCGAAATACTGCTGCGCCCTGTCCGCCTCTTTGCAATCCCGCTCAAATCTCCGTTTGCTCTGGAAAGCCAAGGGGAAGGCCGCGTGACTGGAAAGCAATGAGGTCGCATGCACACACAACATGCAATTCTCAAGGTCCCGCCCGTGACTCAGTACGGGGCGGCCGCCGGCATTCCCTGCACTTATGGCCTCGTTAGCCGTTTTGGAGGGCATCTCCATTTTTGGGGGGTGGAATTGGGACCCGACGCTAAGACCGATCTCTGCACGGCTGTGACTCGTAATTTCGATTCCCAGGCCCTAGGAGGCAGCGCCACGGCTAGTTAGGAGCGGGCGAAGCGCCTCGCTTCAGGGTGCCAATGATGGAATGCCGAGGTCTTACAGTTCAGATAGACTGCTCCTATACAGATGTGATGCGTGTATGGAGAGGGGGGATTTAAAAATCCTTCGGCTGCTACACATCAGTGTGGGTTTTCTTCTTCCTGTTTGGAATCTGTCCCGCACCAGGATTTGAGATGCCGTAAGGCTTTGCAGCTAGGGCCCGGTGCCAAGGGTAGGCATGGTTGGTAGCATGTCAGGGGCCCTCTGGCATGAGTCCCCTGGAGTTGCTCCTCCTCTTCCCCATGGCAACCTGTGTCTTCACCTGCCTCTCTCTCTGGTCCAGGCAACGGCGGTGGTGAGAAGGAGGAGCAGAGATGCTGTAGTCTACTTGCTCCTTGGTTCCCTACCTGGCAAGCAAGCAAGGGGGAGCACGGAGGAGGAGGAAGAGCAGCAGCAGAGACCACCACCGCTAGTACCATGAGCTGACTTCTGCTGCTGCTTGGGCAGACCAAGGAAATTGGCCGATCACTGCAGCTTGTATTATTATTATTATTATTATTATTATTATTATTATTATTATTATTATTAATTACACTTATATACCGCCCCATAGCCAGAGCTCTCTGGGCGGTTTACAAAAATTGCAGCCAGGGCTTGTTCTATCACCTGCTCAGGCCAATCAGGGCATCGGGGTGGATGTGGAAGAGTTTAAAGTTGCCCCGAGGCTTAGTACGGGCAGCAGGCCAGGTAGAGCAGCGGTTCCTCACTGGCCACAACTCGGGCATTGAACTCGGGCCCTCCAAAACCCAGAGCCAACTCTGATTGAGATGCCACATTTTGAGCAAACGGCCCTCCAAGCCCTTTCTCTCCCTGAACGTGAAGGATTTGGCGAAAAAACACCCACCTTGAGAGGGATCGACCCTTAAAGGCGGCTTGAAAATCATTTAAAAGAAATAAACGTAAACTATCAAGTCTTCTGACGTCCTGCTACCTAGAATGTGAATATCGGCATGGGGCTTAAAGGGGGGGGGGCTTGGGAGATGCCAGCCCCCCTGCCTAAAAGGTGATGCAAGTGGACGAGGAGGGAGACACCTTTGTGTCGCAGTCGCCCCTCGCTTCATGCTGGAGCAACTGCTCCCTCCCTCCCTCCTTCCCTCCCTCCCTTCCTTTGTGCTTCGCTGCCACGTTGTTCGTGAAGCCCAGAGAACTTGCTCCACGGGGCGGTAATGAAACGAATGAATGAACAAGCCCAACATCAGCAGGTGGAAGACGGGGTGTGTTTACACCTACCGATTCAAGCTGTTTCCAGCAGGTTTCGATATGTTGCTGTGCTTTCCGACCATCGTGGAAATGCTGCAGGGAGACGATAACGAAGTGTTAACAACTAATGGCACCAATGTAAAAAAAGAAAGAAAAAGTAACAGATGCACATTATTATTATTATTATTATTATTATTAAAATACATTTATAGCCTGCCTTTTTTCTTTCTATCAAGGAACCCAGGGCAGCTTACATGTTCCTTTTCCTCTCCATTTTATCCTCACAACAACCCTATGAGGTAGCTTAGGCTGAGAGTCAGGGATCGGCCCCAAAGTCATCCAGTGAGCTTCATGGCCAAATGAGGATTCGAACCCAGAACTCCCGACACTCCCAGTCCAGCACTCTAACCACTATGCCATGCTGGCTCTCATCTTGGTTTCTTGGTCTGTCCGCATGTTCATCCTTTTTGCCTCTTTTTTAAAAAATAAGTAAATAAATCCCAAAACACAGGAGAGTTAAAGCAACAACCACCACCTAGTTAAAACTACTCCAGGGATGAGGAAGGGGACATTTTTCAGAGGGAGAAAAAAGGGGGAATCTGGGCTGCCGTTGGGTTCTTTGGAGAGATCAGACATCTTTGGGTCTGCCTCGGTTGTCACCAGTCCATCCGGCTACCTATTTCTATTCTAACTGGCTTTTATAAGCGCCGCAACTTTAAGAACTGGTGTTGGAGTGTGCTTTTTCCTCCTTCCTCCACCTCCATTTTTCTTCTAGTGTCGTGTCTTTTCGATTGTAAGCCCGAGGGTTTCGCAATGACATGTAAGCCAGCCTGGCAGACTTTGGGGCTTAACGAGAAGAGCAAACATGCTTTAAATACATAATAAACAAACTATTTATTCAAAACATTTTTATCCTGGTCCTGCAAACAGGAAATCACGACCATCCCTAAATCTAAAATCTAAAAGGACACAGCATGCAAGGAAAAAGGCATGGGGAGGGAAGAGGGAAAAAAGGAAGTCTTTCAACATGGCTGGTGGGATAGCCTCGCCTCCTCCGCCCCATTTCTCTCAGTACAGCCTTGGAACCAACTATGGGTTAGCGTTAGGTCTGAACCAGCCCACTATACATATAGGGACGTGAGCCAGTATCTGTTGCACAAACCCCATCAAAGCACACAACCCTAACATGCGCATCCCACGTGTGTCACCGGGCCTTGCGCACAGGAAGGCCCCAACAGGATTGTGCCCGCTGGGACAGTCAGGCTGGACGAGGCCGCAAACCCACTGCAGAAAAGGTTTGCAGGAGGCTCTAAACAAAAAAGAGCCACCAACCCTAAAATCGGCCTGAAGACTCGCTGGAGTCCATCAACAGTCGCTAGGCGGCGCGCAGTTAGCTGTTCAGCCTGTAAAATTGTTCGCAGGGCAACGTGATCATGTTTATATATGGAGTTCGAAGGGAGGGGGTGAGGAATCCATCCACGAATAGACTGTAGGATTTCTGAGATATTTTAAACAGCACACAGACCCAAAAATAATCAAAGCCACGCTGCAACCCATCTGTTTGCAGCCCTTCTTTTCAACGGGGACTTCAGGACGCACAGCGAAGGGTTACAAGATCGCTTAGACCACCTGGCGTTGGGACTTGCTTTGCGGGGCATTTGGGGGGGGGGGGCTTACAACTCCTCCAACCACTAGGCAATGCTCCACCAATTTGACTTGTGTTTTTTCCCCCCTTTTAACCCAGCGACCGCTTACTCTGACGGAGTGGGGTACTCCTGCCTGGGGCGGGTCTGTATCCCGCTTCTCTTAACTGGAACGGTGGGGTGGGGAGGGAATGCGCTCTCTCTCTCTCTTTCTCTCTCTCTCCCTCTCCCCCCCACTACCTTTTCAATTAAAAACTCTGCACTCTAGTCATACACCAGGCTGCCATCGCTGTACCTACACGGAATGCTCCATCAAGGGCAAACCGAGGCCATAAAAGGCAATGCAGCTCAGGGCTTGGCAAAGCTGTAGCCTTGGAGTAGAATTCGTTTCCCATTAATTCTGATGACACCCGTGCCGTGCTGACCTTTTTCTTTAAAACTCTCTCCCTCCATCTCTGTCTGTCTGTCTGTCTGTCTGTCTGCCTCTCTCTCTCTCTCTCTCTCTCTCACACACACACACACACACACACACACCAAACGGCAACATAACACTCCAGAAAGATAATACATCCATCTTCCCCTGCTGGCTGGGGCTGCTGGGAGCTGCAGTCTGACACATACAAAGGGCGATGCATTTTGCATACAAATCCCTCCCCTTTGGCGCCGCTCGAAGGCACGCCAACCTGTGGAATTTCGGACGTCTGCTAAGGAGATAAGGGAGTGCTCACACGCCGCTGCAACCCCTGGATGAATTGCAAAACGCTTGATTTCTCTTGATTTCTCCAGGGATCACATTTGTTATTCCACAGCCCACTGGGCCTCAGCCTCACAGACCTGTTCTGCATATAAGAGCTCAGAGCTGGAGTGTAGATGTGGGTGGGTGGGAACAGACATAAAATGCTACAGTGCCTCTGAGCATATGCAGAGTTTTTGACTACTGGAAATCACAAATACACCCCCCCATTTGCATCCTCTGTAAATCTCAGAGCATACAAAGCAGGAGGTCTACCCCTGCGCCCCCCCCATACAATATTAAAACCAGCAATCCAAGAATAAAATATTTTAAAACCCCTAGGATATCAAAGAGCAAGCACCTAAAATTGGGAAAAAAATAAATAACATGGAGCCAGAACGAAAAGGGGGGGAACCACACAGGAGGGAAACAAAATTAAAACATTTGCCGAAACACCGTGGACAGAGACAACCTGAACTCCTGTATCTGGGAGTTCCGCAGGCACAGAGCCCAGTTTTTCTCCTGGGCCTGTTCTGCAAATATTGCCACGTGTCTGTGTGGTCTACATGCAGCCACTTGCTTCCGTGGAAGGCAAAAACCAACAACAGTCCTTGACTCTGATTTCATCTCCAACTCTAGAATTCCCTGCCAGGAGGGCTTTGATTCGTTTGTGTTTTGCTTTATTTCTCCAAATATGTAAGCCTTCGGACAATGAAAGAAAGAAAGAAAGAAAGAAAGAAAGAAAGAGGCCAAAAGAACAGCCTTCATATTTTCCACATCTGGAATAGCTATCCGGGCAACAAAAGAGATTTTAATTTAATGTGATCTATAAATCACACTCCCCCCCCCCCCCCAGGTTGCAAAGCCCTGCTTGGAAGACGTAAGAGAAAAGAAACTAATCCCAAGGCAGGGCTCTCAGAAATCTTTTCAGTGGCAGCTGCAGAAAAGCTCTCTGTTTTTAAAAAAATAAAAGTATCGGAACGCTGCGACGAGATGCTAAGAGGAAGGATTAGCAGGAAACGAGACCGTGGAAATGGAGCTATAAGTTTTAAAAACAATCCAGCGACCTGATTATTTCATTATAGACGCAAGAGGATAACAAAGGCGCAAACCCATTTTCTACCCAGGAGGCCCCAAGAAAAACACGGCCCTAAAATGGGATTTATTTTTGCCACATCATGTATTCCTATCACGCGGGTGAATCTATTTGACGCAGCAGATGCAAAATAGGAAGCCATGTGATACACACAACATCCCTGCTAAATATGCAGCGAGATCGCTGTGTCGTTGCGAAGTGCTGCTGTGGTTATTTAATCAGCTGAGAAGCGACGGATGGGGCACTGGCTTCACGGGGGAAGCTCTTTGGATCTGGATGTCAGCGGTCACTCTGCGCGTCCCCAATGCCGTCCGACACCCAGCGTCGGACTTTGAAGATCCAGGGTTCCCATCCCAGCTGAAAGCCCAGCATGAACACTGATTCCGTCTCTTTTCTCCATCTACAAAATGGGCACAATATAACAGGTGGCAGAGTCACAAAACACTTCCTGCACGAAGAAACAGTGCTTTCCCCAAGAGCGTGGCATGCATGCGTTTCCCTCTTAAAATGCGCAAGCCCGCTTTCTGCTTTTTGAAGGACTTGCGGTGATGTCTGGTAGGGATGTCAGTCTCTGCGGAATCCAGCCTGTTTGGGGCTTGACGGACTTCTGACGAATAACTGACTTGGCTCGCAGTTGTGGGCTAAGCAGCAGGGCTTTCCCCCAAATCCTGGATCTTTTCCCAAACATGTAACGAAAAATATGTGCATTTTGCGGGGAGCAACCCAACCCCTGGTACCTGCCCTAGTTGGAATTCTATAGCAAAGGAGGGGATGCACAATATGATCTCTGGAAATAGTAAGTTTGAAAACCACTCCTCAAGAACCTTCCTCAACTTGATGCCCTCCAAATATTCTGGACTGCAAGTCCCAGCATTCTCCAAAATGTTCTGGACTGCAAGTCCCAGCATTCTCCAAATATTCTGGGCTGCAAGTCCCAGCATTCTCCAAATATTCTGGACTGCAAGTCCCAGCATTCACCACATATTCTGGACTGCAAGTCCCTGCATTCTCCAAATATTCTAGACCGCAAGTCCCAGCATTCTCCAAATATTCTGGACTGCAAGTCCCAGCATTCACCACATATTCTGGACTATAAGTCTCAGCATTCGCCACATATTCTGGATTACAAGTCCCAGCATTCTGACTATCGGCCATGCCAATGGGAGTTGTAAGACAAAACATCTAGAGGACAAGCTGTTCTTGCCTGGTCTAGAGGCGATCATGTTGGACCTTCAGAGTCCTGGGTTCAAATTCCTGCCCAGAATTTAGGTGGCCTCAAGCGAAAATCTCCACCTCCCTGCCTCGTCATTGCTTGCTCACAGAGGCACCATCAACCCAGCGTCTCACACAGGCACAAAAAAGGACAGCTGTCGACACATGACAACAACAGAGCTCTCGGCCCGCGCAATGACACATGGTGCCATTGATGACTGCATGAGTTGCACCCCAGAGAGGGGGTGGAGGGAGGGCGAGGCAGAACAGGCCTGTTTGTGCTACGGCATGGAACGGGGATCATGTGAAACATTTCACTCACGAAAAGCTACAACAAAAAGAGCCTTATTCGTCTCGAAGGAACAAGCGGCAATTGTTCCCGTGGGCTCTGTTTAGATTTACCAGTCAACGAAGAAATAATCTTTGCTGAAGCCCGAGCTTTTTTTAAAAATTTTTTTATGGGCATCCTATGCAACAACATTTCAAGCAACAACAGTTCCCGCCTTCCCCCTGTATTGGCCGCCCCGGTCTCTATGTTCCAATGGGGAGGCATTCCTTATCATACCATGGCCTTCAGAGGTTTCTTTGGCTGCAGTATGGAGGGGGCCTCTTCTGTGGTGGCACCCACCACATGAAACAACCTCCCTACTGAGAGCAGGCGGGCTCCTAGGGCAGTATCCAACGGTGCCATTCCGCCAGTTCAAGCAGTGTTGGCGGAGCTCTGCCGAACCGTTCTACAAGAGTACTGCGCAGCACTGACTTTTGTTGGATTCTCCTCTTGTCCATAGTTGAGAGACCAGCAGAGGGCAGGTTTCCAAGGGCGCCTGTCGACTGCTTAAAACACCGTGCAATTTGTGCAACCTGGTCACGATTTGCAGAAACCATTCAGAAATTTGCACAAATTCATCCGCAATTTGCACAAATTGTTAAGAAATTTGCGCAAACTGCAGAACCTTAAAAAAACATACAATGAAATGCCCAGAAAATCTGCAAACTGACCCAAACTGCTGCACAACAAGTCGGGCACCGGGAACCGGCACGAAATCTGGGGGTGGTGAACATAGGAAAACTCATTGCACGCTACCCCCGAAAAGGATTTTTTCCAACATCTCTAGCTTCAAGCCCATCTGCTACGGTTGCTTTTAGGATGTTTTAGGATTTTTATGCAGTTTTAATAATATGTGTCATGTTTTAATCAGTTTTATGTATTTTATCATGTTGTTGTTCCCCACCTTGATCCAGACGGAGAGGCGGGTAAGAAATAAATTGTTATTATTATTATTATTATTATTATTATTATTATTATTATTATTATAAAAACAGCATGTGTTAGCCCACATGGAAATGCACATGCGCAGCAAAGGACCCTACTCATGCGCAGCAAACAAAGAAACAACCTCTCCCCCCAGCTGAGATCTATCTGTGTCTACCTTTAGTCAACCGTATCATTAATAATTCTCTCTATTTTTGGATCAAAGCCCTTCACGCAATGAAGCAGCGAAGTTCACAGGGAAAGGCTTTGCATCAATCCACACAGGGGAAGCTTCTTCAGAGACTTGCTCACCATTTAATGGATTTCCTGGGCATCAAGCCAGGGAATGGGTCACTTCCATTATGTTTTCCCGTCGTCTTCAGAAACTGTGGGTGGATGAAGACCTGAACTCCCCAGTCCTCTCTGAAGAGCCCTTCCACACCATCAGCCACACCTCGCATCTTCCTCAGGAGGGGTAGGCCTCAGACGTGAGGCATCTATTGTGGGTTTCTCTTGGCTAAAACCCCAAGGTCCACCAGACACAGCCTCATGCGAAATAGTGATGGCTCCAGTGTGGGTCCTGTTCTATGGTGCCTTGGGGCTCACAGGGGGAGCTGGAAGCAAGATCAAGGCAGGAAGAAAGTAGGACCTTGGATAGCTCCAAGTGGGTCCTGCTGCCTGGAACTCTGTCCTACAAGGCCAACAGGAGGATGTTGTCTCAGCAGAGAGCCAAGGCCAACTGAAGCCTTATACAGGCCGACAAGACATGCAGTGCAGCTAGTTCTGCCCCTCCTGGAGGAGCTGACTGGACTGTTAAAGGACCCTCACTTGATTTTTTTTAGCCAGAGACTTCTGCCAGAGAGAGAGAGGTTCTGCCGGGGACTCATCCTCTGAGCTAGTGGAGAATGACAGTGCTGCATCCTCTGCGCCCTGAATAAGGCACTGATGGTACTACTCCCAAGCAAGTAGCCTGTGCCTCATCCTCATCAGAATCCCCTGCTGCACACTCAGAGGCCCAAGGGCTGGGAACCTGGGCACTCCATGTGCCAGACCCTGGGATAAAGAACATAGGAAGCTTCCTTATGCTAGCCCATTATCTGTACTGACTGGCCACAAGGGCTCACCAGGGCTTCAGGCAGGATTCTTTCCTAACCCTACCTGAGGTTGCCGGGGATCAAACCTGGGACCTTCTGCATGCAAAGCAGGGCTTCTACCGCTGAGCTATGGCCGATGTGCTCTACGGAAGTCCAAACCTGTCTTTGACAGTGCAGGTTAAGGATTCAAGCACCAAAACCTAGGAAGCAGAAAAGGCAACCAAGTAGTACTCCACTGCCAGTGTAATTCAGGGCTCTTGGTGAGAGATCATAAAGGACTCTGGCTCAGTGGAAGAGGGCCCAATTTCTTAGAAGCTCTTGGGGGCCGCAGTGCAGTGGTGGGCAGTGCCAAAGGAAAAAGGAGGCAGGGCCCAACCCCCACAATACCAGCATATTCTAGATCAAAGCGTTTACTGCTAAAATTTGGGGCGTTGTGTGTGTTTTTAGCCTCGCCCCTTTTTCCTTTGATCCCACCCCCTTTTGCCTTTGGCCCCTCCCACCATTGCAACATGGCCCCCGAGAGCTTCACCAAAACAGAATCCGGCCCTCGGGCTGAAAGAACCTCTGCACCCTCGGACTTAGTGTCTGCACACTGGCGCAAACTCGGACTGTCTTCCTCTAGGTTCACGCCAGAGCCCGGAGGAACGCAATGAAAATCTTAATAAAATTGGGACTTTGCGACAATTCGGGATAAGCTGAAGCTGGAACCCAAGTCAGCGATGCGTCCGATCCGGGGATCCCTTTCGGCTACCTCCCTCCGTTTCCTCCGTGTAATGCAGAAGCGCATTACATAGCGGATTCCGCTTCTTAGTCCAGGGTTTTAATCGTTCCCCCTTTTCAACCAGGAGTTAATTGCAGGTTTATACGCAGAAAGGGAGGTAGAAGAATCCCACTCAGAAACCCGACACCGTTCATTTGCTTCAACCCCCCACCGCTCCAGATCACACCAACAACCGCCGTCTCCGCCGGAGCCCCTGGCAAGAACCAATGCATTATTTACGCTTTATGGCAAGGGAACAACAGACAGGCTGTGCCTGCAAAGAGCCGGGGAGGGGATTGAAAGCACAGAGAGGGAGAGCAGTCTGCCTTCGCATTCATCCGCTCAAGAGCTACAGCGAACAAGACGAGCCGTCCGCTAGACATGCCCACATCTGCACAAAACCGCACGCTGGGGATTCCGGCCATCAGACGAAGCTACCCCTTACTCCGAAGCAAAGCTGCTTTCAGCCCGGCGTCATCCATTCCACCCGGTGCACCAAGATTGCGTGCGGAGGGTCCGTTTCTCAGCCCCGCTACGTCGGATAATTCGACTGGAGGTGTCCAGGGGTGACTTTCTATCGAGCCAGGTTCCTGAGCCCTGCGTGCAGATGAGGGGTACTGGACCTCTCTCTGTCGGAGAGCCAAATTCCGTTTTGGAGACGCTTCCAGGGGGTGCATTCCAGGAGTGGGCGGGGCCAAGGAGAAAGGGGGTGTGCCCAAAAAATCCAGGGCATTCTAGCTTCACTCTCTTACTGCAAGTAACTTTCAAGTTCTGCTTAGCTTCCTCACCCTAAGACCGAATGACAGAAACATAGATTCAGTGATCTTCTTCTTCTTCTTCTTCTTCTTCTTCTTCTTCTTCTTCTTCTCCTCATTCTTATTACTAATCTTATTATCATTATGAATTACATTTCTATACCGCCCCACAGCCGAACTCGCAAACCTCCGTGAGTGACCAATCACAAGCGTGCAAGAAATCGCGCGTGTGGAGAAACTCTAAAAACCCTCAAATGGTACAACCTTTGCTCACGGATGAGCTACTCTAGCTCTCGGATCATTTCATTTGATTACCCTTTCCTGGATATTTTCCAGCTCTGTTACATACTGTTGCAAAAGTGCGAACTTGTATGTTTGCCGTAAAAAGCGCCCCAATATGTACGGGCCGCAGAGTCGTGTTTAGCTGATCCTAAACACGATTGGTGTGGGATGCGTAGACACATGAACTACAACAGACCGAGAGCTTTATTTTGATATCAATACATTCAGCTTTTTAATGTTATCCCCTGGCCGCCATTTGCCGGAATGAATTAGAATGCATTACATCCTTGAGCTCAGGCTCCAACTTTGTCGAATCTCCAGGGAAAGAGAATTTGGAAACCTTGCCAGAACTACTGGCCTTAGACCAGCTTTTGGGACTCAGAGTTGCGTCAGCAAAGGGTGTGGACATTTCAACATTTCCATGTGATTCGGGAAGTATACATAAGCGTGCGCAGCACATTTCATTAGGTGGTGCCCCCAGGGATTTTTTAAGGTGAACTTGGGAGTAAATTCCATTTAACTAGGGTGACCATATTTTGGAAACCAAAAAGGAGGACATCATAGCCGACCCTCAAGGAGGCGTGCCCACCCAAACATGTCCAGCCCCCAAGGATGTGTGCCCGTCCTGACATAACCATCCCCAAGGGTGTGTGACCTTGGTCACACGTCTGATTTACTGAACTGTAAACCAGAATCTAAAAGTCAATAAAATATGATATCGTCGAGCATCTCTGAATCCTACAACTAAACCATTACTGCTCTGAAATGCAGTCAGAGCTTGGAAAAAGGGGGAAAGGGACAGAACTACAACATCACCATTTCCCATGTTTATTTTACAAACATGTCTCTCAAAAACAAAAGTGGGTTACATCACCATCAAAGAATACAAATGCTGAGATTTCAGCAGGAGTATGACACACTTCCAATGACATCTTTGCAGCCATAAAGGCTAGAATCCTTTTTTAAAAGAAAAACTCAGATTTTCAGGTGGCTGAACTCTGGGCCCAGCAGTATCACATTCTGCATTTCTGGCTATTACAGAAACAGATCAGATCACCAGTCCAATTGCTAGTCCCCACCAGAGCAAACACATTGAAGCAATGAAACTTAGATAAGTGTGGACTTAACAAGTTCCCATTGATTCACTGTGTCTATTCTAGTTAGGAGTAGCAATTGGATTTAGGCCTCCAAGTTGTATGCATCCCTCTTGAAGTGTGGTGCCCAGAACTGGATGCAATATTCAAGATGAGGCCTAACCAGTGCCAAATAAAGGGGAGCCAGTACTTCATGCGATTTGGAAGCTATACTCTATTAATGCATCTCAAAATAGCATTTGCTTTTTTTGCAGCCACATCACACTGTTGGCTCATATTCAGCTTGTGATCTACAACACATGCAAGTAAAATGATCCAAAGTTATTCCCTTGTCTGAAAAACTATGTAGGAACATTGAGTAGCTGTAAAAGACATGGGGTCATATGTTATACATCATAATGTTGTACATTTTGATATATATATGAAAATACTTGCCGGTAATATATAAAAGAACTGGCAAGAAAGTTCAGAGACGTGGGCACCTGGGTAAGCAGAAATAGGAGCAATAAGCAGAGGTGGAGTCTGAACATCCAAAACACAAAACTCTGTGTCCTTTGAATCCACATTTGTTTGCTCCTGCAGAAACCCATTTTTAAAAAAGCAAAGTGAAGCATATTGGCTGGTAATTAGACCGAAGTTCTGTGTGCAAAGCAGAAAACCACTCCTTTGAGCCTGCAGTTTGAGCCCCCACCTCACCCCTCGCACCTTCATCCTTAGGCTTCCTGCTGCTCAGCTGCCAGCAGCCCACCTGCGCTGCCCGCCGCCTGCCCACCCGACCTGCCCGCTACTCGCTCACCCACTGCTCGCTTGCTCACTCACTCGACCACCACCCGCTGCTCGACCACCCACATGCCCTGCCCTCTGCCTGCCCACGCTGCCCGCCCACCCTGCCTTACTTACCCCCAGGCCCACGCTGCTGCTGCTGCCTCCTTCTTTTTTGCTGCTTGTACTCAGACCCCACCTCTCCCACAAGTCTCGCGAGATGGGGATGAAATGTCAGAAGTCTCATCCTGAAGTATCGCGAGACTGGGGGAGAGGAGAGAGCAGGTAAGCTGTGACTACTCCATTCCCCCCCCCCCCCCCCGCACCTTTCCCAGTATGAAAGGGTCTCAACACTTGAATTAAGAGGCCGTTTCATACTGGGAAAGGTGGGAGGGGGATAGAGCAGGCCGCGTGTTCTCTAGAGGCGTGGAGATCACCTAATGCCATTAGCGTGGCTGGGAGAATCCTCCCAGCCACGCTAGTGGCGTTAGGTGATCTCTACGCTTTCCAGAGCTCTGGAGAACGCGCGGCCTGCTCTGCCCCCTCCTCCACCCCTTCCCACCTTTCCCAGTGTGAAAGGGCTGGGAAAGGTGCAGGGAGGAGGGGGCAGAGGAGGCCACACATTGTCCGAAGCTCCGGAAAGTGCGCAGGTGGCCTACGCTATTAGCGTGTTAGCTTCGGACAACGCATGGCCTGCTTCCCACCCTTCTCTCCGTGCCGCACCTTTCCCGGAATTTTCATTAGGTGGTGTCTGGATACCAGGTGAACCACCTGTGCCCACGCCTATGGAAGTATAGCCGTGTTGATGAACCGCCCTGAAACTTTTGCGATGGGAAGGGACAAAATTCTAAATCAACGCACAAGTCAAATACTTGTTTAAGGCAGCAGAATTACCGATTTTCTCTCTTGCTTCAGCTCTTGCACGTAACGGGTCAGCTCAGCTGTGATTTGGGAGGTCATGTTCTCCGAGATGACTTCATGCTGTCCGGCGTAATCGTTCATTTCACTCAGAGTGGCTAAAAAGGCTCGACATGACGAATACCTGAAGACAACAAAAATATGCAAAGAAATCCGTTAATTTAATTTCTTTTTAGAAAAATCCAACCGCTATGTTTTATTGCAGCCCCTGCTACCATCCTCTTTCGTAGGTTTTCTGCAGTTCCCCCTCCATTCTAGGAAGGTTGAAATATCTCTCCCACGGCTTAGCAATTTATGCTAAAATATGCAGATATTTTGGGTCCTTTTTGTGATTTTGTGCTCCTGGTGGTTCCGCATGGACCCACGGGAGTCCACCCAAAGAACAGCCTTCAGTGTGGTGGCCCCCTTCCTACGGAACTCCCTGCCTCTGGAGATCAGGCAGGCGCCAACACTGTGTTGTTTTCAGTGCCTCCTAAAAACAGCTTTATTCCAGGAAGCCTTCCTTGATTGACCCGGCCACGGTTTTTATGGGTATTTTATGGTGTCATCTTCTTTTTATCTTGTATCTTCCACCGCTCTGGAATCTGTTGAGATGTGGAGCAGGATAGAAATGTTGTAAATAGAGGAAGAAAGAAACGCCTCTGCATAGACTTCGTTAAAATGTGCAGGTATTTTGGCCCCTCCCTGTTTGCTTTTGGCTCCACCCTCCCCTGGAATGTGGCTCCCGAGAGCTTCTCTGAAATGCAATGCAGCTCTTAGCTCAAAGACATCCAAGACTCCTGCTTTAAAACAACTAAGTTTTACAGGGCACCCCGCACTAAAAAAGGAAGTTCTCAGTGGGGGCTGGGTCCTTTTATCTATATGGGGGTGGGGCATAGCTCAGTAGTTAGAGCTGAACTTTGCATCCAAAAGGTTCCAGGTTTCAATATTCGGCATGTATGTTTCCCAATGCTGGGAAAAGACTTGAGTTCCTGGAAAGCTGCTGCCAATTAGCAGAGACAATACTGGACTAGATGGCAGACCAAGGGACTGCTTCAGTATAAACAGGAGTCCACAACCTTTTGGTTGCAAGGGCTGCACGTGGCCCTGGATCGCAGGAGGCGTCGGGGATCACGGACGTGTACATGCTAGCGATAGTCGAGAGAGTGCCGTTCACGATTGCTGGGGTTCTTCAAACATGGTCCTGTCACCCTGCACATCTCGCGCCCGATTCCTCTTCGAGTTTGCGATCGCTGCCCGTGACGAGAGAACGGTACAAAACGAGCAGCCACCGAACGTGGAATTTGCTCTTATAAAGGACGCCGCTATCCCATTTCAGTGACTGTTTGATTCGTTTCTAATGACTCTCACACGTACCAGGGTTTCCTCCGCTAACAACTCAATCGTCTACCGATTTATCAAATCGACGGCGGCGATAATAAGAGGAATCAATAACGTCGGGAATGAGCAGAGTCATTTTCATTGACCCTGTTTGCCACTACAGAAGTAGTAATATTTAAGTGCCCCTGGAGTTTCTATCTAGTCATAAATCCACGAAGGGGAAGGTGCTGTTCTCTTTTAGTATTTGCATTGACATAGGGTTCAGGGCACAGCACGGTCTATCAATTAAGATTCTAGGGACAAAGCCAAAGGGAACCTTAGCATAAATTCAGTGCCGGCAAACATCCTACACAGCCTTTGGGGAAGGTTTTTGTGAAATCAGCTATACCACAGCGGTAGGCAACATGGTGTCCATGTTTTTAAAACGTTTACACATTTTCTTACTGGCAGTAGGATTGCTGTGAAAGAAGTGTCCGCTGGCACTGAAAACTGGGTTCAAAGGGGTTGTTGAGTGTGTCGGAGCTCAGGCCCACCTCTGCCTCGTACTCAAGTCTCCTGGATGGATTACCTGCCCTTTGCCACCCCTCCCATGGCAGCCATTTTGCGGTGGCGCCCAGGAGAGTCTCTCAAATTTATTCGTTTCTGTATTTGTTGCATTTATATCCAGGTTTTTCCCCCCCTTCCAGGGACACAAGACGGCGTACATGATCTTCCCCCTCCTCTCTGTTTTATCCTCACAACAATCTTATGAGGTAGGTTAGGCTGAAAGGCAGTGATTGGCCCAAAGTCACCTAGTTAACTTCTTCATGACCAAGTGGGAACTAGAACCCGTATCTCCTGAGTCCCAGTCCAACGCTCTAATCAGTACACCGCACTGTCTTCCATACACCCCATATATACAGAGAGAAAGAGAGAGAGAGAAAATGAGGGAGAATAATTAAATCAGAAGAACCTAATATTTGTTTATGAGCCAGTGTGGTGTAGTGGTTAGAGTGCTGGACTGGGACTCAGGAGATCTGGGTTCTAGTCCCCACTCAGCCACAGAAGCTCACTGGGTGACTTTGGGTCAGTCCCAGACTCTCAGCCCAATCTACCTCACAGGGCTGTTGTGAGGATAAAATGGAGAAGATTATTTACGCTGCCTTGGGTTCCTTAAGGAGGAAAAAAAGCAGGATATAAATGTTATAAATCAATCAATGAATGAATAGTTATGCAAAGCAGTTTTCTGAATATTGATTTATTCTGCCCCACCTCTTCCGGAAAAGAGATGGTCCCTGAATAGGTTTGTATAGAAACCTTACTTGTATTCATCCTCTTCTTTGGAGTTCTTTTTGGGCTGGTATTTCTTCGAAAGGTTCCTAAAATAAAACAAGAGAGAGAAGCAAAATGATTGGGTAAATCGATTGACAACGAATCCCCTAGCAACATGTAGACACACACACGCACACACAATTATAAAACAAAGGCAATGTGTTGTCCAAACGAAACCCCCCTCCCCCAAATCTATATACTATAATATAGGCCAACTCAAAGACTGGGGAAAATGTGCAAGCTTTCGAGATGTCCAGATCTCTTCATCAGGCATCACACAAAGCAAGATGGCGGATTGGGTTGGGTTGAGTTGTGGGTTGTCGGGAGAAACAAAGAGAAAAAAGGATAATTGAATACAACACCCTCTCGGCCTTATTTTTCCATTGAGCGTTCATCCTCTCCAACTACTAGGCAAACTACCCTGTAGAACTCCTCTTTCCCTTAGAGCAGCATTTATGTATCTTTGACTTTGTTCATATAACAAATGTCCCATTGATCTCTATCGAGGTTTCCCACCAACTGAGGAAAGCTGTTTGATTTGGCCAAGATGGAAAACGTTTTGAGCGGTCAGGTGGATTTTATTCCATCAAAAATGGAGGGTGAGGAATTGTCCGCTAGTTTCAGCTTCCCAGTAGCCCTTGGACAGAGGTCTTGAGCCTCTTTCGGGCCTGGGGGAGGGCAAATCCAAGCTCTCAGGGGCAGGAGTGAGCCCCTCCCCCGTTTCTCCCTGTGCCCCTGGCTTTTTCACAATATCTCGCCTAATGAAGGCCTCTGGAGATCTCGAAAGCTTGCCCATTTTTCGTGATCTTTGACTTAGCGCAATGAAGGTGTTACACTATCTGGATTGTGGGATTATATATATATATATATATATATAGGGGACCGGAAATGTTTATTGATTTGATGAATTTGTACACTTCTCCGTCCCCTGCCTTCAAACATAAATATTCTCAGAGTGGCCTGCAGCCATAAAACAAAGCTCTTAAACCTGTTGGCTTAATTTGCATCTTATTTACCAAAGCTTGCTTTGTTTTAAAACTGCATGGGTCACTTTCCCAACATTTGAACAATGCAACTTTAGAACACAGATAATAGTTTAGAAAACCCACCATAATAAAGTGAATAAATGTGCTTTAAAAATGGCAGAATCGAGCTTTCCTAGGGGAGAATTTTGATTTACGTTACTGCAGGATTTGGGATTTTAAAAAACATGACATACCACGAAGTACACACAGCCCGTTTCCTGAGTCAGATTGGTTTTTTCCCCCCTTCTCTGCTTTTTCCCCAGAGTATGTCGTACAATTTCTAAGTATGCCGACCGGATAGCTCATAAATAAATTCTTCCTTAACACCCCCACGTTCCCGACGGAGAGTTAAAAAAACCAACAACATAGGAAACAAGACAATTTATTGCGCAGGAAGAACTAAGTGTCACATTGTTATATTTGCAATATTTCTCAATGCCTTTCCTCAGATAATGGAAAAGAGACTTTAATGCACTTGGCTATTACGAAGAAAACCGCACAGAAAAACCTCCACACATTCAATGGATTCCACCTATACTTTTGTCTGTAATGTTATTTATTTTATTTCATGTGCTTTGTTGCATCTGTATCCCACTTTACATTCAAGGAGAATACGGGAGGGGAAGGTACTATTCTCTGTCAATAACAGTACCTGCTTTTTAAAAGGATTTATAAAATTTGCTGTGGGAAAGGTAGGGGGTCCTTTTAATTATTGTATGTCTATGTATGTTTTTATGTCTTTGTAAGGTTTGTTTTTATGTTTTTTAATAGTAAAACAGAATAAAAATTATTAATTATTAAAAAATGTTTAATTCCATGTGTTTTTTTTAGTTTGTTTCTCTTTGTTTTTGGAAAATTAAAAATAATAATAATAAAAAAAGACAAAATAAATAAAATGGCATTTTTTTTCAATTTGGCCGTACTTCCCCATTTTTTCATATTTTGCATTTATTGTCTTGCACATTTCCTCTTTCGCAAGAGCGCTCCCCTTTGAGCGAAGTCACATGTTTTCCACTGAAGACAGTTTCATCCCATCATGCCACTCAGTTCCTCTGAAGGCCAAATCCAATTTAGAAGCTCTCAGGGGATACATGCCAGTGGTAGGCGGGGCTGTAAGCAAAAGGGGTGGAGCCAAAGATAATTTGACCCACCCCATTTACCTTTAACTCCACCCCTTTGGCTTTAGTCCTGCCCCTTTGGCATTTGGCCTCGCCTACCACTGGAATACGGCCACCGAGAACTTCTTTGAGGTCTGACTCCCCTGCAGCATAGCCAAAGAGTCTGAATC
Organism: Anniella stebbinsi; assembly: GCA_029215795.1. NCBI lineage: Eukaryota > Metazoa > Chordata > Lepidosauria > Squamata > Anniellidae > Anniella > Anniella stebbinsi. The sequence continues at coordinate 98,559,844 of JARDYH010000008.1, read as the reverse complement.
GATCAAGCCCCACTGGCATAGGGCATGGTTTCAGCACCCTGCATAGCCCCTCACTTCTCCCGCTCTCTAGCAAAACCAGGAATGACGTAGGTGACTTTACAAAACAACGCAGAACGTTCTTCTCAGCAAGAAGAATCGTCCAAATCTCAGAAAGATTGCAGGAGGCGGCGTTTTGGGGGAAGTGTCTGGGAAGGCCCTGTCTGTTCACAGCCGCATCAGCGCCTACTCTACGAGTAGAGTCCACCAATGGAGGCTGGTGTCACCAATGTCAGTGGGGTGGTGAATCTGCTCCGGGTTTCATTCAGAACCAGTCAGAATTCTAATAGACAGAAACCTGGAATGGATTCACCGCTGCACGGACGTCGGAGACACCAGCCTCCACTGGAGTCCACAAGGGATGCTGGAGACATTTGAGGCAGACTAAGATGAGTTCATATTTCTAAGGCCATGTGGAGTCCATGGACTTTCAGATCTTTTTTTAAAAAAAACATCTCTCTTGAAATTTATGTAAATTTATTCATAGGAAAATATGAATGTTTCTGCTGAGACTGGAACATATGCACAGGGAAAAGGTGAACAGAAGGGGGGGACCATACAGTATAGACTACGTAGCGACGTAAATGATGCAGATCGTTGCGAACCCTCTTACGGAACTATTCATGCATTTTTCCGCGGAGCGAATTTTTTTAAAATCCGAATTCGTCTGCGAACAGCCGCCAGAACGAAGGAAACCACACAATCCACGAAATGTTCACAGGACGGATTTCACAAAAAACGGACATCCGTAGAGTCCCCCGCCCCTCACTTTACTCCTTCCCCTGTCTCCCAGCATCTCGTCTGCAGCTGAAGCAGATATTGGAGTGGCTGCGGCGAAAGCTAACCGGGTCTTGTCCCCCCCCCCCGGGGCTTTTTAAGGCCTTTGTAGCCGATGTTCCGCCTGGCTGCTTCTTACCGTTCTCTTTGGGTCATCGCGGGCATTTGGCACGCTCAAGAAATCTCCCGGAGCACAGAAAAAAAGAGGTGAACTCCATCCATGCCCATTTCCAGGCCGGAAAAGCACAAATGCGCACACACACATCCCTACTGCTGCTCAAGGACAGAGCATGCCAATTTTAAAACACTCCGCCGTACAAGAATGCATCTTCACTGTTTATTATTGGATAGCTGACTGTATAGAGGGCGATGCAAAGGGAAGCAGTGCCATTAAGGCCGAAAGGCGAGCTAATTTTTCTTCCTCTTCCCACCCAATCTGCCTTTCCTCACGGCCCCTCTTTTGTCTCTGGTCCCGCCCACCACTGGAACACGGCCCCTGAGAGCTTCTTGGAAGTGGAACGCAGCCTTCGGGTGTAAGAAGGTTCCCCATCCCTGCATTTAATTTCCTTGTGAACTGCTTAGAGGTATTTTTTGGATGCAGTCAGCAGTATATGAATCTCTTAAATAGAAATAATTACAAAAAAGAGTGGCTTTTGCCTTTCGCCCTACCCCTCTGCTCACCCCAAGAGCCCGCATCTCAAGAGATTCTTCGAAACTGAATTTGGCCCTTGGACTGAGAGTGGTCCGAGAGCTCAAAGGATAGCTCAGTGGACTGAACCAACGAAGCCAACGGCTTCGGTCACGGTCTCAGCACCCCGCACAGCGCCTTGCCTTTGCTGCTGACCTGAGGTGGACATTAGGCCGCGCTCTCCCTGGTTCATAGACTGCAAAGTGATGGATGAACTCGGGTTTGGGACCGTTGCAGAGCAAGAGGCAGGCAAACAAGCAGGCAGCAATGATGAAGAGGAGGAGGAGCTCCAGGGGGCTTTGGTCAGTGGGTGTCCCCCTTGGGGTGTGAGTCCTGGGTAGGTGCCCAGCCATGCTGACCCTTGGCTCCAAACCTGGCGGGGCCCGAGGCAATTCCAGGCCAGGATAAATCCTTGCGACTCGTCCTTCTGCTTTTTCAGGATGTGCTTTCACCTTGCCCCTGACAGCAAGGAGAGACAGTTTTATGTGATGGTGCTCCCTGCAATGTACGATACGGTGAAACTCAGAAGAACAGCAAGGTCACTCTGCTTACAGACGCACCTGCGCCCTAATGATGAGACATATCAAGGCAGAGCTTTCCGTTCTAAGATGAGGGATACGTCGCCGGCAATCTGCCAGTTGCGGTCTTCTCTCTGTATCAGTCATTGGCCGTACCAGAAATGCACAAGTGATAACGCAATACATACAACAAATGTATTGCCGAACTAAAATGGCGCCTTCTGCTTTGACAGCCCCATTCGGAAGCCGCAAAAAAAGTCATCTGACTCACCTAAGTTGCTTTGCATAGTTGATTTCGATTTCGGTCCGCTCTTTTACAAACTTGATGTATTTCTCCAGGACGTCGATGCCCCACTGTGTGTGTTTTTCAAGATTGTCAAACTGATCCTGCAAACAGAGAGAGAGAAAGAGAGCGAATGTGTCATTGGGAGAGCTCTATTTAGGAATAATAATAATAATAATAATCACACTTTTCGTCATTAGAGGGGAGCATATTTAAAGGAAAGCTTTTTATCAAGCTGACAGATACCCAAAGATATCCCAGCACTTGATTGCAAAGAAAGGTCTGGCTAGAGCTGTTTATTTCTTTATTACATTTTTATCCTGCTTCTCCCCCCCCCCCTTGAGGAACCAAAGGCAGCATACATAATCCTCCTCTCCATTTTTATCCTCACAACAACAACCCTATGAGGTAGGCTGGGCTGAGAATCTGTGACTGCCTTTTTCCCCTCTTGCAAAACGGTTTCAATAGTCTTCTTCCTCCTCCTCCTCCTCCTCCTCTCCATTTATCCTCACAACAACCCTGCGAGGTAGGTGAGGCTGAAAGGGGCTGGTCCCAAGTCACCCAGTGAGTTTCATGGCCAAGTGGGGTTTTGAACCCAGATCTCCCGACACTCCTAGTCCAACACTCTAACCACTACACCACACTAGCTCTCGACCCTGGTTGAAAACTGCACCGAGAGCTTTGGCGATGAGATTAAAATAATAACAATAATAACAACAACAACAACAACAACAACAACAATAATAATAATAATTGATAAACAATTTTCAGGGGAGAAGTGGCAGGAATGGGAGAACTTAACCCTTCTTCAACTCGCCAGTTTTCTCCTCACAACACAACTCTGACCGTTCCCCACCATGTTGTTTCTCAGCTGGTGGTATCAAAGTACAATGCAGGCACACACACAAAAAAATCAACATAAATGGAGGTCAACACAATAAAAAAAAACCATATACACCAGGGAACGTTAAACAGTCAAGGGTCAGCATGGTTGGGTAGCAGCCAGGGGCCCACACCTCAGAGGTGCCCACTGGCAAGAGCCCCCCGGAGTTGCTTCTTGTCTCCCCCATCGCAACCTGCTTGTTCACCGGCTTCTCCCTCTCGCTGAGACAACAGAAGTGGTAAGGAGGAGGAGGAGGAGGAGATGCTGTGGCCTCCTGGCTCCCTGCCTGCCAAGCAAGCAAAGATGTGAAAGAGGAGGATCAAGAGCAGCTGGTGACCAGGGCAGTGAGAAGGTAAACTCACTGAAGGAGGGGCCCCCATGGATGGTGCCTTGCCGAAGGGCCCTCCGAAACCTGAAACCGGCAGTCCTTACTCAGAAGTAATTCTCACTGTCCGAGGAGGCATATTCCCCAGCAACTGCGTTTCGGATTGCAGCCCTACAGCAGCCAGCTTCGGAAAGATACCAGTTACTATTATGTCTGTTGGTCTCCTGCCCACGAGGTCAGCAATTGCTCTTGCCAACGTCTCTGTCAGATTCTCGGCAGCTTTGGTGCAGGACGGTGTCTCGCGACTTGCAAAAGTGACCAGAAACCTCAACCCTGCAGCGAGACGTGCAAGGCAGAAGCCTAGAGCAGAGCAGGGGGAGAAACCCACCCCTTTGAGGCTCATTCACTCATTATCTCTTCCTCTTCCTCTCCCCCTCCAGCTCTGAGGCTTGGGCCTGACTAGAAACCACTTATGAAGAGCAGTGGTAAGGTAAGATGTTTCCTGGATATGGGCTGTAACTTCTTCAGGCTGGAGGTGGGGCCTCTCAGGACTGAATGCTCAAATTGTTCTCGTTTAAAAAAAAATAATCCCTGCATGTAGAAAGCTAATGTGTCAGGAAGAAAGGTTTTAGGATTGGCCTCCTGACCTAGCTTTCTATTTGCAGGGATTTTTAATTTTATTTTAATGGAGGAGCAAACTGCCATGTGAGCCCTTCTCTGCAGTCTATAGTCATATGGCCCAAATACAGGTGAGGATTTAGTCCAGGTCTACTCCACAACTTTCTTTAAGCCTCCATGCACTATCGCTTCCCTATCTCCTGGAAGTGAAGAAGCCGAGACCCAGGAGAATATCAATTGGCCTGAGAGAAAGGTCTTCTGGTGTTGGTTTGAGCTATTGTGTTGTCATTTTTGTGGTAACATTTGCAAGCTAATTTCTGCATTTAAAGAGGTGTGCCTTGGCAGAAAGGCAGTGTAGAAATGTATGAAATCAATAATAATAAATAAATAAGCTTTCCACCGTTCCAAGCCTGCCCATAGAAAAATAAAATTTAAAAAATGTTCCTATCCCCTGGGGGAAGGGGTGTTAACCTCACCCAAACTGACAATGATCCCTTCCGTCACGGGAGATAGGACTGCAATCATTCTGTAGCACTTCCAACATTCCACACCATCACATTAGCTCAGCCAATCAGCGCCAGAGGCTTTATTGCAGGTAGGGGAGTATGGATTCCATCAAATGCAGTCCCTCCGTGTTTTGCCGAGTGTCAGGCATCTTTTGTTTTGTCATCTGCTAATTAATGGAACCGGATTGTGTACGAGAGAGTTTCATCCCTGTTTACAAGTGGCATTAGCGCCAGTACACATTGGCGTAAATCCCCCCCCCCCCAATGTAAAATCCCGGTCCCAGGAATCTACACAACTTGGAACCCGCAGGCCAATTCAAGGAAATCTCTTTTGAATCCATTCTGGATTTCCCCATCAAGTCCGGTCGCGAGAGGTGCAGTGCAGCAAAAATGCATTGCAGAGGAAAGGGGCATGGTAGTGACTTTGAAGGTAGAAAATCCTTGGAACCTTCCCAAAGCCGGGCGCATGATGCGACTTGGGGTCCATGGCAAGCCCAGAGCGTTTCCTACGGAGCATCGCGTTTGCTTACAAAAAAGTTATAAAAGCAGGCAGAGGCATGAAACCACATCCAGGAATCCTCCGCCTAAGTAAGGGAGCCCAGCTGTGTTTACAAGCTGCTCTGCTTCCAAATCCCCAGTGATACACAGCCTGCGCTCGGATCTGAGCTATGATTTCCAAGCTACGACTGAGCCTTCTGCAGCATGAGCCATATGAGGCCGGGCTTGGGAGATATCAATTACGCATCGGCCTGCTGAGAGAGAATTACCAACATTTATGTCTAACGTCACATCGATAAAAGATAAACACTCGTTTTTCCGGCTTCGGCTCTGAGCGGGATGGCCCCGAGCGTTACGGAACAGAGCATGATAACCCATTTTATATATATTGGGTTGGATCCAGGATCTGCCTCTCATAACAGGAAGAGAACTTCTGCTTGCGGAAGTTCCCTCTGCCAAATCTCAGGGGATCTCCCCTCCCTTCCCACAATACAGCTCACCCCATTCTGCAGGGTCTCCTTACTCTCTGTGTGCCCTTTTCAAGGGGGTGGATGGGCTCCCGTAGGAAGGAACAGGCGAGGAAACCCAGTTCCACCAGCACGGTTGATCCAGCGTAAATCCAGATCCAAGGCATTGATGACAGGTGCTTCAAACAGTGATGAGCGGTAAGGGTGTGCGGGAAATCCATTTGAACTTGTTTTGATCAGGATCTACCCAGTTCGCACCTTCCGGATCGAACACGGATACAGACTCAACCTGTGGTGAACATCTGTACATTTCCAAACATGCAAAGTGATTCATCCCCCCCCCCCCCCCCAAGTGCTCATCTGCATGCACACTGAAAAACTGCACATGAAAAAAACGCGTCTGATATGGTCTGGGCTAAAACTACTCAGAGTACTGAAAAAGACTTCCTCTTCTTTTTTTTCTTAATTAAAAAGACCGCTTTTCAGCACTCCTTGTACAAAACATTTTGCCTGTTTACCCACACTTGCTCTTACCCTCAATTGCCTTCACTTGCCCTGAATGCAGCATCATGCCTTCTTTTCGCATAGTGCATGGGCTCCCTGATTGGCTAGGATCAGCCATGTGGCTAAGCCAAGAGGAGAAAGCAGCAGCAACTGAGGGAAACACCATGTCAGAATGAAATTTGGGATGGAATTTGGAGAGCTTCATTGATTCGCACATCCCTGCTTATGGGTAGCCCATTGGTAATTAATAATACTATGCCTTGAATTTCAGAAGCTGCCCTATCCTAGGACAGACTATATGGCTGAATTCGGACAACACATTAGTCAATGGTGGGTTGAGTAGGCAACTCACAGTTGGTTATTTTGTGGGTACTCCACACACAACATATTCCAACACAACTGTGGGTGGTTGGGGCTGGCGTTGAGTGGACTAATAGTCAACCCGGCATTTGACTGACACAGCCCCCGCCCTCTCCCCACCCTCCCTCCTCCCTCAGTCCTCCCAGTTCTATCCCAGCAGCTTCTGCAAGTTGCACCAGTTGTAGCAGAGTGGCAGCCGCCGCTTTGGTCGCTCTTGCCACCTGCCTCTATGGGCTTGTGTTTTAACCCACTCACCACACGCCATTAACACACTCACCCCTTCCCACAACACTTTAAACTACTGGCTTCAAGCTAAACAACTTGCAAGCCAGTTGTTTCTCTCAGTTGCTTATTGGGGCGGAATAGCATACCGTCCGTAGTTTGTAAGCGACGTGTTACCCTCCACACAACACAATAAGCAACACAACTGACAATCCCCCCCCCCCCCGGTTGCTTAATGTGTTGTCCGAATGCAGCCTATGTCTCGGTTACTCCAATATTGTCTTCCCTGTCCATGGGTATCACGTTGGAGGCCCCAGAAATAGAGGATGCCTTCAAATTGAGGACAGTCCTCTGTAAAAGAGGACACACGGCCACCTTAAAGTGTCTCTCCTATCACCTCAACCCATATCCTTTTAACCTGAAATGTTAAGGACTGAATCTGCGTTAAGAGTGAGAAAGACACACACAGGACCCTCCGTTTCCACAGCTGGATACTCTTGCATGGGTTAACCAGGACCTTCCTCCTTTCGGTTTCTCCAACCCAGTGGATCAGATCTGCTTTTTAACATCCTAAACCAACAGTCCTTGTTCAGCTCACCTAGGGAATTTGGGGAAGCGTTCTGGGGCACACGGTGAAGCGTTTCACTATTTCACGGCCCTCTGAAACGGTGATGTGAAACCGAAAAAGATGAGACATTAAAAATAGAACTGGGCAAAAACTACTCATAGTCCTGAAAAATGCTCTAATTTTAAAACTTTTTTTAAAAGAGCGCTTTTAAGCACCCCTTGTACAAAAATGTCTGCCTATTTATCTACATTGTCCTCACTCGCTCTTACTCTCAACTGGCTTCATTTGCCCTTGATGCAGCATTATTTATTTCATTTATTTATAGACTTTATATACTGCCTTTTCCCCCCCAAGGAACCCAAGGCGGGGTACACAATCCTCCTCCTCTCTGCTGAATCTTCACAACAACACCCCTGTGAGGTAGGTTGGGCTGAGAGGCTGCGCTTGGCCCAAAGTCTAGGCTGACCAGATAAAATCCAGGTCAGGGCTCATGTAACTTTAACAATTGTAGAGAAAAGGGAATTTCAGCCAGTGTCATTTGTACGCAATTAGTTCCTGGAGATATTCCCTCTTCATCACAACAGTTAAAGGTGCAGGCACTATATTAGAGTGTCCATATACAAAAGAAGGCAGGGCCCCTGCAACTTTAGCTGTTGTGATGAAGAGGGAATTTCACCAGGACCTAATTGCATACAAATGACACTGGATGAAATTCCCTTTTCTCTACAACAGTTAAAGTTACATGAGCCCTGACCTGGATTTTATCTGGTCAGCCTACCAAAGTCACCCAGTGAGCTTCCATGGCCGAGTGGGGACTAGAACCCAGATCTCCTGACTCCCAGTCCGACACTCTAACCACTACACCACACTGGCTCTCTTATGGCTTCTTTCCACTTACTATATGGACTCCCTGATTGGCTAGGATCAGGCATGTGACTGAGCAAAGGAGGAGAAAGCTGCAGTAACTGTGGCAAACATTACATCACCAACTGAGATCCAAGAAACGGAAATGTTTGTACAAGCCATTTGACAAGGTAAAAGTCTAGCTATTTCAAAAAACCCACTCCTACTTAAAAATAAATTGACATTTTCACTTACCTGGACTGA